>JAPVLO010000135.1:3925500-5234000 GCA_027257055.1 Cephalopachus bancanus | reverse complement strand
GTGAAACTGACCTGGAGTTTGAGAGAGAGAGAGAGAGTGTGTGTGTGTGTGTGTTGTTAGGATTTAGAATCAAGGTTATGTTAGTTTTATAAATTTAATTTGGGACTCTGTGTTTTTTGCTGGGCTCTGCAACAGTTTTGGTCTGAGGCATGATCTGGGTCTCTGAGGTTTTAGGGAAGCCTGACGCTGAGTATTTTCTCTCTAGCTTGGTTAGAGCCGGAACCTTCTAGTGCTCGTTTCCCCCCAAGACGGCTGCATCAGAAACTTCTTATTTGCCAACAACTTGCAAATTCAATACCACTAAGAAGACTTGAGGTTTTGTGGTCAGTGGCTGCTGACTAGTACCAGGTTGCTTTGCTCTTGCCTTCAAGGCATTGTAGGTCAGGAGGAGAGAGGCCTGGGAGGGTCCTTTGGTGCTTTCTATATTACTCATCTGTCCCCACTTTGGGAAGGCTCTGTGTCAGAGACTCAGAGGACTTGTTTTGTTTGTTTCCTGTCAACTCACTCTTTGGTTGTCCATGAGAAATTGAAAGGAGCGGTTGTCCATGCATAATTGGGGGCCTGCTTTCCTGTAGTCCAAAGTAATTTGGAGGCTGGCTGCTGGTCTCTCAGGCCAAGCAGACCACATCAGGACCTGTCCTAGAAAAACCTCCATTTCAGCTGGGTGTGGTGGCTCATGCCTATAATCCCAGCACTTTGGGAGGCCAGAGTGGGAGGATTGCTCGAGCCTAGGAGTTTGAAACCAGCCTCAGCAACATAGCTAGACCCCATCTCTACCAAAAAAACAACAAAAACAACAAAAAACAACTCAAGAGGTTAAGGTGGAAGGATTACCTAAGCCTAGGATGTTGAGGCTGCAGTGAGCCATGATTGTGCCACGGCACTCCTATCTAGGCGACAAAGTGAGACCCTGACTCAAAAAAAAAAAAAAAAAGAAGAAAGAAAAGGTAAATTCCCATTTCAGTCAAGTCCCTGCTCACACATCTGTTCTTCTAGCTATGTCAGTCCTCCAGCTATTCACTTACTGTCTTCAGCCCTAGTTTATTGTCTTCGTGGCATCAATCACTGGCTAAGATTGTATAGTTTATATGGGGGCTGTCTGAATGCTGAAGGAGTGAAGCGTGATGAGTCTAAGCTTCAGCAAAGCCTCATCATTCTATCTGCATGACCAGTCACAGACACCTTCTCCTATGAAGCAGATGATGTGTCACCATCATCTCTACTACTCTTGGGTATTTGGAACCTGGCTGTCCTATATTTGAGTTTTCTTTCACTTGCCTAGTCCTTGGACTCACTTTTCACTTCATAATTATGTGAAATTTATTTTCTGCTGAGGACCTCTGACCCAGACACTTCCCACCACAGATTTGGATGGTTATTTTCTTCCCCTGTTCACATACTAGCCTTTAAATTTGTCAGGTCTCTGTCTGGGCAAGGTGGCTTTTGCCTGCAATTCCAGCACTTTGGGAAGCCAAAGCAGGAGGATCGTTTGAGCCCAGGAGTTCGAGACCAGCCTAGGCAACATAGTGAGCAAGACCTTGTTTCTGCAGAAATTTTAAAAATTGGCTGGGTGTGGTGGCACATGCCTATAGTCCCAACTACTCGGGAGGCTAAGATGGAAGGATCGCCTGAGCCCAGAAGGTCAAGACTGCAGTTAGCTGTGATTGTGTCTCCGTACTCCAGCTTGGGCAACAGAGTGAGACCCTGACTCAAACAACAACAACAACAAACAGTGGGTCTCATACTGCCGAGTAAATGCCTTTTAGGATTAATGGTTAATTTAGGATTAAGGGTTAATTTAGGTGTGTTTATATGATATTTTTAGAGCAAGTAAATATGATAAGAATTTAGAAGACAAAATATATAATAATAAAACTAGAACCAAGGTGATAAAGAAATATTGTAGTAATACGCTCAATAGAAAATGGTTAATATTTTAGTAAGACATTTAAAATGGCAAATGCAATTAGTAGAGGAATGGTAATAAAAAACAAAATAATTAAATAATTCTAATGGTTATTTCTATAGATAATAGTAAAAATACTTTTAAAGTCTTTTTTCTTTTTTTTTTTTTTTTGAGTTGGAATCTCACTCTTGTCACCCTCTCACAGCCACCACAGCCTCGACCTGCTAAGCTTAGGCAATCCTTCCACCTCAGACTTCCTAGTAGCTGGAACTATAGACGCAAGCCACCACGCCCGGCTATTAAAGTCTGTTTTAAAATTTAGATTATTTTGCTGCCACTGCCTATGGCATGGAAAAAAAGAATTATGCAATGTAGAGCAAGTGAACATTAGAATATTGTGTCCTTTAAAATTTGCTTAGAGGCACAGCTGCTCATAGAGGTCTGTGTATTAGAAACATCCAGAGTGTTTTATAAAATACTAGTGCCTGGGCCCTTCCCCTAACCCATTAGGTTGATCTTTGGGCATGGTGCTGGCATTGATCTTGTAAAAACACCCCAGGGTATTCTAATATGCAGTGAAGGATGATTTGGTGCTTTCCAGCCTCTGCTGAGAGGGCCTCTCTGATCCTGGAGGAACAAGATGGGGAAGCTGCTTACCCATGCTCTTTAGTTCCTACTCACAATGGCTGATCCTATTAAATCCTCAGAGACCTGGTGTCTTTGTGCATGAGGAAGAAAGAGCCTGTCCCCATCCTTTGGTCCCTGGGTGGTGGCATTGTCCTCTTGGACCTGGCTAATTTTAGCAGGAAGCTCTGCAATTAAGGCAGATCTCAAAGTATCTTCCTAACTAGTAGGACACATGTACTGCTGCCCTGCCCAATGGCCTGGGCACAGACCACTTAGAACAAATTCTTCTTGCTTGTGTGGATGGATTTAGCTTGTTTCCAGGTTGCCATGTCAGAAACAGGTCCTGTTCCTGAGCCCAACCTCTCTCTGTGATTCACCCCTACGCCAAGGTGAGATGATCCTAACAATATTTTAAAAGAAATGCCTGCATATACCTTTTAGTCTTTGACGTCCTGAGAAATCAAAATAACAAATATACTCTTATAAAGTGATCAGAAGCATACAAGAAAATGAGATAAAAGTATGCTAATAACTATGATTTTTCCTGAAGATGTATTCTTTGTTGTTTAAATGTGAGTGCTATAGCCATAAAACAAGGATGGAGAACAAGGATCCTTCTTGATAATGTCTACGCTAAAGACAAATTCGTTTGAGTACTTGATACCAGTTTTTTCAAAACTCTATTTCATGTGACTCATCTGTTTAGATTTCTGAGGACACTCTCAAGTAGTCATCTGTCCTATTTACAAAATAGCAACTATTTTTCTTGCCACAATAACAGGACTCGGTAGGATGCTTGGTGTTTTTTCAGAATTTTGTTTTCATGAAACTTCTGGGTCAGCTGGGGTATCTTGAGCCCAAGTTTATCTTCCTGACTCTCAGAATCCCAGTGAAATGAATGGAACATAAAGATGGGGGAAAACCAGAGAGGGTTGTATTCACGTCCCAGAACTTTAAGAAGTTTATTTGGGGCATGCAGATGGAGCTAGATTGAAGGAAAGCCTGTAGGGCTTACTTGAAGACTCAGGCTGAACCCCACAGACACCCTTGGAAGGTCATAGGCATGTGTGGAGGTGGAGTTGCTCTTTGAATCCTTTTTCCCTGTCATGGCATTTGGAGTGGGTCTTTGAGGGTCAGTACCACCCTGGAAGCTGGGAAGGTGGGGACCATTCCTGGGCCTGTTAGCGCGAAGTACATGGAAGGATGCTGGCCAGGGGATGTCAGGACCAGTGTGAAGGCTCCCCACCCAGCCTGAGGCAGACATGGGTCCTGGGCTAGGGGTTGCATCAGAATCGGGGGAGAGACAGACTGAAGTTCCCTTGTGGACACCACTCTGATCGGTTGCCTCCCTGCACCTGTCAGCAACAGATTATTGAAAATGGGTATAAACATTCATATGCACTACCATCCCACATTGTGAGCAAAGAAAGGCTTCTTGAAGCACCCTAAATGTGGGCACCCGTTCTGCCATCAATAAGCAGAACTGACAGAGGCCGAGTAGAGAGTCTGCATTGTAAAGACAGCCAGTCCCCTTTGAGGAAAGTTCCCTGTGAACATAATACTCTGAGAACCTAAGAAAATACCAAAAATTAAGCAAAAGACCAAAAATAAGGTGAAAACACAGGCTGAAAAGGAAAGGGGCTGGCAGGTGGGCAGCAGCAGATGGAGAAGAGGAGCACTCTGAGTCAAGGACAGATTGTCAAGGAAACATAAAATGTGATGATAGGAACAAAGTATTTACTTGAAGCCATTAAAAAAGCAGAATCGACAGCTTAGAAAAAACAGCCAGTGATGCTTGGGGCAAATTTCAGAAGCTTTCCCAGAATGTAAAGGAGGAAACACCAAAGCCATAGGAACATATGGAAGGGGAGGTGACAGAAATGGGTCAGAGAGCCTAAGTGTGACAGTTGGCGTTCACAGACAGAATAAGAGAACAGGGGAACAGACACAACGGGTCATTCTCCTACACTGAAGATGTGAGTATGCAGATGCTTATGCACTCCACTAGTGTTAGCTAAAACATACTAGTATGATAGTACTAGTATGATACTGAGACATATCCCGGTGGAATTGTTGACTGTCAAGGATAAGGAAAGAATGCTACAGAGGACCCAAGACAGAAAGCTAATTAAAGGACAAAAATCAGATTGACCACAGAGTTTTACAATATTAAATGTGAAAGAATTTTGATAAAGTTCCATAGTTATAAGGGAAGCATTGCAATGCAAGAATGTTGTACCTGCCCAAGTTGTAATTTGTATCTGGAGGCAATGAAACATTGTTTCCAGAGCTGCCATGGCCCAGGAGGTAATGTCTGTGATGCCTTCCTCAGTTGGTGGGAAAATGAGGAGTGATAGAAGATGTCCCATGTCTACCTCCAGGCTTGGCCTTTCCTGGGAGCTCCGCAACTCAGTAGCTTCAAGTCAGATATCTCCAATATCCTGCCTGCCCTCTGTTACGGGCTCAGTGAATGGCATCACTCACTGTCTCTTCAGTTGTTCAAGAGGGCCCGGGCTTCTCCCTCTACTGCCTATATTTCTCTGAAGCATGAGGCCCACATACTTCTCTCTTGCCCTGCTGCTGTTCTCACCATCACTTCCCTGGATGGTTGGTTACAGGAGCCTCCTTGCTGCTTCTCTCTCTTGTCTAGTCTGAAGCCAAATGTTTTTCTTTAGAGACTTACCATTAATTCTTTGTCACTGTAGGCAATATAACAATTGTGACAATAGCTATACCTATAGAGCACTTATTGCAACTAGTGAATTGCATACTTCACTTTATATAATACTCATAGTAATCTACAAGATAGATATTATACCAATTTCCTAGGTTAGGAAAATAAGGCACAAAAATTATCTTGTCCAAGATCATGTAGACAGTAAGTTACAGAGGTAGATGCTACCCCCTCTCTGTTGGGCCCAGTCTGGACAGTGAACTCTCATACTGTCCTGCTTCTCATGCATTCATACTAAAAGCTTACTGCCCATGTTTATAGTTCTTCATTTGTAGTTGATATAATAAGCATCTATCTATCTATCCATCCTCTGGAAGATTTCTTTTAATAGCATATTCCTGACTTGAAGTAGCAGTTTTCTGGTTGCTGCCCATGAAATAGTTCATTTAGAACTATTTAGAAATAGCTCACTAGTTGTTACCTGAAGTTGTCACATTGTAGAAATGACACAGGGATATAACTGATAGTTCCTTTATATGCATATATATAAAATATTAGCTCATGGAAGCTATTTTATCTAAATTTCTAAAACCACTTGAAAACTGCTTGGCATTATGTTGTAAAGTTGAAGATATAATTCCCTTTGACTCAACAATACCATTTCTTTTTGCATGTCCTAAAGAATCATGTTCTATATTTTGGAACACATATAGATTATTATGCATTGTATTTTTTATAACAGCCCCAGATGAAAAATAACCCAAATGTTCATTAGCAGTAACATGGATGAAACACTACTGATATAATGAAACACTATTCAGCAACACAAATGAACAAATACCTGGTTCTTGAGCATAATTTTGCACCAAAGAAGCAGATACAAAAGAATATGTCCTGCATGATTCCATTTGTACTATACAAAGCAAAACAGGCATGCAGGAAAACAAAACAGAGCCAGGTACATGCCGACCCAGTTCTTGATCATGTGAAAGGCAGATGGTGGTGACATCTAGAAGGGAACAGGGCTTCAGGGATGCTAGTAGTGTACTTTCTTGACCCACATAATGGCTGCAGGTGTCTATTTCGTTATTTTGTTAACCCATACATGTATGTTTTATGTGCTTTTTAATATGTGCATTTAAAGATTAAGGTATTTGTTTACAGACTGTTTTGCCTGTATGTACAAGGGACCCAACTTGACCCTAATTAAAGATGAGTATATGATTTTCAAAGAAGTTTGGTTATAGAATATTTCTGGATGAACAGGACACTTAGGATAATTATTCTGTTGTTCTTTGCTTTTGTAACTTGAATGCAGGTATTTTTCTGTTTATGAAGAAAATGAACTTCTGACAAGTTGCATATAAATCAAGTTCCTGAGGTCATGGGAGAGTATGTTATTTAAAGCAAATACATACTCTTTGATTTATTACCTACCCCCACTCCATAATTAATCAGACTTTTGTTTATTGGGTTTGCTTAATGTAGGGTAGAGCTCTGCTCAGGAGTGTTGATGACAAGTCAAATCCAGCAGCAGAGAGGAGGTCAATGGTCAGATGTCATCAATCCCCTCCCTGCCCCTTATGTGCCATATCCTGCTTCTGAGAGAGACTGCTGGCAGTATCTAAGGACCAGACTTTTAAGACATTGTTTTACAAATAGTACTTTCTTCTCTTGAGACATTGCAGTTGAAATTTAAAGAAACAACTCTCTAAGGTCAAAAGTTTTTATTTATATGTCTTATAGTGAATAATTATGCATTTAAAAATCACTATAAATGCAAATGCTCACATTTCTGGGGACAAGTGTGTGTGTGTGTGCACGCGCGCATGTGTGTGTGTGTATGTTAAAATGCAAACAATATTAAGTCCCAGTAGTAACTGTTCACCTGAAAAATCTTGGAAGCATTTTCTAAACAGTGTGTGTGCTTATGCAAATATGCGTGAGGTGGCAGCCAAATGCTGAAGCACTTTGCCAGAGGCCTTCCTGCCAGAAAGCAGCTGAGTAAATAGTCTCCAGCCTGCAGGAAAAGGAAGGCCAGCCAGGTAGGAGGCAGAAGGGGACAGGAGAGTGGGTTTATGTTCCCATGAAACACACAGGCTGCCACCTCTCTGTTTGTATAACATGGAAAAAAACTGTCTTTAGACACTGATCATGGCAAGGGTGTCTCAAAAAGGTGTGTGGGTTCTGCAGGACTCACAGCAGATTTTCTCTGAGCTCAGAATCCCAAATCTTTCAGTACACAAAAGATTTTGTAATTGATTTTATAGTGGTTGGGTATTTATTTTTAAAATGGAAATGGGGAAGGGAATGTGTCAATGAGAAAGGTAAATCTTTTTTTTTTCTTTTGAGTCAGAGTCTCACTCTGTCACTCAGGCTGGAGTACAGTGGCGCGCGCTCATGGCCACCACAACCTTAACATGCTGTGCTCAGGCGATCCTTCCACTTTAGCCTTCCAAGTAGCTAGAACTACAGGTATGCACTACCACACCCTGCTAATTTTTAAAAAAATTTACTGTAGAGACAAGGTCTCGCCATGTTGCCCAGATTGATCTTAAACCCATGGGCTCAGGCAGTCCTCTCACCTCAATGTCCCAAAGTGCTGGGATTACAGGCGTAAGCCACTGTGTCCAGCTAGGTAATTTTTTTTTTTAGTTGGAGTCTCTCTTCGTTGCCCCAGCTGGACTGAAGTGGCATGCTCATGGCCACCCCAGCGTCAACCTGCTGGGCTCAGGTGATTCTTCTGCCTCAGCCTTCCAAGTACTATAAGTGTGTGCTACCATACCCGGCTAATTTTTTGATTTATTGTAGCGATGAGGTCTCATCAAGTTGCCCAGGCTGTTCTCGAACCTGTGGACTCAGGCAATCCCCTCTCCTCACCCTCCCAAAGTGCTGGGATTACATTCTTAAGCCACCGCCCACGACCAGTAAATCTTTATTTATTTTTTATTTTTTTGAGTCGGAGTCTCACTCTGTCACTCAGGCTGGAGTGCAGTGGCACGTTCACAAAGTCACTGCAGTCTTGACTTGCTGGGCTCCGGCGATCCTTCCGCCTCCGCCTTCTAAGTAGCTGGAATTACAGGCATGTGCCACCACTCCTGGCTAATTTTTAAAAATTTATTTATTTTAGAGATGAGGTCTCACCAAGTTGCCCATGCTGGTCTCAAACCCCTGAGCTCAGGCAGTTCTCTTGCCTCAGGCTCCTAAAGTGCTGGGATTATAGGCTTGAGCCACCGCACTGCGGCCTAAATCACTTTTTAATGAAAGAACTTGTCTACCTGAAGCCGAAGATAACAACTTGTTATTGTTAGTTGGTGAGGACAGTATATATAAATACTTTTCTCAGTATGTACCAAAGTATTCCAAATATACCTAAGAATCTTTTGTAGCTGACAAGTTGACATGAGTTGAAACAGCTGTGTCAGTACACTGGGGAAAGAGTGCCCATGTTTGTCCTGACAGACTTGCAACTTTGTTCTTTCTGGGGGATAAATTTACCATAACATTTAAGGTATATTTGAGGGTTTACTGTGTGGGAGGCACTAAACTGCTTATTTTATATTGTCTCATTTAATCTTACCTGCAGGATAAATAATATTATTTTCATTTTATTGTGAGGAAGCTGAGGTGCAGAGAAATGGAGTCATACTCCCAAGACTTCAATGTTAGTAGATGGTGAAGTCAGGTTGGCACTAAGTTCCTGAATGGCAGGGCACTGACTGCTGGCCCTGCCGCCCGGGAGTCCTCCTGTATTGTGGGTGGTTTTAGATCATATTGTGAGTAATGTCAGAGTTTCAATATTTTTTGCTCTCTGTTTCCAAAAATATGTCATATGACTAATTCTTGTGTGGTGAGTATAGTAGTAGATCCTCAAACTTTGCTATCATATTAAGTCTTTAAAACAAGGTTATGTTTGTCTGGAAAGTTGCTGATATATCTGTATGAGCTACATATAAATCAGTCTGTCATCAGAGGAGTGTGCTTCTTAAAGCAAATAATCACTGTTTGACCTGCCCACCCCCACCCTGCTACGTTAATTTAAGTGGAAGTTTAAAAATTTTCGGAGTTTTGATGTTTTGCAGCAATGTTCCAGTGTCTTTAGGATAATAATAAAAATCTGTCCTTACTATCATGATCCCAACCCAAATGTATCTTAATTTGAATTCTTAATCTCTTAAAAATAAAATTGTAAACTTTAAGATTAGTGTTTCAAATTCTGCTTGGTCATGTGATATAGAAATATGAAGGAGTTTGACAAGGTGATCAAAAATATGAGGGAGCTTAGCCAGATGACCTCTTAGTAGTGTCTTTTTCTATTAATATATTGTAACTCTCCAATTTTACAAGACATTTATTCATATTAGTTTCCCACCCAAAGTTCTGTACCATAAATAGTTTTTATATTTGAGTCAACACATGCCAAATGCATAGGAATTATTAAGTAATCATTATGAATGGGTTTTAATAGAATTTTAATTTTCTCAGGCTGGGTGCGGTGACTCACGCCTATAATCCCAGCACTCTGGGAGGCTGAGGTAAGAGGATTGCCTGAGTCTATGGGTTCGAGACCAGCCTGGGCAACTTGGCGAGACCTCATCTCTACAATAAATCAAAAAATTAGCTGGGCATGGTGCCACGTGCCTGTAGTTCCAGCTACTTGGAAGGCTGAGGTGGAAGGATCACCTGAGCCCAGCAGGTTGAGGCTGTGGTGACTGTGAGCGTGTCACTGCACTCCAGTCTGGGCAACAGAGTGAGACTCCAACTCAAAAATAAAAATAATAAATTTCTCAACTTAGTCAAAGAGAGGTTTACTAATTTGTATATAGTAAAGACAATAGGGCTGGGTGTGGTGGCTTATACCTTTAATACCAGCACTTTGGGAGAAGACCGAGGCAGGAGGATTTTTGAGGCCAGGATCTCAGAGTTCAGCCTGGGTAACATAGTGAGTCTGTCTTTAAAAAAAAAAAAAGGCTGGACTCGGTGGCTCAGCCTGTAATCCTAACACTTTGGGAGGCCAAGGTGAGTGGATTGCCTGAATCCGTGGGTTCGAGGCCAGCCCGCACAACTTGGTGAGACTTTGTCTTTACAATAAATAAAAAATTAGCCGGGCTTGGTAGCACACGTTTGTAGCTCTGGCTACTTGGAAGGCTGAGGCAGGATTGCTGGAGCCCAGCAGATTGATGCTGGAGCGGCTGTGAGTGTGCCACTGCACTCCAGCCTGGGAGGCGGAGTGAGACTCCAACTCAAAAAAAAATAAAAAAGATATCATAGATATACCTTTTATCCACTTTCCACCAATTATAACATCTTGCAGAATTATAGTACACTATGACAACCAGGATATAGATATAGATGTAGGCAAGAGCCAGAATGTTTTTATCACCACAGAAAACCTTGTTGCCTTTTGATAACCACATGGTCTTCCCCCTTATTCTTAACCCCCCAGAACCACCAATCTGTTCTGTATTTCCATAATTTTGTCTTTGTCTTTTCTTTTCTTTTTTTTTTTCTGAGTTGGAGTCTCACTCTTGCCCAGGCTGGAGTGTAGTGGCATGCTCACGGCCACCACAGTCTCAACCTGCTGGGCTTAGGCAATCCTTCCACCTCAGCCGTCCAAGTAACTGAAACTACAGGCGCATGCCACCACACCCGGCTAGTTTTTGTGATTTATTATAGAGAGGAGGTCTCACCAGGTTGCCCAGGTTGGTCTCAAACCCCTAGGCTCAGGCAGTCCTCTCACCTTGGCCTCCCAAAGTGCTGGGATTACAGGCTGAGCCACTGAGCCCAGCCAATTTTGTCTTTTCAAGAATGTTATATAAATGGAATCATAAGCATGTAATCTTTAGGATTCCCTGTGTGTCAGAAGTTCATTCCTTTTTATTGATGGGTAGTTTTCTATGGTTTGGATGTACCACAGTTAATTTAACTGGTTACCCACTGAGTGACACCTGGATTGTTTCCAACTTCTCACTACTGTGAATAAAGCTACTGTAAACACTTATGTACAGGTTTTTCTATGCATGTAGGTTTTAGTTTCTTTAGATAAATACTTAGGAGTACAATTTCTGGGCCATTGCAATTGCACATTTAGTTTTTTTTAAAGAACTGCCAAACTCTTTCATAGTGGTTGTATTTTACTTTCCCACCAGCAATGTATGCATGATCAGTTTCTCCTACCCAGCATTTGGTGGCATCACTACTTTTTATTTTATCCATTATAGTAGTTGTGAAGTAATATTTCATTGTGGTTTGATTTTGCATTTCCCTAGTAGCTAATGATTTTCAACATATTTTTATGTATTTGGTGATTATCTATATATCCTCTTCAGTGAAATCTCAGTGTCTTTTGCCCATTTTCTAATTGAATTATTTGCTTTTTTGCTGTTGAGTTTTGGGAATTCTTTACATATTCTAGATATTAACCCTTTATTGGATGTGTGATTTACAGATATTTTCTCTCACTCTGTAACTTTTCTTTTTAGCCTCTTATCAGGGTCTTTTGCAGAGCAAACTTTTAAAATTTTGATGAAGTTTAGTTTATCAGTTTTTCCTTTTTTTTTTTAATTGAGTTGGAGTCTTACTCTTGTTGCCCAGGCTGGAATACAGTGGCACACTTACGGCCACTGCAACCTTGACCTGCTAGGCTCAGGCAATCCTTCTGCCTCAGCCTTCCAGGTAGCTGGAACTACAGACACATGCCACAACGCCTGGCTAGTTTTTGTGATTTATTGCAGAGACGAGGTCTCACCAAGTTGCCCAGGCTGATCTCAAACCCCTGGGCTCAGGCAATTCTTTTTCTTGACCTCCCAAAGTGCTGGGATTACAGGCCGAGCCACCGTGCCCGGCCCCAGTTTTTCCTTTTATAGGTCATGCTTTTGGTGTCAAGTCTAAGAACTCTGCCTGGCCCTAGATCCTAAAGACTTTCTCCTATGCTTTTTCTAAATGTTTTATAGTTTTGTTTTTTATATTTAAGCCCATAATATTTTTATTTTTTATAGAGAAGAGGTCTCACTATATTGGCCAATCTGGTCTTGAACTCCTGGTCTCAACGATCCTTCTGCCTTGGCCTCCCAATGTGTTGGCATTACAGGCATGAACCATACACCCAGCCTTTAAATCCATAATCTATTTTGAGTTTGTTTTGTTTAAGATATGAGATTAGGTCAAGGTTCTTTTTTTTTTTTTTTTTTGCCTGTGGGTTTCCACTTGCCCCAGCACCCACAGGTGAAAGGCTCTCTTTCCACTAGTGAATTGTGTTTGTCAAAGATTGTTTGGGCATACTTATGGGTAAAATTGGGTAGACTGGTTCATTCTTGTTTTTATTCTTCCTTTTTTGAAAATCTTTTAGCTCCTTCGCCTTCCCATATCAATTTTAGAATAATTTTGTCTATATAAAACATTTGGCTGGGATTTTGATAGGATTTTTGTTAAACATGCATATCACTTTGGGGAAAATTGACATCTTTACTATACTGAGTCTTCCAATCTATGAAAACAGTATAGCTTTCCATTTATTCAGCGTTCCTTTGATTTCTTTTATCTGCATTGTACAGTTTTCAATATATGTCCTATATATGTTTTGTCAGATTTAAAACTAAGCAGTTCTCTTTTATTGAGAACTTGTAAATGGCATTATGTTTTCCTTCTTTTTTTTTTTTTGAGTTGGAGGCTCACTCTGTTGCCCAGGTTAGAGTGCAGTGGTATACTCACAGCCACCCCAGCATCGACCTACTGGGCTCTGGCAATCCTTCCGCCTCAGCCTTCCATGTAGCCGGAACTACAGGTGCATGCTACCATACCCAGCTAATTTTTGATTTATTGTAGAGACGAGGTCTCGCCACATTACTTGGGCTAGTCTTGAACCTACAGACTGAGGCAATCTACTCCCAAAGTGCTGGGATTATAGGCTGAACCACTGAGCCCGGCTGGCATTATGTTTTCAATGTCAGTGTCCTAGTGTCTGCTGCTAGTATATAGAAATACAATTGATTTTTGTGTTTATCTTGTATCCTGTAACTTACCTAACTCATTTATTAGTTCTATGAGTTTTACTTTTTACTCCTAATCCTAATTATTAGATTTTTTTTTTTTTTTGAGTAGGAGTCTCACTATGTTGCCCAGGCTTGAGTGCAGTGGCACATCAGGGCCACTGCAGCCTCGGCCTGTCAGATCCAAACGATCCTTCCACCTCAGCCTTCCAAGTAGCTGGGACCACAGGCACATACCACCACGCCCGGCTAATTTTTTTGATTTATTGTAGAGACGAGGTTGCAGCAAGTTGCCCAGGCTGGTCTTGAAGCCCTGAACTCAGGCGATCCTCTCACTTCTGCCTTCCAAAGTTTTAGGATTGCAGGCGTGAGCCACTGTGCCTGGCTTGAGTTTTTGTTTTTGTTTTTAATATGCCAAGCATTATGCTAAGGCTTTCTTTGTACTTATTCAAGCCAGTACGTGGTGGAGCTAGGCTCTATATATGTAAATCATTTATGTGCTTCACTAGTTCATTTCACATATACAGAGAGCTTATAGACCACAATGAATCTAGACATGAGGTCCTTCCCTCCTGGATCCTAGAGTCTGAAACCAGCATTAGAAGGAATGCAAGTGGTTATATAGGTATGATAAGTTCAAACTGAAACAAGAAGTTCATTACAACTTAATGTACTTATTAGGTCATTCTGAAAGTGGGTGTGAGGCAAGGGTACCTTAGCCAGTCTAGAGTGGAGTGAGGGTGTCCGAGGAGAGCTTCTTAAAGAAACAATGTTAACTTTCCCAGGAAAGTTGTCCCAAGTTTATTGATTCTTAACAGCTTACATCAATTTTCACAATTCAGAAATGTCTGTGATAAAAGCTCATATGAAGAAAATTCTAAACATTGCTTGTCAAAGAGTACAAGAACCCCCGGCCAAAACTATATGCAGTTCTCTGTTTGTCTCTGTGTCTTCTCACCTTCTTTGCCTGCTGCTGTTTGAGCCTGCTCCCTCCACTCTGCTCTCAGCCCCAGGACTCTGTACCCTCCCCAGCCAGCCAGCTCCGTCCTGTCTGAGTTCTCTATCTGCTGGGTACTTTCAGCTTTGCCCTTCTTCTGCAAACTCTCCATCCCTTCATTTCTGTGTTACCAGTTTCCTCCTCTCCATCAGATTTCTTTCCCCCTCTCCCTTGGCAAGCTGGGTTTCGGAATCATTGGGATGAAAGGTGGGCCATTCAACTGGCTGCAGGGTCTGGCCCCCTTTTTGCCAGTTTAAAAAAAATATCTGCATTACTAAGCTCTTATAACAGTGATTATAATAAATTTCTGGTTAGTTTTAACTTTACTTAATTATATAGGAAACTAAACTTTCCTATATAGAAATTTGCCCCTCAGACGAATTTCCAGGTGAAGACAGACCCCTGCCCCCTCTGAGAAAGGAAGGAGCAGCCCCTCCCTGGCACTGCCATGTGCTTCAGTGGTGCTTGGCACCTCACATTTACTCTGTTGGGCGGTGTTGCTGTCTCCCTTTGTCTCAGAAATAAGATGTCCCACAGCCAACACTTTCCCCACCTGTGCCTTTCCTCCCATCCCTGTGGCAGTGTGCTTAGCAAGCCCCCATCCTGCCTTAGGACTGAGGATGCATCTTCCTCTTCTGTGTTTCCCTGACTGTAGGAGAGATCGCCCATCTTTGAGTCAGTGTGGAAGAAGGAGAAGGACATTGTTTCCAAGGAGATAGAGAAGCTTCGTGTGTCCATCCAGACCCTGTGCAAGAGTGCACTTCCCCTGGGGAAGATCATGGACTACATCCAGGAAGACATGGATGCCATGCAGAATGAGCTGCAGCTGTGGCACAATGAAAACAGGCAGCATGCGGAGGCCCTGCAGCAGGAGCAGAGGTGGGGGTTAGTGGAGAAGGGGATAATGGTGGGGGGCTCTTGAGAAGGAGCAGAAAGGGTGGTAGTGGGGGTGGATAAAAGGGAGGGTGGGCCCTACAGAAGGAGCAGAGATCATGGTGTTGGGGGAAGGAATGGGGAAAGAGGCCCTGCAGAAGGAGCAGAGGTAGGGGTGGGAAGGCATGAATTGGGGAGTAATAGGGGACAAGCAATCTGGGACACCCACTGGGTCTACCCAGGGAGAAATCTCCCAAGAAATCCTGACCTTGCAGCCTTCTCTTTCTTGCCTTCTCCCCCAAAAAAGAACTGGTATTTCTTCATTCTACCATTTCTTTGTAGCAATTAGAAACGATCTGGAGTTTATCTTCCTACACAAAATAGATTTAGACATAAAAAAATACAGAGAACTTTGCAGTTTGGTTGCCATTTTTTTCCCTGTGTCTTATCACAGTCCTTAAAATTTTATAACTGTTTATAATTAGAAAATATTTTAATTTTATACTCTAAAATAAATACTGGTAAATCTGATTTAAAATGATGACTGTAAAAGAAATATAATAGCCACTAAAAAGTGAGATTTATTTTAAGGAAGTATTTGATATCCTGTATTTATAATCAGTAAATCTGGAATGCATGTAACTATTTCAATCTTTGTTTTTTTCAGAAAATATGATTTGGCTCAATAGATCTATAAAGTTTATATAACAAAACGTATGTGATAATGAAGTTCTACTCTTTATTATTAGTCCGTTTTTTTTTTTTTTTTTTTTTTTTGAGCTGTAATCTCACTCTGTCACCAGGTTGGAGTGCAGTAGCACGCTCATGGCCACTGCAACCTTGACCTGCCGGGCTCAGGCGATCCTTCCGCCTCAGCTGTCCAAGTGGCTGGAACCACAGGCATGCGTCACCATGCCCGGCTAACTTATTTTTATTTTTAGTGTAGAGACAAAGTCTCACCAAGTTGCTCAGGCTGTTCTCAGACCCTGAGCTTAGGCAATTCTCTCGCGTCTGCCTCCCAAAGTGCTGGGATTACAGGCATGAACCACTGCACCCAGCTAGTCTGCTTATTTTTTTAAAAAATTCTTTAAAATTTAAAAAATACAACATGAAGAACTTTTTGGTGCCTATTCTAGCATGATACTTGGTTAGTACCTCTTACATTTTGATTTAAAGTATTAAAAAGTATCATCCCAGACATCCTTATAAAACCTGATTTTGCTCTATGGTAGGATAGTTGGAAACTACTGCTATTTTTTGTTTTGTATTTTAGTTTGTTTTTATATGCTTTAAGAAACCTAAAGAGAAAGGTTAATTTTGACTTCAGCTTTTGCAAGTATATTCTAGACTTTTCCCAGTATTTAGCCCAACAACCAAAAGGTCTCCTGTCACTGTCCATGACACATCTTGGCAAGGAGCCCTTCTAGCCCTACAAACCTCTTCCTGTGGTCCCCAGGTAAGGAAGGAGACCTGCTCAGGAAGTGGCTCTCTGAGTGTTGATGGGGACTTTGCTGCACACCCTTTTGCCATCCCCAGAGGCTGTCTGTTAATGTATATAAGTATTTCAAGCCCATCACTGAAGAAATATTAGCCTCTTCTTTTGTAAATCTCAGGTTTGACTGTACTTTTGGTTATGGCAGGAGTTGTGAAAAAAATAAATACTGAAGCTTTTTTCTTTGAATGAAATGAATAATTACTTTTGGTGTCTTTTGGTGGTTTAATTAAGAAGCAAATATAAGATGAGACAAGATGCTGATGAACTACTGGTTTTATTCTCCATCAGTATCACAGACTGTGCTGTGGAGCCATTGAAGGCCGAGCTGGCAGAACTGGAGCAGCTAATCAAAGACCAGCAAGACAAGATCTGTGCTGTGAAGGCCAACATCCTCAAGAACGAAGAAAAAATCCAGAAGATGGTGTATAGTATCAATTTGACTTCTAGAAGGTGAACACTCAAAAGTTCAGAGATGAAAAATCACCTCAGATTTAAAGTAAAAAGGAAGATAGAAAATCATTACTCTGAGTTCCAGCTTGCTAAGAAAATGAACAGTTTGCAATGTTATTACCCAACTAATGTTCAGAGGTTTAAAACTTTAGACATATTAAGTATGTAAAAAGACTGTTTCCTTACCTCCTTCCAGCTGGAATACTTGCTAATTATAAGTAGCTCTTCCAAACAACTTTGTGAGAAATTTTCTTGCAAGCCTGTTCTTTGTGTTTCTGCTGTAGCCTGTTTAGTTCTGTACCAGAATTCTCTAGCAGGTAAGTGGTGTTGGTATACCAAGGAAACAGTAGTCCTTGATTTCAGTTTAGTGGAAGGACTTCCAGAGGTCAACACTGGATGAAGGATGACTGTATGCTTTTTGATAGGCATATTATAAATAGAATGAGTCCTGAGAAGGAATAAATTATATTTTTAGTTAATTTTCATTTGAAAGTGTTAATTTTAGCTTGTATCCTTATAAGGTACATATTGACTGACTTTTTTTTGTTTTCATTTTTTGTTTTTTACTTCTTTGTAATTGCATATACTTCTATGCAAATTTCTTGTTGGTGTCTATTACCTTTTACTTGTGTTTTCAGCCCTTCACGTTCATGGATGTTTAAAAGGAGATTTCAGGATGGCCATTATGATATTGTCTGGACATGAAATTGTCATAGGCTATACCCCCACTTTCTTCAACGTTTTGCCCTGGTTTTCCTCACGTAGATGCTCGTGCAGCTCCTCGGAGTTCTTGTTTTCTTGAACAAGAGGATCTGGCTCTACAAGGCATTGGCATCATGCCTTTTTTTTTGCATAGGTCTATGCACCTATGTACCTGAGAGACAGGTAACTTAGGAAAAACTGTGTAAGGAAGACTTAAAAGGATGCACCAATTTATAAAATTTTTTTGATGTTAACCATTTTTTTGGAAATTGTTTTTTAAAGCACAAGTTTTTTAAAAATAAAACATGGTTTATAATTTTTCACTTACATATACTATTGTAAATACTTAGTAAAGTCTTAAGTTATTGTATAAAGGACTTCGGTATGTTTGAAGACATAGAATGGGCCTTAAGTCTGAGGCCTAATACTTTTATTTCTGGATATTGTATTTATTATGTAAACTAAGGAATGCCATTTAAGGTGTGAGCATTGCCTGAGAAAGTTTTGTTTCTTTAAGGATTAGCACAAATGGCACAGTTGGGTTTTTCTTAGTGCAATTTCCAAGATAAATTCTTTACTAAGGTAGTTATGTGATTTTCTAAGCTGAATAAGTTCAGGTCTGATTATTATCTGCCATTCTGAAACACTGGTCTTTTTCTCCTTTCTATAGTGTACCATAAAATTCTGTTTGATCATATTATATTATAAAAACATTTTGGAAGGAGGGAAGGGTATTAGTTAACTAGTCCTTCACATATTTATAGTCTCTTTTCTATTGATTTGAATGACTTAGCCATAACCCAAAGTGGACCCTGTTTTGCTTCAAGTTGAGATGTCTGCCTTTTATGAATTTGTATATATGAGTAGAATTTTGGGGTTGCAAAAAATTACATACATTGTTTGTAAGTAAAATTTTGTATGAAGTAGTCTGTCAAATTGTATCATAAAATTTATTTTTCTTTTATACATAAATCATTAAAAATAATCACATATTTTTTCTATATGTGTATGGATTGTGCAATTCAGTTCACACATGGAAAAAGCATAAGTATTTGTATTTTTTATTCTCAAATGTGTACGTTGTGTTTTTCTTTGAAGAAATTTCAGGGAAATATATCTTTTCATTCATATTGTGACACATCCCTTTTCTGCATGAATTGAAGTTTTAAAAGACAGGTAAACATTTACTAAAAATTTTAAGATCAGTTTTGAAATTTTAGAAAGTCTCTACCTGTGATTATTACAGATTAGATCCTGATCTTTTTAAATATTTTTAGAAAATACACAAATAGGATTATTAAATACTTTTCTCTACTTTGGTTTATAAGTTTTCAGAGAGTACTAGAGTCATACTTTAGGGATTTAAATTTAAGAGTTGAGCTGACAGTAATTTATATTCAAAGGAAATCCATAAACCTTCAGAAAAAATAGTTGAAGACTAAAATTCAAACTTTCTACTTTGATATCCTTATTTTTCTTTTCAATAATCAGTTTTTTAAATGGAAATCTGTGAAGAAAAGTGATGTCATTTATTGATATGAAGTACAATTTAGGATTTTGAGCAGTATGGAATCCTATTCAGTGTGTTGACAAGCGCCCCTGAAATATTCCAAAACTTCTTTTCTAAGCTGCCCTGAACTGATTGAGTTTATGCTCTGCTTGTTGATGTACACAGTGTCATGGCACACGAATAAGAGAAAAGATGGCTAGGACTTCTTACCAGCTTTTGAATAAATAGCTGATGTCAGACAGCAGTAATCTTAGGATGACTTGTCTGCTTGAGCTTCCACAAGCATCTGCTTCAAGATGAGATCAAGTGCAAACAAAATCATGTGCTCAGGCATGTCACTATCAGGAAAGAAATTACACACACAGACCTGACCTCGGCTCTCAGCTGTGGAATCCTCTGTCCACACCCAAAAAGGCACAGGGAGTGAATCACTTTATTCTTCATACCTTCTAAGAAGAGAGCTATAGGCTCCTCTGAGGGCCTTCCTGGAAAAACCTAAAGTAACAAAGCAGAACGAAGAAAAAACATACTTCAGACATGAACCAGCCAAAGTAGCAGGGGAAGGAATTGCTGTTACCATGCTCCTGAGTTGAGCTACTTGCTATCTTTGAGCTCTGAATTTAATTCTGTCCTATGATACATTTTATATTTTTAAAAAGATATTTTGGTAAGTATAGTTTATACAAGTTTTACATTATAGCAGATGCAAAGTCCCCTAAAAAGAAGCCCTTTTTGCTTATGTGTATTTTCCTTTTTGTTTTTTTGAGTTGGAGTCTCACTCTGTTGCCCAGACTGGAATGCAGTGACATGCTCCCGGCCACTGCAGCCTCGACCTGCTGGGCTCAGGTGGTCCTTCCGCCTCAGCCTTCCAAGCAACCCAAACTGCAGGCATGCGCTACCATGCCTGGCTAATTTATTTGATTTATTGTAGAGACGAGGTCTCGCCAAGTTGCCCGGGTGGGTCTTGAACCTGCAGGCTCAGGCAGTCCACTTGCCTCGGCCTCCCAAAGTTCTGGGATTACAGGCTGAGCCACCGATCCCGGCCATATATTTTCATAAAGGGATTTGGGAGGTACTTATTTTTTTTTAATCCAGCAAGAGAAAAGAAATTTAAATGGCTTTTTAAACTACAAAACTTGTTCATATTCGAGCTGAATTCCAAGCAAATTGGTTTTTCTGATTAAAAAAATGGAGTTCAGAAGAAAGTTAAAGTGCATGTATTATAAGAAAGTTATATTCCAGTTAGCCAAGGAAAAATGTGGCCTTACAAATGAATGTAGTCCAAATGAGTGCATTGGCTGCACATGGTGGCTTATGCCTGTAATCCCAGCACTTTGGGAGGCTGGAGCATGAGGATTATAGTCCCAGCTACTCAGGAAGCTGAGGCAGAAGGATTGCTTGAGCCCAGGAGTTCGAGACTGTGGTGAGCTGTGATCATGTCACTGCACTCTGTCCTGGGGTGAGAGAATGATACCTCAATTCAAAAAAATAAAAATAAAAAAGCCAGTGTCCAGATTGGCATTGCAATAAGGCAAGATAAAATAGGTGCCTGATGTTGGAAACCTCTGGGTATCTCCTGATGAAACGGACACTCAGAGTCATGTGATTCCAGGTGACACTTGTAGAGATGCCCCACTATGCACACGGCTGTTAGGAGCTGATTTATGTTCCTACCAATGATCAGGAATGACACCCTGCAGATAGTACTATGTATAAAAAATGGTTTTCTTAATTACTATTTTTTTTTTTTTTTTTAGTCAGGGTCACTCTGTCACCCATACTGACTTGTAGTGGCACAATCGTAGCTCACCACTGCCTCAACCTCCTGGGCTCAGGCAGTCCTTCTGCCTTAGCCTCCTGAGTAGCTGGGGCTATAGGTGCATGAAACCACACCTGGCTAATTTTTTTATTTTTATTTTTTGTAGAGGAAATCTTGCTATGTTGCCCAGGCTGGTCTCGAACTTCTGGGCTCAAGCAATCCTCCTGCCTTGGCCTCCAAGGATTACAGGCGTGAGCCACCATGCCCAACTAAAATTACCCTTGCTGTTATCATGTATTATTATCCTTAGTCATTCAGATATTTGTGGTTTTGTGTGACATAACTAATTTAAAAATTTAGAAATAACGGCTTTCCTACTTAAAGTGCTCTTTTTTAGAATAGGTTATCTATTAGCATGGATCAGTACTCCAGTGAAATGAAAAAGTCTTCACTGAACAGTTCCCTTTCCTCTGTCCTTGTCCACTTTGTTTCTTCTTTCTCCTGTAGGCAGCCATTTGTATTAGATTCTAGTACAAGCAAATATGAATATGTATTTTTATAACCCCCACAACACAATATCACAGAAGGTCACATATGCTGTCCCCTATTCTGAACAATGCCATTTCACATTTATCTTGTGGAAACCTCAGCCATCCTCATCCTTCTCCAGCTATATAGAATTCAACGTTGCATATACCCTAGTGAATCCTGCCCAGGTCCCTGCTACTCGATTGGGTGGTTTCATCTTCTACTTAAAAACAAAGCTGCTGTGAATAGCTGTGTTCACACACCATTTCTTGTGTGTGGATGGATACCCAGAAGTGAGACTGTGTGGTCAAAGTGTGAGTGCATCCCGGTATCGGCAGGCATCACGAGATTCGTGTCTTGCTTGTACCAAGGAATGTGTGGAAGGGCCTGTTTCCGCTCAGCCTTCCCAGCAGTATTTTGCCACACCTTGGGATTTTTGCTACTCTGATAGATAGTAGAGAGGTTCTCAGTGTGGCTTTGGTTTGCACTTCTCTCCTGTTGACTGAGTGGGAGCACCTCTTGGTTTGTTTAAGGGCCATCTGTTTGTTTTTGTTTTCTGTGAACTAACTACTCAGATCAGTCGCCCTACAATCTTTTGGGCTCTTTGTCTGTCTCTTCTGGATTTCTAGAAGCTCTTTTGTGTTTTGAGTTGTAGACAGTATTTCCCAGTTTGCCTTTTGAGTGTGCTATGGCTGCCCTCTCCCCAACCTGATGCTAAAACATAACGATAGTCCTCTTATTACGGACATGATTGAGGATGCTGCTAAGAACAGTGTTGATTGCTATTTTATTATGCTAAAAACATACTCTTCCTGATTTACAAAGAACTCTTAGCAGAAATAGTTTTTGAATTGTTCTTGTCTGTTAAGGTGATCTCAAGTTTTTCTCCTTTGGCCTAGTAACGTGCTCTACTAGATTACTCACGTTAAAATAGCCTGACAGTCATAGATTAAGTATTCCTTTGACATGTTGATTAGTTCGGTTACAAATGCATGATTCCACTATTTCTTGCCACCCAATGCTTATCAGTCTGGCAGTGGTCTGTAGGGAGGATCCTCTGTTGTTTGATAATCCCAGTCTTAGGTGGACACTGTGTCCCTGGGTCTTGACTATAGCCCTGGACCCAGCTTGCATCTCTGCTCCTTTTCCAGGGATCAGGGTCTCCTGTTTCCTTCCCCGCTTCAGTGAGCTTCCCCAGTGTCCTAAGGCTGACAGGCCTATCACCATTCTCTATAGATTGTCTTCTGTCCCATAGTGGAGGGAGGTAGAAGGTTCCAGTAGGAATTCCTTGCCTTGTGGCAGTTGCTGCTGTTCCCCCTTTTCAGGTCCTACTCCATAAGGGACACTGTTAAAACTTCCCCTAATCTTTTCTGAGAGAGCTTGTGGAGAGCAGTCTTGAAGAGGAAGCTGACCTACTGCTGTGGTCCCCTGGGGGCTTTGCCTTCTCTCCCTGGTGCACAGGTGCAGGCCTGGCCTCTGGCCACCCCATTGGGCTCTCCTCGCCCAGGGTGGCCTGTGCTCACCACCCTCCTCTGACACCTGGCTTGCCTTAGGCTTGTCTGGCTGTTTTTTTATCTTTAAGAAGTCCCAAGTGGAAACTGGAAGTCACCCTCTACCACTTCTGAAAGTGTTTCCTAGATCCAACCCAAACTAGACTGAAAGACCCATGACTGAGATTGAATTGCAAAAGTCTGACCCAAAGCCTTGCCTTGCTTTTTACCACTGGCCTTAATGTCGTGTTCACGTATCATGCCACATTGCTTCTGAAGCACAAGCAAGATGATTTATCAAAAAGAAGTGGCAGATCCGTGTGGGGCTCAAGCTTGAACAGGTAGTAGCTGGGGCAGGAATGGCAGCATGCATGCCCATGGAACCATGGCACAGGCCCTGACCACCAGCCCTCCTGTCCCACCATCAGCCTTCTAAGGGTTGTAGCTAGGTTCTCTCCTTTCCCTGACAAGTCCTGTGGTTTGGTGGGTGTAGCTGCAGGCCTTCTTTTGCTTTGGGAGCTTCTCTCCTCTCCCCTGTTAAGCTTCCCCTTTCCAGCATAAATTTTGCCCCTTCTTAAGGTGATATGGAAAGAATATGGGGTTTGTCACATGTGGTCATGTGATTTGGGTTACTCCTTCCTGTCTCTCCTTTGAGCCTCATTTGTTCACTATCAGGGATCATCTAAACAACGTAAGAGAACATGCTGCTCATGGGGTGACTGCTAATGTTGGATGTGTATATAAGCTGGTGGCATGTGGTGAGCCCTCACCTCCGTGGGTGGGTTCCTGGAGAGCTTCTGCTTATCTCCGATTCTACAGGGTCAGATTGGCCTGTGTCCCCCATCTTGGTGGAGGGTCTCACATCTCATCTCCTACTGAGAGAAGCTGTTATTGAAATGTGCCATAGAGACACAGTTAAGTCCAGAAATGTTTCTTCCACATTTAGATAGCTTGTTACTAGCATTTTCCTATGAGAGAACAAAAATACCAGTCTGAGCAGAGGTTTTATGAATCACAGCCTCACGCCTGAGGATAAACAGGGCAGGGATGTGAAAGTGCATTTGCCTTGGCCTCCAGCCTTGGTCTGAAGTTGAGGGGCACTGGCCTCTGTCAGGGGGGTGCTCAGGCCTATGGGTGGGGGGCTCAGCCTCTAGGGAGTGCTTGGGCCTCCTAGGTAATGACATTGGGCTAAGAGAAGCGCCTGCCAGAAGTTTGTGGTTTCAAAGTCAGGCGTGTGACCCTTTAGAGCTAATGCAGGTTGACAGTTCTGGGAAGCATTTGTTTTGTTTTCATAAAGTGCATAAAATCCCCTGACTTGAGCAGCGAGAAGTCAGCAGTGCTGTTGCAGATGCTTTCTCGGGTGGAGAGGTGGCCCACTGCCTGCCAGACCAGGATTGACAGGGCTGGCAGCTGCAAGGAGATGGTGTCCGTGGCACCCTCCCTGGCCCTGGATGGAGGGAGGGGTCTTGGAGGAGGGAGACACCGAGGGCCAGGCAAGAAGCTGAAGGTAAGATAGTGAGGACACCCTGACATGGGACTGGACTCACAGGAGGACCGTGTGCTCCTGTGTCCTATTCTGATGTGGGAATTCATGGTGAAACTGCCCAGGCCCTTAGCTCTCCCTTCCTGGGGGGACCCAGGGCAGGGAGTACCCTACCTTCCTGCAACCCAGCCTAAGATACAAAACTTTGCAGAGCCAAGGCACTGGGAGCATCCCCAACCCCCTGAGGGAGCTTTTCCACTCCTGCAAGGCTGAGGAATAGGCAGTGGGCAGGGGCACATGGGAGCTGGAGTGGGACCTCAGGACTGCTAGATGCCCTTTCTCCCTAACTTAATCTGAAAATTGAATGTGGTATTTAAAACACCTGAATGAGGTTATTGAAGAAATGTAAAGGGATGCTGTAGTTTACCTGGAAAAATAAAAAAGAGGATTAACTTGTCCATCCAGATATAAAAATGTACTATAAAGCGATAATAATTAAAGCAAAGTAGCACTGGTATAGGAAAACATAAATTAATCCATTGCATAGGATAGGAACGCCTGACCAGATATATAAATCTGGGATTTTAGCTTCTGATAAATGTGGTATTTCAAGGCAGAAGTATTGGGGATTGTTGTCCAAATAAGTGGTATTAGGACAAATGGTTATCCGTATGTAAAAATAAAGTTATATTCTTGCCTCATATCACATGCTTTAAAAATTTCAAAATATGGAAGAGTTTTAAAAATATGAGAATAGGCTGGGCTCAGTGGCTCAGCCTGTAATCCCAGCACTTTGGGAGGCCGGGGTGAGTGGATTGCCTGAGCCAGTGGGTTCGAGACCAGCCCCCGTAACTTGGCGAGACCTCATCTCTACAATAAATCAAAAAATTAACTGGGTGTGGTAGTGCACGCCTGTAGCTCTGGCTACTTGGAAGGCTGAGGCAGAAGGATCGCCGGAGTCTGGCAGGTCAATGCTGGGGTGGCGGTGAGTGTGCCACTGCACTCCAGCCTGGCGACAGAGTGAGACTCCAACTCAAAAAAAAAAAAAAATAAGAAAAGATAATAGAAGAAAATGATTGGAGAACATTTACATTTATAATATATAAAAATATATTTCTATTATATACTTATATTATTTAGGTATTTATGTTACTTATAATAGTTCTGTTTTTATGAGCAGCAACCTAATGCATAGGATTAAGGCACTTAGAAGAGATAGTAAGTACCAAATGCATTTTGGAGTAAAGAAGAACTTCCGTAGAAAGGTATGATTTCCACAAGCCACAGATGAAAAAAAAAATTGACACTTGGCTTTATTAAAAATTTCTATTCAGCCAATCAAGAGTGAAAAAAATTGACACATTGGGAGACCTATTCACAACATATTTAACAGAGTTAGCACTCATAATAGACAAAGACATTTTAATAAGAAAAACAACCCAATTGAATGATGGAAGAAAGATGTAAATAGACAAAGATATAATTAGACAACCAGTTATAGCCCAACCGAACAATGGAAGAAAGATATAAATAGGCCACTGATTAAAAAGCATAAGAAACTAATGCTTATCTTTATTATCAAGGGAGAATGCGGCAAAGTTTGGGAATCCTGACTGGAAGAGGAACTACCTGGGTTCAAATCCCAGCGTAATAGAAACTGCCGTGCCTTTGGCCTTTGGAGGGCTTGCTTATTAGCTATCTTATTTTGGGCGGGTTACCTAACTTTTTGGCCCCATTTTCCCATCTGTTTGGGCCAATCTGCATAGTACCAACCCCATAGCTTGTTGTCAGAGGATACATGTATCACTAGGTAGAAAGTACAAGGTCAGTCCTTGGCACACAGCGAGCTTCAGATAGATACTGTCTGTTATTCATGATCTGTGTAATGTAGATTAATATCACAGTGGCACATTTTTCAATTTCCAAAAGTTCACCAGATTGGTAATACTTGGTGTGGTTGAGGATGTGGTAGTATAAATTGTTCGATATTTTTGAAAGGTATTTTGGAAGTACTTCTCAAAATTAAAAGCAAATATTTTGCCAACAGAAGAAAAGGTTGGAGCAGGGATGTGACCCTGTCTTCAAAGAATAGGTCCAGGTGTAGAGGAGGGATTGAACCTGTTCTCTGACTCTAGAACCCAGGGATGTGAGACAGAGAGACAAACTTTGGATCTGTATAGGGAAGGAGTCTCCATTCAAACAAGTGTGGATGGCTTAGGTAGACGGTGAGTTCCCCATCACAGGAGGTGTGTAGGTAGACCAAATATCCACTCCACCCTCCTCATTGCACTATTTGTCAAGGGCACCAACATGTCAGACCTTCAAAGAGGCTCCAGGCCTTGGCAGAGATGACTTTTGGGAGACCCCAGGTAGGCTGAGCCTGGGCTGCAGCTCCTACCCCCTTGAAGGTCCCGAAAGTCTCCAATCCCCCCTCACTGCTCTAAGTTTGCCTGGGAGGCCTGTCTGGCCCTCAGCTTGCCCTTTGATCTGGAAGGTGAATGTCATCATTCTCTCTTGAATAGAAACAGCCTTTCAGAAAGCTGCACCTTGCTCTGAGGACAGGGGCCCATGCTGCAGGCAGCTTCAATGGACTGTGCTTCTTTCAGAACAGGTCTTGGAAAACTGCGATTGCCAGTTTCCTACTTCACTTTCAAGAAGCCTGTTTGAGATCCCTTCAGGGTTGGGGGTTTTCCAGAATTTTCATTCAGACCCTGGTCAAAATCGTCCTCTGTGATCACGTGCCTAGTGCTATCTGCCTGTGTTAGCCACAGCTGACCTGTGACATTCCAGGGCCTGGCACCTCTATCAGGCCTTGAAATTTCCTCTATCTGGGAAGTCCCTCTGCTGTTTTGTTGGAGCTGCA
Organism: Cephalopachus bancanus; assembly: GCA_027257055.1. Classification (NCBI taxonomy): domain Eukaryota; kingdom Metazoa; phylum Chordata; class Mammalia; order Primates; family Tarsiidae; genus Cephalopachus; species Cephalopachus bancanus. The sequence goes on along the minus strand of JAPVLO010000135.1, from coordinate 5,206,655 downwards.
GGGATAAAAGAAAACCCTCCTGAGGTGCAATTGTTTAGGAAGATTTTCGGCTCCTACTTTGAGCCTCCCCAGGGATGGGAGTCAGGCCTTAGCTAACCATTCTACAGATGAAGAAACTAAGGCCCAGAGAGCAACTTACAGTCCTCTGCCAGTTCTCATTCCCTGGTAAAATGTCCTTTGGGATAAGTTGGCAGAGAGTGTGGCTGGCACCAGGGTCTGGGGAGAAGTTCAGGAGGACATTGCTCACCGATCCCTGGGGAGTTTCCCTGTTTGTGTATTCTGGATGAGCACACGGGGAAGAAAGGGCAAGTCAGTGATTTGTGATAAATGTGCCCACTTGTTATGGCTGTGCCACAGCAAGGGCTAGGGGTAAGTGAGGACGTTTGAGAGGGCAGAATCAGACAGTCATTCCTGGTCTCAGTAATTCTATCGGGCTACATGGTCACCCCCTTCCTGTCCCAAACCATGCACCTGAACCAAGACCTTGCCACTTAGCCCATCCTGTCTCAAGGCCACAACTGCTCAATCTGAAAGTGTCAGCAGGGCCGTCTGCCCTGTTAAGCCCTGCAGGCACAGTGCCAGCACCACGGCGCTGTTCAGAGCCCATGAAAATGTTTTTATTTCTTTTATGATCAGAAAAAAAAATGAGCTTCTAGGTCAAAGTAAATGTTTTAATATACAGCATTAATATATTCATCTTTATATCAATGAAGCTGTAAAATAGAAATTTTAATAATTTTTATGGAGGAAAGGCCTCTGCAAGTCAATGCAACCCTGAGCTTTGGCAGGTTCCTTGGACTCACAGCCATCCCCTGTGTGGCTCAGACCCACCGCGATGCTGACCTCACTCTACTCTCCAACCCAGTATGCGCCCAGGGAGAGGAGCAAGCTCTCATTCTTCTGGTGGGTTTTCCATTTCCAGGGATTATGGCTCGAAAGGAAAGCGTCTTTGGGACAGTTTCAATACAAACACCAGGATGCTTTTAAAAATAGAACTTTCAAATAAAATCTCTTAAACCATGGATTTTAAGCATTAAACTCATCCGATAGTTGCAAAATCAAAACCTTTCGTCAGCACGTCAACTTGGAGTGTGCAGCCTGTGGAGCAATGGGGGAAGCTCTCCTCTTAGACGCCTCGAAAGCTGTGGTTGCGTCTCAGCCCCAGTTAAGAGCAGAGACACATGGGCCAGGATTGTGAACCAGGCCTTTATTCTTCCACGAGAGCTCTCTCATTGCCCGTAAAACTGCACACCCATTTCTATATTTTCCCTATTTTTACACCTGCCAAAACATCCATTTGTGGTGTTAAAATACTTGGACTCCTTAGCAATGGAATGAAAAAGGTCATGATTTTAAAAAGAGCAAAGTGGTCTCCAGGGTGAGTTGGGCTGTGTTAAGGTCCCCTTAAGTATCCCCCAAGATAAGTCTGGCAGGGCCCAGCCTGTGGGGCACCTCCACAACGGCATAGTCATCTCCAAGCCACACTAGCCACTCTCCAACCCCAAAGCCCTCTGCCCCAGACACTGCCTGGCACGCTGAAGGCCTGGGCACCGGAACAGGGCATGAGGTGCACTCATGGGCTGGACAGGCTTGTACCAGAGAGTTAAACTTCCAGGAATTTTGCAAGCCATTGCATTACAATCAAAGGTAATGAATACTGAAAAGGCACCCCTTCTTAATTATTTTACAGCTTTTTTACTCTTATCTATGCCCGAGGTTATTTAGATCTTGTGTCTGTGTATAGGAAACACTATGCTGTGTATGCATCTCTTCAAACTCCAGGTTCATAGCCAGGTGTGGTGGTGCATGCCTGTAGTTCCAGCTATTTGGAAGGCTAAGGTGGAAGGATTACCTGAGCCCAGCAGGTCGAGGCTACAGTGACTGGGAGCGTGCCATTGTACTCCAGCCTGGGCGACAGAGTGAGACTCCAACTAAAACAACAACAACAACAACAACAAAACAACTCCAGGTTCAGTTAAATAACTTCAGCCAAGATAGGAGTATTTACACCATGGAAATTGACCAATGCAGCAAGTCAGGACTTGATTTGTTATCTTGCTGATTGTCTAATTTTAAGAAAGTGAAGAGTAAAAGTGACCAGTGAGAGTTATGCAAAAGTGCTGTGTCTGCAGCCATTATGTTGTGACTAGCACAAAGAAAATTGAGAAAATATTCTTCCAGTATTTCCTTTTTTTTTTTTTTTTTTTTTTTTGAGTTGGAGTCTTACTCTGTTGCCCAGGCTGGAGTCAGTGGCACGCTCATGGCCACCCCAGTGTCGACCTGCTGGGCTCCGGTGATCCTTCTGCCTCAGCCTTCCAAGTAACCGGAACTACAGGCATGAGCTACCATGTCCAACTAATTTTTTGATTTATTGTAGAGACAAGATCTCATCATATTGCCCAGGCTGGTCTAGAACCCCAGGGCTCAGGCAATCCTTTCGCCTTGGCCTCTCAAAGTGCTGGGATTACAGGCTTGAGCCACTGTGTCCGGACTCTTCCAGTATTCTTATACAGAGATTTATATAGTTCAACAAAGAAGCCCCTCATGTCATTGCCAGACAAGTGAAGTTTCTGTGTATATCTGTTGTTTCATTTCACTCCTGTTAAAATAAATGAAAATACCAATAGTCATGTTAGAACTATACTTATCCTTTGTAACCATAGATTGGCTATAGATACAAGAGTTCAGCAAAGATCAGCAAAAGTATTCTGTGAGAATCAACTGACTTCATGAATTTATAGTAAAGAGCACCATATATTCTGTTACAGTTATACACCACATAACAATATTTCAGTTAAGGGACTGTGTGTAGGAGAGTGGTCTCATAAAGCTACTACAAAGCATATGCAGAAAACTGGAATGTGGCACTTGACATTGGCATTGCAGATATAGTAGGGGAAATGGTTGATATACAGTAATGGTGCTGGGACATTTGGTTTTCCAAATGAAAAAATATATATAAATAAAAACATCTGTACCCTCTAGGTTTGTGTACGTCCACTCTGGTGAAATTGCTTAATGACCCATTTCTCAGAACATATGCCATCATTAAGTGATGCATGACTGTATTGCCTATAAATTGTGTGCTACATATCTTTTTATCAGTAATATTTTCAGTCTATTTATTATTATTGTTTCAAATGTTCCTTCTCTGAACAAGGGAGGAAGCTGTCTCTGGTTTTGGTCCACTGCTCTGACTGGAGAGATGGGGACAGGTGAACCTGTTTAAGCTTTAGCCTTCACCCCCTACAAGAGGCTGAGGAATTCAGGCCCCTGGAAAAGTAAAAGCTCTTCCCACTCCAGAGCAGCCCCTGAAAATCCCCTCTGGGTCACTGGGGATTTGCCTTCCCTTCCAAGATCATCTCCATCCATAACAGGTTCTTCAAGTTACATTTCTTTCTGAGTCCCCAAGCCTGTGTAAAGGGCCAGCTCCCTGGATCTTAGCGGGCCAGACGGCGGGGGAAGGGGGGGGAGTTGCAGAAGGAAGGTGTGTTGTGTGTTGGTTGCTTTCCAAATGATTACACCTGTCCTGCTTACCCATCAAACAGCCCTGGAGTTTATAGCTCCTTCAGGCTCTGTTTTTGTGAACAGACACATTCAGGGGCTTTGAACGTGGCCTTCCTCTCAGCGATTCAGTGGGCTCCAGGGTAACGAGCTGCTCTCAGAGGGCCAACACCTTCAGTGGGGGCTCCAGAACCAGAGAAGAGCCTGAGAATGGGGGTGGGTGGGGGTAAGGGAAGGGAATAGAAGAGTAGGGAATGTTGCAGACAGATCAGAACTGGCTTCAATGAATCTGGGGACAGATCCCAGGCTGCCCCTACCTAAGGTCCTGGGAGGCAGTGTATGGGATCTCTTGTGACCTCCTCTGACCACTCAATGTCTTTAAGTCGATTGTACTCATGTGACGGGTGTCAGACCTGCAGTGGCACTTAGTGGACCAAAAGATGTCAGCCAAAATCTTGTGGTTCATGGCTGCTTTTACCTTAATTACCTTTATTGTTTTCCTTTCTGTTAATCAATATGAATCAATTCATATTGATTCATCGAAAAAATAGCATGAATAAGTAATGAATTATCACTTGTAAATTCCATCTCCAAAATTGACCACAAATTATGTGCTAGTTGCTGGTATGTATCCATATTCTCAAACTTTTTTTTACATAATCTGTTTTTTATGTATATACAACACATACACAGAAGCATGTTTACACCATTGGGATTATGCTGCTTACAGTGATATAATGTTGACTTTTTATTTTCAGTAAATATTTTACTATCTTTTCTTCATGTCACCAACTGGTATTCTCTTAACCATGACTTTAAGTTTCATTGCATGGCAGCTTATTTTGGTTCAGTTGCAGATATTTTCTCATTTCTATAATGATTTCTTATTTGGCACACTGCCAAATACATGCTTTTTTTTTCCTCCTGGGTTATCTTTTTATCATTGATTTCTGATTTTATTGATTGATTCCTGGTGCGAGACTGTGACCTGCCTTATAGTGATGCTTTGAACTATATGGAGGCATCTTTATGGCCTAGCACATGGTCATTTTCATAAAAGTTCCACCGAATTTTTTTCACAACAATTACTTTATTGGTCTTAAAAGATAGCATTTTGTGCTTGGCTATACAAAAATTGTAATGATACAGAGAAGATTAGATGGCCCCTGGGCAAGGATGACATGAAAATTCTTGAAGTGTTCTATAGAATAAAATAAAATTTGGCCAGGCGCGGTGGCTCAGCCTATAATCTCAGTACTTTAGGAGGCCAAGGTGAGAGCCCGGGGGTTTGAGACCAGCCTGAGCAACTTGGTGAGACCTCGTCTCTACAATAAATCAAAAAATAAGTTGGGCAAGGTAGTACGCATCTGCAGTTCTAGCTACTTGGAAGGCTGAGGCGGAAAGGTTGCCTGAGCCCAGCAGGTCAAGGCTACAGTGGTTGTGAGTGTGCCACTGCACTCCAGCCTGGGTGACAAGGGTGAGACTCCAACTCAAAATAAATAAATAAATAAATTTAATTTAATTAAAAAATAGCATTTTGACATGTCGTGATTTTTTTTTTTTTTTTTTAGTTGGAGTCTCACTCTGTCACCCAGACTGGAGTGCAGTGGCTGCTCCCGGCCACCGCAGCCTTGACCTGCTGGGCTCCGGCGATCCTTCCACCTCAGCCTTCCGAGTAGCCGGAATTACAGGCGCGCACTACAACGAGGGCTGATTTTTTGATTTATTGTAGAGATGAGGTCTCGCTGCCCAGGCGAGTCTCAAACCCGCGGGCTCAGGCAATCTACTCACCTCAGCCTCCCAAAGGCGCGGGATTATAGGCTGAGCCACTGAGCCCGGCTTATTGTGATCTTATTATTGTAAAATACACTTGCATCATTTTTTTTTTTAGTTGGATCTTACTCTGTCGCCTAGACTGAAGTGCAGTGGCAAACTCACAGCCACCGCAACCTCGTTCCAGCTTCCAAGTAGCTGGAACCACAGGCATGCACCACCACGCCCGGCTGATTTTTTTATTTATTGTAGAGACAAATTCTCACTATGTTGCTCAGGCTGGTCTCGAACCCCTGGGCTCAGGCAATCCTCTCATCTGAGGGGATTACAAAGTGCTGGGATTGCAGGTGTGAGCCACCGCACCTGGCTATAACATAACATTTACCATCTTAACCATTTTTAAGTGTACAATTCAGAGGTATTACATACATTCACATTGTTGTGTAACAGATCTCTAGAACTTTTTTACCTTGCAAAAAAGAAAACTCTGTGGACTAAACACTAACTCCCCATTCCTCCTTCCCCCCAGTCCCTGGCACCCACCATTCCACTTTCTGTCTGTGTGAATTGACTACTCTAGGAACCTCATATACGTGGAATCGTGTAGTATTTGTCTTTTTTGTGACCGACTTGTTTCACTAAGTATAAATGTCCATGTTGTAGCATTTGTCAGAATTTCCTTCCTTTTAAGACTGAATAATATTCCATTTTATGTATATACCACATTTTATTTATTCATTTATCCACTGATAAACACTTGGGCTGCTTCCACCTTTTGGCTATTTGAATAATGCTGCTATGAACACGGATGTACAATATCTCTTTGAGATCCTATTTTTTCTTTTTCTTTTTTTTTTTGAGTCAGATTCTCACTCCGTCTCCCAGGCTGGTGTGTAATGGCACACTCATGGTCACCCCAAGCGTTGACCTGCGGGGCTCTGGCAATCCTTCTGCCTCAGCCTTCCAAGTAGCCAAACTACAGGCATGCACTACCACGCCCAGCTAATTTTTTTTATTTTTTGTAAAGATGAGGTCTCGTCAAGGTGTCTGGGCTAGTCTCGAACCCGCAGGCTCAGGAAATCCACTCACCTCAGCCTCCCAAAGTGCTGGGCTTACAGGCTGAGCCACTGAGCCCGGCCGAGATCCTGTTTTCAATTCTTTGGGGTCTATACCCAGAAGTGGAATTTGTTGGATCATACGGGAATTCTGTGTTTAATATTTTCAGGAACCAGCATACTGTTTTTTACAGTACCTACACTATTTTACATTCCCATCAGCAGTGCACAAAAGTTCTAATTTCTCCATTTTCTCACCAGCACCTGTTATTTTCATGGTTCCTGTAATTTTAAAAAGAATCTATATTTTCATATTGTTGGACACAGTTTTATATCTATATATGTCCATGCTGTCAAGCTTGTTAACCATCTTTTTCAAATCCATATCCTTATGGACGTTTTTTTCTATTTGATTCATCACTTATTGAGAGGGTTGTTTAAACAAGTCTCTCACTGGCCCAGCACAGTGACTCATGCCTGTGATCCTAGCACTTTGGGAGGCCCAACTGGGCAGATTGCTTGAGTCCAGGAGTTTGAGACCAACCTGGCCAACTTAGCAAAACCTTGTCTCTAAACAAAACAAAACTAAACCCCAAAACTGAATGTGGTAACATGTGCCTGTAGTCCCAGATACTCAGGATGCTGAGGCGGAAGGATCACCTGAGCTCAGGAGGTCAGGGCTACCAGGAGCCATGATCATCAAGATCGTGCCACTCTACTGCAGCCTGGACAATATAGTGAGAACTTAATTTAAAAAAAAGAAAGTCGCCGGGCTCGGTGGCTCAGCCTGTAATCCCGCGCCTTTGGGAGGCTGAGGTGAGTGGATTGCCTGAGCCCGCGGGTTCGAGACCTGCCTGGGCAGCGAGACCTCATCTCCATAATAAATAAAAAAATCAGCTGGGCGTGGTAGCGCATGCCTGTAATTCCGGCTACTTGGAAGGCTGAGGTGGAAGGATCGCCGGAGCCCAGCAGGTCGAGGTTGCGGTGGCCGGGAGCAGCCACTGCACTCCAGTCTGGGCGACAGAGTGAGACTCCAACTCAAAAAAAAAAAAAAAAAAAAAGTCTCCCATGTACTAAGATGAACAATGATAGTTTTCCCCTGGCATATATTTTTTTTCATCCTTTGCCTTTAAATCTCTGAATTCTTATATTTTAGCTGTGTCTCTTGTAAACTTTGAGTAAGTAGTGTTTTTTACCTGGAGAGTTTATTCCCTTTGAATATGTTATACTATCTTATCAAGTTCTATTTTTCCCACTTTTTGTTTCTTTTCAGTCTCATTTTTTGTGGTCTTGTTTTGGAGAAAAAAAAATGTTCTTATCTTTCTCTTATTTAGTTTTCCTAGAGCTGTCTAGTTTAAATAAGAATTATTATCAATTTAACCATTATATGATTGTTATTTTAATGGTTACCATAGCTGCTTTAACACTGGTATTTTACAAAGTATAAGATTAATCAATGTATTTAACTTTCTTAAAACAATTTGACAATCTCACTTAATATGCTATATTGTCCAATGTTCTAGTTTCATCCTGTTTCTTAATTCACACATCAAGTATTCTGTTGTTGTTTAGCAGCCAAGGTTTGTCACAATTTTTCTACATACTTACCAAGATATCTTCATCATTCCTTCTTCCATCTGGGATCCTCTCCTTCTTTCTAAAGTTGATCCTTTAAAATTTCCTTTAAGGTACACAAGATGCACCAAGCAGAATTTTCTGGAAATAACCATAGAAGCTCACTAAGGGTTGCCTGGATAATGAGTCAGTTAAAACCAGCTCCGCACCCACTCAACTTGCCTTCTTTCAAGGGGTGAAGTGATGCAAGCCTGACATCCCATGGGACCCAGGTGCTGGGACGCTGGCTTTCCCAGACAGCAACTTATAACAGCTGGCACCCCAAATCCCAATCCTGTAGTCAAGCCTAGTCATCCCCATCCTAACATGGATTTTTTTTTGCCTTAGAAGGGGAGCAAAAGAGGTTGGCACTTCTCCTTTGGAGGGTGAACTGGCTCTGTGTGTAAGTAGAACAATGCAAGGGGTGGGGTTGCTGGCCCTCCATTTTTGGGTCTCTTGTTGCCATTTGTCATGTAAACTTTCCTGATGAAGCTTATTCCTTAACCCATACTGTGTTCTGCTGGAAATCATCTAAGTTATGTTTTGTGGCAATTGGTGACCACCAAGAGACCCACTTTTTTGACAGTACCTTTTAGTGATAAACGTTGTCATGGCATTTTGTCATAATTTCTTTCTTTTTCTTTTTAAAATCAAGGTCTCACTCTGTACCCAGGCTGGAGTTGTAGTGGTACCATCATGGCTTGTGGCCTTGACCTTCTGGACTCAGCATTCCTTCTGACTCAGCCACCCAAGTAGCTGGGACTACAGACACACACGCCCAACTTATTTTTTTGTAGCAAAAGGTTTTGATTTGTTGCCCAGGCTGGTCTCAAACTCCTGAGCTCAAGTAATCCTTCCATCTTGGTCTCCTAAAGTGTTGGGAATATAGGTATGAGCTGCCACACCCAGTCAGATTTTTGTCAATTTCTGAAAGGCAGTGTAGAATTCTATGGTAACAATCGATTTCTTAAACCACATTGAAGATACCATTCTAGTACATTCTGGCATCCATTGATGCTGTAGAGAAGACAGCTTTCAGTTACATTTGTTCCCTGTGTTGAACTCTCTTCTTCCTCCAGCTGTTTTTAAAATACTTTTTTGCTTGGTGTTCTGTAGTCTCACTGTGATATGCTGAGGCATGCATTACTTTAAATCTTGCTCAGGATTCACTGAGATACCTAGATTTCCAACTCTGGAAAAATTTAATATCTCTTTTACTATTGCTTTCTCCCTTCTCTGTTGAGTCCCTTCTTGAACTCCAGAGTAGATGCTTATTAGACTTCCTACTCCAGCCATCATGTCTTCACTTCTCGCCCATATTTTCTGTCTGTCTCTGTCTCTTTGTGCTGCAGTTAGCACAATTTCTCTAGCACCGTCTTTAAGTCCACAACCAATTCCCTCTTCAGATGTATCTAATATAGCGGTCCCCAACCTTTTTGGCATCAATGTGAGAAGCAAACTAACCTGTCTAAAACCAAAGAATGGACACCGAGATGCAGAGTGCAGCAGAAGCGAGACTTATAATGGCTGTCTTGTAAGATCAGGTGTCTGGTAGGCAGGCATACCTGGAACGGTTACAGGAAGCAATTTATCCCCTAGTGTGCATGTTTTTTCCAAGTCATTTCCTTATTGGCTGAGTACTTTGGGGTGTACAATCTTCCAGAAGGTCATCTGAGTTTCATTTTCCCCTTATTAGGAAGCTGGATTGAATAAGGTGGCGTATGCCTTCTCCATTGGTGGATTTGTAGGGCATTTGTCAGAACCTGATTGTTTCCTTGGCCTCTTTGGCCATTAGTTCTGGTGGGCTTTCTTGGCAGGGGCTGTCTAGGGGGATGGGGTGTTCATGTTACTCAATTCCTCCCTCTTTTCCTGCCTGAAAAAGGTTTGCCAATGTCTTGAGAAGGGAAAAGAACCAGGAAGTAAAAATAACAAAAGACTGATGACCAGTCATTATTTTAAGAAGTTGGGGTGGTGTTCCTGGGTTTTCTGGGAAAGTGTACTTTCTGGGGTTGCCATATCTGCAAGCTAATTAAGTAACCTTTGTTAAGCAATCCTTTGAAAATGAATCATTTAGGATATTTTTCTTATATCAGGGACCAGTTTCACGGAATTTTCTTCCCCCCCCTTTTAAGTTTTATTTAAAATTGCGGGGTACAATTCAGGGCTAGGTATACAAATATTCACCGTGCAGGTACCTTTATCAATGAGGTATGCCCCCTCCTTCCCCAGGCAGATATTGACTACTGTCAATCCCACTTCTCTACCCACCCACCGCCCTCCCCGCAGTTTCCCGCCACTTTCAATCTTTTTCTTGTAGTAATACGGTAGTTGTTGAAGGTCCACTTATGAGTGAGAACATGTAATACTCAGCTCTATGTTTCTGTGAGAGATCACTCAGTATTATAAACTAATTCCACCCAGGTTGCCGCGAAGTTCATGATTTTGTTCTTTATGACTGTGTAGTATTCCATTGTGTATATGTACCACATTTTTTTTTTTTATGTTGGAGTCTCACTCCTTCACCCAGGCTGGAGTGCAGTGGCTGGAGTACAGTTCCAGCGACTTGGAAGACTGAAGTGGAAGGATTGCCGGAGCCTAGCAGGTCAAGGCTACTATAGCCGTGAGTGTTCCACTGCACTCCAGCCTAGACGATGGAATGAGACTCCAACAACAACAATAAAAAAGATTCTTATAAGGAGAGTGCAACCTAGATCCCTCACATGTGCAGTTCTCAATAGGGTTCACGCTCCTATGAGAATCTAATGTTGCCACTGATCTGACAGGAGGTAGAACTCAGGTGATAATGAGAGTGATGGGAAGTGGCTGTCAGTACAGATAAAGTTTCACTCCCTGCTCCCCCACCCTGCTGCTCATCTCCTACTGTGTGGTTCCTAACAGGGAAGTTGGGGACCCCTGATCTAATATTCTTTTAAAGAACAATCTTTCTGTTTTCCTTTTTGATTTGACCATGGGAAAGGGACAATCTTCTCGCTGCATCCCTTTAGTATTTTTTTCAACCACCATTTTCAAAGACGTCCTTTTCACATAACTAAGAAATACCAGCCACAGAAGGGATCTCAGCTGAGGGAGGTGGTGAAAGTGTTAGAGTTTGCAGAAAAGCCCATCCTTCTTTGATCTTCTAAGAGCAATTCAGATTCCTATGTGGAAAACAGAGAGAGGCAAGTTCCCAGAGAGACAAAGGGCAGAGCAGCCTGGAGTTTGCCTCTCCGTCAGGACACCGCCTTCTCTGAGGCTGCCAGCAGCCTTCTTTGGGTCCCCTGGCTTTGTAAAAAGTGGTGCTCAAAGCTGGGACTTAAACTAAACAGATTTCCTATAGGAAACACACACACACAATCCCACTCTGCTAAAGTTGCTTTTATGGACATTTCCCTGAGAAATATTTCTCTCTGGAAAAATAAATTCACAGGATGTAATTAAAACCATTATGTGTGTATGTTGGCCTGGGCCCTTCTTAAGTGCTTCACCAAATGGGCCACCATATAAAGAAATGAAGGCCAGCTTTGTTCACATCTATTAACAATGATATTTATTAATTGTAACACAGGGCATTCTTCTGTTACTTTATGGTTTCAGAAATAGTCTTTCTGTTGGCCCTTGCCCAAGGCAGTGTCAGGTTCTGACCCCAGTATAATCTTGGCAGAGAAAAACAGTGAAGGCCTTACGGTGGCAATGGGACAAGACAACAGGCTCAGCTTCCACTGATGTTCCCATTTGGGCATGTATTTTCTGGCTGGTGACCTATGAGAAAGTAAAATAAATTCCAAACTTGAGAAAAAATAATTTCTGAAGATGTTACCAAAATAATGTGCTTTTTAGTAACACAGCTAATAAATACCCTTTGTGGGACTCCTGGAGAGGTCTCCATATCCTGATTTCCTGCGTGGTCCTTGTCTCAGGGGGCGATTTATAATTCCAGTTTCTCCACTGGGTGTGAGTGTCCTAGGGCTGCTGAAACAGATCACCACAAACTTGGTGGCTTAAAACAACAGATATGTATTATCTTGCAGGCTGGAGGCCAGAAGTCTGAAATCAAGGTGCCAACAGGGCCATGCTCTCTCTGGAGGGTCTATGGGAGGATCCCTCCTGCCTCTTTCAGTTTCTCGGGGCCCCAGATGTTCCTTGGCTGGTGGCAGCATTGCTCCAGCCCCTGCCTTCATCTTTGCGTGACCTTCTTCTCTCTCTTTTTTGAGTTTGGTTCTTAATCTGTCACCCAGGTTGGAGTGCAATGGCATGATCACACTTACTGCAGTCTAGACTTTCTGGGGTCAAGCAATTCTTCTGCCTCAGCCTCCCAAGTAGCTGGGACTATAGGTGTGTGCCGCCATGCCTGGTTAATTTTTTGATTTTTTTTGTATGGACGAGGTCTCGCTATGTTGCCTAGGCTGGTCTCGAACTCCTGGGTTCAGGCAATCCTCCCACCTTGGCCTCCCAAAGTGCTAGAATTACAGGCATGAGCCATTGTGCCCAGCCTTCTTCTCTTTCAAATCTACCATTAGATTAGGGCCTACTCTAAATCGAGGATGATATCATCTTGATATACGAAATTACTTTATCTGCAAAAACCCTTTCTCCAAATAAGTTTCCATTTACAGGTTCCAGAGGTTAGGCTGTGAACTTCTCTGTTTTGAGGGCCATCATTCAACCCACTACATCGGTCTATGGGTTCTGTAGGACAGTGTCAGTTTTGCTCACCCCTGGGCTCCTGGATCCTAGTGCCTGGGTGTGGCAGTTTGACAGTTCTGGCTGATGAATGACTTTATCTGTAGGTTCAGTAGCAAGTCCTGGGCAAGCTCTTGGGAGAAAATCAAAATATCTGTCCAGAGGCAGATTTCCAGGAACTTAGGTGTCTGCCAGGAGAGATAGGATGGTTCCTCTCAGCTGTAAGTCAGGTGAGGAGATAAGTACTGCTGGGAGGGCACAGAGTGGATGGGTGGAGGCATGGCTGGGAGCCAAGGCCCCATACACAGGCCCATAGGACCAAGCAATGGGAGATTCCCGTTTCTGGCTCCTGCCTGGGTGACAATCTGCTGCCCCATTCCTGGAGATGAACAGTGCTGGCACACTCAGACCTGGCAGGGTCCTCACCAGTCAGCTGTGGGGCTCAGGCTTCTAGCCCTTCACATACCTGCTGTGTTTCCAGAGGGGGTCATTGGCTCCCTGCAGCAAGTGAGGGGTGAGAGATGAGGGGCTCTTTCAGTATAAACAGTCCTGGCTCCTTCTCAGATCCCCTGAACCAAAAGGCCCATGGTTGACCATTATTATAAAAACTATGTTGAACAAGCACAACTGTAGTTAAATCTCTCACACTTCTGATTATTTTCTCCAAGGTGGGGCCGTTTGGTGACATAGGACTTTTTTGGGGGGGGACATGAATGAGTGGGCTGCTGTAGAGGAGGGCCAAGCCACTAGGTGGCAACAGAAGTGATGGGTGATTTGATGGTGGAAGTACTGGGGGGGTGGGAAAAGGGGAGGGAGGGGGACAGAGACAGTCCCCCACTTTACCTGAGGTGGCACTGGTCCTGTCTGTCAGGCTGGGTTGGCGCTGGTAAATTCCTGTTGGTTGTAGATGACATGACTTGTGTTAATTCCACCTCCAGCATTTACTGAGTGAGTGTCTCTTGTTGATGGGTCTTTTAGGCTCAAAGGGCCTGGAATAAGGGGGACCCTGGACAGGTGAAGCATGAGGAGCAGACAAGCTCTGGGGCTGGACAGTCCTGAGTGCAAGTCCCAACTCAGTCACCTGTGGGCAGTGTGGTCTTGGACACAATGCTGAGTCCCCTTGACCTCAGGGTTCTGAGAAATGGGGCGGTGGTATTGGCAGAGGGTGGGACAGTGAGTAAGCATCCTTCCATTTCTGTACTGCTGGCTCTGAGGACAATGCCCTGCACTGTGCAGGCATTTAGGAGGAGTGAGGGTGGGAATGTGAGGCTACCTCCCCATCAAGAACCAACTGGTGACTCAGATTTTTCTCAAGAGAGAGGATCCCAAGGGCAACATGTAGGTAGGTGAGGTGAAGCCCTAGGTATGGGAGGGAGGCTTTGCCCAGGCCATTTAATACCTTGATGCAAAGGCTGCTGACAAACAGGGATTTTCACTTTGGGTCACTGGGTCTAGAAAAGACAGTGTGAAAGCCAAGTAGAGACAATGGCTTTGCCTCTAAAGCCTGGCTGCACATTAGAATTACCTGGGATCATCCCTGACACCCAGGCCACACCCCAGACTGGTGGTACCAGAACCTCTGTTTTAAAAAAATTCTTGTAAAAAATTGGGGGCAAAATAGACACAACATAAAATTTACCATGCTAACCTTTAAGTGTACAGTTTAGTAGGGTTTTTTGGCTTTATTTTGTTTTTTTGAGTCGAACTCTCACTTTGTCACCCAGGCTAGAGTGCAGTGGCATGCTCATGGCCACCACAGCCTCGACCTGCTGGGCTCAGGCGATTCTTCTGCCTCAGCCTTCCAAGTAGCTGGAACTACAAGTTGAGCGCCACCATGCCTGGCTAATTTTTTTATTTATTGTAGAGATGAGGTCTCACCAAGTTGCCCCGGCTGGTCTTGAACACCTGAACTCAGGCAATCCTCTAGTCTCGGCCTCCCAAAGTGCCGGGATTACAGGCTTGAGCTACCGTGCTCGGCCAGTAGTGTTAAGTAAATTTACAGTTCACTTTGTGAATTGTGCAACTGATTTCCAAAACCTTTTTATTTTCCTCAACGGAAACTGTTCCCAATAAACACTAACTCCCCATTCTTCCCTCTCCCAAGACCCTGGCAACAACCATTCTACTTTGTCTCTATGAATCTGACTACCCTAGGGATCCTCATATAAGTGGAATCATACAATATTTATCTTTTTGTGATTGGCTTGTCTAACTCAGCATAATATACTCAAAGTTAATCCATGTTGTAGCATGGGTCAGGATTTTATTTTAAGGCTGAATAAGATGTACCATATTTGGATTATCCATTCATCCAAGGGCACTTGGGTTATTTTCAGACATGTGTTTTAAAGCTCCAGGAGTTCTGGATGTCAGCTGTGGTGGAAAGTCTCAGGCAGGGAACACCCCTGGCTCTCTGCCTTGCAGCATCTACGGTGACACCCATCCCTTATACCAGTGGTGTTTTCTGCTGTTATCAAGCCCAAACACCACTGCAGGAAGTGCCCCACTATCTCCCCTCCCCCTACCAAAAAAACACATCCCGCAGAGCCTGCCAGGTTTGCACCCAGGTAGTCCCACTCAGTGCATCAGGACCACACAGGGCCAGCCTGTGGAAATCTGAGGGGCTGCTCATGTGGGTTACTAGTTCCCATGTGTGCGGCTTCCCTCACTCCAGCCAGGTGTGCTGTAACAACATAAAGATGGGCAAATCACACCCACGATTGTTGGGAACTCCGGCCTCCCATCTCATCAATCTCCTGCTGTATCTTGTACTCCACCTCTAAAACCCAATGGGGCTCTTCGCTCTCGTTCAAATGCTGCCTCCTCTATGATGTCCTCCTCCTACACGAAGACTTTTCTGTAACTCAGGTGGCAGGAATGGAAGGAGCCAAGGGAATCCATGCTTAAGAACCAAAATCAATACATGTTTTGACAACATTGCAATATTGGAAATTGGGAGTATGCAGGAAAAGTTATTCGTTTGCTCTCTAATGCGTTCATTTATTCAATTCACTTTGTGTCAGGCACTGGGCTGTAATAACATATAGATGTGATTCCTGGCTTCATGGAAGAAAATTTAGGGGGCATTCATCTAAAGCCCTGCGGTACACCTTCAACAACCTCTGTACCTTCGAATCCACCCTCCCGGGGCTACTCGTGGTTCACAGCCGGGCTTGCGGACACACTGGCGCAGGCCCTGTGGCTGACGCTGGATTCGGTTAGCTGCGGGCCACCCACCAGCCTGTCTGGTTCCAACCCAAGTCAGAAGCCTCCTATGGCCCCGCCCACACACAGAGAAGAGGGCCACGCCCCTTCCTTGGGAAAGGACCCGATCAACAGTCTCAGGGATATGCAAATTAGGTCCCGCCTCCAAGTAAACGCGGTTTCCAACTTCTCTGCTTCTCATGTGGAGAAATGACAGCACGGTCGGTGCCCCGACAGTCGGTATCCTCAATCCCGCGCCGGACTGCTGCACCGGTCTGCACTCAGTAGGGCAAGGGACCGGAAGTCGCGGCCCGGCGCCCTGCACAGGGCACCGGAAGCCAGAGAGAGAGGCGCGCCCCCGCCGGAAGCCGCGCTCCTGACTCGGCCCACCTGCCTGCTGCGCCGGAAGTGGCGCTGGCAGTTCTCGGGCCAGGGGCGGCCGGGGAGGCGGGCTGTGAGATCAGAAGGCAGAAGCATCCATGGCAGAGGGCGGCGCCCCTGACGGGCGGGCCGGGCCGGGGCCCGCAGGTAACGTGCGTACGGCCTCTAGGCCGCGGGGCGTGTTGAGGCAGTGGGGGACTGGCCCGGCGACCCTGCCAAGGCCCTGCGTCCTCATCTTGGACTGACTAGACCCATTGGGCTGCCAGGGAGCCGTGCCCCGCTGGCAGGGTGTCCGGTCCGCGCGGCTCACAGTGCGGACTACCAGACCACGGACGCGTCCCCAGCGTCTCGGCCTCCTGTGGACAGCCCTCGCGCTAGGTTTTCTTTCCAGTGCAACTTGCATTGTAACTTCCATCCGTTAACCGATCGGTTGTGATATGACCCCAGCTGTAAAAATAGGTCGTGGGTCATTGTCCAGCTCCGAGCGTACCGATCAGGAAAGCCCCTCAGTCAGCCTTAGGGAGGGCAAGTACCTTCTCCGTATTCTGCCAACTACGGCATGTCCCAGGTGGTACAGCAGGGCCACCACCCCCGACTTTCCCACCAGCACAGACAGACTGGGACAGCAAAGACGCCGTCCCCAGCGATCTTGTCAGTGACACAGCATGTCCAGGGGCCCTTGGCCCACCAGCAGAGGAGGCAGCTAGAAAGGCTGTCACCTACCACCCAAAATAGCTATCTCACTTAGGGTCTCACCTTGAAGTATTCCTACCATGCAAATGTGAATTTGCAGGGGAAGCAGGCGACGTCTCTCTTTCCCTGAGTTGGGGTTCCCTCCTTGCTGGATTTCAGAGCTTGTCATTTGTGCCAGTGCATTCATGTGCTCTGAACTTTATGTGCTCATCTTTGTTTTTGGAGAGATTTTTCTTCAAGAGTTTATTACTCCATCTTACTAGTAAACTGAGAAGTTTATTACTCTTAAGTTAGCAGAAATCTCAAAAGATTGACTTGGAGACAGGTGCAAGTAGCCTTTTTTATCTATTCCCTCCCTCCCGATATTTATTCATTCAACAGATATTTATTGAGAGCCTACTGTTGGCTAGACCCATCTGAGGATACCATAGTGAGGAGAACAAGCCAGACAAAAGGCCAGCCATCCTGGGCTTTGGTTGGCATTGACTTTGACCTCAGGGACTGCCAGGACCTTAGGGTATGGGATGGCATCTAATGTGAGAGTGATAGATAGAATGAGAGGTGTTCAGTTGGAAAAAGAAGACTGACAGCTACCTCCCAGTATAGAGAGAGATCTTGTGGAAGAAACACTGGCTTTGCCTTATGCACTGGCCTTTTTTGTTGTTGTTGGTGTCTCACTCCGTCGCCCAGGCTGGGGTGCAGTGGCACACTCACGGCCACCCCAGCATCGACCTGCTGGGCTTTGGCAATCCTTCCGCCTCAGCCTTCCAAGTAGCTGGAACTATAGGCACGTGCTACTATGTCCAGCTAATTTTTTTTTTTTATTTTTTATTGTGGAGACGAGGTTTTGCCGATTTGCCTGGGCTGGTCTCGAACCCGTGGGCTCAGGCAATCCACTCATCTTGGCTCCCAAAGTGCTGGGATTACAGGCTGAGCCACTGAGCCAGCCACAGGACTTTTTAAATATCCATGTATAGGGAAGTTTTGTTTTTCAATGTGTTTTGGGCCTGGGATGGAGGGACAATAGATGTTCAGTTAAGGTGTAGGTGCTGTCCTGGGGTAATTATGTTGTCATTGGAGTAGCTGGTCAGCCAAACACAAACTTAAAGTTGCCTTTGAATCTGGAGCTCCGCAAGATTCTGAGGCTGCATTGAGCTGGGCCAGGAATGGGGTATACAGAGGCCAACAAAGGGAGCCCGGAGGAGGACTTAGCAAAAGTCCCATCCCACTTACCTGTTGGTTGTTCCCCACTCCTGTACCTTTCCCACTCCTACTTTGAACTTTTTCAACCTATAGTAATTGCAGCTATGGGGTGATTACAGTGGAGGTAGTGACTGAAAGGAAGGACTGGGGTGGTCTTAAAGGGCCTTTAAGACTGTGTTGGCCGTGAGCGACAGAGTGAGACTCTGACTCAAAAAAAAAAAGGCATTTGTACATTGAGATACCTATTTGGAAATAATTTGCGTTCTTTACCTCACACCATAATCCAAAATAAATTCCTAAAAATTTAAGACTTCTTTAAAAATAATTTCTCAGATAGGTGTGTAAGTAAAAAGCATGAACTTGGCTGGGCACAATGGCTCATGTATATAATCCCAGCACTTTGGGAGGCCAAAGTGAGAGGATTGCCTGAGTCCACGGGTTCTAGACAAGCCCGGGCAACTTGGTGAGATCTCATCTCTACAATAAATAAAAAAATTAGCTGGGCATAGTGGTACGTGCCTGTAGTTTCAGCTACTTGGAAGGCTGAGGCGGAAGGATCACCTGAGCCCAGCAGGTCGAGGCTGTGGTGGCTGCGAGTGAGCCACTGATTCAAAAAGCACTGTAGTCTGTTAAGTGCGCCATGATAGCATTGTGTCTAAAAAATATACATACCTTAATTTTAAATACTTTTTTGCTAAAAATGACAATGATCATCTGAGCCTTCAGCAAGTGGTAATCTTTTTGCTGGTGGAGAGTCCTTAGTGTTAATGGTTGTTGACTTATCAGGGTGGTAGTTGTTGAAGATTAGGGTGACTGTGGCAATTTCTTCTTCTTTTTTTGTGAGCAAGTCAGTTTATTATTAGGAGACAGGAAAGCTCTCGTCAGGGAGAGGAGACCTAAAAGTGGGTTGCCCACAATATCTTTATATTAAGACAACAATTAAGTTTGCCATATCAATTGACTCCTCCTTTCACAAACGATTTCTCTGTAGTGTATGATGCTGTTTGATAACATTTTACCCACTGTAGAAATTCTTTCAAAATTGGAATCAATTTCCTCAAACTCTGCTGTTGCTTTATCAACTAAGTTGATGTGATATTGTTGGACAACAGTGTTCACAGCATCTTCACCAGGAGTAGATACCATGTCAAGAAACCATTTTCTTTTCTCATCCATAGGAAGCAACTCCTCATCCATTCATGAGGTTGCAGCAATTCAGTCACATCTTCAGGCTCCACTTCAAATTCTAGTTCTCTTGCTATTTCCACCACAATTGCCGTTACTTCCTCCACTGAAGCCTTGAAGTCATCCATGAGGGTGGGAATCCACTTTCAAACCCTGTTAATATTGGTATTTTGATCTCCTCCCACATGTTCTTAATGGCATCTAGAATGACTAATATTTTCCAGAAGGTTTTCATTTTATTTTGCCTAAATCCACCAGAAAAATCACTCTGTGGCAGCTATAGCCTTACAGGATGTATTTCTTAAATCATAATAACAACTGAAGGTTGAAATTACCCCTTAATCCATGGGCTACAGAATGGATCTTGTGTTAGCAGGCTGCTAACTAATTGAAAACAACATGAATCTCCTTGTACATCTCCATCAGAGCTCTTGGGTGACCAGGTACATTGTGAATGAGCAGTCATATTTTGAAAGGAATCTATATTCGGGGCAGTAGGTCTCAATAGTGAGCTTAAATTATTCAGTAAACCATGTAAACAGATGTGCTGTCATCTGAACTTTGTTGTTCTATTTGTAGAGAACAGACAGAAGGATATTTGGAATGGTAAATGAACATTGGCTTCTACTTAAAGTCACCAGCTGCATTAGCCTCTAACAAGAGAGTCAGTCTGCTCTTGAAGCTTAGAAGACTTCTCCTTTGTAGCTATGAAAGTCCTTGATGACGTCTTCTTCCAATAGAAGGCTGTTTTTTTAATCTATATTGAAGATCAGTTGTTTAGTATAGCCACCTTCATCAATGATTTAGATCTTATATTCTGGATATCTCACTGCTGCTTCTCCATTAGCACTTACTGCCTTACCTAGTACTTTTATGTTATGGAGATGGCGCCTTTTCTGAAACCTCACGAACCAACCTCTGCTAGCTTCTCACTTCTTCTGCAGCTTCCTCACCTTTCTCCAACCTTCTTAGAATTCAGGAAAGTTAGGGCCTTGTCTCAATTAGACTTTGGGTTCAGGGAATGTTATGGCTGGTTTGATCCTGTATCCAGACACTAAAACTTTCTCCACATTGGCAAAAGACTGTTTTACTTTATTATTTGTGTGTTCACTGAAGTAGCACCTTTAATTTCCTTCAAGAACTTTTCACAATTTGACTGTTTGGCACAAGAGGCCTAGCTTTTGACCTGTCTCAGCTTTTGACATGACTTTGTCACTAAATTAATCATTTCTAGCTTTTGATTTAAAGTGAAACATATGCACCTCGTCCTTTCACTTGAGCATTTAGAGGACTTGTGGAGTTATTAATTGGCCTAATTTCAATATTGTTGTGTCTCGGAATAGGGAGCCTAAGGAGAGGGAGAGAGACTGCCAATGAACAGTCAATGAGTAGTCAGAATAGGAGTCAGAACACACACAACACTTACCGATTAAGTTCCACTGTCTTACGGGGCACAGTTTGTGTGATATCCCAAAACAGTTACAGTAGTAATATCATTGATCACCATAACAGATATAATAACAAAACACTAGAAATATTGTAAGAATTAGCACGATATAACACAGAAGACACAAAATGAGCACATGCTGTTGGAGAAATGGCTCTAATAAACTTGCTCAACACAGGGCTACCACAAACCTTCAATTTGTAAAAAATGTAATTATCTGCAAAGAGCAATATAGTGAAGCACAATGAAATGAGGCATGCCCTGTATTAAGTTGTTTATACTAAGGTCTTTCAGGGCAATTTAATCTGTTTGATTTATTTATCTTGTTATTCTGATGAATGTTCTGTTATGTAGTAGGGTAAGTCTTTTCTTATTATTCTTATTAAAAAACCAAAAAAGCTATTTTCCCTTTATTTATACTTCCAAATGAACTTTAGGATCTTTTTGTCACATTTGATATTAAAACCCTAAAGAAAGTCCGGGCACAGTAACTCATGCCTGTAATCCCAGCACTTTGGGACAGTGAGGCAGGAGGATTGCTTGAGTCCAGGAATTTGAAACCAGCGTGGGCAACACAGTGAGACTTTGTTTCTACAAAAAATAAAAAAATTAGCTGGGCATGGTGGTACACATCTGTAGTCCCAGCTACTCAGGAAGCTGAGGTGGGAGGATTGCTTGAGCTCAGGCATTCAAGACTGCATTGAGCTATGATTGTGTTACTTCACTCCAGCTTGGGCAAAAGAGTGAGACCATGTCTCAAAACAAATAAAAAACCCAAAGAGGTTGGTCACACTATTTATCTATCTATCTATCTATTTAGAGTCAGGGTGTCTGCACAGCAGCACAGTATAATTTTGAACTATTTATTTATTTAGAGTTGGGTCTCTGTACAACAGCACAGAATAGTTTTGAACTCCTGACCTGAAGGGATTCGCCTGTCTCAGCCTCCTGAGTAGCTGGGATTATAGGTGTGAGCTACCATGTCAGGCTTGTGATTTCTTTCTTGAGATTTTGAAAGTATAGCTGGGAAAGGGAGGACTCCCTTCAGATGATGCCCTCTTATGGTTGGCCCTGACGCTGGTTCCCTGAATCGACAGGACCCCCTTTGTTCAGCGCAGGTCCTAATCTGAAGGAATGGCTGAGGGAGCAATTTTGTGATCACCCGCTGGAGCACTGTGAGGACACGAGGCTCCACGATGCAGCCTACGTGGGGGACCTGCAGACCCTCCGTAGCCTGTTGCAAGAGGAGAGTTACCGGAGGTGAGTGGCGCTGGTTTAGTTTCTTGGGCCTCTGCGGGGCCGAACGAAGCTGAGCCTCTCCATCTGGTTTATACACGAAGACCCTGATGCGGGGAGTAGTGTGTTCTACCTTTAGAGGATGAAGGAAAAAAGGAGGCTGGTCACAGTTGTGGGAGATAGTCGAGGAGTGTGGTCAGCGAGACCTGAGTTCAAGTCTGGCTCAGTCACTGATCTTTGTGCTTTCTGGAAATTTTTGGTCCTCTCTGGGTCAGCCTCCCCAATGTTACCTATGAGGCCCTGTTACTCTCTTCAGTACTGGCCCTGTCCCTTTTGAGGTGCTTGTGTCTCTTTATCCCAGATGGTTCTGTGCACTTATCTCCTTCATCTGGTGTCCTCTCCCTGGCTTCTCAGGCCCTCAGTCGTCTGCCCCCAGGGGATGGTGTCTCATTGCCCCAGGGGTTGGTGGGTGTTCTGCCGCTGTTCCTTCTATGGGTGGTCCCCTGCCCTTGCCTGACCAAACCCTGCCAGTGCTTCCAAAGTGGCATAGCCCTTCCTTCACAGCAGCAGACTCTTGCTCTTCCCTCTCCCTGCTCAGGACACCTGGGAGGGCAGAGGCTGCCTTCTCTCTGGAGTGTTCCCTGATTGTTCTTTGGGTCTAAAATTGGAGTCCCGACTAGATTTTAAACTCAGCTACAACCAGAAACTCCTCCATACTTTTTCTGTGTTTCTGCTTCCTTTTGAGGACTAGGATGGCAGTGAGTTGATAGAAGAAATGCCTACATGTTGGTGCTGAAACAAATACTACCACTCTTCTTTGGATAGTTCCCAAGTAAAGAATTTCTAACAGTACAGGAATATGTTTCTTTTGTCCTTTCCTTCTAGTGTGTTAGCATTATTTCATCAGAGAAGATAGCGGTATTTTTTTCCTTAAAAGTACCAGAAAGGATTGTCATACAAAGACAAATGGATTATTTACAGATATTTAATGTGGATGGCTCAAGCCCAAAGGAAACCTTAGTTAAACTTGTAGATATAATAGTAGAATAAATTAGAGTCCAGCTAGGTATTAGACCGAGTGTTTCCATATTGCTTTTCCAAGTACTTTTTTCCTTTCTTCTTTTAACCAGTACATCTCCCATTTATTTACAATATTTTGCTGTTACTACTTATTTCTTTGTTCCTCAACTTTTTTGGCCAGTCATAGTTAGTGCATGGCTTGAAGGAGAAACCCCAAGGGCTGGTTTGAGGAGATGCTTCCCGCTTCATATTCTTGGGTTGCCGGTTCTGGCTTTCCTTGGTTGTTGACTTGATGGCTCAGTGGACAGTAGAGGCAGCTTCAGTCTGATTGTCACATTCTCTGAAAGCTGAGTCTGGACAATTTCCTCTGTTGCTGTTGGCCAGGAGTGTAGCTGCCATGCCACCTTAGTGACTCCTTCTGGCTGTCATTTGTGCTACCTCAGTGGACCATAGTGATCACCCAGTTCCAGTGAGGATGCTGAGGTCCAGCCTCAGGCCTTCATGGATGGTAACAGGTGAAAAGGGACCTGGGACCCTGACCCAGATTCCTGGGTGAGTGCCGTTCAGTCTATACTGCCTCCTGGACAGACCCGTCCCTCCTTTGTAGAGGAAGGCGCTTTGGATGGTGTGTCAGCAAGTCTAAGGACTAGAGATCTTTATTCTGGTGCTGATCATTCTGCCAGTGCCTTGAGTTTCCTCCTCTAGAGTGGGCCTCTTAATGCCTGTCCTGCTGTGACCAGGTCCAGCAGGTGAAGATGTGAAAGCATTTCAGAAAACAGAACAGGCAGCATGAAACCAGAGGAATGACTGTTTAAGTGATTCCTCGTCGGGGCATCTGTTTCACATTACCAGTGTGAGAGGAGGTAGAGCAGCCTGTCCCCTTCTGGGGCTGCCTCTCACGACTCCCCTGTGTTCCTCCTGTAGCCGCATAAACGAGAAGTCTGTCTGGTGCTGTGGCTGGCTCCCCTGCACACCGTTGCGGATCGCGGCCACTGCAGGCCACGGGAACTGTGTGGACTTCCTTATCCGGAAGGGGGCCGAGGTGGATCTGGTGGATGTGAAGGGACAGACGGCTCTGTATGTGGCTGTGGTGAACGGACACCTGGAGAGTGCCCAGATCCTTCTCGAAGCTGGCGCTGACCCTAATGGAAGCCGGCACCATCGCAGCACCCCTGTCTACCACGCCTCTCGTGTGGGCAGGGCCGACATCCTGAAGGCCCTCATTAGGTCAGTACTGCAGGCTCCGCCCCCATTGGGTCCTACAGCTGCTTTCTTGTTCCTTTTCTGTCTTTGCTTTTTTTCTTTAATCCCATTTCCCATTAAGAAAAAATAAAGTGCAGCTTGCTGCCACATTCATTTAATTTTACATAAACATGCTCTTTGAGGCTGAAGCAAATCTGACTGGTTTTCAATGTGAAAATAAAATATAAAAACTGTTCTTGGTGTTAGTTCTAAACAGAACTTGTCTCTAGTCCTAATGGAATAGAAATTTATATAATCAGTATTTAATAATTTTTTTGTGTGGGTTAACATCACACATAGGAATGCTATGTTTTCTAGGATTTGACATTTTCAGCAATTGAGAATTAATTTTAAAAAAAAGAAGAGAATTACTGTATTTTGTAAGGGGAAACACCACCACTAAAAACAGAATACTATAAATAGAATAATGTCATTTGTTCCTAAAGATTATTGACACACTAGAGTGATGCGAAAATAATAGCAAAAGCGAGATATTTCATGACAAACTTTTGGGGGTAAGGTTAGTACTTGTAATCCACGAGTTATCTCGGGGTAAGTGCTGCAGCTGCCAAGAGTGGCTGACAAGTATTCTTGGGGCAAGCGGGAAAAGTGTTAAAATTTGGCTTGTTAGAGGATTTGTCTATTTTGCTAGTCTTTTTCAAGAACTACTTCTTAGCTTTCTCATTTCTCTTATTTTTCTTCTTATTCATTTACATTTATTTTTATCTTTTTCCCATTTTTAATCTTTTTGAGTTGAATACTTACTCATTTTTTCTTGATTAATGTAAACTTATTATTATTATTTTTTTGAGTTGGAGTCTCACTCTGTCGCCCAGGCTGGAGTGCAGTGGCATGCTCACAGCCACCCCAGTGTTCACCTGCTGGGCTCTAACGACCCTTCCATCTCAGCCTTCCAAGTAGCCAGAACTACATGTGTATGCTGCCACGCCTGGGTAATTTTTTATTTATTGTAGAAACGAGGTCTTGCCAAATTGCCTGGGCTGGTCTCGATTTCACAGGTTCAGGCAATCCACTCACTTCGGCCTCCCAAAGTGCTGGGATTACAGGCTGAGCCACTGAGCCCAGCCAATAATGTAAATTTATCTTTTACTATAGTTTTGGCCATGTCCTCTAAGCTTTTCCCTTAGTTTAAAAATAGCTATAATTGAAGTTGATTTCCTCTTTGTTCTTGGAATTATGGAGAGAAAAAATTTTGTTGTTTTGTTTTTTTGAGTCAGGGTCTCACTCTTGCTCAGGCTGGAGTGTAGTGGTGTGATCATAGTTCACCACAGCCTCAACCTCTTGGGCACAGGCGATCCTTCCACCTCAGCCTCCTGAGTATAGGTGCATACAACCACACCCAGCTATTTTTAAAATTTTTTTTGTGGAAATGAATTCTTGCTATGTTGCCTAGACTAGTCTTGAACTCCTGGGCTCAAGCAGTTCTTCACCTTGGCTTCCCAAAGTGCTAGGATTACAGGTGTGAACCACTGCATCTGTCTGAGAAAGTCTTAATAACATTTTTAATAAACTTCTAATTTTATTGTATTGTGCTCAGGTAATATGGACCATATAGTGTTCATTTTGGGGATTCTTTGGTTTTGTTATTTTTATTATTTATTAATGTCAGACTACATTATTGTTGTGGATGTGTAAAACAAAGTACATGACCATGAGTGTTTTATTTGCATACTACAGTGTGTTATCTTAAATTGTTTTATTCAGAGCTATTCTTTCTTTTTTACATTTTTGCCATTGGATCTGCAAGAAGTTCAGAGAAGTCTATGATTTTGTCAGTTTCCTGGTACTTTGAATAGTATTTACTTTGATCATATTTTTTTGAGTCGGGGTGTCACTCTGTCACCCAAGCTGGAGTGCAGTGGCACAGCTCACAGTTCACTGGAGCTTCAACCTCCTGGACTCAGGCAATCCTTCTGCCCCATCCTCCCAAGTATCTGGGACTATACACATGAGTCACCACACCCAACTAATTTTCTGATATTTTTGTGGGGACAGGGTCTGCTTTGACTATTTTGATGCTAATTGAGTTTGTAAAAGTTTTTGCTTATGGATTATGCCCACTGTCAAAACAAAAGAGTACTATTAGTTTTATTTAAGGCTTGTTTACACAGGGTTATATATTTGTTTAGTTTTAATCTTAGGGAGTTTAAGTAGTTCTGTATGTGCTCATAAAGAACTGTTTGTCTGGGATTCTTTGTTTTTTAACACAGTTAACATTATTAGCTATAGCTGATGTTAGGATCTATTTCTGTTATCTTTCTGTTTCTTAACTATTTCCTTTATTTGATATCTTTGTTCCATAGTCTGTTTTCTTTACTTTCCCCTTCCATTCTTTTAAAAGGTTTACAGTCTTATTTTGATCATTTTAATGGTTACCTTTATTTTTTCTGTTTGAATCAATTGTGTTTTCATTATTCATGTGCCCAGTGACGTCTGTCTACCAAAGATGCTTTTTTTCTTCCCATACTCTGGTGGCCAAATTGTTCTGTGCTTGGGCAGGGTGCAGTTTAGGTATCTGATTCTCCGTGAAATTTTTCAGTATTGGAAAGGATTGGGTAAGGGGTCTACAGGCTACAGTTAGGGGGCTCTGATGAGCAGGGACTTGGCATTCACTTTGCCCAGCACAAAACATGGCTTTTAAATTAGGTACTGAGAATATATTTATATCATCAAAAGGTTTTGCATGTTAAATAGCTATACAGTTGACTTTTGTGAAGATAAATGAGAGTGATAAGGTGGTTATATTAGAGGGAGTTAAAGCCGTGAGGCTTTTTTCCTCTTTTTGAGGATTTCTAGCCTGATCATTTAAGCTACCTCAGTTCAGTATCTTTGCATCTTGGAGAATGTAAGTAATTTGGAGATGACTTTGAGTAGGATCAATCAGTGAAATTCCATCTTGGTTCCAGAAGTCCCTTTGGGCATTTCAGTCAATTCGTGATGAACAACTGCTTTTAGTTACCTGCTGGCTTGACTGAGATGTACATATATAGACACCCTTTTTGAGAAAACATTACTAAGATGTCCTATTTCCTCACTAAAGCACAGGACATTACTGTTGCAATGAGGTACCAAGAGCATGTATTATTCTATTAAAGTTTTCTATATTCTGAATTCCAGGATAATTGGCTTTTGGAAAATGAGGGTGATATGGTTCAGTTACTGAACAGTGATATCTGAAAATAATCTATGGTAGCTCCTGCCTTCTGTATGTCATTTCCCTACTAGCAGGACTCTCATCTTTCACTGTTGTAATTTTCTGTCCCTCTGTAAGAAACCTCCATTTTGTTATTTGTAAATTCCCTTGATATATATTGCTTATGTTTTAGAAAAAAGGTAAGGAATGGTATTTCTATGTGTGCAAAAGTTATAGTGATTTATTGAGTTGTCTCAGTGGTTCCTTGCCAGTGATATTAAAAGCAATAGAGGAATTTGGAAAATATTCAGGATTAAAATTAACTGGCTTTCATCCAGTATATTTTTATGAGTGGATGAAGGGCTATCTTTCCCACAGCTCAGCTAATAACAGATTGTCATATTGCCCAAAATTACAAACGATTTGGAAGATTTTCCCCTAAAAATGGGAGAAAAAAAAATCACTGCTTGAAGTCTAGTTTTTCCTTTTCTTAATTGGTTGAGTGTATGAAATGAAATGTCAGTTTCTGGTTGGTTTCATATGTATTTTAGAAAGTTTCTCCTGGCACTCCTAGAATGTCTTGGAGAATGAGTGATGTCTATGTTTGTAGTGGAAGCTTCATTATCATGTGGGCATGTTGGTCCATGTGCCTGTCCTTAGGCCTGTGTTGAAAGCAGTTTGGGTTCCAGGGGACAATTTTTCTGAACACTTAGAATGGTGCTGAAGAGACGAGTAGAAAGCATGATTGGCGGTTGAGACTGTTAGCCAGCCATTGTTTCTTAAAGCCTGGAAAACTGCTGTTCTGTCTTCCCTGCACTCTTGCATGTCCACCCCATCATCAATGCTTCCTACACATTGCTGTTTCCTATTGCAAATGAAATACTTGTCTGGGGCCAGTGAAAGTTCAAGAAAGCAGGTGCTGAGTGTCTAATGTTTACTCAAATTAGAGTCAGGTAATGCATCTTGAGCAGGAATCTCACAGAAGTGAGGTTGTGTTCCCATTACCTCTTGTCAGATTGCACATGATTTCAGTTTGTCTCATTGCTGCTGATACTCACTTTGATCGTTTGATTAAGGTTTACTGTCTTCAGCTGTTACAGATATGCTTTAATGAACTGCCTTGTGCATACATCTTTTCATAGTTTTGCAAATATATTTTGGGAATAGATCTCAAGAAGTGTGACTGATAGATCAAAGGGTAAATGCATATGTGATTTTGCTAGCAATCACCAAATTCCCCTCCACAGGGATTGCTCCAGTTTGTGTTGCCCCAGTAATGAATGAAGACTTCCTGTTTCCTAAAATCCTGGTCAATAAACTTTTGGATTTTTCCCAATCTGATAGGCAAGAAGTTGTATCTCAGAGTAGTTTTAATTTGCAGTTCTGTTATGAGTGAGGCTGAGCATCTTTCCGTATGGATATCTAGTCATCCAAAAAAACACTTATTAAAAAGCTCACCTCCCCCTTATTTGAGATACCATCCTTACTGTATACTAAATTTCTTTTATTTTTTATTTTTATTTTATTTTTTGCTTTTATTTCTTAAGCGTAGATTAAATTTCGATATGCAGTTTGGCCCGTTTCTGGATTTTTTGTAATTTTTTTCCTATTGATTTGTCTGTTCGTGTACTGATACCATAGTTTTATTTTATAGGTCTATATAATAAGCTTTATGTATAGTAATGCTGTCTCCATTATTGCCTTACTGTTTCATCTTGTTTGATTGTACAAATGAACTTTATCACCTAATGTAACTCCAGGGATGTTATTTTTATTTATTTATATGTATAATCAACTGATTTAGTTCTAGGGAATGATATTTTCACTTACCAAATAAACTGAGGGAAAATTGACATCCTGATGTTGAGTCTTATTCAATACTATGGGGTATCTTTTCATTCTCTTGGGTCTACTTTTGTGCCTTTCAGTAGCAGTTTATCATTTTCATTTTGTAAATTTTCAGCATTTATTGCTAAATTTATGGTTAGATATGTCAGTTAAAATTTATTTTGCTATCATAAATGGAGTCTTCTCTTCTACTTTATTTTTGAATTTGTATATATGAAGCCTGTTGATTTTGCAGCTTGGTACTTTAATAAACGATCTCATTGCTTGTTAGTTGTTTTTCCATTTTACTTATTTAGGGCTTTCCAGACACATATTTGTATCCTCTGAAAGTAGGGAACATTTTGCCTTTTCCTTTCCAATCTAACTCATTTAATTGCTTTCTCTTGTGTAATTGACTGGCTAAGTCTTCAACAGCAATGTTAAATAGGAGGCTGGAAAACGGAAGTCTGTGTCTTGTTCCAGCTTTAGCAGAAGTGCCTCTAGTGCTAAATGAGATGCTGACTTCTGGGTTGAGAAAATATATTTTATCATGTTAAGGAAAAGCCATCACTTCCTATTTTATTGATTATTTTTAAACATGCATAAGGGTTGGGTTTTGTCACTTGCCCTTTTTTCTTGCATCTGTACTGTTAATCAGAGCATTTTTCTCTTAGACTGCTCTTGAACTTCTGAATTCAAAATCCTCCCTTCTTGGCCTTCTAAAGTCCTAGGATTATAGGCATAATCCACCATGCCCAGCCAATAGAGCTTTTAACATAACATCTACCTTTGCATTGTTGGAATAACTTCTGTGAGTTCATGGTATATTGCCTTCTTAAGGCACTTTAGGATTTTCTTTGTTAAATTTATACTCATAAGTGAGATTAGTTGGTAGTTTTTCTTTGCTGTGACCTTTGTTAGGTTTTGGGGTTATTTTGCCAGTTTGGTCAGATGAATTTGGAAATTTTTCTTCTTTTTCATTGTTCTGAAATAGTTTAAATAGCCGGGACTAGCCGGGCTCGGTGGCTCAGCCTGTAATCCTGCGCTTTGGGAGGCTGAGGTGAGTGGATTGCCTGAGCCCGTGGGTTTGAGACCCGCCTGGGCAACTTGGCGAAACCTCATCTCTACAATAAATCAAAAGATTAGCTGGTCGTGGTAGCACATGCCTGTAGTTCCAGCTACTTGGAAGGCTGAGGTGGAAGGATCGCCAGAGCCCAGCAGGTCAACACTGTTGTGGCTGGGAGCGTGCCACTGCACTCCAGTCTGGGCGACAGAATGAGACTCCAACTCAAAAAAAAAAAAAAAAAATAGCCGGGACTATTGGACCTTTAAAGGTTCGAAAGACTTTCCTTAGGAATTTTTGTGTGTGAGTGAATTCCAGGTTCTTTCTTGCTGTCTTATCGTGCTGGAAGTCATGACTATTTGTGATCTGTGGAGTCTCCAGTAGCTCCCAGTGTCACTGAATCGAGGTCCTCAGCTCAGGGTGGTTGTGGGATCTCTATGGGCTGTCGTTAGTCCACTGCACAGTCTGACTTTACCTCTTTCCCCTGTAGGTATGGAGCTGATGTGGATGTCAACCACCACCTGACTCCTGATGTCCAGCCCCCTTTCTCCCGGCGCCTCACCTCCTTGGTGGTCTGCCCCTTATACATCAGTGCAGCCTACCACAACCTCCAGTGCTTCCGGCTGCTCCTTCTGGCTGGGGCAAACCCCGACTTCAACTGCAATGGTCCTGTCAATACTCAGGGATTCTACAGGGGCTCCCCTGGGTGTGTCATGGATGCTGTCCTGCGGCATGGCTGTGAGGCAGCCTTTGTGAGCCTGCTGGTAGAGTTTGGGGCCAACCTGAACCTGGTGAAGTGGGATTCATTGGGCCCAGAGTCGAGAGGCAGAAGGAAGGTAGACCCCGAGGCCTTGCAGATCTTTAAAGAGGCCAGAAGTAAGTGACCTGAATTCAGATCAGACTTGTAGTCTGTTGGTCAATTGAATGAATCAAGTTGTAGCAAAAGCAAAACAAAACAAAAAACCCCCCAAAGAGCCCCAGCTAGGCAGGCACTTGGCCAAAATCTTCAGTGAGGAATAGCAATTTTCCAGAATGATCATTCTGATTGATCTTCTCTCTCTCTTTCTCTTTTTTTTTTTTTTTTGGTGTGTCGGAGTCTCACTCTGTCACCCAGGCTGGAGTGCAGTATCACGCTCATGGCCACTGCAATCTCAACCTGCTGGGCTCAGGTGATCCTTCCACCTCAGCCTTCCAAGTAGCTGGAGCCACAGGCATGCGCCACTATGCCTGGCTAATTTTTTAATTTATTGTAGAGATGAGGTCTTGCCAAGTTGCCCAGGCTGGTCTTGAACCCATGGGCTCAGGCAATCCTTTCACCTACACCTCCCAAATTGCTGGGATTACAGGCGTGAGCCACTGCACCTGCTGATCTTTTTTTTTTTTTAATTCCTACACAGCAAGTTATTATCAGGAAATCTGTGAAGGAACATGTATGATCTCAAAGTTCCTATACTTATATTCTCTTTATCCTTTTGCTCTGCTTTGTGTCTCCAAATTATTAGAGACAGTGACTTGTTTTATACATAGGTTTTAAATGAGCTCTTACAACAAATTGCACACCCATTTTCTGGAGTTCTTTGCTTCCCCTTCCTCAGTTCCACTCACATACCATTATTTTGGACTGTGTGATAAGTCTAGTTTTTGTTACTGTAAAATCGTAGTTTGCTTATTTTTGAAGAAATATCTTGTTGATGATTAATAAACTGATAGCAAGACAATATAAAGGTACCTGGTCCTAAACCAGGGGAAGTGAGGACCTGTTGGAGGCCCAAACTACCTGCATGTAGATTACGTATGTGTCTAATCCTGAGTTGTACCCCACATCTCTAAAATAAGATAGTGAGAGAGATTGGAATTGATCCGTGCCTTGGTCTTGTTATCTGAGGCTCTCCTTGGATCTCAGACACTGACCTTGTGTATCCTCTATGATTTGCCCACATGTACCCCCATCCATGAATCTGAGTCGAGAGGGCATCCGAGTCGATAACCTCTCCCTTAACCCCCTTACCTTTCACAGAACTTAAGTTCATTGCATTTTTGTTATTAGATTTCCCTAAACCAGTTCATTAAAACATGCTGTTGTGTAGCCTTTCCAAAAATAGTTGATTAATGTTCATTTGGGAATTGTACCGATAGGAAAAAGTGAATCTTGTTCGTGGCTGTTTCACTTGTCACCTTCTTCACTACCAGAGGCAGGGACATTCCTACATTCTCTTGCTAGGAACAAAATCGTCAAGTACTGCTTGACCTGTGTTCCCCAAACCCCCTTGGAGCTTCAGAGAAGAGGCTGACAGAGGGTGAGGGTCAGTTGCTCACACCTGCTGGGGCCTTCAGTGGTCAACCTCTTATTTCTTTGTCTAGGACATTAAACATAGTTGGGGGAGGAGATGCTGTCCCAGTGAGCAGATGCCCCAGGTTAATGAGGCTGTAAAGGTTTCACTCCTTCCTCTGTTAGAAGAAGCAGATAACCTTCCTTACTGGGACCTGCTCTCCTGACTATAAAATTAGGAAGTTGGCAGTGAGCATTAGTGCGGTTCTGGCCACTTATGGCTAACCCAGATCTTCAGAGTTAGAATAGGAATTAATCTTTTTTCCTCTGTCCCTCCCTTTCTTCTCATGGCTCTCCAGGTGTTCCCAGGACCTTGCTGAGTGTGTGCCGTGTGGCTGTGAGAAGAGCTCTTGGCAAATACCGACTTCATCTGATTCCCTCACTGCCTCTGCCAGACCCCATAAAAAAGTTTCTACTTTATGAGTAGAATTCAAGTTCAGCGGTTGATTACAATGAGGGAGAAGGTGATCTGCAGTGAAAATGGGCACCGATTCTTATATCTTGTGCTGCTGACTGAAAAAGAAGAAATGGCCTTGTTCTCATGAATTGTAATTGCATCTCAGGTGCATGGGCCATTGACAGTCTTTGCGTCATTGTCAGCCAAGAGGCTCATACAAAACTTAATATTGTTCTTCCTAAATATCTCTGTTTTGAATTTTCACAGTTGTACATTAATGAAATGGGCTGTGAAATGTGTGCTGGGCTGAGGTTGGAGGCCTGTTGATACTCCCTGTAGGGAAGACTTCTAGCACTTTCTAGAACTGTGCTTCTATTATTTATTTTTCTACTTCTCAATTAAATTATTCAATTAAAACCTTCTAATATCTAAAGGAAAGGCGAGTTTTGGTAAGCAGAGAACAAAAATGCAGATCTTGAACTTGCTAGTTTGTTTTCCCTGCTCTGAGGGTTAAGTAACGTGTACTTGGCATATGTACTCCTTTGCCACTTCAGTGTTCTTTCTTTGTGGTGGAAGTGTCACATTAATTGTCTTCATTCAAGGATAGTTTCCTGGTCACACGGATTGTCTATGTTACCTCAGTCAATACATGCATTTGTTTAGAATCTACAGAGGTCAGACGCAGAGCTCCACAGCACACTACCTGTTCTGATACCTTCTGTGCCTCACATCATGCCAAGAGCTGTCATGATTTTTCTGCCATTTCACTTTAGAGAGCTTCCAGCCAGTGATTGCTTTTAGGAGGCCCACACCAAACTAAACAGTAAATGACTGCCTTCATTGGGACCAAGGACTGTTCTAACAGCATTCACTGCCAGTTCTAATAGGAGAAGGAAATGCCAGTGTCTTCTAGTCCCTACTCATACCAGAAAGTGAACAATTCAGTGGGTTCTCTAGGTGGTTCTAAGTTTTCAGCTGCCTGGTGTCCATTGGAAAAAATATCTGGTGACTGGTTGATTGCTCTTTACTTTTTTGTCTTGGTCCTAGAATGTAAGAAGTGGAATGACTATGAGGTTAGAAGTCTTTCTTTGGCCTGCCTGGGGGAGGTGGTAGGTGAGAGAGATGATCTGGATTATTATAACAGCCATCTTTGGCTATGTGGTCAGGACTGACTTTCATGCCCAGGGCTGTGTAGCTACGCATGAGGGTCCTTGGCAGGTAGGCTTGTAGCTATGGCCTCTGAGCACTCCCACGCTGCTGTTTTTTCCAGTCAAATCACATTTTGTCATTTGAGACCTATGAGGACCGTTGCGTGGATCCGTGGTGATTCTAGACTTCAGAAATACTTAGGAATGAGCATAGTTCAAATCTGTGTTTAGATTTCTCCCTCCTCCTCCCTTAAAAAAAAAAAAAAAAGACAGAGTCAGAGTCTTGCTTTGTCACCCAGACTGGAATGCAGTGGCATGATGATGGCTCACTGCAGCCTTGAACTCCTGCGCTCAAGGAATCCTCTTGCCTCAGCCTCCCTAGATTTTCTGTAATAAGTTCAATTTGTACAAATTGAATTGATATTTTAAAATTTAAATGTTAGCATCATTATATGTTTTAGCTGACCAGATACATGGTTTCTGGCCACTATGTTCTATGGTTTGAGAATGGAATTGCAAACGCCCATCTCCTGTGTCACAGATGGACTCTGTGCTGGGACACCCCAGCTGACTCATGTGCATGGCTGCATTTCGGAGAGGGAGAAAACACAATCAATGGAGGCATTTGCCCAGTTTCCACTGTTACAAGCTGTGATAATTTTGTTAATGTGGCTGGGCGTCCGAGTCCTGAGACTGAACTGTGTGCTGCTCCTAAGGGGGGGTTGGGATCAGTTCCTACTGAAGTTGGCATCTTCCCAAGAATGGAGAGGAGGAACTGCATGTGCTGGGTAGATTGCTGGGGAGGGCCAGGACAACCAGAGCTGAGTGCTGCAGGGACTTCAGCCCAGGGAGGAGTTAGGTGTGTTCTTGTGTTACTCATTGTGGGACTGACTAGGACCAAAATTGGGCTATGGCTGGGACCAGGAGCTATAGGGAGTTAGGGAATGATTGTCTGAAAGTTGAACCACCCACAGGTGGACTGGGCATCTTGTTGCTGGAGATCTGTAAACAGTGGCTTATCACCTTGGTAGGGCTGAGAGAGGGCTTTCAGGAGGGTTGGTGAGTTCACTGTACTTTTGGCTCATTACTAGCTTACTGACTGACTCTTCCCAACCCTTGAGTCTCTTCTTCCTGCTGCTCTTTTGGCTCAGGCTAGTAGAGGGCGGGTTTTCTTTAGGTGAGCTGTGTTGTAGATTTGTAACAGTTTCCGAGTCTGCCCCACTGGGTGCTTTCTGCAGGGGCCTGTTAAGAAGGCCTCCGCATCCCTGCCTGTGGTAGGGAGGTAGCTTGGTTCTTGGACCTTTTGGAAAGCAGTACCTGGGAATGCTGCCTGTGTAGGAGTCCTGTGCACACATGCTGCACAGAGGCAAGGGCCCAGGCGTGACAGAGTGGGTGTCATGTTCCTTTGCTCTTTGCAGGTATTGTTTCTAAGGGATTGAGCCATTTTCTCATGGTCTCCCTAGAAGGAATGAACTGAATTGGTTCTCATAGTTGGGCCTCGCCAAGACCTGGCCAGGGAGATAATGTGTCTGGGGAGAGAATGGGCTGGAGGATTGGGACCCTCTCCTGGCATGTGGTATGCCCCAGCTGATCTATAGGTGTCTGGGGTCTCAGCTCTTCATTTGCAGAGGGCATGCTCAGTTTCCTCTTTGGTCAAGTCAGCCTTTGGTTTTTAATTTTTTCAGAATCTGAATTTTTTCAGAATCTGAATAACTTTGAGATTCAGCCTCTTGTTTGAAACTTCATACCTGCCACACATGAATCTGAAAACCGTAGGTAGCTGACTAAGGTTATTTCTCCTGACTTTTAGTGACACTCACTTTTAAGCTCTCTTTTTCTTTTTCTTTTTTTTTTTTGGAGTTGGAGTCTCACTCTGTCGCCCAGACTGGAGTGCAGTGGCTGCTCCTGGCCACCGCAGCCTCGACCTGCTGGGCTCCGGCGATCCTTCTGCCTCAGCCTTCCCAGTAGCTGGAACTACAGGCGTGCGCTACCACGCCTGGCTGATTTTTGATTTATTGTAGAGATGAGGTTTCGCCAAGTTGCCCAGGCAGGTCTCGAACCCGCGGGCTCAGGCAATCCACTCACCTCAGCCTCCCAAGGTGTGGGATTATCACCTTGGTAGGGCTGAGAGAGGGCTTTCAGGAGGGTTGGTGAGTTCACTGTACTTTTGGCTCATTACTAGCTTACTGACTGACTCTTCCCAACCCTTGAGTCTCTTCTTCCTGCTGCTCTTTTGGCTCAGGCTAGTAGAGGGCCACCCAGCCTGGCTAGCTCTCTTTTTCTTTTGCTGACAAGAATTGGATACAGAATAGGAAAGGGTAACACTCTCTATTGGAGCACTTTATATGGTCATGTTTCTAAGTGCTGGGGTGCCCAAGTCCCATGTAGCGAGGAAATGTGGTCCTTGATGAGGCTGCTACCCAGCTGGTCCAGAATCCTCCCCAGGAGAAGGGCTCGATGGACCAGTGGAAAGGACCCTGAATGTGGCCCTGGCTCCTTCCCAGCAGTGTCTGTCCACACCCAGGGGCAGCTGTTGGCCATTGAGTAGAGTCCTGTGTCCTGGGCCTTGACTGCTGTGAACAGAGAAACTCAGGCTGGGCTGTGATGGGTTTGGGGCAGCCTTAATACCTCTGAGAATTCTGCTTTGGGGTCCTGGGTAAGCAGTAGTTAGATATATTTCCCCAAACCCATCAATGTCACATACATTCTGTGACAGTTGTATTACTCTTGTTATTTATGTATTTATTTATTTATACTCTGCCTTGTTCCAGAAAAGTATGAAGGCGGCAAGTCTTGTTTTTTTGGTGTTCTGTTCTGTTTTATTTTTTGAGTTGGAGTCTCACTATTGCCCAGGTTGGAGTGCAGTGGCATGCTCACGGCCACTGTAGCCTCAACCTACTGGGCTCAGTTGATCCTTCCACCTCAGCCTTCCCAGTAGCTGGAACCACAGGCATGTGCCACCAGACCCAGCTAATTTTTTGTTTTATTATAGAGACGATGTCTTACCAAGTTGCCCAGGCTGGTCTCGAACCCCTGGACTCAGGCAGTCCTCTTGCGTCGGCCTTTCAAAGTGCTGGATTACAGGCTTGAGTCACTGTGCCCGGCCTGGTACTCTGTTTTAACATTTGAAGATTTAGTCAAAATGCACTTATTAAACTGGCTATTTTAAAAAGAAAGGACAATAATTTCCTAATGTTGATTATGTTGCTTTTATCAGGCTTAAGTGCCATCATTTTTTTTCCTTCTTCCATGAATTGATTCTTCAAAAAAAAAGTTCATGAAAGAAAGAGAGGAACGTATAGCAAACATAGGACTGAGCAAAGGAACACTCTGTCTGAAAGAGATGCTCTAGCCTCTGGTTTGCTGCTGCCTGTGTGGCAGTCTCTGTGACAGCGGAGGCGCCACTGGGGGGGAGGCTTCCTGCCGTGCCTTTCCCACGGGGTTGTGTGAGGTCACATGGGAGATGCATGTGAAAGCACTTTTTATATGAGCAGGCTCTGTGCACATGTAAACTCTATCATTGTGACTGTTGTGCTTCTCGGTGGAAATATATTAAGCTGATGACAATGACCTGGGAGATCACGGCTAGACCTTGGGCCAGAGTCATTGTGGCGTACAGCATACAGCCCTAGAGGGTTCTATGCAGGTGAAATGTATATGGACATAGTAAATAATTGATGAAGTAAAATTTTCTTTTATTCTGAGATTATTTTCTTCCTAATTTGGATGATAAAATGTCTTTTTATATAGTGGAGGTGAGAGTAGAGGGTGATATTTTTGCTCTTTTAAATGCTGTTGGTTGCAGAACAAAATTTTGGCTGCTGTTTGTCAATCCTCAGAATTTCTTTTTAAGTTTACCTGTCTCTGAAATCTCAAATCAGGGAACCACAGTCTAGCTGTAGTGGCTATTTATGTACTGTTGAGAGATTTTGGATTTTTACAAACAGCCTGTATGTTGGTGAAGGGTATTGTAGCATTTCCACTGTCTCATGGTTCAAGAACAGGTTCTGAGATGACTACAAGCAGTTTTAGGAAGTGCAGATATCCCTGCAGTGATGAGTCATCTCTGATCACCCCTGAGTCCATGAGAGACACTCACAGGAAGTTTGTGTGGCCTTCTCAGTGATGACTGTCCTGAAGCTGGTGGCACGCCCTGAATGTTGGTGATAACTCTAGTGGTGGGTATTTTGGCTTCTGCTTCCACCTGCCCGGCACTCAGCAGCCAGTCCTGACCTCTAGGTGTCTGGATTCCCTGCCAGCTTGGATCACACTCCAGGCAGTACTTGTTTGGCCACATGATCTCCTTTCTCACTTATGGCTCACTTCCCTCCTTCCCCCTCCAAACCTGACTGCCTCAGTGTGGAATAAAATAGTTTATATGCATGCATAAATGGTTGGTTGGATTCATGTTCCAGGAGAGTTCCACAGAAGGAACATGCAGATTTTGAAATGCACAGTGATGTGTGAAATAAATACTATGAATTCTCAGCAGACAATATGATGGAGTGAGTGGGGCAGGTGAGGAGACTTCTATGGCCTTGACATGTAATTGCCCAGCATTTGGAATACAGAGGAGACTCTTTTTTGAGTTGCTTTTATTTCAAGATCTTTTAGATTTACTAAGTAATGTATGAATGTGCATAGATCCAGTGAATATGGAATCTATGAACACAGCTTTCTTGTATGTACAGTCACAGTTTGCTGCTGTAATTTAGCCAGCAGTGCCCTGCCCTGCCCTGCCCTGTGGTGTCTGTACAGCTTCCACTGCTTCTCTTTGGTGTTGGGCTTGTGAGGCATGACTTGCAGAGGATCCTGGTGCCTGGAAATGTGCTGAAGAAGATGTTCACCACCAACCCTCTGTCTCCCTTTCTGCTTTGTAATGAACATGTGTCTGCCTGCAGTGGCTGGGACCATGACTGTTTTGCCCTTGTGCCTATTTACGAGCTTTCAAAGTCTGACATTTTTGATATGCTATTCTAACTTTAATAAATGCTTTATTTCCCTCTAATTCCCCCCAAATGCCTTAATTTTGTGGACTGTTTATTTCAACAGGTAACAGTGTTGGTTATGTGAAATCTTGGTGTGCACATTTTGATAAGAAGGGACTGGCTCTATGGAATTTCAAGTGATTGGATAGAAGGACTCTAAAATGAGCTTCAAACTCCTCCAAGAGAACTTGAGGCTCCAGGGAGGTACCCAGAATGTTGTATAAGTTTAAACTACCTGTCAGCCTATTTTACTTAGTGGCTTCTGGTTTCTGGTTTGAAGAGAGTTGTGCCCCTAAAAGCATTTGAAACTCGTGGCTCTCAAGCAAGATGACATTGTCCCTACAGTGTTCTCTGGGATGGGAGGTGATGGAGACTGTAGGGAGATTTTATGGCCCCCCCATTGTTATATGTGACCTATTTTGACAGTGGGAGGGTAGGGTGTGAAGACTTGGAATGAGCCCTGGAATGAATGAACTAAATAAAGACATTTATTCATCTCCCAGTGACTCCTTTGTATGCTCTCTGTTTCTGCTGTTAGATATTTTCTTCATTCTTTATACCTGAACTTTCCCCACCTCTTCTGCTCTACTGAAGTCTTCTGTCACAAGCAGCCTCCGTCTCTCTTTGCTTAAAAACCAGCTGGATTGATGTGGCAGAGATGGCTAGTTTCCACTCACCATCCATTCTCTCCATCTGTGATAATACAACTGACAGTTTTTAGCTGGACACTTGACTTCTCAGAATAAAGGCTTTGTTTCCCAGCCTCCTGTATAGCTGAGTGTGGCCATTTACCATTACTCCTTCCTGAAATCCCATTAAATAGCGGGGTTTTTTTTTTAAAAGCATAAATCTGCTAGGATAACTAAAAATAGCAACAAAATTTGGAACCTTTCAAGAAAATAGATGAATGGTAACTAACTTAAAAACACCTAAGAGAGCTACATTGTAAGAAAGAAAGGGGAACATCTCAGAATCTGATTTCTATTGCAGAGTTCCCCAAGGCTCTGAAATTAGCCGTACCAGGTACCTCTGGAGGTGGCTGTGACGGTGAAACCAGGAGGATTGGCTGAGAGCCTGTTTAGACTCTCCATTGCACACATTTGGGCAGATGTGCCTATCTCAGCCTAGGGGAAGACCAAAGGAGGTGTGCTATTTTCAGCCTTCGGTTTGTAAAATCCTCAGGTCAGTACTATCCTCTAGACAGAAAGCAAAGCAGAAAGAGACTTCTTTGAGAAATCATACCAGCCTAAGAGAAAAGACCAGTACAGATATACCAATACAGAATGTGACCACAGAAAGTCACACACATCTTACCATGGATTCCAGTGAATAAGAGAATTCTGAGAATGAAGACTGTAAGTTGCCAAATGAAAGGGCTAACCTGATGCTAACATAATGGAATAAGAAAGCACTGTGCCAAGGCACATCACTGAAGTTTCAGAA
Organism: Cephalopachus bancanus; assembly: GCA_027257055.1. Lineage (NCBI taxonomy): Eukaryota > Metazoa > Chordata > Mammalia > Primates > Tarsiidae > Cephalopachus > Cephalopachus bancanus. The sequence goes on along the minus strand of JAPVLO010000135.1, from coordinate 5,166,069 downwards.
CACAGAGAAACTTCTGGAAAAAATAAACATGATACATACAAAGTATCAGAAATCAGAATGGCTTTGAGTTTCTCCAGTGCCATATTGGAAACTAAAGGAATGTGGACCTTTACTTCCAGAATTCTGAAGGAAAATTATTCCCAGGTAGATTAAAAATCATGCTGAGATTTGTAGGCTCTTAAGAAATTTACATTTTACACACCCATTCAAGGAAATTACTAGAGGATGTACTCCAAAATGAGAGAGTACTCTTCTGGTAACATGAATAAGAGATGCTTATTCATGAAATGCACTAACACAACGGTCCCCAATCTTTTTGGCATCAGGGACCAGTTTCGTGGAAGACAGGTTTTCCGTGAACTGAGGTGGGGGAGATGGCTTCGGGATGATTCAAGTGCATAACATTTATCATGCATTTTATTTCTATTATTACTACGTTGCAATATATAATGAAAAAGTTATATAACCATAAAAAAAGAAGCATGGACAGAAGTAAATATAATAATTGGGTGGGTCATGTGTGGACTAAAAAACAAAAAGGAGTAAACCAAGAAAGAAGACGGCATACAGGCAATGGAAGATCCAACATAGAGAACAAGGTGACTCAGTACAAGGAGATTCCAGGGTAGCAGCTGTGCACTAGGCACAGAAGGCAACCAGGCTAGGTTAGATGTTGGCTTTGAGATGGTGTCTTAGTTAGAACATGTTATTAGAACATCTTATTAGAATACCTGTTGCCTCTGTACGTATTGAGGATTTAGATAGGAGGTGGGGTTAAACTATTGACAAGCGCCTAGAAAACCAAGGAACATAACTCCAAGGAAAACAAATTGGGCAAGAAAGAAAAAGTTATCACAGTAGTAATATATGACTCATAGTATTTCTATAGTCTAATAACATAAGCACTGAATAGTAACCATATTATAATAAAACCCTTTTAGGAGAATGGAGAGTAGAAGGAAGACTGATGGGAAGTACATTTGAGCAAAAGCTGAATAATCCTCATTTTCCATAGGGAGAGGTCAAGAGAAAATGCCCAGTCTTGAAAGATGTTTTGCCACTGGTTGGGTACTATAGAACACACCCCAGGCAGAAACCAGACCTGTCAGGAGGCGTGTGGGAGAGGCTTCAGCTTCCGTTTAAACCAGCTTCAGAAGGAGCATGGTGGAGAGAAACCCTGAAGAAGGGAGGAGGGCAGGGCCTTGTGAAAAGCTGCAGTCCACAGTCAGAAAAGCCTTTTGTGTGCAGCGAGGTCAGACCCAGTGCTGGTCCCTTCAGCACCAAGCTATTGCAGTGTGGGGAGCCACGCAGGAGCACTAAAGGTGGGGAGGCTTCTCATCTGGAAAGTACAGCACAGGTGAGAGAGTTGTGAGCTGCAAATACACAACTGTTCAGCACCAGAGACTCCGTGCTGGCAAAGTGTCTTATGAGTACAGTGGATGCAGGAGATTCTTCAGCCACAACTCCAGCTTCATATAAGATCAAAGAATCTACTCCTGTGTTGAGCCTTGGTGCGTGCAGCCCATGGAGGAATGTATTCAGTGAAGGATTTACATTTGTTTGGCTCCAGAAAGCCTCACAACAGAAAGGCCTCATTAATGTGATAAAGGTTGGAAAACCCGTAGCCACATTGCCAAGTTCATTCAAAGTCAGAAAAGTCATGCTATAAAAAGTCAAAGAGTTCTGGTTTTAAAATGGCAAGGTAAGGCTGGGTGCAGTGCTCACACCTGTAATTTCAACACTTTGGGGGCCTGTGGCAGGAGGATTGCTTAAGCTCAGGCGATTGAGACCAGCCTGGGCAACACAGCAAGACCTTGTCTCTACAAAAAATCAGCAGGCATGGTGGCGCATGCCTGTAGTCCCAGCTACTCAGGAGGATGAGGCAGGAGGATCACCTGAATCCAGAAAGTTGAGATTGAGATGAGCAGATATAGTACCGCTGGACTCCAGCCTAGGCAACAGAGTGAGACCCTGACTCAAGATAATAATAATAATAATAATAATAAATTTAAAAAATAAATAAAGCAAGCAAGTGACTTCACTATCTTCCACAGAAAACCAAAACATATACAACACCCAGATTTTCACCAGCAACAACTCAGAACTCAAACAGGATGAGACAGATCCTGGAGAACAGAAAAGTGAAAAAACTGAGGCGACAGTAGGAGAATTGGGCTTCCACATCTACAATGCCCCTCCCTGCCGTTCTAAGTGCATGGAGAATTGTGGTTTCTACGCTGGATAAAGTGTGGTTGAGGTGGCTAACCAGTTTCCCCATCATCCTGGGTTTCCTGGTAGGAGACCTATCCTTGCATTAACTCCTGGGGAGTGTCATGGCCTGAAGGGAGAAATATTGAACCCAGGCAGAGACAAAGGGGAGAGGTGGACTACCATCCCTAGCCTGAAACTCTTAACTCCACCAAAGGAGACACCAAATCCAAGGGACTGTTCAGCACCATGCTGCAGGGGTATATTTCACAGGATCCTTGGGCTTGAACCCCTAGCCAGCCCTCCTGTGCTGCCAGGGATGAACCCTTTGGGGCCTCCCCTATTCAAGACAGGCAGTACTCTGATCGTTTACTAGAGCTTTGGTGAACCTGGGCTTAAGGCACTGCTTAGAGCTGGAAAGCAGGGAGTGAGCTAGCAGTAAAAAGTTGCTCAGCAAATATATCCAATAAAAATCAAAACAAATCCAGACAGAGAAAGCTGGAATTAAGTCCTGTAATGCAAAAGCACAGAGGTATACCCACAAGAAATCAGAGACGACAGAGCCATGACCTCCCCAAAAGGCAAAAACAAAAATTCATTGACTGACCATAACATGATATCCTTTTTTTTTTTTTTTTGAGTTGGAGTCTCACTGTCGCCCAGACTGGAGTGCAGTGGCCACTCCCGGCCAATGCAGCCTCACCCTGCTGGGCTCCGGCGATCCTTCTGCCTCAGCCTTCCAAGTAGCTGGAATTACAGGCGTGCGCTACCATGCCCCGGCTAATTTTTTATTTATTGTAGAGATGAGGTCTCACCAAGTTGCCCAGGCGGGTCTCAAACCCGCAGGCTCAGGCAATCCACTCACCTCAGCCTCCCAAGGCGCGGGATTACAGGCTGAGCCATCAATCCCGGCTAAGATGTCCATTTTGAGTTCTCTGACCAAGCACTCAAAACAGCAGTTTTAAGAAAACTCAGTGATCTCCAAAATAACACAAAATCAGTTTAGAAACTTAACAGATAATTTTATCAGAGATTGAAATATATTATTAAAAAAAGCCTTGAAACTGAGGAATCCATTTGCTGAACTGAATAGCTCAGATATTCTCAACACAGAATGACCCAAGCAGAGGAAAGAATCAGTGAGCTTGAAGACAGGCTATTTGAAAATACACAGAGGCTGGGTGTGTTGGCTCATGACTGTAATCCCAGCACTTTGGGAGGCTGAGATGGGAAGATTACTTGAGGCCAGGAGTTCAAGACCAGTCTAGGCAACATAGCAAGACCTCATCTCAAATTAAAAAAATGCAGAGAGGGGAAGAAAGAAAATCAAATGAAAAGGAAAAAAGATCACCTTTAAGATATAGCAAGATACTTCAAAAGACCAAATCTAAGAATGATTGGCATTCAAGAGGAAGCTTAGCACAAGCATGGAGTAGAAAGCTTATTCAAAGAAATAATAACACAACTTTCCAAAGGTCTGAACACCAAACAGATGCAGCCCAAACAAGACCACCCCAAAGCATATAATAATCAGACTCTAAGAGGTCAAGGACAAAGAGAAGATCCTAAAAGCAGCAAGAGAAATGAAGCAAATAAAATATAGAGGAGCTCCAATTGTAGCAACAGACTTCTCTGTGGAAACCATGCAGGCCAGGAGGGAGTGAGTGGAGTGACATTTTCAAAGCACTTAGTCATTTAACCCTGGTAAGTGTGTAACCTAGAAAGGTGCTGGGAGTATAGCACTTGGGGAAAAACCTACCAAAACCCCACACTTGTGCAGCACAGAAGCCTTTTGGTACAGGCCGTTTGGGAGAGATTTAGGGTGCAGGTCCAACCTCGTTCATCCTTGGCAAACTCGCACCTGGGGAACACCTCATGGATACAGAGATGGGGGAAAGCCTTCCACTGTAGAGACTTCCCCGTCCAGCACCAGAATACTCACCTGAGACTCAGTCCTTATGAGTGCAACCAGTGTGAGAAAACCTTTATTCAAGGGCCTCACCCTGTTCCATACCAGAATGTTCTCACTGGAGGAAGGCCGTAGGTGTGTGGGGACTGTGTGCTCTCCTTGCTTGACACGACAGAGGCACACCAGAGGGCATCTTCAGCCAGAGGTTGAACTTTTCCTCTTCAAACATCCACACTGAGGGTGCTCCTTATGAGCGCTAGGTATGTGGAAGGCTTTTAGGAGCTATGTGGCACTTTCTTTTCTTTTTTTTTTTTTGAGTTAGAGTCTCACTCTGTCACCCAGGTTGGAGAGCAGTGGCACACTCATGACCATCCCGGTGTCAACCTGCTGGGCTCTGGCGATCCTTCCGCCTCAGCCTTTCAAGTAGCAGGAACTACAGGTGCGTACTACCATGTCCGGCTAATTTTTAAATTTATTGTAGAGACAAGGTCTAGCCAAGTTGCCTAGGCTGGTCTCGAACCTACAGGGCTCTGGCAATCCACTGGCCTCGGCCTCCCAAAGTGCTGGGATTACAGGCTGAGCCACCAAGCCCCGGCCTATGTGGTGCTTTCTAACCTGCCCTAAGCTCTTGCTAGCATCATCTCACTGTCAGTGCCCGTGGCAGCAGCTGCTCCTCTCTCAGCTTCAGGCACTCCTGAGCCACCCTGGTGCTTTCCAGTCCCCTAAGGGAGTCACTAGCCTGAGCCCATATGCTAGCCTCATTCCCTTCCCCCTGATTGGTTGGAGCATGGATGTGACCCAGTTTTGGCTAGGAGGACCTTAGCTGGGGTCTTTCTGTGGCTTGCAGGGAAGGGTTAGCTTTTCTCATGGACATTATTGGCCTCCTGTAATTCTGGGTGGATTTGTCTGGCTTCCAAGTCAAACTTCCAGGGGAACTGCCTGCCTCATTCTGCTGGGTGTGGAAATAAAGGCCTAATTGTTTAAGCCAACTTAAATCCGGGGTTTTCTGTTTATTATGTGAGGTGGGCTGAGGACAGAATTGAGGTCTACCAGTGCTAAGGGTGGGTTGGGGCAGAATGCCCCAGGGAGGAACTCTCAGGCCACTTCTGGCTTCATTTGTTCTGCTGCCTCAGGCTTCCTGGGAGCAACTAGAGGGCTTTGTGTGTGGCTTAGTCCTGTGGCCTGGATGTCACAATGATTTTTGGGCTCAGAGGTCACCCTGAGGAGTGGTTGGTATGACAGCCGCCAGTGTGTCCTGGAGTAATATGAGACTGGTCCCTTGTATCCAGAGAGTGTTTCGCTTTCTTCAGTACTGTTGAGGGTAAGATTTTCACAAGACTTGCAGGAGCCACGTCCTCTGAAGGGAGGATCCTGGTAGGCAGGTGCCATTGACTAAGACCTACGGGATCTGTGTAGAAGTCACAGTGCAGAAACACTAGGTGTGACTAGGAATTGGTGGCAAAAAACCTAGGGTGGACATGCCCCTTCTTACTGGGTATTCACAGATGTTTGGTAACTGCTCTGCAAGATGAGAGTACTGACATTCTCAGGGCTTCCAGGCCTGTATGTTCTATAGCCATGCTTACTGTCAGAGCACATAGCCTGACAGTTTTGTATTGGTTGCAGCCTACTCTAGGGTGGAGAAGTTCACTGGCTTGCTCCAGACCAGTGCTTCATATTTGGTGGGCCAAAGCTGTGGGCAGGAAACCACTTGCCAGGGTGCCAAGGAAATTCGCTGAGGCTGCTTGCCGGGGGACCTGCTGGGAAGCCGACTGGCAGGTTGGACTCCTGGGACCGCTGGGCAACTGCATGGGGAAGCTAGACTTTGTGGGAAGCCAGCCAAAACACCTGCAGAACTCAGCCAGCAAGCTCCCCTTTGGCTGCTGCTGAAACTTGCTGGAAGGGAGCTCCACTGGGTGTCCCACAAAGCTGCCAGGTGCCAAGTGAGTTAAGGAGGAAGGGAACCTCCTTCTCCTTCCCAGTGTCCCTCCAGCGCCCTCTACTGACAGGTTTAACATCATGCCTGCTGGCAAGGAAGAATTGTTCCAGGATCAGAGCCGAGCAGAGTGATGGGGGATGGTCTGGAGGGCTTGGAGGGGAATGCAAATGAGGTACTTGAGGCAGTGTTGCAGGGTCCTTCCTTAAAAGTCTCAGCCTCTTTTTCAAGGGTCTTGGCCTATGAATTGAGTTAGGTTTGGGAACTGGGAGAGAGGCTGTTGCTGTACACATTTGTGACTTAAGTCAGGCTTTTGGTTCCCAGACAAGAAGTTTTTTTTTCTTCTTCCAGTCAGTCAGCACTCCTGTATCCCTAGGGATACCATGTTCAATTAGCCACTACCTGTGGACCAAGGTATTTTGATGACTGGTATGGATCTGCTGCCTCTCTTTGCAGATGCGTCTACCTTGCATCTGCCACTCAACCTCTGCTCCTCTAGAATCCCATCACCCCGATGAAATCAGAGAGGTTCCACCATCGCGCCTGCCTGCCAAGGAGCGCAATCCCCAAGCTTTTCAGGGAGGCAGATGCTCCTCTTACATATTTCCCAGTGCCCAGTGGAGGGAGTGCTCCTGGGCCTTCTTGTGGTATGTAGTTGAGAGATAGGTGTGTAGGGCACACATGTTAAATCGTCCTATCTCCCTATGCCTTTGGAACACCTCCTCCATGCCAGGAAAACTCTAGCATCTCAGCCTTGTTGTATACAGGCCATTTTTGAGTTCAAGTTTCAGTCAATCAAAAAGCTGTTAGAGCTACCTCCACCCATTCAAGTGAGCACATTAAACGCAGATTCTCGGTGACTTTACCCGCACCAATAAATTTGGCCCATCTAGTGTTATATTCCACCCTCCTTGGTCTAACGTCCTTATAATTCACTTCCACATGTTTCCCACATTTCTAAGGATACATGTTAGAACAGTCTTGCTCATTTTCTTGATGTATAAGCTATTCTTCCTGGAGCATAGTGTATAATTGTCTTTCTGGAGCATGCTGTGATTTGCCCTGGTTACAGGCCTACTGACAACACAGGGTGATTATAGTTGGTTTGAGGGGGACAAGCATCCCCTTTCAAGGCATCTACCCCTGGTGATGTGATCACAAAATTTTCCATCAAAGGAGTATTAATCTGTGACACCATGGGGCAAAATACTTCTATTATTGGAGGTTCAGAATGATGTGAGTTTTTCATTTAAGATAGTAAGTTTTGGCTGGGCGCAGTGGCTCAAGCCTGTAATCCCAGCAATTTGGGAGGCCAAGGTGAGAGGATTGCCTGAGCTCACAGGTTCCAGACCAGCCTGGGCAACTTGGTGAGACCTCATCTCTACAAAAAATCAAAAAATAGGCTGGGCGTGGTAGCACGTGCCTGTAGTTCCAGCTATTTGGAAGACTGAGGTGGAAGGACCACCTGAGCCCAGCAGGTTGAGGCTGCAGTGGTCATGAGTGTGCCACTGCACTCCAGCCTGGGCAACAGAGTGAGACTCCAACTCAGAAAAGAAAAGATAGTCAGTTTCATCTGGGTTCAACCAAATGTCTCCGCTTCAAGTTTCATTGTCCTGTTCCTTCCTAATCAATGCCCAAACTTTCTTTTTTTTTAACTTTTAATTTTTTAATTTTAAAGATGTGGGGTACAATTCAGGGTTAGGTATACAAATGTTCATTATGCAGGTACCCTTGTTGATGATGTGTGCCCCCTCTTCCCCAGGCAGGTTCCTACTACTGCCAATCCCGCCTTCCCGCCCCCGCAACAACTACAGTTTCCTGCTACTGCCAATCCTTTTCTTATAGTATTACAATAGTTGTTCAAGGTCCGCTTATGAGTGAGAACATGTGATACTCAGTTATTTGTTTCTGTGAAAGATCACTCAGTATTATAGACTCTAAGTCCATCCAGGTTGCTGTGAAGTTCATGATTTTGTTGTTCTTCATGGCTGCGTAGTGTTCCATTGTGTATATGTACCACATTTTTTTTTTTTTTGAGTTGGAGTCTCACTCGGTCGCCCAGACTGGAGTGTAGTGGCCTCTCCCGGCCACCGCAGCCTCGACCTGCTGGGCTCCGGCGATCCTTCCACCTCAGCCTTCCGAGTAGCCGGAATTACAGGCGTGCGTTACCACGCCCGGCTGATTTTTTGATTTATTATAGAGATGAGGTCTCGCCTGCCCAGGTGGGTCTCAAGCCTGTGGGCTCAGGCAATCCACTCACCTCAGCCTCCCAAAGGCGCGGGATTACAGGCTGAGCCACTGAGCCCGGCTTTGTACCACATTTTTTTTTTGAGTTGGAGTCTCACTCTGTCGCCCAGACTGGAGTGCAGTGGCGGCTCCCGGCCACCGCAGCCTCGACCTGCTGGGCTCCAGAGATCCTTCCGCCTCAGCCTTCCAAGTAGCTGGAATTACAGGCATGTGCTACCACGCCCGGCTGATTTTTTGATTTATTGTAGAGATGAGGTCACGCTGCCCAGGCGGGTCTCGAACCCGCGGGCTCAGGCAATCCACTCACCTCAGCCTCCCAAAGGCGAAGGATTACAGGCTGAGCCACCGAGCCCGGTTTGTACCACATTTTTAAAATCCAGTCCTGTTTTGATGGGCAGCATGGTTGTTTTCATGTTCTTAATGCCCTAACTTTCTTACGAGATACTGGTGAGACTGGTAATTCAACAATTTCTCACAACCAACACAGTTACGTTTTCTGTTTGAGTTTCAGAAATGTCAGCTCTGTGACTTCAAGAAAAAGAAGCTTCCTCTAGGGCTGTCATTGACATTTTCTGGTTCTCACCATGACTTGTGCTGAGCGTTAACAGACCTTTGCTTGTCATTTTCTCTCTAAGTAACTAGTGCACTCAGGACCCTCCACCCCACACCATAGTTCCTGCAGTCATCATTATTGCCACAAAAAACCAAGTCCAGCAGCCACTGGGGCCCCCAGGCACTTGCTTCAATTGGCAGTTTGTCACAGTCAACCAAAGGTGAGAGCTTGATCAATTCTGATGCTTAGTACCCAGCAATTAATTTTGATAACTAGCATCCCATAGCCCACTAGCAATGACCTCAGCACTGCTTAAGCTCAAGAGCACAACAAACCATTTCCAAAATCCTGTCTTTGCAAGTCTGTCTCTTGTAGTCACTCCTAGTACCAATTCTGTGTCAGTTAGGGTCCAGTGCAGGAAACAGTAGCCACACAATAATTTGAGCAAGGAAGGTTTGATGTAAAGAATTAATTCCAGGGATTTGACTACTATATAGAGATAGGAGAGACTTCTAAAGAATACTTAGAGGGAGAATACCCAAGGAAGGTATGCATTTGCAAGTAAGGGAGTCCAACCCAAGGCTGGGAGATGGCAGAGAGGTTGGCTGGGTTCATCTGGTCCATGTGTTTTGGGCCAAGATAGGTGGGCAAGGAGCTGGAAACCAGCAGTAGGAGGCAGGACCACTGTTCCCCACTACACACACTGTTGTCCACACAGTTCACTCGGAGGCTGCCCATAAGGAAGGGAGATGCTGTCAAACTTGTTGAGAAGCCTGCTGGGACATGGCTGGACTGCCTGGCCAGCTGCTGAGAAGCCCTCTATGGGAGTGCTGCTGAACTCTCCGGATCCTGGCAGGGGTACCTGTAGACTTGCTGGGAAGCTGCTTGCAGGGGTACCTCTGAACTCTCCACCAGGAAGCCAGCTCGAGTGCCCTGAAACTCAATGGGAAGTGAGCCCCCTGGGTGTGCAGCACTCCAGCCAAACTCCAAATAAGCAAGGAGGAAGGAAGGTGCACCAGAACCAGGAGAAACTGCTTCCTCCTCCAGCATCCCTGTAGCGGCCCCTGCCGACAGAGCCTAACATTGCGTCAGCTGGCAAGGGAGAAATAATGTCACAGCAGGGCGATGAAAGGTGGAGTGAGAGCTGAGATGCCTTTCATTTACACCTGGCACAGCTAAATTCATTTTACGAGTTAGTATAGCCTTAATAACAAAGCCCAACAAAGCTAATGGTAGGAAAGTAATACTGGTCTCTCTCACTTATGAGCATAGATGCAAAATCCTAAAGAAATGCAGCAAACTGGATTTACCAATATGTAAAATACAGTGTATTAAGACCACTGTGGGTTTACATTAGCATCAACCAGCTCTCCACCAACATTCGTGCTCCTTTTTAATAGCATAGTTACGGGAAGCACCTAGCCACTTGACTGCTTCTCACCCATGGAACACAGCTTCCGGCAAAGGCTTTTAAGAAGGATATATGTGTTTTCTTGTGGGCTCTTTCCATTTCTGCTTTCTGTATGTGGATGTCAACAAGTTCCTTGGGAATGGTGAGGTTACAAGGTGGAAGAATCACCATACGGAGAAGAGCTTCTTGCCAGCCAGAAGCCTTCATCTTGGGAGTATTTGACAGCTAAGAATGGAAAGGAACTTCACTGTTCTGACACAATGCTTGCTATGTGTTTTTTTAAAATTAAAAAAACCCAAAGCAAACATTATAACTAATGGTGAATAGGGTAAAGCTTTGTTTTCGAGTTGCGTGTAGTAAGTCATGACACATTATAAATTACAATGGCACAAAAACTAAACACACAGATATATGTGCAAGAAATGATAGGTTAAATATCTTTGAGAGATATCAAAGAAGACCCAAAGAGACTATATAAATATATCAAATTTCTCCAAACTGACCTATATAGATTTAATGTAATCCCAATTATAGTCCTTACTAGTTTCTTTTTTTTTAATTTAAAAGACAGTTGTAAAATCATATGGCAATGTAATGGGACAAAGATAATCACCAGGAATGTGAAGAAAAAGTTGCTGAGAGGTCTTACTGTACCAGAAAGCAAGACTTAACATAAAGGTAAAATGAGAGAGAATGGTGCTCATACCGGGACAGATAAGTGGACCAGTGGGCTAGGACAGAGAACCCAGAAACAGATCAGTGGTTATATGGTTGTGCTTGATTTATGAAAAAATAGACACTGCAGAATAATGGGAGTAAGGATTGTCTATTGAGAAAATCATGTTGGGGCAGTTTGGTATACACACACACACACACACACACACACACACACACACACACACACACACAGATAAATGGATCTCTACATCTCACCATACTAAAAAGTCAACTGTTAGGTACATTATTGATCTACACAAGAAAGGCAAAAACATAAAACTTTTAGAAGATAAAATAGGGACATTTTCATGACCTCAGGGTCTTGACACAAAATTAAAGACACAAAGCAAATTAAAATAAATGTGGATAAGTTTGTCTGTGTTCATTAAAGACACTGTGAAGTGACTTCCATCCACTTCTCTCTACCCCATCACTGCCACTGGAAGATCATCTGCCCTTTAGTGCAGGTAAAAAAGCAAGTAGCAGTTGGACAGAAGAAGGATGGCATTGAAAAGATTTCCACGATGTCCACTTACATACCTAATCCTGAATTGTACCCCACAACTTTAAAATAAAAAATATAAAAAGAAAGAGATTTCCAGCGTTTGGGGGGAACACAGAAGTTTTGAACATGAAGATGTTGAACTGAACTGCAGAATAAAATCTGCTGCCTACTCATCACTGAAGGTAGAAACTGGAACTTGCCTATACTATATTGACTGTCTAGTTTAACCTGCACAGAGAACATTTTATATCAAAATCTGGTTATCATCAAGCTGCCTCAGAACATGGTCTAGTCACCAAGGCTCCAGCTACTGGCCCTCTCAGAAACAATACTAAAGGAGAAGGTGAGTTCTGGGACTTTGGCACTGGTGCTACTGAAAATTCTTTGAAAGCCAACTACAGAATGTACTCTTATGTAATGGAGGAGCTTCCCCAATTCATATGTGCCAATTTTCCAATGGACCCCCAAAGGGTGTCTATTTTTGGCCACTCCATGGGAGGGGGACACAGAGATCTGATTTGTGCTTTGAAAAACTCTGAAAATACAAATCTTTGCCAGCATTTGCTCCAATTTGCAACACAGTGCTCTGTGGTGCAAAAAAGTCTTTAGTGGGTATTTGGGAACAGTCAAACAGAAGGCTTACGATGCTGCCCTTCTTGTGAAGGCCTATCCAGTTCTCAGCTGGACATAACAATTGATCAAGGAAAAGATGTCCAGTTTCTTTCAGATGGACTGTTACTTCCTGATAACTTCATAGCTGACTGTACAGAAAAGAAAATCCTTGTTGTTTTTAGATTACAAAGGGGTTATGATCATGGCTACTACTTCATTGGAACCTTTATTACTGATCAAATCAGACACCATGCAAAATACCTGAAAAACTTCAGATAAGAGAATCTCTTCAGGATTATAAAAATTGTAAAAGCGTGGTGCTGGGAAAACTGGCTGACCACATGCAGAAGATTAAAAAAAGACCCAGACCTATCACCATACACAAAAGTCAACTCTAAATGGATCAAAGACCTAAATGTAAAACCTTAAGCTATAAGAACCTTAGAAAATGCAGGAGACACCCTTATGAAAATTGGAACTGGCAATCAACTCCTGATCAAAACCCCAAGTTTCCATGCTATAAGAGATAAGATAGACAAGTGGGACCTCATCAAACAGGCTTCTGCAAAGTTAATAAACTATCAAGAGAGCAGGAAGCCAGCTCATGGACTGGGAAAAAATATTTGCCAACTGTATGTCTGATAAAGGCCTAACATCTAGGATCTACAAGGCACTCAAACATGTCAAAAAGAAAAAAACAAACAACCCCATTACAAAGTGGGCAAAAGATATGAATAGACACTTCTCAAAAGAAGATATACAAGCAGCCAAGAGATACATGAAAAAATGCTCAGCCTCACTAGTCATCAAAGAAATGCAAATTAAAACCACACTGAGATACCACATAACTCCAGTCAGGATGGTCATCAGCAATAACTCAAAAAACAACAGATACTGGAGAGGATGCAAGGAAAGGGAACACTTCTACACTGTTGGTGGGAGTAAACTAGTACAACCTCTGTGGAAAACAGTTTGGCGATTCCTAAAAGATCTAAAAATTGACTTTCCATATGACCCCGCGATACCTATACTTGGAATATACCCAGAGGAACTCAAATTACTTTATGAAAAATATACCTGCACACGTATGTGTATTGCAACATTGTTCACAATAGCAAAAACTGGAACCAACTGTGCTTCCCATTGAAAGAGGACTGGATAAAAAAAATGTGGTACATATATACAATGGAATATTACGCAGCCATAAAGAAGGACAAAATTATGAACTTCACAGCAACTTGGATGGACTATAATACTGAGTAATCTATCAGTATTTGATCCATCAGAAACAAAGAACTGAGTATTACATGTTTTCACTCATAAGTGAACTTTGAGCAATTATCATAATACTATAAGAAAAGGATTGTCAGTAATGAGAAATTGCCAGGGGTGGGGGCGGGATTGGCAGTAGTGGGATTCTGCCTGGTGGTAGAGAGGGACACACCTCATCCACAAGGGTACCTGCATAATGAACATCTGTATACATAACCCTGAATTGTACCCCACATCTTTAAAATAAAAAATATATTAAAAAATTGTAAAAGCAGAATTGCTGAGAAAAGCAATATTTTTAAACATTGGATTTTATAATGCTAAGAGGGCATCGTTCTATAGTTGAATCACCTCTGAATAAAGATACATCTTAAACCTAAAAAAAGGCATTGTAAAGTGAATGAAAGACAAGCCAAGTGGGAGAAGATATTTGGTATGAAACAAAAGACTTATATCTAGGATAAACAACTTTACAAAAATAATATGAAAACACCGATAACCAAATAGAAAAGACTTGAAGAAGAACTTCCTAAAAGAGGAGTTTCAAATGACCAAAAGACATATGAAAAAGTGTTCCTTCTCACTAATAATCAGGGAAATGCAAATGAAGACCATAATGAGAATCCAGCACACACCTAACAGGTTTGCAAAATGTCAAGAGTCAAGGACTTCTGGGAAGATGGTGGTGGAGCCAGTTGGAATATGCGAGTCCCGGTGAGAATGAATGAGTATATGGAAAATTTTGCATTCATGTCTGTAAGTGGGCATATGAGTGGCTGACTGAGTGAGGACTCAAGAGCAAGTGTTCAAAGCTCTCCTGGTGAAGCAGCTGGTGCCACAGCTGTTCTGCGTGGGCACTAGCACTTCCTGGGGTGCAGAAAACAAGTGCTATTTTAAAAAAATCAGCAAAGCCCTTCCTGGGAATAAGTTGCTGGGAGTGACTGCCGGCTCCAGGCTCTGCCTCACCATCAGCGCCTGACCGGGACTCTGGCAGCAAAGGCTGCAGAGGGAGCACAGTGAGGGAACCCAGAAGCAGAGCTCCACTGGAGAAGATGAAGGAGTCAGTACCATCTGCCACCATCTTGAAAACTGAGCAGGAAAGTGCTCCAGCTTGCTCACTGTGGAGTGACAGATCCAATCTCTGTGAATGGTGGATTAAGTACTTGGGTTAATTGTAACTCAGAGGGAATATCCTGAAAGCACAAACTCTGGAGGGATAGGACAAGTGCTGAATCTCAGGTGCCCCACTGCACACCCTGATTCAGCCATAGGACAAAGGGTGTGACCAGAAAAGGATGAGGAAGACCTCAGAAAAGATCAGTGGTGAGTCCAGGGCTGATCCAACCCCCTCCTCCCCAGCAGTCCTCTGAACATCAGACCCACATGGCTGGGATACAACTGAGAGGGATGAACCCAGGCAGAGCCTGGAAGTCAGCTGTGGTAGCAGAACTCTACTCTAGGATAAGCCTGGCTGGGGCACCCCCCCAACAGCTATTTGGGGAGGAGACAATCCCCCACCTTCCCACCAGAGGGGATCCCTCGACCATACAAGAATGGGAGGGGCTGACTGCAGCCCTACTCACCCTTACCACCTCCTCCTCCTTCCCTGGACAGACACTGAGAAGATTGTGAATAAGGCCACAGCACCACAGGAGACAGCAGAGGGGATTACCAGTGAGTAGCTGAGAGGAACAATTACAGAATCTGCCACAAGAGGGCAGGTTTTTTTTCCCTGTTTGTTTTTTGTCTTTGTTTGTTTAAAAAGGTTTTTTTTTCTTTCTTTTCCTTTGAGCATGAATGTGTATGTGAGGGTTCTATCTGCATTCCTCCCCCCACCTTTTTTCTTCTTTTTTCTTTTGTTTCCTGTGTGTGTGTGTGTGTGTGTGTGTGTGTGTGTGTGTGTGTTCGATTTTCCTGTTTTTTGTTTATTTGGTTTTTTTCCAGTTTGTTTTGGTTTGTGTGTGTGTGTGTGTGTGTGTGTGTGTGTGTGTGTGTGTGTGTTTAATTGTTTTTTGTTTTGGTTTCTGCTTTTATTTTTCTGTGTTTTTAAAAATTTTTATCCATCTTATTTCATTCTACTTTTCTCTGTTCTCCTCATTGCTGTTACTGTATCTTGGACTCAGAGAGTAAGCACGTGTACCTATTGCATCATCATATAGAGTGGTGGTGGGGAGTAGGACTCAGGAAACCCATGCCACAATCAGTGAACATTGTGATTTGCAAGTAGTTTCTGAATCCTAGCTCCCCATCCTCCACCTTATTCGACTCTCAAAACTACAGGAGGCAGTAAAGCTTGCCACCCACAGACCTGTTTCAAAATAGAACAAATTCAGAGCCCTGACCAGGGAAGAATAGAGGGATGAGCAAACATCAGAAGTGAAAGCCTCTCCCACTACCACTGAATAATGCAACTGAAGAGAAAAGAAAGTGATACATTGCAAATGAGGAAAAATAAACAGAACACAGGTAATTACCAGTGTAACAAAGAGAAAATGCCTGAAAAATCAGACCTCAGAGTCCAAACAATGGAAGTCACCAACGACTGGCCACAGAATACAACAGGGATTAGGGAGTGGATGGAAAAAATGAATAAGATTCAAGAAAGACAAGATACAACATCAAAAGAACTTCTAACAGAGATTTTGGCCATAAAATAATTTCATTCAGGAAATAAATAACAAGATGACAAGCATGGAAAGCAGAATTAATCAAGCAGAAGAAAGAATCTCAGAACTTGAAGACCAAGATATGGAATTAACCTGAACTGTAAAAAACATAGGAAAAAAACTCAGAAAGAAAGAACAAAGCCTCCAAGAGATGTGCAATTATATCAAGAGGCCAAATCTATGCCTGATTGGTATCCCAGAAAAAGGAAAAGGGAGAATATCTTAGAGCAAGTATTTCAAGAGGTTATTCAATAAAACTTTCCCCATCTCACCAGAGATGTGGTCATCCAAACACAAGAGACACAGAGGACCCCTGCAAGACATCAAATGAGAAGACCAATCCCTAGACACATAGTAATTTGCCTACACAAAGTAGATATAGGTTGGGCTTGGTGGCTCAGCCTATAATCCCAGCACTTTGGGAGGCCAAGGCGAGTGATTGCCTGAGCTCACAGGTTTGAGACCAGCCTGGGCAACTTGGTGAGACCTCATCTCTACAATAAATAAAAAAATTAGCTGGGTGTGGTAGCACACACTTGTAGTTCCAGCTACTTGGAAGGCTGGGGTGGAAGGATCATCAGAGCCCAGCAGGTCAATGCTGGGGTGGCTGTAAGTGTGCCACTGCACTCTAGCCTGGGTGACAGAGTGAGATTTCAACTTAAAAAAAAAAGTAGATACAAAAGAAAAAAATCCTAAGGACAGCAAGAGAGAAAGGTCAGACTACCTACCAGGGAAAACCATTCAGAATAGCAGCAGACCTATCAGCAGAAACACTACAAGCTAGAAGGAACTGAATTTCAATATTCAAAGTCCTCAAAGATAAACAATTTTAACCAAGAATTTCCTACCCAGCCAAGTTCAGATTCATCAGCAATGGAGAATTAAAATCCTTCCCAGACATCCAATCCTTAAGAGATAATGCAGCTTCCAGACCAGCTCTATAGAAAATACTTTAAAATGTATTAAGCACAGAAGAAAGGGAAAAAGGAATGACCATGCACTTCTCAAGAAAACAGGAGAAGCCAGAATCAACAGAGAATACATTGTGACTGCAAATTTGAAAACACACACAAGTATCAGCCCAAAAGTTAAAAGGAAAAAAAAAAAAACAAACAAAGAAAAAAAACTTGAGCAACCCCTCTGGGTCCCCTCCTACTGTGGGAGTTTTTCTGTTCTCTTAATAAATCCTGCTTTCAAAAAAAAAAAAAGAAAAAGAAAAAACCATTATAAGAACCTTATGCGGGGATAAACAATCACATTTCAATAATCAGCTTGAATGTGAATGGACTAAATGCACCACTGAAAAGACATAGCATGGCAAACTGGATAAAAAAAACCATGACCCAATAATTTGCTGCATCCCGAAAACTCATCTCACCATAAAGGATGCATACAGACTCAAAGTTAGAGGATGAAAAATGAATTTCCAGGCAAATGGATCACAAAAGAAGGCAGGAGTCATGATCTTAATATCAGATAAAGCAACATTTAAGTGATCAAAAATTTAAAAAGATACAAAGGACACTACATAATGATAAAAGGTTCAATCCACCAACAAGAAATATCCATCCTAAACATATATGCACCCAGTGTAATCCTCAAATTACTTCTACATAGAGAAATCCAAATTTCCAGTGAACCTATTGCTCAGATTCTGATGGCAGCCCTGGTAGGTATTCTCATGTGAGAGAGTATGTTTTCCGTATCTGCGTCCAGCTGCCCATCTCTCTACAGCCAGGGAGAGAATGACCATACCAGCTGCTTGTGTATAGGCTAGCAGGAGTGGCCTATCTCTAATCAACTCACTGATGCTGCCTCCTCCTCTTCCTGCACTGTTTCCATGGCTGCTTCCTTCTTGGGCCTCTTGGTACCATACTCACTTCGTGGAGTAAATGCCTTTGGACAGCCCACCAGCCTCCACCCCTGGAGTGCCACAGCATCACAAAAAGGAGAGGCTCTTGACAACCTGACATGTGTGAAGTGGAGGTGTGGCCTCCAAGGACCCTTGAAATCTGAGTTGGTATGTTCAGGTAGGCCAGGAGGGAACAGTATTCCAGGAAGAGAAAAGGGATTTGCAGGTATCCAATCACTAGATTCTGTAGACTCAGAATGGCTGGAGTGTGGGTGCAGGCAGAGATTGGAGCGTGAAGTTGAGATGAGTTTAGATTTGATCCTGAAGATGAATGTTTCTCAACCTGAGCTCTTGGCAGCCTGGCAGCCTCAAGAAACACAAAGGGGGTCTGGCAATTTCATAAAGAAAAATAATGAAGCAACATTGATCACATACGTTTCACACATTTGAAATGTTTGATAAAGTGTGGTCTTCCCAGAAGCCCTCGCCTGGTCTGAACAACCATGTTCTTTGAGGTGTGCTAGAAAACAAGGTGTTCCTTAACCTGGCTGCCATCTAGGTAAGAGTGCCAATTCATCTGGGTTTCATATTTTCATGTAATTTGATAATTATTATTTATGTGTAAGTCTGCATTAAAATTATTTATATTATGTTTTTATGACTTTACTAAAATGTCCACATTTTGATCTCCAGAACTTCTGAATGTTACCTTGCACAGCAAAAGGTCTTTGCAGATGCAATTAAGGCTCTTGAGATGGCCAGGCTCGGTGACTCAGCCTGTAATCCCAGCACTTTGGGAAGCTGAGGCGAGTGGATTGCCTGAGCCCATGGGTGTGAGACCAGCCTGGGCAACTTGACAAGACCTCCTCTCTACAATAAATTTAAAAAAATTATCCGGGCATGGTAGTGCATGCCTGTAGTTCTGGCTACTTGGAAGGCTGAGGCAGAAGGATCGCTGGAGCCCAGCAGGTTGATGCTGGGGTGGCCATGAGCATGCCACTGCACTTCAGCCTGGGTGACAGGGTGAGACTCCAATTAAAAAAAAAAAAAGGCTCTAGAGATGAGAATATTTTCCTGGATTATCCTCCTTATAAGAGGGAGGCAGAGGAGATGTGAGGATGAAAGCAGGGGAGAGAGTGATGCAGCCAGGAACCAAGGAATGTGTGCAACCTATAGAAGCTGGAAAACTCAGGGGAAGTATTCTTCCCTACAGCCTTCAGTAGGAGCATGGCTTAATTTTAGTCTCCTAAGATCTATTTTGAACTTCTGACCTTTAAGACAATAACCTTGTATTGTATCAAGCCACTGTGTTTGTGATAATCTGTTATAGCAGCCAAGAGGAAACTAATACAGTTGTGACATAGCCGCAATTTATAAAAATGGATCAATGGCTCAAAATGGGCTCGTTAAAACATGATGAAAATAATAATATAAGGGGTCAGAAAATGTCATATAAATATAGCAAACAGGAATCAGCTGTGAATACCAAATGTAAATGTGTATGTGTTGGTAGAAAATCTGTGATTCTGGTGATTTTGCACAACTAGTTATGAGGTAAAAAAATAAGTACTGTCTTAAAAATGGATTTTACTGCACTAGACATCCACTTGTCCCTTGTTGCTGATGTGTTTTCTGTTATGAAGTTTTGTCAGGTAGATGCATGAGGTCGTTTTCCAACAATGAAGGGTAATCTCTCTAATAAACCGATGACATAATTTCAGAAAAATGTCACTTTTTTCAGCATGAGTTTCTTGCTTTCCAGTGTGAAATTGATAATTGTGATTGTTGAAGGAGAAGGTGAATTCCAAACCTCAGAGACATTGCTCAAAGCAACCTTTTCATGACGAGAAAGCAAATAGAAGTCACACTATTGCTAAGAAACTAAAACCACCCACACAGCTGCTGATCACTCTCATATGCAGAGAGGTCAGAGTGAGCCGCTGGCAATTTCTTTATCAAATGCCATTTTTAGTTGATACATGATGGAATGTAGAAGAACCACTGTCCCGCAGATGTCACCAAATATTTTGGTGTTACTTGGATTTAGCCTCTGATGTGAAGAGTATGAATTTGCCGGACACACAAACTCAGAATATATTTGAGAAGGAATGATAGATAACTGATCGACACACCTGAAAAATGTGTGTTGAGACCAGCACCAACAACAGCAAGTATGGCATAGCGAGATGGGGCCCTGTGGATCAGAGAGGGGCCGCATTTCCTCCAGGCACTGTTGTTTGGAGTGGAGAGCCAGTCTCCTGATCTTGATTAGGTGGCAAAGAAAATAGTGACAAAGAATAGTAGCTTTGCAGTATGTGTGTTCCTGTGTGCTGTTTGAAGGAAGCGGTAAGATTGTCTCCTTGACATTGTGGTATACACCAGTGTCCAAGCAAGTCACCATGACATGAAGATGCTTATTCATGGCCCTTATGAAAGTAGGAAAGCCTACCCTGCTGTTTTCTCACTTGTTTCTCATTGACAATCCGGTACTTTGAGTAATGTGAACCTTCTGCTTCAAGGCAAGAGACCACAATCTTTGGAGTTGGTATAAGGCAACAGGATTTCTTGCAAAGGTTCTTTCCAACCTGCTACCTTTTGTTGGAGAAATAGATGTTATTGGCATATTTAAAAATCACATCCAAGTGCTGCTGCAGAACAAGAAGAAATATTTCCTAGAGTGAAATGTAACAAAGAGTGGACAAGGAATCCATCTGTTGCCATCTCCTTCATCTGCTCTGTCCCAGTCTCCTGGGTTGTGAGGGTGGCCTGTGTAGTGTCTGATGATGCTGAAAGTCGTCCTTAGGGACAACCCCAAAGGTTTGGCATCCATGTTGGATCCAAAAATTCAGAACTGTCTCACAGATGAGTGGAATTTCTGAAAACCTATAATTGTAGGCTAAAATTTTCTGAGTTAGTTAAAATAAAAGGAATAAAAAAGAATAAGCAAAGAAACTGCCTAGAAGTGAGACCTGCCTTTTAGCTGAACTTTGTCATCATTGAGCCAGAAATAGATGCCTTGATAATGAGCAAAAAATGTCAACCCTCTCACAGATATGAAAGTGAGATAATTGGCAATAATGAAAAAACACTTTACTTATAAAAATGAATGATCATTAAAAATGATTATCTAAAATAGGAAGTCGCAGAAATACTGTTGAGAAATAATTGCCCTCGGTCAGTGGTTCTTGATTCTGGCACATTAAAATCAACTGAGGTGTGTTGAAAGCTACTGATGCCTGGGTCACATCCACGATCAACTGGATTTGTTTCCTGTTGTTGTTGTTGTAAAAAATGACCACAAGCCTGGTGGCTCCAAACACCACATACAGTTCTGTAGGTTAGAAGTCCAACACAGGTCTTCCTGGCCAGAATCAAGATGTGGACCGGGCTGTGTTTCTTTCTGGAGGCTCCAAGGGAGAATCCATTTCTTTGCCTTCTTCAGCTCCTACAGGCCCCCACATGCCATGCCCTGTGGCCCCTTCCTCCATCGTCACAGTCAGCAATAGAGGGTTGGCTCCTTCTCACATCACATCACGCGGACCTCTACTCTGCAGCCCTCCTACAGGTTTCAGGGTCCTGTGATGACACTGGGCCCACCTGGATAATCCAGGATGATCTCTCTATCTTAAAGGCAGCTGAATAGCCACATTCATTTAATCTGAAATCTTAATTCCCCTTGCAACATAATGTATTCACAGGTTCTGGGAATGAGGACCTG
Source organism: Cephalopachus bancanus (assembly GCA_027257055.1). Lineage (NCBI taxonomy): Eukaryota > Metazoa > Chordata > Mammalia > Primates > Tarsiidae > Cephalopachus > Cephalopachus bancanus. Next base: position 5,144,463 of record JAPVLO010000135.1, on the reverse strand, counting down.
ACATATCTGGCAGCCTCCTATCTGCTGACCACAACAATAAAATCAGAATTTGGGGGAGTTGAGCTTGAGTCTGCATAGTTCTATAAAGCTTTCCAGCAGATTCTAAGATGAGGCCGTTCAAACGGGGATTGGTTATAGGAAGCAAAGTAGAGTTTTAAGCAAGGGAGTGATGGGACCCAATCAGTATTTTCGAAGGACCACTCCAGCTACAGTGTCAGGGTAGATTGGTGGGGGAGGGAGGGCTGTGGTGGGACTAGAATAAGTGGGCAAGCAACACTTGTAAGGACCAAGGCAGTATTGATTTTGCCCGTGGTTCCTCAAAAGAATCAATGTTCATTCACTTGAGCACTGCATGGGATAGAGGGGATACACAAATATTTTGAGGACTCTTGGACAAGGTCAAGCCATGGTGCAAGACACACGGTAGAGAATGCCCTGCCCCTCCAGAGATCTTAAGTAAGGCCATCCCATCTGCAGCAGAGAATTATATGCCTTTATGGAGATATAATTTACATGCCATAAAGCTGACAGTTTTAAAGTGTACTATTTAATGGCTTTTAGCACATCCACCAAGTTGTGCACTGGTCACCACTATCTAATTCCAGAACATTTCTATCTCCTCCAAAAGGAACTCTGTGTCCATTTGTAGTCACTCCCCTGCTCCCTCCCTGCCAGCCCCTGGCAACTGCTAATCAGTCTTTATGAATTTGCATATTCCATTTATATTTCATGTTAATTAAATCATTTCATATATGGCCCTTTGTGAGTGGCTTCTTTCAAGTAGCATAATTTTTTAAGGCTCATCTGTGTTGTAGCATATATCAGAATTTCCTTCTTTTTATGGCCAAACAATGCTCTACCATGTGAATATACCACATTTTGTTTATCCATTTATCCACTGATGGACTTTTGGGTTGTTTCTAATTTTTGGCTATTGTGAATAATGCTGCTCAGAACATTTGGGTGCAATTTTTTGCATAGATATGTGGTTTCATTTCTCTTGAGTTTATACCTGGGAGTGAAATTGCTGGGCCATACAGTAACTCAATGTTTAATGTTTGAATAACTGCTGAACTGTTTTTCTCAGCGGCAGAACTGTTTTACATGTTCACTGGAAATGCATGAGGCTTTTGAATTCTCCACATTCTTGCTAACACTTGGTCATCTTTTGTATTTTAGTAATCCTATCCAGTATGAGTGGTACATAATTGTGGTTTTGATTTGCATTTCCCTAATGAGTAATGATGCCGAACATCTTTTCATGTGTTACTTGCCTATTTATATATCTTCTTTGAGAAATGTATGTTTAAATCCTTTGTTCATTTTAGAATTGGGGTTGTCTTTTTATTGTTGACTTAGAAGAGGCTTTATATATTTTGGATATAATTCCTTTTTTAATTTCAAAGATGTGGGGTACAATTCAGGGTTAGGTATACAAATGGTCATTGAACAGGTAAAGTTTGGGCCTCCCGTTGGCCCCCACTTTGCCTAGTTTGAGAACAGCTACCTTTTTTGATGTTGTATGCCCCCTCCCATCCACCCTGGCAGTATCCCAACACGGCCAATGCCTTTCTTATAGTATTATGGTAAATGTTCAGGGGCCACTTAGGAGTGAGAACATGTGGTACTCTGTTCTTTGCTTCTATGATAGATCACTGAGTATGACAGACTCTAAATCCATCCAAGTTGCTGTGAAGTCTATGTGTTTGTCCTTCTTTATGGCTCCATAATATTTCATTGTGCATATGTACCACATTTTAAAAATCCAGTCCAGTTTCGATGGGCAGCATGGTTGGTTCCATGTTTTTGCTGTTGAGAATAGTGCTGCAGTAAACATGCGTGTGCAGGTATCTTTTTTGTAGAATGATTTGAGTTCCTCTGGGTATATTTCCCGTAGGGGAGTTGCTGGATAATACGGAAGGTCAATGTCTAGTTCTTTTAGAAATCACCACATCATTCATAAAACAACAACAGATACTGGTGAGGATGTGGAGAAAAAGGAACACTTCTGCATTGCTGGTGGGAGTGCAAACTAGAGCAACCTCTTTGGAAAACAGTGTGGACACAATTGCTTTATCAGATTTTTTAAAGAAGCCGGGTCTTCCTCTGTCACCCAAGATGGAGTGTTGTGGCACAATCATAGCTCACTGCAGCCTCAAAACTTCTGGGTTCAAGCAATTCTTCTGCTTCAGTTTCCTGAGTAACTAGGACTACAGATGTGTGCCACCAAGCTCAGCTATTTTTTTTTTTTTTTTTTTTGTGGTAGAGATAGGATCTTACTATATCTTCCAGGATGGTCACTTAAAAGATATTTGATTTGCAATTTTCCCCTCATTCTATGGATTTTCTTTTAACTTTCTTCATGATGTTCTTTGAAGCACAAAGTGTTTAATTTTGATGAAGTTCTATTTATCTATTTTTCTATTTTTTACTTGTGCTTTGGTGTCAAATCTAAGAATAAATTGTCTAATCCAAGAGCATAAAGATTTACTGCTATGCTTTCTTCTACATTTTATAGATCTTTAGTTCTTACATTTATGCCTTTGTTCCATTTTGAGTTAATGTTTATATGTGGTGTGAGGTAGAGGATCTAAGCTTGTTCTTTTGTATGACCTAGAACATACAATTGTCCTAGCACCATTTGTTTAAAAGACTATTCCTTCTCTCATTGGATTGTCTTGACATCCTATAAAAAACTGACCATTAATATAAAGGTTTATTTCTGGACTCTCAATTCTGTTTCATTGTTCTATATTTCTAACTTTATGCCATCACCACACTGTCTTGATTACTGTGGCTTTGTAGTCAGTTTTGAAACCCGGCAGTGTGAATACTCCAAGTTTGTTCTTTTTCAAGATTGTTTTGGCTATTCTGAGTCTCTTACATTTCCATATGAATTTTAGGATAAGCTTGTCAATTTCTACAAAAAAGGCAGCTGGGGTTTTTATCTTGAATTTCTTGATTGCTGTGGGGGAGTATTTTCATCTTAACTGAAGTCTTACAGTTCATTAACCCAAGATGTCTTCTTATTTATTTAGGTCTTCTTCAATGTATTTCAAAATGTTTTATAGTTTTTGAAATGCATAACTTGCACATCTTTTGTTAAATTTCTTTCTAAGTATTTTATTCCTTTTAATGCTATTGTAAATGGAATTTAAAAAAATTTTATTTTGAATTATTCTTTGCATGTGTATAGAAGTTAACTGGTTTTTGTATATTGATCTTGTGTCCTGAAACCCTGATGTACTCTGATGTAGTTCTAATAGTTTTTGTGAATCCTTTAGGATTTTCTGTATATGAGATTATGTGTTTACAAATAGGGATAATTTTACTTTTTTCTTTCAAATCTGGATACTTTTTATTTCTTTCTCTGCCTGATTGCCCTGGATAGACTCTCCAGTATATGTTGAATGCAGGTGAAGAAAGAATATCTTGTCTTGTTCCTGATCCTAAAGGAAAAGCATCCTGTCTTTCACCATTAAGTGAGATGTCAGCTATGGATATTTTGTAGATGCTCTCTATCATGTTGATAAAGTTGTTTTCTATTCCTAGTTTGTTGAGTGTATGTATATGCATTTGTTGCTTTTTTAAAATTTATTATGAAAAGGTGTTGGTTTTGGTTTGGATTTTCTGCATCTAGTGTGATGGTCATGTGGTTTTTTCCATTGTTCTATTAACATGTGGAATTATATTGATTGATTTTCATATGTTGAGCTAACCTTGCTTTACTGGGCCAAATCTCAACTGGTCATGGTGTGTGATATATTTTATATGTTGCTACTTTTAATTTGTTGATGATTTTGTATATATATTTATAAGGAATACAGGCCTGTAGTTTTCTTGTAATGTCTTTGGGTAATTCTGGCTTCATAGAATGAGCAGGAAGAATTCCTTAGAATAAATATGTCCCACAAAATACTTGGGACATACTTATACACAAATAAAATTTGTGTTTATCTGAAATTCAAATTTACCTTGGTGTCTTGTATTTGAAGCAACATGAACAAAATGGCCATGGTGGCTGGGGTGGAAACTGGGCACAGACCCAGCAGCATGAACTCCTACTGGCCAAGGCTGATCTAGCTTCTGTTGCAGATAGATGTCCAGTCTGCTAGCAAGCAAGACCAAGACATCAGGGATGGCCTTAAGACTGCAGAGAGCCATCTTACCCAAGGTTCTATCCCTGTCAGGGCAGCCCATATCCATGACTGGTCTATAGGAAAATATAAAGGCCAGCCATCTTGGTCTAACTGTGGACAACTTTCAAGGGCCAGTATAGCTTCACAGTTCCTCATGGAGCTGGCCTATATTGCAGGTCCGTTTTTTACTCTGCCTGCTCCTGCATTCTTCTCCTAGCTTCCAGAGTGGATTTCAATGCATTCCTTAGTGTACACTCTGCATGCTAAACCCTAGCTCATGGTCTGCTTTCCTGAGAATCCAACCTGTAAGAGGCCGGTAATTGTAAGGCTCTGAGAGTGAGTGCCTTCTTAAATTTTGTACTCTAGTCACCTCCCTCGCCTGACTCCAGTCTTGCCTCTGAACCCCACCAAAGTCCATTTTTAAGTGGTTTGGGAATCCTCTTGAACTGGACTGCTTGGCTTGAGCTCTGGCTTAATCACTCACTATCTGACCTTTGAAACCCTGGGCCAGCTGCCTAAACTCCTTGTGCTGTAATTTTATTATTTTCAGGATGGAGAACATAATAACATGAAACAACTATCTGATAAGGTTTTTGAGGCAATTGGAATGGGCTAGCAGGCAAGGAACATTATGATACCTGCCACTTGCAAGGTAATCTGCAAATGCTGGTTTTTGTGACTTCTCTTCTCCTCCCTCACCACACCTAGGGCCCTAAATGAAGGGGGTACTATAGCATTCTGGTCAGAGCTCAAGGCTTCAGAGCCAGCAGGGCTAAGATTATGGCTCTAACACACCCCAGCTGTGGGGCCTTGGGCACGCCATGTTGAAATAGCTAATGAAATATGTAAAATAATTGCAATAGCTTGCTTGACATAAGTAATTTTATTTTGTTAAAATCTTTTTATCTTAGCTGTCTGCCTGACCTAAAAATGACCCCCCCCCAGTGTGTATGTGTGATTGTTGTAACGTTTCCATGATCACAGACCTACAGCCTTGTTCCTCTGAGCTGTTCAGGCTGACCATTCTTGCTGACTGTTTGAAAACTGCCTAGCCTAACAAGTTATGTGTAATTGTATGCCTTGTTAACTGAAATCCAAGAGATTGTCCCTTTTATTTTTAGTTCCCTGTACCCTCACCCCCTGCTATGTAGCCCATTTGCGAATTTTGCCTTTATAAGCTTCTTGCTGATTCTACTCAGTGTCGAGAGCTTTCTTGGCATGAGCCTTCTCCTGACTGCATGCTATTAAAGGACTCAAAATTCAAACCTGGTGTGCTGGTGATTCTCCTTTCTCGTGGTTCAGTTATAACAATGTAAAATACTGAGATTCAGTTTTTCCATCCATAAAGTGGGGACCAATGTGATGTACTTTGTGGGGCATTGTGAGGGATAAATGATTCAATGCAAGTCAGATGCTTAGCATAATGTGTGGCCCATGTTTCAGCATATCCAGGACACCTGTGTTAATAAGAGGCATCACTGGCCTTGCCAATGACAGTTGACACTGCCAACCATTATGCAATACACCCCATATTAGAGGTGGTAAAATGTGAACACTGTGTCTCTTAGAATTGTAGGAATGCAGTATTCCCATTATGCAGTTGACTCTTCCTCACTGTACACAGCTTGGACAATCCCAGCAGACTTTTGCTGTATGACTGTCTTTCATGTAGTATTTTTTTCCCTTTATTTTATTTTACAGATGTGGGTAAAAGTCAGGATTAGATACATAACTGGTCTATGTGCAGGTGAAGTTTGGGCCTCCTGCTGGTCCTCACTTCCCCTGGTTTAGGATCCTATAGTATTTTTAAAAATCAGGAGAGAAGCATCCCGGGATCTTGAGGTATCCCAGTTTCTGTTAGTGGAGTTCAGGTGGTGTTATAGGCCTAATGGAATCAAGGCCTCTGGTATTTAAGCTTCTTTGATTGTTTCCCACAGAAAAAACTGTTTGTACACAAGGAAGGGGAGGGCTCCTGAAGATTAGATTATAAATCAGAAGCCTTGAGTTCCACTGTGTTCCTATTTGTTGGAGCTCTGTGACTTCTGTGCTTCTGACCGGGATCTCCGGGGTCCTATATTCTAATGCTCAATTTGAGGTTCCTTTTCATTTATTTCTCCTTGTAGAGGTAGGAGATGAGAAACTTCAACACAGTGCTGCTGAAAGAATGCAGGTACTGGTCATCTTCCTTCTTCCAGCATTTTCAGTCTCTACTCTCCAGGGGCCAGTTTCCCAAATCTCCTGGTTCAATCACACCTACATGAAAACAGAGTCATCACAGAGAGGAAAATAAGTTAGACACCCAAACCCCTGCCCACTCTACATGCTCAAGAAAGCACAGATTCATGGCTCTTCTAAGGACACTTCAATATTGAGGGTCAGTAAATGTCAGAATGACAGTGATAGCGAGGGCTGACTCTGGCTTTGACTTTCATAGTTTCAGGGCAGACCCTGAGTGGCCAGTGGATAATAGGTGCTTCATAAATGCTGGTCAAATGAATGAATGAGTGAATGATGTGTTTCAACAAAAATGAACTCATTTCTTAGACTGAAATAGCCTCTGGAGAGCCCATTGCAGAGACCCGACATGCCACCGCCTTGCTCTGGGCTGTCTGTGGCTCCTTCTTCCTCTCCCAGGTCTTATATCTGGGGTGTCTGGCTTCACATCCAGCAGCCCTGGGGAGGGAGTGGTTGGAAAATGTGCATTTATGGTTTTGAAATCCCAAGTGGGATATCCACGCTGTTTTAGAAGGCGTAGCCAGGCCCTGAGCCAAGCTTTGTGAGCTGTGGGCTTGAGGGCGGCTCTAGAGGACTGAGAGGCCCGAGCAGGAGGGATCATGCTGCGCTGGAGAGCTCGCATTTCACGGCTTGTAAAACCCAATCGGAATTCCAGGTGTGTGAGATAAAACCTCATTTACCATGTAAGTAACCAAGTCATGGTAGGCGGGCAACTTGGGGACAGACCTTAAAAGCTTCCTGGACAAGTTTTGCCAATCAGCTTGCTCCCACCTCTCCATTCATGACTGTGGCAACCGAGGAGACCACAACGCTGTGGCTGGCACAGGGCAGATGCTGCTTCTCCCTGCCTCCAGCCACATGGAGCTGTTTAGTTTCCTCCTACCATGTGGCATGCTATGCCAGGATGGTCCTTGATCTCGGGACTGCTTCCTTTCAGATGATGCTTCTGCCAGGAAGCCTTCCCTCTCCTCCCAGCTGAGTGGTGTCCCCCTACCTAATGTTTCTCAAGGCCTGGACATGCTCCACCCCAAGCATTTGTTGTAGGAGACTGAGTACAGGTTTGTTGTCCTCCATCCTGGAGGGGCTGGATAGGTACTCAGTGACCATGCGTGGATAACAGCCAGGGTGGGGAGGTGTGCTGGGAGTTCTGTTTTGTACAGAGACCTCCAGCTAATCTCTGCCTGCCAGAAACTCTGAAGGCTTTCATATCATCCCTACATTCACTGGAACCAGATAAGTTTTACCTTTATGAATTAAAATGTTTTTAAAACTCCACTATGTCCTAACCCATGTGTCTTAGCTCCTTCCTGCCGCTGTAACAAAATCCCTGGGACTGGATAATTTTGAAGTAATAGAAATTTATTTCACACAGTCCTTGAGGCTGGAAAGTTCAAGCTTGCAGCATTGGCAGGTCCAGTATCAGGTGAGGGCCTGGTCTCTTCTTCTACGATAGTGCCTTGATGGTGTGTCCTCACAGGGTGGAAAGGAAGGAAGGACAAAAGGCCTTAGCTAGTTCCCTTGAGCCCTTTTACAAAGATGCTAATTCATTCATGAGGGAGGAGCCCTCAAGACTTCATTACCTCCTAAAGACCCCACCTCTGAATACTATCACACTGGGTCTTAGGCTCTAATATATGAATTTTTTTTGCAGGGGTTGGAGAACATACAGTCAAAGCATAGCATCATGGAAATGGGACATTTTTGAAGGACCTTTATTTATTTTTCAAGACTAATGATATTCAGATGTGCGGGTCCCTTGACAGGTTCTTGTTGAGAGGGAATGAGATTCTAGAAGAGTTGTTTTGTCTAATTGAGAAGAGCTCCTGTTCTATGGACACTGGTGATCTAAATCTTGTGAGATTACCAGATGAAATGAAGCCCACTTAAACCTGAATTTTACATAAGCAAACATAATTTTTTTTTTTGAGTTGGAGTCTCACTCTGTTACCCAGACTGGAGTGCAGTGGCATGCTCCTGGCCACCGCAGCCTCAACCTGCTGGGCTCCGGCGATCCTTCTGCCTCAGCCTTCCAAGTAGCTGGAACTACAGGTGTGTGCTACCATGCCCGGCTAATTTTTTATTTTATTGTAGAGATGAGGTCTTGTCAAGTTTTCCAGGTGGGTCTCGAACCCGCGGGCTCAGGCAATCCACTCACGTCAGCCTCCCAAAGTGCTGGAGTACAGGCTGAGCCACCGAGCCCAGCTAGCAAACATAATTTTAATAACTACATATTCATATAATTTAGGAATAATTTTATGATTATATATAGTTATGTTCCATGCAATAGTTAATTAATTTTTGAGTTGTGGTCTCACTCTGTCACTCAGGCTGGAGTGTAGAGGCATGATCACGGCTCACTGCAGCCTTGATCTCCTGGGCTCAGATGGTCCTCCCACCTCAGCCTCCCAAAGTGTTGGGATTATAGGTGTGAGCCACTGCACCTGGCCTCATGGAATATTTAAATGTAACTAGTCCTGTTGTATTTTTATTTGCTATATAAAACTATATTCAGAATAAGCTTGGAAAAGAACTTAAAGTTTTTATGAATGTATAAGGATCTCTGTGGACATATAACTTATAAATAAGGATGGTGATATTTTGTAAAGCAAAAAAGTAATTGGAGGGACTTTTTTTCTTTATGAAGTCTGAATGAACCTCTTCTAAATTAGTTTTTACAAACAATTAAAAAATCAGCAATTTCCAAAGTGCTCATCATTCATGCATTTGTTGATAGTAACCATTGCAATGGCCTGAAAAATCATAAATATTTAGTAAAATATTTTTCTAAAGCCTGATTTATTTTATTTATCCATTTTTAAAACTCTCTCGATTATTCTGTTTTCCTTCCTAATGTTTCAAGATTCCTTCTTTTATCATTTCCTTTCCATTTCAAGAGCTTCCTTGAACCACTCTTTTAGGATAGATCTGCTGGTGTCAAATTCTCTTAGTTTTCCTTCTTCTGAGAATGTCTTGATCTCCCCTTCATTTTGGAAAGTTATCTTCACTGACATTTCTTTTCTTTTAGCACTTGAAAAATATTGTGCGATTTCCCTCTGGCTTCCAAGGTTTCTGATAAGAAATTCATTATCTTTTGACTTGTTTTTCTTACATAGGGAAGGTATCATTTCTCTCTCTCGTTTTTAAAATTGTTTTGAGTTGTTTCACTCTGTCACTAGACTTGAGTGCAGTGGCACAAGCACTGCTCACTGCAGCCTCAGACTCCTGGGCTCAAGCAATCCTTCTGCTTCAACCTCCTGAGAACCTGGGACTACAGGTGTACAGCAATACACCTGGCTAATTTTTGGATTTTTTTTTTTTGGTTGAGGTCAGGTTGTTGTTGTTCAGCAATAGTTAAGAGTGTGGTCTCATTTTAATGGCTTGGTTTCTCAGGCTGGTCTTGAACTCCTGGGCTCAAGTGATCCTCCTATCTTGGCCTCTCAAAGTCTGGGATTACAGGCATGAGCTGCTGCACCTGGTCTCTGTTTGGTTCTTTTTAATAATATCTATCAGTTGAATTTTTAATTCAGATCATGATTTGTTTTCCTGATCTTATTGAATTCTTTGTGTGTATTCTCTTGTATCTCACTGAGTTTCCTTAAAGTCATTATTTTGAATTCCTTTCAGGCATTTCATAAATATTTCATAAATATCCTCTTCTTTGTGGTCTGTTGCTGGAGACTTATTGTATTCCTTTGGGGATGTCATGTTTCCCTGCTTTTTCACGTTTCTTGTTGATATCTGCACATCTAATAGAATTGTTGCCTTTTAAAAAAATTTATGGGATGGCTTTTATAGGAAGAGGCTTTTCTATGTAGATGGGTTCCAGGGTGTCACTTAAGAATGGTGCATTGGCTTTGGTTCTAGGTGGACTCAGTAGTGTATCCATACAGATTTTTCAGTTGTAATCCTTTATGATGTCTGTGATTGTCCCAGTGTCCTAGGCCATGGGAGTTTGTGATAGTGGTGTTGTGGTTTTGCTGGGGGAAGGAGTGCCGAGTTGGCCGCTAGGCTGGGTGTGTGTGTGCGCAGTAGGCTGTTAGGCTATGTGGATGGCTCCTCAGAGAGTGGGGCCACTTCTGGGTCAGCTGTCATGCCAAGGATGCATACTGGTTGGGTGACTGCATGGGACTTTCTCTGGGGGTCAGAGCTGTTTCTGGGCTGGCTGTCAGGTTGGCAGTGCATGTGGACTAACTGGACGATGGTGCTGGGCTCTCTCTGGGGGAATGGGACCACCACTGGGCTGGCTGTTGGGCCAAAGGTGGGCTGGGTGCTTGCGTGAAGCCCTCTCCAATGGAGTGAGGCCACCTCTAAGCTAGTTGTCTGACTGGCAGTAAGCCAAGTGGCTGAACGGGGCTCTTTTCTGTGGATGGGGCCACCTCCAGGTCAGCTGGTGGCAGCATACACTGGCCGGGCAGTTGCATGGTGCTCTCTCTGGTGGGGCAGGGCTGCCTTCAAGCCAGCTGCTGAGCTGGGAGCAGGCTAGGTGATTGAGTGAGACTCTCTTTGGTGGAGATTGGTCATCTCTTGGCCCAGTTGTTCCGCGAGTGGCTGTGTACAGGTGGGTAGCTGTGTGGGGCCTCCCCACTGTGCATGTCTGCCTGGGTGATCGGGTGCCTCATGGTTTTGGAGGTCAAGATTTTGTTCTTTCCTTTGGGCCTATAGCTGGGAAGTTGGGATATTGGTGTTGTAGACCAAGTGAACATAGTGGGATGATGATGGGGTCTTAGGGATGGAGGGGGCTGGTGTTTACTGGCCCCCAGAACAGAATGCACTTTAGCTGTGGATCTGGTTTCAAGATGGTGCTGTGCCATAGCAGCTTAGGTTGTGGAGTGGGGAGCCAAGAGGATTCCTGCTCTGGGAAAATGCAGTCATGCAGACTTTCAGCAACTCCCCACACTGGGTTTGGGTCCTGTGAGTACTGGGGGATCCTCCTGTGGCAATAAATGTTGGTGTCTAAGGCAATTGTGTGGGCCAGCGAGTGTCTCCAGCTTATCTTTTTCCCATAAGAAGTCCCCCCTGACTCCGAGCCGATCCTAGTGGAGGAGACAGTGTGACAGAGGCAGGATGCCTTGCTTTCCTCTCTATGGTGATATCCTGGGCTTCTGTGTCCCAGAGGGATTTCACCACTCATTTGGTGCTCTCCATTGTGCTTCCTTAGTCACGGCAGTCGAAACAGTTACTTGTTGTTTCGGTCACTTTTTGTCGGGGGAACAAGTGCCAGGCAACCCTAGCTGGCCATCTTGCTGATGTCTGATACTTGCATTGTCTTACAATATCATAAAAGTCCAGGGGGAAAAGTGTGCTGGTCATTGATGAAGCAACAAAATGAAAATTGTATTCTGCTCTGAGGGGGGCAGTAGCCACCAGCCCTCTCCATCCCTAAGACTCCATCATCATCTCACTATGTTCACTTGCTCTACAACACCAATACCCCAATTTCCCAGGGCATAGGATACAAGGAAGATTTTTAGGTATTTTGGGAGAGGAGTCTTTGAATCCTTCTACCTAAATAAGGAGGTTAAAAAAATTCTATCAATAGGAGGTAAGAGTAGGTGCTGCTCTGATGAAAGACATAATGATAAGAAAAGCCCTGGACACTTACCTGGTCCCTGGGCACGAGATATCTGGACCTCTATTTGACCTGGCACTGTTTCAGGTGGGCCCAGTGCTGTCTGGGCTCCGAGGGTGTGGCCATGCTGCTGGCCTGGTGCAGCTGGCTTGTTTGGGGTGTGTGTGGTTACAATCCTCCATTTAGCTCAGCAGGTACATGGTACCTAGACAGAGTTGGGAAAGGGATGGCTTCTACAGCCCTAGGGATATTGGGCCCTAAGGGCATCTGTCCTCTGGTGGAGGACCTCAGAGCAGGCACAATGCGGGCTTTTAATTCTTGCACACAAGGACAGTTTCTCAGGAATCAGCCTCACAGAGAGTTCATCAAAGCCTTTGCAAGAGTTGCATCATTCTGGCAGGAGGGGATGGAGGGGGGAGGTTGGGAAGCTGCCAAGCAGGTTTGAGCCCCATGTAGGAAAAACACTGGAGAATGACTGTGTTAGTTTTAACCCCTCCCACACCATTTAATCCGGACTTTAACCAGGGTTCCAATAAGCTAAAGGTGATTCTCATCCTGAATTTTATTGTTCAGATGTTGGTCCTTTAATATGTAATTTGGCCTGATGTAGGGCTGAGAAAATGCATTGTCTTATTTCACCCTTGACATTTTTATTGCAGGGAATTTTCAAATCTGTGGGAAAGACTGTTCAGGCTGCTTCCTTGGGAAGTATTTAAAGGGATACAAGTCAGCTACTGAATGCAGAGAGAGAGAGAAGGTGGGGAGAGAGAGAGAGAGAGAGAGAGAGAAAGAGAGAGAGAGAGAGAGGAGAAAATCAGGGAGAGGGGAGAAAGAGAAAATACAAGGGGAATGGAATTAAAGAGTAAGGAATTCAATCACATTTTATTTCTCCACTTGTTCTTTATATCATAAGTTTTGAAGTAAGATGTACTTTTCCATTCGTTTTTGTGGGAAGCTTCACTTAGCCGAAATATGACATCAGGGAGTTTACTAGGAGAAGGGGCAGGTTTGAGAGTGGAGGAAGAAGGGTAGCTTGTGCACAGGCCTGTGGTATAAGCACACCCAGTCCATCAAGGGACTGAGGGGAGGCAGGTCAGTGAGGCTGGAGGGTAGAGGGCTAGGGAAGAGAGGCGCAAAAGGAGGCTGGAGAGGCCAGCAGGTGGAGACCATGGAGCATTGGCGGGTCAGGTTTAAGCAGGGAAAGTCACATGGGACTTGCATCTTAGGGCATTCTGACTGCAGGAGCTGACGTTGATATTTGGGGGAGGCCAACCATCTGGCTCTAGCTGGAGCTGAACTTTGGTACTGGCAGCTTGGAGAGTTGTGGTGGTAGGCAGGTGATGGAAAGGGAGGGAGAGGAGGGGGCTGATGTTTCGGAAGTAAGATCTTCTGAACGTGGTGACTGATAATGGGGAGTGAGGAAGAGGATGCGGTCAGGACAAAGTCTCAATGTCTGCTTCATACAACTGGATAGAGTCTTGTTATTTACTCAGATGGGGTTATCAGATGAGGTCTGGTTTGGAAATGTTGAATTTGAGGCACCTTTGAGATATCCAGTGTAACGTGGAATATGAGATTTGACAACTAAGTTCGGGAACTTGCCGCTGTGCACTGTACAAACAACTCGATAAGGTTTCATCACCTTGGTATATCACTGTCTCACAGCTGTGTTCATGCTGACATGTGGCGATATCTTGCTGAGTGGTGTTCATTAGTGTCGTTGCATGTTTTTGTGTGCTGTCACAAGAATGTCAGAGCTTGAACAAGTAGCAAACACTAAATTTCTTGTTAAGCTTGTCAAGAGTGAAAGTGAAATCAGGGACATGTCAGTCCAAGTTTATGGGGTTAATGCCATGAAGAAAACAGCACTGTGCAAATGGATTAAACATTCTTCAGAGGGGAGACAAGGCATCACTGATGAAGAGAGGTCAGGACAACCAGTAACAAGCAGAACTGATGAAAATATTGCAAAAATTTGTCAAATTGTCCACCAAAATTGTTGGCTGATTGCGCGAAACACAGCAGACCAAATAAGCATCAATAGAGAAACAGGAAAATCTTAACTGAAAATCTTGGCATGAGAAAGGTGTGTGCAAAAAAGGTCCCAAGGGAGCTCTTGCATCACGACAATGCACTGGTCCACACAGCACTGTCTGTGAGGGAATTTTTAGCCAGTAAACAAATAACCGTGTTGGAACATCCTTCCTACTCCTGATTTGGTCCCCATGACTTTTCTCTTTACCTGAAGATAAGGAAAAGATTGAAAGGAAGGTATTTTGATGACATTCGGGGCATCAAGGGTAGCATGATGACAGCTCTGATGGCCATTCCAGAAAAAAAGTTCCAAAATTGCTTTGATGGGTGAACTTGGTGCTGCTTCTCAAGGGGAGTATTTTGAAGGTGACTGTAGTGATACTTATGAGATATGTAACACTTTTTCTAGCATGAGTTTGCAAACTTAATTGTCAGACCTCATAGGTTAGTTAGATGTACCATTTTGGAGTTCAGATATGAGGCCCTTCTTCCAACTTTTTCTGTATCCACACTGCAATGTGGTTTTTCAGTTCCTCCCTTGAGAAGCAGAGTGAACTTTCCTGGCCCTTGACTGCAGTTTCTACTCTTTTCTACACAACCCCTAAGTACAACAATTATCATAATACTATCACAAAGGGATCAGCAGTAGCAGGAAACTGCCAGGGGATGGAGGATGGGATTGGCAATTGAGGGAAACTGCCAGGGGAGAGAGAGGCACACCTCATCAACAAGGGTACCTGCATAATGAACATTTGTATACCTAACCTGAATTGCACCCCACATCTTTAAAAAAAAAAACCCTAGCCGGGCTCGGTGGCTCAGCCTGTGATCCTGCGCCTTTGGGAGGCTGAGGTGAGTGGATTGCCTGAGCCCGCGGGTTCGAGACCCGCCTGGGCAGCGAGACCTTATCTCTACAGTAAATCAAAAAATCAGCTGGGCGTGGTAGCGCATGCCTGTAATTCCGGCCACTTGGAAGGCTGAGGCGGAAGGATCGCTGGAGCCTAGCAGGTTGAGGCTGCGGTGGCTGGGAGCGGTCACTGCACTCCAGTCTGGGTGACAGAGTGAAACTCCAACTCAAAAACAACAACAACAAAAACCCTAAATACCTCTTGACCCCATCCCCCACCTTGCCATGGTCTGAATGTTTGTGTCACTCCACAATTCATATGATATGTTATCATATGAAATCATAACCCCCAAGGTGACGATATTAGGAGGTAGGGCTTTTGGAAGGCGATTAAGTCACGAAGGCTTAGTGCCCTTATGAAAGAGGTTCCAGAGAACCAGTTCATCCCTTCCACCATGTGAGGACACAGAAAGAAGGCATCGCCTATGAACCAGAAAGTGAGCCCTCACCACACACCGTATCTGCTGGCACCTTGGTCTTTGACTTCCTATCCTCCAGAACTGTCAGAAATAAATTTCTGTTGTTTATAAGTTACCCAGTTTATGGTATTTTGATGTAGTCATAGCAGACTAAAATACCCTTCCGACCGTATCCACCTTTTCTCTTTCCTCCCAGACATGGTTCAGACTCCTTCAGGTTTGCTGTCTTCGTGATAAGGCTTTTTTCAAATGCAGTTCCTCAAGTACAGTTCCTGGAGTATACATCCTCTCCATCTTCAGACCTATGGAACCAAAGAGATAAGTTATCTATCTCAATGCCTAATATACAATGGTGGGACAGGTGTAGTATAATCACAATAGATATTCCTTTTTAAAAGGGAGAAATGAGAGACACAACACAGTCACTGCTCCATAGAAATTCTGAAATCCAACTGGGCAAATGCTAGAAATTCCTTGATTAGGTCTTAAAACCTGGAAATGACTCTTCATAGAACTTCATTCTGCCCTCTGAACTCTTGGTTTCACCCTCTGAATCATCTTCCTTTTTATTTAATTTTTTAATTTTTTTTTTTTTTGAGTTGGAGTCTCAACTCACTCTTGTCATCCAGGCTGGAGTGCGGCAGCATGCTCACGGCCACCACAGCCTTGACCTGCTGGGCTTAGGTGATCCTTCTGCCTCAGTCTTCCAACAAGTTGGAACTACAGATGCATGCCACCATGACTGGCTAGTTTTTTTTTTTGTGTGTGTGATTTATTGTAGAGACGAGGTCTCACCAAGTTGCCCAGGCTGGTCTAATCCCCGGGCTCAGGCAATCCTCTCGCCTCGGCCTTCCAAAGTGCTGGGATTATAGGCTGAGCCTATAGTAAAGGGTAGTGCTTGTTTGCAGTGGAGTAGTTTTCACACCCTTCTTCACCCCCAGTAGAGTTTTGTGGGTCAAATGCTCTCCTTTCGTTTAGTTTTATCTTTATCCCTTCAGTTTCATTTGGTAGTATTTTTGCTTTCATAAATCTCTCAAAACTATGGGTCCCATGTGACTTTCATTGCAACTGTAACCCATTAGATGGAAGCTACTTTCACAAATGTTTTCTGGATAAGCCCTTATGATTTATTTTCTATGTTTTTGGGTTTAGTTTTGTTCTTTTCTAATTTCTTAGGATGGAGATTTTTTATAATTGATTTTTAGCCTTTCTTTTTAATGTGCATTTAAAGTTATAAAATTTCTCCCTAGGCATGGTTTAGGCTTTAATCTCATATGTTTTGATAAGTTATGTTTTCATTTTTGTTAATTTCAGAGTATTTTTTTTTTTTTTTTTTTTTGAGTTGGAGTCTCACTCTGTTGCCCAGATTGGAGTGCAGTGGCTGCTCCCGGCCACCGCAGCTGCGACATGCTGGGCTCCAGTGATCCTTCTGCCTCAGCTGGAACTACAGGCACGCGCTACCACGCCCGGCTAATTTTTGATTTATAGTAGAGATGAGGTCTCACCACGTTGCCCAGGCGGGTCTCACCACGTTGTCTACGGGCTCAGGCAATCCACTCACCTCAGCCTCCCAAGGCGCGGGATTACAGGCTGAGCCACCGAGCCCGGCTCAGAGTATTTCTAATTTCCATTATTTCTTTTTTGAGTCATAGGTTATTTATAAGAGTATTTTGGAATTTTTGCCACAATTGTAGCTTAATTCTGCTGTAGCCAGAAAATAGAGAACATAGTCTGTATGTTTTTAATTCTTTGAAATTGTTGAGATTTGAACATGTTCAAATCTTATATATATTTTCTGATATTTTTGTCTGCTATTCTATCAATTTTGGAGAGATATTTGTTAAAGTATCCCAATTTATTATGGATTCATCTATTTTTCTTTTTATTTGTGCAAGCATTTTATTTACATATTTTAAACCTGTATTATTAGGTGCATATGCATTTGGAATTGTTATGCCTTGCTGGTGGCTTCTCCCTTTTATTATTATTATGTTAAAATATCCTTCTTTATCTCTATTCACGTTTTTTGCTTTTGAGTCTATTTTAAAAAAATTTTATTTCTCAGAGCCAAAACATGCACATTATTGAGTTTAATTTGATGTTTTTATAACTTCATTGGCTTTCCTTTGGTTAGTGCTTGCGTGATGTGTCATTTTCTCATCCTTTTACTTTCACATTCTCTGCATCTTTATATTTAGAGTCTGTGTCTTGTAAGCATTGTAGAGTTGGACTTTGTGTTTTTAGTAAATCTAATAATTTGTTTTTTAATTGATATATTGATAGATTTATAATTATTGTAATTACTGATATATTTGGGCTTAAAATTTACCTACCACCTTGTTATTTTTTTAATTCACTTGTTAAATGTTTATTTCCCTAAATTTCTCTTAAAATTATTTTCTGTATTTTTCATTTGTATTTTTTCTATATTTAACTTTCGACTGACTTTTCTTCCAGCTCTCTAGTTCTCTCTTCAGCTATGTCTAATCTACTTTGAAAGTCATGTGTTGACTTCTGTTTATTTATTTAGAAAGGTTAGTTCTTTCTTTTATTTTCTCTTTTGATATGGTATAACTTATGTACAGTAATCCTAAGTGTTTCTTTAGCCTGATGAATATTGCGCACACATGCATATCTGTATCTATATTTATCTACATATCCAAGTAATTATCACCCAGATCAAGATGTTTTATATTCCTAACACTCCAAAGTCTCCTTCATGTTCCTTGTATCTGATATTTCCTTCAAAGATAACCAAATTTTTAATCTATATCAGCATAGATTAGTTTTGTTTGTATTTGAAGTTTCTGTAAATGTTTACTCTTTTGTATATGACTTTACTCAAAATTATAGCTGAGATTTATCCAGGCTGTTCTCTGCAGTGGTAGTTTTTAAAAATTGTTATGTAACAATTCATTATATGAATGCACCGCATTTTATTTATTCATTCTACTGTTGATGGACATTTGAATTATTTTCACAATAGTATTATCTTGTAACTTTTTTTTCTTGGTGCTGTGTCCAGTATGTCTGGTAACTTTTTTTTTTTTTTTTGAGTTGGAGTCTCACTCTGTTACCCAGGCTGGAGTGCAGTGGCACATTTATGGCCATCCCAGCATCGACCTGCTGTGCTCCGATGATCCTTCCGCCTCAGCCTTCCAAGTAGCCGGAACTACAGGTGCGTGCTACCACGGCCGGCTGTTTATTTATTTATTTATTTATTTATTGTAGAGATGAGGTCTCGCCAAGTTACCTGAGCTGGTCTTGAACCCATGGACTCAGGGAATCCACTTGCCTCTGTCTCCCAAAATGCTGGGATTACAGGCTGAGCCACAGAGCCTAGCCAGACGGTAACTTTTGACTGAATGGTGGACATTGTGATAATAAATTGTTGTGACTCTGAATGATGTTATCTTCCTCTAGAGAAGGTTTACTTTTGCTTATGACAGGCAGTTAGATTAGGGACACATTGTTTTAATCCAAGCAGTAGTGAGCTCACTTGTGATTTTCAGTCTTTATAACGCCAAGTCTTTTTGGATCATCTTTATTCACATGTGATACTCCTTGGTGCACTCTAAACTCCAATTTTCTCACAGTAGAGTGAGTGCCCAAAGCTCTGCTTGGCTTTTGAGACACTTGACTTTTGCTTTCTCCAGGGCCTGTCAGCCTCTGGGTCATTGTTTGCAAATCATCAATCATTTTGAGGAATTAAGTACTGCAGTGTTGGGTTCACTTTCATGCATTTTCCTTATTCCTTAAGGTCCTCAGCTGACTTGATAGTCTTTTTTCTTGTCCTATAATGTGCATTTTATTCCATATCATTATACAATGTTTACACATAGGCATAACTCTTAAGAAAATGTTCTTTCCTTCCCAGTCATACGTCGTGCCTAAACCTTTCACCTTAACATGGAGAACTGAAAGAGTGGGAGCCCACATGGAATGCCATCCTACAGAGCTGTCACGAGCCGCGAGTGTGCCAGTCGGGAAGGAATGAAGTCTTACAAGAGCAGCGTGGCTTACAGACCCTTGGCTTGAGTGAATTCTGAAATGTGGAATCCACAGTCTCATCTCGTAGGAAAACTCAAGACAAAATAAATTAGTGTTGGACAGAGTTCTAAATTGCATATTATGGAACAAAGACCACAGGGGATCTTTTGTTTGAAGTAGCACCAATCCACACCCGACTGTGTTTCCAATGTTCATCTTCCTGTTGAGTCTACTATTGGCACTCTGACTGGAAATCTTTCTGCTTTAGTGAGGATTCCTACACGGACTAAGCAGACAGTGTTGCTAAACTCTATACAATGTGTGGCAATGTCAACCTGGGAAATGGCACATTTAAACCATTATCGCCCAGACACAGGCTTGCCTTTTTGCGTGTGTTTTCCCTACCCCCACCCCAGCTGGTATTTTGTGAATGTTTCTGTGACAGTGGTAAAAGTAAATAAAAGTGCATTTATGGGGTAAGCAGGTGTTTGAAAACAAAACAACAAGAACAAAATGAGCGAATGTGGCCGCTGCTAAGGAGGTGTTCACATGTTGTTTAACTCCAGTAAAGTCTGATCCAGCATCTGGTGCATGCTAAGCTTTTCTTCTTTGGCATGAGCCACTTTCTCTTCTAAGTCATCAATGCTTTTCTCCAATTTAGTTACTGACCTCTCAGCAAACTCAGTCCGAGTCTCAGCCTCCTTCTGCTTGTCAGAGAGGACCTTGATCTCTTCCTCCTACTTGTCCTCCTTCTGCAAGTACTTCTCCTTGGCAGCCATTAATGCCTTCAAGGTCTGATCCATTATTCTTAATTGTTCTTCCAGCTATCAAACTTGGCCTTCTGAGAGCTCAGCCAGCTCCTCTGCACGTTCCAGGTCACCTCAATGATGACCAGTTTACAGGCCACCTCTTCATACTTAAGATCGGCATCTTCAGCAATGTGCTTGGCTGCTTTCAGCTGGATCTCCTGAATTTCTATTTTTTCTTCATCCTTTTGGGCTCGGCTTTCAATGACTTTCATGCCTCTCTCACTCTCATCTGTGGCCTTCTCAGCCTCCTCCAGCTTCTGCAGAGCTGTAGCCAGACGCTCCTGGGCACGATCCAACTCTTCCTCAACCAGCTGGATGCATCTGTTCAGGGAAGCTACATCAGATTCAGCGTTGGTGACCTTTTTCTCCACCAGCTCCAGCTTCTCCTGGGCATCTTGATGGCGTCCATGGTGGTGGCGGCGGTGAGGGGGTCAGGGTGGCGGCGGCAGCGGGATTGCGGCGGCCGAGTGGGAGTCGACTTGATAGTCTTGAACTCCATTTTTTTCCTTTACCCCTGTGAGACTGATGAAACTCTGCTTAACTTCTCTGACTCCTAGTAGCCACTTTCTTCTTGGCTTGTCATTCTCTCAACTCCATGCTGTTTAGGAATTTTCAAATACCTGGAAGGTGAAAGCGGCATATAACGTCAGACTCACCTCAGTACAGTCTCACTCTCCCTGGGATCTTTGTGTTTTCTTCTTGTTTTTGGCAGGGAGTTTGCTGTGATAAAAATCTATTCTGTCATGCCAGAGGAGATTGATGAAATAATTCCAGACTACTTGTGTCAGTAGCAATTTGCGTTAGTGAATTTGCAGATGATTTGAAAACTTGATTTTCATCATAACTCGTGAGGTAGTTACCAGAGTTACTGTCCCCATTTTACAGTTGGGGATACTGAGACTCAGGAAGGTTAAGTTGTTGGTGGAGTTTGCATAGCTACTGTGTGGTAAACCATCTACTTAACCCTTCCTCAATACTGAAATCCCCTTGCACTGTACCTGACACCATCTAATGGGACCCAAAGTGTGCTCAGGGAACAGGAAACAGCAGTAACTGAAGAAGAGGAACCTGGTGGGTGGTGGTTCAGTCACTCAGTTAAAAGGAAGGCTCTCAATGAAACATGAGTGAAATTCTCTATAAACAAATACCATGTGGATGCAATTATTTGAGTTCTAAGTGACTGGGAAATCCCAGCAGCAAATAAACCTGCTCAACATGCAGCAAACTGGGCCATCACCACGTCCTTCAAGCAGAGGTGTTGAGAAGCAGAGCTGCAAACACCAGCCCTTGTTGAAGAGGTTCAGGGACTGTGGGGTGTTCTCTGGTGGTCAGCTGTTTCTGGGACACCTCTCCAAGTGCAAAGGGCAACGTTGCAGGGTGAATCATGGACTTTCCTTGGCTGGTGTTCAGAGTCTGCAAACAGATTTCACAAGCAGAATACCATTGGGTCTACTTTTCCTGAGATAAGTGCCAACCAACAGGTGAGGAAGTCGACGCTCTGCAGGGTTGTGACATTCTCTGAGACCAGAGCCATACTAGCCTACGTGGTGACCTGAGCCACAATTGAGAGTCCTTCCCCTGTGCCTGAGTCCCTCTCTGAAAGGGCAAAAAAGGGAAGGACCCTCCTTTAGTGTCATTGTACATCTGTGAGGGGAAGTGACCCTCTTCAGGTGGCTTCCTGGGTGTCCCTTGAACTTTGCCTTATTCTGGTGTGGTGAAGAACAGCCTGGAAGAGCTGGAAGCTGATGTGGAGCTGGTCCCCAGGGAGTGTTTGAGGAAGGTACAAGATAATGGGTGAATGGCACCCTCTGTGATGCCCAATGAAACCCAGGCCTCTTTGACCATCTCTCATATTTTGCTGCATAAGTGCATTTACCGAGCTTGGGGCATTCATCTTAGGACAGGTGGTGCTGTGTTCTCTGGTCACCACTCCTGCCTGGAGCCCCCTCGGCTCTGGGTTTCCTTGAATCTGTGTGTGATCTCCTGGGAACTCCTCCTTTGGCCCCCCGCTCAGCATGTGGGTCCAAGGCCATGATGGCTCTTGTGAGAGAGATCCTGTGAGAGAGATCGGGGCAGGTGTTGTTGCCCTCAGATGTTCTTACTTCACAGCCCTCATGTGAGAACTCTAGGCCCTAACAGGAAGCTGAGAAGCTCCTTGGTTTCCTGCAGGTGCGTATCCAGGGGGTCATACTTCCATGGCCTCATAGGCAGTTCCTGGAGTTATTAACAAGCCAATCATACCTCCAGACTCACACCTCAGTGTCCTGGGGGTGAGGGTGTGCCATGTTCTGAATTATTTAAGCACTCCTCGGGTATCCTCTCTTCAGTGCTCGATGTCCTTTTAAGTAGTAACATTGACCTTGATATCTGTTCACCAAATTACCTACAGGGCAGAATTGTGCCCCTTGGGGACATACATTAAAGTTCTAAGATTAAATTCATAAAGTTCTAACCCCCAAAGTGACTGAATTTGGAGATAGGGCCTTTAAAGAGGTTATTAAGGTTAAATGAGGTCATAAAGGCAGGACTCTTATTTGATAGAATTGGTGTCCTTAAAAGAAAAAGAGACACCCAGAGATCTTTCTCTCTGTGTGTGCCTCTCCGTGTATGCACAGAGGAAAGGCCATGTGAAGACACATCAAGAAGGCAGCCCTCTGCAAGTTAGGAAGAGAGCCCTTATCAAAATCCAACCCTGACATCATGTTGATTTTGGACTTCTCACCTCTAAAGCTATGAGAAAAGAAGTTTCTGTTGTGCCAGCCACCTAGTCTGTAGCACTTTGTTATGGCAGCCTGAGCTGATTAACTCACCTCTTAAAAACCTCAAAAACAGAGCTGTCCTTCCTCCACCCTGTATTGGAAAAACTATATGCTCTTTCCTGATTTCTTTTTTTGAATTGGAATCTCACTCTGTCATCCAGGCTGCAGTGGCACACTCACAGCCACTCCAGTGTCGACCTGCTAGGCTCTGGAGATCCTTCCACCTCAACCTTCCAAGTAGCCGGAACTACAGGCACGCTCTACCATGCCTGGACAATTTTTTTGACTTATTATAGAGATGAGGTCTCGCCAAGTTGCCTGGGCTGGTCTTGAACCCATGGGCTCAGGCAATCCACTTGCCTTGGCCTCCCAAAGTGCTGGCATTGCAGGCTGAGTCACTGAGCCTGGCCCCATTTTCTTAAAAACATTTTTAATATTATAAAGTGCATCAAATCCACCAACTCAAAGTCTCCCCAAGTTAGCAGAATGAAGGAGAACTTTATCTGTCATGCCTGCACATACATAGCACACACACATACCACACCACTCCTGTAACATACACACACACACACGTACATACACACAATACACGTCACTGCTCCCCAAACACCTTACATATCACACATTCACAATATACATACCCATACCACACACCATACCACATACACACCACACACATATACCCTAGACATACACATCATACCCGCTCATACCCACCCGTACCACAACACACTCACAAACGCTACACACTATATACCCAGACCCATACCAAACATGCCACAACACACTCACACACGTCATACATACACACCACCCACCACACCCCTCCCACACATTCCCGTGCACCCTCCTCCCAGGTATATCCAGCCACATGTGGATAACTGTGGCTTGGCATATGTGTTTGGGATATGATCATAATTAGTGACTGAGCACTTCGGTTCTCTGAATCTAGGTGCAGGTGTGGGACACTCGGGGAGGTTCCCTCACTGGCCCACTCAACAGGCCCTGTCTCCTGCACCCACACTTCCTGTGTGGGAATGCCCTACCATAGACCTTGGCAGGGCTCTGGGAGACAGAATGCTGGAGAAGATTCCTTCCTGGGCTGAGACCATTGTTCCTTCCTTCACTCATTCCTATAACTGGTTGAATTGTGTCCTCCAAAATGTTAAAATCCTAAACTGGGTTACTTGTGAACGTAACCTTATTTGAGAATAAGGTCTTTGTAGATGTAAATTAGTTAAGAGAAAGTCATACTGGAGTAGGATGGCTGTAAATCCAATGTCGGGTGTCCTTAAAAGAGAAAGAAGAGGAAGATTTGGAGACACTGAGGGAAGATGGCCATGTAAAGACAGAGGCAGTAACTGGGGTGATGTACTCACAGGAACGCCAAGGGTTGCTGGGAGCCCCTAAAAGCTGGAGAAAAACCTGGAACAGAGACTCCCTCAGAGCCTCCAGAAGGTCCCAGCCCTGCTGACGCCTTGGTTTTGGACCTCTGGCCTCCAGAACCATGAGGAAATGTTGTTTTAAAGTCACCCCGTATGTGGTAGCTTGTTATGGCAGCCCCAGGAAGCAGATACTGTCCCATAGGCATTTCTTGAGCTTCAGCCACTGCACTAAGTATTGGGCAAAAGGGACAGCCCTGATACTGCCCTTTTGGGACTTTCAGCCTAATAATCCACAAAAAGATAATGAGATATAACGTGAAAGTGTCTCGCTGTGTTGTCCTGCAAATCCCCCTGAGGAGGGGGGTTGGGTATGTGCCTGTGGATTCTGGCTCACTTGGTGATGTGTCAGAGTCTTGGGACCAAGGGACCTCATGAGGAGCCTGGGCCTCATAAAGGAGCTACCTTGAATGATGGGATTTTTTTCCAGAACAATCTAGAAGGTTGGGAATGGGGGAGGGTGGACAGATGGCTGCCTGCACAAAGGCCTGTAGTTTATGGTTCAAGTTTAATGATATCATCCTGGATATGGTCTGAATCAGCTTTCAGATGGCAGGAGCTCCCCAAGCACTCCTGGGGGGCTGGTTTCTGTTTGGAAGGGCCTCTCTTCCAGCCGCTGCTGCATCCCACACATTCCCAGAGTCTTTCCAAAAGTTACTTCTAATTAGCCTCACCTTTGGCCTACATGGCCAGAGGCCTAAGGTGGAGTCCACATTCTTACAAAGTGTTTAGCATCATTTAAAAGTGGGAGAGGCCGCCCTTTGATCACAGTTTGAGGGTTACTGGCTCTGGCAATCGTCAATCTTGACAAACTTCTCCTTCTTTCTCTCCCTCCTCCCTCCCCTGGACCCCAGGGGCTGCTGCCCATCAGAAAATCCTGGATGAAGGCAGTGGTCTGAGAGGTTGGTCCTCCAGGGTGCCCTGGGCCCACGTGGCTCCTGTCACAGGCTCCAATTGGTCTCCATGGGCCTTGGCAACCACTGGCGGTTACTGCCTTACAGCCGGTTCGGAAGAATATTGATTTGCACTTGCGCTAACTCCTCCTTTGGCAGGGCCTACCCCCAGAGGTAACTTTCAGAACCGTCTGGTTCCTCTCAAAGAAAAGCACATAAATTGCCTGCAGCATTTTATAGAAGGATTTGAAGCGAAGAATTCCTCTGCCCGGGGGTTGACACCCATCTGAGGGGGGGTGCAGGCGTGACCTCCATTCCAGTGGCTGATCTGGCCAGGGGAGTTGTGTAGATGCTGGAGCCCTGGAATGTTCTCCGATTCCAATGACTAGCCTGTGTGTCTCTCTTGGGCCAGTAGGGGGTGTGAATAGATTAAAGAATTAATGAATAATGGTGGATGGGTGAAGGAATAAAACTTTTCTTCAAAGACTTTGACCACGATGCTTTGGGTTGATTATAGATTTGGGCTTAAGTCCCACCACTGCATTTCCACAGCCTGAAGGAAGTTGCTTGCTTTGAATGAAGTTCTCTAAATGTCTCAAACCCTTCCATATGCACAGGGAGATTTAAAAAACTTGTGGTCTTGTGGGATCAAAAATGAAGTGGTTGTGATGTGGTCAGGTGCTCAGAGCTGTGCTCTCTGGGCAGAAGTTGGCTGGGCTTCCTGCACCCGGGAAATATAATGACCAGCTCCAAGGCTCCTGGAATCCTGCTCTAGGGCCTTCAGGAGCCCACATGCTGGTGGGAATCCTGAGGTTGAACATATGCCCCCCACCTCATGCCTGATGCCCATGATCTGGAACCATTCTTCTGCAGAGCTGGCATTTGCAGGAAGATGAGAACCTCTTGTATCTGCTGGTTCTGGACCTGTCAGACCTCCCAGAGCTTACACTCTGGCCCAGATGGATCCTCACTGATGTCTGCTGGGAGAGGGAGGCAGTCCCCAAAACCCAGGGGCTTGCTGAGAGACCCCTTTCCCAGTTGCTCTAGGGTCTCCCCAAGGAGCAGGGTGAGGGCAGAACTCAAAGGCATATTGGACTACCAGCCGTGAGCCTACCAAAATAGACAGTCCCGGTATGCTTGGACTGCAGACCTCCACATGGATCTAAAGTCCTCCTTGGTGCCCACCATCAGTGGGTGTAGCAGGGGCACATCATTGCCTAGAGTGCTTGTCTACAATTGCAGATCTGCCCAGTGGCAGCTCCTTGGCTACTTTCTTGAATATTTATTCATTTGTACATCTTAGCGGTTGGCATTTTGTGGTGTGTGTGTGTGTGTGTGTGTGTGTGTGTGTGTGTGTGTGTGTATGTGTGTACATCACTCTGATTGATAAAACAAAAGTAGATTTGAAGAAATGAAAATAGCTAGACACCAAACATTGAACATTACTTAAATACTGCTAAAGCAGTACTTTTCTTTCTTTCTTTTTTTTTTTTTGAGTTGTAGTCTCACTCTGTCACCCAGGCTGGAGTGCAGTGGCCACCCCAGCTTCGACCTGCTGGACTCCAGCGATCCTTCCACCTCAGCCTTCCAAGTAGCTGGAACTACAGGTACGTGCTACCATGCTCAACTAATTTTTTTTTTTAATTGTAGAGATGAGGTCTCACCAAGTTGCTTGGGCTGGTCTCAAACCTGTGGGTTCAGACAGTCCACTCACCTCGGCTTCTCAATGTGCTGGGATTACAGGCTGAGCCACTGAGCTCGACCTAGAGCAATACTTTTCAAGCCTTCTCAGCCCCATCTGCTCATGGGCCTCAGGTTCCACCTGAACCCAGGATTTTAAGCAGGGTAAGACCTCACGGGCAGAGAGGGCAGGAAGGAATCATCTAGCCCTCTGGAGGAGGCCAGTTCTGGCTGAGTGAATGGGCAGCTTGTTTGACCTCTCAGCCGGTGACAATGTGGCTGCCAGAAGGAATGCTTCTACGCTGATAGAACTTGACTACCTTGGGGTTTTGCAAGCCAGCTCTGGGGGGGTCTCCAAGACCATCCTTGTGCTCGATGATTTATTAGAAGGACTCACAGAACTCAGAAAAATTGTATGTTCATGGTTACTATTTATTACAATGAAAGGATACACATTTAAATCAGCAAGCAGAAAAGGTACATGGGGTGAAGGCCAGGAGAAACCAGGCTCAAGATTCCAGGTGTTCTCTCCCAGTGGAATGGAGTTACATTCCACCCCTTATTTCCTCTTTCTCTCATCTCTCTGCTTCTGAAATCTCATCTTCATACCCTGTCAGGAATCCCAGGAATGCTTCAAGATTTAGCATCCTCTCTCAGCTCACATCCTACAAATTCAGATTCATTTTGTTTCCCTGACCCCTATTTTGAGAGGGAATTTGTTTTCTGGATTCTAGATTCTTTGAAACAGATTCTACTTTAACCCTCATTGTCATAAAAGAAGAGTGGGAGTTTAGAAACCACCTTACTGATGACAAGGCAGCCATCTTGTTTTGTATACAAGCCAGCTGGTGGCTGGGAGAACCACTGACTAGGCTCACCCATGATCCTGCACCCTTTCTCTTCCCCTCTAGCTACCCATTTCCCAAGACCCCTGTCCTCATGGTTACCCTTGAATCTCTTTAGGACATCTGTGTCTCACATGTCTTTCTTCCTACTCATGACTATAGGGCACTAACTCTTGCTTATTCTCACTTTCTTGTTCTTCCTTTGGACTATGAATTTAAGTCTCACTACAGCAGTACCTGCACAGAGAACACTCAGTCTGAGCATATCCTGACCTGCTACCTTGGCCTCAACTTAGGGGGCCATGAATCCATAGTATCAGGATAGCCTCAATGAGTCCATAAAAGAGCTGATAGTAGTGGCTGACTAATACAAGGCTCAGCCATGTGGAGACGGTATGGCGCCCAAAGGCTCCTCTACAAAGTGAGTTCTCCAGTCATTTCCCAGACAGGCTTGAATTTTTTTTTTTTTTTGACATTAGGTTTTCTTTTCTTTCTTTTTTTTTTAATCAATATTTTTTATTATGATTTTGTGGGGTACAGTTAAGGGTTAGGTGTACAATTATGTTTCATTCAGGCACCCTGTTGATAAGAGGTGTTTCCCCATCCCCAGACAGATATTTGCAACTGTTAATCCCATCCCCCCCCCATAGTTTCCCAGTACCTCAGTCATTTTCTTATAGTATTACATTGGATGCTCAAGGTCCATTATATGAATGAGAACATGTGATACTCGGATCTTTGTTTCTGTGAGAGGTCACTCAGTATTATAGACTCTAGTTCCATCCAGGTTGCTGCGAAATTCATGATTTTGTTCTTTTTTATGGCTACATAGTATTCCATCATGTATATGTACCACATTTTTTTAATCCAGTCCTCTTTTGATGGGCAGCATGATTGTTTCCAGTTCTTGCTATTGTGAAAAATGCTGCGATGAACATACGTTTGCAGGTATCTTTTTTATAGAGTGATTTGTGTTCTTCAGGGTATATTCCCAGTAGGGGGATTGCAGGGTCATATGGAAGGTCAATTTTTAGAGCTTTTAGGAATCGCCACACTGCTTTCCACAGAGGTTGCACTAGTTTACACTCCCACCAACAGTGTAGAAGTGTTCCCTTTTTGCCACACTCTCTCCAGCAGCTATTATGTTTTGAGTTGTTGATAATTGCCATTCTGACTGGAGTTAGGTGGTATCTCCATGTGGTTTTGATTTGCATCTCCCTGATGATTAGTGAGGTTGAACATTTCTTCATGTGTCTGTGGGCTGCTCGGATGTCTTCCTTTGTGAAGTGCCTGTTCATATCTTTTGCCCATTTTATAATGGGGTTGTTTGTTTTTTTCTTTTCAGCACATTTGAGTTCCTTGTAGATCCAGGATGTTAAGCCTTTGTCAGACCTGGAGTTGGCAAATACTTTTTCCCAGTCTGTAGGCTGTCTCCCTGCTCTCTTGATGGTTTCTTTGACTTTGCAGAAGCTTGTCAGTTTAGTAAGGTCCCACCTGTCTATCTTCTCTCTTATGACCTGTGGGTTTTGGATTTTGTTCAGGAATTGGATGCCAGTTCCGATTTCCATGAGGGTATTTCCTTGATTTTCTAAGGTTCTTATGGTTTGAGGTTTTACATTTAGGTCTCTGATCCATTTGGAGCTAATGTTTGTGCATGGGGATAGATAGGGGTCCTGTTTCAATCTTCTGCATGTGGTCAGCCAGTTTTCCCAGCACCATTTACTGAATAGGTTCTCCTCTCCCCAGTGGTAGGTGGTGGGGGCTTTGTCGAAGATGAGTTGGTTGAGAAATTGAGGTTTTGCTTCTGGAATCTCAATTCTATTCCATTGATCTATATGCCTGTTCCTGTACCAATACCAAGCTGTTTAATAATTGTAGCTTTATAGTAAAGTTTGAAGTCTGGTAATGTGATACCACCTGCTTTGTTTTTTTTGCTGAGGATTGTTCTGGCTATTCTTGGACGTTTGTGTTTCCATATGAATTCCTGTGTTGTTTTTTCCAGGTCTGAGAAGAATGTTGCTGGTAATTTGATGGGTATTGCATTCAATTTGTAGATTGCCTTGGGTAAGATGGACATCTTCACAATGTTGATTCTTCCAATCCATGAGCATGGGATATTTTTCCACTTGTTTGTGTCATCTTTGATTTCTTTGAGCAGTGTTTTGTAATTTTCATTGTAAAGGTCTTTCACATCTCTGGTTAGGAAGATGCCAAGGTATTTCATTTTTTTTGTGGTTATTGTGAATGGAATTGTGTTTTTTATTTGGGTTTCTGTTTGTTTATTATTGATGTAGAGAAATGCGATTGTCTTTTGTACATTTATTTTGTATCCTGAGACTTTGCCAAAGGCCTTTATTAATGTAAGGAGGCTTTTGACAGATTCTCTTGGGTTTTCAAGGTACACAATCATATCATCTGCAAAGAGAGATAACTTGACTTCCTCTTTTCCTATTTGGATACCCCTGATTGCCTCCTCTTCTCTGATTGCTCTAGCCAGGACTTCCAATACTATGTTGAACAGGAGGGATGAGAGTGGGCATCCTTGTCTAGTTCCAGTTTTCAGGGAAATTAGTTCCAATTTTTGTCCATTTAGGAGTATGCTGGCTGTGGGTTTCTCGTAGATGACTTTTACTATTTTGAGGTATGTTCCCTGTATGCCTAGATGCTCAAGGGTTTTTATCATGAAGGGGTGCTGGATTTTATCAAAAGCTTTTTCTGCATCTAATGATATGATCATGTGGTTTTTGTTTTGACATCTGTTGATGTATTTAATTACATTTATGGTTTTACGAATGTTGAACCAGCCTTGCATCCCAGGAATGAAGCCTACTTGGTCATAGTGGATGATTTTTGAGATGTATTGCTAAATCCAGTTTGCTAGGATCTTGTTGAGAATTTTAGCATCTATGTTCATCAAAGATATTGGCCTGTAGTTCTCTTTCTTTGTTGGATCTTTACCTGGCTTGGGTATCAATGTGATGTTGGCTTCGTAAAATGATTTGGGGAGAGTTCCATCTTTTTCAATCACCTGGAATACCTTCAGTAGGATTGGTATCAGCTCCTCCTTAAATGTCTTGTAGAATCCTGCTGGAAAGCCATCTGGACCAGGACATTTTAGGAAGTTTTCTTATTACGTAGTCGATTTCCTTGATTGTTATTGGTCTATTTAGGGTCTCAATTTCTTCTTGTTCCAACCTAGGTAGGTTGTGTGATGTCAGAAAGTCCTCCATTTCCTTAAGGTTTTCAAGTTTGTTTCCATACAAGTGTACGCAGTAGTCTCTAATGATCTTTTGTATTTCTTCAGGGTCAGATGTGACTTCATCTTTTGTGTTTCTGATTGTGCTTATTTGGTTTTTTTCTCGTTTTTTCTTGGTCAGTCTAGTTAGGGGACCATCGATCAGGTTTATCCTTTCGAAGAAACAACTTTTTGTTTCATTGATTTTTTTGTATTATCTTTTTGTCTTCTATGTCCTGGATTTGGGTTTTTATTTTGGTGATCTGGATTCTTCTTCTGAAATTAGGGTTTTCGTGGTCTTGCTTTTCCAGTTTCTTTAGGTGGCTTGTTAGGTTGTGAATTTGTGTTCCTTCTATTTTCTTCATATGTGTTTGTAGGGATATAAATTCCCCTCTTACTACAGCTTTCAGGGCATCCCAGAGATTTTGGTAAGATGTTTCTTCATTTTCATTTGTTTCCAGGTATCTTTTGATCTCTGTTTTGATTTCATCATTGATCCAGGAGTTGTTTAGCATCATGCTGTTTAGTGTCCATGTCTTTGTGGGTTTTGGGGGGACTTTGTTGGTGTCAATGTTTATTTTTATTCCACTGTGGTCCGAGAAGGTACATGGTAGAATTTCGGTCCTTTTAAATTTGGTAATGCTTGATTTATGGCCGAGTATGTGGTCGATCTTAGAATATGTTCCATGTGGTGATGAGTAGAATGTGTGTTCTGTGGTCTTTGGATGGAGTGTCCTGTAGGTATCAATTAAGTCCATTTGGCCCAAAGTCACATTGAGGTTCCGGATCTCCTTGTTGATTTTTTGTCCTGATGATCTGTCTAGGTTTGTGAGTGGGGTATTAAAGTCCCCAGTTATGATAGTGTTAGAGTCAATATCTTTCTTTAGTTTTCCTGGAAGTTGCTTTATGAAAGTTGGTGCACCTATGTTGGGTGCATATATGTTTAGGATAGATATTTCTTCTTGATGGATTGAGCCTTTTATCATTATGTAGTGACCTTCTGTATCTTTTTGATTTTTAATAGCTTGAAGGGTATTTTGTCTGAAATTAAGATCGCTACTCCTCCTTTCTTTTGTATTCCATTCGCCTGAAAGTTTGTTTCCCATCCTCGTACTTTGAGTCTGTGGGTGTCCTTTCTAGTGAGGTGAGTCTCTTGAAGGCAATAGATTGTTGCCTGATGATATTTTATCCATTTTGTCATTCTATGTCTTTTCAGTGGTGCATTTAGTCCATTCACATTTAGGCTAATAATTGAAATACAAGAGTTGATCCCTGTCATAAGGGTCTTTCAGAGTTGTTCCTGTTTGTTTGTTGTCTTTCTTTGGGTTTTGGAGTTGGTTCATGTGTGTTTTTAATCTTTTGCCCATGCTCTTGTGAAGAATGTCGTAGTTCTTTTTTCTTTTTCTTCTGTGTTCAGTACTTTCTTAAGTGTTTCTTGTAGAGGTGGTCTGGTGGCAGCGTAAGTTCTTAGGGATTGGATTTCTGGAAAAGATTTCAATTCTCCCTTACTAATGAAGCTTAGTTTGGCTGGGTAGGTTATTCTTGGTTGAAATTGTTTCTCTTTTAGAACTTTGAAGATAGGGCTCCAGGCTCTCCTAGCCTGAAGGGTTTCTGTGGATAAATCTGCTGCTATTCTAATTGGTTTTCCCTGGTAGGTGGTCTGGCCTTTTTTTCTTGCTGCCTTTAGGATTTTTTCTTTTATAGCTACTTTATTTGGGTGAATTATTATGTGTCTGGGAGTTGGTCTTCTCATTTGTTGTCTTGCGGGGGTTCTCTGAATCTCTTTTGTTTGAATTTTTTCATCCTTGATGAGATGAGGGAAGTTTTCTTGAATGATTTCATGAAATGTTTGTTCCAGTGTGGCTTCTGTTTCTCTCTCTGCCTCAGGAAGCCCAATTACTCTTAGGTTTGGTCTCTTGAAGTGATCATTCATCTCTTGCAGGTTTTGTTCTGTCTTTTTGAGCTTCTTTTCTATGCTTTTGACAGTTTGGGTTAGTTCTGTGTTTTGGTCTTTGAGCTCTGAGATTCTTTCTTCTGCTTGTCTGATTCTACTTTCCATGCTTATTAGTCTGTTATTCATTTCCATCACAGTATTCTTTACTGCTGTGATTTCTGACATCAGCTCCTTCCTATTTTCCTCTTGTCCCTCCTCAATTTTTAAAATTCTCTCCATTAATGTCTTGATGTCTGGGTTTGTTGCATGTAACCAGTCATTCTGGGGGCTCTTCATTGTTTGTGTTCCAGAATCTGTTTTCTCAGTGTCTGATCTCTCAGAGGTCTGTGTGAGACCTATATTCTTCTTTTGGTTTTTCTTCATTTGTGCGGTTTTTCCCTCTCCCTACTTTTTCCTTCCCTCCATGTCACCGTCTTCTTTAATTCTGTTATTCGGGGGTAAAGGGATTGGTTTTACTTCTGTTTGTTCAATCTCTTATTCTTTATGTATGCCCTCTTACTTTGTTCAATTCTGGAGTTGCACTGTAGGTTGGGGGTGGTCCTTTTTGCAGTTTTGAGATTTACTTAAGGGGGGAGCTGTGATTCAAAATCTATCTGCAGGTGCTGGTATTCGCTGACAGGTGTGTGAATAATCTGGAACCCACTTCCCACTGCCTTTGAATCTGTCTGTGCAGTGGGGCTGTATGTTTACTCCCTGAAATAAAATGTGGTTAGCAGAGGGGAGAGAATGGAGCAGACAGTGGGTTGAAGAGGGGGGTGGAGAGATAGAGGAGTAAGGGGGAAACAAATGAGTGTGCCAACAAATAGAGAGAGAGAGAGGCCTATACTGAAACAGATAAAAACAATAGACCACAGCTACAGATGAACCAACTCTCATACAGACAAAAATAAAACATATAGTGATGCTAACATACCAGCTATAAAACCACCTTATTAGTGTGCTGTTCCTCTATACAAAGATATGGTTTACAGAGAGAAGAAAAGAGAAGAAAAGGAAGAGGAAAAAAGAAAAAAAGGAACAATACAGTAGGAATAGAATTAAGTCATTAAACTAACAGAATCAATGAAGCACACTCTGAGATATTTCGTTTAAGTCCAATGTCCTTTCAGGTCTGATTTCTAGTTTTCTTTTCAAGCTGGTAAATTAGTTTGCAGTTAGGGTCAGTTGCCCCTGGTCTGCTGTGAAGGATAGTTCAGATCACCCTCTGTTCACCACTCTGGCCTATGTCTTTATCAAGCTTGTTTCTCCCGTTTCAGTGTTGTTACCTTGAATCACCAGCAGGTGGTGCTATCTCAGCTGCTCGCCCCTGAGGGGGTGGGGCTGGACAGGGACGGCAGAGGCTGAAGATGGCAAGATGGCTGCCTGCCTCAGGGCAGATGGCAGGATACTTACAGTGGGCAAGATGTCTCAGTCGCAGGAGAGGTGGCAGCGATCCCAGCAGATCTTCCCTGAAGGGGCTTCAAGGACTGACGTTGTGGATCGCCTCCGGCCCGGGTGGTGCGATGTGCTACTGGCGGCGGCGGTGGTGGTGGCTGCGGTGGCTGCGGTGGCTGCGGTGGCGGCGTTTGCGCTGCAGTGGCTGTCCAGACCGCTGCGATGCCCCAGCGGTGGCAATGGCTGAGCTCCATATGAAAAGCAGGCTGTGATGTTGGGGTCCGCAGCCCCCAGGTCGAGAGCCAGAGACCCACTGCAGTTCTCCTTTGCAGAGGTTTTCACAGACCGGGTTGCCCCGTCACCCTCTTGCCGGAAGTCCCCCGAACATTACGTTTCTAAAAAAATTTTGGTCCTTCTCTTCTCCTTCCAGAACTCTAATGACATGACTATTATATCTTATGCTGTAGTCCCACAGACCCCTGAGAATCTCTCTCTCTTTTCAGTCCAGTTCATTTTGGGCAATTTCTATTGTTCTGTCTTCTGGTTCACTGATGCTTTTCCTCTGGCCTCTCAATTATACTGTTGAATTTACCCACTGAGCTTTGTAGTTCAGTTATTATCCTTTTTAATTCTTAAATTTTCATTTGAAATATGTATTCTGCCTGATGTGGTGGCTTATGCCTGTAATCCCGGCACTTTGAGAGGCTGAGGTGTGAGGATTGCTCGAGCACAGGAGTTCGAGACCAGCCTGGGCAACATAGTGAGACCTTATCTCAACAAAAAAAAATAAAAAAAATTAGTCAGTGTGGTGGTGCATGCTTGTAGTCCCAGCTACTCAGGAAGTTGAGGCTGAAGGATCACTTGGGCCTAGAAGTTCAAGGCTGCAGTGAGCTGTGATTGTGTCACTGCACTCCAACCTGGGTGACATAGTGAGACTCTGACCCTCCCCTGACAAAATGAAATAAAGTATATATTCTATTTCTTTGCTTAAGATTTCAATTTTTGTTTCCACAATGTTTGTAATTGCTTCTCGAAACATTTTATCCTGTTTGTTTTAAAGCCTTTGTCAAGTAATTCTAGCATCTCTGTCATCCCAGTGTCAGCACTTATTGGTGATATTTTCTCATTCAGTTTGAGATCTTCCTGGTTCTTGGCATGATGAAAGATTTTTCCTTGCAACCTGGACAGTTTCATCTTATGTTATGAGAATCTGGATCTCATTGAACCCTTCTCTTAGTTGACCTTTTCTGACACCAGTCTGGCACATTTGATGCTGTGGTGGGGGTGGCCTCGTTTCTACTGGGTAGTGCTCAAAGTTCTGATTCTGCACTAGATCTTCTCTCCCAGTGGAGGAGGGGAAAGTGTTCCTCTCTCATCATTGTCTCTCGAGGGTGACTAGTCTGGGGCTTCCCACTGGCCCTTGCTGTGGTTCACAGTCTTCTCTGTAGTGTTTGGCTGCAGCAGCGCAGTCGTTGTCTGAAAGTTTTCTGTCCTGCAAGGCTGATCCTTTGGCTAAAGAATTCAGGCTTTTTTGTTTATTTGTTTGTTTGTTTGGTTCATGCCCCTTGATGTTTCTGGCTTGCAGACTTCTTTATCTCTAAGATTGGGATATATGAAGCCAAAAGAAGATCCAGTGAACCCACCATTGTGTCCTTCTGTGGGTCCTGAGATTCCGAGCTGGTCTACCTCCCTGTCTCCACCTTTCGGAGTGTTTTAATGTTTGTTTTATAGATAACATGCAGAGTTTTTAGTTGTACTCAGCAGGAGAAATAGGGAAAGTATGTCTACTTCATTTTCCTGGAAGCTAATATCCATATAAGTTCCTTTTATAATCAGAAAACTTAAATGCAACAGCATGTTGTCAAGTGCTGCAGAGAAATCGGGTTGAAGAAATAGGAGAATGAACAGAAGACTGCCTTAATGCTGAAATAAATCTTCTGAGAAACTGAAGGGGCTGATTGTTGTAGCACTGAGTAATAACTCTTTTGCTCATAGACTTCTATTTAAATATTTTGACCAGCGTTTACAATGACATTTTTGATGTTTACATTCATCAGGGACAAAGGAAGGTTGACGTGTGGAAAGGAGTGATTGCAACCCTACGTATTTCATACGACTAATACCTGAGAGATTGAACTTGTGCATCCCCACTCTTACTTTGTTCTACATTTTAGCTGAGTCAATGGTTATTCTTTGTACTGGAAGTCCTTTCCTGAAGGTCT
Organism: Cephalopachus bancanus; assembly: GCA_027257055.1. Taxonomy (NCBI): domain Eukaryota; kingdom Metazoa; phylum Chordata; class Mammalia; order Primates; family Tarsiidae; genus Cephalopachus; species Cephalopachus bancanus. The sequence goes on along the minus strand of JAPVLO010000135.1, from coordinate 5,107,957 downwards.
GCTTAAGTGTTTAGGCAAGTTGAGAAGGCGCTGGGCAGGGGGATCCCAGAGATATCTGGGAGTTACGTAAGTGGAACTGGAGACTGGTTGGGTGAGGGTTGAGAGGCGCTGAGGATGAGAAGTTTCTAGTCTGGATGACAAAGCAGACAAGAAAAGAGGGTGCTAGGGGATGATGGAGGATGGTATGCATGTCCTGTTTGGTGCCATGGGATGTCTAGGAGCTGCTGTTCCCCAAGGGCCAGGCTTGACCTGAATGATGGGCTAGTATATAGATTTTTTTCTTGTATTCGGTATCAAGTACTGGGGCGAGTTTATTTTTGTGTGTGTGTATGTATTCAGTATCAAGTACTGGGGTGAGTGTATTCAGTATTGAGTCCTGGGGCGAGTTTATTGACTTACTGACGTGGTGAGTGCCTGCCAGCATCTTGGAACAGGTGACTTGAGTTCTCAATGCTGACCTGAAGGAGGAAGTCCTAAAGAAGTGTTGAAGATTCTGCATGCTTCCCTTCCTTGCACCACAACACCTAGCCCCCACAGGAAAGAAGAGGCATAGACAGAGAGAAGGAAGCAGCAAGCCTGTTCTGAGCTCTTTCTTTGGCTCATATGCAGATCTCCTGGGATCTCGTGTGGTCATCTTGTCAGCTTCGGTGGGCTCCTGCCTCTTACAAGGGCTGGTACTAGCCTATGCACCCTGAAGGTGGCTGACCCTGCCCGTCAGTGGGATCCCAAACTTTTAGAATGCTATCGCTGTCCCGTCCAGGTAGGGGGAGCTGGGAGGGGGAACAGAGACCAGGCAGGTCTTGAACAATCTGCTGACTTCATACCTCTGTCCCTTAAGCTCATTCTAATGTGCTCACTCAAATTCCAATTTAATCTTCCCTTTTAAAAGTACTCCTCAAAATCTTAGTGGTTAAACCATGGACACCAACGGGTCCCTAGATAGAGTGTGCAGAGAGCCACAAGAAGAGACTGAAGGTGGGCCCTGGGGACACCATCGTTTAGGAAGCTTCACTCAGAGGACAAGAAGATGGAGAAGAAGGTAGCTGGAGGGAGATGCAGGGAGAAATTTGAGACTGTGAGCAGGCTAGAGGAGAGAACTGGGAAAGGGCAGAAGCTTGGAGATAGGGTGGGAGGTGGAGCTGAAGGAGCTTAGGAAGGGTGTGTTCAGGTGGAGGTCTGTGACAGAAGAGGACCTCAGCCTCGGAGATGCAGGTATCTTTATACATAGGGGAAGGACGGCTCATCTCTAAAAAAATGTGTAGGTCTCACATGCATCAGGCACATGTCTTCTAGACCAGTGAATGGCAGTTGAAGTCTGGGCCTGCAGGGAGCTCATATTTTATTGATTGATTGAGATGGGGTCTTGCTCTGTCACCCAGGCTGGAGTGCAGTGGTGTGGTCCTAACTCATTGTAGCGTCGAACTCCTGTTCAAGTGGTCCTCCTGTCTCAGCCTCCCCAAGTGCTGGGATTACAGGCATGAGTCACTGTGCCTGGTCAGGTAGCTCATGTTTTAGTGGAAGGATAGATACAAGAAAAATACATGAATATTTAATATCAAATAGTGCTAAGGGCTAGGAAGCAGGGTAAGGGGGCAGGGATGGAGTGAGTGGAGGTGCTGTTTAAAAGCCTGGTCTGAGAAGGCCCTTCCAAGCTTTTCACTAAGTGAGGGATGATTCTACAAAGACCTGGAAAAGTTCCAGGCAAGGGGCTACTCTGGAGAAGTACTCCCGGTGGAGCTCCCATTTTTCTGGTGAAGTAGATGGCAGGAGATGAAGGAGGTGGGAGCGGAGGAAGGAGCTGAACAGCGTGGGAATTTGGCTAGTTCCTAAGGGCAGTAGGAGAGGGGTCTGCTGGGAAAGATCAGTGGGACTGGCTCAGCAAAGAGGTCTACTGGACCCAGGCCTGGGCTTCAGGCTCCCCCAGGCCACTCTTCAGTTAGAGGAAGCTCCTGGACTAAGTCTCCAGCAGGGATGGGTGCTCTCTGTTGAGTTGTTGGGCGAGGGTGGAGCTGAGCATGACCCGAACAGACTAAGGCAGCCTTGGATATTGCACAGAAATGTAGTCATTACATCTGTTAACAAAGTCTGCTTGCTTCTTTTTACTTGTGTCTATGCAGCATTTAAAACAGTAGGAAGAAACAAGTGGCATTCATTCTAATCATATATTTTATTTAACCAACTCTTTAAAATATTATTTCAATCTATATTCAACATAAAATTGTTGATGAGCTATTGTGCCTTCTTTTTTGTCCTGAGTCTTTGACATCTGGTGTATGTTTGACACTTGCAACACATCTTGGTGACCGCTCCCATATCTCATGTTTCAGTGGTCTCAAGTGCCCCACGGCCGCCATGTTACACAGGCAGGTCTGAGGGTGAGATGGGATTGGGCACAGGGTAGTGGTGCTTGGATGGTTCTCTAGGAGGGCCTGGTTCTGCTGGAGGGAGGGCAGATCCTCCCCTCCCTCCAAGAAGATGAGTGGAAGGGCACTGGGTTCTGGTGGGAAGGTCCCCTTCCTGGTCTTCCTAGACATATGGTCATGTTTCCTAAAACCTGCCTTCATTCTCTGGGGGGAAAGGCAGACCCTTAGGTCTTCACCTCAGCCACCTCCAGGGCCCACAGTGAGACGAGGAGCCCCTTCCCACTGGGCTCTGGGCTCCTGGAAGAAGGTTCTGGCCTAGGGAAGAAAGTGGATTGATCTCCATTCCTGAAGGGAGGAGAGAAGGGCTGGTTAGAAGTGAGTTATGGACGTGGACACAGGCTGAAGGTCCATGGCAGCTTCAGTGATGTAAGCTCCAGTCTTCCAAATAAAGAGACCTGGTCACTTCCGGTAGGTCAGCCCTGACATCTGCAATGATTGCTGTTAGAATGTTTGTTTTGACCATTCATATATGATAATCATGTCAAAAATTGCTGTTTTTCTACCAAAAAACAGGCATAGACCCACTGTAAAGCCTTTGTAATCTCATGTCTAATCTTTAAATACCTGCTGTATTTTTAATGGTGAGCCATCTTTCTAAAGTCTAACTCTCCTGCAAACTTTACTTGCAAGTAAAATTTCTTTTCTCAAGGCTTTGTCTCTGTGTCCTCCTTCAGTATAATTGGGAGCTGAGCAGAGTTGGAGCATCACAGCCTGATGGCACAGGCAGAACAGCTGGGACACCCTGACGGGGACCTGGCCACATATGTGCACCTCACCTTGGGAACCAGGTGATGCGGATTTTTCAGATCAGCCTGGGCTTCAAGAGTGTCAGCTCAATGGGTCGGCCAACCAAGCTCCAGAGAGGGTCATCAAGGGGCTGGTAAGCCTAGCTCTGGAATTGTCAGCTCTAATGGGTTGGCAAGTCAAGCCCTGAGAGTGTTGGCTCTAATGGGCTGGCAAGTCAAACCCTGAGAGTGTTGCTGGTTCGGTGGGCTGGCAAGCCCAGCCCCCGAGGTGTCTCAGCTTGAATTCTGCCTTTTCCCGGCAGCTCTCCTGGTCCAGGTGGCTCAGTTGGCTGGCAAGCCAGCCTCTTGGGTTATGGCTCTTCAGCTCTGACGATCTTCTGCAACTCTTCAGGTTGCAACTCTTCAAGGTCGAGGTTCTTGTCTCATGCCCAGGAAGAATAAGGGACACAGACAGCCAGAAAGTGAGAAAGCAGGATTTATTGAGGACAGAAAAGGTCCCACAGTGGGAGGGGGCCTGAAGGGGTTGCCCATCTGGGACCGAAAACCTGGTGCTTATATAGCCCTAAGTCCAAGCCGATTGGCTAGCACTAACTGTGAGCTGTAGCTGTTCTGATTGGTCAGTATTAAGGACCAGTTGGCAGGAGACAGGGGCCTAATGGTGAGCTGATTCATTGCTTTTTGATCCCAGCAGTGAGTACCTAAGCTCTAGCTTGAGAAGCTTGCAGGGAGCTTGTTTACCAATGCTGAGCCTGAGAGGCCTACGGGGAGTTCACTACATTGTTACCAGAGGACCCACCTGTCTGCCTAGCCTTTCTCTAGCTATCTACTGTCTCACAGATATGAGTGTATCTTTCTTCCTGTGGAGTGAGGGTCCTTCAGGGCCATTGTTAAGGCCTACATTTTCTGTGACTGTAGATGGTCGACCACTTACAAAGGCAGGAAAGAGGTTTGATAGCCAGGATGTGGCTGCTCTCTGCCTAGGCCCACCACAGGGACCTCTGGGTCAGCTCTCCAGGGACGGAAGGCTGTGGCTGGAGGGCAGGGTTGGGAGGTAGGAGCTGTGGTCCTCCAGAGGCCCCCAGGGCACAGTGAATGGACTGTTTGTGTTTTATGAACAGCCCAGTATCGCAGGAATGCGGCCCAGCCCCAGTTCAGGGTAAGAAGGAGCTGAGAGCTGAGAAATCATAATAAAACACCCCTCCCGGGAAGCACTCGCATGAATCACAGCTAAGGTAATAATAACCCTTTTGGCAAATGCATTTTCTCTGCCCCAAGCCAAAATATGTGCAGTCACACAAAGGGCCCTGTGACCGGTGGCGCCTGCCCCCGCCAAGTGGACGCTCTTGCGGTTCTTAAATTCTGTTATTTTCATGGGGCCGGGTCTTAGGAGGAATTTAGAGGACTCTGATGCTTAATGAAACATTCTGGGGCTGTATTTATTTAACAGATACATATATTTATTGGGGTCCTAATCAGAGAAAAAGAAACTTAAAAATATCTTTATATTGATCTCATTTGTGGTTTCATATTAAGCAGTTTCTCTCCTTTTTTTTTTTTTCCAAGAGAATTGGAAATGCCCTCCAGAATGCTATGTTGGCAGCTGAGGAGGCTGAGAATGTTGAAAGAGTTATGGACCATTTTCTTCGTATCAGACTTGACTCCCTGCAACATGGTAACTATCGAGGCAGTGGGATGACCCCGGCCCTTTACAAGGTCGATTAGCCCCTTTATGTGTGCTGAGCTCAGGTTTGAGACTTTCATAGCCGTCTGGGGTGGGATGGGAGTGGGACGTTAGAGAGTGGGCCCCACGTAGCTGAAACCTCAGACCCGGCGGAGGGACTGAGCTCGGGGTTAACCCCACAGTGCTACGGACACCAGCCCGGAGGCTGCTGTGATGACCCAGAGTAGGTGCCACACTCTTCCTTTCTTCTTCACTCAAACCAACCTGGGGTCACAGCAGTCCCCACAAAGTGCTTCTGCACAGATGAGATGTTTTCTCCTGCAGAAATCTCCATTCCTGGCTTGGTTTCGAAGGCAGGGATCGTCAATAGAGTCCATTTCGTCTTCGGGAACCCCATCATTGCCTGTGTTCAGGATTTGGGATGGACCACGCCCTGGGATGGAGACCCCTTCAGCTGGAGATCCAGGCTCCTGACACAGCCAACTGGAGTGTCCTGCTGTGGGATGGCTCTCTGGGTCCTGGTTTCCTTATCTTTAAAATTAGAAGGACTATTTAGGTTAGCAAATGTCAGAATCCTCTGATTCTACCACCTTCCACACCTGGGCAGTCACCATCAGCCCATCAGCGACCTCATGGCCACCTCCCAGGTCAGGACAGTCACCATCAGCCCATCAGTGATACCTCTTCATGGAGAACAGACCCTATCCTCAACAGGACTCCCAGGGCAACTGTGGCCACTGACTCAGCTGGTCAGGAGAAGAATCCTATTGGTGTCAGGATACCGGACCATTCATTTACTCATTCACTCGCTCATTAATTCACATACCCACTTCTCTAGCATCTTTACTGTATACTCAGAGCTGTGGGGGATATAAAGTTCATGTACAGCTTCTAGCCCCAGGTGGTTTGTTTAATGAGGGAGTATTGGAAATAAGACAAAGATACGTGTATTAAATTTCAGATTAGGAAAGGATGCAATTATAATGCAGGACAAGAGTAGAATCTCCTGGGGATTTATCAGAAGGAACACAATAATGACTTAAAGAGTGTATTATTAATTAATTTATTTAACAAATATCTGTTTCCTGCCTATGATGTGCAAGGCCTCAGTCTGGGCTTTGTAAGAAACACATCGGTAGATTGGATATGGACAGTGCTTACTGGAAGGGCATGTGTGCATGTGTGCATCTCCATGTATGTGTGTGTATCCACGCACATGTGGGGGTGACAGAGGAGCCCCATGAGATATCAGCTGGGCCCTGGGCTTCACGTGCATTTTCTCATTGAAAGCGAAGAGTCTACCACCTCTGTTTTCTTAGTGAGTAACCAAGGCACAGAAAAGTTAAGAAACAGAGAGGCCATGTGGCAAGTGACTGGCAGAAAGAGCCGGATGCAACCCCACTTTGATTCCAAAGCTGGGACTTTTCTCTTTATACACATCTATAAGTAACTCCAGTGTACACCATTTCATCACAAAGAAGTGAGACTCAGTGCTGTGTGGCTCAGTGGAGGAGAGAGGGATGTGAATGGTCTAGGTCTTGTCAGCAGGTCTTCCTGATGGCCCTTCTTGTTTCTCTCCAGGTGGGAGGATTGAGGTGGCAGAGGCCATCTTAAGCTTTGTGGAAGCGTGTCCTAGAGGACAGGGCTTGTCCTGGAGGTTGGGGATTGTCCTGGGTTTCTATGGGGGCTGTTTCTAAGCACAGGGGACTCTGGGCAGGGTGGCAGACACTTCCCTACCCCAAGCAGTGCTTAGGATGGGTGGTCCATAGTCCATGTGCTCAGCAAGGTGCTAGGGGTGGGTGTTGGAGGGTAATTATAGGTAACACTGCTCTGAGGACCTGGGCATCCTCCTGGAAACACTTGGAGGACTACACAAAACCCCAAGCCATTTCCCATGCACACTTGGGGTCAAGTTTTTAAAAAATAATAGCTGATGTGTTTTCAATTTGACTAATTTTTTCACTACTTCTTACATTGAGTGATGTTTATCAATCACTGCTTAAAGAGACCCACAGGTGGCCAAACTGTCCAGCTATGATATAAAATACTTGTATCTGGTATACACGTAGGTACTGGCATAGCCTGATAGGAGAAGTCCATGACATCAGCCTTCAAAATAGGAGTGTGTAAGTCTCTATTCTGTGAGTGTGTTCTACCTATCTATATGCACATGTGCATGATTTAATTTTTCTGATAGCAATCACAATGCCCTTTCTCCCTGTTGGCACAAGAGAAAATATAAATAAGAAAATATTAATCCCATTATCCATATTCTGAGGAATGCTGTGACCATTTAGTGCGCTTCCTTCCAAATCTTTGTGGCACGTGCACGCATACACCCATGTCCTGCAGAGGCCCTATCGCCCAGATGCCAGCGTCCTCCCTACTCATTGAGAGCCCAGGGGTCCTCCAAAAACGATGAGGTGCCCTTCTTGGAAGGGCTGCAAGGAGAGCATTGTGTGGTCTCTCACGGGCTATAGAGGTCAGGCCCTTCCAGACCTTGGCCCTGGCCTGGTCTCCTTTACCAGTTCCTCCTTCCACCTTACTTTCTCGACTTCCTGGCCTGTAGCAGGCCCTTTTCTGGTCCCTAATGGCCTCTGTCCACAGCAGAGGTGAATTCTTGTAGCTTCCAGAGTGGCCCTTGGATTGCTGAGCTTGACTGGCTCTGTAATTTGCAGGGCACAGTGAAAAATGAAAACACAAAGTCCCTTGTTCAAAAAGCAGGAAAAAAGCTTTTCCTGTGGTCTCTCTCTTGACCTGTCATGGTGTTTTTCATTGCTATTTAATGTCCTGCAAGAGCAGACTTGCGCAGGAGCCAGGGCCCACCCTGTGACTTGGCTTGTGGGGTGGGGTATGGGCGGGGGCCATGTGCTTGATGCCAACCCTCCTGCCCAGGTGCTCGGGCAGAGACGATTCTGGGGAGGTGGGGACTGCCAGAGGTAGCATGCTCCATTGAATCCTCAGACTTTATTTACAAAACACATATTCAAAGAAAATTGCTAAAGGTCTCAAGACAGGGACCTAGAGCTGTGACCAGAGCCTGTTCTGAGTGTGGGTGTTGTGCCTTGTGGCTGTGTGGTGACATGCCCAGGCAGCCAGCCAGCCCTATGGCTGAGGAGAGGACACAGCCTGGTGGAACTCAGCCCATGGGAGTGACTGGTGCGGACTTTGGTCACAGACCTGGAGAGAAAACCACAGGGCCCCTCTGAGGCAGGCTTCTGTCATTGGCTTGAGGCAACCCCCAAAGGGTAGCCAGAGAAAAGCACTTTCTCTAAAACACGTGGATTCACTTGGTCATTTTATTTTGCTAGTCTGTCTTTTCATTACCTTAAAAAGAACACTTTTGCAAACTGTGGAGTACAATTCTGGGATGAAGGAGGGGTGGATTTAGGTAGAAATCCTTCACTTTGTCCGCAGACAGTCGTGTTATTCTGCTTGTTATTCTGCCATGGGGGGTGGGGGGAAGCTCGAAGGTAGCAGAGGTCACCTGGAGGATGGGATAATTGATGTGACAGACAGATGAACCCTCCCCCTCTACCTGCTGTGCTTAAAAGACCCAAGAAATAGCTGTCCCTAGGGGAGTCCAGCTGGGCCCTGGGCCCTGCACATTTATCACAGAGCTGCCTAAAAGAAAGCGCCTGGGGCACACCTAGCCACGGGGGAGGAGACTGGCCACCAGCACAAGTGCAGAGTGAGGGATGTGTAGATAGGAAACACCTGTTCTCCAGGCGTCACGTCTGGCCAGGCATTGTTTTATATTTGCGTGTTCTCCTTTCAGTTCATTCAAACTCAATCTAGTGGTGAAATTAAGTACATCATCAACCTAAAGCTACCAAAACCAAATGCATAAATGGTAGGATTTGAAAAATCTGTAATAGCTGGGGTGAGCCTGGCCCGTGGCCAGCCTGGCCGACCGGACAATGAAGGCAGTGTGCGTGCTCAGGCCCTGTAAGCCCTCAGACCGCAGCCGGCAGGGCGAGTTTCCACCCCGGGTGGCCTGGGGATCTGCTCCAGCCTGCGGAAGGGCTTGGGTGGGGCCCCAAAGGAGTTGGAGGGTTGCCGGGGGGCTCTAACCTGCAGACATGAGCCCCCAAAGCCGGCTGTCGTCAAGCAGGCCGCGGGGGGAGCCGTGCGGTGTGGGAAGCAGGGGCGGTGGAATCTGGAGGGGGAAGGTGTGGAAATTTGACACAAACGCAAATGTTTTACCTTCTAAATCACCTCGGTCTTCGCAGTTGAAATTCACCCTGAACTTCCCACCCCAAATGTCTCGTGGAGGGGGAGCCCGGGCAGCTTCTTGCTTTCCAAAGTCACAAGTCATAATTCTTTCTTCCTGCTGCAGCCTGAGTTCTGAATGTGCTGCTGAGATGGTGTGAAAATCTCTGAGAACATCTTGGGACCCTCACCTCCACCCCCGTCCGGACCCTGCAGAGAAAAACTGAGTCCTCGGGCCGACTTTTCGTGGTGGTTCCATCTAGAGTTTGCTTCACTAAGGAGCTCTTTTCACCATGAGAGCCCAAGGCTCATGTCCCGTCAGACGTGATTCACGGACCACCTTTCAACCTAAATGACCTTTGAGAGAATCAAGGCCCAAGTAGTGCATTGGCCGAGGCCATACTGGGCGCTCCTTTCCCCTGCCCTCTGGGCAATTCCCTGCTCACGCTGGGAGCATTGTTGCTTCCCAGGTGCTGGTCTCCAGTTGTCAGATGTCTGAGATGCCTGGATGCTCCCTGGTGTACTCAGGGATTGGGACACATGGCTCTGTCCTGCACCAGTGTGACCCCTGGACTTAGCAGCCAGAGCCACCTACAGGTACCTGGGTCCCTTTTGTTCTTGGTCCTCCCAGTGCCCCAAGACATCTGCAGGAAGTCTGCTTCCCCAAGCCTGCCTCAACTTCCCAGGGCTGCTGTCACAAATGACCACAAACCCGTGGCTCCAAACAACACGTACTTATTCTTGTACTGTTCTGTGTGTCAGGAGTCCACAGTAGATCCTCTGGGGGCTCTGAGAGGCAAATACATTTTCTGGCCTTTCCAGCTTCCGGAGGCTACTTGCATTCCTCAATTTGTGGCCCCTTTCTAGAACCCCTTTCTTTTGTTGTCTCGTCTACTACTGCCGGACTGTGGGAGGCTGAGGAGCCACCCTCAATGAAGTTCACGCCCTAATCCCAGATCCTGTGAAAGATAACCTTCCATGGCAAAAGGGTATCTTAGGCCATCCTGGCTGCTATAACAAAATCCCATAGACTGAGTGGCTTATAAACAACAGACATTTATTTTTTACAATTCTGGAGCCCGGGACGTATAAGATCAAGGCACTGGCAGATGCCGTGTCTGGAGAGGACCTGAATTCTGGTTCCAGATGACACCTTCTAGCTGTGTCCTCATGGCAGAAGGGCCAAGGCCTTAATAAGAACACAGCCCTCATGACCTATTCACTCCCAAAGGCCCCACCTTCTAACACTGTCACATATGAATTCAGACCATCGCATGGGTCTTCTCAGGTGTGATTGAGTTAAGCCTTCTGGGATGGGGAGATTACCCTGGATTATTCTGAATGCAGGTGGTCTCTAGAGGCTGGGAATGGCAAGAAAATGATTCTCTCACGGAGACTTCAAAACGATCTAGTCCTCTGACACCTCAATTGGAGCCTAGTGATACTGATTTTGGGTTTCTGAGCTCCAGATTGTAAGGAAATAAATTAGTATTGTTCTAAACCACTAGATTTGTAGTCATTTTGTTACAGCAGCAAGAGGAAGCTAATACACATGGACTCAGGCTTCCTTCTAGGAGGAATTTAGGGAGGAAACCTGGTTAAAAGAGGCGAGGGATGAGGGGACTTGGCTTGAAGCTGCCTTTGCTTAAACATGAGCAGTTTCACTTAGAAATGAGGTTATTTAGGGTGCCTGGGCTGTGCACTTAGAGATGGAGATTGAGAGTGTTTGTCTGGGGGCTAACACTCTCCCTAGCACCCCCCCATACCTCCAGGATGTTTGCATTTTCCTGCCAGGGCATAGAATAGCAATTGCTAAAATTCTCAGCCTTCATTCTGACTCTAGGTTTCTACTTCCCAGATTTTTAAAAACTTTCTTTCTTTAAAAGTTTGCTTGTTAGCCGGGCTCCGTGGCTCAGCCTGTAATCCTGTGCTTTGGGAGGCTGAGGTGAGTGAATTGCTTGAGCCTGCGGGTTCGAGACCCGCCTGGGCAACTTGGCGGGACCTCAAATCCACAATAAATCAAAAATTAGCCAGGTGTGGTAGCGTGCGCCTGTAGTTCCAGCTACTTGGAAGGCTGAGGCGGAAGGATCGTCGGAGCCCAGCAGGTCGAGGCTGCGGTGGCCGGGAGCAGCCACTACACTCCAGTCTGGGTGACAGAGTGAGACTCCAACTAAAAAAAAAATTTTTTTTCTTGTTATTTTTATCAGTTATACATCAAACGAATTTGAAGGTAAAACAGCAACCCTTTCACAAGACTCTTCTACAATTTATCTCTTTCGGCCAACTCTTGTAGCATTTACCTGGAGATAATTAAATAACATGTCTATGCTACCACTTCCTGATTTTTCACCTTGGATCTTGGTCATTGTTTGTTGACCTTCCACCATGGAGGACTCCAGATCTCTCTCTCTCTCTTTCTCTTTTGAGTTGGGGTCTCATTTTGTTGCCCAGGCTTGAGTACAGAACATGATCATGGCGCACAACCTCACAACCTCAACCTCGTGGGCTCAGGTGATCCTTCTGCCTCAGTCTCCTGAGTAGCTGGGACTACAGATGTAAGCCACCACACCTGGCTAATTTTTTTTTATTTTTTGTAAAGGTGAGGTTTCCAGTAGTGTCATCACCATTTCACCAAGATTAATAGTCGGTGTTTACTATTCACAGTAAAGTCATTAGAATAATAAGACTACTTCTCTTTACCCGAACAGCTTTTTGTTTTCTCTGCAGTTAGTGATTATTTTTATTTTATTTTTTATCAGGGGAGAGAGTGAATACAGTCTCCACTACCACAAATTATGCAGTGGAGTTTCCCACATTTGGGGAAATCGCAGGGGTCAGCACATCTGGAGTGCAATGGATAAGCACTGCTCTGGGAAAACCACCTTCATGATCATGATATCTCCCCTGCCAGGTAAATAAATTTTTTGTTTTTTCATCTGCATTATTTTCTATGTATTTATCATCATGACAACCCCAAACTTGTATCAATCTCCTTATATGCTATGTCTCTATTTTCTCGTCTCCTGATGCCGGGGCCCATGCTCCAGTCAAACTGGCTGCTGGGCTGTGATCTGGGGATCCCCCTGCACCCCCTCCTGGCCCCTCCATACCCTATTCGGACGAGTGGACTCCATCCAGTCTCCCAATTCCCCTCTTATCTCATTGACTCGCTGGTTCCTTGTGGCTAACATTTTCCAGGAACTTCCTGAGAAAGGGTGCAGGAAGGTCACTTGGGAAGCTCTTGCAGTTCTGAACATGTCCTTATTTTATACAGTTTGGGCTAGAATTCCAGGCTGGAAATCATCTCAGAATTTCGGGGGCACTGCTCCCTGTCTTCTGCCTTCCAAGGTTGTGGTTGAGAAGTCTCAGAGCCATTCTGACTCTTGATTCATTGTATGAATCCTCCTCTTTTCTCCCTGGAAACTTCTCTTTGTCCTGTGTATTCTGAATTGGCACAGGTTTAACAAAAAGAAGTACAGAAAGCCCAGATAAATTTGGATTTCGATAAACAATGATTTTTTTTGTATAAGTATGCCCCAAATATTATATGGAACGTGCTCATATTAAAATTTGACTTGTTGTTGATCTGAAATCCAAATTTCACTGGGTATGCTGTATTTTATCTGGCAACCCTAGGAGGGGAGTGTTTTTCAGTGGTTTCAGGGCAGGGTGTTCTGGTCACTCCTGATACAGTAGTGTCTTTAGGCCTCCCTGAAAAGGAGTAAGCCTGACACAGTAGTTGGGAGCCCACTGGGGCTGAAGGTGGCGGGTCTGTACATAGAGCGTATAAGATTTGTTTACTCCTTGGCTTTCAGCCTGGTACTCTCTCCCTCTACTCTGTCCCTCAACCTGGAGTCCCTCAGTTTCACTTTCTCCAGGGAATAAAGCAGCTGGTCTGCTGGGGTTGAGGCAGGGGACATAGAGGACCCGATGCTTTCTGAGCAGGCTTACAACCACTCTTCTGTTTGTGGTCCCTTCCCAACTTCCTGAGATAGCTGTGCTGCCCGCGCCTGCACCTTCTGGGTCTTCCCAGGGGTTAACTGGGTCTGCCCTGTCTCCTGGCTGAGCATTTGGCTTTCTTGGACCTGTCAGTTCCACTCGTGCCTCCCTTGTTGTTGCCTCTTCTGGTTCCTTTTATGGATTTCTGCCATTAAAAGACTCTCCTGCCATCTGTGCTGGGCTTCTGGAGGGGGTGATTAAATGCTTTTGTTGGTTCCATCATCTTTTAAAGGAGCTCACCCCAATTCCATTTCTTAGCTTGCCTGCCTCTCCCAACAAGCATGTGTTGTCAGACCCACCATATAATAACTGTGTCCTGGCCATGTCACTCAGCCATTCTGGGAAGTGGAACCCAGGTCCTCAGTTTTTAGGTGAGAAAAGTGACTTCAGTGAGTCAGTGGCTTCTGTCACATTCTAAGGTCCCACAGCTAGGGAATGGGCAGAAGTGGGTGTGGGGTCCCTGCACTTGACCTCTGACCCAGTGCCTCTCTAGGGGTTCTACTTAACCCCCTTGAGAGTCAGGGCAATTGAACCCTTCCTCTCAGTTCCTGCTAACACTGCTGGGTGGGTCTGCCCAGTGTCCCCTTCATGACTTTGCTTGCTGCAGAGGGTGGTAAAGTGTGAGCACCTGCTTGGTCTACTAGAATGGAGTCCCTGGAAGCAGATGCCTCAGGGAGGTGGAAGAGGCAGGGGGCTGTGCTATCTCCCCACCTCCTGGCCCACCCCAGGCCTTTTTCTGAGGTCAGGGTCAGCACAGAGGATTCCAAAAACTCGCACCACTTGGCTGCCTTCCTTTGGATATTTTCCCTTCTTGATTTCTTTTGGTTGGTGTCCAGATACTTTAAAAAAAGCTTTGTATTTTCTCACTGTTGAGCATCGCAACATGGATGATGTTATTATATTAAAAAAAAAAAAAAACGTATCCAAACTGCAACTTTCAGGTACATGATGGGGAAGGCCGATTTTTAAAATCGAGTAGATGATTTTTATGTTGTGTGCACTTAGTATAAACAAACTGAACAACCCGGATAAGCCTGAGTGCCCTTTTGTTCTCATATTTATGTCTACTACTGATGGTTTTGTGGAAAAACTATGTTTTACAATTTTGAAGTATCTACACCCTATGTAAAATTTAATCGTGTCTTATTTATTGCATTGGGTATTAACACTCATAGTTTATTTATTGAGGAGTTTTCTCCAGGCTTTGCTGAACATGAGGGGTTGTGGTATGATGCCTTGGTGAATGGGAGGAGGTTATATTAATGTCCAGATACTGTATGGCAGGGAACAAAATATTACCCTGAATTTCGAGGAACACATGAACTCCCAGCTCTGTGGTTCCCAGCCGGATGGTCTTACCTCCCAAGGCAACAACTTCATTTTCCAGCTGGAAGAATTAGGTGTGCGACTCCCTCCCTGTGTGGGAGGCATCTGAGGAAGCTGTGCGTGAGACCTCCTTAGGACCTGGTCCCGGGGGTGTGCCCAGGCCAGAAGGGTGGCAGATCTACAGGGTCAATTCAGATGTGACAGCACAGGAGGAAGGCCAAACTGTGCATGAACTGTGGGGAGGACACCATGAGAGCTTACCTGGGGAAGTTGGTTCTACCTCTGAGGTGGGCTGGGCCTTGGGAGGGGTCCTGGGAAGCAGAGGGGCACATTAGTGGAAATGAATAGTGGGGTGGCTGTACCTGTCAGGCTGGTCCCCTGATGTCCAGGAGCAGAGGTGAGGGTGAGCCTGGTGTGGCTGTCGTGTCAAGGAGCAGGAGACCCTGGGCAGGGAGTTGCCCTCAAGCAACTAGAGTCCTCGTTCTCTTGTGTTTGAAGCAATGCCCCAAGTAATGACGTGGAAATTGGTGACACTGGGAACGTGCTTTCTGCTGGAGCAGGGACAGAAGGGGCCCCCTCTGTGAGTGGCAGTGTGATGACCCCATCTGGAGCTGGGTGATCGGGGGATCCCTGGGTACTTCTGGGCTTGAGAGACACCTTGACTGGCTCAAGGGTTGGCTTCAGTTGCTCTTCTGGTCACTCTGTGAGCAGGACAGGATAGGAAGGCCTGGCTCACCAGCTCTGCCAGGATGTCCTGTGATCATCTTGGAGAGAGTCCCCTCATCCAAGTTGATGGTCATTCCATCTGAGTGTTCGGTTCCAGGTATTTGACTCCTCTGGGCAGCTGGGTGAATACTGCTTCTAGGTCCAAACTGCTGTGCACAGGTGTGGTGGGTTGAAGGGTGACCCCCAGAATGATCAGTGTCTGGAACATGAGAATGTGACCCTATTGGGAAAAGGGTCTTAGCAGATATAATTAAGAATCTCGAGGTAAGACCATCCTGGGTTAGGGTGGGCCCTAAATTCAATGACAAATGTCCTTACAAGAGACAGAAGAGGACAGACACAGACATGAAGATGGCAACGTGAAGACAATGCCAGACACTGGAAAGATGGGGCCACAAGTCTGGGAATGCTGATAGCCACCGGAAGGTGGAAGAAGCAAGCAAGGATCCTCCCTGGAGCCTCTTGATGGAGCACACAGTGCTTTGACTTTGGACATCTGAACTCCAGAATTGTGAATTGTGAGTGGATACATTTTTGTTGCTTTAAGTCATTAAATAACACAACAGGTCAGGGAGGAATCCAGAGAGAAGCCACTTTGATGCCATCTGGTGGCTGTGGTGGTGTGTGTGCACATGCATATGCCTATGTGCCTGCTGTATGTGTATGTATGTGCATGTGGGGCAGCAGGGAGTGAGGATTAAGGTTCCAGGGTGTCTGAGTGATCTGCAGGAAGGGCAGTCTCTGTGGGGGTCTTGGCTTCAGCAGCAATTGGAATGTCCAGGAAAAGGTGATGGCCATGGAAGGGGATGGACAATGAATGCTGGCTCATAGCCCACCGCCCACAGCCTGCAGCCCACCTGAGCTTCCTACAGCCATGGTGGCTTGAGCACAGGAGGCTTCCACCTCCACCATTCCCTGAACACCTGGAATCCTCAACCACAACTCATGGCCATGGGGATCCCAGAAAAAGTCACCCAGGATCCTGTTCCCTCTGAGGCTGGGCAGAGTGGTTCAGGATTCTCACATCCTGTGTGACTCACATGCAGGTTAGGGCTGAGGGTATGGTTAAGGGTGGAGCTACTGGGATCTCAGTAGGGCAATCATGGAGATGAGGTGGTTACTATGTCCCCTTTGCTTCTTGCCAAATGAGGATCCCCTATTCAGTGTCTGAGGAGAATCCCCTAATGTGGGAGCTGGGACCACCAGAGAAACCCAGCCCAGCATGAGGCAGCTCAAGTCACCAGGCAAGAGGAAGGACAGCTCTGCTTAGTTGACACCTGCGCCATGCCAGGGCCTGGGGCGAAGATTGTGGGTGCCCCTCCACTCCATGGAGCCTGGGGTCACCCTCCCAGCCACTCAGCTGCGGGTGACAACCAGATGGCTATCCCTCCCCATCACTGTCTCTGTTAATACATCTGGACAAAAACCACGGACAGCCTGGCATTAGAGGGAGATGGATAGCACAAAAGATGGGTACAAAGGTGACAGAGCAACTGTCTCTGTGAAAAGTAGACAGAGCTCAAGGACTGTTAAAAAATGTTCAAACTAATTAAATCAGAATTATAATTTAATTTGGATTTAAACTAAGTTTGAAAATTAAAATTAGAATAAAATAATTCTATTGGTATCCTCAGACAGAATTAGAAAGATATTATGTCATAGAATAGTAAGTTATTTAAAAAGAACAATTTTAAAGCAAGAGCGAGATGTAAAAAATGACTTGAAGTCCTCTACCCTCTGGGGTCACTCTTCCTTTGAAACCCCAAAGGCCTGAGCTTCCAACAGCCATGTTAGGAGGGAAGTCTTCACTGCCCCTGCTGACTTCAGGGTCGTCCTGTCATTGGTTGATTTCCTGTGGCTGCTTTCCCTTTAAAGTGGGAATTGAAATGGATGCCATTCCCCTACTCGCTCTCCTCAAAACACGTGACTCAGAGCTGCTGCGTGTTGCAGGGGTTACAAGAGGTTTGGTTGTAAGGGAGCAATTAAAGGTGGGAAAGGTCCTCCTTCTGTCAAGAGGTGGGGTCTCCCAAATCGAGAAAGGCTCTGGGACTATTTTTAACAATAATAACAATATTTTTATTGAGATAAAAGCATGTATTGTACAATTTAGCCTACTGTGATCTGAACGTTTGTGTCTCACCCAAATTCATAGTTAAAAATGTAATCACTAAGGTGCATAGGTATTAGGGGTTAGAGCTTTGGGAGGTGATTAGGTCATGAGGGCAGAGCCCTCATGAATGGGACTAGTGCCCTTATAAAGGAGGCTCTAGAGAGCTATTCTTCTTCTCTTCCACCATGTGAGAACACAGCTAGAAGGCACCATCTATGAATCAGAAAGAAGGACCTTAGCAGACACCAAATCTGCTGGTGCCTTGATCTTGGACTTCCCAGAACTGTAAGAAATAAATACTATTGTTCATAAGCTACCCAGTTTATAGATGAAGACAGGCCCATTTAAATAATGTAATTAAAAATTAAATATTTTTTGTGTATTCACAGAGTTGTGCAACCATTATCACAGTTAATTTTAGAGCATTTTGGTTCTCCTTAATTATCACTTCCTTAATTCCCTAATCTTCACCCTTCTTCTCTCACCTTAGCAACCACTAAACTACTTTCTGTCTCCACAGATTTCCCTGTCTAAACATTTTATATGAATGGAATTATATGATCTCGTGTACCTGGCTTCTTTCATTGAGCTTAATGTTTTCAAGGTTCATTCATTTTGTTGCACTTATCAATACTTCATTACTTTTTATGGATGGATAGTATTCCACGGTATGGTTATCCCACATTTTGTTTCTCTATCAGTTGATGGACATTTGAGTTTCTAGCAATCCTAATAGAAGTAGTATCTCATTGTGGTTTTGATTTGGATTTTTCTGATGACAAATGCTGTTGAGTATATTTTCATGTGCTTATGGGCCATTGGATCTCTTCCTTGGAGAAATGTCTGATAATCCCCTTAGCCCATATTTAAATTGAGTTATTTGTCTTTTTTTGGGGGGGGTTGAGATCTCACTCTATCCCTCAGGCTGGACCGTCTGGGTTCAGGTGATCCTTCCACCTCAGCATCCTGAGTAGCTGGGACTACAGGTGTGTGCCACCACACCCAACTAATGTTTTTTGATTTTTGTGTGTGTATGTGCAGAGATGAGGCTTTCCTATGTTGCCCAGGTTGGTCTTGAACTCCTGGGCTCAAGCAATCTGCCTGCCTCAGCCTCCCAAAGTGTTGGGATTACAGGTGTGAGCCACCATGCCCGGCCATTTGTCTTTTTGTTACTGTGTTGTAAGAGTTCTTTACACATTCTAAATGCAAATCCTTTATCAGATGGATTATTTGTTGATATTTTGTCTCATTTAGTGAATTGTTTTTACCTTCTTGATGGTGTTTTTTGAAGCACAAAAGGTGTTAATTTTGATGAAGTCCAATTTATATTTTTTCTTTTGTTGCATGTGCTTTTTTTTATTTCCCAAATCCAAGATTATGAAGATTTATCTCATGTTTTTTCTAAGAATTTTATCTCTTACATTTAGATGTTCCCTTCATTTTAGTTCATTTTTGTAGATAGTGTGAAGTCAGCTTCATTGCTTTGCTTGTGGCTATTCATGTGTCCCAGTACCATTTATTGAAAAGGACAGTCCTTTCTGCATTGTTTGGTCTTGGTATCCTTGTCAAAAATCTGTTGACCAGATGGAAATAATAGACACTGGGGATACCAATAAGGGAGGAGGTGGGGAGGAGGTTAGGGTTCGGTAACTACCTATGGGGTGTACAATGTTCACTATCTGGGGAATGGGCCACCTGAGAATCAAACTCACCATTACACAATACATCCATGTGTACCCCCTGAATCTAAAAAAAAAAGTTGAATGTAGATGTGTGTGTTTATTTATGAATTCTAAATTCTATTCCATCCAGCTATATGTCTGTCCTTGTGCCAGTACCCCACTGTCTTGATTACTGCAGGTTTTCTCTTTGTTTGTTTTTTGTTTTTGTTTTTTTTGAGCCAGGGTTCACTCTGCTGCCCAGGCTGGAGTGCAGTGGCATGATGATGGCTCATGGTAGCCTCAACCTCCTGGGCTCAGGCGATCCTTCTGCCTCAGCCTCCTGAGGACTACAGGCATGTGCTATCACTCCTGGCTAATTTTTGATTTTTTTTGTAGAGATGAGATCTCACTATGTTGCCTAGACTGGTCTCTAACTCATGGGCTCAAGTAATCGCAAAATTTTGGGATTACAGACGTGAGCCACACCTGGCTTGATTATGGGTTTTGAAATCAAGAAATTTGAGTCCTTTGTTCTTTTAAAAATTGTTTTGGCTATTCTGGGTTCCTTTCAATTCCATATGAGTTTTAGAATTAGTTTGTCAAAGTCTACAAAGAAGTCAAATGGGATTTTAGTTGGGATTACATTGAATCTGTAAATCAGTTTGGGGAGTATCACCACTTTAGCAATACTGTCTTCCAATCTGTGAACATGGAAAGGTTTCCCCATTATTTCAGTCTCCCTTAATTTCTTTCAACAGCATTATATAATTTTAAGAGTATGTTTTCCATAATTTTGTTAAATGTATTCTAACTATCTTATTCTTTTGACACTATTGTATATGGAATTGTTTTCTTAATATTTTAGTGGATTCCTCAGGATTTTCTACACGCAAATTTATCACCTGTGAGTAGAGATAGTTTTACTTCTTTCTTTATAATGTGGATGCCTTGTCTTTCCCTCCCTCTCTCCCTCCCTCCCTCCCTGCTTTCTTTCTTTCTTTCCTTCCTTAATTTCCCTGACTTCAACTCCCAATACAATGTTGAATAGAAGTGATGAAAGCAGACTATCCTTGTCTTCTTCTTGATTTGAGGGAGAAAGTATCCAGTCTTGCATCAACAAGTATAAATTTAGGTGTAAATTTTTTGTAGGTGCACTTTATCAGGTTGAAAACGTTCTCTTCATTTCTAGTTTGCTGAGTTTTTTAAAAAAATCATGAAATTGTGTTAAATTTTATCAAAAGCTTTTGCTGCATCTATTCAGATGATCATATGATATGTATTTTTCATTATATTGATATGATGTATTATATTAATTGACTTCAGATGCTGAACAACTTTGCATTCCTGGGACACATTCTACTTGGTCATGGTGGAATGTATAATTCTTTTTATGTGTTGCACATTCAGTTGGCTAATATTTTATATTCATACAAGATATTGCTCTGTAGTTTTCTTGTAGTATTTTTTTCTTATTTTGGCATCAGGGTAATATTGGTTCCATAAAATGAGTTGAGAAGTGTTCCTGCCTTTTCTGTTTTTTGGAAGAACTGTGAAGAATTAGCATTAGTTCTTTACTGTTTGGTGGAATTCAGTGAGGAAATCTAGGCCTGAGATTTTCTTTTGATTATTAGTTCAATCTCTTCATTTGTTATAGGTCTATTCAAATTGTCTTCTAGAATTACTTTCAGTAGTTTGTGTCTTTCTAGGGATTTGTCCATTTCATCTAAGTTATACAATTTGTTGGTGTACAGTTGTTCATAGTATAACACTTTTTATTTCTTAAGAGTCATTAGTTATATCCCCTCTTTCATTTCTGATTATAGTAATTTGAGTCATTCCTCTTTTTCTTGGTCCATTTTGCTAAAAGTTTGTCAGCTTTGTTGACCTTTTCAACGAACCAGCTTTTCATTGATATTCTCTATTGTTTTCTATCTTCTATTTCACTTACTTCTGCTCTAATTTTTATAATTTCTTTTTTTTACTTGTTTTAGGTTTGGTTTGCTCTTATTTTTCTGGTGTTTTAAGTTGAAAGTTAGGCTACTGGTTTGAGATCTTTCTTTTTTTGTGAGATAGGCACTTATCGCTATGAATTTTCCCTTTAAGTACTGCTTTAGCCACATCCTATAAGTTTTGGTGTGCTGTGTTTTTGTTTCATTTATTTCAAAGTATCTTTAAATTCCCTTTTTTTTTCTTTGACTCATTGGTTATTTAGGAGTGTGTTGTTTATTTTCTTCAGCTGGCTTCCTCCAGAGCATGCAGTGAGGTTTCTGAGGGACTTTTTTCTTTCAAAAATAAGTGTGGCAGATAAAAAAATGACCACAAATTCTCTGAAAGTCCTCTTCTCAAGAGGTGGAGTTTCTGGCTCCCTTCCCCTTGAATCTAGATAGGCTCTAGGCAGTTATGACCAGTAGAATGCAGAGGACTCGATGTCATGTGACTTCTTTTTACTTTGAAAAATCTGATTTTATTTTCTGAATAAACAAAGTATATTCATGTTAAATTTAGAATGGCTAGCTTTCCATTGATCTCCTTTTATTTAAGGATCCATCTCATTCTATGTTGTTTTCTACCCCTATATTTTAACAGCACTAAGAACTGTGTAAAAGGTAGCATCTAACACTACATTTTATAGAAAAAAGTTTAAATGTAGCATCTATTTCTAAGATGCCTTTCTGAAAGGTCAAGGCATTGGCAATTCTAATTTAAAAATAAAATACTTTTAATTATTATTCAAAATTTAAGTAACAATGGTTTTAAGAGCTAAAAATGAGATCTCTTTTAAAGCAGAAATTAGTTTACTTCTGAGGGACTCATACCTGACAACTCAAAGTAAACATAATACTCCATACAACTTCAAAATTACTAAATGCAGTATTTCACCTTGGAATAAGAAAATTATTAAATGGAATTTATAAATTATGATATATATATATACAGTAATACACAATTTTAACTGTCTTGTTGGCTAGCAGAATTATGAAATAAAAAACAAATTTTATATTCAAGAGATACATGATAAATGTACTTTCATTGTTTTATTTAAGGATCCATCTCATTCTATGTTGTTTTCTACCCCTATATTTTAAAATCACGACCAAAGACCAAGAGTCAATCCATTTTTGTGAATTGAACAGCCAGTAGGTACTGGTCTTACATATGTAATTTTTTATAAGTCTAATTCTTTACAAACGTGATTCAGGAACACTTTGGAATTCCAGATTGGATGTTGCATGACTTCTAAGGCTAGGTTGGAAGAAATTTTGAAACTTTCACTTCGATGTCTTGGAATTCTCACTTGGGAGGGAGTTATAGTGGGCAGCCATTATGTAAGAAGTTCAACTACCCTGAGGCCACAATTCTATGATGAAGCCCAAACAAGGTATTTAGAGAAGGCTCTTGAGAGAGAGGAATGCTGACCAACCCCTAACTATTCCTATCATCCCATCCCAGGTACTGTACAGGTGGTAAAATAAGTCATCTTGGTGATTGTGACTCCAGAAGATACTATATCAAGAAGAAGCGAGGCCCAAAATTTGGCTCTGATTGAGCCATCCCTGTCATCTCCTGCTATTATTATTTAAGCACAAGGAGGTTGTAGACACTGTAGAGCAGAGGCAAACTTTCTTCCCTGTGTCTGCCTTGATTTCTGACATACAGAATTATAAGCAGAAATAAAACAGCTTTTATGGCACTGTTTTTTTTGTTTTTTTACAAAGGAAACCATGCAGACTGCATTCTCTCTCTCTTGCTCTCCCAGAGGAAGAGAAGAATGGTCATCAATAGAAAATGGCAGTTTATAGCACTAAATTTTGACGTGGTCCTTACACAGCAAATAGAAATCAGAACAGTAAATTTGTCCCATTTATATTTATTGTTATTATAATTATCAATTCACTTTTTGGGGCTTCATTTTCCTCATCTGTAAAATGGAAATAAGGCTATGAATACAATTTGAGGATTAAATTTAAGTATTAAGTAAAATGATATATGTACAGTACTTAGCACAGTGACATACACAAAACATTTACAAAGTTAACTGGAAACAAAAAGTACTATACATATATGTTACAAATTTTTTCATTTACTTGATAATTTGAGACAGTTTTTGTCTAAACCTTTCTTTAATTTCTTGCAGT
Organism: Cephalopachus bancanus; assembly: GCA_027257055.1. NCBI lineage: Eukaryota > Metazoa > Chordata > Mammalia > Primates > Tarsiidae > Cephalopachus > Cephalopachus bancanus. The sequence continues at coordinate 5,084,937 of JAPVLO010000135.1, read as the reverse complement.
AGCTCTATTCACAATAGCAAAAACATGGAACCAACCAATCCGCCCATTGAAACTGGACTGGATAAAAAAATATGGTACATATGCACAATGGAATATTATACAGCCATAAAGAAGGACAAACATATGGACTTCATAGCAACTTGGATGGATTTAGAGTCTTATCATATTCAGTGATCTATCACAGAAACAAAGAACAGAGTACCATATGCTCACGCTCATAAGCAAACCTTAAACAATTATCATAATACTATAAGAAAGAAATTGGCAGTAGTGGGAAACTGCCAGGGGAGGGGGCGTGAAATTGGCAGTTGAGGGAAACTGCCAGGGAAGGGAAGGGCACACCTTATCAACAAGGGTACCTGCATAATGAACATTTGTATATCTAACCCTGAGTTGTACCCCACATCTTTAAAATAAAGAAAAATACCCAAAATTTCTTGCAGTAAGTACCTTGAAATGTCCTCTTCATCTGCTCTTTGACTTGCTGTATTTTGATGTTGAATTTTTATATAGCTTAAGATGCTGGATTTCTACTGTTTACACATCTTGGAGTGACAGCAGTTTTATACAGGGTTTCCACTTAGCCCAAATCAGTGAGAGCAAAATTCTTTGTCTTAAATACCTGGGCCCCATGGCTTCTCCTTTTGGCCCAGCCCTGGGGTTTTGTCTTTGTCCTCTCTCTGGTTTCCCCCAGAGCATCTATCATGAAGTGTGGTGACTTTTGATGATTTCAGCATCCTTGACCTTTTCTTTTTCTTTATTTTTGGTAGTAGTGGATAGGAGGGAGTGTGTTTGAGGATGTGATTTGTGTAAGAATGTACGGCATTTTGGTAAAGGTACATTATGATGCCATTTTTATTTATTTCTTTCGCCATACAGGATGAAACAAAACCTGACCTCAGCCTTGGAATTTATTGAGGCTAATGATGGAAAATCTCCTTTATTCATTCATGAGGCAGCTGTGTGTGTTAGCCTAAGTGACGGCACTTCTCTCACATCAAATGTTTTGCTTCATCTAAATGCCCATTCAGCTACAGGAGTGGGAGACTCATCAGGAAAGAATTCGTGTTTTGTCAGAGGTTCACAAACGACTGAGGTGAGTCAATAGACTGTTTCCTCAGAATCCTGCAGGATTTCAGTGGTTTTCATGGAATTAAATACTCTCTTAGAATCAGGAGATTTAAATGGAAACATTTAGAGTTCATCGTGCGTATTTGATGGGATAATGGTTAACTCCTTTTAAAAACGCACCGCACCTACAGAAGCCACTGAGAATCTGCAGGGGTCATCTCAGTCCCCGCAGAGGGGAGGCGGGAAGCTTGTTTTAATTAGACTTGGGCTTTCTGTCATACACATGTCTGCATCTGATTTTCACTCTGAGCACTTCCGCCTCCCCAGGCAAGTGGAGAATCGGCACACTTGATGTGAGAACACATTTCACACACACGTTGATGTATTTACTTACACAGACACGCACTGCACACACACACAGACCCACACACTTTCCTGGCCTCGCCATGTGGGGGGCAGATTCCAGTGCCTCCTCCCCCTCTGCTCTTCGTGGGGAGCTAGGTCGCCACGCTATTTATTTTTACACAGAGGAATTCATCAATTAAGTGTCCAGCTTTGAGATCTGGCCTATCAGGAACTATTCCTGCAATGCCAACTCAACGCTTTAATCTCTACCCCTGGGCTTTTTTTTTTTTTCTATTCTTCAATCAACAGTGTTTGGACAAGGATCTATAAGCTTTCTTATCCGGAGGGAGCAAAGGAGAAGTCGGGTGTCTTAAGCTTTCTTATCCAGAGGGAGCAAAGGAGAAGTCTGGGTCTCTGCTTCTCTAGGGTTGGATCTTCTTTTTGAGGTAACCCCACCTATTCAGAGAGTCTGCACTGGTCACAGTGGCTGGGGTGTTAAACCTAGAGGTTCTTTGGGATTATGTGCCTCTGGGGTTCTTGTTCAGTTTTCAATGCTGGGCCCCTGGTGATCTGTTGAAGATTATAGAGTCTCTTACTGGGGGTCTGTGCCTATAACCGCACACATGTGTGAGCATACACACACACACACACACACACACACACACACACACACAAATTTCAGCATATGAGCAGTGCCTAGTTTGGCCTTGCTATTAAAGACTAGAAAGCCAAGGCCTGGGGTGGGTAAATAAACCCGTTGGTGCTTGGTGATGTGGCCTGGACTGACCACCTCTCCAGATCCCTGTATACCCTCCCATTCCCAAGCTGGAGCCTGCCGCCTCTTAGCCCAGGTTTACTTTCTTACCCTGAGTCAATCTTGCTTCTATTTCAAGAGGCCTGGCTTGGTGCTCAGTGAGGGTTGGCTGGGTCCCTGGTGAAGGTTGTGGGAAGGGCTCTATCCAGGCCAGATTCAGCTGGTCCCCACCTACCCCACCTCACAGGACTCCCACTCACCTGTGGCCTTGCCATCTGGGGGTCCAGCCACTGGCAACCCTAGTTCCCGGTGGCCCCAGCAGCAGGCACCGCTTTCCCTGTGCTCTCTGTCAGGGCCTTCTCTCAGTGGAGCTCACAGAGAGAGGCACATTTTTAAGGCCCTTTTTGGGGTTGAGGCTTTATATTGGGAGGTCATATTGCCTCCTTTAATTCTCATGATAACCATTCGGGGAAACTGAGGCTCAGAAGGGCTAAATGTCATGGCCAGGCTGGTACACGTCTAAGTGATAGAGCTGGTCTGGGTCTCCAGAACATTGACTCGCCCTTCTTGTTTCTGTGCTTGAAATGTGATAAAGCAGGGACTTTGTATCATGTTGTGCTGCACTCACTGATCACAGGGCAGAAGAGGGCAAGGGGGTGTTCTTGCCCTGATTTCTAGAGGGAGGTGGAGGGGAATGGTAAGCCGAGCTTGGCAGCTCTCCAAGCTCAGGAATGGAGATTAAGTGTGCAGTCGAGGCTGTGCTGGACCTCCAATCCCTCCTGCCAGGCAAACACAAAGGATGAAAACTGGGAGTTACATTGGATTTATTGGCCATAGGGACCTTGATGGGAGCTGCTAGATGTATGGGGGGAGATAAAGTTGGATTGTCTTGATTAAGAATAACGGTGATGTTGAGTCCTGACAACCACCTGGGGGTTTGCTGTCAGGGGACTGTGGAACCTGGTGGGACCTGCAGCAAGAAGAGGGTCAGAGAAGGGTTTCTAATTTTTTAGGTAGGAGAGATCACAGCATATCAGCATGCTGAGGATGACAGTAGCGGGGCAAAGACTGAAGATATAGGAGAGAGGGAGATGTCAGGAGATGTCGGGAGGTGTTGGGAGGTGGCCCGAGGGCTCTTGGGCCCCAGTGGGAGGTGGCCTTTGAGAGAAAGGGATGCAGATAGGTCCCTCCTGTTAGCAGATGGGAGGCCCGGGATGGGGAAACAGGCACCAGCGAGGAGTGTGTATGGTGGGGGAGGGCATGGAAGTCTCCAGTGGCTTTTGGGACCCTGTGGAGAAAGAGATCAGGATGTCATTTTTGAAGGGGGTTCAGTGACATGAGCAGGTAGCTGATATGTTACATGAGAAAGGCAGGTTGTGAGATGACTCTTATGGTTTGGGAATTATGTTTATATTTATTATATATAATAGAAGAAATACAGGAATGAAAACACTAATGGTAATTAACTCAAAATAGTGGGACTTACAAGTAATGTTTTTCATTTGGGAGCTTAGCTCTGTTTTCTAAACTTTTTCTTAGGAACTTGTGTGAATTTCATAACTAAAACGTTATTTAAAAATAAAATGGATCAGGTGAAGAAAGTGTTTAGTCTGGAATAAAAAGGACTCGGGAATACATATTAATTGCCTTGAGTATTTGAAGAAATGTCACATGAAAAGGGGATCTTGACTTTTTTTGTTTGTTTCAGAAGGTAGAAAGGATACAGCTATGGTTTATATATGATTTGTTTGTCCCCAGAAAAACTCGTTGAGATGTGATCCCCACGTGGCAGCGTTGAGAGGTAGGGTCTAGTGGGAGGTGTTGTGTTATGGGGGTGGATCCCTCATGAATGACTTGGTGCCATTTTTGCGGTAGTGAGTTCTTGCTTTCGTAAGACTGGGTTAGTTTTTTCAGGAATGGATTAGTTCCCGCCAGAGTGAGATGCCTCTCAGGTTTTGCCCCTTTGCAAAGTCCACTTCCCCTTTGACCATCTGTCATGTTATGACACAGCAGGAAAGCCCTTACGCAAACCAGCAGATGCCAGTGCCGCGTTCCTTGAACTTCCCAGCCTGCAGAACCATGAGCAATCAACCTCTTTTCTTTGTCAATTACCCAGCCTCAGGTATTTTATTCTAGCAACACAAATGGACTAAGATGTATGGGAACCTGATTACAGCAGAAACAAAGAAAAAGCAAAGAGCTTTCTATTAGCAAGATTGTCCATAAATGGAATGGGCTGACTCAGCAGGTTGTGTGTTCTCTGTCACAGGAAGACCATTTGGCGGGAGAAGTTGGTGGCAGGATTTCAAGTGCAGGATGGTGGTGATGACAAGGGTGATGATGGTGGTGATATGGTGATGGTGGCTATAGTGGTGGTGATGGCGATGATGGTGGTTACAATGGTAGTGGTGATGCTGATGATGGGGGTGCTTATGATTGCTGTGATGGCGGTTATGATGGTGATGGTTCTGATGGTGGTGGTGATGATGATCCTTAACACTCTCAGTAACCATAACATTGCATAATATAACCAAAACTAACCCTCTGGGGATGTGCTCAGATGTTACAACACCCAGCAGCATGAATGAAACCAAAAGATGTGATCACTGCTGCCTCAGAGGCAGAGATGAAACTTGACCCAGACCTTTCTCTCCCAGCCCAGTGCTCTTCCCTCCTTGATCTGAGAGTGACAGCACCTTGTGCAAACCAAAGGCATCTATCTGGAAAGACATTTTCTGTGGATCCCACTGCACAGGTCCATGACTCAGGGAAATTTGGCCAGAGCCTGCACCCCAGGACTGGGACAATGTGAGATGAGGAACAGGTTTGTAGGGACCAAGGTGTGGGGAAGAGTGTTTCTTTTGGGGCAACATCTGTGCCCATGGATCTTGGGAATGCCTTTTCACAGCCATGGGGAGAGAGGTAACGGTGTTCCCCCACAATGGGCCACAACCCACTTTCCAGAATCTTCTCCTGGCATTCTGCTGAACCTTCCACTTCTTAGTCTGGCCCTTGGATAGGAAGACTTCCCTGGAGCCCCTCGGTGCCAAGGCTCTGCCTTCCCATATTTGCTGTGGCCCTGTGCCCCACTCAGACTCTGGTCCAGACTGCCCTCCTGATGTCTGACGCCAGACAGCTGTATCCACCTGCCCACTGCCTGGTCATTCTCGCCTCCTGTTTTAGTCACAGCACCCTGAACACCGTTCCCACTCCTGCTACGTGCCTTGTTTTGGAGGCACTCTTCACGCCGTCATCCAAGCTGGGGCAACTGCTCCCAAGATCTGCTGATTACTCTTCCCACCAGTGTTCAGAGCTGCCTCCCCTTGTTATCAGCAGCAGCCCCCTAGCCACTTGAGGGTGTGGCGACCATTGCACTGGCTGCCACCAGCAGTCCCCCATCTGCTGGGCTCCTCACACTCTGCAGGTGAGCCCCACCTCTCTGCCGAGTGCTCTGCAGGCCCTGTGTGGCTCCTGGGCTCTCAGGATGATGTACTGTCTCCTTCCCTGGGCCTGGGCTTCCATTGCCCCTTTAGTACATCTTTATTTCTGCCTCTTTGAAGTTTTCACTCTAACCACGTGGAACTCCTGAGAGGTCCCTGCATGTCCTTATTCTGGCATGTCACTGGGCACCCCAGGCTCCATCCTTTGCCTGGACTGGTCATACCTTTTCTTTCACTTGAGAAACTTCTTTCTATCCTTTGGGCTCAGTGTGGGCATCAGCTGTGAGGCTGCCATACTAATGCCCACTCCTCTCTAGGGGTGGGACACCCGGATATCCTTCAATCAGGGTCTCTGTTGCAGCCCTTGTTACACTAAATATAGCTGAGGGCAGGGGTGATGCTCATTTGAGGTCTGGCACAGAGCAGGCTCTCAGGGTACTTGTTGGGTGTGTGAATACATAAAGGAGCGTGTGAATGAATGAATGGAATTGTCCTGGGTCTCCTGACTCCTCATGGCAGAGCTGGGGTTTTCATCACTCAGCAAGTGTCTGCTGTGTCCCTATCTGGGCCCAGCCCTGCTTTCAGAGCAAGGACCACAGCGGCCAATAAAGCAAGCACAGGCCCGACCTGCTTGGGGGCATGCCAGCAACTGGAGTGCAGGCCTGTGGACTCTTAGTTCAGTGCTCTTCCCAACATGCTGTAGGAGGTGGGGGGCTAACGCGGCCCGTAGGGGACAGCTCACCTTCAGCTTGAGTGAATGAAGTGGGGTCAAGGGCCTGGCAACCCCAGTGCTCCAGCCTGTCAGGGACACCAGCGGACTCATTATTTAACCCCTGTCTTCAAGCAGCCAGCTGGAAGGTAGACAATAGCGGCTGCCCATCCTCCTAGCATGAGCTGAAGGCCTGCGGGGACAGGAGAGGGAGCTGCTGAGCAGCTCTGGGAGGGTTCCTGGGGCCAGGTCCCTGCCTTGCTCCCATCAAAGGGATGGCTAGGCAGTGACGGCACAGAGCATCAGACGCATGCCGGCCAGCGGCACAGCCAGTCTCGCTATTAAGCAACAGCACCAGATCTCTTTGTTTCTCTGCTTCTTCCAAAGTGGCAAAAGATCAAGGCCCTGAGTTTGAAATAACAAAAGGGAAATAGCTTGCAGACTGTGCATCTGGAGGCCAGAAGGGGTTTAATAGCCGTGCTCGGAAGGGAGTGGGGGAGGGGGTCTGGACGCCAATTCATAAACTCTTCTCTGTGGTTCTCCCCTCCCCCTCTGCTCAGTGTCCCTGGCCCTGCATCAGGCTCCCAGCTCCGTCCTCAGCAGGGCAGGCAATGCTCCTTGTCCATCCACCTGTGGACACAGGCCACCCGGGGTCTCTCTGCTGGCTCCTCATCCCTGCAAGCACCCCCAGACACCCCTTGCTCGACTCAGCTGAGTCCTCCGGCCCTGGGGTTAATGAGGATCTACTGCAGGGTTGCAGGAGTCTGGCCGGTGCCATATGTAGACACATATCTGTAATTACTCTGGTCTGAGGAAAGCTAGTACCAGAGCATAGCGAACTTCACTGTAGACAAACAAGCGGGGAAGGCCTCCTGGGGGAGGAGAGCCATGCAGGACATCACATCACATCAGGGCCCTGGTCAAAGATGCAGGGGGCTCCATGGTGACTGACTGCAGAGATGGAGGCCTCTCATTCTCTTGTTTGTCCCTAGGTCTCTGACCTTTGAAGGTCTTTGCAGCGAGAGTTTACGTGGCAGAGAGTTCTGTGGGCCAAGTTTATTCCCTAAAACCAGTGAGAAGAGAACCTGGCATCCTTGGGAAGCAGGTGAATGGACAGGGCTGCTCTGCTGTCTAGCTCTTCGTGCAGTCCTACCCCAAAGACACCAGTTGACAAGGACAGAAAGGAGATGTCCACAACTGGGCCGCGGCCAAGGCAGCATGACACAGTGCCACTTAAGTTGTATCTGTCTCAAGGCCAGACCTACTGGGGTCACGTCTTTGAATGCCCCTGCCAGGTGGCATTTCCATCCCTACCATACAGAAGGGATGGTGTTGGGAGAAGGCTGGTGGGTTGTTTGAGGTCACAGCTCGTCAAAGTCAGAGCTGAGATTCGAATCCAAACCTCCCTGACAACCAACACTTGGACTTTCCAGAACCCCTTGTCTCCTGAGGTCTCAGGCAAATGAATTACCCACACTGGTCCAAATATTTTCTTGGAGCGTATTTTCCTAAAATACAATTTGAAACCCATCATGTCCCACCTCAAAAGCTGGCAGTAGCTCCCCTTTCTTGGCGGTCCTTGGCTCGCTGGAGTGACAGATGACCGCGGAGGCTGGAGCTGCTCATGGATGCAGTCCCCAGGGCAAGACAGGCAGAATAGATGGGGGCAAGTATGTCCTCCCTTCTGAGTGGGTGGGTGAACCCCAGCAGCCAGGCGCCTGGGCTGTGCTGAGTGAGGGGCTCAGGCCACTGGTTGGCCTTCATTTGCTGGGCACACATGATCAGCATTCCCTGTCCCTGACAACCCAGCCGGCAAAAGGTGTTGCTGCCAGGGAAAGGGAAGGAGTTGAGGTCTGAATCAGTCTGGTCAATACTGCTTGGGGCCATGTGAACAAGGGTTGCCTTGGTCTCAGCTGATCAAGGCTAGATATTTTCAGGTTCCTCTGATGAGTGGGATGTTTCCCTTTGCTTAGACAGAAGAGGTGGTACTTGTTCAGTCAGAGGTGCAACGGGGAGAGGTGTGTCCCCTGGGTACTCCCTGCTTCCTGAACTACGGTTCTTAGCTCACTTTTTACTAAGTGAAGGTACTGGAATGTCCTGGATGTTTGGATGTCCTGAAGAGGCCTTATCCTGCGGTGACGTTGTCACCTTCCCAAGTCTTTGTTTTCTTCTTCTGTTCATGCCAGAGAGCAGGGTAGGTCTGATATGGGGTTTTCTACCTCAACAGTCTCAGGGCTGTCCTGGCATAGTGGTTGTTACCTTCAATACTCTGCTTCACCATCCTGGAGCTGGAGATTTTCAGGGACCTAGGAGCTCCCGGCCAAGAGGGAGAGGGGCTTTGGTTGCTGACCTCTTCTGCGCTCCCTTTTTGCTCATCAGGTGTGGTTGGCAAATGCCCTTGACCTTCCTCCGGAAGTCTTTCAGTCTATATGCTCCTAACCCCCAGTGTTTGCCAATTGCAAGGTTTCTGATACCTTCCTACACACATTCACCTGGAATGAGGCCACTGGCCCTTTAATATCATAAATATACAAAGCAGACATGGCCCAGAGGATAGCTGGTCAACCTGCTAAATAACTTACCCCCCCACCGACATTTATGACACTGTAATTTCGTTTAGTAGAATCATCACCGATGCAGAGATTCCAGATATAGATACCATGACATGGAAAAATGTATCTTTTCATAAGTGTGGTGTTTCAAACAAGTAGGGAAAATCAAATACAAGATTTTGGACAATTGGCTATCCATAAGGGGAAAAAATGTTACCTAAAAAGGAATGTTCTTCTGCCATTCCATATATACAATAAATTCCAGTTGGATCAAAGATTTAGGTGTAAGAAAGAAAGACTGAAAAAATTCCAGAAGGACATATAGGAAAATGTTTTTAAATCCTTGGGGAGGAGAAAATATTTTTACTTAAGAAATATAAATAATTGATATTGGGAACAAGTTAGAACCAATAATCGTATCTCAGAGGCTCACTGCAGCGCAGATCTATTAATTTATTAGCCTACAAGTATAGGTTGGCAGGGGCTCTGCTCCACTTAGATACTCAGGGACCCGGGCTCACTGAGATACCACTGTCTGGGATAGTATAGCAGGGGAAGAGACGTTGGGAGGGTCACACATGGGGTCTTCTATGTCTTGTTCCAGAAATGACACGTGTGCTTCCTGCCTAAAGCTCATTGACCAAAACCAGTCATGTGACCCTGCTGGCAAGGAGACAGGGCAATGTAGGCATCAGGTTGAACATTATGAACAATTCTCTCTCCACCACACACTGTATTCTAATATATGAAGATGGAATGGATGATTTTCCTGGGGAATATAAATTAGCAGAATTGATCTGAGATTTAAGGAGTCAAAAGAGATGAGCAAGAAGAAATGGGAAAATATTCTAAGAATTACCTTTAAAAATTGGGTCCCAACCCAGATGGCTTTATTGAGGATATTGAGTGTGTGTGTCTATTTAGGGGGAGATGTGAGAGGCTCTCAGAATTGACTGGGGCCTCCCAAAGGCGCGGGATTACAGGCTGAGCCACCGAGCCCGGCTCAGGTGTTATTTACAAATGTACATATTTAGGGAATCTTCTTGTCAATCACCAGTGATGGATGCGATCTAAAACCCTTAGCTACCAGGCACCTTCTGTGACGAGGCCTTCATCATCCTCATAGTTCCATTGACACTTACCTTTGCGCTGGGGACCAACAGCTCTGAGGCCATCAAGCCTGTGCCTGGCAGTGCAAGAGAAGAGAACAGGAATGTGTGTTGGATAAGATGGCGCTCTGACAACTAGGTGAGGGTCCAGGGTGCCAGTGAATCCATAGCCAATTGGATGGTCGTGGAGCAAGGTTGGCAGAGAAAGAATGAGGTTTTGAATGAGGTTCATTTCAGATCCTCCCTGTAAAGGTGCCCTGAGGCGTCTTCCTCTTTAACAAGCACACCAAAAAAGAAATTGTCAGTAGATAGCTCTGTCCAGAATGCTGAACAAAATAGGCCAGCCATACCAGGTGCTGCTTTGCTTTGTTTGGACAAAGGTCCCAGGCTCCTCCTGGTGAGATGCAGTTCTCACTTCCCGTCTCTGCTGTAAGGGCCCTCATGGCCTTTGTGCTGCTATCCTATTGAAGGCAGGTAGAAGAGAGGGACAGAGAATCTAAAATAGGCCCTGTTCAGTCTGGGTAACTGGGCAAGGGAGGAATGCGGAAAAGGAAAGGAAAGATAGCCGGTGATAATGAACACTGATTTGTGTGCAAATTACGTAAGCAGCGATCTGTGAGTCAGAGGCTCTTCATTTGCTCCAAAGCAAAGCCGGGTAAATACTGCCACTTTTTGTTTGCCTTGAGTTAGCTGTGTGCAAGCATGTTAGGAAACCACGGCAAAGGGCATTCCAAATGCATGTGGTGCCTTTGAGTTTATTTATTTGTCTCAATTTATTCCAGTTACATTGAAGCATGGCATGATTGTACATCTCACCCTGATTGAAGGCCATAAGCCTGTGTGGTGGGCAGGGGAAGGAGGAGGGGAGGAGAGGAACAGAGCTTCCCAGCTCCATCTAATTTAAAGCACCTTTAGCTGAGTGGTGCAGTGAAAAGGATGTGGCTAAAACAAATAAAAATCATAGCAGGATCAAAGTACATGCACAAATGTATTCCTTCTGGAAGCAGCTTCTCTTTCCCTTTCCCCCTCTCCTTTTTCCTTGTTTTCCCTTCATTCGAGACCCAGTGATCCTTTTGTGGCAAAGTGCCAGGGTGTCCTGGTCTCCCTGGAGCGCGATCGTGGTTTCATCTCTGATTGATGGGGCAAAGGCACCGGCCTGCGGGTTTGAAGGAGATCTAAGGGCCTTCCTAATTTCATGGTGGACATGTGAAGTGTCACATTAATCAGTGCTCTTTATGAGCAGTTCAAAGACAGTCATAGATGTTGGGTTTGAAGCACAGAGCCAAGGGATTTCAGGATTTTATCAACAACCTGCAGTTTCCACCCCCTCACCCCTGCGCACTTTTTGCCTGGCTGCTGCTGGGTGGAATTTTACACAAGAATCATATAGAGTTAAAGGAGCCTGAGATATCTTCCAGCTCTGACCCATTCTTTACAAATGAATCAACAGAGGCCTAGAGTCTCTCTTGGGGTCACACAGAAAGTGCATCTAGTCTAGAGGCAGTGGGTTTTTCAGACTTCCTGGTTGCTTGTGTCAACTCAAAAAAGATCAAGTACAAAGAGGGCCGGTGACTGGGAAGTTGGGGTGGGATCTGGGGTGCAATCAATGTTTTTCCTCTTTCCCACCCTGTCCCCTCCCCTCTCCCTCAGTCCACCTGTTGGTCCTTGCATGGTCTGCAGTTAGGTAAAGGCCACCAGCAGCCCAAGCCCACATCATAGCTCTCAATCCAAAAAGAAGAGAGATCCTCTCCCTCCAGTCACCCATGTATCTAATCTCAGGGCAGGACTCTGATTGGGCCTGCTTGCTTACATGCCCAGCCCTGGACCTATCACTGTGAAAAGAAGGATGGAGTTTCATGATTGGCTGGGTTCTATCCCCTGCTCTCCCTGAACCTGGTGAAGTGGTGGGAGATGGAGTGGTGGTCCCAGCAAAACTCTGTGTGTGTGCGTATGTGTTTCTCTAGTTAAAGAGAGACTCTGGGCAGAAAAGCAACATTTGTCAAGCATTTGGAGCATTATTTACTAAAGCATTGTCCAATGGGTGAGCTGTGGAACGCTAATTGAGGAGATGTTAATAAATGTCATCTGATAAAAGGGATTTGTGGTCAACATGTTGGGGAAGCTCCAGTTTAAACAGAGGTGAAGTATTTTCCTCTTGTCAGGTGGATGTGCATTTTTCAATTCCTAAGACAGAGATGTCAGTGAGTATTTTATACACTTATTAAACCAAGAAGCCCTTTCTTTCTCATTGGAGCCAATACTCTAGAAAAAAACAGAGATTATAAAATGTCACCAATTATAAGATATGTGCTGATCTCAAAGAGGCTGAAAAACAAAACAGAGTGTTTAAGAATTAAAATTGACTGTGCTATGATCTGAATGTTTGTGACCCCCCCAACTCATATATTAGAAACCTAACCTCCAGGGTGATGGTATTAGGAAGTGGGACCTTTGAGGGGCAAGTGGGTCATGAGGATGGAGCCTTCATAAATGGGATTAGTGCCCCTTATAAAAGGAATTCCAGAGAGCTTGTTTGTCCCTTCTACCATGTAAGGACACAGCAAGAAAGCACTATCTATGAGCCACAAAATAAGACCTCATTACATAATGAATCTACCTTGATTTTAGACTTTCCTATCTCCAGAACTGACTGTGAGAAATAAATTTTTGCTGTTTATAAGCTACCCAGTTTATGGCATTTTATTATAGCAGCCCAATCAGACTGAGGCAGATTATACATCTATTGTGGAATTAGTCACTTAACACTTCTCTTTCCTTGTAGATTGCAATCTTTCTGAGTACAGGGATCACACATTTGTTTTGTGTATTGCCATGCCACCAGCAGTAACAGAGCCTGGTACTTAAGGAGTAATTAATAAATATTTTCTTAATGAATATTAATAATTTTAGAAAGATAAAAATCATAACAGTTATAATCATAAAAATGACCAAAAAATTTGCAGCACATACCAATAAAAAAATAGGTGGATGGAGAATTTGGAAAGTGTGTAGTTCTGCTAATTTATTCATGTTGTTTTGTTTCAGAAGATCATACATCCTGAAACACAGGACAAACAGTCTATTTAAAGTTATAAAAAGAATGACAACTAAAACAATGACAGTGACTGTATTCTTCCAAAGTATATGAGAAGAAAGGAAGAAAAGTACACAATGTAGCAATATATAAAACAACACAAGAAAACTCCTAGAAACCACGTAAAACAGAAGATCTAAATAAGATCACATAATGTAAGACCAAATGTGTCAACTACAATTATAAATATAAATGGAGTAAATTTACCCATTTTAAGAAAAAGACTCTCAAGATGGCAATAATCCCAAAGACCATTTGTACACTATTAGAAATGAACACAGAATAATAAGAATGTTTCCAAGTAAATGAAAAAGAAAATAAAAACAGAAGTAAAGGAGGAGTCCTAATATTAATACCAGAAAATTTGAGTTAAGAGCAAGAATATTAAACTGCATGAAGAGGGCTTATTTTTGTTGATGAAATGTTCAATACATAATGAGGTTATAAATTTCCATAAAGCTATTTAAAATTTAAAAAAATTTTAAATATGTGGGGCACAATTCAGGGTTAGGTATACAAGTGTTCATTATGCAGGTACCCTTGTTGATGAGGTGTGCTCCCGCCTCCCCTGACAGTTTCCCACTGTCAGGTACTGCCAATACCACCCCTGCTCTCCTCTGGCAGTTTCCCCTTACTGCCAATCCCTTTCTTACAGTATTAGAATAGTTGTTCAAGGTTCGTTTATGAGTGAGAACATGTGATACTCAGTTCTTTGTTTCTGTGATAGATCACTCAGTATTATAGCCTTAAATAAACAATATTACTATTTGTTTGAAAAAGGATTGGACATACAAAGAGAAACCATTAGAAATACAAGACAATCTCTTAGTCCTTGACAGATTATGAAGACAAAAGCTAAGTGGACTTAACAAGTATAATAATTCCATATTATTTAGAGTGATAATAGCACATTCATTTTTCCTCTCAAATCAAGTAAAATTCAACCGAAGCATCTACCTGCTGAAACTGGTGGCAAGTTTGACATGACATTTTAAAAACTGTATATAAAGCCTCACCCCTTCCTTGAATCTTATTACATGAGAACTCCTTTCTGGACAAAGGGAAGAGGCCTGGTCCTCTGTCCACGGTGGCTTCTGCAGCTGTTGCTCCCTCCCAGGCCAGGTCTGCCTGCTCAAAGTCCAGCAGGTACAGCAGTGAGTCAAAGTCTCTGTTAGGGGGAAACACAAGGACACAATCCCCTGGTCACTCCCACAGTCCCTTCACGATCCTTCTCCTTCAGGCCTGCAGTTGAAGATCTGTCTGTTAACTCTGAGGGTGGGATGGGTGTGAATTGTTCATTTTCTTTATGGCCTGTCTTAGTCCATTTAGGCTGCTATAAAAAGATACCATAAACAGCTTACAGACGTCAGAAATTTCTCACAGTTCTGGAGGCTGGAAGTTCAAGATCAAGGTGCTGGGGAGACACATAGATTCAGTATCTGGGGAGGACCCACTTCCTGGTTCATAGAGGGTGTCTCTTTGCTGTAACTCACACAGCAGAAGGGGTGAAAGAGCTCTGTGAGGTCCCTTTTATAAGGGACTAATCCCATCCACGAGGGCTCTGTCTCCATGACCTCATCACCTCCCAAAGGCTTCATCTCCAATTTCTCACTTGGGCATGAGAATTTTAATGTGAATTACAATAATTTTGAGGGTCACAAACATTCAGATCCCAGCACTCTCTAAAGCAAAGCCTTTATTTCTCTCCTTTCTTTTTTAGTCGGGCTGATGACTCCATGGGAAGCGCTTGATGGTCCAGATAACCAGACCCTAGAACCCAGACCCACCAACAATCATGTCTAGGAGCATTTGGAAAGTCAGTGTCTGGGTTTCGCTTCCCCCCAAGACTGGTCAGATGTTCTTGCTACCACAGAAAAAGTCTGTGCTAACCATCCTACCCTGCCAACATAGTCTGCTCCATGGGTCTCGCAACAGATCAACCACCACATAAGGGTATCAAGTAAGCCAATGATAGAAGATTGATCTGAAAGTTCACATTGTAACTATACCTACAGACAGAGAATACATCTTATTTCATGTGACCATGGATCAGCAATAAATTTTAAATGCTGGAGAGAATACAGACCTCATTCTCTAACTACAGTGTAATAAAAATAAAAATAAGAATTAAAGAACAGCTTAGAAATAGACAAAAGACCAACTTCTTAGGAAATTAAAACAATCATCTCATGAATAAAAAAGTCAAATCAGCAATGAAAACATATTTAGAAAAGAATGAAAAAGAAAATGCCACATGCTAGAGCTTACTAGACATAGCTTAGATACTGAGAAATTAAGTCCATAGTTTTAAAATTGTCAAAGGAAATTAATTGTGACATTACTCAAAAGAAATACAAGGCCGGGCTCGGTGGCTCAGCCTGTAATCCCGCGCCTTTGGGAGGCTGAGGTGAGTGGATTGCCAGAACCCGCAGGTTCGTGACCTGCCTGGGCAGGCAAGACCTCATCGCTACAATAAAATCAAAAAATTAGCCGGGCGTGGTAGTGCACGCCTGTAATTCCGGCTACTCAGAAGGCTGAGGCGGAAGGATCACCGGAGCCTGGCAGGTCGAGGCTGTGGTGGCCGGGAGCGGCCACTGCACTCCAGTCTGGGCGACAGAGTGAGACTCCAACTCAAAACAAAACAAAACAAAACAAAACAACAACAAAAAAGAAATACAAAAAGCCCCAAAGAAAGCAGAAGAAAAGACTAAAGATTACAGCAGAAATAACTAATTAGAAAACAGAAACATAACAGAATTGTTAAATGAAGATCAAGAACTGACTCTTTAGAAAAATGAACAGATAGCCTACTAATTAATCAAGAAAAAAGAGGAAGAAAACATGACTATATCCCATAAGACAAACCTCAGATAAACCAGAATTTGAAGAGAATGATTCTTACAATTCTGTGTTAAAAGAATTTGAAAATGTGTTTGAAGAAAATTATTTCCAAGAAATAATTGAAGAAGTGGTGAATATTTAAGAAGTGGGGCCCTAAAAACTGGAATTATCGTTTGGAGGGTGGGCCTCTTGTTGTACACTCAGAATTTGTTCCTCCAGATCAAATAGTCAACCAAAGTTGTTAATCTGGAAATTTTGAGGTTATGTCACAATTTACGGAAGAAACCCCTAGTTGTGGCAAACAGGTGACTGGTTACATGACAATATACCTGCCTACACTATGTTGAAAAAACACTGTTTGATGAAAAACAGAGCCGGGCTTGGTGGCTAAGCCTGTAATCCTGCGCCTTTGGGAGGCTGAGGTGAGTGGATTGCCTGAGCCCGCGGGTTCGAGACCTGCCTGGGCAGTGAGACCTCATCTCTACAATAAATCAAAAAAAATCAGCCGGGCGTGGTAGCGCATGCCTGTAATTCCGGCTACTTGGAAGGCTGAGGCGGAAGGATCGCCGGAGCCCAGCAGGTCGAGGCTGCGGTGGCCGGGAGCGGCCACTGCACTCCAGTCTGGGCGACAGAGTGAGACTCCAACTCAAAAAGAAAAAAAAAAAGAAAAAGAAAAAGAAAAACAGTATGACTCCCGTGCTTCACCCTCCCCATTCACCTGACCTTGTCCTGAGTGATTTTTTTTTTCTGGAAGAAAAAAGTCCTCAGAGGGAAATGTTTTGCCAATGTGGAAGAGGAGAAACAAAAGAATGGCAGAAGTACTAAAAGTCATTAAAATTGACAAGTTCAAAAACTGTTTTAGCCGGGTTTGGTGGCTCAGCCTGTAATCCCACGCCTTGTGAGGCTGAGGTGAGTGGAATGCCTGAGCCCGCGGGTTCGAGACCCACCTGGGCAACTTGGTGAGACCTCATCTCTACAATAAATAAAAAATTAGCCGGGCGTGGTAGCGCGTGTCTGTAGTTCCAGCTACTTGGAAGGCTGAGGCGGAAGGATCGCCGGAGCCCAGCAGGTCGAGGCTGCGGTGGCTGGGAGCGGCCACTGCACTCCAGTCTGGGCGACAGAGTGAGACTCCAACTCAAAAAAAAAACCAAAACAAAACTGTTTTGAGGAGTGAAAAAAGTACGTTGATAGGTGTATTGCATCCAACAGAGAGTATTTTGAAGGTAAATGAAGTTTAAACATGTAAGAATAAATACACGATTTTTTATAAGTAAATTCCTGTTTTTTGGGGGTCCCCCTCATAAATGTGCCAACATCTATAGAAAACATCTGAGAAAGCAGTAAAAGGATCACAGCAACAAGGTGTGGCTTGTGTGTGTGCACATGTGCATGGTGTGTGTGTGTGCGTGCATATGGGTGTTTGCATGTACGCTATGTATGGTGTGTGTATGTCTCTGTGTGTATGTGTATGTAGCACATATGTGTGTCCATGTGCATTATACATGGTGTGTGTGTGTGTGTGTGTGTGTGTGTGTGTGTGCATGGTGTGTGTGTGCATGGTGTGTGTGGGGGTTTTAACCATGTGTACTCTCCCTCATGTTTCCCAAGCTTCTTCAAGTACAGATAATAATAATAGAGAAAAAAACGCAGCAACATATTTCTAGGGAACGGTGCCATGCTTTGCTGGCTGTCAGCTGCTGGTTCAGACTACCTCCATCCTTCTTCCCATGCTCAGTGTTGCAGGAGGCTGACTACATGGACAAGACTCCAGCGACTTCTCTACTTTCTGGCTTCTGGTCAGGTTGGCAGTCGGACAGAGAGTCAGAGAAGGGGCAGTAGCTGGGCGAGGCCACATGGCTCTTGCCTCATCTGTTGCTGTTAATGATGTCTTCTGCTTTCACCCTGAACTTCATCTCAACTTCTGTGCTTCTGCTGAGATCTTAGCTCTTCTCAGCTGGTACTTCAAACTCGGAGATGTGCAACCCAGATGTTCCTTCCAGGAAGGACATGCTCCCAGCTTCAAGAGTGGTCAGCACATGGCTTCTACCTGTTAGTTTTTCAGGGTCTGCCCAGTCACAGGACCCACTTGGCCTGGGTTGTGCATAGCCCATACCTGGAGCCCCAAGAGGCAGAGTTTGAAGGTCTGGGCAACTAGGATATAAAGACCTGGGTGTCTGAGTACAAAAGCCTGGACATCTTGGGTATAAGGATCTGAAGTCTTGAGTATAAGGTCTAGATGTCTTTGGTATAAAGGCCTGAGCATCTTGGGTACAAAGACCCAGGTATCTTGGTATAAAGGCCTGGGCATCTTGGGTATACATGCCTGGGCATCTTGGCCCAACATGTGACATTGGATGTCACTGCTTCCTTGGGGGGGGTCCCTGCCAGACTGACTGCGGGTCAGGCCTGTGATACAATTAGACTTCTTCTTCCCTCCTGCCTCCTTTTCCAGGTGCTGGTCCCTCATAAACATCTTGTGCCCTGTCATTGCCTCAATTCCTGCTTCTGAAGACCACCAACCCATGACAGCCACTCTCCCTCCAGCTCCATCAGCTACTTCCCACTCTCCCACCTTCAAGACTAGGGATCATACTTCCCAGCTGCTGCCAACCCCAGGATACTGTGCTCTTACTGGTCACTTTAAACTTTCTGCTAATACTTTTGTAAATAGTTCATGTTTGAAAAAATACTTCCTGAATCACTCAATGTGAGTGCTTCTCTGTTACCTGTCAGACCCTGCCTGTTACAGTATGAAACATATAACCTACCTGGGTGCCTGGTGCTGGGAGCAGAACCTGGGAAGTACCTCCACTGGCAACCCATGAAAGGACCTTCTGGGGCCATTTTGGGGAAAGGAAGGTCATTTAAGCTATTCCCAGAAAAGATTGCCGGCTTTAATCATGATACTATTTAGATCTTCCGGCAGGTTTCCTTGGGTGCTGTCTTGGCTCAGGGGTGCTTCCAGAACAGGAGGGTCTGTTAGAATACTGGCCCCATGAATCATATATTAACTTCCCGAAGCTGGTCTTTGGGGAGGGAGGCAGGAGAGGGTGGGTGGAAGGAGGACTCAATGAAAGAGTATTTAAACAGAAGATGTGTCTACGATGTTCTTTATAACTACAGTGTTTTGTGCAGTTGCCCTGTGGAAAGGAAGACTCTTGCACCAGACCCCACAGCTTCACTAAGAGCTGCGATATGGGGATAGCTTAAATGGTCTTCCTTTCACCAAATGCCCCCAGAGGCCATTGCTGTCCCCTGTGTCTCATGTGTGTCAGAGGTCCTGCTGGGTGGATGGGCACAGGGCAGGTCTTTGTGTCTGCCCTGTTACCAGGTACCCATTAGGTTGCATATTTCTTTTTTTGAAGTCAGGCTCTCACTTTGTTTCCCAGGATGGAGTGCAGTGGCATGATCATAACTTACTATGACCTCAACCTCCTGGGCTTAGGCGATCCTTCCACTTCAGTTGGAACTACAGCGTATGCCACCACACCCAGCTATTTTTTTGATTTTTCATAGAGACAAAATGTCGCTGTGTTGCCCTGGTTGTCCTTGAACTGCTGGATCAAGCAGTTCTCTCACCATGGCCTTTCAAAGTGCTGAGATTGTGGGTGTGAGCCACCATGCCTGGCCTAGGTTGTATGTTTCATCCTGCAATAGGCAGGGTCTGACAAGTAACAGAGGAGCACTCAGGTGAGAAATTTGGGAAGCATTTTAGATGGGTGGCTCTGGGTCAGGGAGGAAAATGGTCAATGGTAAGGAGGCCCGTGGGAGAACAGTAGGCCAGAGTGCATGGAAAAGTCTTTCCAAAGGGGCAGCTTGGCCCTCCCCTGCTGGGACCCAGATGAAGAGGGATGGGCTGGAACAAGGTGGGTATGGCAACCAACTTATCTTGGTTTTACTGGGACTTTTTGGTTTTAAAACGGAAAGTCTCACTTTCAAGGAAACACTCTCCTCTCCACTATGAGTCCTAGGCAAGGGGGAACAATTCGGTCACCCTGGAGCTGATTAGAGTTGTGGGGGATGGCAGAGAAGTGGCTCCACTAGGCTGGGTACATGTAGGGTGCAGTCAGGGGCTAGGCTGTCCTCCCAGGAAGGAGGTTAGGCAGGAAGGACAGGTCAAGGTAGGGTCACAGAGGGCCTCCTCATTGAACTTGACTTCATTATGCAACAAGTTCAGCCCTCACTCTCCATGAGAACCGGAGGGCATGCTTCACCCATCTGTACCTCGATTTCCCCTTGTAAAATGAGCACTGGATTCTGCTCTCCAAGGCCCTGCCCAGAGCAGCACTTCCTGACTGCCGTCCGGGGCCTCTCTTTGGCCCCAGCAGGAGTCACTGAGCCCACACGTGCTACTCTGCAGGGTTTCATCGCCTTGGTGGGAACCAGGACTCCCATCTGTATCTGGGCCTGGCGAGGGTAGCCTGGCACTTTGGTTTTCCTCCTTCTGACCTTCCCAGCAGCTCCCTTGACCCTCAGTACGGAATTGACTCCTCTTACCTTGCTTCTAGTCCTGACCTGCCTCGGTTTCCTTTTGTCCCCAAATTTCCTTAGGGAGTGAGATGCTTTCTGAGTGCCTCCTACCTGGCATCCCACTCTCCAGGTCACCTACTTTGGTCAGCAGCCCCTTCCAGTGTATGGATTGCCCCTGGCGCCCTGTGGGCTGCCTCTTTTCTCCCAACACAGGTCCTCACTGGATCTTGTCTCATCTCAAGGTGAACCAACCACATGTTCCTCAAGAACTCCAACAGAGAAAAAAGTGTTGCAAATGACAGAATAAGGTGAAGTCAACTTAGGGTTTTGCTATACGTTTAGAGGTTATCTTAAGTGTTTCTTTCATCGGTTTTTCAAAGGAAGCACAGGAGATTTTTAGATAATCTTTTTTTTTTTTTTTTGAGTCAGAGTCTCACTCTGTCACCCAGGCTGAAGCGCAGTGGCATGACCACGGCTCACTGCAGCCTTGATCTTCTGGGCTCAGGCGGTCCTTCCACCTCAGTCTCCTGAGTACATGAGGCTATAGGTGTGTGTCATCACACCCAGTTACTATTTTCTTTTTTTTGATTTTTTGTAGAGATGAGGTCTTTCTGTTTCTCAGGCTGGTTTCGAACTTCTGGGCTCAAGTGATCCTCCCAAAGTGCTGAGATTACTGGCATAAACCATGGTGCCTAGCCTAAACTGATCTTGAATTTCATCCTTAGGGTGAGGATCCCACCTTGGCAGCTCAGGTCTGGTCTGCTTTGTTGCCCCTTGTGTCTTGGACCCATTCAAATATGGGTGACATGTGGCTGGCAGGTATTTGGGGGCTGTGAGGGCAGAGCCCAACGTGGAGAGCCTCAGAGTCCACTGATTCCAGTCCCTTCCCAGTCATGGATATGAGAAACTGGAGCATATAGAGGGGGTGCCTGGTCCTGACCGGTCATGAATTTACAATATACCGTTAGAACACTCTGGAAGAACAGACACCACATTTTGTTTTTAGCTGGAGTGAGAGACAGCCCTGAGAACTCAGTACCCAGCTTTCGACCCAAGCCTCTAGGCTACTGAGAAACAAACCAGACCAGAACCCTTGGAGGGGGCCTATGTCAGCGTAGCCTTGGGGAGAATGACGTGGAACATGTCTTCAGGTGCTTAAGTCCATTCCGCTAAGTGCTGTGGGCTGTAGACGCAATGGGACTCTCAGTCCTGGAGAAAACCTTTTAATAAGTCATTATTAAAACCATTTGCCTTTTCACTGTTTGCATATGTAATGCTTGAAATATCTCCTTCCTAATTATCCTGGAGGTTGATATTCAGCAGAGTTCTCTCCCCTTCGAGGCCCCTCACCCCTGTCATAAAGCTGCCCGGTGAGCGGGGCTGGTGAGGGCCCACTTGGGAGGGGCGAGGTGCTTCCAGTCTCCCCCGCCCATCCCTGCCACACCTGAGAAGTAAGAGCTGTAAAGTGCCCAAAGAAAGTTGTGGGGTGAGTTCCTGGAGTGTCCCAGGGTTTCTCAGTACAGTGGTGGGAGCTCCCCAGAAGGGGAGGGAGAGGCGCAAAGGGCAATGGGCTCCTCTTTGGCCTGCGTCCTCCTGCAGCAGTGGCAATGGCTGCAGGAGTCCTCGGGGGCCACATGAAGGCTATGAAGAGTCAGGCCAGCAGTGCCCACGAGCCCCACACAGACCGACAGCCAAGGCCACCCCTGAGACCCCGTAGGACTGGCAGGTGCAGGACCACCACAACCCTTGTGTAGGCGGTGCCAGGCCTGGGTGCGCCATTTGTGGGGACCAAAGCAAAATGGAAGAGTGGAGCGCCTTGTTAAAAAAAGTCTTCAGACTTTCAAGGCAGTGACAGCAGGGCACTGAACCCAGTTTAGGGCTCTTTTGAGTTTGGAGCCCTGTGTGTGTCTGCCTGGGTCGCATACCTGTGGCGCCGACTCTGGATGTCACCGCCATCCTTGTCTTTCTCCTCTGCCTATTTTTCTCCCCTTAACCATTTTTTAGGTTAAGAAACAAGCATGGAGAGGTCATGGTCCCACTGCTGGACTTGGAAACTGGACCCGCTAACTTCTGTGGGATGTTCTTGGAAAGCATGAGAGGTCCTGGGAAGGCCTGGGGAATCCTGGACCTCTGCCCTCCTTCTGCCACCTCCCTCCTCTCTCCCTTCTCTCCAGTGCACAACATTGATCATTCATGCCACTGGAAGATCCCAGCTTCCAGAGGACAGAAGGCACTAGTGCCCGGTCAGCGGTACTTACTGGTGCTTTCCTCGTGTGGACATTGCTAGGAGCCCGGGCACAGGGGTGAGTGAGGCAGAAGGGTCCCAGACCCAGGAGCTACTGTCTCTGAGGGAGACGGACTTCCATTATGAATCACCACCAGGAAATGCTGGAAATGCTCCCAGGACATGGAGAGCAAACAGGCACTCTCCAAAGACTTGCCCCACCAAGTAGGGGTCAGACCAGGGAAGAGAAGAGGGAGTGTTGGGGGCTGTGAGAAGTCGCCAAGCGACCAAGAGCTTGGCGTAGGCCAGGAACTAGAAACAGGCCAGAGGAGCAGGGGGATGGCTGAAGGGGTTGCTCAGGGTTTGGAGAAAGGAGATTGGAAGGGTTGGTAGCCCAGGACAGTGTGATGACAATGTTTCATTCATTTACAGGCAACTCAGAGATGGTGTCATGATGGTAGATGTGTTTCAAGAGACTCCTGCTGGCTGCAGGGCTCAGGATGGACACAGTGGCAAAACTTGGAGCCAGATCAGAGAAGAGGCATTCACACTAGTCCAAGCCTCCCCAGGATTGAGGGTCCTCAGGCAGCACAGGGGAGCAGACCCTGGTCTGAGTCCATCTTTCCTTCTAGGATGAAGAAGTGGAGAAAAATCCAGCAGAACTCTAACAGAAGCCTGCAGGCAACCTTGGAGGCAAGGAGGAAAGAAGTGTTTCTTTGAAACTGGAAAATGGCGTTGTCTGCTTAGTTCTTATTGCCTTGAAAACTATCTGAAGGGCATTTGCGTTTTAATTTTAATAATAGTCACCACTTTGCTTCTTAAAAAGGTCGGGGCATTTCACACTCCCCTCTGCAGTGTATTAGAGACACTTGATCCACATCCCTACCAGCAATGTGTGTTACAGTTTCCTTTTAAAACAGTTTTTGGAGTCTTGACGGTGTAGTGATATTGCTCTGTTGCTCTAATTTGAATTTCCCTGACTTCTAGTGATTTTGAGCATCTTTTCATATGTTCGCTGGACATTTATTTGCTCTGACTCACTTTTTTCCCATTCATATCTCTTGTCCCTCTTTACTGTTGTCTTTTTTATGTGCTTATTATATATTTAAGACATTAGCATCTTATTGGTCATCTGTTAAATTTTTTTTGGTACATTTAAAAATCTTTTCCTGTGGTACCTTTGCCATATAGACATTTTGAATTTTCTGAAGTAAACATTAAAAATCAAGGTACACATAAATACAAAAAAGTACACACTTTAAGTATTCAGTCTGATGAATTTATTTTCTTATTTTTTGGGGTGGGCTGTTATTTTATTTCTGTGACATACATTCATGTGTAACTTGAGCCTTTTCTTGGAGAAATACAAGACAGATATGTTGCTATTAATATTTACCATCCAGGGAAAGAGGTTCTTCATAAACTTAAAAAAAATGTTGCTGAAGCTTTATTTTTACCTTTGTTTTATTTTATGTTTTAAAATAGACTTTATTTTTTAGAGTATTTTTAGGTTCCTAGGAAAATGGACAAGAATGTACAGAGAGATCCCATCAACTCCCGATTTTCATGAGCATTTAAAAAGATAATTTAAAAAATTTTAAAAATATTTTAAAGTTTATAAAAAGTTGTAAGAATAAGACAGAAAGCTTGCATGTACCTTTCATTCAGCTTCTTCTAATGATAATATCCAACATAACCACAGCCACAGTACATTACCAGAACCAGGAAATTGATATTAATGTAATATTATTAACTCAGATATAGACTTAATTTACCAGATTTTGAATCCACTCTTTTTTGTAGCATATAGTTCTATGAAATTTTATTCTGTGAATAGATTTGAGTAAACTTCAACACAGGATACAGAACTGTTCCATCACTACACATGTATACACACACACACACACACACACACACACACACACACACACACACACACACCGACTCCTGTTACCTTAATACTCCAGTGTGATGAGTTTTAATCCGGCGAACACACCTATGTAATTACCAGCAAATCAATATGTAAAAGTTTTCAGAACACTGGATGTCTCCCTGCCCCATCCAGTAATGAACCCCCAGAGGTAATTGCCATCCTGACTCCTAGTTCCACAGATTACTTTTGACCTTTATACAGAGGAATTCATACAGGCTGTGCTTTTTTCCCTGATTATGAAAATAGCAGCATCCTTTACATCCTTGAAAGTGTATAAAGAAGAAAACATTTGTTGGTGTGTTTTAATATACTTTTTACATTTATTGGCCATTTCTATTTTTTTCTTCTGTGAATTGCTTGTGAGGTCCCTACTGCTTTTTTAAATTGGTGGCTCAGCCTGTAATCCCGCACCTTTGGGAGGCTGAGGTGAGTGGATTGCCTGAGACCGCGGGTTCGAGACCCGCCTTGGCAGTGAGACCTCATCTCTACAATAAATCAAAAAATCAGCCGGGCGTGGTAGCGCATGCCTGTAATTCCGGCTACTTGGAAGGCTGAGGTGGAAGGATCGCCAGAGCCCAGTAGGTCGAGGCTGCGGTGGCCGGGAGCGGCCACTGCACTCCAGTCTGGGTGACAGAGTGAGACTCCAACTCAAAAAAAAAAAAAAAAATTATGTTAAAATGTCCCATTCTAGAGTAAGGATATTAATTCTTTGTTACCTTTGTTGCCTATGTTTTTTCCTGATTTATCATTTGCTTAATTTTATCATTTGAGGGCTGAATATTTTCACATTTTAGGTAAAATCTTCCTTTGTTATTTGTTTCATACTTGCTATGGTTTGAAAGTGTGTTCTCTCTGAAACTCTTGTTGAAGGAGTTAACCCTAAAGTTAACAGTATTGAGAGGTGGGGGCCTTTAAGAGGTTATTGTTTCATGAGGGCTCTGCCTTGGTGAATTAATTAATACCTCTGTGGATTAATAGATTAGTGGGGCCAGGCTTGGTGGGTCCTAGCACTTTGGGAGACCGAGGCAGGAGGACTATTTGAGGCCAGGAGTTGGATGCTGCAGTGAGCTATGAGCACTCCAGCCTGGGTGACAGAGCAAGACCCTGTCTCAAACAAAAATAGATTAATAGGTTATTATAGAAGTTGTTAGTTTTCATGATTGTGGGCCTTTTTTATCCCTCAGTAAGCCCCTCATGCCCTGTGATGCTCTCTGTCATGTTACAGTGTAGCAGGAGGCCCTCACCAGAACCTAATCACATGTGGACCCTCAACCTTAGACTCCCAGCCTCCAGAACAGTCAGAAAGGCATTTCTCCCCATTTCAGGTACTCTGTTATAGCAACAGAAAGCAGACTAAGACAAAACAGTTACTTTAAAAAGTCTTACTAGACTTACTATAAGTCAGTTAAATAGTCGCCTATATTTTCTTTAAAAATATTTTACCATTTCTTTTTCATATTTAGCTTTGCAATTGCTTTGCAATTTGCTTTGGGATATGATTGGGAGTGAGGCTCTAACTTCAATATTTTCCTCGAAGAGTCAATTTTGCAAACATTATTCAGTGAAAATTGCATGCTCTGTCTGTGTCTGCAGTGCTTTTTTGATTGTATGTTAAACCTTGGCTAGTAGTGTCTTTTTCCAGTGCATTCTCTCCCTATCATTGGTATATTAATTTCTGTACCATGAAGCTCATGTTTTTATTGTTGCTGTCTCATTTATTTTAATATCTCCAAAGGCAAACAACCTCACTGCTCCTCTTTCCCCCAGTTTTTTTTTGATTTATTGTAGAGATGAGGGCTCACCAGTTGCCCAGGCTGGTCTCGAACCCCTGAGCTCGGGCAATCCTCTCGCCTCAGCCTCCCAAAGTGCCGGGATTATAGACGTGAGCCACCATGCCTGGCTCAAAATGTTTTAGTTATCCTTTCCCTTTCTTCTTTCAGATCATCTTTAGAATTATGTAGTCAACTTTTCGGAGTGGCATTGGGCTCGCAACAATTTGGGGGAATTAGACTTATTTACAGTATAGTTAGTCAGAAGCACAGTCTAGCTCCTTTTACTTCTTTCCTTCTCCTCACATCTTATTTAGTCATAGTTAGTCAGAAGCACAACTTTCTGTTTGCTGTAACATCTTTCTTGCTGGGGAGTCGTCAGTACTCAGTGCAAAGACACAATCGTATTAGGTGTTTTTGTCTTCAGGAAGCAGCGTGGTGCTCGACATGTTGTTGGGCCCATACACGCCTCTTACATGGATTGATGTGGAAGCACCCTGGGCACCAATGACAAGAGCTCCACTTTTTAAAATTACTATTATATTTTATTATTATTTGAGTTGGGGTCTCACTGTTGCCCAGGCTGGACTGCAGTGGCACAATCATGGCTCACCACAGCCTCAACCTTTTGGGCTCAGGCGATCCTCTTGCCTCAGCCTCCTGAGTACCTGGGACTACAGGCGTGTGCCACCACGCCTGGCTAATTTTTTTTTGATATTTTGTAGAGATGAGTCTCGCTATATTGCCTAGGCTGGGCTTGAACTCCTGGGTTCAAGCAATCCTCCCACCTCGGCCTCCCAAAGTGCTGGGATTACAGGCATTGAGGCATTGTGCCTGGCCACTCTCTATTTTAGAAATTAAGTTACTGTGCACAGTTCTATTTTACAAATTCTATTTTAGATTCTTTGGCTTAAAAATGCTTGAGAACTCATACCTTTGTGCAGACTCGGCCCTCAGTAGTGAGATGCAGCCCTCAGATCCAGGAAGGGAGATATTGGGAATCTGGGAGTTTTTCTGGCAACCTCAGCTTCCCAGCACATGGGTGGCCCCAGGATCCGCTTACACATAAAACCTCAGGCATGTTGAACCCTTTTTAAGGGAAAGGGGAAGGATGTGAGTGGAAGTGATCACAAAGTGTCTCTTTTCACCTGGAACACTCCAGTTGAGCAATCTCACCATTCCAAAGGATGAAGATTGAAGGAAGCAATGGTGGATGGGGGGCTTGGACGAGGTGAAGTCACCCAGGAGCTCCCCAACAAGTTGATGTAGGTGGAGAAACTGTATTTACCTCCCCAGAAGCAGCAAATGTGGAACACTGTTTTTGGTGGCTTCTGAGAGCACGTAAGCATGTATTTCCTGGTGTAAATTCCCTAGCAGTACTTGATTCTTTTTCCTCCTGCCAAAGGGATTTCCATTCTGAACCTTCTGTTGGGGCAGAGTTTATTTTAAGCAAGGTGTTTCCCCAGACGTGAGACCGGCAAGCCCAATGGTCTTTGATGGGACTTGCTGTTGAAGGGAA
Organism: Cephalopachus bancanus; assembly: GCA_027257055.1. Taxonomy (NCBI): domain Eukaryota; kingdom Metazoa; phylum Chordata; class Mammalia; order Primates; family Tarsiidae; genus Cephalopachus; species Cephalopachus bancanus. The sequence goes on along the minus strand of JAPVLO010000135.1, from coordinate 5,057,107 downwards.
AACGGCCCCTTTCTTTCTTGTTCCTTCAACCCTTACTGATAGTAATTGGCTGTTGCCTCTTATGATTTCTCCAGAGAAATGGAAATAGCAGCTCAGAGTCTTAAAACAACGTCCTTTGATCTAAAAGTTCCAGGAAATAAAACACCTTGCAGTTATGGAGTCCAGACAGGGACACGTTTCCAGAAGGTCCCGAAGCTGTGCTGCTGCCCCTCGCTTGTCAAGTGCAGCGTCCTCAATCCAGACCGACACGATGAGTCCTGTGTGCAGTCTGGTTCCCTTCCTGCTCACAGATGTCTGTGAAAGAGTCTATGGGCAATGCACACCCTCCTTGCCCACGCCTTGGTGCATGCCTGACTATTTCTCCCAAGACTATTGCAACAGCCTCCAAATGTCTCCATTCCCCAACCTCTTCCTGCTCAGATTCACCCTCCCCCACATGACAGGCTCTCCATGTGAAATGTGGACATTCCATTAGAACCAGCATGTGAAGCCAGCAGGGGCGGGGGCTGCTTGCAAGAGTTGGCCCTCTGGGTGCTGGAAGCCTGACTGGTTCAGGAAGATGCTCCCTGTATAAGGTGCTCCGCTGTCTCAGACCTTTCCTAGTCAGGTGGGCTGTATCTGGCTTTTATGGACTGAATTGTGCCCCCACAAATTCATCTATTGAAGTTTTAACCTCAATACCCGAAAACACGGCTGTATTTGGACATAGGGTCTTTAAAGAGGTAATTAAGTTAAAAGGTCACTCACTGGGCTGGGTCCTAACAGAACATGATTGATATCCTTATATGAAGGGGAATTTTGGATACAGACAGACACAGAGGTCCAACCATGTGAAGACACAGGTAGAAGATGGCCGTCCATAAGCCAAGGAGAGAGGTCTCAGGAGAAACCAATCCTTGTCCCCTGATTTTGGACTTAGTCTCCAGAACTGTGAGAGAATAAGTTTCTGTTGTTGAAGTCACCCTGTCAGTGTTTCTTTGTTACAGCACCTGAGCTGACTCATACTCTGGCTAACTAGACATCTAGCAGTTCTTTTTGTGAAAGGCAAAATAATTTGTTGAGATTATCTGACCTTCCAGTAGAATAGGGACCAGATATTGTGTATTTATTTATTTATTTGAATCAGGGTCTCATTCTGTCACCCAGGCTGGAGTGCAATGGCATGAACATAATTCACCACAGCCTCACCCCCCTAGACTCAGGCAATCCTTCTGCCTCAGCCTCCCAAGTAGCTGGGACCATAGGCATGTGCCATCATGCCTGGTTAATTTTACTGATTGTTTTTTTTTTTTTGTAGAGATGAGGTCTTGCTATGTTGCACAGACTGGTCTCTAACATCTGGACTCAAGTGATCCTCCTGTTTCAGACTCTCAAGATGTTGGGAGCTTGAGACACTGTGCCCAGCAGGTATCATGTATTTAAATGTTAGTCATGTACCAATACCAGGCTGTTTTGATTATTGTAGCTTTATAATAAAGTTTAATGTCTGGGAGTGTGATACCTCCTATTTTGTTTTTTTTTGCTGAGGATTGTTTTAGTGATTCATGGTCATTTATGTTTCCATAAGAATTCCTGTATTGTTTTTTCTAGCACTAAGAAGAATGTTGCTGGTAATTTGATGGGTATTGTGTTAAATGTGTAGATTGCCTTAGGTAAAATGGACATCTTAACAATGTTGATTCTTCTAATCCATGAGTATGGAATATTTTTCCACTTGTTTGTGTCATCTTTGAGTTCTTTGAACAGTGTTCTGTAGTTTTCATTGTAAAGGTCTTTCACTTTTCTGGTTAGGAAGATGCCAAGGTATTTCATTTTTGTGTGGCTATTGTGAATGGAATTGTGCTTTTTATTAGGGTTTCTGTTTGTTTATTATTGGTGTATAGAAATGCAATTGTCTTTTGTACATTTATTTTATATTCTGAGACTTTGCCAAAGTCCTTTATCAGTGCAAGGAGGTTTTTGACAGATTCTCTTGGGTTTTCAAGGTACACAATCATGTCATCTACAAAGAGAGATAACTTGACTTCCTCTTTTCCTATTTGGATACCCTTGATCGTCTTCTCTTTTCTGATTGCTCTAGCTAGGACTTCCAAAACTTTGTTGAACTGAGTGAGAGTGGGCATCCTTGTCTTGTTCCAGTTTTCAGGGGAGATGTTCCAATTTTTGTCTCTTTAGGAGTATGTTGGCTGTGGGTTTCTCGTAGATGACTCTTACTATTTTGAGGTATGTTCCATGTATGCCTAGTTGTTCGAGGGTTTTTATCAAGAAGAGGTGCTGGATTTTATCAAAAGCTTTTTCTGCATCTACTGATATAATCATGTGATTCTTGTTTTCAACGTCTGTTGATGTAGTTAATTATGTTTATGGTCTTATGAATGTTGAACCAGCCTTGCATCCTGGGCATGAAGCCTACTTGGTCATGATGGATGATTTTTGAGATGTGTTGTTGAATCCAATTTGCTAGGATCTTGTTGAGAATTTTAGCATCTACGTTCATCAAAGATGTTGGCCTGTAGTTCTCTTTCTTTGTTGAGTCTTTACCTGGCTTGGGTATCAATGTGATGTTAGCTCCATAAAATGATTTGGGGAGAGTTCCATCTGTCTCAATCACCTGGAATACTTTCAGTAGGATTGGTATCAGTTCCTCTTTGCATATTTTTAGAATTCTGTTGGAGAGCCACCTGGTCCAGGGCTTGTTTTTTGTAGGTAGTTTTCTTATGACATAGTTAACAACAGGCATATCAACCGATGGAATAGAATTGAGATTCCAGAAGCAAAACCTCGATTTCTCAACCAACTCATCTTCAACAAAGCCTGCACCACCCACTACTGGGGAGAGGAGAATCTATTCAGTAAATGGTGCTGGAAAAACTGGCTGACCACATGCAGAAGATTGAAACAGGACCCCTACTTAGCCCCATACACAAAAACTAACTCTAAATTGATCACAGACCTAAATGTAAAACATCAAACTGTAAGAACCTTAGAAAATGCAGGAGACACTTTTATGAAAGTTGGAACTGGCAATCAATTCCTGATCAAAACGTGAAGTGCCCAGGCCATAAGAGATAAGATAGACAAGTGGGACCTCATTAAACTGACAAGCTTCTGCGAAGCCAAAGAAACCATCAAGAGAGCAGGGAGACAGCCCACAGACTGGGAAAAAATATTTGCCAACTCCACGTCTGACAAAGGCCTAACATCAAGGATCTATAAGGAACTCAAACATGCTGAAAAGAAAAAAACCAAACAGCCCCATTACAAAGTGGGCAAAAGATATGAATAGACACTTCTCAAAAGAAGACATACAAGCAGCCAACAAATACATGAAAAAATGTCCAGCCTCACTAGTCATCAAGGAGATGCAAATTAAAACTACACTGAGATACCATCTAACTCCAGTCAGAATGGTCATCATCAATAACTCATAAAACAATAGATGCTGGAGAGGATGGCGAAAGGGAATACTGCTACACTGTTGGTGGAATTGTAAACTAGTTCAGTCTCTGTGGAAATCAGTGTGGCGATTCCTAAAAGTTCAAAAAATTGACCTTCCATATGAACCCGCAGTCCTCCTACTGGGAATATACCCGAAAGAACTCAAATCACTCTATGAAAAAGATACCTGCACACGTATATTTATCGCAGCATTGTTCACAATAGCAAGAACATGGAACCAACCATGCTGCCCATCAAAAGAGGACTGGATAAAAAAATGTGGTACATATACACAATGGAATATTACTCAGCTATAAAAAAGAACAAAATCATGAACTTTGCAGCAACCTGGATGGAATTAGAGTTTATAATACTAAGTGATTGCTCATAGAAACAAAGACCTGAGTATCACATGTTCTCACTCATAAGTGAACCTTGAACAACTACCGTAATACTATAAGATAAGGATTGATAGTAGTGGGAAACTGCGGGGGAGGGGGGCGAGGAGGTGGGATTGACAATAGTCGATATCTGCCTGGGGAAGGGGAGGTGCACACCTCATCAACAGGGGTAACTGCACAGTGAATATTTGTATACCTAACTCTGAATTGTACCCCACAGTTTTAAAATAAAAGTTAAAAGAGGAACAAGCAAACAGACAAAAAATAAATATTAGTCATACAGATGACAGGGCAAACTCAGAGTCAGTGGTTCCCAAGCTAGGCTGCCTATGGGGTCACCTGGAGAGCTTTAGCAAGCCTGATGCTTGAGTCCCCTCTTGGTGGCTCTGGTTAATTGGCCTGGGGTGCAGCCTGGGCTTTGGGTCCTTTGCAAGCTCCCCAGATAATTCTAATGAGTAGCAGGGGTGGGGTCACTGATGCTCGGGAGACAGTCTCTGTGTGTTCTGCATCAGCTCCTGGGTCTCCATCAAGAAGCCCCGCTGGATGTTCTCCTTCTAGAGGCCCTGAGAGGCTGGGACCTCCCTGGGCGGTATGTGTCTGTGAGGGGCTCTGCAAAGGGATTAAAGACCCTTGTTGGCAGGAAGGCTCATTTCCTGTGCAGTGGGAACAATATTCTCATAGGCCACACACGGGAAGTTTAAAAAGTAACTATTTTTTATGGGCATCCCTGGTTTGTGAAAAAATTCATTGAGGTCTACACTTAGGATTTGCACACTTTTCTGTCTGTATATTATACTTTCATAAAAAGTTTCAAAAGGGATTATTATTTTTCCATAACCAAGCTTATTTTTGGAACCAAGGCTCCAGGTAGCCTGATAACTGAAACGTAATCTAACATCTTCTGGGTCAACCCAGCTGTTTAAATTCTGCCAATCCAGGGGTTCTTCCTTCCGACAGCCTGGACTGGGTGGAGGCTCTGTGGGGCGGGCAAGTGTCTGGGTGTCCAACTGGGCTCTCTTGGTCTTGGCTGGCCTCTGCCATGGCTGTTGCAGGCCAGCATTGCTCCTGGCTGGGCTGTAGTCCCTCTGATGTCTCAGCTCTGGGCCCCAGCTTGGGAGTCAGGTCTCGCTGTATCTCCACCTGGGATGAAACCAAGTTGCTGAGTGGGGGCCCCAGAACATGGCTAAGCTCCAGCTGGCTTGAAAGCTGTCCCCAAGGGGAGGGCAGGAAACACGTGAGAGGCCCACCAGGAGCAAGAGCTGGGGCAGAGGTGGTAGTGGTCACCTGGTGTGGGCACAAGGACAGGTAGTGTCCAGGGTCCCCCTGGTGAGCAAGTGGGCAACCATCAGTGGAAGCATCGGTGCAGATGACAAGCGTCTGTGTCTCCCGCCTCCCCCACCCTGCCCCAGAGAACCACAGTGTTCAGGATGCAGGGATACCTCTCTCCACACAGGGCATCCCATGGGATTCCGGAATCAGAGACTGCTGCTGACTACTCAGCTGAGCCTCCCTGGGACTCCTGAAGGCCCCAGAAGTCTACATGTCTGGATGCCTTCTCCTCTGAACCCTGTTGGTACAGATGTGGGGCCCAGCACCTCCTTGAGCCCCCAGAATGCACTGGCTGTGCAATGTGTGCAGGAAACCTCCTGCTCCCCTTTCTTTGTCCTATAACCTGCCCCAGGCCCTGGCTGTCTTGCTGACGTCAGGGTAAGGATGCGGCTGAACCCCTCTGGACACTGACATTTGTGCCACCCAGAGGCTCTGACCTCTCTGGGCCAGCACTGGTGAAGGGGAGATGGGGTCAGCAGTTGCTCTTCTTCCCCAGCCTGGTGGTGAGACCTGGGTGAGGCCTGCTGTACTGAAAGTCCCCCGTCAGCAGATGACACAACCTGGTGCTGATTCTTCCTCCTGCTCTTGTCCCTTCTTCTTGTTCTTGGGGATCATTTTCCCTGACACAAGACAGTCTGACCAGTTCTCTGCCTCAGGCTCTGCTTTGGCAGAAGCTGGTTGAGTGCCTTTTTTTTTCTTTGAGTAAGTGCCTCACTCTGCTGTCCAGACTGGAGTGCAGTGGCATAATCACAGCTCACCGCAGCCTCGACCTCCTGGTCTCAGGTGATCCTCCCACCTCAGCCTCTTGAGTAGCTGGGACTACGGGTGCATGCCACCATGCCCAGCTTATTTTTTATTTTTGTTTTTGGTAGAGATGAGGTCTCGCTATGCTGCTCAGGCTGGTTTCAAACTCTTGGACTCAAGCAATCCTCCTGTTTTGACCTCCCCAAATGCTGGGATGACAGGTATGAGCTCAGCTGTCTTGCCATTCCTGCTTCAGGGGAAGCAACACTTCCACGGCCCAGAGGTGGCCGTGTCTGGGTTCCTTGCTGCCCCACCGGCACTGCAGGCCCCTGGGGCGCATCTGTCCCCCCGGAGCCAACCAGGGCTGTTCCCGCCTCTGAGGGCTCTGCTGGGGAGCCCCTGAGGGCCACCTGGGCACTGCCTTTCACCAAGGCCTCTAAAGCAGGTGGAGAGGGGCTGCCGAGGGCTGAGGAACCCCTGAAGGGGGGCAGGTTGGACAGTGTGAGCCCAAGCTCTCAACACAGGCCATGCATTTTGGTTTTCCTGAGTCTTTTCACCTTTAGTCGTTATGAAGTCACTTACAAAGTCAAGTCACTCTTCATAATTTTCACAAAGTAGTATAGTTAAAAAAAAACAAACAGGCTTTGGAGCCAGAAGCATCGAAATATAACAACACTTGTTGTGTTCCCTGGTACAAATTACTTGGCCTCTCTGAGCCTGTCTTTGCATTAAAAAAATTTTTTTTGAGTCAGGGTCTCACTCTGTTGCCCAGGCTGAAGTGCAGTGGCACAATTATGGCTCACCGTAGTCTCAGTCTCCCAGGTTCAGGCGATCCTTCTGCCTCAGCCTCCTGAGTACAGGTGTGCATCACCATGCCTGGCTTTTGGCTCTGCACTTTTTTTTTTTTTTGAGTCAGAGTCTCACTCTGTCACCCAGGCTGGAGTGCAGCAGCAGGCTCATGGCCACCACAGCCTCCACCTGCCAGGTTCAGGCGATCCTTTGCTTCACCCTTCCAAAGGATGAAGCAATTTTTTTGGTTTATTGTAGAGACAAAGTCTTGCCAAGTTGCCCAGCCCGGTCTTGAATCCCTGAGTTCAGTCAATCCTCTTGCCTTGTTCTCCTAAAGTACTGGGATTACAGGCATAAGCCACCACGCCCAGTTGTCTCTGCATTTTTTTTTTTTCGAGTTGGAGTCTCACTCTGTCACCTAGACTGGAGTGCAGTGGCCGCTCCCGGCCACCGCAGCCTCGACCTGCTGGGCTCCGGCGATCCTTCCGCCTCAGCCTTCCAAGTAGCTGAAACTACAGGCACGCGCTACCACGCCCGGCTAATTTTTTGATTTATTGTAGAGATAAGGTCTCACCAAGTTGCCCAGGCGGGTCACGAATGTCTCTGCATTTTTAAATGGAGAGAATGATACCTGCCTCATGATGTAGCTATGAGGACCAAGTTAGATAACATGTTGCAAACACTGCCCAGGACCTTGGCCATATATTGTGGTGGGTATTGGGGTAGGCATTGTAAACACTGAGCCAGAGCAGGGCTCCAAGCATAAGTATTGGGCTGATATCTGTGTCTTTAAGGAATATCAAAATGTGGGGGCCACTGAGTTGTCTACAGATACTTTCTTGTGAACAGAAACAGTGTGTGGAGCCTATCGGGGGAGCCCTCCCTTTTCAGCAGCGTGTTATTGATCCAAGGCCCCAGTGTGGACTCCCCACACGTTAGCACTGGCGGCGAGGCTGGCCTCCCATGGAGGCCCTCTTCAGAGCGGCTTCACCCCCACTTCCCCGCCCGACCACTCACGCCCGCTGGGAGGAAGGCAGTGAAGCTGTAAAACTTGCTTTTTGGAAAAATAAGAATTATGGGGAATGACATTAATTTAAAAGCTTTTAAGGAGCCAATTCACCTGTGAAAGTGCTCCCCAGGTGAGAACCTTCCTGTGTGGAAAACAGCCTGGTCTTTAAAAGGATTTTAATTAATGTTGCTGAGAAACATACCGATGGCATTGAAGCCTGAAGCTAAGGAGCAAAGGTACCAGCCGGGAGTTTTATGACGTGGAGTGAGTTTTCTTAAAGGCGGTTGAAATAATATTCCCATGCACTTAGCTTCACCGCTCCGTTCTGGTCACGGCCAAGAATAAGTGCTAGAATCCTCGGTGGCCTCGTCCCGACCCTCAGGACAGAACAGAAGGCTGGGTGGAATTTCAGAGGCACTTTCAGGAATACGGCACCTTCTCACCTTCTGCTGGGCACACACTGTGCAGGGTGGCAGCCAGTTCTACGGCCCGCCCAGCACGCTGAAACCCGAGCTTTCCCTGCAGTGTCTGGAGCAAATGCCAAAGCCTGAAGAGGACCTGGAAGAGGGTGGGTGAAGGGCAGTCGGGGCGTGGGGCCTGGGCGGTCCCGTCTGGACAGTGAGCTGGGAGCTGCAGACCTTGGTGTCCTCCAGGCACTGCGTGGCTCTTTGTGTGGCCTGACCAGAGTTCCATCACGATGAGTCCTGGGAGTTGGCAAAGTCAGTGGGGGAGGAAGTCTTTCTTGGGGGTTTTATTAATAGAAGGAGAAAGGGGGTTGAGAAGGGCAATGGGAACAAGTCACCAGAAACAAGTCCTGGAAAGCAGGCTGAGCTGCTGAGTGGGCAGATATAGAAGGGATTTAAGAAAGGGCTGCTGCAGTGAGTTGGAGGGTGTCCCCCAAAGTTATGTCTACCTAGAACTGCAGAAGGTGACCTTATTTTGAACAAGGGCCTTTGAGGATATAATTAAGGTAAAGATCTTGGGACGAGATGGTCCTGGATTAGGGTGGGGTCTAAATCCAAGGACAGTGTTGTTATAAGAGACAGAAAGGACACAGTGCCACAGAAGAGGAGGCTATGTGAAGAAAGAGGAAGATTGAAGTGATGTGGCCACAAGCCAAGGAGTGCAGGGAGCTGGAAGCTGAGAGATACAGGCAGGATCTTTCCCTAGAGCCTCTGAAGGGAGCATGGCCTTGCCCACACCTTGATTTCAGACTTTTGGCTTCTACAACTGTCAGAGAATACATTTCTGTTGTTTTAAGCCACCTACTTTGTGGTCATATGTTATGGAAGCCCAGGATACTAATTTAGGAGCATAGTCACCCAGAAGAGAGTTTACCTCAGGGGGCTCCTGGGACCCTTGTGGTTGCTTCTTCCTAATATCTGCAGTCAGTGAGTTTGGGAGATGTTGGGTCAATGAAGGTCATGTGCAAATGTGTGTTGCGAATCTCCAGGGGGCTTCAGAATGCAGGCCTTTCAACCCAGTTTAGTGAGATGGCTGTTTCTTCCTGGCAGGTCGCCTTATCCTTGTTTCTCCCACAGTGCACTTTGGGAAATGCCATCCTAGACCACTGGGGCATCAAGGGAGCAAGGGCACTGCAGCAGAGCCAGCCTGGACCGGGAGTCAGGAGGCTGACCCACCCCAGCTCTGTGGTGACAAGGAAGGGATCCTGGGTTGTCGTGGCTGTCAGACCTCCCCACTGGCCGGCTACACGTTGTGCTGGACATCATGAGAGGACCAGGGACACTTCTGCAGCCCCCACGGCACCCCAGAGTACCATCCGAGGAAGGCTGTAGCACTGTGCCAACGCTGACTGCTGAGTGAGTGACCAGTTGGGTTCTGCTGTTTTTCTTGTCCCACCGAGACCTGGAACCTGAGAAAGATGACCTTTCTGCTCCCTGGAACAAGCACCCTACATATTTTTGGAAGGGATAGATTTTTCTCACTTGTAATGTCCTTCCCCCCCCCTCGTCCCCACAAGAAACCTGAGTCTTACACAGTCTGGGGTGGGGACATTGTATCTGATTTCCACCAGGGCTGTAATCGTCCCCATCCCTGCAGTACCTCTTCCTGCCACGTGGGGGCACTACTTAGGGTTGGGCGTCGAGTGTCCAACAGGCTCACTGGCCCACCCAGAGGCAAGCTGCCTCCTGCAACCCGCTCCCGGGACAGGAGGCCTCACCTTGTGGAAGTAGACAACTTTCCATTCCCTCTGTGCAAAGATTGCTTCCTGCTTATGCTCCCAGGACCTTGCTTCTCCATTCTCTCAAACCCACATCCTGACGTCTCCTTCAAGCCTACAGTGCAGCTCACTTTGGGCACCAGAACCTAGAGCCTCCGTTGGCCCCTTTCTTGCCTGAAGATTTACACCTTTAGTGGTCAGGCAGAATTTCCTTTCCTTTTCCCTGCTTAACTTTTATTCTGAAAATGTTTAAACCTGTAAAAAGTTTGAAAGAACAAAATAATTAAGGCTTACAATGACCAGCGGTTAGCATTTTGGGCAGAATAGAGGGAAAGAACACACAAGCCAACTGCTCAGGGCCCCTCCCTTCACATGCTAGTCTCAATGTCAATGCTATGTTGTTCTCTCCTTCCTGAGAAATCTTCCTCAGGTGTTCTATCCTTCTTATCCCTTCTCTCCTTCTTAGGAACATCTCTGAATATCTTGTGTCAGGCTGTTGTTACCTTCAATCACTTCATTCTCTCAAAAGATTTTAGCACCTTCCTAATTTCTTTAGAAACTTACGCCCTTTCGAGGCACTGCAGCCTTGACCTGCTGAGCTCTGGCAATCCTTTCGCCTCAGTCTTCCAAGTAGCTGGAACTACAGGCACGCGTTACCACACCTGGCTAATTTTTGATTTATTGTAGAGATGAGGTCTCTCCAAGTTGCCCAGGTGGGTCTCAAACCCGCGGGCTCAGGCAATCCACTCACCTCGGCCTCCCAAAGTGCTGGGATTACAGGCTGAACCACTGAGCCCAGCCATGTCTTCACTTCTTATTTGAAAGTCTTCATTATCCACAAAAACTCCCCATCACACCATTTACAAATCCTCCAGCACTGACACCACGCGTGCTCACTTCCACCTGTCAGAGGATGAGCTATCTCTGCCCAAGGACAAGCCCCTTCAGACACCCCTCATCTTTCAAGGACTCCTCAGTTATGCTCTTCATTGTCAGGTTTTCTTCTCTACAAGATCTCCCTCATTAACTTAAACACATGCTATAATAGCGTGGATCTTAAATACACTTCCTCTTCTCCCTCCCTCCTCCTTCAGCCCCCTTGCCATTTCTGTTACCTTGAACAACATTTTTGCAAAGTGTTGTTGATCTTCTCTCTCCTCGCTCCACTTCCTCACTTCCTGCTTGTTCTTCAATCCACTCCGGTCAGATTTCATGCCTCTATGCCACTAAAATGGCCATCAAGGTCATCGATAATCTCCCTGTCAGTCCCAAGGGTGAATTCCCAGTCCTCACCTCACTCCCCTTCCCAGCACCTTTGGTTATAGCCTTTCCTTGAAACACTGTCTCGTCTCTGCCTCCAGGACACTCATCCCTGTTTCTCTCCCCTCACTACCTTCTCCTTCCTGGTCTCCGCACGTGGCTTCCTTCCTTCCCCAGTCTCTCAAAGTTACTATGTCCTGAGCTCAGTCCTTGGCTCTTGCCTTCTCCAGCTATGTCCATTCTCTGGGAGACCTCATCCAGCCCATATCACACAGCGTTAGTACAGTGATGACTCTCAAATTATATGAACTCTCCCCTGAACTCCAAACTCCTATGTCTTAATTGTTTGCTCACCATTGCCCACTCAATGTCTAATTGGCATCTCAAATTTAAAATATCCAAACTTGAACTCTTAATTTCCACCTCTGGCTAAAACTCTATTCTTCCTGGTGGGTCCAACCATAGCACCAATTAGCTAGTGCTCAGGCCCATGATCTTGGAGTCAGTCTTGACTCTTTCCTTTCATACTCATAGTTTCAACTAACTGTTGCTGTGTAACAAACTAGCCCAAAACTTAGTAGCTTAAAGCATAGCAATTGTTTATTATCTGTTGAATTCTGTGGGTTGATTGGGTCAGCTGGGGTGTTCTTTAGTTCCATGTGGTTTTGCCTGGGGCTATAGTCATCAGAAGGATCCATTGGGCTGGGATCTCCAGGTTGGAATCTCCTCATGGCTGTCAGTTGGCACTGGCTTTTAGCTGGAATTGTCAATCAGAGTTCTTTTGTGGTCCTCCATGTGGCCTTTCCATATAACTTGGCTTCTTTATGGGGGAGGGGTGACAAAGAATGTGTGGCCATCTTTAATCTAGCACAGTCTTCCCTATGGCCACAAATTATTTACCTTCATCTCATAAGCAAAGTACTATTCACTCTATATCCTTATAGTACCAGACTCAGGCTTGGGGTCTAGGGTCTCATCTCTAAATCAGTTCAGATGTGAGTGGGACCCCTTGGTTGAAGCTAGTTGGGTACTGCTTCTCTATATCAGTAAATTTTATTATAAATATAATACTGTACTTAAATAATAGTCATCTCTCTTGATTCTCTATGTTGACTGGGTTCAGCTGGCTGGTTCTTCTGTTCCACCTGGTACTGGGAAGACTGTAGTTGTCCAAAGACTGCAGTGTTCGTTTATATTGTTGATAGCTATTGTTGGCCGGGAGCGCAGCAAGGGCTATCAGAATTCCCTGGATCTCCTCCACGTGGCCTCTCCATATGAATTGGTGTTCTCACATCTTCGTGGCTGGATTCTAAGAGGTGGCATTCCAAAAGCAAGGTCTAAAGTTGGAGATTTTAGGGCCCAACCTTGGAATTTACTCAGTGTCACTTCTGTCACATTTTTTGGGTCAAAGCATGGAGCTATCCCAGATTCAAGGGGAAGGGAAAGAGACTTCATATTTTTGATGGAAGAAATAGCAAAGAATTTTGTAGTAATTTTTAACACATCACACTCATCTGTCAGTAAATCTTATCAGTTTCACATTCAAAATATATATTTAACTATGACACTTTTATTTATCTTTATTATTATTATTATTTTACTTATTTTAGAGTTGTGGGGCACATGTGAGGATTTGCTACATAAGTAAATTGTGTGCAGGTGGGGTTTGGGATTCTAGTAAGCCTCTCCCCCTGGTAGTGGACATGGTACCCAATGGATGGTAATGTTTCCCTTATCCATCACCCCCTTCCCTTCTTTAGCAGTGCCCAGTGTTTGTTGTTCCTGCCTTTGTGCTCACAAACCCAGTGTTTAGGGCTCATTTATGAGTGAGAACATGTAGCATTCAGTTCTTTGTCTCTGTGATAGCTCACTTAAAATGATGATCTCCAGCTGCATCCTTATTGCCACAAAGAACATGATTTTGTTTTTTATAGCTGTATAGTATTTCATAGAGTATATGTATGTGTACCACATTTTCTTTATCCAGTCCACTTTTGGTGGGCATCTGGGTTGGTTCCATGCTTCTGCTATTGTGAATAGTGCTGCAGTGAACATATGTGTGCAGGTGTCTTTTTGGGAGAGTGATTTATGTTCCTCTGGATTCCCAGAAGTGGGATTGCAGGTAACTCAATTTTTAGTTCTTTGAGAAAACACCACACTGCTTTCCACAAAGGCTGAACTAGTTTACATTTCCAGCAACAGTGTAGATGCATTCCCTTTTCTCTGCAGCCTTGCCAACACCTGTTGATTTTTGACTTTTAAATGATAGCCATTCTGACTAGTGTGATATGGTATCTCATTATAGTTTTGATTTGCATTTCTCTGATGACTAGTGAAGCTGTGCATTTTTTCATATGTTTGTTGGCTGCTTGTATGTCTTCCTTTAAGAAGTTTCTGTTCATATTCACTTTTTAATGAGATTGTTTTTTTCCTGTCAAATTTTAAAAGATCCCTATAGATCCTAGATGTTAGGCCTTTGTTGGATGCATAGCTTACAAATATGCTTTCCTATTCTGTAGGTTGTCTCTTTACTCTCCTGATGGTTTCTTTTGCTGTGCAAAAACTTTTTAGCTTAATAAGATTCTACTTGTCAATTTTAGATTTTGCTGCATTTGCTTTAGAGGACTTAGTCATAAATTCATTGCCTAGGTCGGTGTCCTGGAGGGTGTTCCTTAAGTCTTCTTCTAAGATTCTTATAGTTTGAGGCTTCAAATTTAAGTCCTTGATCAATTTTGAGTTAATTTTTGTAAATGGTGATAGGTAAGGGTCCAGTTTGATTCTTCTGCATGTGGCTAGTCAGTTTCCCAGAACCATGTTCTAAATATGGTTTCCTTTCACCAATGTTTGCTTTTGTCAGCTTTGTTGAAGATGAGTTGGTTGAAGGTCTGTGGTTTTACTTCTGGATTCTGTCCTGTTCCATTGGTCTATGTGTCTGTTTTTGTACCAGTACCATGCTGTCTTGGTTATTGTAGGCTTATAGTAAAGTTTGAAGTCTGGAAGTGTGATATCTCCAGCTTTGTTCTTTTTTTTTTTTTTTTTTTGAGTTGGAGTCTCACTCTGTCACCCAGACTGGAGTACAGTGGCCGCTCCCAGCCACCGCAGCCTCGACCTGCTGGGCTCCGGCAATTCTTCCGCCTCAGCCTTCCAAGTAGCCGGAATTACAGGCATGTACTACCACGCCCGGCTGATTTTTTGACTTATTGTAGAGATGAGGTCTCGCTGCCCAGGTGGGTCTCGAACCCGCGGGCTCAGGCAATCCACTCACCTCAGCCTCCCAAAGGCGCGGGATTACAGGCTGAGCCACCGAGCCCGGCTTAGCTTTGTTCTTTTCACTGAGAAGTGCTTTAACTATTTTTTCCTCCATATGAATTTTTCTTTCTTTTTTTGAGTTGAAATCACACTCTGTTGCCCAGGCTGGAGTGCAGTGGCATGCTCATGGTCACCACAGCCTCGACCTGCTGGGCTCAGGCGATCCTTCCGCCTCAGCTTTCCAAGTAGCTGGAACTATAGGCACACACCACCAAGTGCTGCTAATTTTTTGATTTATTGTAGAGATGAGGTCTCGCCAAGTTGCCCATGCTAATCTTGAACCTGTGGGCTTAGGCAATCTTCTCACCTTGGCTTCCCAAAGTGCTGGGATTATAGGCATGAGCCACCATGACCGGCTCATATGAATTTCTATATTGTCTTTTCTAGGTCTTTGAAAAATGATGCTGGTAATTTGGTAAGGTGGTAAGGTTGGCATTGATGATATTGATTTTTCCAATCCATGAGCATGGGATGCCCTTTCATTTGGTTGTGCAGTCCTTGATTTCTTTGAGGAACACTTTTATTTATCTTTTCACAACTCCACCTGTCATCCTAATCCAAATCACCAACAACTCTAGCTTAGATTATTGCAATGGCTTTCTAACTGTTCCCCCTGCCTCTTCCTCATTACCTTACCATAATCTTCACACATCTGGGGATTGGTGGGAATGGTCTCACCTGAGATCAGAGTTGCTCCAGGTCTGTTGCTCACACCTTCTCATTCTGGGACAACTGGTTGCCCAGAGCATGTTCCTCTCATGACAGAAGAGCAACAACCACTTAAAAACCCTGCTCCCCTCATGCCTGCATATATTCCATTGGCCAACACCAGTCACATGGCCCAGTCTAGTATAAATGGGATGGAGAAGATGTACTCTCTCATGGATGGGTGGAGTCATAGAAAGGCAGACGAGGGAGAGAAGAATGTGGACTAATAATACAATCTGCCAAGACCACATTTAGATTTGTTTATTCCAGCTGTCAGTGCTACCTTAACAAAAATGGACACCTCTCTCTCTCTCTCTCTCTCTGTCTCTATGTCTAATGTCAATGTCACCCAGTATCCACAGGGTTAGGTGCTGATGGTTTTCTAGGAGGCAGCAGGTATATAAACCCTATGTTTGTGCCATTTGACCCAGTAATACCACTTCTACTTATTTTTAAAGAACAATCAGAGACACACAGACTTCCATGCCAGTAGGTTCTTGGCCTCATTGTTTATAATTGGAAAAATCTGGAAACAACTTTGTCCTCACTGTCCTGTTTAGCCTTTTTCTTCTTCTGTGAATCTGGATTTTCTAGCAACATACAGTTAACTGAGTACAAGGAGAACTCCTGAGATGCCCAATTTCCTTGATTTGTTCATTTCTTCATTCATTTACTTTTGCTTAGTCAAGGTACTTTATTGAATACTTACTATGTGCTATATACCAGGTATGAGAAATAAAAAGATGTAATGGGGGAGTCTCATGGACTCAGTTTATAGTGAGGGAAACATTTAGAAAATAGATAAATAGGCAAATAGGCAGTAAAATGCATAATTGTAACTTGAGATAAGTGCTATAAAAGAAAGAAAAAAGTACAATAAGAAACTATGGGATATTACCTAGACTGTGGGTCAGGCCAGGCCTCCCTGAGGAGGTAAGGCTGTTGTAAACTCATGAAAGTTGTTTCCAGTCACAACACGACTAGGGGAAAGCACTTAAGGCAGACAGGGTGTGCTAAAGTCCTGGGATAGCCAAGACGTGGGTATGGGGGAGAAGCTTAAAGGGTGGGGGTGGGAGTGCAGAGTGGTGTTCATTCCTGGGAATGACCTTTTATCTAATGACCCTTCCGTCAAGTTCCTGCAGCTACGAGTGTTGTCTAAGATCCTTGTCTCAAGGAAGAAAGGCCCCTGCAGGACAGTAGAAAACACAGGAACCTATTTTCAGCATTTGGGTTTCAAAATCAACTTTTGAAACTTCCCAGATGAGATAGTGTATTGAGAAAAGGTTTTTGCAGTTTCAAAAGGTTACATTTTTGTGCTCCCAATGTTATAAACATGTTCACGCCATAAACAACAGATTTGGGAAGAATGCAGAATGAATGTGAGACAGTTTTTCCACCCTCAGCTTGATAAACACTTCCCAAGCTGAGGAGAGAGAGGAGATTTGGAGGAAAAGCAAATGAACCAGGATGTGAAAACAGAACATCAGTCCCACCTGATACACAATCTTCTAGAGTGAGCTGTGAGACTGCCATGGAGGACCTGCAGAAATGGAAGAAAACCGGTTTATAACCTTAGTAGATCACCCATCCCCTGCCTACAAAAGAGGTGGAGAGGTTAAGGAAAGAGTGATTGGAAAGTGGAAGGGGATTTCTTTGGAGAGCACTGTTATGGGAGGCCTGCCCTGGAGGAGGGTTTCATTCTGCCCCCAGGCTCAAGGACAGTACTGAAAAGACTGGCACTTGGGAGACCCTGCTTTCCCTTTGAAGAGCTGGAGCAGCAGAGTGGGGACTTTGGGAAACTCTCAGAGTGCTTTGGGGCAGGAGAGGAGACTGTGTGTGGACCCCACACCAGGAAAGAACTGGTTTGGGGTCAGCTGACATCCTGTCCACTAGGGCCACCTGGAGGGTGAAGAGACCGGGGCATACAGGAGCTGGAGATGGGGCCCCCAGCTTAGGGCTGAGGGAGAGGTGAGTCACACTGGCCTTTGCCAAAGTTACTGAGATGAGAAATGTGGTAAAGAAATGGGAGGTGTTCTCCAAAGAACTCACCAAAGATGAAGTCAGTTTCAAGTTCCAAGTGCTCTGACCTTGGGCTTCTCCATCTCCTCCCTTCCCCTACCTGACTTAGACCCTGTGGGAGACTTTTTTCCACTTTCTCATTCCTACACATTCTCTCCTTGCCCTCACAAATTTGTACTCATCCTTTGGGACTTTGCTTGGTTGCTACTTCTGGAAACCTTTTCTAATCTCTCAAGAGTCAGGGTTTAGCTCTACCCAAGTCTTCCATGTTTGCCTCGATAAATTGCATGATCCTACAATTGCCTGTGGTTGTGTGCATGTCCTACACAGCCTCGGGGGACAAAGAGGATTGTGTCTATGACTGGAACATGGAAGGCGGTAACACTTTTATAAAGAGTGAGTGGGATGAGATCATGCGTTATGGTGCATTCATACCATTAGTAATGTGTGGCCTGTTAAATTCATGCCCTAGGAAAATATTTAGCCATGGTAGAAAAGTCTCATTCTATATAAAAATGCTAAATATGACTGTTTCTACAGCAGTAGACACATACTAGAAGGACTAAAGTTAAAAAGACTGGCAACACCCAGTGTTGGCAAGGCGGGGGAGTTGCCAGGATATACATGAAAATGGACATGGTACAATCACTTTGGGAAAATTCTGGCAGCTTCTTATTGTAGGATCCAAAAATCCCCCTCTGGGTATTGCTCCAAAGAAAGAAAAACATGTATTCTCAAAAAATGTGTACAGAAGTGATCACAGCCATTGCATACATCATAGCATCAAATTGGAAACAGCCCAGATGTACACCATTTGGGAACTGGATGAACAGACGGTGATATTTCACACAATGAACACTCCTTGGGAAAAAGGAGTGAACTGTTGACACATATAACATTGATGGACCTCAAAAAAATATGCTGAATGAAAAGTGGTCCTACATACAAGAGCACATACTTATGTTCCTACGTATATAACATTCTAGAATAGTCAAAACAAAATTCTAAGGTAAAATAAGTCAGATAAGTGGTTGTCTTTGTGGAAGGCAATAGAGGAGTAGCCATGAAGGATGATAGTGATATTCTTCTTCTTCTATTTTTTTTTTTGCATTGGAGTCTCACTCCATCACCCAGGCTGGAGTGCAGTGGCACTCTCACCGCCACCCCAGCATCGACCTGCTGGGCTCTGGAGATCCTACCACCTCAGCCTTCTAAATAGCCGTAACTACAGGCGTGCACTACCAGGCCTGGCTAATTTTTTAAATTTATTGTAGAGATGAGGTTTCACCAAGTTGCCCGTGCCAGTCTCAAACCCGTGGGCTCAGATTATCCACTCATCTCGGCTTCCCAAAGTGCTGGGATTACAGGCTGAGCCACCAAGTCTGGCCGATAGTGATATTCTGATAGTGATAGGCGGTTGGATCACATATTTGTCAAAACTCGGCAAATATACACTTAAGATTTGTGTATCGTATATACATTTTACACCAAAAGAGAAAATCAATTATTGGATACTATTTAATGATAAGCATGCTGAGGTATTTAGGGGAATTTACTTTGAGTTGTATAAAAAAAAAGATACAATAATGCATGGGTGTAGGGGTTGATAGATGGACAACTGAGTGATACGGTGAGTGTAGTAAGATGTGAGTGGTAGCAGCTAGGGAAAGAGCATCTGGGCAGTCACTGCATTTGAGTTTCCTATGGTGGCTGTAACAAATTCCAGCAAACTTTGTGGCTTAAAGCAACAGAGATTTACTCTCTCACAGCTGGAGACACCAGAAGTCTAAAATCAGGGCTTTGGCAAGATCACATTCCCTCCAGAAGTTCTACAGGAGGGTATTTCCTGCCTCTTTTAGCTTCTGGTGGCTGCCAGCATTCCTTGGCTTGTGGTCACATCACTCCAATCTCTGCCTCTGTGGTCACATTACCTCCTTCTCTGTATCAAATCTCTCTCCGCCCTTCTTTTAAAAAGATATTTGAGACTGCATTTTGGGCCCACTTATATAATTCAGGATAAACTACCCCCCACCCTCCATCTCAAGATCCTTAAACTTAATCACAGATGTACCAACCCTTTTTCCAAATAAGGTAAGATTTACAGGGATCTAGGGTGATAAGTTTTCAGCTCATCTGGATAAATACCAAGGAGCACAGTTGCTGACTCACACATTAAGAGTATGTTTAATTTTGTAAGAAACTGCCACACTATCTTCTAAAGCAGCTGTACCATTGTTTTCACTCCCACCCACAATGAATGAGAGTTTCTGTCACTCTACAACCTCGTATTTGGTGTTGTCAGTGTTTGAATGCTGGTCATTCTAATAGATGTGTAGTGGTATCTCACCTGTTTTAATTTGCAACACCCTAATGACATATGATGTTGAACATCTTTTTATGTGCTTATTTGCCATCTCTGTATATTCTTTGCTAAGGTGTCCACTCAGGACTTTTGCCCATTTTAAAAATCAGGTTGCACATTTTCTTATTGCTGTGTTTTATGTGTTATTTGTATATTTATCTTTTGCAACACTTTCTCCCAGTCTGTGGGTAGTCTTCTCATTCTCTTGTCAGCATTTTTACATAATATAAATTTTCTATTTTAATTAACTCTAGCTTATCAACATTTTTTCATAGTCATGTCATTGGTGTTATATATAAAAAGTTATTGCTATACCTAAGGACATCTAGGTTTTCTCCTATGTTATCTTCTAGGAGATACAGAGAGAGATCTGTCTCCGTCTCCCTCTCTATGTCTCTGTCTCTATCTGTCTATCTTTTCCTCCCTCTCTCCCTTCATCCTACCCCTCCCCCTTCCCTTCTTCCTTCTTCCCTCCTTTCCTTCCTTTCTTTCTACATAGGGTCTGGTGCTGTCATCCAGGCTGGAGTGATCACAGCTCACTGCAGCCTCTAACTCTTGGGCTCAAGCAATCTTCCTTTCTCAGTCTACTGAGTGTCTGGAACTACAGGTGCATGCCACCACACCTGGCTAATTTTTGTATTTTTTGTAGATAAGGGGTCTTGCCCTGTTGACCAGGTTGGTCTTGAACTCTTGGCCCCAAACAATCCTCTGGCCTTGGCCTCCCAAAGTGCTGGGATGACAGGCCCAGCCTTCTTCTAGGAGTTTTAAAGTTTTGCATTTTACATCTTTTGTTTATGGTCCATTTTGAGTTAATTTTTTGTGAAGGGGGTGTAAGGTCTGTATCTAGATTGATTTTTTGCCTGTAGATGGCCAGTTGTGCCAATGCTGTTTGTCACTATCTTTGCTCTATTAAATTCCCTTCGCTTCTTTGTCAAAGATCAGTTGACTGTATTTAAGTGGGCCTATCACTAGGCTCTCTATTCTGTTCTATTGATTGATTTGTCTATTATTTTGCCAATATTACACTGTCTTGATTACTGAGGCTTCATAGGAAGTATTGAAATCTGGTAGTGTCAGTCCTCTGACTTTGTTCTTCTTCGATATTTTGTTGGCTATACTGAGTGTTTTGCCCTTTGTATAAACTTTAGGATCAGTTTGTTGATATTCACAAAATAACTTGCTGGGACTTTGATTTGGATTGTGCTGAATCTACAGATCACCTTGGGAAGAACTGATGTGTTGGCAATATTGAGTCTTTCTGTAACATGGAATATCTCTCCATTTATTTAGTTCTTTGATTTCTTTCATCAAAGTTCTATTGTTTTCCTCATTCAGAGCTTGTACATATTTTGTTAGATTTATTTCTAAGTATTTATTTTTTTGAGTGCTAATATAAATACTATTCTGTTCTTAATTTTGAATTTCACTTTTTCATTGCTTGTGTATAGGAAAGTGACTGACTTTTGTATATTAACTTTGTATCCTAAAATGTTGATATAACTACTTATTAGTTCCAGGAGGTTTTTGTTTGTTTGTTTTTTTGAGTCAGGGTCTCCCTCTGTCATCCATGCTGTAGTGCAGTGGCATGATCACAGCTCACTGCAGCTTAACTTCTTGGGCTCATGCGATCCTTCCACCTCAGCCTCCCTAGTAGCTGGGACTACAGATAATGTGTTACCATACCTGACTAAGTTTTGGATGTTTTATAGAAACGAGTTCTCACTGTGTTGCCTAGGATGGTCTCAAACTCCTGGGCTCAAGCGATCCCTCCACTTCTGCCTCCCAAAGTGCTGGGATTACAGGTGTGAGTTACCATGCCTGGCCTTGTCAATTCTTTTGGATTTTCTACATAGACGATGCTCTGATTTTCATCTGTGAACTAAGAGAGTTTTATTTCTTCCTTCCAAATGAATATGCCTCTTATTTCCATTTCTAGTCTTATCATATTGGCTAGGACTTCCAGGATAATGTTGAAAGGGAATGGTGTGAGGAAACATCCTTACCTTGTTCCTGATCTTAGTGGAATATTATACTTACTTCATACACACATATAGCATCATTAAGTATGAGGTTAGCTGTAGGATTTTTGTAGATATTTTTCATCAATTTGAGGAAGTTTCCCTCTATTCCTAGTTTCCTGAGAGATTTTTAAAAAAATTTAAAATGTTTAAAAAAAATTTATCATGTGTGGTGTTGGATTTTTTCAAATGCTTTTCTTTCTTTTTTAAATCAGAATACAGATGTGTCCTACTTGTCACATTTAAAAAAATATTTTATTTTATTTAAAAAATGTGGGATACAATTCTGGGTTAAGTGTATACATGGTCATCATACAGGCAAAATGTGGGTATACTTACTGATGTTATGTGCCCCCTTCAAATGCTTTTCTACATCTGTTGATATGATCATGTAATTTTCCTTCTGAAACTTGTTGATGTGATTAATTATATTAATTAATTTTCAGATTTTGAACCAGTCTTGCAAACTTGAAATAAATCTCATTTGGTTGTGCTATACAATTCTTTTTATATGTTATTGGACTCAATTTGCTAATATTTGTTGAAGATTTTTACATCTATATTTATGAGATACTGGTTTGTAGTTTGTTTTCTTATAGTGTCATTGTTTGGTTTTGTATTAGCATAATGCTGGTCTAATACCAAAATGAGTTAGGAAGAATGAGTTAGGAAGTATTAAGAAGTATTAGAATGAGCTAGGAAGTATTCCTTCTGGTTCTATCCTCTGAAAGAGATTGTAGAAATTGATATAATTTCTTTCTTAACTGTTTGGTAGACTATACCAGTGAATACATCTAGGCCTAGTGCTATCTGTTTGGGAAAGTCATTAGTTTTGTTTAATTTTAAAAATAAATATCGGCCTATCAAACTGTTTCTTCTTGTGTGAGTTTTGGCCAGTTATTTTTTTAAAAACTGGCCTATTTCATCTAGGTTATCAAATTTGCGGGTACAAATTTGTTTATAGGATTCCTTTAATATCCTTTTACTGTCCATTGGATCTGTAGTGATGCACCCTCTTTCATTTCTAATATTAATAATTCATGTCTTCTTTTTTCTTAGCATGTTAATCATAGTTGTTTTAAATTTCTGACCTGATAATTCCAACATCTCTGCATTTCTGAGTCTGGCTCTGATGCTTGCTCTGTCTCTTCAAACTATGTTTTTTTGCCTTTTAGTATGTTTTATAATTTTTTTCCTGATAACTGCACATGATGTACAGGGTAAGAGGAACTCTGGAAAATAGGCCTTTAGTAATGTGGTGGTAAGTTGTGGAGGGAGGAGAGTGGAGGGACAGTGTTCTACAGTCCTATGAGTAGCTCTCAGTCTCTTTGTGAGCTTCGTCTCTGGTCTGTGAACTTCCCAGGTGTTTCTCAGTTTTTTCTCCCCCTGTAGGTGGGACTAGATGGCTAGAGGGGGCTGGTGCTGGGTATTTCCCTTCTCCTCATCAGTTAGGTTGCAATGAAACCCCAGCAGGTTAGGTTCTGGTAAAATATTTTCTCCTAAGGGCTCGCCTTGTAAAGAACAGAATACCCAGGCATATTTTAAAATGGCTCCTTTTTCTCTCCCCTGTCAGAAGCATGAGGAAATTTTTCTCTGATTTTCACTGTGAGATCCTAGTGGAGTTCCTTGAGGTAAAGCTCACAAAAGTGTGAAGGGCTCCTACAATTGGGCCCCCTTGTCATTTTTAACTCTCAGACTTGTCCTCACTGAGTCTCCAGTGATTTGTCCATACAGTTTAGGCTTCCTTGCCTCGTCCCTGACTCCTGTGGGGGTTTCTGCTCTGGTAAGCTGTGATTCCCTCTATCCACCAGTTGGTATCCAATTTGGGGAGCAGCAGTGCACCCTGCGACCTCCCTCCTCTGGTGAGTCCAAGAGTAGTTGTTGATTTTTCAGTTTGTTAAGCTTTTTACTTGTCGGGATGAAGGGTCGATCTCCAAGCTTTTTACATGAATTCTGACACTATTTAAAAATTTGTGTTTTTTTTCTGATGAGTATGTGTTATTTCTCTAACAAAATTGTGATTTGGAATATCAAGTTTTGATAGGGAATCCTACCTTTGACCCAGCATTTAAACTTTTATGTAAGGGGAGACAAGCTTCACGAACAAAGATGTCCATGGTGGTCATCCAGAATGATCCGGAAATAGTATGAGTGCCTAATGGCAGGAGAATGCTTGCACCACTTATGCCATTATAGAATGAGGGCAGCAAATGTGACACGTAGGTTTAAAAAGTGTTTAAAAGCAATGTGGAAAGGCATGACCTGAGTTGTAAATTCAATCAGTGGTTCAAACGTTTTATAGATTCCAAGTTTTCCATAATATAAATATTTGTTACATTTATATTTAGAAAAAAGTGTCATAAAATGTGACTTTGTGGAAAGCCCTCCTGGTCCTTCTGCCCTCCCTGCCTCTGGCACCCGCCCTGTTGTGGTCAGGACTCTGTCGCAGGCTGAACTTCCCTAGGAAATGTACTTGTGTCGACTCCCAGCTGAGCCCCGTGGCGTTGGTAGTTGATTTCTCTGTCAAGTCCATCTATTTGGGGGAAAGTGGTTTCCATGGTTGCTGACTTTAACCTCCAGGTTCCGCTGTTCATCTCAGCAAATTTCTTCATTTCCTGTCACTGTGCTGTCAGCCCAGGCTTCTGTCTGATTCGTGGCATTTACATTCTTCCAAAAAGAAACCCCAAACAGCGACAAGCTGGTTTGCAGAGTGGGTGAAAAGCCACGAGAGTGTCCTGGTCGAGCCGAGCAGGCTGATGGAGTTCCCTGTCCTGGAGTGGTCAAGCAGCAGGGCCAGGCGTGGAATGCCAGGTGGGGCCCGCAGGCAGACAGTGGCATGGTGGCCGCTAGGAATGGGTGCTGTTCAGGGCGGGGGAATGGGAGGGTGGAGGGGGGGTGGAAGGGGGAGTTGGGGGTTGGAACGTGGGTGCGGATGGCAGGCTTGCAGAGTCTGTGCACTGGCAGACACGCCCTGGCCACATGTGTGTCCAAGACACTCCACGGCAGCATTCCTGCTTTGACAACACGTTTCCCAGTTGGAATGAAATCAATCCATGAAAAATCCTGCCTGCGCCTGCCCTCTCTCTGCCCAAATGCAGCAGCCGTGGAACAAGCTTGGTTCCTGGGCAGATCTCAGAGCCCCATGAGCCGTCCATGTGAATCCTTTCAAACATGAAAAGATGGCACGCTGGCTTCTGGCTTGTGTCTGCAGCCTTTGAATTCACAATTCCCCTGCCAAGAACGTGTTCTGTATGGCTGTTTTGCATGGCAGGGGATAGTTCTTTGCAGATTCGGAATCCAGATTACTACCAGAAAATGTGAAGTGTCTGGTGATTTTGGAAGTAAACCTTCCCAGACTTAATTTCAGGACCCATGTGACTCCCCAAACTACAAAGAGCACATTTTAGCTATTGAGCGAGGGAGCAGCTATTGTTAGTTTGGGCTTCCCTGAAAACAGACTGACTTGAATGCAAGTGGTTTATTTGGAAGGAGGTCCCAGGTGAGGTGTGTGGATTGGAAGACAAGGCAGAGAAGAGCAGGAAGGAGGCGTCAGTGATCAGAGTCCTGCTGTGGTCACTGGGGCTCAGCCTTGGGATCCTCTGAAGAGCTGCTCTTTCCTTGAGGGACTCGAAAGCTGGAATGTCTACCCAGTGACTGCATCTTTCATCAGCCCTGGCTGTAAATCCCTGGCACTTCTGGGCTTCCCTATATAAGGCTAAGTCCCCATGGTCAGAGAAAGCCCCCAGGCAGAGAAGCAGAGAGCAGAAGCATGTGAAGTGGACATGCACAGGGACTGTTCATGGCTGAGGAGTAGCTATGGGGGCAAATATGCATCTAGGACATTCTTCTTCCCCTAGAAAGAGCTAGAGGCTAGAGAGGCAGCAGGCAATAAATAGTGCTCTAGATGATTCTGGGACTCAAACGCCATCCCTCATTTTATCCGTCTGATGCATTACAGAGCACCAGCTATGTGTGGGGCAGTGTCCTGGGGGTTGGGCATGACAGGGAGTGAGAGTCTGAGACCCCCACCTTCTCAGAGCTTCTGTCTGGAACATAATAAATACACAGACCTTATATGACTTATCCCTCATTTGTCCTCTTGTGGAGCCTAATCACAGCAGAGAGTTCAGAGAAAACAGTGGGACAGTGGGCAGGCAGGTAGAGATTTCCAAGACTGGGTAGGAAAATTTCCCACTGAATGGGGTTTCTTAAGTCTGTGCCTGTGTGTTAGTTTGTTAGGGCTTCCATTACAGATTGCCACAAGTGTGGGGGAAGGGGGTGGTGGTAGTACTGAAAACAGCAGAAATATATTCTCTCATAGTTCCTGAGGCCACAAGTTCAAAATCAAAGTGTCCACAGGGTCATTCTCTTTCCGAAACTTCTAGGGGAAAATTTGTTCCTTGCCTCTCCTCCAGCTTCTGGTGCTGCTGGCAGTCCTTGGTGTTCCTTGGCTTGTAGATGTGTCACTCCAATCTGTCTCCATCTCTCCATCGCCTTCTCTGTGTATCTTTTTCGCTTCTCTTTTCTTAGGAGGACCCTGTCCTTGGATTTACAGCCCTGCCTAATCCAGGGTAATCTCATCTCAAGATCCTTAATTTAGTTGCATCTGCAAAAGACTCTTTTCCCAAATAAGGCCCAGTTCACAGGTTTTGGGTGGGCCACCACTCAGCCTACTACAGCCTGCATGGAGACTGAGATAAAAAGATTTTCTGATTATTTTATACTTTTTAAACCACTTATTATGGCACTAGCTCTCCTGATGCAAGTGAGCCAGGAGCGTGGGTCTCTCATACCCAGAAAGGGCCCGGCCAGGACTTGGCTCATTGAACAAAATGCAATAATCCCCCTTCCTGTTTCAACAAATCATGCACCTACCTTGAAGACCCATCCTTTATTTGCTCTTTAGTGACCTCCCATAGCGATTCCTCTGAAGCGTTTCCTGTCAATCTCTCTGCCTAGTTGGTTTGTCTCTAGTCTTGTCTCCATGTGTGGGAATGATCAGGGAGAGCCAGAGTGGATCTCTGCAGGTTCCTGGACTCAAGTCTTTCCAGCCCCAGCCCTTGGCACCTCCCCCAGCCTCAGACTGAGCTTTTAGGACCTGCCATGAAATATGACAATATGGAAGACTTTCACCACTTCAGGTCTACCACACTGAATAGGTGATTTGTAGCCTATATTGATATCCTTGCGTTAATTTACATGATCACTACTCCAAACATAGAAAAGAACTGGGCACCATTAGATAATTGCTGACTGTGAATACCCAGCCCCTTGGAATTTTCCCATGGGGTCCCCCAGCACTGGGATGGGAGGCCCCGTACTGACAAGTGTAGTGAGGGGTCAGAGGTCATGTGTCAGGTGTAGGTACAGGAGGGACAAAGGCATCTAGAGGTGTTTGCATCCCCAGACTTTGAGGACTGGGTATCCTGTACCAGGGTCCCTTTAAAGGGACACGGTATCCAACTGTCATACAGCATTGAAAAGAGAGTGGATGACTGGCTAGGCCAACCAGGGGTTGGCTACTGTCTGGGGTTTTCTATCCCAGAACTTTGAAAACCCCAGTGCCTCCTGATAAGTCTCACTTTAATGGGCATCTTGGGGGTAGAAAATAGACTATGTTGTTTAGAGTTTGTTTAGGACACTCAGAAAGTGTGCTTCTCTGGTAAGCAGATTCCAAATAGCTGTTACATTAGCAAAACGTTTACACCAAATCTTGTCATTAGCATCCTACAAAGAGTCGACTGTCTGGAATCAGAGGTCCAAGTTGGCCTGGTGCAGTGGCTCATACCCATCTCAGTACCTTGGGAGGCTGAAGCAGGAGGATCACTTGAGGCCAGGAGTTGGAGACTAGTCTGGACAACATAGCAAGACACTGTCTACAAAAAACAAGTGCAGCCTCAAACTCCTGGGCTTGTGATCCTCCTGCCTCAGCCTCCTAAGTACCTGGGACTACAGGCAGCACCACCACACTTGGCTAATTCTTTTTGGTCTTGTTTTTTGTAGACAAACTAGTGCCCTCTAGCATGGGTGAGAGTGAGGCCACAGCTTTTAAAAAAAAAAAAGTCCTGGCTGGATGCAGTGGCTCAAGCCTGTAATCCCAGTACTTTGGAAGGCCAAGGTAAGGGGACTGCTTGAGCCTGTGGGTTCACGACCAGCCTAGGCAACTTGGTGAGACCTCGTCTCTACAATAAAATAAAAAATTAGCCAGGCGTGTTAGCGTGTGCCTGTAGTTCTGGCTACTTGGAAGGCTGAGGTGGAAGGATGGCCGGAGCCCAGCAGGTCGATGCTGGTATGGTCATGAGCGTGCCACTGCACTCCAGCCTGGGCGACGGAGTGAGACTCCAACACACACACACAAAAAAATTAAAAAAATAAAGTCCTTAACCACCAGCCTGGGTGCCAGTGCTGACTCTTAAGCCAGTGGCTATCTGGGTTTTAGATCTTGCAGATCCATCTCAGGGCTGTCTCCAGGAGAGGACAGGCTGACTCCCCGGCTGTGGCAGCTTGCCCTGGAGAACAGGGTGCCCAGCCCTCACCCTGAGGCCATGGCTCTCCAGGAGGGGCACTTCCTCCCAATTAGCTCACAGACAATTCATCTAGCAGGGATGCTGCCCAAGCTCTAAACACTTTCCTTACTGGGAAGCACAAGACAATCGAGGAAACCCTCTAAGATCCAGCAGGTGGCACCTGACCCTGCTTCGGGACCTGGGTTGGGTTGGATCACAGGGTCACCAAGGAGATGAGAAACTGCCTTACCTCAGCTCATTGCTGTCCCTGGCAGAACACCGGGTAGCTCTGTCCTGAGAAAGGCCTGTCCTCAGGCTAGGAGCGCGAGCGGTGGCTGCATTGTCCCAGAGGGGACGGTGAGAGTGGGTGACCTGAACTCCATGAAGGGTGGGAGAGGACTGGAATAATCAGTTTCAGATGGTGACCTGCCAGACCTGGTCACGGTGTGTCTCAGTTGAACCCACGGGTAGATGGACACCACTGTGTGGCAGCTGGAGGCCTCTACCACTGAGTCTGGTTCAGGTTCACAGAGATGCTCCACAGGGGAAGCTTAGAGGAGGACTCATTTTACATACGGAACCAGGTTAGAGGAAGGCAACAAAGATGGGCGTGGTGGCTGGATCAGCCCCTGGGGAATTGGCTGGTTTCACCCACTGGGACTCTGCCCTGCCCTACCCAACCTGGGGGTATTGGAGGCAGGTTCCAGGGCTGCCCTTCCTTCTGTGTGCTTATCTGCTTACAGAGATGTAGACGAGCATTTTAATGCTTCTTTCTCTCCTACTTGTCAAATGGACAGGTAATAGGGATAAGCCAAGAAGCAGGACCAGCTCCAGCTGCAGCATTGGTGACATTGGGTCAAGGGATCTCTTCTTTGTAACTTGGTTTTGCCATCTATAAAATGGTGTTAACAATTTCTGTTTTTCCTATGGTATCTACATCAAGCATGAAGTAAAATCGTATATTAAAGTATTTTGGAAATGATGAGGTGCTATAAAAGTATTATCTAATTAGAGACCAAATCTTGATGAAATGCAGGCTTTTCAACTGTGAAATGGGAAAAGCCTTATGTCTTCTAATTCTTTGATGATGAAATATAATCTGTGTGTAGTAGCTGCCATATTAAAGACATATTAATTGCTTAAGCAATATCTATTATAATTATAATTAAAAAACCATGTCATGCCAGATGTGGTGGCTCATGCCTGTAATCCTAGCACTTTGGGAGGCTGAGGCAGGAGGATTGCTTGAGCTCAGGAGTTCGAGACCAGCCTGGGGAATGTAATAAAATCTCATCTCTACAAAAAAATCAAAAGAATTAGCTGGGTGTGGTGGTGTGTGCCTGTAGTCCCAGCTACTTTGTAGACTGAGGTGGAAGGATCACTTAAGCCCAGGAAGTTGAGGCTGCAGTGAGCCATGATCATACCACTGCATTCTACCCTGAGTGATAGGATTAGACTTCGACTGAAAAAACAGAAAACAACCCCTCCCAAACAAATAAACAAGCAAACAATCATGCAAATATGTCATATCTCCAGGATAATGTTTTGGCTTGTAAAGTTTTAACTACCACATGCTTATCGCTTATTAGAAAAAAAGCAGAAAATATAGATTTAAGCAAAAATAAAAAACTGCACTAATCACAGATAATCTATAATTAATATTTTGTTGTAGTTCTTTTCAGATTTTTCATATATGTAAATATATAGAATTATATTTTCAAAAACTGGATCAAAACAAATATATTTTCATACTTTTTTTTTTTTGGTTTTTTGAGTCAGAGTTTCACTCTGTTGCCTAGGCTGGAGTGAAATGGCACGCTCATAGCACTGCATCCTTGATCTGCTAGGCTCAGGTGATTCTTCAGCCTCAGTCTTTCGTGTAGCTGGAATTAGATGTGTGCCACCACACCTGGCTAATTTTTGATTTATTATAGTGATGAGGTCTCGCCAAGCTGAACCCCTGGGCTCAGGCAATTCTCTCGCCTCCACCTCCCAAAGTGCTAGGATGACAGGCATGAGCCACTGCACCCAGCCTGTATTTTTAAAAGTTGTGGTAAAATACACATAACAAAATTTACCATCTTAACCATTTTTATGTGTACAGTTCAGTACATTCACAATGTTGTGCAACCATCACCACCATCCATCCATAGAACTCTTTTCATCCAAAACAAAGATTCTATACCTATTAAACACTAACTCCCCTCCCTTTTCGTAGCCTTTGGCACCCACCAGTCTACTTTCTGTCTTTATGAATTTGACTACTCTAGGGGCTTCAAGTCTGTGGAATCACACAGTATTTGTCTTTCTGTGATTAGTTTTTTCTCTTAGCCTAATTTCTTCAAGATTCATCCATGTTGTGGCATGTGTCAGAATTTCCTTCCTTTTTAAGGCTGAAAAATATTTTATTTTATGTATGAACCACATTTTATTTATCCATTCATCATTAGATAGACATGTGGGTTGCTTCTACCTTTTGACTATTGTGAATATTGCTGCTGTGAACATGGGTGTACAAATATCTCCTCAATGACACTAACCACAGATAATCTGCAATTTTTTTGTCTTAGATATTTTTATATATTTTCATATATCTATGACTATATATTTTGACAAAAATTGGGTCAGCAAATACATTTTCATGCCATTATTTTATTTTATTTTTATTTTAATGGCTTTAGGGGACACAAATAGTTTTTGGCTACTTGGTTGCATTGTATAGTGGCAGGAAGTCTGGGCTTTAAGTGAACCCACCACCCTCGCCTGTGCACATTGTACAGGATTGGTGATTTTTCGTCCTTCTGCTCCCCCTTCTGAATCTCCAATGTCCATTACACCATTTGCTATGCCTTTGAAGATCCTTAGTTTAGCTCCCATTTACAAGTAAGAACATGTGCATACCATTATTTTTAATGCTTGTCCAGAGTTCTGACTCTTTATTATTGAATACATAGGTTGTTTTCCATTCTTTTGGTACACATCCAGAAGTGAAATTGCTGGATCATATAGTAATTCTATTTTTAATTTTTTGAGGAACTACCATACTGTTTTCCATAGAGGATGCACCATTTTACAGTCCCACCACCAGTATGCAAGAATCCAACTTCTCTACCTCCTTGTCAACACTTGTTACTTTCTGTTTTTGAAAGTAGCTATTCTGAGTGTGATATGCATATATATATATATTTTTTGAGTTGGAGTCTCACTCTGTTGCCCAGACTGGAGTGCAGTGGCCGCTCCCGGCCACTGCAGCCTCGACCTGCTGTGCTCTGGCAATTCTTCCGCCTCAGCCTTCCGAGTAGCCGGAATTACAGGCATGCGCTACCACGCCCGACTGATTTTTTGATTTATTGTAGAGATGAGGTCTCACTGCCCAGGCGAGTCTCGAACCTGCGGGCTCAGGCAATCCACTCACCTCAGCCTCCCAAAGGCGCGGGATTACGGGCTGAGCCACCGAGCCCGGCTGATACGCATATTTTGAAGGTTTTGAAATTAATTGTCAAGCTCTACAGCAGGAAAGTAATACTTTACACTCTTACCAACAAAGAATAGATTGTTTCCACCATCCTTATGAATACAGAGTATTTGTAAGCATATTTTGGATGAGTATTTGAAAGAGGAAGCATGAACACAAACAGATGAACCCAGAGGACTATGCGTACCAGCTCAAGAGAAAGACTCGTCCGGCTAAGACCAGTTGACTGGCCCTGTCACATTTAAAAATTCCATGTTCAATGTGTACACCTAACCCTGAAATGTATCCCACATATAAAAAAAAATCGATGTTCAAACCAACTCTGGGTCTCAGCTTAGTGAATTACCTTATGTGACGACTGAAATTTATAGGAGATGAGAGAAGCTCTTCTAAGGACCAGATACAAACTCAGCACTCCCAGGAAATAAACCCACGTCCCCAAATTTGGTGTTAACCTTTGAAGGGAAAAGATAATGAATTGACTTACAGCTCTCTCTTTGGTTCATTTTAAATTTTGAGCTATGATTGCAGGGCTCTGATTCCCCAAACCTTCCAAACCTTCATGACACCAAACCAAGCGGTACACAAATTATGTAAAAGAATAGAGTGACTTCTTTTGTCCCTGGGATCTCCTTTGAAAAAATGAGCATTTCCACCTCAACGAGCATTTTCTTGGCTGTTGCTGGATCACATCAATGACCTGGACACTGAGGAACTATCACACCCAAACAGAGCTGCTATGCTGCCATTTTTTATCTCATGGCCAGATTCTGGGAACTGGTTGTTATTTTCATATATGTGCAAATAAGTAGTTACTTCAGATGAAAAGAGGTTAATTAGATTTTTAAAAAAAGAGTTTAGCAGACCAGACTTTGCCAATGACTTTTTTTTTTTTTTTTGAGTTGGAGTGTAGTGGCCGCTCCCGGCCACCGCAGCCTCGACCTGCTGGGCTCCGGCGATCCTTTCGCCTCAGCCTTCCAAGTAGCCGGAATTACAGGCATGCGCTACCACGCCCGGCTGATTTTTCGATTTATTGTAGAGATGAGGTCTCACTGCCCAGGCGGGTCTCGAACCCGCGGGCTCAGGCAATCTACTCACCTCGGCCTCCCAAAGGCGCGGGATTACAGGCTGAGCCACTGAACCCGGCTTGCCAATGACTTTTTAAAAATTGTTATTTTCATCCGCCAGGTGGGCTGACTTTTTGCTTGAGTCTTCAGGACCCATCCTGCTGGCTGCGCGCCCTCCCACCCCCAAAGCCAGAGGGGCCTTTGTGCAAGACCCCGCATGCCTCTGGAGCAGCCCATCCTCGGCAGCAGCCCTGGAACCCCTTCTCTCGCCATGAGCATAGCCTGCCCGGGGTTCCAGGACAAGAAGACTGGCTCTTAGTTCCCCTCTATGGAGCAGGAGGTTTCAACCTCTTTATAACACAGAAATCCATGCATTTGCAGATTCTGTGTTTCTGAATCGAACTACTTGCTAAAGTTTGTTTCCCCCATCTCAATACCTATGGCACTTTGGTGGCTATTCTCAGAGACTGTGTAGAGCAAGGAAAAATATGAGTGGCCCGAGGGGCATGTGCTCAGCTGAGGCTGAACGAGGTGGTGCCC
Source organism: Cephalopachus bancanus (assembly GCA_027257055.1). Taxonomy (NCBI): domain Eukaryota; kingdom Metazoa; phylum Chordata; class Mammalia; order Primates; family Tarsiidae; genus Cephalopachus; species Cephalopachus bancanus. The sequence goes on along the minus strand of JAPVLO010000135.1, from coordinate 5,023,951 downwards.
TGCCCGCCTGTGTCAGCTCTTAGAAGTGTCCCTTCACATTTTATCTAGTGCCACATGTTTGTTTTTTTCTTGGTGATTTCAGTTTATTTTTTTCTTTTTCTTTTTGAGTCAGGGTCTCACGTCACCCAAGTGGGAGTACAGGGGTATGATCATGGCTCACCTCAGCCCTGAACTCCTGGGCTCAGGTAATCCTTTCCACCTCAGCCTCCTGAGTAGCTGGGATTACAGGTGTGCACCATCGTGCCTGGCTAATTTTTTTATTTATTTCTTTTTTTTTTTTTGGTAGAGATGAGGTCTTGCTATGCTGGTCTTGCCCAGGCTGGTCTCAAACTCGCAGGTTTAGGCAATCTCCTATTTCAGCCTCCTAAAGTGCTGGGATTACAGGTGTGAGCCTCTGCACCTGGCTGACTTCATGGTTTAAAATGGGTCCCAAACGTAGTGCTAATACACTGTCTAGTGTTCCTGAAGGCGAAAAAGCTGCCATGAGCCTTAGGGAAAAAAAACACCCATCGGGTGAGCTCCCTTCAGCACAAGTAATCGCACTGCAGGCTGTGAGTTCAGCTTTCACGAATCAACAATAAGTAGGGTGTCTTTAAACAGACACTTATGTAAAATAAGTGTAAATATTGGCTGAAAATGTTGTGACCTGGAGCTCGATAGGAACCTAGCCTGGTATTTCCCCTTGGACAATGGTTTAGTATTCGCTAATTCAGTGTTTTCGGTGATTTTCTAGAATGTAATTGCCACAAAGAATGGAAATGGACTGTATATGTTTTTACCTGCGTTTTTCTTTTTCTTTTTCTTTTTTAAATCAGGGACTCACTCTGTCACACAGGCTGGAGTGCAGTGGCACGATTACGGCTCACCACAGCCTCGACCTCCTGAGCTCAGGCGATCCTCCTGCCTCAGTCTCCTGGGTAACTGGGACTACAGGTGCATGCCAGGTAACTTTTTGATTTTTTGGTAGAGACAAAGTCTTGCCATATTACCTAGGCTGGCCTCAAACTCGTGGGCTCAAACAGTCCTTCAGCTTTGGCCTCCCAACGTGCTGGTGAGTCATCTTCCTGGCCTGTTTTGCCTGTATTATCGAAATTTATCCTTGTTTGGTTGAATAACTCAGAGTAAGGTTCCCATTGTTGGCCATTTCTCCTTATACTTCCAGCACTTTCCGGACTTTCAGTCTTAGCCTTCAGCTCCCCCAGCCAGCATTGATTCCAATCTCACATGTTCCCCCACCCCCGGAACCCCTGGTCCTCCCTCTCCTGCCTGTGCACTGTGCTGCGATCCTATGCACAAAGTCTTCCCTGCCAGTGGGGAAGCCCTGGAGGCAGGATCTATGTCTTGCTGTCTTGAATCCCCTTGGATCCCAGCCCAGAACCTGGTTCATAATTAGGGCTCAGCAAATGCTTGTAAGATAATCCTAGCACTTCCAGAGTGTTCCCCAAATGCCTGGCACTTTACTCAGGACTCATACCTCAATCATCCCATTCCATCTCAACCATTTTATAGGGTGAACACTACTATTAACCTGATTTTATAGATGAGGAAGCAGAAGCACAGAGAGATTAAGCAACTTGCTCAAAGACACACAGCTGGTAAAATGGCATTGGCATTTGAATTCACACTGTTGGACTCCGGTGTCAGTGTTCTTAACCCACACCCAGCGGTGCCTCTGAATTGATGGATGAATGAGATGTGAGTAACGAGGGAGAGCAGGCACCGAAAACGTGCTGATTAACCACAAAAGAGCAGGTTAGCTAACAAGTAGTAATTGGCCTAGATATCAGTTCTTCTAGAATACTCCTTCGAATGTTGAGGCTCCTTTGGGCTGATGAAACCCTCTTTTGGTAAAACTGAACTCTCAGTTCACTAGCTTGATCTCTGTTCCTTGGTGAGCACCACATATTTACACCTGTGTGCCTTTTCACATGCTGCGGCTTCTTGGAAATCCTGTCCTCACCACTCTTTCCTTCTGCAAAGGCCACTTGTCACTCGAGACTTGGCTCTGGTTTCATCAATTCTGTGACTCCATTCCTACTTGTTGGCCTCCTTCTTCCCACTTATTGGTCTCTCAGGGACTCTTCCTACCTCAGTTAAGATACTCCGTACTAGTGACAGTCCCCTGGATGCAGCAGCACAGTGCCACACATGTGGTGGCTCACAGTGACAGGCATTGCCTCTCTGACAGTTTTGAAGGCCAGAAGTCTGAAAGCCGGGTGTCAGCTGACTCCAGTCCCTCGGGGCTCCGGGGAAGGACCTTCCAGCACCTTCCAGCTTCTGGAGGCTCCAGGCCTTCCTGGGTTGTGGCAGTATCATTCCATCCTGTCTGCCTTCTCCTGGGGGTGGGGGGTGAGGGAGAGAGAGAGAGAATGTGTGTGTGTGTGTATATGTGTGTGTGTGTGTGTGTGTGTGTGTGTGTGTGTGTATGCACACACATGTGTCCTCACCTCTTCTTACAGGACCACCAGTCACTGGACTTAGGGCCCACCCACCCTAATCTGGGACCCTAATGGTCCCAGACCTCCTTAGCTGCCAGCAACTGGCAATCAGGACAGAGCTCACTGATTGCCTTAGACTATCCTACTTGCTTCTGGCTGCATGTTGCAGTTACATCAAACTGTGGTCGATCTCAAAAAAGAAAGGCAACAGGACAGCCGCGACGTCTGCTACCATTGGGAAGACGGTCTCTAGAAATGCTGTTGTGAGTAAGGGGTCCCCAGAATTCATGTCCTTCAGATCTCAGGATTGACTTATTGGAAATAGGTCTTTGCAGACACATTTAGTAAAGATCTTCGTCTGTAACGGGCTAAGGATCTCCTGGAGAGAGAAAAATTGGGGAATGTGTTGTGTGGTGTGTGTGTGTGTGTGTGTGCACACACATGTGTCCTCACCTCTTTACAGGACCACCAGTCACTGGACTTAGGGCCCACCCACCCTAATCTGGGACCCTGATTGGGTCCCAGAGCCTCCCCTAGCTGCCAGGGCAACTGGCAAATCAGAGGACAGAGCTCACCTGATTGCCTTAGACTAATCCTACTTGCTTCTGGGGCTGGGCATGTTGCAGTTACGAGTCAAACTGTGGTCAGGATCTCAAAAAAGAAAGGAAGGGGCATAGCATGGACAGCCGGCGACGTCTGCTACCATTGGGAAGACGGTTCCACCCCAGCCTCCTGAGTAACTGGGACTAACAGGTGCACCATTAGTCCAGAAATCAGAAGTCAGCTTCTTGTGCCAGAGTTATGTGCATATTGAGTCTTTTCTGGGCCATGATTGCCAACATCGATGAGCTTCCTGTAGGCAGCCTCGCGTCGCCCCACAGGGCGGTCTCTGCAGGCAGAGGGTATCTCAAAACTTCTCTAAAGAAGTTTTACATGTTGAGGGAGTTTCTAAGACAACTTTTCCTATCCTTTACAAGGGGACAGATGTAGCTGGCACAGTTCCCCGTCCCTTTTTTCCTGCCTGGAATGCAAACATGATGCCTGGTTCTATGGCAGCCACCTGTGACCAGGAAGGAACAAGCATGAGGGCAACAGGTCATTTGGTGGGTGGGCTGGTGGAAATGATGGAGACAGCCTGGGTCTGAAAAGGCCTCACTGGGCAGCCAAACCTGCCCTTTGTGCTCTTATGTGAGAAAAAAGGTCCCTGAAGTGGAGATGTCCAGTTTCCCAGAATCTTTCTCCCCTTCTTTCTGGACACACAGCTAGACTACATTTCCCAACTGCCACAGCAGTTAGGTGTATCCTGGGGACGAGAAGTGCCACTCAGGCCTGGCCCTGGAGCCACCGAGGTGTGTTCCAGCTTCCTTCTCCTTTGCCTGCCAGGGGTGCCATCTTGGCGAGGTCCAGGGTGGGCAGTGGAGCCATAGGATGAAAGACAGCTGGTCCCTGAATTACTCCCAGGGTCATCTGACGACTAGACAGTCAGATGATGATGATGATGATGATTGAGTTGGGGTCTCACTCTGTCACCAGGCTGGAGTATAGTGGCATCATCACCACTCACCACAGCCTCAGCCTCCTGGGCTCAAGCAATCCTTCCACCCCAGCCTCCTGAGTAACTGGGACTAACAGGGTGCACCATTATGTCCAGAAAAGTCAGCTTCCTTTGTGCCAGAGTTATTGTGCATATTGAGGTCTATTCTTGGGGCCATGATGTGCCAACATCGATGAGCTTCCCCTGTAGGCAGCCTCGCCTCGCCCCACAGGGCGGTCTCTGCAGGCAGAGGGTATCTCATAAGGAGCCTGTGGAGTTTCTGCTAAGAGTCCCTCAGTGACCAGAATCCCTTTCCTGCACTTTAATTCAATTTCCGCTCACCGCTCCGTGCCAGGCCTGACAGGTGACTCTGCCTGTTGGCCATACCCTTCTTCCCGAGGGCGTCTGAGACTGCCCTTCTGCTCTGGATTGGTCACTGTGATGCTGTCTGCTCAGGCAGTGGGGTGTCATGTGCTGGCCAGCCTGAGGGCACCTGTACCACCTCCACCAAACCCTATACCTCATCGAGATGCGCCTTCCTCATGCACAAAGAGCCCTGACCTGGTAGGCCTGTGATGAGGATTGCCTGAGTGGTCTGGACTTAGCACCTTGTAAGCACATGAGTCATTCTCCTTGGTGGCATTATTGTTGTTATTATTTTTGGGGTCTTACTCTGTCACGAGGGTGGAGTGTAGTGGCATCATCACTGCTCACCACAGCCTCAACTTCCTGGGCTTGAGCAACCCTTCCACCCCAGATTCCCGAGTAGCTGGGACTACAGGTGTGCATCACTATGCCCAGCTTATTTTTGATAGTTTATGGGACAGGGTCTCTTTATGTTGCTTAGGCTGGTCTTGAACTCCTGGGTTTAGGAGTTCATCCTCCCAGGTAGCTGGGATTCCAAACATGTGCCACCATGCCCAGCTGTGGAGACAGGGCCTATGTTGCTCAGACTGGTCTCAGACTCCTGGGCTCAAGTGATTCTCCTGCCTTGGTCTCCCAAAGTGCTGGAATTACAGGCATAAGCCACCATACCCAGCCTGAGGCACTATTATTAAAGCTAAGAATAGAGCATCAGGTGGGGCTCAGCATCCTCCTGGCTGGGCACTTGGTTGTGAGCAGCGGAGGGACCTACAGGGGAAGGTATCGATGGAAGGTATCGATGCTCTAAGGAGGATGTTGCCGCACAGGCTGGGGATGTTTCGGGATTCTGAGGCAGGTTGCCATCTATGACTTGTGCTGGTGGCCTCAGTTACACCCATTTTAGAGATAGGAAACTGAGAGTCGGCGGGGGGAGTTCAGGCCCAACAGCACATAGCCAGGGCAGGACAGGGCAAAAAAGGCACCTGGGGTTTTGAACCCAGCTCACTCTGATGACTTTCTTTTTCATGCCGTGGTGATGGGATGGTGAAGCGTGCCCTACGCCCCTTCCCTACCTCCCTTCTCCGGAGTGGCTGCAGCATGTCTGTGTCGGGCAGTCGCCTGGAGGCAGGACATGCACTGCGATCCTAGAAGCAAGTCCCTGGGACAGGCCAGCCCAGGCAGAGGCAGAACAGAGGCAGCTCTGCTCCTTGTTAGCACCGCGACCAATTGCAGGGGAAGGCGGCGAGCAGTCAGAAATGCAGAGCGGGCCTGGGGCTCGTGGTTCCTTGTTGCTCATAATCCCTCCAAATCCAATCAGAGCTGTCTCCCTCCATGAAATCAACTGGACAGAGTGCGCCGGTCGAGCCCCCGCCAGCATGCTGTCTATCTTTTTTTCTGTTTAAAGAACCAGGTCTCAAATGTTCTTAATAAAATGTTTATATATATCATGCGGGGTGCAAATAAATATTTTAATATAATTGGAAGAATGCAGAGAATTGTAAAAAGTTATGGAAGTTTTACTTCTGATTGGCCAGGACTCCATAAACTCCGGTTTGATGTACTCTAATTTATAGGCGTGCAAAGCCAGCTCTCTGGCATCGGAGAGGCTGTTAACGTTGTAATGATGTTTAATCGCTGACAAATGAAGTGCCGGGCGGCACCTTCGGCACCACGAAAGGAGTTCTTGGCAATGGAAGCTCTGCTGTTCCCTGTCTTCCTCCTGTACTGACGGGGCAGGTTAAGGGTGGGAGGAGCGTGCCTGGGGACGGCTGGGCTCCCCATTGGGCGAGGTGTGGGCCCAAAGAGAACCCGTGGCTTCTTTTTCACTCTTGTCCCTAATTATGGTCCTTCTCCTTAAAATAACAAGGACCATGTCTGCTAGAAACCCCAGCACATGATTTTACTTTTCTCAGCCAATGGAAACCACATGTAGAATTCATCCCTTCCTTTCTTCCCTCCAAAATGCAAATAGAGGAGCTGGTCCAGGGGTCCCCTCCTTGCTCAGCCTTTAACAGCGGCTCAGGGAAGTCCCCTGCTCCCATTCCAGGATGTAATTCCAGGCACCCCGTGCCAGCCCTGCCCGGGAGGCTGGCCTGCTGTGGAGCGGTGGGCTAATTTTAACCTCCCAACTGATCCCATGTGGCTCCTGAGCCCCAGGTTCCCCTCTGCTTGCTGGCAGGAGTGATTTTCCCATGGCAGGCGTAACCCAGGCAGACCTGAGTGGTTATTTATATACTCCCCTGATTGCCAAAGCGCCACGAACAATCCATCGCCCCAGTTTGCAGGAACATATTTTCAGCATAACTCATCACTTTGAAGATGGGTCCAAACTTTTGTTCACATTTATTGACAGGAAGTTGTTTTTCAAAGCTCAAGTCAGCAGGCAGGCCCTATGCCAAGAGGCTCCGGCACCTTCTCTAGCTGGTGCGGCTCTGAGGACCCATAAATTGTGTTTGCCTTCCCACCCACCTCTCTCTCTCCCTTTTTCCTGTAGAGTTTGCCCAGAGGTTGAACATTACTTTTTCCCTTTGTAAGGATTCTTCCTTTTTAAACTTTATTTTTTTTAAGGGGAAAAAAATCACTTATTGGAAGTGCTAAGAGGTTTCTTTCCTCTGAAAATTTTCAGAAACCTTTAGGGCACTTTCTTTTCCTTTCTTTTTTCCTGTTGAGTTGGAAGTTTCACTCTTTCTCCCAGGCTGGAATGTGGTGGCATAATCACAGTTCACCACAGCCTCAAACTCCTGGGTTCAGGTGATCCTCCCACCTCAGCCTCCCAAGTAGCTAGGACTACAGGCATGCCCAGCTAATTTTTTTTGATCTTTTGTAGACAAGGTCTTGACATGTAGACTGTAGGGCATTTTCCAACTTCCTCTCTCCCATACCAGCTACTCTGAGTGCTCCTCATTGAATGACTTTTCTCTGGCCAAACGTCTTCCTCCTCATCCTCTAACTTAAGCTGTGAAGTGAGAATGTTCTCCTGGGCTCTAGAAACTCTGATTCTCCCCTCAACCGGAAGTTCTAGGACAGGTCGCCCCAAGGTCTCGAGGGGCTGTCAGGAAGGAAGACTCAGTGATGTGGGTCTCCTTTGCCTTCTTCTCAGCTCTCTCACCCCGAGCACTCTCCCTAGGTGTCTGTGACCTGCATATCTAATCCTCTGTAAGGCAGCTCCTCCTATGTCCCACAAATGCTCTGAAATCCCCCCGCAGAATTCCTCCTCTCTCCTTTAAATAGACTCTTCTCCCTGCAGTCCTGAGCTCACCCAGTTTCCCCAGCCAGGGACCTGGGAATCATCCCAGACCCTTCCCGGCTTCCACCCCTAATCAGGCAGAATGTCCTAAATGTTTCTGGACCGAATCCCTCTTCCCCACGCCCTCACCACTGCTTGGTTTTAGGCCCTCTCGTTCCCCATCTGGATCATTCTCAGACCTTGGCAGGTTGTCTTTGCTGTGTCTCAAGTGCCTTCCTGTAAATTGGGACAATGCAGTGCCCACCCCACTGTGGAGTGGTGAGCGTTTCATGAGCTAATATTTGAAGAGTGCTCAGAGCAGCTCCAGGCCTCTTGAGTGCCACATAAGTCGTCCTGGCGATGTTGTCATTTTTCTTCGGTCTCTGGGTTACCCTCTCACTCCAAACCAGTTGATCCTCACTCAACCACTGAGAGGATCTTGAAAAAACACACCTGGGTTCTGTCACTCCTAAGTTCACGCCCTGTGCCCATTGTCATTCCCTGCGGGATACCCCTATCCTCTGCCCCACCTGTCTGTCCCACGGCCCCTCTCCTGTGCCCCACTGTGCAAAAGGGCTCACAGTTCTTGAGTTGGACCTGTGCCTTTCTTTCATTTGTTCCCCAATCATCACCTGACTGAAGTGTCCTCCCACCCTTCCCCATAAGTCCCTCCTGATGTTTCTGACCCTCCACGGTTCCTTCCACCTGTCCCTGCTCAGAGGCCCCTGCTCACCTGCCTCAGGTGCCCTGTGCACACTGCTTAGAAAGCTGCAACTCAATTCTGATTTACATGTTTGCCGATGTTTGGAGACAGGGGCTGTGCTTTGTGTATGCCTGAACCCACAGAGACGAGCACAAATTACAGCCATAGTAAATAAATGCTCATCTAAAATGTGCTGAGGAATAAGACCAGGGGGCGATCTGTGACATACATGTGAATTAGGGACTTGGGGGTCATGGTTCTCCATAATGTCACCTCTTTGAGTATTCTGTCTAGTGATGAGTCAATCTGTTTATGGCTTTTAACCTTGACAAATGCCCAAATGCCCAAATAAACCGTCTTTGTGTACTGGAATAATTCTAAAAGTTCCTACTCCAGGCAGCATTGGAAGCTAACACTCTCAGTGGAACTGGAGAGGAGAGGGAGGTTGGAAATGATGGGAAGAGGTTAATGGGTTCATTTTGTTTTGGAAGAAGTAGGGAACGCAGAGACTGGTGGAGAGGCCACAGGAGTCTGGCCTTGAGAGGAGTGTGTGCAGCTTGGATCTCCTCCCTGGGTCTGCCTGGGAGTCCTGAAGGACTTGCTACTGGAGATGGGAGCTGGTGGCATAGGAGCAGTGGGCAGAATCACAGGCACTAGGAAGGGCCAGAACTGGGGGGCTTTGCCATCCTGCCACATCGTGCTCTTGTTTTAAAATACGAGAAGACAAAAGGCTCAGGTCTGTTCAGAGTCCTCACACGAGTCCCTCAGCTTGGGACAGGAGCTGGTGGCAGCGGAGATTATCTCAAGCCTATCTGGATTGGGGTTGACTTGTGTGGGAAGTGGTGATTGAACTGGGTGTTCCTGGTGCCTTCTAGGAGTGCCTCACCAGCTGCAGGGCCAGGCCTGCAAATGTCCCCATGACCACAGCAGCTGAGGGACTTCCAGGGACCTTGGGACAGTGCTGTGATGGGAGTCCGGGGGTCTGAGACTCCGTCAGCCTCCTTAGGGTGGGCCTGGTATCTGTGAACCCCCAGTTGCAAGAATGTGCAGCAGCCCAGTCCTGCACTGGCTCTCCTGTCCCTGTTGTCCCCCAACTGCCTCTCACTGGGGGGTCTCTGGGCTCAGCCTTGGCTGCCTCCGGGAGACCCCTCCTGCCTCCTCACATCTTCCCTCCTCCTGGCAAGCACAGCGTCCTGCTCTTTGGTCCCTTTCATCACTTTGGGGGGTGTTCCCTCCACATTCTCAGGTGGAAATGTTTAAGGCCAGTCCAACAACCACCCTCTGGATCCCCCTACCCCAGCGCAGTGCCCCCTGCAAATGGAGCCCACATGTACAGCCATGCAGGATGAGACAGGCCTGGCCTGCCAAGAATGTGGCGGAGGCTCCTGGGCGAGCGACGCTGTAGGGAGCCATGCGTGGGCCCACAGGGCGGCAGCGTCTTCCGCCTGGAGACACTGGAGTAGACCTCCTCAGAGTGGGAGGGGCCGCAGGCCACCAGATGCTGGGAAGTGCTCTGGGCTGTGAGAGGAGGTGGAGGAACATGGGTGGCGGTGGAGACTGCTGGGGTGTCCCTGTCCTGTCCTGGATTCTGCCAGAGTGGCTTCACTTTAGTGGTCTCACTTTGGCCCAAATAAAGCAGAGTTGGTGTCTCCTGACTCCCATCTCCCAGGCCTTCCTGAGGCACACGGGGCTTATCCTCTTCAGGACATTACAGAAGGTCCACGTTCTACTCAGTTATTCAGCAGGAGTGGGACCTGAGGTCTCCTTTCTCCACACTCTCTGCTTGGCTCTCTCTTGAAATTACTTTAGAAATGTACAACGTTGAGGACACTTTATAGTCACTTCCCTTTGATCCTCATAGCAACTCCAGAAGATGAGCTGAATCCCCATAGAGGAGGCTGGAGATGGTTACATGACTCTCCCCAGGGTGGGTCTTGATGGCCATGGTGGGATAGGCATCCATCTGCTCCTCCCTTGGCCGTTCCCTGCTCGCCCTTCTCTTCCTAAGTGCCTTGGCATCGGGCTGTGCCTTGTCTACCTCACAGACCTCCTTTTTACTGGCAGTTCACGATTTGGGGGAGCAGACAGCAGTCATTTGGGGTAAACATCTGTTGAGCTGGACTTATATATGATGTGGGCTGGGAGGCTGGAGGCTCTCAAATCAGACACGTGGCCAGTCAGCTCAGGCCCCAGGATGGAGGCAGGTTTGAGTCTACCCTTCACCTACCCCCAACCCAGCACCTTGCTCCACTTGAGAATAGCATCCCAAGCGTTTACTGCACAACGGGCAGGCAGAGGGGTGAACTAATGTACGAACGAATAAAGGGAAGTGGTGTCCAGCAGAGGGTGGGCTCAGGGGAGCCCGAGGGCTGTCTGTACCCCCACCCTAGTCCGGTGAAGGAAGACTGCAAAGACACCCCAGCGGCCCACTCTGGCAACTCCATGCCATGGTCCAGCAGCTGCCTGCCCATCCCTGACACGTTGTACTCTGATTCACCCTCCTGCACTGTGCCCCACTATCCAAGGAAAACCAGGCAGCAGCCACAGCACCAATTCTAGGGAACCTTTTGGATCCGATCCATGCAGATTCCTGTCCCTTTGGGCTACAGATCTGGAGCCCGCCTGTCTCTGCCAGCCCTTGGTCTTACAGTCCTGAGCTTCTATTCCTCTCTGGTTCTTATCCTTCTGCTCTGCTGTGGTCAGTCTCTGGAGAGGAGCCCTGCTCAGAACAGCCCCTGCCCCCCCGGCCAGTGAAGAATGAAGAGGCTGGTTGCCAGTTCTAACCCATGGCTAACTTCCTGTCTGTGGGCTAAGACTTCCAGTTCTTGATGTGGGAAGCAGGAAGCCAATACTCAAATAGTGAAATCTCTGTGTTGAAGCCGGTGTTAGCTCTTTCTCCTTGAGGAGCAATTTCAGTCAATGCATCACCCCAAATGGATTTAGTAATACTGAGTTTATGGTACAATGAAAATCACTCTTGCCAAGAGAACAAATGCAGATGAAAGGCAGGGTGAGTCACATGAGCTCTCCATGTTCCTGGCAGCAGTGAGACACCTCTTGCTGCCCCGGGGGCCCTGTGACACAGATGCCAGCCACAGACAGCACATTGTCCCAGACTATGAATGTCCAGTTCCTTCAGGTCCCACCTTCTAGGACCCCCTTCCCATGCCTGGACACCTTATTTCTCGCCTCTGGGTTGCTTCCAAGCTTTGGGGAGTCTGTCCTTGGTTAACGTTGCTTAGAAATTGCACAGCTACCATTTTAAGACAAGATTTTAAGAGCTGTTTAATTTAACTTTTAATGTTGCTTGAGCTCCTATAGGTAGTTTCTGGGATGGTGTAGCAGCAGGAGCACAAATTCTGGCTCTTACTCTTGCAGGAATTTATGGACAGTCTTTTCTGCTAAAAATAGTCAGATTCTGGCTCTGCTGACTACAAAACGTTGACCAGTTTAAGTCACTTGCTTAATCCCCAGAGCCTCATTTTCTTCCTTTCTAAGAGGTGGATACTAAACTTTCATAAGATAAGTGGCATGAAAGTGCTCTTTAAATCGTAAAAATACTGGCTGATTTTAAAATGCTTGTTATGACCCAGGTATTGGAATGCGCTTTTGTCAGGGGGCAGAGTACTTCAATGGGCACTATCCTCTTTGGTGCTTTGAAAATGCTCAAAAGAACAAATTCTAGCACTGAGAGAGATTTGAGAGACTTTCACCTTGATAGCTGCTCTATTTCTTCTCATTATTTTTGGCTTCTTGGATGATCACAGATAGGCATAAACAGATAATTTCTTCCATATCTTCATCTCGTTTTCAGGAATTAAAATTGTAGAAAAATCTCCTGGCAAGATTGTGGCACAGGTGACTAGGAATGGAATGAGAAATTTTCCTCACACTATGGGAGGCACTTTCCCAAAGACACACATTTTCATGAATAAACTAGGGATGAGTCAATCTAGATGCTAGAGTTGAGTTTATAATGTTTGAAATAGTTACATGTATATATACATATATATGTTAAACCTCTGCTTTCAGTCATTTGATGAACCAGAGACTTTGAAAAACATTTTGATACAAAATGCCTATGAATGTTGGCTAAAATATAGCAAGTATAATAAGCATTACTGATGAAACGATAAGGGAAATCCCTTATAAAGTTCCAAACCAAAGAGGAAACATCAACCAGAAATGTAAGGGAACTGATGCTGGGGCTTTGCTGGGGGCAGCAAAATGGGCCGGGTGGTGGTGGTGGTGGGGTGATAGGTGTTGAGGTTACTTTGTATGTCTTTTTAACTCATGCATTTTTGGATTTTAATGGCAATGCAAAAACAAAAAATGAATCTTTGAACTCATAAGAGTCTGGAATTTAAAACTGAGTTTCTTACACAAGAGTAGTCCCACTCTATTTAAAAACTACACTTTCAATAAAAAAAGTAGACTAGAAAAACAATTCAGCTATTGGCATAGGAAGATGACAGAAAGCCCGTCAACCTTGGCCTGATTCTGAGTATGAAAAAATGGTTGCCTTTGCAGATTTGTAACCAGTGGCTGTCCACAAGGGTGTTTGGGGTTTGAGTTTACATTATTTGAGTGGTCTAAGCCCCCAATCTGAGAGATTAGGATAAATTAACCCTGGTTGGTAATACCACTGGAGCATCTGGAAGGAAAAAACATAAAACCTCTGTAGATGTACCACATGATTCCTACAGATAAGCCCCAATTAAGATGAGCTCAAAATCCAAAAGTGTCAATACACTCTGGGTAAGTTCAAAGATATAACAAACAGTAGGATTAAATTACTAAGAACTTTAGGCAAAGATATTATCAAATAGATCAAATTAATTATAAAACCATCAAATTAATTATAAAATCAAATTAAGTATAAAATAATTAGGATTAAAGACACAATGGACTAATTTTTAAAAAATAAAAAAAGAGCAATTCACTGCCAACAGAAGACAAAAGACAAGGAAGATTTAAAAAGAACAAAATAAAATACAGTGAAATTTAGCAAAACCTTTAATAATTAAGTTAAAAAGCAAATTAGACACACAGAAAAAATATCCCTATTATTAGTAAAGTGGAAAATCACTCTGAGCACATGGAAGTAAAGAGATGGAAAATTTCAAAGCAAGAGTGATAACTATAGAGAATAGGATAAGAAGGTCCAATAAAAGCACAACAATAGGAGTTATAGATGGAGAGAATGAGAGTGAGTCAGTATGGAAAGATATATGATTTTCAAACTGAGAACAGTTCTGAATTCCCTAATTCTGGGGGAAAATAGTCCTAAGAAGGATAAATAAAATGAAATTTATGCCTAGATGTATGACAGTAAGCTATGTAAAAATATCAAAGACAAAGTGAATAACTTAACAACAGCCAGAAATAAAAGATGACTATAAAGGAATGCCACTTACTTTGGCTGCCACTTCTCAATGATAATCAAAGAATAGTAAAATTACATATTCCAAGTGTTGAGAAAAAATTAGAAATTTCTACCTAAGTGAACTGTCATACAAGAATTAGGGAAAAAAGATAAAAACTAAAACCTTAGGGAATTTGTCACTAACACATTTTCATCAAAATAACTTCTAAGAATGTACTTTACTAAGGAGAAAATTGAACCCAGAATGAAAAAGTGAACTGAAACTAGAATGATGAGCAAATAAATTAGTACACATAAATAAATCTGAACAGGGTTGACAGTGTAAGACAACAATAACAGCAATGACATTTCAAATGTATGGAAACATGTATGATCTGAAATACTGACTGAAGTAATATGTAAGTTGGGAGGAGAATTATCCAAGTATCCTAGTAACAAATAAGGTGGAAGGAGAATAATCCAGGATTCTAAAATCCTTGAATGATCATATGAGCAAGTGGGTTAACTGTATATTTTGTCATGCCAAGTTCATGTTAAAATCTTAATCATGACTACTGAGGGAGTAAGAGTGGAATTTGTAACTTTCAAAACAGTAAATGAAAAATGAAAACAGTTACTCTCTAATCCTATAAAACAAGGCTCAGCAATATTTTCTGTAGATGACCGGGTAATAAATATTTTTGACTTTGTGTGCCATGCGGTCTCTGTCATAACTATTCAGTTCTGCAATTGCAGTACAAAAACAGCCATAGAGAAGATTTAAACATATGGGCATGACTGTGTTCCAATTAAGCTTTACTTGCAAAAACAGGCAGTGAACTGGATTTGGCCTGTAGGCTATAGTTTGCCCACTCCTGCTATAGGAAACAGCAATGGAAGTGAAAAATTAGGAGGATGGAAGACACAAACAAAGATGGCAGATACAATTCCAAATGGGTTGCTAATCACAAGAAATGTAAAGAATTGAGTTTGCTGGATAAAAACAGAGACTGAAGGTTAGATAAATACAAAAAATGACTATACTTTTAGTAAGACCATTTCTTAAACCATATGGAAAACAGAAATGTGAAAAGCAAAAGTGGGGAAATAGATATCTCCAGAAAATATTGATGAAAAGAAAGGTTATTAATTACATTAACATACAAAATAGACTTTAGAATAAAAAAGCATTAATCATGACAAAAAGGATCATTAAAATGATTTAAAAATTCACTAGGAGAAATTTATAAACTTATATAAAACAAGACCTCAAAATACATAAAGCAAGATTTGACAGAACTACAAGGAGAGGTTTATAAGTCCACTCTCACAGTGTGATAAGGTATATGAATTTTTTTTTTTTTTGAGTTGGCATCTCACTTCGTTGCCCAGGCTGGAGTGCATTGGCACACTCACGGCCACTCCAGCATCGACCTGCTGGACTTCAGTGATCCTTCCACCTTAGCCTTCCAAGGTGCTGGAACTATAGGTGTGTGCTACCATGCCTGACTAATTTTTGACTTATTATAGAGACGAGGTCTCGCCAAGTTGCCCAGGCTGGTCTTGAACCTGCAGACTCATACAGTCCACTGGCCTTGGCCTCCCAAAGTGCTGGGATTACAGGCTGAGCCACTGAGCCTGGCCTATGGATTTTTAAAGTACAAATTAAGAACTTAGATCTTCAGGGTATATTCCCAGTAGGGGGATTGCGGGATCATATGGGAAGTCGATATTTAGAGCTTTTAGGAATCGCTGTACTGTTTTCCACAGAGGTTGCACTAGTTTACACTCCCCTGAAGAATTCAAATCACTCTATAAAAAAGATACCTGTACATGTATGTTTATCGCAGCATTGTTCACAATAGCAAGAACCTGGAACCAACCATGATGTCCATCAAAAGAGAACTGGATTAAAAAAATGTGGTTCATATATATGGTGGAATACTACGCAGCCATAAAAAAGAACAAAATCATGAATATCGCAGCAACCTGGATGGAACTTGAGTCTATAATACTGAGTGATCTCTCACAGAAACAAAGATATGAGTATCATGTGTTCTCACTCATATAGTGGACCTTGAACGTCTATCGTAATACTATAAGAAAAGGATTGACAGTGGTGGGAAACTAAGGGGGGGAGGGGAAGGGAGGTGGGATTAATGGTAGTCAATGTCTGGGGATGGGGTGACACCCCTTATCAACAAGGGTGCCTGAACAATGTATACTTGTATACCTAACCCTTAACTATACCCCACAATTTTAAAATAAAAAATATTGATTAAAAAAAAAGATCTAATGACATAAAGAAAGTTATACCACCAAATTAAGAACTCATAGTTTTTTTCAATCTTGTGTGGGACGGTTATAATAAGCACATACTGGTTCATAAAATATGACCCAACAAATATTAAAAAATCGGGATCATGAGTGTCACATTTTCTTTCCGCAGTGTATTATTCATGTTAATAAATTGAATAAAGCTATGCGTTTAAATGTTTTAAAGCATATTTATAAATAAGTCATGATTCAAGGAAGAAATCAGAATAAAAATAAAGAACATATTAAGAACTGAATGATAAAGAAAATGCCACATAACCAGACTTGTGGAATGCTATTAAAGTAATACTTAGAACAAAATTTATAGCTTCAAGTACATTTAATATAAAAAAAGAAAGACTGGAAATTGTTGCTATAATAGAAATGAAAAGAACAACATGGCATACTCTAAAAAAAGAGAATGAAGAAAACAGAGCTGAAATTAGGCTAGGCTTGGTGGCTCAGCCTGTAATCCTGTGCTTTGGGAGGCCGAGGTGAGTGGATTGCCTGAGCCCGCAGGTTCGAGACCTGCCTGGGCAACTTGGTGAGACCTCATTTCTGCTATAAATCAAAAAACTAGCTGGGTGTGGTAGTGCATGCCTGTAGTTCTAGCTACTTGGAAGGCTGAGGTGGAAGGATCGCCGGAGCCCAGTAGGTCGAGGCTGCGGTGGCCCGGAGCATGCCACTGTGCTCCAGTCTGGGTGACAGAGTGAGACTCCAACTGGGAAAAAAAGAGAGAGAAAAAAAAAGAGCTGAAATTAGTGAGATGCAAAACTGAGATATGGGAGAGAACCCATGCAACCAAGAGTTGGTTCCCGGAAAGACTAGTAGGGTAGACTATCCGCATTTCTGATTGGTGAGAGAGGTGGGCAGTGAATAAATAAATACAATGACAGGAAAAAAGGGTATAGATATACAGATATAGACAAGTTTTTTAAAAATAAGAGACTACCACAGATAACCACAAAGATTTATAACAAAATTGTCAATCTCCTAGAAAAATACTAATGACCAAAACTGACTTAGGAGGAAGTAGAAAACTTTCTATATTCATTAACAAAATGGAAACAAATAGTTAAAAATCTACTGGCAAAATTACTACCAGGCCCAGACAGCTAAGAGATAGTTTCTACCAAATAGTCAAGGAGCAATCTCAATTTATACAGATGGTTCCAGAGAATAGAAAAAGACAAAATATTTGCTTCTTCATTTGATATGTGTATACTTTGATGCCAAAACTAGACCAAGGGTAACATGAGAAAATCAAGTTATTGACTAAAGACACCCATGAAAGTAAATGCAAAAGAGTTAAACAAAATGTTAACCAGCAATGCAGATATGGAAAGTGCCTCATGAGAAAGTTGATCAGTCACTTATCAAACTTGAATTCTGTAGTCTTTCATAAAAGAGCCTAATTTCTGTGGCACAATTCATCATGAGGTCATGGTTACTCACTGCCAGAAGAATTGGCACCCGGTGCAGTCCAGCCTCATAGGTAGGCAACAAAAGGGAAAATGTGCCAGCAATTTGCTGAAAGTAGGTACTCCCCAGGCTGATTAAGTCAAGGATCCATGAGGGTCATGAGGGGCAGGAATAAGAACCTCAAACCCTGTGGTGTTCTTGGACACATTCATCTAGCCTGCTGGTCTGGCCTTAGGTCCAGCTCTACCTGAGTTTACCTGAACCTACAAAGGTACTACTTGAATGCTCCTGGGCTCTTAAACTCCGACTTAATACAAACCTCCAATCATGCCAGGCTTCTGCTCCCAGATTCATATTCCTATCTTTATTTAAAAAAAAAAAGCAATGTAATTATTTTATTTTTTCTGCCCCAGAATTAATGCTCATTTTATTCATTGCAGAAATGTTGGATAATAAGGAAGAAAATACCTCCCTTTGATCCTATCACAGAGAGAAACCACTAGTAACATTTTTTTTTTTTTGAGTTGGAGTCTTGCTCCATTGCCCAGGCTGGAGTGCAGTGGCACGCTTACGGCCACCCCTGAGACGATCTGCTGGGCTCTGGTGATCCTTCTGCCTCAGCCTTCAAAGTAGCCGGAACTACAGGTGTGCACTATCATGCCCGGCTAATTTTTTAAATTTATTGTAGAGACGAGGTCTCGCCAAGTTGCCTGGGCTGGTCTCGAACTCGCGGGCTCAGGCCCTCCCAAAGTGCTGGGCTTATAGGCTGAGCCACTGAACCCGACTCACTAGTAACATTTTGTTATAACATCCCATATACATATATATGTACATAAAAAATATATTATAAAATATATTTTATATTTATTATTTATATAAGGTTTTACATTGTTCTTTCTATATTAATATATATATTTTCATATCTATAACTATATATAGATGTTTATATAAATTTAGAATTGTATGAACATAGAATTTTCAACATTTTTCTCAGTAAGTAATGTAATATGAATATTTCTTCAAGGAACTCTGTGTCTGCTGCCATGGTCAGTGCTGGGGTCAAGGGTCTGTTGCATCATATTGTGATTGTATCCTTGCCCCAGTCCCACCAGTTTGGGGCTGGAATTTTTGTTATTCTGTAGCTCCAAAGCTTTGTACCCCAAGGGTCAGGATCCCTCTCTCTGAGTTTGATGTTCAGCACTTCCAGGTCTCCATCTCTGCCAGGACACCAGATTCCTGTTCAGAGGCCCTCACACCTGCTGCTCACCCAGTCACTAGAGTTTCTCCAGTGAATGATGCTCTTGCAGGACTAGTGTGTGCTATCTGTCCACATGCCCTGGCTTGCATGACAACAGATAGAGCTACTTAGCTTCTGCTCTCCCTTCCTTACAGAGTTTGCACAAATGTCACTTCATCACAGGGGCTCTATCTGATCACCTAATGTACAATTTTTGATGTAAAATGAAAAAAAACCCAACAACATCCCCCAACCTCTGCACTGGCAATCTTTACTAGCCTTAATCTACTCAAAGTTTTACATTTGAGTAGATTAAAATTTAACGTGGAATTTATCTGTCTCTATGTTCCTATGTATTAAATTGTATCTATGTATTTAACTATGTATCTGTATTAGCATCCATTCATCCATTCATCCATCCCATTCACTCATTCACTCATCTATCCATCCGTCTATTTATCCTCCCACACACCCACCTACCCCACTCACTCATCTATTCATCCATCCATCCATCCACCCATGTACTCATATACACATCCATGGATCCATCTCACTATTGTTGAATTCCAAGCACTTAGTACAGTGTCTAGCATATGTTTGGTAAATGTTTGCTGAATGAATAAGTAAATATTAAGCTTCCCTTTCTTATTTTCGGTGATTCCTAAAACAAAGCAAATTCTTAGTGCCAATGTGATTTTAACACCCAAACAAATCGTGGACACTGAGGTCATGTGCTATTACCTGGTCAGAATGTACCTAACCATGTTACCCAGGATATGTTTGCACTGCAACTTTTATAGAGTATCTTCCAAATGAACAACACACAAAACATATTATGAACAGGGTTGTAAATGTACTCATACAATACATTAATGTGCAAATAAAATGCTATTTATTTTTTTGGTAACTATTCCTTCACTACTGTACTTGGTTGCAGAGGAAAGCAATAAAGCACTTTGCAATAATTTCAGCAATCTCTCAGAGTCTCAGACTATAGGTCAGTGTCCTTGCCCTGCTTGCCTCTGAGTTGGTGTTGGGGGTTGGGTGTGGGATTGTTGTAGGTGCCTGTGGGTCCCTGAAACCCTGCTGACCCTGCCGCAGAGTGGCTCCTCTGCTCCCTGGACTGGTCCCCAGGAGGCACTGCTGGTGTGTTTTTCTGATCGTGGTGGTGGGATTTGGCCCTGCTTTGCTTCTTTTCCCTGGCCTTGCTCCTGGTGGTCACTGCCATTGCCCCTGGCTGCCTGGGATGCACCCTGAATGCTACACACTGAGGATGCTCTGTATCTGCTCCTGTGTTCATCCCACGACCTTCTCTGCAGGGCCATGCATCCCCCAGTGCTCTCCACATGGCAGTCTACTGCCTTGCAATCTAGCACTCCTCTGTGGGCCTCCACAACCCTGAGTATCTTTGGCATGATCGTGCCAAGGAAGGCCTCCATACAGTCCTACTACATGGCTTGCAGAGGGTGTGTCTGCCATGCTGGTCAGCAGGCAAGGGTACCTTCTCCTAGGGCTTCCGAGCAGGCAGGTGGAAGCCCCCCCACCCTGGGTATTCCCCTAGCCATGCCCCCTTCATGCTTGAGTTTCTGCCACCTGTGGCCCACCCAGCTCTTTTATTCTCTCTTCATTTTCCTGCCTGCATTTCTCCTCAGAGGAAGGGGGAGCTCTCCTCTCTTCTTCTCTGATGGGATATGATCTCCTTTATATAAAACTATTATTAAATGTGATAGACTTGCCTCTTGAGTCCTAAAGGTGGAGATCAATTTTGCAAATACTTTTTCTTCTCAAAAAAGTCTTGCTTTCTTCCTGCAGATGTGAAATTCCTGTATTTCAAATGGGAGATGGATATTGCTTTTCTAATTTTCCCCCAACTATAATAATCCTGATCTCTCTTCCTTCCACCCCCAGGGCAGGTGATACCCCTGGCTAAGGAGGACGTCAGATACCTGGACATGCAAGAGAAGAGAGCACATGAATACATTTCTATGTATCTTTCATCCTTGTTGCACTTGGAGATGATTCTTTGATCCTTGAAAAGGTATCTGGTTGCTCTGGGGTAGTCTACATGGACCTCAGTGTGAGAGAAGGAATTTGCTCGTACTTTTATATTTATTTTGGCAGCTTACCGAACTCCCATTTTAAATAATTTTTTAGTTCAAAAATTATATCATTTGAAAATGATTGCCAGCTCCTTTTTCCATTATACTATCCCCTATTTTCTTTTCTTTTCTAACTGCATTGGCTAGCAAAATTCCAGAATGATATTAACTAATAGCAGCAGAGGTAGCTTTGTTTTATTTTTCATTATAATGGGAATGGCTCTAGTATTTCATTGTTAATCAAGACATTGGCTGTTAGGTTAAATGATAAAGGTTTTAATCGTCTCCATTTACAAGCTGAATGGCAGCATGCATCTTAATAATGTCTTGAGCATATTCCTCAACTTTCTGGTCAGTTAGATTATTAAAATCCATAGAGTTTGAAACTCAACCTCATGTCCCATTTAAAGTTCCCTCCATTTTCCCCACTGCTGGAATCTTAAGGTCTTGAAGTGAAGGAGAGTCCTGGTGTGACCTTTTACTCTCTGCCCCTCCCCCTTCCTCCTTGGTGTGTCACTGGGGACAGCATGTCCATCTTCTCCTCCCTTGCCACAGCTTAACCTCAATGCTCTTAGGGACATGTGGGGAGGGACAGCAGGTACAAATGTTGCTTCCCTAACCAGGTATATGACTGCAATTTAGCCCTGTAGCTGTGGCTGCTGCTCTGCTCCCATTATTCATTGCAAGAAACCCTGCATGACAGGTGAACTTATGCTGTTTTTTTTTGCCTTGCTGGGTATCCGCAAGTTCTTGGGTGCCCTCTGGGGCCGCCCTGCTGCATGTTCTCTTTGTAGGATTGTCGGATTTAGTACATAAAAATACAAGACACCTAGTTACATCTGAATTTCAAGTAAATTTTAAATAATTTTTCAGTATCTGTTCCATGCACTATTTGAGACATACAGTTACAATATTTGTTGTTTTCCTGAGATTCACCTCTCACTGGGTGTTGAGCATTCTCTCTGGCTGTCCTACCTCTTTCAGCCCTTCTATCCAGTAGGCTTCCTTCTGGGTAAGCCCTGGCAAGATGGCTCCTGACCTGGGAGGTTCATGTTCTTACTTTCGTGTCCACCTCACTGCATTTGCATGGTCAGCTTTCTGTGGCTGTTTTTCCTCCCTCTGAGATGTGACCAGACTACACAATCCTATTCCAAACAGCAGTGGAACCAGGGAATAAGATGTAGTTTTCCCTACTGGCAACCCCAATCTTGGGGTGTTATGTTTATGTGTGTGTGTGTATATGCACATAAAATGAATAATGCATATGGAATATTATGAAAAGCCTTTTTGGCATCTATGGGGATGATCATATGGTTTTTATCCTTTTACCAATTGACATGATTTATATTCATAGATTTCTTATCTTGCATTCCTGGAATATATACTCTTTACTTAGTGCATTTTTTTCTCTATGGACCATTGGTCTTCCTTCCCTAGTTTTTTATAGAGGAATTTTGTGTGTATATTCACAAAAGAAGTCTGGAGAAATAATGATGCTTGGTTCCAAAATGAATTGTAAACATTTCCATTCATTTCATTACTTACTTATTGTTTTTTTAACCATGCTTCAAAAAACTTCATTTAGCACAGTAATTCTATGCTATTTGAAAGCTTAAAATAATTTGCCAGTGACCCCATCCATCTTTATGAGTTATCTTTTTTGGAGGTGGATGTTTTGCTGTCTCAGTTTCTTCCTTCTTCATTGTTTTATCCAAATTGCCTGAGTGAGGGCAGCTTTCCTTCACCAGGCTCCAGCCTCAGGAGTGCCAGGCTCCTGGAACTGGAACTCTTCTGTTCCTCCATGCTCACTGTTCCCCTTGGAGGATAAGAAGGGATTCTGTACAGTGGGTGGGAGCTGACGGTATTGCCTGTTTCTCTTGCTAATCTACTACCAGGCTCCAAGCACTGGAGTTTGTTCCTTTTCTCACTCTTCCAGGTGAAAGTGAGGTGACAATCTGGTATAACTCCAGGGCTAGCCATGGATGACGGGTGGAATGGAGTTGTAGGAAGCCCTTTTGGCCAGGCAGTTAGTTGCCCTAATTGGTGTATCAGTCTTGAGACTGATACCGTACTCGACATCTGTCTGTCTTCTTGTCTTTTTTGTTTTTTTCTTAGTTCTGAACTCAGGAGGGAAATAATAGTGTATTTATTAAGGCCCTAGAACTTCCAAATCATCACCTTTTTACAGAACCAATGTTGGCAATTTGTTATTTTAGAGACCCTTCTGCATTGAGATTCTATTTTCCAAAGACAGTAGTGTGACTAGTATAACATTTATTTATATTTTAAAATGTTCTCCATATCTTTTATATTCCTTTGACAAACCCTAACAGTGTGTATTTGTTTTTTTTTATTTTCTAAATAATTATGCATCTCAGTGGTTTACTTATTGTTTTTGTCTTTTCAGAGAGTCAACTCTTAGATTTACTAATCAATTTTGCTTTCTCTCTTCACTCATTCATTGTTCTCTGTTTTATATGTTTATTAATCTTTTCACATGGTTCTTTGAGGATATCTTCATGTCTTTTTTTCTAGCTCCTTGATTTGGAAAAGTCCCTCATTCATATTCATGCTAATTATTTAACATCTACATGGTAAGATTCAGGAAATAATTACACTAAATAATGAACATACAATGTTTAGCACCATGCTTGGAACATAGTAAATACTCTATAGACAGTAGCTTTAATAAAAATGGCCACAAGAACAAACAAAACATTTAAAAACTTGTATTTTTTTTCCTGAGTACAGTTTTGGGCACATTCCCTTCACTCTGATATGCAGTACTGTTATTGTAATTGCTTTCTTAATAGTTTGCATTTGTGATGGCCATTTCTTATTTAATCAAATATTTATTTTACTTATTTATCAACTATATATATGTATATCTGTTGTTCTCAACAGGTGTCCTTTGGGTATAAAATTTTAATGTATTCATAATTATATAAATTTGTTTGATAATATATAATTTATTTTCAATCTATCGAGATATAATTCATTGCAAGCTATATTTTTTTGGTAAATGTTCCATATGTTTGAAAAAATAATATGTATCTCATGTTTAAAAGGTGCAAATCTTAATACATCTATTAACGCAGGCTCCTTATTTATATAATTTAGATCCTCAATACCTTTATTTAAATTCTTTCTGACTTATGAGATGTGTATTAGTATCTTCTACTACATTTATGTTTTGGTTAGAGTCTTCTTATATTATAAAGAGTTTACACTTTATAGTTTGAATATTTTAATGTTAATGTTATTTGGCACAGAAATATTCATGGTCATCATATCTTTATTTTGCCTTCTAACTTTCATCAGTTATAGTCATATATGTTTGGTCCTTTCTCTGCCATCTTCTTTTTATGAATGTACTTATAATTCACCACTATATGTATAAATTACACCTTATGCATTACTTTCATAATCTAATTTTAAAAATAACATGTTTGCTTACAACAATAACTTGTTGATAGAATATTGGGGAAATTAGAAAATACAATTAACAAAAAGGAGAAAATATAACTTACTCATAGACTCTCAAACCACTACTAACTTTATTTCTTTCTTGACATTTTTCATGTCCATATAACATATAGTTTTATGTATAAGAATGAAATTTCACTGGAATATGGTTTTATATTATTTGTTTTTCATGGATTGTGTAAAGTCTCATGTTCCTTAGCTCCTAAATAAACCTAAATTAACCCCCAGTGAAAACAACTCTCAGTCAACATTAACATTTTGTCTTCAAGTTTTCTTCTAGAGCATGGTTCTGAAGGCAGTGTACTATCCTATCTTATATGTGTACTGTCCGTTCGTGCTCATCTTGATTTAGGTTTTTATGTTTTGGGGGGGTTACTGGTGTCCCTCATTGCTTGCTAGCATTCTGGGAGGTGTCAAGCTCCTTTCCCCATCCTGAAGAGAACCTGTGTATAATTAAACATCTAGCAGGCTTTTAGCTTTCTCCTTTATCAGTTGTTTCTGTGACTTTTAGAAACAGATTGTTCTTAAATCACTACTTAGTGTATTTTTACATTTTTGTACCACAGTTGCTTTGACATTTACATCAATTTTTATACCCTCATTTACAGTTTCTTGGACCAAATGCCTTTATTTACAGGGCTTCTTCTCACAGTCCTGTGTTCTTACATATGCCCCCTCTTGCATTACTTTCCATAACTCATCTCTGTTGCCTGGAGTTTTCAGACAGAATCTGTGGGTTGCATCCTCCCAAGTCCCTACACCTGAGATTGTCTTTTTCTTGTGGGTGGCACCTGGGCTGGGTATGGGATTCTTGGGTACAATGTTCCCTCTTATAGCTTGTTAGAATGTGCTTCATGGCCTTCTGGAGTTTTCTGTGGAGTCACCTAAGGCCCACCCATCTTTCTTCCTTCTGTGCTCAACTCCATCCCTTTCCCACCACCCCTCCTGGTTCTTCTGTCTGGCCACACCTGTCTTCCTCCTTAATTCAAGCAAACCCTCCTTCTCCCCTTCCTCACTCTACCCACTGCCAGGAAATGGCCCTCTGTGCACCCTTCCATTTCAGAGCTCACCATAAACATGAGTTCCTTGGAAAGCTGCTCCTAACTTCTCTATTTTATACTCGTCTGGCACTGGGATGGCCCTTCCCAGTGTGCCCAGGGAGCAAGGGTGGTAAAAACATCTGCTCAGGCCCATCTTGTCCCCTCAGGCTGAAAGGCTGCCGCCTCCCCCCACCTTGCCCAAGACTCACCTAGTGTGGGGGTTCCTGTGGGTGGTGAATGGGTTTGTGTTCCCCGATCACATTCTTTAGCTTCTAAATAAATCCCCGGTGAGAACAACTTCCAGTTCACACACATTAAGGTTTGAAGATGAGTTAACCACCAGAGAAGCACAAGTAGGGAGGGATCTCCAGGGTGGTGAGGTGGAGGCACAAAATCCAGGCACATGCTAATGGTGGCAGACATGAGAGCAGAAGGGGTACCAGGGTCAGTGACTCCTTTCCCACCAATAAGGACCCTGAGGTTGAACATTTTGGAGGAGTGGCAGGGCTACCAGTAGCAAGACGTGCGCTGATGGGCAGAGTCACAGATGGAGAAGTGGTGGTGAGGAGTCACTCAGGCAGGCATCCACCTGCCTCCAGTACCAGCCACTTGACTGACAGGTGCTGATGGAAGGGGGAAAGCGTGAGAGCTGGAGCCACCCCACGCTGCTGAAGGCCTCTCTAGCCAAAGTATAGATGCTGAGGGTGATTTGGGTCTTGACTGTGGATATTTACCTGAGATGGTGTGGGAGAGATTTTCATAATTGAAGAAGTCTCAGTGAAGACACCCAGAGAAATAAAGACAGCTCAGGCTGGAAAGTGGTCATACCAGAGTTTTGTATGGTGAATCTAAGATGGTGATTCTTGGCCTTGGCTACACATTAGATTCACCTGGGAGAGTGATTAGACACTCATATGGCGGTGCCTGCCTCAGATTAGTTAATTCAGGATCTCTGGATGGGTCTCAGCAGAGGTGACTTTAAAATATTCTTCAGGAGCCGGGCTCGGTGGCTCAGCCTGTAATCCCGTGCCTTTGGGAGGCTGAGGTGAGCGGATTGCCTGAGCCCGCGGGTTCGAGACCCGCCTGGGCAGCGAGACCTCATCTCTACAATAAATCAAAAAATCAGCCGGGCGTGGTAGCGCATGCCTGTAATTCCAGCTACTTGGAAGGCTGAGGTGGAAGGATCGCCGAAGCCCAGCAGGCGAGGCTGCGGTGGCTGGGAGTGGCCACTGCACTCCAGTCTGGGAGACAGAGTGAGACTCCAACTCAAAAAAAAAAAATATTCTTCAGGTGATTCTGATGCAGCCAAGGTTGAGAACCACAGAACCAAGCAGGGTCACAACTGTTGAGGGTCTTGGTTCATAGATGGAAGAGCTGTAGCATATAAGTCCTCCTCCACCCCATCCACTAAATGAAATCACAGGAAACTAAGAATGATTGATGGGACATGCTGTGCCTTGGGAGGAGTTTCCATGAACTTCCCCTTCCTGGGGAAGGACTGAGAAACACAAGGCTCTCTTCCCTGATCTTATCAGCCCACGGATGACTATAGAGACGATCTGGAATCATTTGGGCTCCCCGACCCACACTTCCTGGCTCTAACTTGAGGGTGAGAATCTTTCTGATCTGAAAATCAGGGATACTGATTCTTGATGACCCGGGAGGCCTTGCCCTGGTCTCACTAGATCCTGGAACTACTGCAGTCATCAGCTGCTGTACATAAATCCAGAGATTGCACTGCCAGCTGTGGAGCCAGGAGTTGGGTGTGCGAAGACTAGGGAAGCACTGGGTGTTGGTGGCCGAGTTCTGAGAAGAGAGGATGGAGGAGAGGATGGTTGGCTCAGAATCTCACAGCAGCCATTAAAATTCACAGGTGAGGTCCATGGCAAGAGCCTCAGGTGGATGAGGACTCATGCCTGTAATCTCAGCGCTTTGGGAGGCTAAGGTGAGAGGATTGTTTGAGCCCAGGAGTTCAATCCCAGCCTGAGCAACATAACAAGACTTTGTCTCTACAAAAAAAGAAAAAGAAAAAGAAAAAAAAATTAGCAAGCGAGGTGGCACGTGGCTTTAGTCTCAGTTGTTTGGAAGGCCGAGGCAGAAGAATCTCCTGAACCCAGGAGGTAGAGGTTGCAGTGAGCCATGATCTTGCCACTGCATTCCAACCTGGGTGGAAGAGACACTGACTTAAAAAAAATTATATAAACACTCAGATACGATCTTTGAAACAATTTTTCGAAGATAAACTTCAAGTAACTGGGAGAAAAATTTAGTAACTGTAAAAAGACTACCATGAAAGGACTATCACCAAACAATACTGCTAGTTAAACATTGAGACGTTAGATGATAAGGTTGTAGCACATAGAAAAGTGAGTTAAGAGGGGAAGAAATCTAGGTTTGTATAACCATAGTAACAACTAAGGCTGTGAGCAGCGAAAATATAACCATTCCAGATTCCATATTGTGCATATACAAGAGAGTCAAAGCTATTTTTTCTTGATTTTTATAGTTAGAGAAGCAAATGTTTAACTAGATATTAAAAAATGTAAAGGTAGACTAAGTAGATTTTAAAATAGAAATATATATTCTTCAACATAACTATACATAATAAAAATAAAAAATAATTTCTGAGCCGGGCTCGGTGGCTCAGCCTGTAATCCTGTGCCTTTGGGAGGCTGAGGTGAGAGGATTGCCTGAGCCCACGGATTCAAGACCCTCCTGGGCAGCGAGACCTCATCTCTACAATAAATCAAAAAATCAGCCAGACGTGGTAGTGCATGTCTGTAATTCCGGCTACTCAGAAGGCTGAGGCAGATGGATCGCCAGAGCCCAGCAGATCGAGGCTGCGGTGGCCAGGAGCGGCCAACTGCACTCCAGTCTGGGCGACAGAGTGAGACTTCAACTCAAAAAAAAAAAAAAAAATTCTAACATATATAAGGAGAAAACAAAAAAAGAGCTAGAAAACAAAAAAGATATAATACAAGAGTGTAGAAAATTAGTAATCAACTTGACTATAGTATGCAAAGTAGATAACTTAAATTTCTCCTTAAAACACATATTGGGTTAAATGATAAAATTCAAATATGTGACTGGAGGACGCGGCAAGATGGCGACAGGGCAACCCGGCATCTGAAGCCTTCTGCAAGGGAGATCTGCAGTGGGTCTCTGACTCTCGCCCCGGGGGGCTGGGGACCCCAGCATCACAGAATCAGCCCTATCTTCAAAATTCTAAAAGAGAAACAATTTCAACCAAGAATAACCTACCCAGCCATACTAAGTTTCATTAGTGAGGGAGAATTGAAGTCTTTTCCAGACATCCAATCCCTAAGAACCTATGCTACCACCAGACCACCTCTACAAGAAACACTTAAGAAAGTACTGAACACAGAAGAAAAAGAAAAAAGAACAACAGCATTCTTCACAAGAGTACAGGCAAAAGATTAAAAACACACATGAACCAACTCCAAAACCCAAAGAAAGACAACAAATCAATAGGATCGACTCTGTAAGAACCTTATGACAGGGATCAACTCTTGCATTTCAATTATTAGCCTAAATGTGAGTGGACTAAATGCACCACTGAAAAGACATAGAATGGCAAAATGGATAAAATATCATCAGGCAACAATCTATTGCCTTCAAGAGACTCACCTCACTAGAAAGGACACCCATAGACTCAAAGTAAGAGGATGGGAAACAAACTTTCAGGCGAACGGAATACAAAAGAAAGGAGGAGTAGCGATCTTAATTTCAGACAAAATACCCTTCAAGCTATTAAAAATCAAAAAAGATACAGAAGGCCACTACATAATGATAAAAGGCTCAATCCATCAACAAGAAATATCTATCCTAAACATATATGCACCCAACATAGGTACGCCAACTTTCATAAAGCAACTTCTTGGAAAACTAAAGAAAGATATTGACTCTACCACTATCATAACTGGGGACTTTAATACCCCACTCACAAACCTAGACAGATCATCAGGACAAAAAATCAACAAGGAGATCCGGAACCTCAATGTGACTTTGGACCAAATGGACTTAATTGATACCTACAGAACACTCCATCCAAAGACCACAGAATACACATTCTACTCATCACCACATGGAACAAATTCTAAGATCGACCACATACTCGGCCATAAATCAAGCATAAGCAAATTTAAAAGTTCCAAAATTCTTCCAAACACCTTCTCGGGCCACAGTGGAATAAAAATAAACATTGACACCAACAAAATCCCCCCAAAACCTACAAAGACATGGACACTAAACAGCATGATGCTAAACAACTCCTGGGTCAATGACGAAATCAAAACAGGGATCAAAAGATACCTGGAAACAAATGAAAATGAAGAAACATCTTACCAGAATCTCTGGGATGCCCTGAAAGCTGTAGTAAGAGGGGAATTTATATCCCTACAAACACACATGAAGAAAATGGAAGGAACAGAAATTCACAACCTAACAAGCCACCTAAAGAAGCTGGAAAATCAAGACCACGAAAACCCTAATTTCAGCAGAAGAATCCAGATCACCAAAATAAAAGCCCAAATCCAGGACATAGAAGACAAAAAGATGATACAAAAAAAAAATCAATGAAACAAAAAGCTGGTTCTTCGAAAGGGTAAACAAGATTGATGGTCCCCTAGCTAGACTGACCAAGAAAAAACGAGAAAAAAACCAAATAAGCATAATCAGAAACACAAAAGATAAAGTCACATCTGACCCTGAAGAAATACAAAAGATCGTTAGAGACCACTACGTACACTTGTATGGAAACAAACTTGAAAACCAGAAGGAAATGGAGGACTTTCTGACATCACACAACCTACCTAGGTTGGAACAAGAAGAAATTGAGACCCTAAATAGACCAATAACAATCAAGGAAATCGATTATGTAATAAGAAAACTTCCTACAAAAAAAGCCCTGGTCCAGATGGCTTTCCAGCAGAATTCTACAAGACATTCAAGGAGGAGCTGATACCAATCCTACTGAAGGTATTCCAGGTGATTGAAAAAGATGGAACTCTCCCCAAATCATTTTACGAAGCCAACATCACATTGATACCCAAGCCAGGTAAAGATCCAACAAAGAAAGAGAACTACAGGCCAATATCTTTGATGAACATAGATGCTAAAATTCTCAACAAGATCCTAGCAAACCGGATTCAGGAATACATCTCAAAAATCATCCACCATGACCAAGTAGGCTTCATTCCTGGTATGCAAGGCTGGTTCAACATTCGTAAAACCATAAATGTAATTAAATACATCAACAGATGTCAAAACAAAAACCACATGATCATATCACTAGATGCAGAAAAAGCTTTTGATAAAATCCAGCACCCCTTCTTGATAAAAACCCTTGAACATCTAGGCATACGGGGAACAAACCTCAAAATAGTAAAAGCCATCTATGAGAAACCCACAGCCAGCATACTCCTAAATGGACAAAAATTGGAACCAATTCTCCTGAAAACTGGAACTAGACAAGGATGCCCACTCTCTCCCCTCCTGTTCAACATAGTATTGGAAGTCCTGGCTAAAGCAATCAGAGAAGAGGAGGCAATCAGAGGTATTCAAATAGGAAAAGAGGAAGTCAAGTTATCTCTCTATGCAGATGATATGGTGGTGTACCTTGAAAACCCAAGAGAATCTGTCAAAGGCCTCCTTACATTGATAAAAGCCTTTGGCAAAGTCTCAGGATACAAAATAAATGTACAAAAGACAATCGCATTTCTCTACATCAATAATAAACAAACAGAAACCCAAATAAAAAACTCAGTTCCATTCACAATAGCCACAAAAAAAATGAAATACCTTGGCATCTTCCTAACCAGAGATGTGAAAGACCTTTACAATGAAAATTACAAAACACTGCTCAAAGAAATCAAAGCTGACAGGAACAAGTGGAAAAATATCCCATGCTCATGGATCGGAAGAATCAACATTGTGAAGATGTCCATCTTACCTAAGGCAATCTACAAATTCAATGCAGTACCCATTAAATTACCAGCAACATTCTTCTCAGACCTAGAAAAAACAACATAGGAATTCATATGGAAACACAAACGTCCAAGAATAGCCAGAACAATCCTCAGCAAAAAAAAAAAAAAAGCAGGTGGTATCACAATACCAGATTTCAAACTTTACTATAAAGCTACAATCATCAAAACAGCTTGATATTGGTACAGGAACAGGCATATAGATCAATGGAACAGAATTGAGATTCCAGAAGCAAAACCTCAATTTCTCAACCAACTCATCTTTGACAAAGCCCCCACCACCTACCAGTGGGGAGAGGAGAACCTATTCAGTAAATGGTGCTGGGAAAATTGGCTGACCACATGCAGAAGATTGAAACAGGACCCCTATCTATCCCCATGCACAAAGAATATTCATCTCCCCTGTTGGAGGACAGGTGACAGTGAGGTGACAGTGAGGAGAAGGTACCATATAAATGTTCTTGGTCATCACTCCTTCCTATAGATAGATAATTCTATATCTAGAGTACAAAATTACAGGATGATGAAAAACTTCCACAATGAGTCATATTTTACATGTCCAGAAAACAAATGGTGAAAGTTCATTGAGAGACTGAATATAGAAATGAGCAATGACCACTATATGACAACAAAACTCTGACCAGCAACCTTTGCAGCAACCAGTCCAGAGAGGTCAGGAATTGGTCAATGATGACCATCCTCCCTCATTTTTGCTCCCATTTCCAACTCAAAATGGACCAGAGAAAGCTAAGTATGCTCCCTACCCACAGAGGATGTCCCACTTGTAGACAGCCACCTCCAGTTCCCTACACAAACAGCCCACGCTGGGCACACCTGGAGCCTTTCCCTTCCCACTCCTCTGCCTGAAGCAAGCGACCACAGCTGACTCTTCTGTCATAGCAAGCTCTGAATAAACAATATGGTCTTCCCATGTGGAGATGAAGTAGGGGAAAGGTTCTCATCTTGATCTATAGAGGAGACAATTGATACACAGAAAGGCAGGTGAATTACCCAATCCGAACTAGGACAGGACAAGTCCACAGTAGGACTGCATTTCTCTCCCTTTCTCTTACTAGATTTAGCACTCTAGGTTTTCTGCTCCTGTGCTGTTCCCTGGACACCCAGGGCAACAAGCCTTGCCTTGCCTCTAGCAAATCCGCAGGGAACAGCAGGTGTGTGATGAAGGAAACATTCCTTCAGGCAACATTTGATGGGGTCTTCCCCAACATGCAGCTTGCACCAGACGATTGGTACTGTGCTGTGCTTTCATATGAGTGTTCCACAATCCATACTGTAGAAATCTAGAGGCAGGGCTTTCTAGAGACTGCTGGAAATATTCCTAATTGGAGAAAGGGTGTTTAGGATTATTTCACAAAATGGTAGTGAGAGAGAGAAAAAAAATCCAGTACCTAAGACCTTTACTGTTGTTGATGTGTTTCTAGATGCTTCTTAGCTTTGTAGGACTTCTGGAACAAATACTCACAGCTCACTCATTCCTGATCTTTCCTTGTGAATGTCCTGAATGTTGTCCTCTCTATAAATCTTCACAACAGTGTACTTTGAAATATTTTCTCAAGTGTGATTGTGATTATGGCTATACAATGACAGCATGCCCAGGCAAAATGTTAAAAGGCCAGTAAAATGTCAAAGTGCTTAATTTATGCTTATAATATTCCAAGATATATCCACTGGTTAATCTTATGTGTCAGCTTGACTGGGTCACAGGATGCCCAGATGTCTGGTTAAACATTATTTGTGGTATGTCTGCAGGGGTGTTTCCAGAAGAGATTGACATTTGAATTGGTGGACTGAATAAAGGAGATGGCCCTCTTCAATGTAGGTGGATATCATTCAATCCATTGAAGGCCTGAACGTAACAAAAAGGCTAACTTTGCTCTCTGCCTGACCTCTTGTTCTGAGATCTTCTCCTAACCTCACTACTCCTTTCTCAGAACTTCAGATCAGGACTGGAATCTACTTCTTTGGTACCTTCATGATCATGTGAATAAATTCCTTATAATAATTTATATGTAGATTCTATATGCTCTATTTCTCTGGAGAATGCTGGGTAATACACTGTATGACCTGCAAAGTATTTACTCTCTGGCCCTTCACAGAAAGAGTTTCCATTTCCGCTCTCTGCCTCTAAGTATAAAACGAAAGTTATCTTGAACTCAGAGTAGTGCAGCTGGAGATGAAGAGTTTTAGCACAGTGAACAAGGGTGGCAAGAATGAAAATCCTCTGTGTACAACAAAAGAAGACACAAAACAAAAACAAAACAAGGAGCTCTGGTTTGCCTCGAAGTCTATTCTGTTGTTTATCATGGAGCTATGTTTTTCCATAAGCACATGATGATGGCTAAAAAAATAAGTTTCTGAGGAGGTGATTTTCCATAAACAGTTTGCCTTCACTAACTGGAGTCATTTTAAGCAACAGAAGACACAACGACACAATAGAAACATTTTTTAAAGGCAAATGTTGTTAGTTTATTATATTATTTCTTTTAGAGTTGTGGTACATGTGAGGATTTACTACATAAGTAAATTGTGTGCAGGTGAGGTTTGAACTTCTTTTTTTTTTGAGTTGGAGTCTCACTCTGTCACCCAGACTGGAGTGCAGTGGCCGCTCCTGGCCACCGCAGCCTCCACCTGCTGGGCTCTGGTGATCCTTCCGCCTCAGCCTTCCGAGTAGCCGGAGCTACAGGCACGCACTACCATGCCCGGCTGATTTTTTGATTTATTGTAGAGATGAGGTCTCGCCAAGTTGCCCAGGCGGATCTCGAACCCGCGGGCTCAGACAATCCACTCACCTCATCCTCCCAAAGGTGTGGGGATTACAGGCTGAGCCACCGAGCCCAGCTAAGGTTTGAACTTCTAGGGAGCATCTCTTCCCCTGATAGTTGACCTGGTACCCCGTGTGTGGTTGTGTGCCCCTTATCCCTCCTCCCTTCCTTCCTCCCTCCTTCCTTTGGCAGTGTCCAATGTATGTTGTTCCTTCCTTTGGGCTTGTGTGCCCAATGTTTAGGGCCTACTTATGAGTGTGAATGCAGTATTCAGTTTTTTGTTTCTGTGATAGTTTATTTAGAATGATGGCCTCAAGCTCCATCTGTGTTGCTGCAAAGGACATGATTTTGTTCCTTTTTTTTTTTTTTTTTTTTTTGAGTCAGAGTTCACTCTGTCACCCAAACTGGAGTACAATGGCACACTCACGGCCACTGCAGTCTCGACCTGTTGGGCTCAGATGATCCTTCTGCCTCAGCCTTCCAAGTAGTTGGAACTACAGGCATGTACCATCACACCTGGCTAAATTTTTAAAAAAATTTATTGTAGAGATGAGGTCTTGTTAAGTTGCCTAGGCTGGTCTCGAACCCATGAGCTCAGGCAATCCTCTCACCTTGGCCTCCCAAAGTGCTGGGATTATAGGCATGAGCCACCACATCTGGCCTGGTTTTGTTCTTCTTTATGGCTGTGTAGTATTGTGTATATGTACCACATTTTCTTTATCCAGTCCACTTTTGATGGGCATCTATGTTGGTTCCATGTTTTTGCTATTGTGCATAGTGCTGCAATCAACATATGTGTACAGGTGTCTTTTTGGCAGAACGATTTATGTTCTTCTGGATATAGTCCCAGAAGTGGAACTGCTGGATTGTATGGTAATTCAACTTTTAATTCTTTGAGAAAACACCACATTGCTTTCCAAAAAGGCTGAACTAGCTTAAATTCCCACCAACAGTGTAGAATTGTTCACTTCTCTCTGCAACCTTGCCAACACCTGCTGATTTTTGACTTTTTAATGATTGCCATCCTGACTGGTGTGAGATGGTATCTGATTGCAGTTTTGACTTGCATTTTTCTGATAATTGGTGAGGTTGAGCATTTTTTCATGTTTGTTGGCTGCTTTGAGGTGTGTCTGTTCATGTCCTTTGCCTACTTTTTTTTTTTTTTTTGAGTTGGAGAGTCTTACTCTGTCATCCAGACTGGAGTGCAGTGGCTGCTCCTGGCCACCGCAGCCTCGACCTGCTGGGCTCCGGCGATCCTTCCGCTTCAGCCTTCCAAGTAGCTGGAATTACAGGCATGCGCTACCACGCCTGGCTGATTTTTTGATTTATTGTAGAGATGAGGTCTTGTTGCCCAGGCAGGTCTCGAACCCGTGGGCTCAGGCAATTCACTCACCTCAGCCTCCCAAAGGTGCGGGATTACAGACTGAGCCACCGAGCTCAGCCTTTTGCCTACTTTTTAATGTTTTTTTTTTCCTGTCAATTTGTTTGAGTTCTTTGTAGATCCTGGATGTTAGGCCTTTGTCAGATGCAAAGCTTGCAAATATTTTTTTCCCATTCTGTGGGCTGTCTCTTTACTCTCTTGATGGTTTCTAACAGAAACATTTTTTAACCTCTGTTTTGTAATTTAATTTTTACTTGGATCGAAGACTATATTCTAATCATGTGATTTTTGGAGATGAGGTCTGGCCCTGGAGTCTGAAGACCTGGATTCATGTTCTGATAATAGAACCTTCCCTGTGACTGTAGATTAGGTAAGTCTCCTATGTAGCCTCAGTTTCTCTATCTGTACAGTGGACCCTTCTGAGAAGTAGAGTTCTGAGGCCTTCAGAAAGCCTCACTTGATCATTCCAATCTAACAGAAATGTTGGCCTCATTCTGACTTTACTCTTGAAAATGTGATGGGGTGACATTAAAGTAATAAGGAAGCTGTAAGTGCAGAATCCCCGCATTGTAATGTCTGTGGCACATAGCTTCTGAAGAACGGGCTGTTGTCTAGCCCCTGCCTCTTGGCAGATGGCAAACACTCTCTTGGCTGCCTCTGTCCAGGTGCCCTCCACAACGTACCTTCCCTCAATAAATCTATCTTACTCAACTAAAAAAAAAAAAAAGAATAGGCTGTTCAGTTTAGCTAGGTGAGTGAGGAAACATGGCTGGCATTTGAACTTAATAGTTAAAACTTTTCTGGAAACCAACACTGTGGGTTGGGCAGGGAGAGGGAATTTCAACCTGTGGAGATACCAACAGAAAGGTCCACTTCGACAAATGACACATGATATACCAGGATCTGTTTTTTTTTTTTGAGTTGGAGTCTCACTCTGTCGCCCAGACTGGAGTGCAGTGGCCGCTTCCGGCCACCGCAGCCTCGACCTGGTGGGCTCCGGTGATCCTTCCGCCTCAGCCTTCCACGTAGCCGGAATTACAGGCATGCGCTACCACGCCCGGCTGATTTTTTTTGATTTATTATAGAGATGAGGTCTCGCTGCCCAGGCGGGTCTCGAACCCGCGGGCTCAGGCAATCCACTCACCTCAGCCTCCCAAAGGCGCGGGATTACAGGCTGAGCCACCGAGCCCGGCTTTTTTTTTTTTGAGTTGGAGTCTCACTCTGTCGCCCAGACTGGAGTGCAGTGGCTGCTCCCGGCCACCGCAGCCTCAACCTGCTGGGCTCCAGCGATCCTTCCGTCTCAGCCTTCCGAGTAGCCAGAATTACAGGCATGTACTACCACGCCCGGCTGATTTTTTTATTTATTGTAGAGATGAGGTCTCGCCTGCCCGGGTGGGTCTCGAACCCGCGGGCTCAGGCAATCCACTCACCTCAGCCTCCCAAAGGCGCGGGATTATAGGCTGAGCCACCGAGCCCGGCCTTAGGATCTGTTTTTTTAAAAAAATCATTTTAACAACTTGATTTTTATTATAAAACTAATGTATGCTGGCTCTTCAAAAAGGTAAAAACACAAATGAACAAGAATAATAGATGTATAAATTCCCTTTCTCTTCACCATCAGGTAACCAATATTATCATGTTGGTAAATGTCCTCTCTGGGTTTGTTTTTTATGCATAAAAATGTTTCTTCTGTACTCTGTGTATAATTTTACAAGTTTTCTTTTTTTTATAGCAGTTTGCTGTTAATGTTTCTCTATTTTATTAAACATTCTACAACAATATTCAAAAAACTACAAAGTATTCCCCTACATGAATATGTTGAAATTTAGGTAACCAATTTTGTTACATTGTCTTCCAATTTTCATATTTATAAATAATGCTTAAGTAACACCCTTTTAAAAATATGTTGACACTTTTTTATAAGGGATTGGGGCACACTATGGGGAAAATTTTTAAACACAGAACCACTTATTAAATAAGTATGCAATTATAACCTTCTTTTTTTTTTTTGCCTACCACCAAGTTATCCTCCAGAACTAGCAGGAATAGTCCTCATGCCACCACTTATTAGCCTTGAGACCTAGACAAGGCAATTAATTTTGAGGGAAGAGGGAGGCTTTTCTCCTTACTTATAAAATAAAGCTAATAGTGCTTCCCGTCTCTTTATTACAAATGCATTTGTTTTCCTCTCTTAAGATTCCAGTGAAAATTATGAACTTTCTCTTGTGAACAAATGCACTTGGCACAAAAACACAAATTATTTATACAACTGAAGGAATTCCTGTGTTTTTTGATGCTATTCATAGACTTACTTAGGTTAACATTTCTTTTCATAGAATTATTGTGAGGATAAGACAAAATATTGCATGGAAAATCTCTGAATAAACTTACAAAATGAAGTAAAATGTCACTACAAAAGGATTACATAAATAAATGAATTAAAAAACTTTAGACTGTCAGGGATCTCAGGAATCCAGGAATTCATCTAGTTTATTCTTCCTGTTTTTAATAACTTTTTCTTGTAACTGTTTTATATGATCATAATAAAAAACTTCAGAGAAAAGAATTCTTATAACTCAGACTTACTGTAAAAAATTTCTCTTTCAGCTATAAACTAGCATACCTTCATAAAAGACGATATACAAATGTCCATTGAAAATGTGAAAAAATTGTCATACTGATAAAGAAATGCAAATTAAGCCGGGCTCGGTGGCTCAGCCTGTAATCCAGCGCCTTTGGGAGGCTGAGAAGAGTGGATTGCCTGAGCCCCCGGGTTCGAGACCCTCCTGGGCAGTGAGACCTCATCTCTACAATAAACCAAAAAAATCAGCTGGGTGTGGTAGCGCATGCCTGTAATTCTGGCTACTTGGAAGGCTGAGGCGGAAGGATCGCCGGAGCCCAGCAGGTCGAGGCTGCGGTGGCCAGGAGTGGCCACTGCACTCCAGTCTGGACGACAGAGTGAGACTCCAACTCCAACTCCAAAAAAAAAAAAAAATGCAAATTAAAACCATAGTAAACTAGTCTTCACATATCACATTGTAATTAGTAAACAGAATGATAATAGTCAGTGCTGGGGATACAGTGGTATCTCATATATTATTAAGGGGAATAACAGGATCTGTTTTGTGTTTAGGAAAATACCGTGAATACGTGATTTATTTATAACACACGTATTGCAGATGATTTTCATTGTATAGTTTTTAAATGTCCACAAATCCCAATACCTCTCCAGCCTCTACCTTGGCTGTGCTCTGAGAAGAGTGTTCATTTTTGTTGCTAATTTCACAGTCCACAGGTTCTGGGCATCTGGAGTATTAAGGGAATGGGGTAGGGATGGTGAGATGAGGTAACTCAGCCCAGTGTGCATCCAACGTAACCCTGGGACTCTATTCCCCGTGAGTAAGCCTATTGCAATTCACACAGCACACTGCTAGTAACACCTCGCTTAAATTTAAGTAAAATGGCTCTGGGGTCACATTCACCTCTTAATAGACTGCTGAGAGTTAAGGCTTTAAAGGTAAGGCTTTAGTGTTCACCCTGTACCTTGATATTTGCAATGCTCAGTTAACAATGGATGCCCTTACGGCAGTGGGAAAGCTGTTTGAAAGAGTGAAGGTATATCCAATTTCATTTGGGTGTGTGTGTTTGTTTTGATTAAGGGAGTGTAGAAGTCAAAGTTTGGATTAAGATTGTGAGAGCCAGCGGATTTAAGTGGCTCATCAGTGGCCACACAGGTAATTAATGGCAGGATGGTTTTGATATTTTCCAACATTTTTTTTTTTTTTTTTTTTTGAGTTGTAGTCTCACTCTGTCGCCCAGAATGGAGTGCAGTGGCCGCTCCTGGCCACTGCAGCCTTGACCTGCTGGGCTCCGGCAATCCTTCCACCTCAGCCTTCCCAGTAGCCGGAATTACAGGCACGCGCTACCATGCCCGACTGATTTTTTGATTTATTGTAGAGATGAGGTCTCACCAGGTTGCCCAGGCGGGTCTTGAATCCATGGGCTCAGGCAATTCACTCATCTCAGCCTCCCAAAGCGCGGAATTACAGGCTGAGCCACCAAGCCCGGCTTATTTTCCTACTTTTTAATTAAAGATTTATCAAAAGAGCAAAGTATCCTAATCCATGTCCCTTAATGACACTCATGAAAAGGTAGCTTGGCAATGTAACCACAGCCTGCATCCCATGTCCACCTGGAGGCCCCGTGGCAGGTGAAATATTTTCTCAAGTGTGATTGTGATTATGACTATACAATGACAGCATGCCCAGGTAAAATGTTAAAAGGTCAGTAAAATGTTAAAGTGCTTAATTTATGCTTATGATATTCCAAGATATATCCCCTGATGCCATAATAATTAACTAAACTTTCTAAACAAATGCATTGTCATCATATATAACAGGGGTTGGCAAACTATGGCCTGTAGGCCAAATCTGGTCCACTGCCTATTTTGGTCCAGCCTCAGGAGGCATGCCAGAGCGCGGGGCACACTCAAACCCATAAACCTGTGGCAGATTTGAGCTGTGAGGATGAAGTTGGGAAACCCGGGCTGCTCATTAAGCTGATGCCAATCACCCTTGTCAGTTGCTGATGACAAGGTAAGATAATTATAATTCACTACCTCTAAGTAGATATAACATGGAAAGGCATGTGAGCGCAGCGGGATGTCAGGACATTCAAAGCTGACTGTGATTGTTCCCTTTTGGGAAACTGCAGGTCTAGCTCCAGGACAGGTCTTGGCATCTTCCAGTGCATCTAGGAAGAACATGCTCACTGACTCTGGGAGACTGCTCACACCCTCTGGAACTAGCATTAGTACAATGCAGAATTTTCTAAACTTGGTTCTGTTGAACAACCTTCTGTGATCCACCAACAGATGGGTCTTCCCCACTCTTATTACCCCTCACCCACAGGGAATACTCATGGTCAAATAATCTGAAAACACTATATTCTAGTTCCCTCCTAGAGCGATACCGTGTTTATTAGCACTTTAAAGGCTCTGAGAAGTCCTGCAGTGACTTTTTAAAATTTTTTAGAAATGAAGTCTCACTCTATTACCCAGGCTGGAATGCAGTGGTGTGGTCATATCTCACTGCGGCCTTGAACTCCTGGGCTCCAGTGATTTTCCTGCCTCAGCCTCTCAAAGCCCTGGGATTATAGGTGTGAGCGACTGTGCCCAGGCTGATTTTACTTTGGGTTAAAAGAGGTCAGCACACTCACCATAGTGAGCATGATTTTTCTGAAGACTCCAGTTTGGGAACCACTGTTGCAATGGAATCCATATTCCACTCTTGTGTCCTAGAAATAATTGTTCTTCCCATGGAATCTTGTCATTCTTTCTTTTTAGGTTATGTTAGGTCTCATCAGATGACAAGGCTGGAGTTACTTGGCATTTGACAATTTGTAATTTGATATTTTACTTTAAGCAGCGTATTGCTTTTTTATCCTTCCTATTTTTTATTGAAAAAATT
This sequence comes from Cephalopachus bancanus, assembly GCA_027257055.1. NCBI lineage: Eukaryota > Metazoa > Chordata > Mammalia > Primates > Tarsiidae > Cephalopachus > Cephalopachus bancanus. Next base: position 4,983,085 of record JAPVLO010000135.1, on the reverse strand, counting down.
AAAAAATACCATTGCTCTTTCACAGAGAAGCACACAATACCATTGATAAATAAAATAAACTCATCTCTGTTAACCTATCACCCAGATAGCAACAGTTTTAAGTCGGTGGGAAATGTCTGTTGAGGCGGATTCTTCCTAGGGGCTCTCTGTGCCTCGTGGGCATGTGGAGGGAGAGCTGGGTAGGCAGGCACTCTGAGTCTCCCTTCACGAATGATGTGTACCTGATGAAGAACTGATTCTGGCCTGGCCTTTTCCTGCTGAGGCCTGAGGCTCCTTTCCATGGTGAAATTCAAGAAGACTGAACCATGACTGAAGGGGCAACCGGGCCTCATGTAACAGGACCAGGATTCCTCAGTGAAGTCAAAGACGGCAGTTGGGGACAGGAGGCAGGAGTGCTTCATCTCTGCTTCCTCCCAACCAGGTGCCCACTGCCATCTCTGCCTCCCCAAGTTCTCTGCATGGAGCCTGGCACACAATTTATTTTATTATTTTTTAAAATTGTTATTTTTTGAGTCAGAGTCTCACTCTGTCACCCAGGCTGGAGTGCAGTGATCGACCTGCTGGGCTCAGACAGACGATCCTTCCACCTCAGCCTTCCAAGTAACTGGGACTACAGGCGTGTACCACCATGCCTGGCAAATTTTTTTTTTTAATTTATTGCAGAGGTGAGGTCTTGCCAAGTTGTCTGGGTTGGTCTTGAACCCATGGGTTCAGGCAATCCTCTCACCTCGGCCTCCCAAAGTGCTGGGATTATAGGCATGAGCTACCATGCCTGGCCCACAATTTATTGAATTAAGGTACAGACCCTCAGCACATTGCTGTAGGTAAGAACACAACTATTTGAATCTAGACAGACCTGGGTTTGATAGAGAATTCCCCACAAGAAGACCTTGGGTGAGGTCATGGGACCTTGCAGAGTTCTGTTCCTGCATCTGCATCGTGTGATAATTCCTGCCTCGCAGGGTTGTCCTGAGGATGGAGTGATGGCACGTCACAGCCTCAGGCATTGTGACAGTGGGGCATGAGGTAGGCACTACCCATGTGGCATCTATTCATGCCGGGATCCTTGGGGATAGAGTATCCCTAGAATATCCCGCTGTCCCTGCCAGGCCTTCTCCTGGGCATGGGTCCCCCTGGTTCTGAACTTTCTACCCTTGGTAACTTCCTGGCTTCTCAGTTTGTTGATCAAATATAGGGGTGGGCACGATGGCTCATGCCTATAATTCCAGCACTTTGGGAGGCCGAGGCAGGAGAATTGCTTGAGCCCAAGAAAACAAGGCCAGCCTGCAACATAGAGAGACTTTGTCTTTACAAAAAAAAAGAAGCTCTGGTCCCAAAGGAGACAGTTGCTCAGCTCATCATGACCAATACCTCTTCTTTTAGTTGAGGAAAAGGCCCTACTGGGTTTAATCTGGGCTGATATTGAATACTACTCAGGGACAGGTAAGGAGAGATTAAACAGCTTTGATGGCATCTTGACCACGTAACCAAAGGCAGAAAGGCTGGTTGGAGTCTGGGGACTGGCGTTCCTTTCCCAGGTCTGCTGCCCATGGGCCATAAGGCCTGGCTGAGCCTACTTAGCTGGTTAGGGCCATGCAGCACCTGTGCACATGTCTCCAGCCTTCTGATTCTGCTTTTAGTTGTTTTCTAATTGTTTTGCAATAACCGCAGTTTTGTGTATGTTTAGAGGTGTCAGAAGGAACAGGATGGTGGCTGGTTTGGTGTTGGGCGTACATCCTTCATCAATACCACAGTCGGGTATGGTAGTTGTTCTCCCATTTTACAGAGGAGGCAGGCTTGGGGACATGTAATGTACCCAAGTCACATGCCAGGAAGTGTCAGAGTCAGGGGTTGGCCCAACTTGGTGAGTTGCTCAAGGCCCAGAGTTGAACCACGGCCTGCAGCAGGAGTTCTCGACCTGCTCTACGGAGAAGCAGCCTTCCTGCACTTGTCCATACTCTGAGCTCCATGCTCTTCCAGTGAACAGCACTGGTGTTGGCAGTGCTGAGATGCGACGGTGTGGGGAACACAGCACAGAGGGGCCTGGGGCTCCATGCCATCCACGGACACCCTGGGAAGGAGGTGACTGAGTTGAATTGGCTCTCTGGGTGCTGGCTCTGGGGAGCAGATGAGCCTGTCCAGGCCTACAGAATGGCAAGTGTAAAGCTGAAAATGCCCAGTGCCTGGGCAGAGTGTGCACATGGTTAGACAGGGTGTTTGGCCATGCCCAAAGGGAACCCCTATCCAGGACCACTTTGTATGACCACTGGATACCTTTAAATGGGATCCCATATAGAAACCCTTTCTTTTCTCATTTAAAGGAGAGAGAGCAGGGGTGAAACCTCATTAACTTAGCCAGGTCCTTTCACTTTCCTGACCAGATGTTTGTGTGTGTGTGGTGCGTGTACATGTGTGTGGTGTCTGAGATACATGTGGTATGCGTGTGTGTGTGTGGAGGTGTATGTGGTATGTGTGGTAAGGCTATGTATGTGTAGGATGTGTTGTGTCCTGTGTGTATAGTGTGTTCATGTATGTGGCGTATGTGATATCTGTGTGTTATGTACGTGTGTGTGGGGATGTGTCCTGTGTGTGTGTGTGTGTGATAATGTGTGGTGTCTGTGATATGTGTGGTATGGGGGTGTGCTGTGGTTGAGGGGGAGGATGTTGGTGTGGAGGGGTGTGGTTATGTGTGCTATGTGTGTATGTGGAGAGCCCAAGATGCTACACAGAAGCCCTCAGGCCCCATATTTGATGGGCTGAGGAACTTTGAAAGACATATTTGATGGGCTGAGGAACTTTGAAAGCTTCAAGACTCAAGACTCCGTGGGATTATTCTATCCAACATTTTTTTCTAGAGTTATCCAAAGAATAACCTTACTATATTTATATAAAGAAAAGCGTCTTCTGGTTACTCAAGCTCTTTGCATTCTTCCTTCTTTATCTCACTTGCTCAAGCTCAGAAAGACCGTTCCCTGGGCAGTGGCTGGACGCTGACATACTTATCCTTCTCTGAATCAGCTAGTTTTCTCTTCCTAGACTTTGGTCATATAGGATCCTTATCGGTACACATCTCATTCATTTTTAATATATTTTTCATATGTATTATGTAAACTATATTATATATTAAATATATAAATATATATTACACACACACTCAATCTACATTTTAGAGCACATTGGTAAAACTTAATCTCTTGTTCGCAAAAACCCAATATTTTCTCCATACCCCAGAGAGTTATCTTGTGCCCTTAGGGTGTCACTTCTTATTTGGGGGCCAGTGACCCAAGGAACTCAAATTGTCCCATGTTGTTGCTTTTGATTGTGTCACCTTAGATTCATGTGCATTGAATTTTCACCTTCCAGTGAGCAGTCAATAGTTAAGCAAAATGCAAATACATACCTCAGTCTAGACTACTCATGTAAAACACTTGGGGTAAAAAACAAAACAAAACAAAAAAACCCTGCCAGAATCTTTTTACTCTGAGGACTTTGGAACTGAGACCTTCGCCTCTGCCCCAGACACCAGCCATCGGGAAGTTGCCTACCACAGAGACATCTGGCGCTCCAGTGAAGGTCACCATCCACCACCTCCTGCTGCCCTCCAAACACTCTCGCCTCAGTGCACGAGTCTTACATCTAAGAGGGATCCTAAGCTCTTTTTCCTTCCTCATTCCTCTGTCATTGAGTCCTGATGAATTTACTGCCTCAAGATTCTTTCAGGTGGCTCCATCACCACCATCACAACTTAGTTTCAGACACCAGCAGCACTTGCCTGGGCTCCCACTGTCCCCAAATCCTTTGTTATTTGTGGGCAGAACTGGGCTGGATTACAAAGTGCTCCCATCAAAACAGTCATGACTTTTCAGCTGTTCCAGGGTCCTCTCTGATAGCAGAGAGGTCACTGTGACCACGCACAACACAGGGAGGCCCCACAGACTCCACTTTCTCAAATATAGGACCCTGAATCATAGAGCTTTGAGCCACGAAGGGGATCAGGATCTTGGAGATTAGTGGATGTGACCAGAGAGAGAAGCGGCCGAGGTCACCTCTCCAGTGAGAGTCATGGCTCTTGACTCATCCCATTCCCTTTCCATCATGGCTGTACTGCAAGTTTCGGGAAGAAGGCACACAGGCATTTCATCACACGAATACAGACGGAGCATATTTGTAACATCCTACCCCAGATTAAAGAGTCAGGTACTTGCATGGTCTTTTGCGTTGAGTTCATTGGGCAAAAGGAGTTCTTTGGGCCTGACTTGGCACACACCGGGAGGTGGGCTGGGCACAGGCGTGAGGTGGGCGGACCTTGCGATGGGCAAACAGGAAGGCAAAACCATTTGTGCAGGGCCACGTGGAATAAAAGCCCTTATGGGCTTATCCACTTGGGTATGACATCAGCCTATTTCCTTCCTCCTCTGTGGGTGGGACAAGGACAACTCAGATTTTCATAGGCTCCATTCTCTCTTGGGCCCACATTTCCGTACACATCCGGCTGTAGAGAGGGTTGAATGCAGGCCCATGGGTTGGAGTTTGGGTGAACACCCAATGCTGAACATGGCTCAGCAATTTCATATGGGCTTGGAAAAATGGGCTCTTTTTGGAAGCAGGGCCTACTGGGAGGATGGTGTGTTTACTAAACACAGCTTGCAAACTTGATGTGTGCCTGGTAGGAATTATTGTTCTTTCTTTCTCTCTCCTGCTTTTCCCCAGTCGAAATGCTGACCTGGAAAGCATCAACCTTGCTCTCACATAAAGCATTTTTTTTTCAGGACTGACATGCAAAACTCTGATGTAGAAATTGAAATTTCACACTCTGAAGGGCCCAAACAGCTCCAGAGGTCAGTGGGCGGCTGGACCCACTGGTGAGTCATGGGGAGAGATGCCACCCCGAATTAACATCAGCAGACACTCGTGCGTCAGAGGTTCTGTGCACTAGAAACGTTTGCTTGACATCTGTGTCCCCCCCAACCTCCCACCCCAGCACACACTCAACTTTTTAAGCCGAGGGGCACGTCCCACTCATCTGGTGAATACATCAGCTGAATGCAATCTGTGTTCACAAACAGATGTCCCAGGAGGGTGGGGTGGGGGGGCACACTGAACACTGGCTAGAAGTTGCCGGAAGACTCTTTTTATGAGGTTCTTGTTTTGTGGGGTGAGGAGTGGAATGGCCAGATAATTTAATTGAAACATCCCTAATTTGGGTATCTAAAAAGATTTTTCAAGTCCCCATCCAAAAAGAGGGTTTCTGTTTCTCCTATCTGTTTACTTAGGTTGCCAGTGCATTTTCTTGAAAAAGCCAGCAAAAGCAGAAAAGGGGTGCCATTTGACCCTGGCCAGCCTGACCAGGGAAGCCAGGCCTGCGGCTCACAGGACCCTCTGTGGGATCTAAACTCCACTCACACGCATGAAGCCATCACTGCTTTTGCGGACTGAGGACACTGCCATTTTGGAGTGGTGATCATTTGATTACTCCTAACTGTTGATTCTCATTTTGTCTCAGGTCTGCAGGTGTAAAGGCTACACTGAGATCGGCGCATGTAGCAGTGGCACATAGTGACTGAGTGGCCGAGCCGCAGTGTGGACATCTGCTTCCCAGAGGAGTCGGCCAATGGTATCCGGGACACTCATTTTATTGCTCGTATTCTTTATGTGTTAGCAACCATCCGCCTCCTTCATACACATTGCAGATGTCTCAAAGGAATGTTTAAATTATCATAGGATCCCAAAGGAGATTGCTATTTCCTATTTAAATTTCTTCCACTTTCTATTGTTCCCATGTAAAGCGTCTCTCTCCAGGAGCACTCAGCTGAGGAGTCATGACTGTCATTGTCCACACAGAGGTTCCAAAGAAGGGGTGACACAGACACTAGCCCTCAATAAGATTGTTATCTGTTCAGATCTTCCAGAAAGCAAGGAGTCAGTACCTGAAACGAGCAGTTTGCAGTGGCAAAGAAGGAATAGAATGGTGCAGGCAACTGCCACTTAGTTAAAGACATGGTGAAGGAACTTCTTTAGAGGGGGGCAATGTGGAGGGTTCTAGATTTCAATCCCAACCTAGACTCTAACAAGATCTACGAGCCTTAACAGGTGCCTTCACCCTCCTTGGCTTCGGTTCCCATGTCTAAGTGGAGGGGACTAGACTCCACCACTTCCCAGGCCTCCTCTCCACCCCACACATACACATCATGTTATGATTCTGTGGGCTTTGGGAGCTGTATTGCAAAACACTCCCAAGCAAGGAAACAAACCAAAGAGGGATGATGCCTGACTCAGGAAGAATGAGGGAGAGTGGCCCCAGGGTCCCTGCCTCCTGATATTCACACCCTTGGGTGATCTCCTCCATTTGCGTGTAGGGTGACCTGCAACTTGCTTCTAACCAACAGGAAATGGTGCAGGGGATGGGATGAGATGCGTTCCCTTTTGTTTCATTATATGAGACTTCATCATAGCCGATTAGTGGAGATACTCCCTGCTGGCCTTGAAGAAGGAAGCCGCCATGTTATGAGATGTCTGTGGAGAGGGCCACATGGCATAGAGCTGTGGTCAACCTCTAGGAGCCGTGCCCAGACTCCTAGCCCACAGGAACAGTGCAATATGCACTGCGATACAGTACGATACAGTGTCATGGTGGCCCTTGCTCAGTGACAGCCTGTGCAGAGAGCCACTCTCTCTCAGGTTCACTGTCAGGAGGGCTACTGCCGTGCTGAAGGTAAAGTGTGGAAATGCGAGCAAGAGTGACAGTCACTGTAGGACACTTATGCCAGAGGACTAGTTAGTGTATTGGCCAGGAGGGAGCACCACGATGGGTGCTCACGGGGCAGTGAGGGCAGCCTGCTCCTTGGCCAAGTCCTGAGACTGAGGGTGAACAGCAGGGAGCCAGGCATTGGGTGGGTTAGGGGAATGTTCAGATCAGCCACACATCAGCAGCAGTCCAGGGGTCAGACAAGGGGACAAGGCTGCAGGCTGCAAACAGGGACTGCAGGAATGTCATTGGACACCAGGAATAAGTGACTAGGGCAAAAAGATGGAGCTGCCTGGAATCGGGGTGGACATTTGATGGACAAGCACAGAGACTGGCTGACAGAATGACCTTTGTATCAAGCTGTAACCCTCAGGGTCAGAATCTCCTGTTGAGGGTAGGGATGGGTGTCTTGAAGTGGGCAACCCAAGACCTGTCAGTGAGAGCCAAAGTCCAGTGGGCCAAGAGGAGAACAAGGATGACTGTGAGAAAATTTCAGCACACTCTGTCACAGGAATGTTGAATTGAGAACGATTGGGACAGTGTTTACCAAGCCATGAGTCATTCTGCCTCTGGCCTGTGCCTATTTGCTCAGGCAGCTGAAACACCAGAGAGCAGCTCCTCTGACAGGAGCCACCCAGGACATAGGACTCCCAAGAATGGTTTATTTCTGAGATGAGCTTTGGGTGAGGGGCAGTGGAGGAAATGCTATCTGACAACAACTATGCTTTAATTTTTATATGTAAATTACTCAACTATATAAGCCTATCTGCTTTAAAAGTATCTGGGCTACAGAATTCTACCTTGCACTTGAAATTCTTGAACCCTGGGATTCCTGAGTGTATCTTTTGTCATGATTCATGAAATCGCAATTCCTGTCCTGCAGGTTTGTTTCTAGAGTGGCACAGCATTGCTGGAGGGCCATCTATGCCTGGACTCCTGCTTGACATGCATTCTAAGAAAAGCCACATCTGCAGGGCTAGAAATCATTCTTCTCCAATGAAGCTCTCAAATATATTTAAGGTGATCAACATAAAAAATGAAAAGAAACCCTACATGATCTTTTTGTGGTTCAATTTGCAATTCTCATAGTCTCTTTCACCTATTGCACTCCAAGTGAATCCCTCACTAACCCAGGGAGGCAGTGTGCCTGGTGTTATCCCGAGAGACAAGAATCCAAGGCTCAGGTGAATAGCTTGCTCCAGTCTCAGAGGTAGGAAGTGGCAAAGGTGAGCCTGTCTCTGAAGCCCACTTTGTTTTGTTTTGGGGCCCATGTACTGCTTTATGGTGAAGCCATGAGACACAGATGAAAATAGACCTTCCACCCCGCATTCTGAGTCAAGTAGGCACAGAGGTGTCACACTTAACTTTAGAAAGTTTTGGGAATCTGTCCTCCAAGCCCTTTTTTCCTGACAACTGTCATTTGGCCACTTAACAGTCGTGTTTGGATGTAAGCATATGTGATTTAGGTGGCGCTTGATTGACAGGTTAAATCATCTGCAGCTGGCAGTCCCCACCTCAATGGCCTTTGAAAGGATCCGACCTTTGGAGGGCTGACCTCTCACAGAAGAGGAGCAGCTGTGAAACATCAGGAACTAGAGCACTGGTTGTTGGAGACATGAAGATGGCGCTCTTCTCTTCTTCCTGTGCTGTAGGCATTGCAATAAGCAATTGAGCAAAGGATGGTTTCTTGGGAGTTTCTAACTCAGCCAGGTGATGTTTGATACATGAGGATCTGAGTCTTGGCCCTCTCCTGGGAGGGTGCAGAACTCATTTCTGCCTGAGGACAGAGCCCTTTGGCAGATACCAGGGAATAGGATCTAACCTACATGTTGCCTTCACCTCAGGTTGAAATGTGTGTATCTGAGAAATGAGATTTGCTGTCAAAAGACCAGAAAGGCCAGGCGCAGTGGTTCACGATTGCAATCCCAGCACTTTGGGAGGTCAAGGTAAGAGGATTGCTTGAGCCCAGGAGTATAAAACCAGCCTGGTTAACATAGCGAAATCTCTTCTCTACAAAAAATAAAAAATTAGCTGAGTATGATGGTGCATGCCTGTAGTCCCAGCTACTTGGGGGGTTGATGTGAAAGGATTGCCTGAGCCCAGGAGGTCAAGGCTGTGGTGAACTGTGATCTGTGCCTCTGCACTCCAGCCTGAGTGACAGAGGGAGATCTAGACTGAAAAGAAAAAAAAAAAAAAGGCCAGGAGAATGCCCATCAAGAGAGTCTCAGGCTGCAGATAAGTTCTGCACCCAGGAACCCAGAGCATTCAGCCAGAGCAGCATTTGCTAATAGGCCTGGTCACCCAAGTGTTGTTGTGAATCTATGTAGAGATGCAGGGTTGTACATGTCTCATAGCTAAGGAGGGGGTCCAGCCACCTTGCACCTCAGGCACACAGCTCAACCGAGGCAACTAACTGGCACCGATGGTTCAAGAATAGTCACACCAAGACACTCCACAGGTGAGGAAGAGAGGCCTGGAGAGATGCAACAAACTGCATCACCAGGTGACTTAAGCAAGAAAAACTACATTTAAGTCCTCACAGGAAGGACAGACTCCTGGTGCACACTTTTTAGAGAAACTCTGAGCTTACTAGGAACAGTTTAGAATTGTATTCGAATGACCTGCTTTTCCTTGCCTGAGACCTTTGGCAAATCTCCCCTTTGAGGTTCAAATTTTCTATACTTGATCTCACTCAAAGGTAAATTTTCTTCAATTTTCTGTTAGCCTGAACGAGATGTGCTCAGCTGCTAGATGTTATGGAGAATAAAAACAAAGCATCTTTTCATCATTGGAGCATTTGCCCAGACTGCTCTTGACAATTCAAGTTCTGAATATTAACGTTTCCCAACATTTCAGTTCTTGTTAAAGTAGAATTTCTTTGTCCATCTCCACCTTGAGACTAATGTTTGTGGAAAGATTCATGTTAGCCAACATTTAGAACTCAGTTTATAGGCAAGAGACTCTAAAACTATTTGAACTTGCATACTGGAAGCCTTCAGTGAAATGGAAAAGAAAATTCAATACGTTCTACTTTTTAGGAGAAAGAAGAAAGGTACAGGAATTAAATTTGTTTTGAGAGTTCATTTAAGAGAAAACTGATGCATTTAGTGCAATGTCTGCTATTTTTTTAGCTGCCTGGACAGTGCTATGGAAATGTGTCTTTCCCAATTTTTTGGGCTCACTCAAAATATGTGATTATAAAATATTTAATGACTTTTTTCTTTATAAATTAAGACAGAGATGTAAACTAAAATATTTTAAATGAGAAAGTTGAAAAAAGAGTTTTCTGGAGAGCTCCACTTTTCCACAAAATTCCATCTAGCCATCACCTGCGTGTCCCTATACATTGTCATTTCTGGTGTATTAAGGTCTCAGCTTTCTATTCATTCATGGTCAGCTTGTAGCCATGAGTCTAAGGAAGTGGAAGAAGAGTTTTCAGTGTCCTCCTAAGTCTCAGAGGTCTCTTCAGTGATGAACAGGATGCTCTTGGCTTCCTTATTGGATTGGTCAACTTTGGTTCTTATGACTGGGTCCAACCTTAGAGCCCTACTGTGGGATGGACTGCAGAGGAAGGGCACCGCTGACTCCCAGGTACCTACTCCTTTGGATCACCTTCCAGATGCCAGCATCCCAACAAAATGCTGTGGAGGTAGATGTTTCCAAAGAGCCAAGAAGCATGACTTACTCTTTGTGATCATCCTGATTCAGACATGAAAGTAAACAGTTTTTCAACACATATACCATGTAAAGAAATTCTCAAAAAACAAGGACACATGGAATATTTTAGAAAATTAATTAGTTCACCTCAAATCCTCCTTCTTCAATTTATATGTAATACTGAGAGCCAATTGCTAAAAATTAAACAAATGAACATGTTGAAGATATCAACCAGTAGGAGACAACTTTGGGGGAAATTTTAAAATAAAACATATTCAGATGTGTTTGAATTATGCATTGGTGAAGATATTCAGACTTTCCATGACTACAGCAACAATGATTGCTGTTTGTTTTTATGGTCAACACACATGTTTCAAAGATTTTGTCTTGTTTTGTTTGTTTTCCCTACAAAGCTAAGATTTGCAGGACAAACATGGCTTATCCTTAAGGGAAATGGGATTTAAAGATTGAGAACTAAAATTCCAAATTCACAAAAAATATATGAGTGTAATTTCTTTTTGACCTTGTGATAATTCTCATTACAATAAAAAGAGCCCATGAGACTATTAGTATACTTCTGGGGAGGTGAAGAATCCTGAGCAACTCTCCTAGCTGAGGAAGCCTGAGGTACAAGGGCAAGCTCCTGGGCTTGAATTTTTTTTTTTTTTTAAGTTCTAGTTTCAAATTTTGGGTCTGCTGTTAACTAACTGTATACTCTAGGGAAGTTATTTTTATTTTTTTTCATCTGTAACATGCTTGAAAGGAATACTTGTCTCATGAGATTTTTGCACTTTGAAATCCAACTCTGCAGCTTATTATTTATTTTAACTGTGGCCACACTACATTCAGAATTCTACAGTGTACTGAAATCTCTTTGAATCAGAAAGTAAAGAAGACGAACATTGCCATTCTCTCTGTCCCTGACATGGCTGAAGAATGCAGACTGTCTGTTTACGCCTATTAATATAATTAATGTATGCCCTCAGTTCTACCAGAATGTCCATATATTAGGCTGATGCATGAGTTTGTAGTGTTTGTTTTTTGGCATGGCAATACTGTGGTGTTGGGAGTTTGTCATTTGTTATTTGGAGTGACAATGTTGTGCTTGTGAATACACCTTGCATTTTGCAGATTTGAAGAAAGTTAGTGCTATTTGTGGGCAAAGAAGATGGGGTGTCAAGTGTAAAAAACTGAACACTTCTGACATATTCTTCTATTTGAGTTTAACAGAGGAGCAAAGGCAGCAGAGGTGGCTCAAAACATTTGTGTTGTGTACAGGGAGAATGCCATTGGGAAAGCATGGCAAGAAAATGGTTTGTCCTTTCAGTGGGTCACTTTGACCTGAGTGATTCTTCATGCTCAGAAAGACCACTGGGCTTTGATGAAGACTGTTTAAATGCTTTAATCCACAATGATCCATGTCAGTCATCTTGAGAATTGGCAAATGTGATGAACTGTGACCAGTCAACCATCATATGACATAGTGAAAAATGCTACGAACTTATGTATCAACCCAATAAATTCTTTCCCTATGCAGTCTATGTTATTTGTGCTTTCTCTATTTTTTTGGTGTAAATTTTTGTATTTCAGAAGTTTGTATATTTTTAAATAAATAAAATTTGCCTTTATGCTAAAACTTTCATATATCGCTTGTGAGGAGACAAAAACATACCAGTCACCTGACCAGTAAACATTTAATATAATTACTAATGAGTAAAAACAGTTAACCACTAAGGGATAAAGAAAATACAGGACAGCAGGCATAGGGAGCAAGCACTACCTCTGGCACTGCAGAAGGGATAAACTTAGAAAAAGCACACTCCTCCCACAGACCTCCTTGGAAGGGATGTGGTACAGCCCCATTGAATATTCTGTTCCTTAGAGATCAAACTGTACAAATAACCAGCATCAGCTTGTATATAAAATATAATAAGAAAAGAAAATGGTTAGTATATCTAAATAAAAACACACAGAGAAGCAAAGAGAAATATGCAAAGCTAATATTGTCCTCATTTCTGTAACGGCCATAAGGCCGTAGTTGATATCTCTGGCTTCCTTCTTAAGTCACTGATTCCTTATTGTCCCATCCTTAGCTAGAATCTCAGCTACAGGGGTTCTTTGCCTAGTGGAGTGACCCAAACTATCACAAAGTTTCTGGATCCTTAATCTTGTTGCCTTTTATTTGGTCACTGCAATTTTACATTACCTTTTACCACTGGACAGGGAAGTGCCAAGAGGCACCCCAACGAGTATCCTGGGTCCCAGACAGGATTACTCCATTAGCTGGAGAGTTTTTTTTAACCAGGGTGTGATTGGACTTTTTTCTTTTAATTTTAATCAATATTTTTATTATGATATTTGTGGGGTCCAGTTAAGGGTTAGGTATACAAATATGCTTCGTTCAGGCACCCTTGTTGATAAGAGGTGTCTCCCCATCCCCAGACAGATATTTACTGCCATTAATCCCAACTCCCTTCCCCTCCCCCCCATAGTTTCCCACCACTGTCAGTCATTTTCTTATAGTATTACATTGGATATTCAAGGTCCACTATATGAGTGAGAACATGTGATACTCAGATTTTTGTTTCTGTGAGAGATCACTCAGTATTATAGACTCTAGTGTGATTGGACTTCTACTCCATGGTGGGCATGCAGATGTAATTAAGTCTCCAGATGAGATCTTCCTGTGCAGAGGAGGGTTGGATACTGAGGCATCAATCTGGGTTTAGGAGGAAGGGCAACCTCTCTATTAAAATCTCCTATCAGCGTCACTTGCTCCAAGGCCACTTTACCAAAGCTCTGCTACTACTGTGTGAGACCTAGTTTCTATCTGCTCCCGTTCCTTGTGTCTGTCTCACTTAGAAACCTCTCAGGAGGGGCCAGGAAGAGTGGTTCATGTCTGTAATTCCAGCACTTTGGGAGGCTGAGGCAAGAGAATTGCTTGAGCCTCAGAGTTCGAGACCAACCTAGGCAAAATAGTGAGACCTTGTCTCAAAAAAAAAAAAAATCTAGCCTAGATTTGAGGTATCCACTGGGAGTCATTGGATATTGAGGCATCAATCAGACCATCCAAAGCCTCTACTATCTGTCTTGTTTCAGGTTGCTTTTTAGAATCAGAGTTTTTATTCCAACTACAGTAATCTTATTTAGGAGGGATGTGTTCCAAGACCCCCAGTGGAAGCCTCAAATCTTGGATAGTGCCACACCTTACATGTACTGCTTTCTTCTATACATACATATCTATGATAAAGTTGACTTTATAAAATAGGCACAGTAAGACATTAACAACAATGATAAATACTGTAATAGAACATTTACCAATATGCCAGCATCACTACTATTGCATTTTGGGGTCTTTATTAAGTAAAATAAAAGTTACTGGAACACAAGCACTGTGATACCATGACAGTTAATCTGATCACTGAGTTGCCTACTAAGTGACTAACAGGTTGGTGGCATCTACAAGGTAGATACACTGGATGAAGGGATAATTTCCGTCCCGGACAGTATGGAATGGAATGGTGCAAGATTTCATCATGCTACTTAGAATGACGTGTAATTAAAAACCTATGAATTGTTTATTTCTGGAATTTTTCATTTAATATTTTCAGATCATGGTTGACTGGATAACTGAAAACCTCAGAAAGTGAAACTGTGGGTAAGGGAGGATTGCTGTGGGAGGAAAGGTAACACTGGGGTTTGGGGGAAACTTTCGGAAGACAGTGACAATGTTGATTTGTTCATTGAGCCTTTTTTGGTAAATGTGAAAACAATGAAAAGCATGTGTGAAGACAGTTGGGACAAATATGGAGTAGTCCATTTCAGATAACCTGGTAAATTGAGCCTCTAAGTTCTCCTTGAAGAAGACTCTCTTCTCTGTGGGGTTTTCTATGAGTGGTTGATCATGTGAGTAGAACGTCCACCAGAAGATATAGCACAGGGTGGGAGATTACTGGGCAGGAGGCTTTGGTTCTGAGCCCTAGGACAGGTACTGCTGTGACTGGCTCTGAGAGACTGGGAGTTCTAGGAACCATCCCAGTTGTACTTTCTTGGATCCCAAAGTCTGCTTAGCAGCTCCTTCCTCCACCAACCAAGGAGGGTAGCTCCTACCTCAGTGGTCTCTCACTAATGCCTTAGGCTTGACTGTTGGAGATATGTGAGGCATGACAATTAAGTTTACAAACTCATCCTAGAAAAAAGTGCTACATACCTCATTGCTGAATATCACTTTGGTCGCCTTCAAAGTACTCCCCTTGGGAAGCTATGCACCAATGTTAATGCCTGGTCCACCCAACAAAGCAATTTTAGAACTCTTTTTCTGGAATGGTCATCAGAGATGTTGTTGTATTACCCTTAATGCCCTGAATGTCATCAAAATGTCTTCCTTTTAATATTTCCTTTATCTTCAGGTAAAGAAGTCACTGGGGGCCAGATCAGGTGAGGGTGGGGGGTGATCCAGTGCAGTTATTTGTTTACTGGCTAAAAACTCCCTCAGAGTGCTGTGTGAGCTGGTTCATTGCTGTGATGCAAGAGCTCCTTTGGGAGCATTTCTGCACACACCTTTCTCATGCCAAGATTTTTAGTTAAGATTTTTCCTGTTTCTCTATTAATGTTTATTTGGGCTGCTATGCTTCTCGCAGTCAGTCAACAATTTTGGTGAACAATTTGACAAATTTTTGCAATGTTTTTGTCAGTTCTGCTTGTTACTGTTTGTCCTGACGCTTTCTCTCCTTTCAGAAAAGCGTTTAATTCATTTCTGCATGGCATTATTCTCATAAACTTGGACTAACATGTTCCTAATTTCACTTTCACTCTTGACAAGTTTAACAAGAAATTTAATGTTTGTTCATTGCTCAAATTCAAGCTCTGACATTCTTGTGATGGCACACAAAAACATGTAGCAACAATAATGAACACCACTTAGCAGGACACCGCCACACGTCAACACTTACAGCTGTGAGACACTGATATACCAAGGTTATGAAACCTCACCAAGTTGTTTGTACAGTGCTGCCAACATAAGTGTATGGTGTCAAGTTTGTGAACTTAATTGTTAGACTTACTTGTTTTAGTCATTCTGTTGTCCAGAGTTGGAATGCTGTGACCCTTCAAGGGGAATTTGGTCCCTTGCCTGTGGTGAGACTGATACTCTCAGTTGGCCCTTGTTGACAGGAGACTCTGCATGGTTCCTACTCTGGTTGGAAGGCAAGCTAGGAGGGTAACAGCAAGCTGTAGAGAAGGGCTTGAAGAGGTGGAAACAGGCCCTAGAAGGAGAGATGAGCCTGGGAACTGTCCTACTCCATAGGCTGATGGGGCAGACTGGCTCTGTACTCATTGTGTGAAGGGTACCGGGGTCTGAGCCATGTCCTGCAGGGCCCAGCAACATGCACATGGACTTCCTGGCACTGGTGCTACAGAGAGCTGCCACTCTCAACTGAAAGGTGCTCTGACCACATTCACAGTCTTGGCCCAGTCTTTCTGTTTGACTTGCAATAAACATGCAAATTCCAAGGAAAACAAGATTTATTTCTCATTGAACTATTTGTAGAAGAATCAGTTTCAAATAATTATTTCAGACTTCAATTCCCTTTCACTCTTTTGATTTGCTCTGCAAAGATACACACACACACGCACCCATACACATGCACACACAAATGAGTCATGCATTTCTGACTCATTTGTGTGTGCATATCTCTTCTTTGACTTTCTGAAAGTCAAAGAAGAGAAAATAAACAGATGCCTCTGAGACGATGGAAAATTGATATTGTTTTAACCAAAACTGTGAAGACAAGGAAAGGAGCAGAAAGACCCAGAAATTTAAAAGAGCAAATCTCAATAGTGTATGATTCAAAGAGCTTTCAAAGTCTCTTCCCCTACCCCAGGAAATACTTCCTAAGAGTGAAGGAGGGAATTATCTGTAAACTCTTGCTTCATACAGCACAGGACAGTCAGAGTCCAAGAAGAAAGGACTGATTAAGAAAAGCATAAAGATCAATAAAATACTCTAAAAGGCTTATAAGACATGAAAAGGGTTAGAAGGGTATACAACAAAATGTAAAATGTCATCTCTGAGTAGTGACAGTCTCAATGACTTTTATTTTCCATATTACGTATATACAAAGGGGTGCCAAAAAAAGTATACACATTTTAAGAAAGGCAAAAACTGTATTAAAATTGTAATACTCAATATATACTGATAACAAAAGATGAATACCCATTTGACTTCTGCAATTTCAAGAGGTGCTCAAGAGGGGATACCATCAGTGTCCATCACTTCTGATTGTAGTTAACCAAAAGTACTACATTGATAACATCTTTTAATCTGTGTATATATTTGTTGGCACCCTAGGTATTTTATAATACACCAGTACTGCTTTATTTATCAGAAAAATTTACAGATTATTTTTTAGAACTCTAGGCACTGGCCTCATTTGATCTGGCAGTTTAGATACACATCTTGCCCCAGTTCATTCAGTGACCTAAGAGCAGAGCTGGGATGGGTACTCCCGTCGGGTAGGTGCCAATTTGTGTTTTGTTGTACCATACACCAAACGTGTCCACCACCCAAAGTTGATGAATGTAGTGAGCCAGAAGGGAGAAAACTTTTGAAATTATTTTAAAAATAATTTATTGAGGTGAAATTTACATAACATGAAATTAATCATTTTGAAATCAGCAATTCAATGGCATTGAGTACATTCACAGTGTTGTACAACTACCACCTCTGTCTAGCTCCAAAACATTTCCATCACTCCAAAGTAAAACGCTTTATGCATTAAGCAGTTTCTCCCCATTCCCCAATCCCCACAGAGTCTGGCAATCACCAAGTCTGCATTCTGTTGATGGCATTTTTTTTGAAGAAAAAAAATTACTTTCCGTTTGTAAAGTAATTTTGGAACTGAATCCTCACTCTATTTCAATCTCTGGAAAGGCAAATATTCTGCCATCGTCCAAATGTCATGGGATTTCTGGGTGACTTTTCCCAGGTGTGGCCCCCTTGGTGTTGGCTGAATTTCTGGCTATCAGAGGCCAGAGCCCAACAGAGGCCTAGTCAGCCAAGCCCCACCTCAGGCTGTCTCTAATAGGCTGTGGCACTTGCTATTTACTCTTGCAGGAAAGCTCCAAATTATTTAGTGTTCACTGGTGAGTTCAGCACTAAAAATTATTCTTAAGAAAGTATGCGTATATGTCAGACTGTGGTTAAAAACTGACACTGCTGACAGTTTCTAGGATTCTGTCATATCCCCCAGATGGGCCCCAGTGTGGACCATTTCACTCCAGACAGGCTCTGAGGGGTTTGGAAACCCCATCAAGGAGACAGCACATATGAGGGATTTTTGAACCAATTCAA
This sequence comes from Cephalopachus bancanus, assembly GCA_027257055.1. NCBI lineage: Eukaryota > Metazoa > Chordata > Mammalia > Primates > Tarsiidae > Cephalopachus > Cephalopachus bancanus. The sequence goes on along the minus strand of JAPVLO010000135.1, from coordinate 4,965,332 downwards.
GGACTTTGAAGGTGAAATTTCCTGACAGGCTTAAACTTCCACTTCAAACGTAAGCATCTTCAATAATTTAAAATAATGGAACTATAAAGTTTGCAACTGCCTTTGGAAGGAAAAAAGCCTAACTACCTCACCCGGCAATTGTGGAAGAGAGGAGGAGAGAGGCAGGGAGTGAAAGGGACGTGATGGGAGAAGGAAGAGACAGGAAGGAAGGAGGGCGTGGCTGGCAGCCCATGTGCAAGGCATTAAGCCTGCCAGCCTCCGGGTCTTGGAGTGTGGAGGTGTGCAGAGGGTTCTGCCACGTGCCTACTACATCATGATGGCCTTGCAGCATCTCTACCAGTCAGTCAAGGACCATATTATCTCTGCTTTAGCGATAAGATGCCAAGACTTGGAAAGGTTCTAGGATATCCTCTGCTCAGTCTCCAAGGCAGCCTGCTTAGCAAGTGGAAAATCTTGGTACAGAATCCACCGCCTACTCAGATTTCTAGTCTGTCAATCCTTCTACAACAATTGACTGACAATTTTAAAATGCTTTCTGAAGCCCAACCTGAGTACCTCATCTATGGGGTCCTACCCCCACCTCTCATTTCCTCTTTCCCCATGCAGTCCATCCCAAGACCACCATCCTGCCAAGGGTGTAGTTAGACTTTTTCTTTCAATTTTATAAAGGAAAAAAAGAAGAGTACCAAACAAAGAAGGAAAAGAAGGCTCCAAGTTGCTCAGACTTTACCTGTGCATTCTTTGTCTGGCATTATCAGTAGGCATAGTTCCTGGGGACTCATGATTTGCTTTGTAGTTATCTGAAAGAAGTAATGCATAATCACTCGCAGGAACTGGAAAACACAGAAAGATGACAAAGAAGAAAATTAAGACGATATGATTTACAAGAACAGCTAGGAATAACTTTGGAAATGCTCTTCTGACTTTGTTTTGGCGAATATCATAAAAAATGCATGTATTTTTACATTTTCTGGAAATGGGAGATTATATTTTATATGTTTCTTGGTGACTGCTATTTTCACTTAGGGATATATCCTAAGCATTAATGATGATTTGAAATATTCTCCTAAATCACATTTAAAAAATGATTTCATACAATTCTATCATCTGAATTTACCAACATGAATGATCTAATCCTTCATGTCTGGACATTTTGATTGATTTTACACACTCATCCCTCCTTTTAACCTCTAGTACTATATCCTGGAATTTTATATCCAAATGTTTTTATTTAATTTTATGACATAAGCAACTTCTTTTCCAAGAATAATTGTCATATTTTCATTGCTTTTAATAGATATTCCAGTGGTACTTATTTAAACTCATCCCTTTTTTTTTGAAGACTGCTTTTATTGATCTCCATAAGTTTTTTTTTCCTTTTCTTCTTTTTTTTTGAGTTGGAGTCTCACTCTGTTGCCCAGGCTGGAGTGCAGTGGCATGCTCACAAACAGTCACAACTTCCTTATTTTTGAAGTCTCAATATTGAGTCCTTTTTATTCAGCTACAGATATATTTAAGTAATTTAGAGAATATATGTATATAGGTGTATAGAGAGTTTTTGAGTCTTCATATCTAAAAATGTCTTCGTGTTATTCTCATCCTTGGTAAGAAGACTCTCTGGTCACAATCTTTGCCCTCAAAGATTTTAAAAGATCTGGAAAAGTCTTAGGTAGTTTGATTTTTCTTTCTTTTTAAAAACACTTTCTAGTCAAAGTAATTAGAATATTTGGTTTAAAAAGTCAAACAAGATGGTTCTAACTTTTTCTGTCTCTCATTCCCACAACCAGAGGCAGCTCTTTGTAATTCTTCGAGTCTTTGAGCTGTCTTCTTCAGGACTGACCTCTGTGTTTCTGGATAATATGCCACATGTCTTTTCTCTTCAGACATCGATTGACTTTCTCTTGTGGTAGAGAAAACAATTCTCCTTCCATTACTCCCCCCCATGCCTACCCACTCACATATCCTCAACCATGGAGTGTTCTCCATTGAGTCATTTCATAATTTTTGTCTAAATATTTAGTGTTTGTTATTATGAGCACGTACAATTTTTACAATTAATTGTAATAAGTTTACAATTACAAAAATTATAGAGATCAATAATTTATTTATTTACCAAAAATCCTTTTTTGGGGGTCATTTTGTTTGCTTTCCCTGAAGTTAATCATTGCCCCCTATCCAATTTTAAAATTTGTTTGTTTTCTATTTATTTAAAATTTAAACTCAAACTTTACTACAGATGCTAAAACCCCTTTTGATGTGGTCAGTTGCATTCTGTAACTTTTTTTCTTGGGGATGTCCCTCCCAGCATCCTCTGGCCTCCTGCCTCAGGCTGGGTGTCCCTGTGCAGTGGTCATCCCGGGCTTCTTGGGAATTTCTTTTGCTTTCCCACCGTGTGGAATTCTCTGCTTTCTGGATTTCATATCTTCCTCTTTCATTGTTTAACCTCTTATTTAACCACAGATGATTCAGCAATTTCTCAAGAAAGGATATACGGGAAGTGAACTTTCTGACAACTTGAGTGTCTGAAAATGTCTTTTCTCTGTTCACGTAAGTGATTAAAAGTGTGGTTGGGTATAGAGTTCCAGGTTGTAAGCTATGCACTTTTGTCTTGCATCTGGTCTCATACCACTCTCAATTCCAATCTGCCTGTGGGAAGGTGAGCAGTCAGCGCAGGCCCAGGTGTGGAAGGTAGGGGGGCTTGGTCAGAAGACCACGGTCAGGCCTGCATCTTGCTCACGAGAAAGAGCTAGGCTCTGTGTGTGACCGCGGGTGTCTTGGGGGAGCTGGCAGCTGGTTGGGGGGATCGAGGAGCTGATGGAGAGCTGCCACTAGGGCCGGTTTATCAAGGACTTTGTACCTCACGGGACTAGTCAGGGACTTGGCAGGAAATAGGGCTCAAGTCGAGAGTTCAGTGAGGATTACCGTGGGGAAGGGAGCACTAAGGAAGCCCATGGAAAAGTTGGGCACCCAGAGACTGGCAACAGGGGGCATCTGTTGTGTTCTCCAGGCTTGCTGGAGCCCACAAGGAGATAGGGTGTATGAGGAAGGGCCTCCTGGCAGAAACTGTGGTGGGAGGGAGGCAGGTACAGGCCCAAAGTGGGGAGAGGGAGGGAAGAAACACCTGGCTTCTCTTCCCATCCTCCTGGTTACTGCCATTGCCTCCCAGTAGCTGAACCCAAGGACAGCAGCCCCCAAGGGGTCAGCAGGAGTTGGGGGTGGTGGTGAAAGGAGCCCAATGGGGCAGGGACAGCAACTGGAGAATGCTCAGTACTCTAGGTACTCTTGGCCACCCAGAATCCATTCCTTCCTTTGTTCAGATGGAGAAAATCCCAGTCCCCTCTCAGGGACACCAAATCTCATTGGCTGCCTTCCCATTGTGGGATGATGACATGTAGTCATTCCCCTGCCTGTGCCCAACACCAGGTACCACTGGTGCCCTTTATCTAGAGTATAGCAAAAGAATAGGATGAAAGAACAACAGATGGATGGATAGCCTGCTTGACTGCCCTTGTCCCCTCCCTGCCGGCCATCAGGCCAACACGGATGATCATAGCTCCCTTTCTCTACCCTCACTCCCAGGAACCTGTGATTGCCACCACTTCTCTAGATTTCCCCCACCTGCAAGGTGCTGACTTCTGCCTTATGCCCCCAGAGCCTGTCACCATTAATGTGGTGTTCCTGGGGATGGGCAGTGCCAGAAGAGGTCTGTCCAGCCCTGGAGAGTGTCATCACTGCAATGACATGGAGCCACCAGTGCCTGGTCATAGTAAAAGCAGACTGCATCAGTTTATTACTTATTTTTTAGAGTTGGAGTCTTACTCTGTTGCCCAGGCTGGAGTGTAGTAGCAAAATCACAGCTCACTGCTGCCTCAACCTCCTGGGTTCAGGCAATCCTTCCACCTCAGTCTTCTATGTAGCTGGGACTACAGGCATGGACCGCCACACTCAGTTCATTTTTTTGATATTTTGTAGAGATGAGCTCTCACTATGTTGCCTAGGCTGGTCTCAAACCCCTGGGCTCAAGCAATCCTCCCACCTTGGCCTTCCAAAATGCTAGGATTACAGCCATGAGCTACCATGTCTGGCCCATTTTTAAGTTCTCTACCAACAAAGCATCTCTTTTGGACTGTGCCCAGCACGGGACACTCTTGCCATCCCCGTACCCATCCATCCCTGACAGTAACTGACTTCTGGAAAAAAGCACTTGACCTCTGGAAAGAAGCACTTATTGGCACACCTGTCATCATCCTGGTGATCAAACCCCCCGGCAGCTTTACCCTCTCCCAGAGCCTTGTTTTCTACCTGAGTGCCATCCCATGCCACTTCTGATGATAAGTAGGGTGACTGTGACCTCACTGCCTTCATGGATTTCCTGGATCCCATTTTCCCCAGTAAAGAGTTGTCTGTGCCTTCCTCAATTATGTGAGCAGCTCAGTCCTAGAAGCCCATTCTGAGGGTCTTTTTCTTGGATGCCAGTTCCCAGAAGATATCAGAATTCATCCTAAGGTTTCAAATGAGGTGAGTGATGACAAGCACTAGAGAGGGGGGTGGGCAGTGTTAAGGTACCCTGGGCTGGTGTTAAGGTACCCTTGAGATGAGCAACAGTTCAGAGCCGCTCCCACCCCCAGGGTTAGGAGGTGAGGAGAGTGCTCTGCCTTGGAGAGCTGCAGACCTGCGGAAGCTGGGGCCTCTCTTTCCTGCCTCTGGTTCCCTCCATGGCTTTCATTGGCTGAATCTAACCTGAATGGAACCTGGAACTCTCAGAGGTCATCCGCCAGGGGCCAAAGCTGGGCAGAGAACACAGAAATGGGACTAGAGAGACAAACAGAAAAGAATCTGCAAAGCCACCATGTGGAGTTTCAGCTTTATCTTCTGTGCAGCAGGAAGCCATTGAGGATTGTGAAGCCAGAGAAAGACACAATCAGTTCAGTTGTAGGAAACTTCTGTGACAGGACTGGGGTCACCAAGATGCAGGGAATGATCAGGGGGTTGTGACAAATGTAAACAACAGAGTTCGCATTTACTGAACCTTGGCCATGGTCCAGGATCCCAGGGTGACCTAGCTGTACAGGCGCCACCGCTATCCTCCATTCGTGAATGAGGACACTGAGAAGAGGTTAAGGTAGAGTGACCATAAACCCTGGTTTGCCCAGGACTGTCCTGGTTTATGCCAGATATCCTGATGTCATTCTTAATAGTACCCATTTCAGTTTCAAAAGTGGCCTAGTTTGGGCAGTAAATGATGTGGCTTCCTTCCCAGGTTACAGAGCCAGCAGGGGCTGTGTGGGGATTCGCACCTGGCTGAAGGCCAACCATGAAGTTTGGGCAGTGGCCAGGGGGTGGAGGTGAGCAGTCAGTATTGAGAAATGCTTCTCCGTAGAAGGGGGAGGTCATGTGCTCAAGGTGCGGGGAGGGGAAAGAGCACAGAGAGGAACAGTCCATGTGGGGTGAGGGTGGGTTGCTCTGGGCATCTTTACACATTTAAGGCCCCTGAAGGTCCCAGGTAGCTGAGCACCTTGCTAGGAACCCGGGGGACAGGGGTCTGGTTCTGCTATCCAACTTCCACGGGCTGCTTCTCTGACTGTGGCATGTTAGAGTACCTGGCAGAGTTGCAGATGAGGTAGGAGTCCTAAACCAGGAGTCTCATTATTTCTGTTTCTTACGGCATTCACTCTGTGTGGTTGGCAGGACAATGACTCCCAACCCTCCAAATGATGTCCATGCTCTAATCCCCAGAATCCAGGAATGTGTGGCCTTACATGGCAAAGAGGCTTTTCCACCTGTGATTTGTGTAAGAATCTTGAAATGAGATATTAGCCTGGGTAACCCAGCTGGGCCCAATGTTATCATAGAGCTCTTCAGGATGGAGAGAAAGAGGACAATGGGAGAAGAGTGAGAAAGACATGACATGAGGATGGTTCAATGCCGTGCTGCCCATTCTAGATCTATGGGGTGAGTGTCCGCTACCCAGCAGGGAAATGGACATCAAACCTGCAAAGCCCATAACTGGGTTCTGCTGAAGAGAGATTCTAGCCCAGCGTGACCAGCCCTGTCAGACGTCTGACCCCTAGATCCATTAGGTGATTTGTAAGATAGTGTTAATTTGTCACAGCAGTCATAGGAAATTAATACACTGGTGCTGCCTGGATTCCTCAGATGGCATCAGACACCTGAGAAGTCAGCCGGCGTCTGCTCAGATGACACACTGTAGATGCATGCTTTCGGAGGGGCCCTCCCAGCCTCTGCTGAAGCAAGGAGCAAGCCCATTGCTGCCTCCAATCCAGGGTCCTGACTGGGCCTCTGAACCCCTCCCTCTGCTGGCGACGGCACTGAGCCCTTGAACTCTGCCGGTGGTGATGGCAGATGGCTCTGGCCTTCTCTTCTCTTTCCACAAAGTCTGGGATTCTGTGGGGTTCCACACAGCCATGCAGTATGGGAGCAGCTCAAGCAGAAGTCTAGGGGATGGTGGTTAAATGACACATGCCTCTCTCTATTGCCACAGGCTTGCCATCCAGGGCTTTCTTTCTCCTCTCAACCCATTTTGTTTTTGTACTTTGCGGTTTCCCTGTTGAGTAGGGTCTAAAGCAGTGACAACTTACTTTTTTATGAAAACCTCTGACAACCAAGGGCAACTTCCCAGCCCTTGCATCCTGGTGGATGATTTATGAACGGGGTGAGGTTGAACTTTCCCTTCAATACCAGCTTCTTCCACTTCTCCCTCACCCTTTACAGTCAAAGCTCTTTCTGTCTGCCACCCTGTCCTGCCTGTAGGGAGGTTGCTTGGCCCTGGGTTTTTGGTTATGGTAGATATGGAAATATCAAATTAAATTGTGTTCATTCCCTTACTTACCTCTAGAAAAATGAGGAATCACTTGGGAAAGAAAGCTGATGCTCAGATTGTTTCCCAATCCTGTTTTCAACAGCCACATTTTTCAGTACCAACTCTTTGCTCCAGAAACCATGTGGGGGTTGAGATGTGGTGACACACCAGAACAGAAAGTGAGCTGTTTCGGGTGTCTGTGCCACACCAGCCCTCAGCTGGCTCAGCAGCTGCGGTCCTCTGGGCATGCCTTCTTCTTGATTTGCTTCTTCCGTAGAATAGGTTTGGCTGGATTTTCCATTACAAACCATCAAGGCAAGAATCTATATAAGAAATCTGTTATCTTCAAAGTTATGTGTAATTTCGTCTGCCACACCTCTGTATTAGGATGTGTGGAACACGGGCCATCAGACCCATGTGAGGTACTCATACAGAATTGTGATCTGAGTGAGGTCACAGCTAGGAAGAACACTCACTTCTAGCCCAGGAAGGCCCCGTTCTCTGTTCAGGCTGCAAATACTTCATCATTAATGTCCACTATGTTTTATATGTGTGTGTATATATATATATATCTCCAAAGACCGTTTCCAAGTGTCATTTGATTTAATACTTCAATACAAATGGCATTTTAATATAAGTGTAATCTGGTAACGAGCATGCACTCAGGCAACGAAGTCAATATTAAAGTATTTGTTGATGAGTAGGTTTTATTTTTAGCTAAAAAGTTGGCCAAGGGGGAGGCCAGATGGAGGAGATTAAGGTTTCACAGGAGCCATCTCATCAGGCTGCTGCAGAAAATGATTATGAATGCTAACAGGAATGCCATTTGTGTCTCTGAGATGTGGGGCTTTCCCTGGGAGGATTTTACTGTTTGAGAATAAGGCTCTTTGGTCCTAATAATTTGGAACAAACGAACGTGTCTTTCCATCTCCCAGCCTTCAGTCTGCTCCATTGGAACCTGCTTAGTACTTGCCAAGTGTCTTCACCCTCCTCTCTGGTCCTCTGAAACCTCCATGCTCTGAATTCCAGGTGATGCAAAATTCTTCCACCGTGAATACAGGAGACTCACATCACATCAGCAAAGCTCTTTTCTGGAGGCCATGGGCTGCATGGGGGACAGGATTTTACCTTCGGAGAGCCCCGCTCTGCAGGGTTTAATTGTCTGAGCCATCTCTGTTGTTACATGTAAGAAATTTCAGAGTTTTGGGTCTCTTTCAAGTAGCTCTTGTAGGGAAACCCTTGAGTCTCCATCAGTTCACATGGGTGGAGCAAGCCCATGTACAGCCCCAGGGAACCCAGTCACTGTGTGTGCCAGTCACGGGTGCCCCCTAAACTTGTGCAATTCAGCAGCCCTGCCCTAGGCAGGGGGATCGGAATAAACTAGATGAGGAGCACTTCTTGTTTCTGATGATGCCGGGGGCCTGAAAGTGACAATGACTACGGGAGCAGGGCCTCCGAGACACGGCTTGTGCTACTCCTTTTGTTGAGTTGTTCTGGGCTTAGTTTGTTTCCATATAAGCAGCAGTAGGAGATCCAGACAATCGGTCACTCACTTTGCCCGACAGCTGGTGCACAGAGAACTCTGGTGACTATTTATATCCTTGCAATTAGAGACCTGGAAGAAGTCCCACATCCAAATAACTGAGTATCGTGGCTTGTCCCTCTTTTCCCTGGAGATAGTGACATTTGAGTGTGCGCTTTGAAACTGCTAGCGTCCATCATGACTATTTGGCAGCTTGCTCTGTTTGACCCCTGTGGGTGAAGGCAGGGGCTACAAGAGGAGCAGGACACTGACTATGAAGGGGGAAGTGGTGCCCAGGGCACTTAGTGGGCTTTGGGGACTGCCAGGAAAATGGGGCCCAGGAGCCAGGAGGGCACCATTTGAGTAGTAGGGCCAGATCCAGAACTCTAAGGTCTGCAGTCCAGCTTGACCATAAGCAATGGGAGAGCCAGAGCTTCTTGCAGCCCCTCCAGGCTAGGTCTCCTACTAGGTCAGCCAACTCTACCAATGAGGATCTGTCCTCTTGGAGTGCTCCACAGAAACTAGTTAGGACAATGTAAGTCTTTTGGGATTGCTTATGAAGGGAGATCATCAGAGAACCCATGGACTAGCTGCCTCCCCATGTTCCTCCTGTGACCCCTACAGCACACTGGACACACTGGGCCCTGCCACCTGCCACATTTGCCTTTGCCTTGATACCTCCCCATCACCCCTCCCTCCATGCCATCTATCAGTCCCTCCTTCGCTTTCAGCTTTCTTTCTCTTGCACCCAACCTTCACGTCCATTTTGTCTCACTAGCTCCCTAATCCCCATGTCATGCTCCTCCTGGATCCTTGGTAAGAATCTACACCCAGGTCAATCTTAGCCATTCTCATTGTGGATGCACCTGGAGAGGTGAGTTTTGTGGGAGAAAATAGCATCCCTTGACTGACTGACGCTGCTCCTACTGTTTCCCAGTGTCCTCTTGGCCGTGGCTGCCATCTGTTCATTGTAAACCTGACCCTGGTCACTATTTCTTGATGGAGCTATTTTGCTTTTTACTTTTAGTAAATTGATCCACTTGAAATATATATATTTTCTAGAATTATAGTGATACTTTTGTGAATGGTACAAGTAAGAGATCTATTTTTCCCCTCCATATTCTGATGGCCAGCATTGAGTAGTTCATCCTATCGCCATTCATGGGGAAATGATATCTCTGTCATATGATAAATTTTCACCACAGATGGTTCTGTTTCTGGCTTCTCTGTTCTGTCCTATCATCAATTCATTCATCCCAGGATCAATATTACATTCCTTGTGCTTTAAAACAAGTCTTGCTATCTGGTGGGACACATCCCTTCTCTTTATTATTATTCGAAATAGTCATGACTGTTTTTGAGCTTTAGCTCATTCCTGTCTTTGTTAATTTCAGGACCAACTAGTAAGTTTCCAGGAAAAAATACCTCTTTGGAATTTTGGAGAGAAGTGCATTTAATGTATTAATTTGTGGAGAATTGATATCTTTATGATGTCATGTCATCTCATCCAAGAACATGATGCTCATTTAAATATTTTTATGTCCTTCAATAAAATGTCATTTTTTTCTTCTTACAGATCTTGCACCAATTTTGTTAGATTGATTCCTTTTAGTTTTATTGCAAATTTGAATTTTGTGTTTAAATTTTTACAGCTTTTAATTGATTGCTCCTTGTGCATAAAAACAATTAATTTGTATTCATCTTGCATTCTTAGATTTTACTATGTATAAAGTCATACATAGAATCACATTATATGTGAAAAATATTTTATTTTACAACCCTCATTCATCTTATTTATTTTTCTTGTCTAATTGAATTGGCCCTCCTTTGGAACATTGTTCAGTAGACATGTAAGAGACATATGGTTGTCCCTTTCAATATAACAAAACATCTCCCAATTTTAAACTATTTTTTAAAACCTCAGAAAAGATTAAAGAATAAACACACATAAATCTTTGACCTAGATTCATGAATTATTAACATTTGACCACTTTTTCTTCTCTATTTTAATTTTTTTTAACCATCTGTTTAAGTTACAGACCTCATGAAGTTTCATCCTAAATATTTCAGTAATTTTAGACAAAGAACAAGGGCTATAACAAGAATTGGGAAATTTAACAAGATAATATTAATATTGATTACACTAGATGTATTCAAATTTTACCATTGTCCCAATAAAGTCCTCTATAGTTGTGTTTTTTTCTGAATCCAAGATCCAATCAAAGATCACACATTATATTTAGTTGCCATGCTTCCATCTCCTTTAATTGAGGACAGTTTCCCAGATGCCCACTTCCTTTTTTGGTCACACATTAATGTGTCTCCATTAGACTATCTATGAAAGGTTTTTATTAGATACCAATTAATAAACTAAGAAATTGCCTTCTATTCCTACTTTGCAATAATTCTTTCCCTTAATTATGAACAGATGTTCAATATTATTAATTATATTTTTGGCATTCATTTAAATAATCATGACTTTTTAAAAAAAATCTGTTTTCTTTGATGATTAGTAAGGCTGAACACTTTTTCATGTCTCTGTTGGCTGCTCGTATGCCTTCTTTTGAGAAATCAAAACCACACTGAGAGACCACCTAGCTCTAGTCAGGATGGCCATCAGTAACTCAAAAAACAACAGATGCTGGAGAGGATGTGAAGTAAAGGGAATGCTTCTACACTGTTGGTGGGAGTGCAAACTATTACAGCCTCTGTGGAAGACAATGTGGCAATTTCTAAAAGTTCTGAAAATTGACCTTCCAGACAACCCAGCAATCCCCCTTCTAAGAATATACCCAGAGGAACACAAATCATTCTACAAAAAAGATACCTGCACACGTAGGTCTGTGGCAACTCTAATTCACAACAGCAAAAACGTGGAACCAACCATGCTGCTCATCAAAAGTGGACTGGATGAAAAAAATGTGATACATATACATGATGGAATGCTACACATAAAGAAGGACAAAATTATGGACTTTGCAGCAACTTGGATGGATTTAGAGTCTATCATACTCACTGATCTGTCACAGAAACAAAGAATTGAGTACCACATGTTCTCACTCATAAGTGAATCCTGAACATTTACAATAATATTACAAGAAAGGGATTGGCAGTAGTAGGACACTGTCAGGGGAGGGGTGGGCACATAACATCAATAAAGGTTCCTGATCCCAAACCAGGCAAAGTGAGGCTCAATGGGAGGCCCAAACTTCACCTGTATGATGATCACTTATGTACCTAAACCTGACTTGTACCCCACATCTTTAAAATAAAAACAAAACAAAACAAAACAAAATTTGTTTTCATAGCATGATTAGATTTTCTAATGTTAAGTCATTCTTGCATTCCTAGGATACATCTAACTTGGTCATAACTTTTTTTTTCCTTTACATTTAGGATTCTATTTGCTAGTATTTGATTTAGGTCTTTGGAGTCTGTCCACATAATTTCCCATTTTCTCCTCTGCCTTATCTTGTTTTGCTACCAGAGTGATGCCATAGGAAATAGAGGATAGCTTTCCTCCCTTTAGTCTTTGAAACATGTTAATTAAAATAGAAGCTTCAGTAATTTAATTTTTTTGAAGAAAATTGTTCACTATACAAAAGATTTCAAATATATTAGTTCAAAATTTTTCTCTTAGTTTTTTTTAGTCACTATGTACCAGTAATTATTCTACTTTTAAATTTCTGATATATTTTATAGATGACTTTTTTCTTGATTAATAAAGAATAAAGCTTATCTTTTATTAACTCTTGTAAAGAGACATGGATAGACACTTCTCAAAAGAATATATATGGGCGACCAACAGACACATGAAAAAGTGCTCAACCTCACTCATCATTAGAGAAATGCAAATCAAAACCACATTGAGATACCACCTAACCCCTGTAAGAATGGCCATCATTAATAAAACAAACAACAACAGATGCTGGCGAGGATGTGGAGAAAAAGGAACACTATTAAACTGCTGGTGGGAATGCAGACTAATACAACCTCTTTGGAAGATAGTCTGGCGATTTCTGAAGGAACTAGAAATTGACCTTCCATATGACCCAGCAACTCCCCTATTGGGAATATACCCGGAGGAACTCAAATCATTCTACAAAAAAGATACCTGCACACGTATGTTTGTTGCAGCTCTATTCACAATAGCAGAAACATGGAACCAACTGTGTTGCCCATTGAAGCTGGACTGGATAAAAAAAAATGTGGTACATATACACAATGGAATATTATGCAGCCATAAAGAAGGACAAATATATGGACTTTGCAGCAAATTGGATGGATTTGGAGTCGATCATACTCAGTGATTTATCACAGAAACGAAGAACTGAGTTCCATATGTTCTCACTCATAAGGTGACCTTGAACAATTATAAGGTGGGAAGGCGACTGGCAGTAGCGGAAAACTGTCAGGGGAAGCGGGGGTGGGACTGGCAGTTGGGGAAAGCTGCTAGGGGAGGGAAGGGCATACCTCATCAACAAGGGTGCCTGCATGATCATTGTTTGTATACCTAACCCTGAATTCTTTAATTCTTAACCTATAATTCTATAATTCTTAACCTACATCTTTATAATAAATAAATAAATTAAAGAAAAAAGATATTAGCCTTTTCATTCCTAATAATACTTTTTATTTAAAAATTTATTTTGTCCAATATTTATAAAGCCACACAAGCTTTCTTTTGTTTATCAATGGACTATCTCCTTTCCTGTCTCTACTTTTAGTCCCTCTATTTCTCTATTTCTCTGTGTTTAGGATGTTTCTCTTACAAGGTGCATGTAACTGAATATTGCGTAACTAGGATGTGGAATGAGCGCAAATTATTCTATGACTAAATTTTTGTTCTCTGCCTCTTTAAAGAACATTCATTGAGAGTGGTAATCTTGAACAGTCATGGCCTTGGGCAGGTCCCAGACTCACCACTGACTTCCAAGTTTCCGTGTGAAGTCCTTAAGCACTTCTCAATTCAGAAATCACATATGTGCAGCCTGAGTTATTGATCAAATATAGCTATATTATATGTGGCCATTTACCATCTCCTTTCCACCCTAGCAAAAGCCTCCTGGCTGGCAAATTGACAGTCCTCAGGGAGACTCTACTTCCAGCCGACAGGCTCTTCAATCCCTCGGGACTGGAGCATGTGAAAAGAGGAGGAGAATGAATGGGTGTTTCTGCCTGGTGGGCCTAGCAGGTGTTATGGGTTGGCTTTTTTTGGAGCATTTGTGGGTTTTTTAGTTGGTCATCCTCTCAGATGCTGTGTCTCAGGGATCTACTCCCCTGGCTGCTGCTCTGCTTCCCTACCTGGGGGTTCTTCTACTCAAGGTTCTTAGTCCTTTCATGTTATCATCTGGGGCAGGACCGCAAATGTCTCTCTCTCTCTCGTGTGTGTGTATAAGAGAAAGAGAGAGAGAGAGAGATTTGTTTTTTATATGTCTGTTGTCTCTGTTCCCACCCTCCAGCTCCACCTTTTTTTGTGTGACCTTTATCTGCTGCAGAGAACTTCTCTGGCACTTTTGTGCCTGATAAAAGCATTCTTTATGTATCAGCCCTTATTATACACATCTGACAAAGCATCTGACTAGCCCCTCTCTTGGGGGCAAGGGGAAGTTATCAGTCTAAAATGATCCCTCATAACATCAAATTTATACCAAACTCTCCAAGGACTAGAATTGAATCCATTCTCTTTGGGTAAGAGGTCTGGTCCTTCTCACCCTTCCCTCTCAGGAGGACTTTAATCTATTTTCTCTCCACTCTTCTAATTTCTCACTATGTTCTTGATTGTATGTAGGTTCACTGGCAGGTTTCTGGTTCTTAACTATTTCCTTTGGGAACTTGTCACTTCATTTAGAATTTTGACATTCATTTAAATTGAATTCAAATCTTCAATGCTTCTAAAAACAAACAACCAAAGTAAACCCTTCAATTTTAAGATCTGTGGTAGTTAAAAAAGAAGTCTGTGCCTTAAGAGAGGTAAATTTGATTCATTTATGTTTATTTTGATTGTTGATACATTTTGAAATTATTTTTAGTATTTTTTTTTTCTGTTTTCATTACTTTGCTTGCTTTTTTCTTTTCCTGACTTTGCTAGACTGAAACTTTTCTTTATTTCCTTGCTCTACCATTGAGAATTAAACATTTTTAACTTGTTCTTTTAGGGGTCACCTCTAACTTTTAAACTAGTGGCTTACTTTATATTTTTCATTTACTCTAAGCCCCTTTCATGAAGAAAAGGAATCGAGGAACATTTTAACTTCTCTCTAAACTTCCTACTTTCTGTTTTTTATGTTATAACTTAGAATTTTAGTAACTGGTATTTCTTTTTTTTTTTTTTTGAGTTGGAGTCTCACTCTGTCGCCCAGACTGGAGTGCAGTGGCCGCTCCTGGCCACCGCAGCCTCGACCTGCTGAGCTCCGGTGATCCTTCCGCCTCAGCCTTCCGAGTAGCCGGAATTACAGGCGTGCGCTACCATGCCCAGCTGATTTTTTTGATTTATTGTAGAGATGAGGTCTTGCTGCCCAGGTGGGTCTCGAACCCGCGGGCTCAGGCAATCCACTCACCTCAGCCTCCCAAAGGCGCGGGATTACAGGCTGAGCCACCGATCCCGGCAGTAACTGGTATTTTTAGAATGAATTCGTTTTTCATCATCATCATTCTTTATAATGAAGATCCAGTTTGGGCTATTTACTGCATTGTTTAAGGTTCAATATTTATCTGACTAACATGTTTTACTAATTTATTTGCTCACTATATTTATTATATTCCTTTCTTATTTGGGGGAGATACTTTTTTCTTTTTGTTAAAGTTCATTCTTCAGTAGTTAATTCAAGGGTCTTTGCCATGGTTGCTAAACTTGTCTGCACATTAGAAAACTTCCAAATCCCAGGATATACCACAGCTCAATTAAATCACAGTTTCTTGGAGTGGAACATAGACATTAGTATTGTATAAACTTCCTCAGGTAATCCAGTATATGGACAAATTTAGAAACTACTGTTGTATACACAGTGGACATTATTAACCTTTGTGTATAGAATGTATCTGTAACACTTCACTTGAGCATACAGTTTTAAGTTAATGGTTATTTTCCATTAACACTTTGGAATGTTACTTCAAGGCTTTTTGGTATCCATTTGTGTTTATCAGAACTCTGCTACTAATATTTCATGTATTTTAAATATTTTACCATTTTCCTTGATGTCTCTCATCATGTTTATGTCTGAATTCCTTTTTTGCGAATGTGATCCTTCTCATCTCTCAGTGAACTTCTTCAGTTTGAGGACTCATTTCTTCAATTATGGATAATTTTCTGCTGTTACCTACTTCAGTGTTCCTACTCCTCATTTTATTTATTTTCTCCTTTTGAAGCTTCTTTCACGTATCTTTTTTTTTTTTTTTTTGAGTTGGAGTCTCACTCTGTCGCCCAGACTGGAGTGCAGTGGCTGCTCCCGGCCACCGCAGCCTCAACCTGCTGGGCTCCAGCGATATTTCCGCTTCAGCCTTCCAGGTAGCCGGAATTACAGGCATGCGCTACCACGCCCGGCTGATTTTTAATTTATTGTAGAGATGAGGTCTCGCTGCCCAGGCAGTTCTCGAACCCACGGGCTCAGGCAATCCGCTCACCTCAGCCTCCCAAAGGCGCGGGATTACAGGCTGAGCCACCGAGCCCAGCTCTTTCACATATCTTGAAGGTGTTCAGTCAATATTTCCTGTTTCTGAACTTATTTTATATCTCGATGCTGCATTTTGAGTGATATTCTTAGTTCTGTGTTCTAATCATTGATTCTCTCTTCAGTTATGTCTAGTATACAATTTAAGTCATTTACTGATTTTTAAAAAATTTCAATGACTGTATTTTTCTGTACCAAAATTTTCAAATGAATCCTTAAACCTGAAATTTCTGTTCTCACTTAATGGTTGATAAATTTTCTGGTGCCATAGATTTTAACAATTTAACTTTTTAAAGTCATTTTCTCATTTTATTAGGTATTACTTTTTCTATGAGTTGGTTCCATTAACTATGTCTTATGGCAACAGGTTTTGTTGGGTGTGCACTAAGGACCTTTAGCAAATTTGTGTGTAATTGTGTATTAAGTAAAACAAAGTAGTAAATAGGCATCAGTGAAAGATAAAGGTTAATACTGAATGTCCTTATTAAGAGAGTGGCTCTCCAGTACAAAGTGGGCAAAAGATATGAATAGACACTTCTCAAAAAAAGACATATGAGCAGCCAACAGATATATGAAAAAATGCTCAGCCTCACTAGTCATCAAAGAAATGCAAATTAAAACCACACTGAGATACCACTTAACTCCAGTCAGGATGGCCATCATCAATAACTCAAAAAACAACAGATGCTGGAGAGGATGTGGCGAAAAGGGAACACTTCTACACTGTTGGTGGGAGTGTAAACTATCACAGCCTCTGTGGAAAACAATGTGGCAATTCCTAAAAGATCTAAAAATTGACCTTCCATACGACCCCACAATCTCCCTACTGAGAATATACCCGGAAGAACTCAAATCACTCTATAAAAAAGATACCTGCACACGTATGTTTATTGCAGCATTGTTCAGTAGCAAGAGCATGAAATCAACCGTACTGCCCATCAAAACAGAACTGGATAAAAAAATGTGGTACATGTACATGATGGAATATTATGCAGCCATAAAGAAGGACAAAATCATGAACTTCATAGCAACCTGAATGGACTTAGAGTCTATAATACTGAGTGATCTTTCACATAAATATTAAGAACTGAGTATCACATGTTCTCACTCATAAGTGGACCTTGAACAATTATAGTAATACTATAAGAAAAGGATTGGCAGTAGCAGGAAACTGCCAGGGCGGGGGATGGAGGGCTGGATTGGCAGTAGTGGGAATCTGCCAGCAGAGGAGGGGCACACCTCATCGACAAGAGTATCTGCACAATGAACGTTTGTATACCTAACCCTGAATTGTACCCAACATCTTTAAAATAAAAAAATTAAAAGAGATAGAGAGAGAGAGAGAAAGAGAGAGAGAGAACAAAAGAGAGTGATTCATGCAAGTAGATAAAGAAGTGAGTCTCTAAGAAATGTAAAACAGAGTCACAAACAGATAATCTATTACAGAAAATTTCTAACAAACAACCCAACTATGCAACCTCAGTAACAGTGAAGGAATGAAAGTAAAATTAAGGTAACAATTAATATTATTTTCACCCGGTAAATTACCAAAAAAAAAAAAAAAAGAAAGAAAGAAGATATTTAATGTTGGTGAAGGTTTTATGATACAAGCGCTCTTACTGCTAGTGGCAGTTTAACCTTTTTGGGAAACAATCTAACAAGGCAATAACACCACCAGGGATTGACTTACAGAGCATTTGCTATGTGTTGAGTGAAGCACATTACAGGCATGAAACGTACTTATCAAGAGCAAAAAATCCTTTACCTTAGTGACTTTTTATAAATATTCAACAGGAAGAGGATGGTTAATTAAATTATGATACCTTTTTCTTCCAAAGAATGTTCTTGATGGGGGAAAAGCTCCTGTGTACAGAATTTTAAAGCAAAATAAATGGGTTCTTGACAAAGAAAAACATGTGCACAGAACATCAACTGGACAGAAATATATGTGTGTGTCAAAAGCAATTTCTTCGACGGTAAGATTAGGTCTTTTTGTGCTTTCATGAGCTTTCTGATTTTTTTTAATCGTGTGGCAATATTATCTTAATGAATCTAAAGGATCAAAATGATGCAAATGTCTTGCAGACAGGTGGCATTTCTGGCATGCCCATGCTGGTCTTTTGACCTGAGACAGCTAAGGGCTCTCCTAGCTCTACTCCCACCTGCCACTGGCAGCCTCTTTCCACCCACTTCAGTCTATACTGAAAGTCTGACTTTCCTCTTATACACACCCACTGACAACGTCCCCTGTTTCCTAAAGCAACTAGTTTCTTTGGGCAGCTCTGTCTGTGTGGAAGTTCTTCTTTAAACTGAACTTTAGAAATGTAATTGGTGATATTGATTATTGAATGTATTGCAAAACTGCTTTGGAGGACTCCCTGGCTGTGGATGCAGGTGCTGCCTGCATTTGAATCTGAAATGTACAGTCAGTTTTCAGCTATATGCTCACCTGTGTGATTTTAGCCCCCAGGAGTCATTTGGCAATGCCTGGAGACATTGTTGATTGTCACAATTTGGGGAGAGGTGTATTGTGCTCCTGGCATCTACTAGATGGAGGCCAAGGATGCTTTTAGACACCTTACATTGCACTGGACAGCCACACACAGTAAACAATTTATCTAACTCCAAATGTCAATATTGCCAAAGTTGACAGATCATGACTTAGACGTAAAAGTATTTCAAAGTTCTTGTTTACAAAACTCATACATTTCTATAATTGTTTTCCATTTTTTGTACACAAAAAGTACCATTGATGCCTTCTATATCAACACATCACATTTAAATTGATTTCTTACAAATAATTTTAAGCTTCAAAATGTCCCTTGTTAATAAGAAAAAATAACATCAAATAACTTATTAAATCACAGTCAAGTCTTTGATAATTTGAGAGATTATAAGATTTAAGCCTAAAAGGATTGAAATGGCATGCTTGGGAAGGGATCGTGGACATCTGCTGGCCTTCCTTGGAAATGATGGTTCTCCAACTCTGGAAGGAAGGTTCTAGCAGCCTGGCTCCTAAACTTGGGTTGCCGTTCAGTGAGCTCCCTGGGATACCTCACTCTCCCTGCTTGGCCCATCCTACAAAGGATATCAGAGTCGAAGCAAAACATGCTCACACAGAAGATTCTCCTGCAAGGGGCAAAGTGAAGACATATGTTCTGTCTTTGTTCAAAACAGTAACACATGAAAGTCTGCCTAATTTACGTCATTTTGTATTTCCGTTAGCAACATCCCCTGCATGAAACCATAAGCGGATTGGAGATGCCTTAGGATGGTTCCTTGGCCCAGTTCCAGGGGTCAGAGAAGTGACCTGGCAGTGGGAAGAGTCCTTGGGAATCTGGAGCCTCAAGGCCAGTCACTAACTAACCATGAGGCCTTGAGAAAGTCATTCCATCTCTCTTTGCCTCTATTTCTTTATTTGTCAAATAAAGAGATTGTATCAGAGTATCCTTTTCTTTCTTTATGTCTCTAAAATGCTAGAATTTTAGAAGATTATCTAAAAAAGACAAGACAAGCATTGCCAATTAGCAGTGCAGTACACTTTATAAATTATTCTTTCACCACTGCTTCCTCTTCACATTTGGAGATGGATTCAATTTTCTTTCCACAGTTTTTCTTTAACAAAAGCAATATGACTCACTAGTTAATAGGAGTTTATTTGGGATGATTTTAGAAGGAAAACAAGTTCAAAGAATCGTTTGATAGGAACTGAAACCAGAAGTTAGTTGCATATGGATGTTGAAAATAAATTTATAAGCTAAAAGGTATGACAAATTTCTGTTCTACCCAGTCTTTCTTCTTCTTTTTTTTTTTTTAAAAGATACTTCAGAATAAAAGAGTATAGGCTCTTCACATTTGGTTGCTGCATTTTTATTTAATTAGTAACTGTCTTTGGGCATTTTTCATATGGTAAAGCAACTTAACCAGGAAATAATCAGGAAAACATTACTCAACATATTGCCAATAAATTATAACATGGCAACTGAAGACATCTGAGTTGGGTTGGTCCTTGATCTTTTCATGGGTCATTAGTAATAATTTCCACAGGGCTCTTGCAGGTGGAGGAAAAAGCTGGAAAGGCTGAAAATTTGAATCTTACCAAGAAGGTAGAGCAGGGAATTGGTTATGCTTTGACTGAACTAGAAGTGTTTCCCCCAACTAGAATCAAGTTCAAATTAGCTGTGTACATAGGAAGAATGAATACAAGTTGTGATTTCAGAGGTGGTAGGAAGAACTCATCTCTGCATACAAATGGTTACCCTTACTGAAATCTTAGTGTCTTTAGGATGAGCAGATCCTTACAGCATGTGGTCAGTTTGTCCTCCCCTGTGTTGTGTGAGTCCCTTCTGTATTGTGAAGGTGAAAGACAGCTCTGAATTGGAGATGTAGGGAACTGGCTTCCCTAACTTCTGAGGTCATTACAACACTAAGGGCAGCTGCGATGGTGAAGTGCTGAGTCTGTGGACCATGCCTTAGGTTCTTTGGGGCCGTCTTGGGGCAGGGTGATAGGCAGGATTCTAAGATGGCCCCAAGATCCTGCTCAGGTATACACACCCAGCATAGTATGAGACTATGTGAATAATGGGTTTCATTCCCACGATTAGATGGTATTAAGGCACCGTTGACATTAAGAAGGAGAGGTGACTATTGTAATGCGAGTCTGGAAGCCAGATACAGAAGAAGTTAGAGAATTGAAGCATGAGAAAGATTCCACATGAGAGAAGGTCTCTATTGCTGGAGGAGATCACGTGGCAAAAGATGTGGATTGCCTCTGTGACAAGGGGCGGTCCCTGGCTGACAGCTACAGAGAAAAGGGATCTGGGTTACACAATCATAAGGAGCTGAGTTTTGCCAACCAATGAGCTGGCTGAATGAGCACAGAAGTGGATTTTTTTCCCCAGTTGAGCCTCCAGTTGAAAGCCCAACCCAGTCAACACCTTGATTTCAACCTTTGAGACCCTATGAAAAGAACGCAGTAACGCTCTGCCTGAGCCTCTCACGTTCAGAGCTGAGTTAATAAATGGGAGTGTTTTGAACTACTAAATTTGTGGTAATTTGCTACACAGCAATAAAAACTAATACAGTTGCATGAATAAGCATGTGCTGTGGGAGAGTGAAAGTCTGTCTGAGGAGAGACTTGGGTTCAGGTACCCAGCCCCCCTCCCCGAGGGTGACTGCAAGCCCCCACCGCCCTGAGATAGGAGCGCAGGCATGCACAAGACTGTCAGCTGCTCATGGGACTCCAATGAGAAGAACCCCCCCAATCCAGTTGATGATTCTCATTGCCTGACACCAGACCACACCATCACCTGTTATAGTGGATCAGCTGGAGACCTGGAACTGATCAGTGGGGAGAGACATCGGGCAGAGCTGGAGAGGTGCCCCATGTCCAGTGAGGAGGCGCCAATCCCAGCCATTTTCTCTGTCCCAGGACCAGGCAGAGACCTGCATTGCTCCGCCCAGCCTCCAACTTGAGACCTAAGGTAATCTACTCAAATGGAGAGAGACAGAAGCCCCTCCCCCATGCTGGATCAGACATAAGCAGGTTGGATCTGAGTGGCAGACTTAACAGGCAACAACCTGAATGAGACCAGATCTGATCCACCCTCCTCCCAAAGTAGGTCTGGGGCATCTGACCCAAGCTGTGAGCAACCCTATCTGCCTGTGCTGAGAGCAGAGGGGAGGGACTAGAGATCAGAGCTTCAAAGACATTGGACTTACAGGAGCAACCTCAGAATGAGTTTTGTTTCTTGTTTTTATTTTTTGTTTGTTTTTTTCTCGGTCTGTTTTTGATAATGTTTCCATACTTGCTTTGTTTCAGTTATTTTACTGATTTTTTTTCTATTCCTTAGACTTCCTGTTTGTGTATGGGAAGAGTACATCAATAAGCAGGTTTTTGTTGAACTGTGTGTTTGTATGATTATCTGTATGTTTTAGTTTTTTTTTTTTACTCTTTTCTGTCTTTGTCTCTTTTCATTTGTTAGCTGGTATGTCTGTCTGTTTTCCCTCTTACTCTTCTCTCTCTCCACCTTCCTCTTGCCCCCCCTTCCTTTTTCCATTATTTTCCCTTTTCTTGCCTCATTTTGCTTCCAGGGAGCAAACCTATACCTTTACTACATGGACAGATTGTAAGTCAGTGGGAAGTGGGTTCCAGGGTGCCCATATACCTGTTGGTGGATACTGGGATCTGAAGATAGATTTTGAATCATAATTCCCCCCTCAATTAAATCTCAAAATTGCAAAAAGTACAGCCCCCAACCTACAGTCCAGCTTCAGAATTGAACAAAGCCAGAGGATCTACATAAGGAAAAATAGGAGACTGAGCAAACAGAAATAAAGGCAACCCCACCATCCCTGAACAACAGAATTAAAGAAGAGGAAAAAAAAAGTGGGGGGTGGGGAGGAGGAAAATCTACATAAGTGAAGAAAAACCAAAAGAAGAATATGGGTCTCACACAGACCCCTGGGAGGTCAGACACTGAGAAAACAGACTTCAGAATGCAAATAATGAAGAGCCCCCAGAATGACTGACTTCAAACTACAAACCCAGATATCAAGACATTAATAGAGAGAATAAAAAGAACTGAGGAGAGACAAGAGGAAAATAGGAAGGAGTTGATAACAGAGATAACAGCAGTAAAGAATACTGTGAATGAAATAAATACAAACTAATAAGCATGGAAAGCAGAATTAGCCAAGCAGGAGAAAGAATCTCAGAGCTTTAGGACCAAAATATAGAACTAATCCAAACTGTCAAAAACATAGAAAAGAAGCTCAAAAAGACAGAGCAAAACCTTCAAGAGATGAGTGATTATTTCAGGAGGCTGAGCCTAAGAGTAATTGGACTTCCTGAGGCAGAAAGAGAGATAGATACCACCCTGCAGCAAACATTCCATGAAATTATTCAAGAAAACTTCCTTCATCTCATCATTGACACAACCATTCAGACACAAGAGATTCAGAGAACCTCTGCAAGACAACAAATGAGAAGACCAACTCCTAGACACATAGTAATTCACCTAAACAAAGTAGGTTTAAACAAAAAATCCTAAAGGTAGCAAGAGAAAAAGGTCAGACTACCTGTT
Source organism: Cephalopachus bancanus (assembly GCA_027257055.1). Lineage (NCBI taxonomy): Eukaryota > Metazoa > Chordata > Mammalia > Primates > Tarsiidae > Cephalopachus > Cephalopachus bancanus. Next base: position 4,942,235 of record JAPVLO010000135.1, on the reverse strand, counting down.
GGGGAAGACCAATTAGAATAGCAGCAGATTTATTTACAGAAACACTTCAGGCTAGGAGATCCTGGAGTCCAATCTTCAAAGTTCTTAAAGGTAAACAATTTCAATCAAGAATAACCTACCCAGTTAAGCTAAGCTTAATCAGTGAGAGAGAATTAAAATAATTCCCAGACATTCAATTCCTAAGAACTTATGCTGCCTCTAGACCAGCTCTACAAGAAGCACTTAAGAAAGTATTAAACACAGAAGAAAGGGAAAAAAGAACGACAATGTTCTTCACAGGAGTGCAGGAAAAAGATTGAAAACACACATGAATCAATCCAAAAATCAAAAGGAAGACAACAAACAGAAAAAACAACAACTCTGTAAGAACCTCATGACAGGGATAAACTCCCATATTTCAATAAGTAGCCTGAATGTGTCAAAAAGTTTTTGAAAGGTCCTCCTTTCAACATGAGAGTGCCAGTTATTCCACATCTTTACCAACACTTGGGTTTACTTTGCTTTTAATTTGAGATATTCTGGCAGTTATTTTGTGTAATCTCATTGTGATGTAATTTCTCATTTCCCTGATAACTTAAAGAGGATGAGTATCTTTTCTTTTTCTTTTTTCTTTTTTAAATTCAAGAGCTAGGGCTCCTTCCTTCCTTCCTTCCCTCCCTCCCTCCCTCCCTCTTTCCCTCCTTCCTTCCTTCCTTCCTTCCTAGTTGGAGTCTCACTCTGTCACCCAGGTTGGAGTGCAAAGGCATACTCACAGTCACCCCAGTGTCAAACTGCTGGGCTCCAGTGATCCTTCTGTCTCAGCCTTCCAAGTAGCTGGAACTATAGGTGCGTACAACCACGCCTAGTAAGTTTTTTGATTTTATTATAGAGATGAGGTCTCACCAAGGTGTGTGGGCTGGTCTTGAACCCGTGGGCTCAGGCAATCCACGTCGCCTCAGCCTCCCAAAATGCTGGGATTACAGGCTGAGTACCTTTTCATATTTTTATTGGCCATCCTCATTTGTGATATATCTGTTCAAGTCTCTTGCTTACTTTTTAGATTGTGTTGTCTTTTTTCTTATTTATTATAGGGATTTAAACAATATTTCCTGGATATAAGATCTTTCTCTATTATTTTTATTTAAAATATTTTCCCCCTGTTGTATGGCCTGGATTTTCAGTATTTAAAAATTTTTTGTGAACAAAATTTGTCAACTTTAACATAGTCCAATGTATGTCTTTTTCTTTATAATTAGTAGTACCTTTTTGTCCTGCTTAATATTTGCCCACTCCACATTTAGGAATACATTCTCTTGAGTTATCTTCTAAAGGCTTTACTGTTTTATCTTTTACATTTAGATGTACAATCTGTGTAGAATTCAATTCTTTGTATGTTGGGAGGTACAGATCTATATTCATTTTTCTACATATGAATATCTAGTTAACCAGCACTATTTATTTAAAAGATAACTTTTTGCCACTGCTATGCAGTTACCTTTGTCATTAATCAAGTGTAAGTATATATGTTAGTCTTCCTGGACTCTCTGTCTTGTTCTATTGGTCGATTTTTTTGTTAAATTCTTGTGCCCATACAACTGTCTTAACCACTGTAGCATCTTCTTTTTTTGAATTTAAAGATGGGGTCTTGTTGTATTGTCCATGCTGGACTCAAATTCCTGGGCTCAAGTGATCCTCCTGCCTCTGCCTTCTGTTAACCACTATGGTTTTATTATATCTTGTAATGTAAGTTCTCCAAGTTTATTCTTCTTCAGTATTTCCTTGGCTATTCATGGCCCTTTGCATAACCATATACATTTGATAAAAAAATCAGTCTGTAATTTCTTCACCAACAACATGTTGAGGTTTTGATCAGAATAGTATTGAATCTACAGATCAAAGAACTGGCAGGTTTTTACAATATTGAGTATTTCAATCTATGAACATGGTATATCTGTCCATCTGTTTAGATCTTCCCTAATTACTTTCAATAACATAGTGTAATATTCTTTCTAGGTATTTTAGGATACTAAATAATATTGTAAATAATATTTTTATTTCAGTTACTAATTGTTGCTTGTACATAAAAATAAAATTGTTTTTGCTCATTTATCTTGTACTTAGTGATTGTACATCTATGTTCTTCAGGAACCTTGGCCCACAGTTTTGTTTGTTCTTGTTATATCCTAATCTGGTTTTGGTATCAGTGGAATACTGGCCTTGTAGAATGGATTTAGAGCAATACGCTTCCCTTCAATTTTCTGGAAGTGTTTGAGAATTGGTATCAGTTCTTTAAATGTTTGGTAGAATTAAGCAATGAAGTCACCAGTTTCTGGACTTTTTTATGATGGGAGGTTTTTTTGCTTTTGTTTTTTTTGAGTTGGAGTCTCACTCTGTTGCCCAGACTAGAGTGCAGCGGCCACTCCCGGCCACTGCAGCCTTGACCTGCTGGGCTCTGGCAATCCTTCCACCTCAGCCTTCCGAGTAGTCAGAATTACAGGCATGTGCTACCATGCCTGGCTGATTTTTTTGATTTATTGTAGAGATGAGATCTCGCCAAGTTGCCCAGGCAGGTCTCGAACCTGCGGGCTCAGACAATCCACTCACCTCAGCTGTATCCCCAAAGCGCGGGATTACAGGCTGAGCTACCGAGCCAGGCTGGGAGTTTTTTTTTAAATACTGATTCAATCTTGTTACTCATAATTGGTCTGTTCAGGTTTTCAGTTCTTCTTGGTTCAGTCTTGGTAGGTTGTGTGTGTCCAGGAATTTACCCACTCTCATTAGGTTTTCCAATTTGTTGGTGTGTGATTGTTCCTAATAGTCTCCAGCAATCTTTTGTATTTCTGTGGTATCTGTTGTGACATCTTTTTTCTTATGTTTCTAATTTTAATTCTTGAGTCTTTTTCCTTTTTTTCTTGGTTAGTGCAGCTAATAGTTTGTCAATTTTTGTTAATCATTTCACAAAAGCAACTTTTTGTTTTGTTGCTTCTTTGTGTGTATGTCTGTGTTTGTGTGTGTTTAGTCTCAATTTCATTTATTTCTTCTCTAATCTTTATTATTTCTTTCTTTCTACTAATTTTGGCTTTGCTTTTTTTCTTGGTTTTCTAACTCCTTGAGATATATAATTATGTTGCTTATTTGAAATCTTTCTTTTTTTGATGTAGGTGTTTATTGTATGTAGGTGTTTTTTAAATGTAGTTGTTTATTGCTATAATCTGTATGATTAAGAAATACTGCTTTTGAGGTAACCCATAGGTTTTGGTATGTTGTGTCTCCATTTTTAATTTGTTTCGAGAGATTTTAAAATTTACTTCTTAATTTTATTTTAAAATTTACTCCTTAATTTCTCTATTGACCCGTTTCAAGAGCATATTGTTTAATTTACATGTATATGTATATTTGCTAAAGTTCTTTTATTCTTGATTTCTAGTTTTATTCCTTTGTGGTCAGAAAAGATACTTGATATTATTTCAATTCTTTTAAATTTGTTGAGACTTGTTTTGTGGCCTAATTTGTGGTCTGTCCTGAAGAATGTTCCATGGGCTGATGAAAAGAATGTGTATTCTGCAGCTGCTGGTTGGTATGTTCTATAAACATTTGTTGAGGCCATTTGGTCTAAAGTGCATTTGAAATCTGTTGTTTCTTTCATTGATTTTCATCTAGATGCTTTGTCCAATGCTGAGAGTGGGGTGTTGAAGTCCCCAATTATTATTGTATCTCAAAATATAAGCAAATATTTATTTTCAGATTCTCCCATTTTTTCAATACGTAGTAACATCATCTTGAAGATGACACAATTATCCATTTTGACTTTTTCATTTAATAGTATGTTCTAAATGTCACATCAAACCAGTTTACAGAAATTTTTTTTGTTGCTTTTGTGTAGAGACTTCTTTTGATAAGTCTTTGGGTTGTTTTCAGTCTTTTCTTATAGTCAGTGTCACTTTGATTTATATTATGCATATATGTTTGTATATTTTTCCCAGTGTATCTTTTCTAGAAGTTGAATTCATAGGTCAAAGGTTAAATACATTTGCAATTTTGCTAGATATTTTGAAATTCCTCTCCATAAGAAAATTTTCATTTTGTTTCCATCTGCAATGCATGAGGGTGACTGTTTCTACGGCCTTGCTAAAAGTATTTTGTCAGACTTTTATTGAAAACCCAATACATTTTCAAATACAACAGTTTGATTATCGAGCTTTGAAAAAAAACCTGGGACTTTTGATATAACATGCCTATAACCTTTAAATACATAAAGAACTTGCAACTTGAATAAGCACTTGATTATAGAAATTAACAAACTAATTAAAAGGAAAGGAACTTAAGCATACAAATCTATGAAAACAACTCAAAGAGCAAAATGCATTTCTTTCTTCCTTTGAGGACAGCATCACCTCCTACAGCACACTGCCTATTTTGTAATTGTCCTTGTTGTTGGGTTTACCAGATCCTCTTACCTTATTTCTGACTCTTTACAGCTTCCCCTTGCAGCTGCTTACGATTATCACCTGGAGACCTAATTCTTTCCTTAGCAGGGTCCATAATCACCCCTTTATTTGGGAATCTGAACTTGTACCTTCTGATCTTTCTACTTGTCTCTGCACTCCAGATTTCCTCTTGTCCTGCTGCCCACAGCCCCGTGCTTTCTGTTTTACCTTCTTCCTTCTGCCATTCCCTGCTTCATGAGCCATTCTGCCATGAAAGGTATGGGGGGCGCCGGAGACACCTAGAACTTGGGGGCTCTGAATCAAGGGCATGACTCAGAGTAGGAATGTGTTTTCCTTAAGTCTGTGGTTCTGTCAGTGCTGATTTTGACTTTTACTTTAGCCTGTTTTAACCATCTATCATTTCCACCTTCAATATTTTCACTTAAAACTGTATTTATTTATGTTTTTGCCTTATACTTATTTACAGTATCAATTTAAGATTGTAAAGTGGATTCTTGGGCATTGTGGAATGTTTGGAAAATAAATAAAAGTATAAAATTACAGAAAAAAATATATAAACGCAACACCCAGATGTGGCATTTAACATCTTGGCATGTTTACTTCTGAGTATTTTTTTTTTTTTTGCTTTGAAACATAATTGAGATCATAGTGTGTATGCACATGTCTATTCTGCCTTTTTTCTATTTATTGCTCTTTCAGAGAACACATGGTTTTATTTATTAATGGCACTTTCATAATTTCTTGATTGATTTTTTATTCCTTATTATTTCCTTCCTCATATTTTTTAATTAGAAATATTTGTCCCCTTTCTAAGTTGAATGCCTAGCTAATTTATGTTTATTATTTTTTATTCAAGATGAAATTTCAGTGATTGATTTTTTTTTATCCCCAAAGTAATGAATTTTTATTAAAGTCAGAAAATATAATGGGTCAATCCCATGATAATCCCACTCCCTAAGAAACAAGTGGTTTTCAGATTGTTAGTGGCTTTCAGATTGTTCGATTCATTTTATGTTCATATATTCTTTTCCTAAAAATGTTTTACTTCTGATTTCACCTAGCTGCATTTTATGAACATTCTATACCAATATATGCATTGCTTCAACATTATATTTTATGGCTACATAGTATCTTATTGTATAGATGTACTACAGTTTATGTAATCAAATTCAGGTTTCTGGACGGTTAAGTTGTTTCTACTCTAATACTTCCTCCTTAGAAATACTGTTTTGTTGTTAACAGCTTTTACAATATATTTTTTGGACATAGCTTATGTTTGGAGAAAAGAGGTATTAAATTTGTAGCAGTAAAATTCATGGACCGAGGGGCCTATCTATTTTTGGAACTTCTTCCAAAATATGTGTGTATTGCCCGTCTTCAGTTCACAATAATTTCCACTTCTCCCCAGATTTCAGGAGTTTTTCTTTGTCTTCTCATATTTCTCCAAGAAGGAAACTTTAATAGACCTCTTTCTTTTTGATAGAAAAACATGACATTTTTCTTTACTACTAGCGAGATTTAACTTTCTCCTGATTTATGTAGTATGCATATTCATATTCTTAGTATAACTTAATTACACTGCTCATTGCTTTTTAAATGCTCTTTGTATGTGAAGACTGACAATATATCTTGTATATTGCAAATATTGTTTCCATTCTGTCGTTTCCCTTTTTATTTTATTGTCAATATAAAGAAGGTTTACATGCTTATGTAGACTCATCTAGCAGTTTTTGTCTTTATGGTTTTTGTCTTGGGGTCACTCTTCAAAATCTCCCTCCCAACTTATGGTTGTATAAATGCTCAACCATCATTTCTTTTAGGACTTTCACAATTTTATCTTTCTTTAATGTTTAATATGTTAATCACAAATGAAGTGATTTTAGTTTAAGACATAGATCAGTGTTTAATTTTATGAATGTATAAATGTTAGTTACCTAAACCCCACTTAGTAACTAACCAAGGCTTTCCCTATTGATTTGCAATGCCACCATTATTGTGTATTAACTATATACTGTATGAAACCCTTGGAGATAAAAGAAAAACCTGAGTCAGCGGTGTAAGAAATGGCTTCAAAGTTTCACACACAGTTAGCTCTGAGACTCAGGATGCATGTCCTCTGGGAAATGCAGGGCTGTTCTAAACATCATGTCATACCTGAGGTCATTCTTCCTGGTCCTCAGGGCTTGGTCAGTGGTTGCTCAGTTGAACCTGGCTCCAGCCTCTTCAGCTTCAAACCATTATCAGTGGTCTTCCTTTTTCTTCTTCCTGGGTTTTGATTTCTAGATTGCAGAGGGTGAGGGCCAGCTTTTCTTCCCCCATAATATAATCACCCAATGCACAAACCCCTTTTTGACATTTGGGTTCCTGCAGTAGCAGGCCCTGAGATAAGGATCCGAGTGCAAGCAATTTATTTTGGGTGGGTGGGCGGTTATAGAAAACACTGGTGGGTGAGTGCAGAGTGAGAAATGGGAAGGAGGATGCTGATAGAAGGGGCATCAATGACCACCGTGGGCGACTGGACCAATCCCATTGGGGACCTCCAAGCAACAGTAGAACCTCAGAATTGGTACACCTAAGGGGTGGATGAGAGAGCTCTGGTATTTATCCGCCAACTCTTGTCAGTCACTGGGTGAGGGCTGTTCTCAGAGGCTCTTAACTCCTTGGTATTTCTGGTCGGATCCTCCTTGCAGAGAAAGCCTTAAGACAGGATTGCAGGTACCTCCAGTTGGAGGTCATGGGGGTATGAGAAGGCCAACAAATGTAACTGCTGAAGTCCATCCCTTGAGAGCATCTTCCTGACTGTTGTGCAGGTCCTACTGAAAATACTTCCATGGTGGGATAATTCAAGACAGACCTTGTCATGATTGGGTGGCTCTTCTTAGAGACTCTTTCTCCATACTGAGCCCAAATATCACCCCTTAAAACCTCCACATGTTGCTTTAGTTCTGCCTCTTGGAGTAAAGATGTGTCAAAAATACTTTCCAGAGGAATTTGAGCACTTATCCAGAGAAACACCAGACTCTACCCTCTTGCACAAACTAGGGTACAGCACTAAGTTGCATAACTCTGCATATCTGCCTTATCCTCTGTTTATGTTGTTTTCATTTCTTAGAACAGACAGTGGGATGCACGTGTGGGTGTAGGTTGAGGAAAGCCAAGTAGACTCCATCTCAGTAGCGTGGGCTAGAATAAGGTCAGCTTAGCCAATAAGCACCTTGATTATGTCAGCTGCTCCAGGGAGTTAGGGGAAAAAACATACCACTGAATGACTAATTCATGAGTCATATGAATGTTTATTCTAATTTTCAAATTTTTAAAACTCACAATGCTTCCCTCCCACAAGCAAACAATTGCCATTTTTGTTCTAAAAGGCTGTAGACCAGCCAATTCTATCATCATTTTAATCTCTTACCACAGATTAATAAAATACATGCATTTAATTTGGCTTAGGGGAAGATGGACTTCCAAGACAAAATCTGATTTGAGACTATTTCCTTTCTTGCTCCACAAGTAAATCCCAGATGACATGCACGGAGGCCAGCACTCAGAGCCACGTTGTAATGACAAATCTGAAAGCCAATGACATTGAGAAAAGAAGTTACTCTTTGCATTCATTGGCTTTTCTTCAAATATTCGGGTGGGGTACTTGCATCTCATATTTTAGTGACAGGGAGGGTGATAAATGAGGTCATAAATTATATTCTGTTGTCATCACTTTCCAGAAGTTAAGCAGGATTAATTACAAGGACTCTGAGCTAGGAGTACCCCTCAAGGTCAGAAGTTGAAAGCAATGGCCTTCAATCTCACAAGACATTCTATGAAACCAGAAGAATCTTGTTTCTGCCATTTTAGTCAGCTCATCTTCACAGGTCAGCAGGGAGATTTGAGTCTGGAATCAGAAATTAATTTCTAGCCTAGGAGTTAGAGGCCGGGCTGCGCAAACTTGCAAAGGAAGATCTGATCGACAAAGGCAATTCTACCCGCTCTGGGAGTATCAGCTAAATCCCTGGCCTCCAAAGCATGTGTTCCCAAGATTGCCTACTCTGAGCCCTGAACTCTCCAACACCTCACGGCTGGGCAGGACTCCTGGTTGAATCTCTAAGCTCACCGGACTGAGCAGGACTGGGTGTAGCAGCACCAGCACCACTCAGAGGAGTCAAAGAGTTGCCCTGAGTGCCTCAGAAGGTTGCAGGTGATAATGGCTGCTGACTCAGGGTCATGATTTGGGGCTCCCAAGGTCACTGAGGCACTCAGAAGCTTCTCATCTTAGGAAGATTCAGATTCCTTCTAAAAAGCTAGGTAACAAGTGCACATGCCAAGGCCTGAGGCAGTCCCTGCCTCTGTCACCTGTCAAGTGAAGATGCTGACAATGAAGCCTTCAGGAAGAGAAATGAGAAGGGTTGCCATTAGACCAGAGCATCCTGTGACAAACTGAACAACCTTAGAGTTTGCACCTTTGTCTTATGATTGATTTCAACAGTGGTTTTGGCATCGTGGCGACAGAGGTTAGGATGAAACATTTGAAGCTTTAGGAGGCCAAGGGTGAAAGGTGCTTTGTATCTACAGCACTAGCCTGATTCAGAAATCTTTTGGTTTAGAGAGCCAGAGTTGACAAAACATCTGGTCAGAAGGGAGACTTGAACTAAAATTAAATTCAGGGATTTATATATGGGACTCCCCGCCCCACAAAAAAACTGGAATTATCTTTTTGGTGGGTGGGCCCCCTGTAGTATAGGCTTACACGGGTAGGTGAGTGTTCTAGGAACCCATCAGCATCAGTGTATGAGTTAGCATTGTTGTGAGAGGCTGTGTTCGACTTCAGTCGTTCGACTTCAGTGAATTATTTTTGGAGATTCTTTCAAGGCATTTGCCCATTTCCTGATGGGTGTTTTATGAGTGTACCTGCTCACACCACGCTGAGTGTTGAGTGTTTTTGCACAAAAATGGCATGACTCCATGCTCCACCCTCCCTATTTACCCAATCTCTCCCTGAACAACTTTTTGTGTTTTCCCGGATGAAAAAAGTCCTCAAAGGGAAAAGTTTTGTCGATGTGGAAGAGGTGAAACAAGAAATGGCAGACGCCCTAAAAGGCATCAAAATTGACAAGTTCAATAACTGTTTTGAGCAGTGAAAAAAGTGTCTCGATAGATATAGTGCATCAGATGGAGAGTATTTTGAAAGTGAATGAAGTTTAAACATGTAGAATACATACAGGCCAGGCTTGGTGGCTTATCCTATAATCCCAGCACTTTGGGAGGCCGAGACAAGTGGATTGCCTGAACCCATGTGTTTAAGATCAGCCCGGGCAACTTGGCGAGACCTTGTCTCTACAGTAAAATTAAAAAAAATTAGCTGAGCATGGTAGCACGTGCCTGTAGCTCTGGCTACTTGGAGGGCTGAGACAGAAGGATCACTGGAGCCCAGCAGGTTGACACTGGAGTGGCCGTGAGTGTGCCACTGCATTCCAGCCTGGGCGGCAGAGTGAGACTCCAACTCACAAAAAACAAAACAAACAAACAAACAAACCCCCCCCAAGATAAAATACACAATTTAAAATAAATAAATCCAAATTTTGGGGTCCCCCCCCGTATATATATAATTTATAGGGGTAGTGAATGTATGTTTCTGTAAATTTTGTTGACATTTTACTGGGCAAGGAGTGGTTTTAAAATGATGGTGCCAGTGTAATTTACTGCAGTGTCCTCACCGTGTGTGTGTGTGTGTGTGTGTGTGTGTGCATGTGTTTAAAAGAGAGAATGAAGCCTATGCTTGGAGTGCTTAGTTCTCTTGGGGGCTTGGCCATTACATTATCTAGGGCCAAAGATGAACCCTGGAGCCATCATAGCTCCTGATTTCCTCACTGGTACAATGAGGTCAGTAATGATTCTTGCTTGCCAAAACAACACCAAGGGGTTAAAGGTAATACCTTGAGCCGGGCTCGGTGGCTCAGCCTGTAATCCCGCGCCTTTGGGAGGCTGAGGTGAGTGGATTGCCTGAGCCCGCGGGTTCGAGACCCGCCTGGGCAGCGAGACCTCATCTCTACAATAAATCAAAAAATCAGCTGGGCATGGTAGTGTATGCCTGTAATTCCGGCTACTTGGAAGGCTGAGGCGGAAGGATCGCCGGAGCCCAGCAGGTCGAGGCTGCGGTGGCCGGAAGCGGCCACTGCACTCCAGTCTGGGCGACAGAGTGAGACTCCAACTCAAAAAAAAAAAAAAAAAAAAAAAAAAAAGGTAATACCTTGTGTTCCTGGGTAGCACACAGATTTCTAGGTGGAGCTTCTTTCCTTTTCTTTTTTAAAAAATATTTATTTATTATTTTTTGGATTTTTTTCAAGTGGTGGGTGAATCAGCCTAGCTCAGCTGCTTTCAGAGAACTGAGACTTTTCATCAATGTTGTCAGACTCATTCATTTCCTATTTTTTAAATTAAAAAATAGAAATTTCTTGCTGGGCTCAGTGGCTTAGCCTGTAATCCCACGCCTTTGGGAGGCTGAGGTGAGTGGATTGCCTGAGCCGGCGGGTTCGAGACCCGCCTGGGCAGCAAGACCTCATCTCTACAATAAATCAAAAAATCAGCCGGACATGGTAGCACATGCCTGTAATTCTGGCTATTTGGAAGGCTGAGGTGGAAGGATCGCCGGAGCCCAGCAGGTCGAGGTTGCGGTGGCCGGGAGCGGCCACTGCACTCCAGTCTGGGCGATGGAGTGAGACTCCAACTCAAAAAAAAAAAACAAAAACCAAAAAAAAAAAAAAAAAAAAATAGAAATTTCTTTAACTCACAAATTGAGGGAAAATGTCCATTGCCACACAATATTGGGGACAGATGTTTAATTTCAAAGCACTCATGAATGCACTGTCTTTTCCAGCAAAAGGGAAGCCAGACACTCCTAACAGTCCTTACCAATTAGTGTTGTCACCACCATCCTGCACCCACCACCCAACACATGCATTATGGCGGGACCTGCAACCACAGCACCCAGAGACCGGTGATCTAAAGGAGGTCATCTGCTGAACCTCAAATCCTACCTTGACATTGGCCCTCAAGGGTGGGGGTTCGTTGAGGTTCCCTCTCTGCCCTGGTGTTCCTTTCTCTCTCCCACAACCTGGCTTTCTCCTGATGAGCTCTTTCCACGAGTTTCAGCAGAGAGGACGGGGCAAGGGGAGAGGACAGGGAGATCTGATTCAGATCTTTACTCCAGCTCTCCCTGTCTTCATGACCCTGGGTGAGTTATCTTACCTTATATCTAAACCTTGTTTCTTGATTTGAAAAGTACATATTACCCAGAGAGACAGGTATTTATATATCTCCTGTATGGGCTCTCATGAGGAATAGATTAAACATAATAGGCAAAATGCTCTGCCCTGTCTGGTACGTTGTTAATGCTCAGTAAATGTGAATAGTGATGATGGCGATGATGATGGTCATAAAGGTGGTGGTTGAAGATCTCAGTGTAGGGACTGGCATCGAGCAGTCACTCATCAAAATTTAAGAAAACAAACTGGATGATGAGAAATCACCACTTTTAGTAATCAGAAAACTTTCAAGTGTACCAACTGCTTGAGAATTCAGTATTTAATTTCATTCTTATAACTGCCCTGTGGGTTGGGTAAGGCAGGAAATCATTTGGCCCTTGAGAGGGATCCAAGGTCATAGGGAGTCAGGCCTGCCCTGGGTCTGCCCCCTCCCAGGGACACCTCTCATGTCCTCTGCAGTTGGCCCTCCTGCCTCTGCTTGTCACACAGCCCCTCCTCCAACTGTACTTTCCCACCCTTTGTTTTGCTTCCTGTCCCCTCTGAGGGACTGGCCACCCTCCATCTTTGAACAGTCCTCAGCCTCCAGGTCTCTGTCACTACCACCTCCTATGTGACTTTCCCACAGATGCCCGAGTAAAAGTAATTTCTTTTCTTCTAAGCTAGGATACCCTTGAGTTATGAAGGCATGAGAAGGTAATATAGTAAAATATTTATATAATTTTGGAGTGGGGGTAGGACCAGTACTAAACCAAAGGAAGAAATGATGAAATAAAATGTTTAAAAATCTAAGATACTCATATGGGTTCTGAGGTATTAGTATGAAGAGCCATCTTTAAGTTTTATCCTTCTAATTCTGATAAGAAAAGTCTTGCTAAATTTAGAAATAGCAGAAAATCCACATTATGGAGAGCTAGGGAAGAGGTTCATTAAAATCCCAGGACAGGCTGGCCATGGTGGCTAAAACCTATAATCTTAGAATCCAGGAAGCCAAGGCAGGAGGATTGCTTGAACCCAGGATTTCGAGACTGATCTGAGCACCATAGCAAGACCTTCTCTCCTCAAAAAATAAAATATTATCCAGGCATGGTGATACTCACCTGTAACCCCAGCTATTTGGGAGACTGAAGTGGAAAGATCACTCTGAGCCCGGGAGGTCGAGGCTGTGGTGAGTTGTGATTGTGCCACTGCACTCCAGCCTGGGTGACAGTGAGACCCTGACTCAAAAAGAGAGATAAGTTGTGTGCCAGATGCAGTGTAGATGGGACCAGGTTAAAAAGACTCCAGGTGAACCCCAGAAGGAGTGAGTTGAGGGCCTTGGACTCCACAGATGCGCCCTCCCACAGTTTGAAGTGTGGAGGACCAGAGTGGAAAAACCTGAGGGACTCCTCAGGAACCCGCTGTGTCAAGGGGGAGGGGATTCTCTGGACTGTTCAGTCCTAGAGTCCTAGGCTGCAGGGATAGCCAGGGCCAGGGTGTAGGTGGAGATGAGAAGGCGAGAAGGCAATGTGCTGTGGCATCCCTGGGTTCAATTTGGATGCAGGAGCCAGAGCAGCTTCACAAAGAGGATGGTCCACTCCTGCATCAGGAAGGCTGGGCAGTCACCCTTGATCGAGGCTCCACAAAGTGATATAAACACAGCAGGGAAAAGCATACGCAGGTATGAGACCCTGCCATCTGCATGGCCCATGGCCCCTCTCATGAGCATTCTAGCCAGAGGCCTGGGAGAAGGCTGCTGTCATCTGATGAACAAACCTACTCACTTTGTTTCTGAGGAGTGGGTGATGGAGGCAACCCCCATCTGTGATGCCTCAATTTATGCCCTGTGTTTATACCCTCAGCTATAATAGATAAAATCTAAAATCTTCCTAGTGATGGCCCCTTAACATGGAGGTACAATCACAGCTGATAAGGCAGCCTGAGGAGCTACTTCCTAAGCTGGAAACAGTGTCAGTGCACAGATCTGTGATGCTTAAGTGGCAAGCACTGTGGTACTCTTGTGGTCCTACCAAACAACAGTTGCAACAAAGGCACTGTCTGTCTCTGTGATGTTCAGGCAGAGGCACTGTGACACACCAGAGGGAGAAGGGGTCTTCAAGAGTAAAGGATGGCATGCAGGCTCATTGGCATAACCTTGATGTTCAGAGAGGAGGTACAAAGTTGGCTTCAGGAATCCCTGACTCTAGGGCAGCTCAATGTTGATGGAACCCAGCAGGGCCACCAAAATATTAATTCAGACCCGTTGGGGGGGGTGTTGTCTGCAATCTGGTGATGCGCAAAAGATGCAAAGAATTACACAGAAATTAGACTGGAAAATATAGTTTATTTAGAAAGTAAATGAGAGAGAGAGGAGAGAGAGAGGAGAGAGAGAGAGGAAAGAGATAGAGAGGAGAGAGAGAGAGGAGAGAGAGGAGAGAGAGAGAGGGAGTGAGGAGAGAGAAGAGAGAGAGAGAGGAGAGAGAGAGAGGAGAGAGAGAGAGAGGAGAGAGAGAGAGGAGAGAGGGAGAGGAGAGAGGGAGAGGAGAGAGAGGAGAGAGAGGAGAGAGAGGAGAGAGAGGAGAGAGAGGAGAGAGAGAGGAGAGAGAGAGGAGAGAGAGAGAGGAGAGAGAGGAGAGAGAGGAGAGAGAGAGAGAGAGAGAGAGAGAGAGAGAGAGAGAGAGAGAGAGAGAGAGGGAGAGAGAGGAGAGAGAGGAGAGAGAGAGAGAGGAGAGAGAGAGGAGAGAGAGAGGAGAAAGAGAGAGGGAGAGAGAGGAGAGAGAGAGAGAGAGAGGAGAGAGAGAGAGGAGAGAGAGAGAGAGAGGAAGAGAGAGAGAGAGAGAGAGAGAGAGAGAGAGAGAGGAGAGTCACTTCCCTAAGGTAGGGGAGGAGGCAAAGCTAGGAAACATTGATGACCATAGCTCAAAGAGTCACCGGAGTTTAACAGAGCAATGGCAAATGGCTGCTTAAAATCGAATTCTTTTAAACCTTTCCTTTGATGGGGGCAGGTTGTTAAGGTGATGGGTGGTGGTCTTTTTCATGTCATCATGAAGGGGCAGGTGAGCACAGGTACTGATGTCAGGTGTTGGACGGCAGGCAGATGGGTGGGTTAGTTACATGATTGCTGCCATGTTGATAGGGTCTGTGTCATGAAGGTCACAAAAGCCTAACTTGTTTAGGTTGACTTGTTTACAAAACAAGCTGGGGAGGGGGGAGTTATAAAACAATTATCAATAGCTTACCTCTGAGAAACCAGTTCTGTCCTTGGTTAGTGATTAGAGGGTAAGTTAAAGTCAACTGCTAGTAAAACATGACAGAACTAGGCAGTGTTAAAATAGCTTCTCATTGGGTATATGAACTCTATCTTGGTCCTTTCAAGTCATATGTCAGGGTTATCTATGACATATGAAAATACAAGTGAAGCTATGCAAATGTGTGGAGTAGCATAAAAAGTACATGGGTCAGAAACAAGAAAAACATACTTTTGCAAAAGGTATATCGCAGGAAGTAAGGTTTAAACAGCAAACTGCTTTCTAACTTCAAAAATCAAGAAAGAATTTAAAAAGTGAAACTAGAGATGAAAGAAGAATCAAGGCAACAAAGATGAAAACTGAGAAGAGGTAGGAAGAGATGACAAGGGAGGCTGATGCAATGAAGAAATACGGTCTTGAAGTCAAAGTGGTCATTCCAGAATTTAAAATTCTGTCAAGGGAAAAAGCGACACTTTTGAAGTTTTTCTCCATAATGTGGAGGACAGGTTTGAGAGACCTCCAGAATGTATACGGAGGAGGTAATTAAAAGTGTAGAAGTGATTTTTAAAAAGAGAAGAAGAAAATTTAAAAAATACTGGATATGGGGAAAAGAATCTTTGTCCAACGTCTGAGTAATTGGTGTCCCCAAGGAGGAGCCAGACTCAGTAGGACAACAATGATATTCAGAGACACAGCAAGGAAGCAAGATGAGTCTACCTGAGCTCTCTCAGCACCTGCTAAATCAATAAAAAGAAATAAATAGCTCAGCATACACTGATAAATACTTGAACTTCAAGGATTCCTTCAATTACTTAGGTCAAAAAGCAATAGCACAGAGGGGAAAAATCTCTAGCTGGTCCAAGGCTTCCCCTCAGCTCCACACAGAAGGCCAAAGTGTTAATCACATGAAGCCACAGGAAGATCTTTGAAGTGCAGGTGTTTGGAAAGTCAGCGGACCACTGCCATCCTCGTGTGTGCTGAGGGAAAGGCATGGCTGAGGAGAAATCGAACCTAATGGAAAGTCACCATTCATAAGACAAGAAAAAAGCAAGTTATAACGCAAGAGGAGACTTTATTTTCATTATTTCAAGATGATCCAATTTACTGTCTTTACAGAGGCAACTTAAAAATGACCAGAACAGATATGAGTTCAAGAGATGGCTAGTTATAAAAGTCTAAGAATCCATGATTTTTCTAGATGTTCTATGTATCAGCAAAACCAAGTTTACTCCTCAACTTTGATATATAACATATGTATATAAATGCATACATTACACACATAATTATTTTGTGTGTGTGTGTATATATACTTTCTCAGTTATTCATGTTTCTGAAATTGGAATTTTTATGACCATTACATTTATTAAATATTGTAGACTTTTAAAAAAACTTTTTAAACTAGAAAGGTAACATCGAGTTAATGATGTATTTTCTTTTTTAAAAATTTTAGATTCAGGGGGTACACATGATGTTCACTGTTTGTTACATGGACATATTGTGTAGTGGTGGGGATTGGGTCTCAGGTGGCCCATTTCATAGACAGTGAACATTGTACCCATAGGTAATTTCTGAACCCTAACTACCTCTCCACCTCCTCCCCTTATTGGTGTCTCCAGTGTCTATTATTTCCATCACTGTGAAGTGGCACATTTTCTAATAAACATTATCTTCAAATGAATAACATGTGGCTTGCTTAAAAGAACACATTTTGTCTGCAACAGCAATGTAACAATTGAGCGTAGAGTACTACAGTGAAAGAGGCAGGTGAGAACAACGTTGAAGCCCTCTCAGAATGAGACTCCGGGACAGGAAGAGGCTGCCGACCATGCTTCTGGATGGGAGAGTTCCTATTTAATATGCCAGTTCTCCTGGGGAGGACACTGTATTGTGTTGTGGAGAAAATTTCAATTAAAATTCTAAAAGTCTTTGTTGGGGAACAAAATGATGTTAAGTTCACTTGGAAGAATAAGCAAGAAGAAGCGAGACTGAAAAATAACAGTGTCAAGTGGCCTAGAGTCCCAAATAATAAGACACCTTAAACAGGTGGTAATAAAAGGAGTGCAACACTCGTACTAACAGAAAATAGAATAATAGCAGTGAATAGATCGTTCAGAAACGACTTGAGATATGTAAGTATTTATTACATGGAAAGGCAGAACAAAATCCATGTGGGAAAGATGGATTGTGCAATTGTGCAATAAATGTTACTGGCATAGGTGGTTATAGTTTTTGAAAAAAAAAATTAAAGTTGAATTCTTACCTCACAATAAAATAAATTCCAGATGGCTTAAAGAGATAAGTGTAACAGATGAAATGGTAAAGGAATTTGAGGGAAATATTGGTGAATATTTTTACACTCTGGGGGTGAAAAAGGCGTTTCTAAGCATAACACCTAAGTTAGAAAACAGAATGGAACAGTTATAGTACTCTATATAAAAATGTGAAACGTCCATATGTGACTTGCAAAGACAAATGAAACACTGACGTCACTATTTGCAACAAGAAACAAAGACTTTCTATCTTTAATTTATAACAACACGGTCCCTGCCCTCCGCCAGACACTGCTATCAGTACTTTGGACAGTCACTGATTTATTTAACCCTCACAAGGGGCCCATCATGCAATGAGCCTGGGACACATGGATGTGAAGGGATAGACCCGTGAGCTCGTAAACATCGGTGATAAAAAAGACAAACGTATTCATGGGAGTATCAGCAGCTCACAACAGAAGTAAGAATGGCAAATACATCTGAGGGAGAAAATTGCTCAAATTCACTGATTACCAAAGAATTGGGCATTGAAACTGTAGTCAAATACTACTAAATGGTATCCAATGTTTGTTAAAGAATATCCAACACTGGAGATGGCCAGGGCTGAGGCTCCCCTGCCCTTCCTGCCAATCCCCTCAAGGAGGCAGGGTGGTGTCGTGGGCAGTGTGACCAGGCAGCCTTAATGGTCACATAATGCACGTCACCTAATTTCTTCGTCTCAGTCTTCTCTGATAAATAGGGACAATGAAGGATGCTCTTCATGTCATTGTTGAGAAGATATGATGACTGCAAGAGCCTGACTTGAAAACTATATATTACCACTCAAAGATACCCAAATAGGGCTCTCGATGTCCTGACTGCTGGCTTTTCTTGGAAGCCCATGACCCAGTGGGGAAATAGGAATCTCCCAGAGGCCATCCTGGGACTTATCACCATTCACTACAGGTGTTCACGCACAAACACAGGTGATACAGTTAGTAGGCATCAAGTCCAACTATTTGGGGATTGAATCATGGAATAAAACTCCCACTATCCAAAGAATAGATTTCTTCTCCTTTCTTTTGGGGTTTGAGGAAATCTCTCAGCTCTTCAGAAAAAAGGAAGGATGGAGGGAGGGTAAGAGGGTGGGAGAAGGGAATATGGGGAGGATTCACCGAGCACTGCCCCAGGTGTGATGGCAAATCCAAGAGCCCCTCTTGCCCTGAATCCTGGGGGTGCTTAGCACTCAGGGCACCCACAGGTGGGCTCAAATGAGTCCATGAGCCATCCATGTTTGGGATGGGCCTTCCAGGGACCTTCTGGCTCCTTTGTTAGTCCTGTTAGGGCGAATTGGCCACAGTCAGAGGACTGGACAAAGGTGGGAAGGTGCGGCCACCCTGCAAGTCCAGGTGGGCTCCTTCTGTGTCCCCCACCAGTGCTGCTGCCATGCCTCCAGTTTTTGTCTCTGCTTTCTTGAGTCTTTAGAGGCCAAAAATAAAAATAATAATAATAAAATAAAAGAACCCTCTTTTCCTGGGGTTTGACTTTCATTTCCTAGACAGACACTGCCAACTCTGCCATCATTGAGTGATATCCCGGGCACGTCTGTGCTGTAATGGGAGCTTGGCCACCCATTGGCCATTCCCCTCACACGTCTGCACTCCCATTCCAGGTGTCTGCCCTGAGCCTCATCTTCCTCCTTTGGCGAGGGTAGTGGCCTCATGTCCATGACAGTAGCTTTCACTGCCATATTTGTATCCTGGGTCCTGCTGAAAGTGGAGTCTGGGAAGAGGGCTCCCTAAATTCATGAGGAGATGGATAAGCCCGGGGCAGGAGTGAAGGCTAAAAAGGAGGATGGAGAGTCTATATAAAGATACATTATTCTTATGGGGACTGGAGCTTGACCCTACCAAGACCTCTCAAGGAGAGAGGTTCCCATCCCTCCTTGGACAAGGGTGGCCCTTTGGCACCAGGCAAGGTGACCCCAGGGTGCCAATCTGTATGAAGCTGACCATAGCTTTCGGGGAGCTGATCACTGATTGGTCACCGCAGAACTGGCTGGAGTAAGATTAGGATTGAGGGAGGGGTGGGCTGGGTGTGTCACGTGAGAGTTGTCCCTGCTTATAAACCTAGTCAAATGACACCTTCCCCACAGCCTCTTTACTCCTTCTGCTGACTCTGGGCCCGACACAGTTTCTACCGTTAGTTGTAACTGGCTATGCCATTATAGGTTAGGGAAACAAGCTCACAGTTGGTAAGTTCAACTGGTGCACAGTGGACTGTGACTGCCCTAGGTTATTGTGAAATGAAGTTGCTTTAATAGAAGTATAGTGTTCACAACAAGGGAGGGCATAATCCAAATCTTAGACCTTCCCCAGAGGGCAGAGCTTCTTCTCAACTTATGCTTTTAAATGTGCTAGATTTGATCATCTTTTCACACTCTGGCTACCAAGAGATAGGTCCCAGAGAAGCTTGGGCAGGAAGTGAGCCTGTATTCCTGGGAAGACTCAATTTCCTGGACACTGGCTCCCTTTCTTACTTTGGAGAGGGAACTGGAGGAAGTCCTCCTGGCCCCTCCACCTTTATCCCAGCTAGAGACTGGGGTAGCTCCTCCATGCTGGTCCCATGCCTGTTGCTTCTGTTCTAGTCCCAAGTCCCTTTAACCAGGAGATACTCCCAAATCAAAGAGAGAGAAAAATTAAAGGGCTAAGCTTGCAGGACCCTGCTTGGCCTTAGAGGGGCAAGATATCCCAAATTTACACTATTGAAATCTTCACAGGTCCCCTGGTCTGGTGACCCCCAGCTTTCCATCTTCTATACTAGGCACGGACCTTGACTTGGGTGACAACATCCAAATTTTCAGAGTGGCCCACATCCTCCCAAATTCATCCTGCAGTCTATATTTATGGATTTGGCATATTTTTAGCTCTCCCAGCCCACCTTCCCTCATGACCTTGAGGTCTAGCAGCCTGGGACGTGAAGGAATATCAAAGGGATACCTATCTACTTTGCAGAGCCAGAAAGGAAGAGTTCAGGGACACGGGGTGAGCATTATCCTCACGGTGTGAGGATGAGTTCAGATCCCTCTGTGAGGACTCGGTAGATGGAGGCTAGAGGATCTGAGGTTTCAGTGCAGATCCAAGGAAAACCCTTAGGAGAGTAGAAGGCATGGGGTGACCCTCTGGCATGTATGGGTTTGAGTCA
The DNA here is from genome assembly GCA_027257055.1 of Cephalopachus bancanus. NCBI lineage: Eukaryota > Metazoa > Chordata > Mammalia > Primates > Tarsiidae > Cephalopachus > Cephalopachus bancanus. Next base: position 4,921,875 of record JAPVLO010000135.1, on the reverse strand, counting down.
TTGTGGAATGGACACCAATAGGAACCCTACTAGTAGGGACTCACTATGGATTATGGGTAGGTAACTGACTCCACGTTCTTTTAGAATGAGTGGCTATGAGTCTATCACAAAATTCAGTCTCCACTTAAATTCAGACATGCATTGGAATGCTCTACCTCAGCCTCTTAGCATTGGGTCAGCTACAGAGATCATGGCCTTAACCTCAAGTGGCCTGGCCCATGAAAGCCAGATGAAGGCAGGGCGGGCTTGTTCAAGGCCTCAAAGAGATAATGTTGCCCTGTCTTCTTGGGCATCTGACATTTGGTTTCCACATGGGAATGACCAGGCCCAAGTAGAAACACGTGTGGAACCTTAGGGGCTTCCAGGATGATTCTGCAGATGGAGAAATCGGGGGAATTCATGGTTTCAGAATTAGTTACACTTTGTGGCCAAAGCGAGCAGACGGACCCAAGGGTGCACGGTCAACCATCAAGGTTGCCCTCAGTGCCTGCCCAAAATATAGACATATAGGAAGAAGATGGGATGATCAGAAAAGATGAGAGGGATTTTAAAAATAAACTTTGATTTTTAAAGAGGTTTAAATTTACAGAAAAATTACAAAGATAGTAAAGAGAGTTCTCATACACTCCACACCAGTGGGGAGGATCTCAGCCTCCTTTTGGCCCACAGCTCCGACAGGAGGCACATCTGTCCAGGGTGGTCTTGATGGTGGAGCATCTTGTGAGATTATTCTTGTGCAGTTGCTCTGTTAACATGTCAGATGTTATGTCTTCATAAGCCCTGATGAGATTCACACAGCTCTCACAGTGCTTACGTTCAGAAGCCAAGCACCTCACAGGTGGACTTTGGTGTGTGTCCAGCCAGGAAGGAAGGGTGATAGGGAAGGGAGCATGCAAAGGCACATTGATGAAGACTAAAGGATACTCTGCCTCCATGGGTACTGTCTAAGGAACTGGGCTGGGAGGTCCCACTACCTCTTCCTGGACAGAACCATCAGCATTGGTGAAGACCTTCCACTGGGACTCTTCGGTTCTTGCTGTCAGTGCTAGCCACATGATCTTCTCTGCCTTGGACTGCTGACTTCTGCTGGGGGCAGCCACCTGCTTTCCTTGATAAATGTGGGCTCCCCAGGCAGAGACTGGTCCATTACACTGAGGCCCCAGATGACTGGGCAGTGTGTGGTGCACAGCTATGTCAGGACCTGCTTATCAGTGGATGAATTTGTCCCATGGCCTTCTTCTCCAGATGTGGCCCTGTTGTCTGTTGAATAATGACCCCCACCCAAGATGTCCACATCCTTTTCCCTGGAATGTTACCCTTGCATGTGACTATTACCTGATATGGAAAAAGGGACGTTGCAGGGGTGAATAGCTTAAGGATATTGAGATGAGAGATTGTCCTGATGCTCCTGGTGGGTCATCACAAGGGTTCTTTCAAGAGGGAGGTAGGAGGGTCAAAGGAGGAAGAAAGCCACGTGACAATGGAAGCAGGGGAGAAAAGGCGTGCAATGTGGGGGTGCAAGCCAAGGAACACGGGCAACTTCTAGAAGATGGAAGAGGTCAAGAAACAGATTTCCCCTCAATACTCCCGAGGGAACCAGCCCTCCCACAACCTGATTTTAGCTCAGCGAGACCCAGTCAGACTTCTGACCTATAAGATAATGAACTTAGTTGTTTTAAGTCACTAAGTTTGTAGAAAACTCATACAGGCCACATATAAAATGAACTTTAAAAAAATTTGTCTCTCTCTCTCTCTCTCTCTATCTATGAGTTGGAGTCTCACTCTGTCTCCCAGCCTGGAGTGCAGTGGTATGCTTATGGCTACAGCAGCCTTGATCTGCTGGGGTCAAGTGATCCTTTTGCCTCAGCCATCCAAGTAGCTGGAACTACCAGCACACACCACCATGTCTGGATAGTTTTTTGATTAATGTAGAGATGAGGTCTCACCAAATTGCCCAAGCTGGTCTTAAACCCCCAGGTTCAAGCAATCCTCTTGCCTCTGCCTACCAAAGTGCTGGGATTATAGATGTGAGCCACTACACCCAGCTAATTTTTAAAATTATGAAATATTTTATACCTATAAAAGAATGCATAGCTTACATGGTATCTATAGTGAGGCTGGCCCTGTTAATCAATTAATATTCCCAACCACCCCATGAGAGAGGGACTATTGTGATTCCCATTTTATCGATGAGAAACCTGAGGCACAGAGAGGTTAAGTATCCCACTCAGGGTCACAGAACTTGTCCCAGTAACTTACTCATCAGCCAACTTGGGAAGCAGAACCTTGCTGGGGCAGTTCCAGCACACTTTCCCAATCACAGCCCCACTCAACAAGGTTCTCACCAGTTTGTTTATAAACAAATGTATTCCTGGGAGAAGGGCAGCAGAGAGGACTCCGAACAAAAGAGTACACCTGCAAGGAAAGAGACCTGCCCAAGGACAATGAGAAGCAGTGATGACGACTCCGGAAGGTCTTTCATGGCAATAAAAGGTACTCTATGTCAAGTTTCATTCTCCAGTGTCCCCCGTGCTAAACTGGAGTTTGTGTTTCAAAAATGAAACATGTCGAAGTGTGAGAGGCTTTGGGCTATGCTGGGGAAGTGCAGGGCCATCTGGGGTGAGGGCTGGAACGGGTGGTGTGGCCACCATGACTGGTGGTTGGCGGTGGGAGTGTGGTAGCAGGTGCCCCGGGAGGCATCAGCATATTTTCCTGCTTTGCTCATCGTGCTAATGGATTTCACTCCTCTGTACTCCTGGACGTCCCAGCAGATATTAGCACCCATGATAAAGAATGGAAATTAACAGGATGTCGTAGGGACAAAGGCCACATTAAAATATGTACCACATAGCCGGGCTCGGTGGCTCAGCCTGTAATCCCGTGCCTTGGGAGGCTGAGGTGAGTGGACTGCCTGAGCCCGCTGGTTCGAGACCCGCCTGGTCAACTTGGTGAGACCTCATCTCTACAATAAATCAAAAAATTAGCCAGGCGTGGTAAGCGCGCGCCTGTAGTTCCAGCTACGTGGAAGGCTCAGGCGGAAGGATCGTCGGAGCCCAGCAGGTCGAGGCTGCGGTGGCTGGGAGCGGCCACTGCACTCCAGTCTGGGCGAGAGAGTGAGACTCCAACTCAAAAAAAAAAAAATGCACCTCAAGCAAAGGGGAGGGGCACTGCTGAGGATGGGCACCAGTGTTTACTGCCTGGTGTGGGGACTGGTTTGAGAGAAGCGGGCACCTTGATGGCTTCTCCAGGGCAGGTTGTTGGGCCTGGAGGAGGGAGCTATGTGCTCTGGTTCTATCCTGGGGTCCTGCCTCAGCCCTGCCCCCTCTACTCATTGTATTTCTGGCATGAGGGGATGACAGGCCAGACAAACAATGGGTATCAGCAGGACAATGACTTGAAAAGTGTTAAAGGAGGACCCTCAAAACACCTCAGCTTTTATTTTATTTTTTCTTTTAATTTTTATTTTAAAATTGTGGGGTACAATTCAGGGTTAGGTATACAAATATTCATTGTGCAGGTACCCTTGTTGGTGAGGTGTGCCCCCCCCTTCCCCAGGCAGATATCAACTACTGTCAATCCCATCTCCCTCCCCACCTTCCCCCCCACAGTTTCCTGCTACTTTCATTTTCTTATAGTATTACAGTAGTTGTTCAAGGTCCATTTATGAGTGAGAACATGTGATACTCACTCTTTGTTTCTGTGCTCTCAGTATTATAAACTTTAATTCCACCCAGGTTGCTGCGAAGTTCATGATTTTGTTCTTCTTTATGGCTGTGTAATATTCCATTGTATATATATATATATATCACATTTTTTTTATCCAGTCAAAGTGCCCAGGCCATAAGAGATAAGATAGACAAGTGGGACCTCATTAAACTGACAAACATCTGCAAAACCAAAGAAACCATCAAGAAAGCAGGGAGATAGCTCACAGACTGGGAAAAAATATTTGCCAACTCCATGTCTGACAAAGGTCTAACGTCAAGGATCTACAAGGAACTCAAACGTGCTGAAAAGAAAAAAAACCCAAAAAACAAGTAGCCTCATTACAAAGTGGGCAAAAGCTATGAATAGACACTTCTCAAAAGAACACCTCAGCTTTTATAGGGGCAGTTTTAAGCCCCAAGGAGTCTCTGTTTGATCCTGTTAGTCACCTGCAGGCACAGTTTCCAAAGACTTTACCTCTTACCCTTGGCTCTCTTCTTTAGATGACTCCGTTTCATTTGAGAAATGAAACAGAGAGATAAGGCACAGAGAAATGGAGATAGAGACAATTAGGGAAGGAGAGACAGATGGTGAGAAGGAGGAATAGAGAGAGAGAGTGAGAAGAGAAAACTACAAACATCAGCTTTTAAAGGTACTTCCAATTTTAATAGCTTTTATTTGTTGTGTTTCCAGTGTCTCATCTGGGAGCATTTTGCAGCTAGCTAATTGCGTGTCTTCCTTGTGTTGTGTGGAATCACGGGCCAAGGTTCTCTTGCTTTTGTTGTGGTGAAAGGGGATTTCTTCCTAAAGCTCTCACAGCCCGACCTTTCCTGAGAGAAGGAGGACAGACATGTCTTTTTGATCAACAGATGAGTTTGTTTTATTTCTATCTAGAGATTGCTGGGTGGAGGCTGCCCCAGGGCTGGCCCGGCCACAGCCCCCTGTCCACACCCCCTCCATCTCTCATGAGGCAGCCCCTTCCCTGCCCTGCACGCTGCACAGGCTCCATTCAAAATTCTCTGGGCATGATCACAGGGACCTTGACTTTGCCTTTCTTTAATTTGTATTTGTCAAGAGGTTTTGGACACCTGATTATATATCTCTATTATCTCTTGACTCCTCTTCCTGGTTTCTCATGACTTCAGTCAGATCCTGAATTTCATGGAATCTGAGCTACCGGTTTCTCTTTCTAGCCGAAGTGCCAACTTTGTATTTCCCCAACTAAAGTGGTATTTGCTTCTGGGGCAAGGGGGAGAGCTCAGATGTTGCTGAGATGCCATCCCTCACCTCCCTGACTCTGTTTCATCCCTGATACGCTCTCCCTACTCTATTCCACTACCTCCAACACTGTTAGCATTATTTATTTGTGGTTGATTTTCATTTTAAGAAATACCAATACCTAGATGCCTAAGGTCATGCATTTGCTCAAATCCATGCAGTTACACCCCTGTATGAAGTATTTCAAACTCCCAGCCAACCACCATGCAGTGGTGGTCGTGTCTTGTCCCAAAGAGGCCAAGTATGTAGGGTCAGTGTAGTAACCAAGGAGAGGAAACCTCAAAGCTCTGTGGGAACATCTGTGAGACTGATCAGTAGGGCTGGCCTTTAATAGGTTTGCCCTGGAGGGGGCTGCAGGAAATGTTTAAGGCCTTCATCAAACATCTTGTATGAAGTCAGGCCATTTATACTTCACAGAGCTCATTAGTCTAGTGACCAAAGTATTTATATTTAAATGCTGGACCATGGCTTAGGAACATAATTCTGGGAAGAAGGACATTTCTACTTTTGGACACATATTGAACTTTCTCCATAGTCAGTTGGAACCTGAAGAGAACACATTTTGGCTCTATTTTGCAATGAATCCTTGAATAACGAAACTCCCATTAGCTGCCTTAGATGGCCTACACAACACGGCACAGCCAGCTGGCAGAGAAACATTCACATCAGCAGAAGGGCCTGTTGTATTGTTTGGCTTTAAAAAAAAACAGACTTCTCTTAAGTTGACATGTATGCATAGCCCATGGTGGAGCAGGGCTGATGACTTTGTCTTTTGATTGTCACCCTCTAGGACACAAATGCCCCTGTGAGGTACACGGTGGTTGGACTTTTGTCATTTTGCATAGGAAACATTTGGATCTTGACAATTAACTTTTTCTTAGGTGTTCAATACACTAAAAATATAATAAAGAAGGACGGATATTCCTCATTCAGAAAAATATAGTTTCAAACTTTTAAGATTATTTTAAAGCTGGAAAATAAAAAAAAATTGTGTAAGTCTCATAATAGATTCATTTGAAATGAATTTACAAACTTAAAAGCCTCCTTCCTCTGCAAGCAGAAGAAAAACATATGCTGCATCAGCCTTGCTCAACCCGTTCTCCAGAAAGCAAAGGCCTTTCTGAGACCCTGTCTTGCTCAGAAACGCCGCGAGGCCAGGCATAAGTCCTTGCTGCTGCCCCAAAGCCTCCTCCCAGACTCTGACAAAGGGAAATATAGAGTACAAACCATTTCAAGTTGCCAAGGGTTGTTCTTCCCAAATGGAGATGAGCCGTAGTCATTTAGTAGAAATAAAATCTCTCTGCCTTTAGTCAAATTTGATGAACAAGTAGCTTTGTTTGGTTGTTCCAGACCACCCATGACAATGAATGTGACTCCCAAGGTAGAAAACAAAACTCTGTGGGTGCAGTTCATTTTCTGCCAGTGCTATGGAATGTGGAAAAGGGGATGAAGGTGAAAGAGCTGCACAGGAGAGAAAATATTCTTCTGCAGAGCCCAGGCCCTTTTCCCTCCCAGGGCCTCTACCCTAGGTCTCAGAGCCCTTGTGTTGCCCTGACCCTCAGTTGAGGACATCGCTCAGTCCAGCCCCCAAGGTACTCCCAGTTAGAATAGAATAGTGAGTACTGTCCATAGTGTTCCTGATCAAACATACGGCACTCAGTTCCGCAGCTAAGAGGAATTAATCTTAATAAATTATTTCATACTAGTGTGTAAATGACTAACAGGTCCTTAGCACTCACAGAGGCATTTTCACTGTGGCATGAGATTCATTGCTAAATTAATCCCTACCTAATGAATTCTTTAAAACTTCTTTTTGAACGAATGTATAGGTTCACAAGAAGTTGCAAAAATATCACAGACAGGTTCCATGACCCGTCTCCCAGCTTCCTCCAATGGTAACATCTTGCATAACTAGGGAATGTTACCAAAAGAGGAATATTTAACAGAAGTGTGAGTGGAGTGACCAAGTGTGGTATAAATCTTTAGCTAGTGTGCACATGTGCTCACAGGATGGGTGGCATACTTTTATGGCCAGTTCTCTTGATTTAGTCTTTCTCCTCTGACTCCAGAAGTTCTCTCAAAGCTCCCAGCATATTCATAATTTCCTCTGCCTACCACTTCCTGCCGCCCACAGGTCCCCACCCCACAGCGTAAAGCTCTGAGGTCCTGGTGCAAGGGCCACCCTGTTCAATGCATATCACTTCCACTCCAGCTAAACTGAGCTCTTTGCTGTGCTGTGGTTCTAGGCCTGCCACTGGGTCTGTTCTCATGATGAGTTTTCCCACCTGGAAGTCCCAAGCTGTCTGTCTCAGGTACCAGTCCTCTTGTCCTGCTCCTCATTTTAGGTTGAACATTCTGTGACCCTTCCCATTTCGCACAATCCAAATCCATGTAAGTGTGCTTTTCTCAGGACAGCCCCCCTGTGAGATCTGCCTCAGCAAGTGGTGCCCCCTTCCACAAAGACACCTCAAGAACCAATGGACCTCACGGTCTGCCAGGCTTCCCTCCCAAATGGGACAGGATCCCTGGCTTTTCCCCTTCTTAGCCCTTCTCCTCTGGTCCAGGGCTATGCTAACTCTCAGATAATGCAGGATTTCAGCATTATCAACTGGTCTCCCTGCGGGTTACGATTCAGACAAGTGCCCAAAGCTGTGGAGTCATAAAGGGCAAGTATATTGGGAGTTAGAAATGTTACCCAATTCCCTTTCAGAAAAACCTTTGCAAGGTCTTGGCTTCAACTGACATGACGTCAGCTCCCAGGACATCCTCCTAGGCCTTGTTGGGTCTCCTCCTTGGAAGGCTACAAATGTGGACTTCTCAGGTTAATGGCCCACAGGGGCTATCACAATGCCACAACCCACTGCTCTTGTGCTCTCTGAGTCTCCTGGAGAAATGCAACACTAGAGCTCCAAGTTGACCATAACTCTTTGCAGCTTCCCCCATGAACAGGAAACTCATGGTAGTCCCCAAGTTGCTGAGTCTGCCCCTTAAGCCTGTCTAAGTTTCACACTTCATATTCTATTGACTTGCAGCATTTGTGACCATGAAATACTGGTCCCTGTCCCTGCTTTCCACCTTGAACTTGATGTTGCATTACTGCCTCATTTATGCCGTTTGTGTTTGACAGAGCACACGTTTATCCATCTTCTAATTTTCAGAGCTTCAGAGCCAGTCTTGTTTATTAGAGAGAGATGCTAGTTTCCACCCAATATGAGACCTTTAATTAAGATATTTTCTGTTTTAATTATTGTTACAGACGGTCCCATCTTTGTCCTCTTGCTCTCTGTTTTGATTTTTACTCTTTTGCTTCTTTGCCATTGCTTTATCTCTGTTTTTATATGACTCATGCCTTGCTTACTTTTATCCTCTATGGTTAGACAGCAGCCTTTCTGTTTTTTATTCTGCCAGTGCTTTCCAGGGATAGAATGTCTGGTCAAATCTGTACTGTCATGGTCACATCCAAAGAGAAGGTCTTCATGCACCATTGTGCGTTGGGTGCCTGGTATGAGCTTGTGCAGACGTGATGCACTCCCCCTCTCAGGTCTGGATCCAGAGTGGGCTGAGTGTCTCACTCTGCCCAGCACCCCAAGTTTATAGGCCTTTTCTTGGGGGCTCTGTAGTCGGGGGACAGTCATCTCTGACTGACCCCAGGCTTGAGACCGGCCAGTAGGATTGGAAGGTGATGCTACTCTTACCACCAATAAGCACAGGACTCTGCCACCTCCATGGAGTGATGCTGCTCATTCATCTTGCTGACTGTCCTGGCTGGTGACAGTTGCAACGCTGAAGGCACCCAGTGTCTAGTCAGAGGGACAAGGGAGCCAATAAGCAGACACATCCAGGATGGTCTCTCTGTTGGTCTGTGATGTGGTGGCCATTCATGTGCACCTAGGCCCTCCAAGAGGCATACCTACAGACAGTTCAGACGGTCAGCACCCTCTCAACCCCTCCATTTTCCACCCCTCAGCTTCCTGCCTTCTTCACTGCTGGTATCCTGGCTCCTCCAAACACTGATTCCCCAAGGTCATGTCACTCCTGGGCATGTATGGATCTCTCTGGACTTGTTCTCATGACTGTGACCTCACAGCCAGTTCTCAGGGTGGCGGCTCTGGTACGTGCCCATCCTGGGCCCTGAGGCCAGGCTCAGAGGCTGCATCACTACCTGGCAGGCCCTGCCCTTTCTGGATAGCACCAAGCCTCCATCAGTGTCAGTGGGCAGGGTCCTAGTGGGGCCTCTGCCTCCCCCATGATCCCCAGGGAGATTCACAAAGAAGAAGAATGGGAAGTTACTCCATTCTCAGGTTCTTGAAGCCTTCACACACTGAGTGATGAATCTCTAACCTTGATCAGCTCATGAAGTACAGTTTTTCTCAGAGTTAGACCCTCTGAGTGAGTGGGCAATGAGGGAAAGGGGATATCAAAGCGTTAGAATGCTGCTCGGTCATCCAGAAGGAGCCCACTTTCTAGCTCAGTTCGTATGAAGTGCAGGCACCTGAAGAAGCTGGCTTTTTCCTTTCACCACAGTGAAGATTCCAGGCCCAGAGTGGGTCATCAAATAGCCTGTCGTGTTCTGCCCCAAGCAGGCTCATCTCTGCTGGGGAACTCGTGACAGCTCAATTAGAACACAGGGCACACTTCCATCTAGTGACCACATTAAAAAATGTCTCCTTTCTAGATATGTCAAAGTCACACCTGAGCAGAACTAAGGTCCTCACACAAAATGAACTGCAATGTACAAAAATAAGCACAGCTAGAATGTTCTGTAGCAATTAGAATGATGATCAATGATGCTGAACTGACAGGACCAGTTAAAAATGAGTGCAAGTGAGAACACTGGGTTTACCAGATGTCTCAGATGGGCAAAGTGACCCAGCCCTGAGCATGGTCCTCAAATACATTTTGTAAGGAGGTTTGACTTTTTTGAGTAAATTCCTAATCAAAGGGGATCAGTTAAACACTCAGTTTAAAAGCTCTTAAATACATAATACAGCAAAGTTAGGGGCTACTTGTGTTCCTGGCAAGAGAGAGTCTGATGGCTGCCTGCACCATCAACTCTGATGGCTTACAGTGGTGATTTCTTTTTTTTTTTTTTGAGTTGGAGTCTCACTCAGTCGCCCAGACTGGAGTGCAGTGGCCGCTCCCGGCTACCGCAGCCTCAACCTGCTGGGCTCCGGCGATCCTTCTGCCTCAGCCTTCCCAGTAGCCGGAATTACAGGCATGTGCTACCACGCCCGGCTGATTTTTTGATTTATTGTAGAGATGAGGTCTCGCTGCCCAGGCAGGTCTCAAACCCGTGGGCTCAGGCAATCTACTCACCTCAGCCTCCCAAAGGCGCGGGATTACAGGCTGAGCCACCGAGCCCGGCTACAGTGGTGATTTCTTACAGTTCGTCTACACTCTGAGCACACAAGCATGAGGAAAGAGTCCTGCTTGGGCCCTTTCATGACAATCACTGCCCTTGGGCATGGGCATGAAGGCAGTGTGGTTACAGGGTCTCTGCTACTCAGCATCGCTCTTGTCAGCCTTGTTACACAGAAGAGGCACAGAAGAATGAGGGTGCCAAGACGCTGGTGGTGCAGGCACAGGTGCAGATGTCAAGCTGCTGGGAAGAGAAAAAGTGCTTTACTTTCCTCATTAACACTGCCTCGCTAGCTACTGTGACATCTCCTGTGCCAAATTGACTGTTTCTTCCCCCACCAAATTGATAAGTCCTCTAAATATGAGGGGCACAGCCCAAAAAGGGGTCCAGCCAGTGTCAAATGATGAGTCGGAGAGAACTTTCTGGGGTATGCCCTTCCTGCATTCAAGGTCCCCTCCCCTCAGCCTGTGATTCTGCTTCACACAACCTGTTCGTGTGCATGCAGAAGACATAGGCAACATGTCCCTGTAATATATAGATAACACATGTAGCATATCCACATGAAGATACATGTTGCTGGTCTGTGTACATATAGATGACATAGGCATCATGTCTATGGACATGTAAGTGCCAGCCTGTGTACATGTAGACACAGGTAGCATGTTCATGTATGTATAGACACCACAGGCAGCATGTCCTCTACAAGTAGAAGACACAGGCACCATGTCTGTGTACATGTAAGCAATACATGTAGTGTACCTGTATACATGTAGACACAGGCAGTGTCCTGGTACCTGTAGGCACATAGGCACATGGAGAGTGTTCGTGTCCATGCCAACCACAGGCAGTGTGCACATGTAGACCACACAGGCAGGAGCCGCAACGTGCTCTGCCGGGATGCTCTCACTTCCCTCTCTTTGGTCCTGTACACCTCTACTTTGGCTCTCACGTTGCCTCCATTGGTGGCACTGGCTGCTTCTCCTTGGAGAATGGCCTTGAACTACTGGAGCCAATTTGCCTAGATGTTATAGTCCCCTCAACTGCCCACAGGCAACAGAATCCCAGTTCCTTTCTTCAGGCGGGACAGTTCTGTCATTGAAGGGGAAAAAGGGTGGGGCAGGATCAGGCTGTCCTGGCATGTGTTGCAAGTTGCAGCCTTGCTTGACTTTTCCCCTTGTTGTGCCGCTTCCCTGACCCCTTGCTGGTCTCTCCTGAGAGCAGTTTCTCAGTGGACACCTGTACAGGAATCCTGCCCCAGGCCTGTGTCTGGGAGCCTAATCTGAGGTGAAGTCTTTTGCGGGGCCACAGTCCCACCCGCTCTCCCAGAGGGCTGTCCATGCTGCCCAGCTCCTCTGGCCTCTTGCCCACACAGTGGCTCTTCCCTCCTACCCATGGCTCATCCCTCCTTCCACAGGCCCTGCATAGGTGAGCTGGAGGAAGAGCACCATGCTGCCTTCCCAGGTGAGCCCAGGCTACCCTCAGCCCCATTTCCTTGAGCTTTGAACATGACTCCAGGTACTTTTTAGCAGATGAATCCTAGAGGACAATTATTAAGGTGTGACAGGCATCTCAGTTCTGTTCCTATTGGATGCAGTGTGAAGCAGCAGGACTTGAGCCCTGTTCCTGCTCCACCATTTTCCCCACATGACCCAGCTGCACCGGCCTGGACTGTCTCTCTATCCAGGGACTTGGGGTCTTGGGGCCCTGACCTTTGAAGTCTCTTCTGGTTGTGGCATTTCTGGCATTTTATTACACTCCTTCCAGCCTTGCACATACACTGGCATGCTGCAACACACTGGTGGCCGGTGACACGTGCACCTGGCAATGGTGTGCCCTAGGTCCAGTCCCGTACTCCTGCTTTCAGAATCACATTAATCAATATTGACTCAAGGACCCTGGAGGGATATGGAGTCTCTGGGAATAGGAGGACTTGACAATGAGAGGCAGCTGCTGCTAAGGGCGATACACTGACTGATTCGCACCCACTGAGGGCTTAATGTAAATTAGGTGTCCTGAGCTTTGATGTAGAGTTGGGGGTCAGGAACATCTGGGCAGCCAGAGAGGACCTGGGAGAATTAGCATTTGGGGAGAGTGAGAGGAAGGCTGAGAGGGCCTCCGTATATTTTTTTCCAAAGTCTGGCTTCAATTGGATCCTGTTCCTGTAAAAATAAAAGAAATTCATAATAATGTAACAACAACAGCAAAAATCTTCCAGTGGGTCTGCATGAAAAACAGCTTAGAGGAGAAGACACAGAGCAAACCTCCCAGGAAAGAGGCGGCCGGGCAGACACATGTGCCCCTCAGCTGTGGCTGCAGACCAGAGGAGTTTGAGGTGGGGGGACGTTGGAGGAGGCTGGCGCTTGTTTGGGACAGAGGCAAGGACAAGACGAGGCCGGGCCCTTCTGTGAAGTGCTGGTGGCCCCGCTCCAGGTTCCCAGGACAGGCAGCAGTCCGAGAGGTCCCTCCAGCCCTGATGTTTACCAGCCACCTGCTGGGTGACTCCACCAGCGGTTCCAGACCCTTCCTGGCAGCTGCTATCATCCAGTCATCATCTCCAGCGAACTTCTTTTCATCACTGAAGGCCCTCGCCTCCCCTCCACTCACTGCGCTGTTCATAACCCTCAAAGCCCTTCACATGCAATGGCCCGGGTCCTTGCTGGCATTCCTGCTTGTTCTCCTGTCACAATGTGATGCCCAGGCCATCACTTTGTCCTGGTCATTGCCACAGACTTCTGAGAAGATCCCAGCCTCTGATGTCCCACTTCTTGACCACGTTTCTTCCAGAATAACCTTTCAATAAAATAACTGGTAATCTCTGTTCTGTGAAATGCTCATTTCAGTAGTATGATTGAGAAGTAGGAGGGCGATTCTTAGGTGGACCTGAGAACCCCCTGTGATCCATACCTGGGACAGGATTCCTTTTACTCTCTGGCCTCCACCCTTCTCCCCTCCAACAGGTGAGTGTGCTTCAAGTCTGTAGGCATCAATGTCAACCCCAGACAATGTCCCCTGGCCTTCTAAATGCTCAGATATGAGGGAGAACCCCCCCAAACTGGAATGATCTTTTGCAGGGCAGGCCCCTTGTAGTACAGGCTTCCCCAACTAGGTAAGTGTTCTAGGAGCCCATCACATTAGTGTACCAGCTAGTGGTGTTTTGAGAAGCTGTTTTTGGCTTCAGTGAATTTTCTTTTGGAGATTCAATGCATTTGCCCATTTCGTGATGGATGATTTACAAGCACACCTGCCCACACCACACTGAGTGTTCAGTAGTTTTTGACTAAAAATGACATGACTGCTCTACCTCACCCTCCTTATTCACCCGATCTTGCACTGAGCAACTTTTTTTTTGTTTTCCAAGATGAAAAAGTTCTCAAAGGGAAACATTTTGCCAATGTGGAAGAGGTGAAACAAACAGCAGAAGCACCAAAAAGCATCACAACTGACAAGTTCAAAAACTGTTTTGAGCAGTGGGAAAGCATCTTAATAGCTGTATTGCATCAAATGGAGAGTACTTTGAAGGTGACTAAAGTTTGAACATGTAAAAATAAGTGCACATTTTTAATAAATAAATTCCGGTTTTGGCGGGGGGGAGGGTCCTCCCTTGTATTTTCCTTTCCCACTTTGCTCTGATGGTTTGGTGCCTCAAGCTGGCCTCTGTTATTTCGTGACCCTGTTAACGTCATTATGCCAGAAGCTTGTTCTGTAATGTCGTCTCTCACCATCAGTCCCTGAGCTTCCCTGAGGCAGATGTCCCCTTATCATGGCATTCCTTGTGGCTTTGGCAATTGCGATGTCCCCTGCACCTGCCTGCCCAGTGTAGTCATCCAGTGAAATTTCTGGTCTGATGGAGTAGAGCTCCCCCCTCCCCTCCCCCACCCCTTGACAAGCCCAATTCTCTGAGCTTTGATCCCTTCTTCTACCCCCCGCCACTGTGTTCTAGATTTCTACTGCATTTAGTTGGGTCACTGCTTTCTCCAAGCTTCTAAGAGCAAACATATCAGCGTGTTAGCACCGTCTCCAGGGGCCTTGCTGGGATGGTGTACACTGGTTAAAGGAGAATACTCCCATATGAATAAAATCTCCCATGGCCAACCCATGCTCTCCAGCTGTGGATCCAACTCCTTCAGGATCCAGTCCTGTCTGTCTTCTGTTGGCCCTGCTGGTACCTAGTGACAAAGGTCTGCAGCTCCTTTGGGCTAGAATTCCTTTCTTCTTTTAGGAGTTCTAGGCCATTCCTGGTGGGGTAATTTTGTGGCTTATCCCTAGTCTTGTGACCAGGAAGGAGTTAGGATTTAAAAATATATATATTTTATATATATGATATATATATATATAAATATTATATCTATGAATATAAAATATAATATATATATTATATTTTTATATATACAAATTTTTATATATATCATATTATAATATATATATTTTTTGAGTTGGAGTCTCACTTGGTTGCCCAGGCTGTAGTACAGTGGCATGCTCATGGCAACCGCACACTTGACCTGCTGGGCTCTAGTAATCCTTCCGCCTCAGCCTTTCAAGTTGCTGGAACTACAGGCACGTGCCACCACGCCTGGCTAATTTTTTGATTTACTGTAGAGATGAGGTCTTGACAGTTTGCCCAGGCTGGTCTCAAACCCGTGAACTCAGGCAATCCTCTCACCTTGGTCTCCCAAAGTGCTGGGATTATAAGCGTGAGTCACCACACCCGGAAGAGAAATGTATTCTTTAATACTGACATTTCCAATTTAAATACAGATCCATGGGGTGGGGGGTGGGGGGAGGTCTTTTTTAAATCTTATTGATTTTCCATCTGTATTTTGTTTTTTTCATGTTCAAATCCTCATTCCCACCAATACTAGGCCTTTGTTTTATCTCACAACACTTATCAAGGGTCTCAAGAATGATACAATGCTGTCACCAACAATGGAATGATTGGAGTTCTTTTTGTCCTCAGGGTACATCCCCAAAACAACAGATTGGTCCACTTGTCCCCAATCACTTTATGTCAGGAGTATTTTAAAGTTTCCCACATTTTTTGTTAAATTGTCCCAAGTTTTGTCTTTTTATTATTGTAATTTTTATTTTATTTATAGTTTCTGAGTGTTGTCTATATATAGGTGTATTAATTCTGCCTGATATATAAATAAATTCTTTCATCATTTGTATTTAATTGTTAACTTTCTTGAGTTTCCCAAGTATACTATGATATCCTCTGTAAATAGAGTTAATTGTATTAGTTCTTTCCTAAGTCTCAAGCTTTTAAAACTTCTTTGAGCAGGGCTCGGTGGCTCAGCCTGTAATCCCGCACTTTGGGAGGCTGAGGTGAGTGGATTGCCTGAGCCCCGGGGTTTGAGACCTGCCTGAGCAACTTGGTGAGACCTCATCTCTACAATAAATCAGGAAATTATCCGGGCATGGTAGCGCACGCCTGTAGTTCCAGCTACTGGAAGGCTGAGGCGGAAGGATCGCCGGAGCCCAGCAGGTTGAGGTTGCAGTGGTCAGGAGCGGCCACTGCACTCCAGTCTGGGTGACAGAGTGAGACTCCAACTCAAAAAACAAACAAACAAACAAACCTTCTTTGGTCTGATTATATTGCTCAATGCCTTTAATACACTGCCATGCTGTCATGGAGCACAAGGGCATTCTTGCTCTTTTTCTGATTCTGTAGAAAATGCATCCAACATTCGTCCATGAAGTAGATTGCTAGATCTGGGGCCTGATAATGCATACTTCATTGGTAGGTATCAGTGTTATATTTCATAAAAATAACTTGAAAGTTTTTTTCTTTTTGCTTGTCTGGAAAAGTTTAAGTTGTATTAGAATGATCTGATCTTTAAAAGTTTGGTGGAACTCCCTACAAAACCATCAGGTTGGGCTTGTTGTGATTTTGTTGTTTAGTTTGATAACCTTCTATATTTCATCTGCAGAATGGTCTAATTAAATTGTCTGTCTCTAAAAGGATTAAATTTGAGAAATCATATTTTCCTAGAAGGTTTTCTTGACTTTGAGCTTTTCAAATTTATTTGCATACAGTTTTGCAAAGTAGTTTCATTTTAAAAAAAATTTTTTTATTTCAATGGTTATTTCACCCTTGTCATTTCTTATTTTGTCTTTGTGTTTTCCCTCTTTTTCATGATTAAGTTGGCATGTGGTTTGTTTTTTTTCCCCCCTGTTTTCAAATAACTGGCATTTTAATCTACTTATTAGTTCCATTGTGTTTTTAAAATTCTTCCAACTAATTAATTTTGGCTTTTATCATTATTATTTCCTTATTTCTGCTTTCTTTTAAGTTATTTTTTTTCTGGCTTACTGGTTAGAATATTTAATCTACTTCTTATTTTTTTGCTTTTAGTGATTTAAGCATTAAACTACAAACTTTCTTCTGATTACTGCTTTAATTTCATCTACTGATTTTATTACAGCTTTTCCATTATCATTATTTTTTAGAAATTCTCCCATTTAGGTTTGTTTTTGCTCTTTGTCTCTGGAATTTTTAATTGACAGGTTTTTCTAATTGTCCGGTAGGAAGGACTTTTATTATTAACTTTGAGTTGTTTTATTATGAACAGAAAATACTGTTTGTATTAATTCTATTTTCTGGGATTTACTGAGCTTTATTTTGTAGCTCAAAATATGATCACTTTTCAAGAATGTTTTGTGTTCACACGCTTTCTCTTTTGCTGTGACCAGGATTTGGGTGCACCTCATCAAGTGTATTGCTCAGGTTTTCTAGATCCTTATTGCAGTTTATTCACCTAACCCATCTTGAGCTGAGACTGCTATACCAGTGCCTCAGAATATTTGTGGTTTCTTTTCCTCCTTGCCGTTCCTGGTGTTTCCATTTATGAGCTTTGTCACCTCAATGAGAGCACAGACATTCACTTTATAATCTCCTTTCTAAATAGTGGCTTTTAACATTCTAAATAGTCATTTTTGTCTTGTTTATTCTTTTTTTGGCCTGAATTCTGCCTCCAAATCATGCTTTCTTTCTGTTTACCCTGTCTCTTTTATGAAGTTCACCTTTTCTGAATCACTTTCTTTTAGGCCTGTCTCTTATATAAAACATAGAATTGACCTTTGTTTTGTGAGCTAGTTTTAAAATATTTTCTTTCAAATTAGTGAACTAAGCCCCTTTAACTTACTGCTGTGACCAAGATGTTTGGCTTCAGTTCTGTCATATTAGTTGATGTATATTTTACCATATCTATGTACTTGAGCTCTTTTACCATGTTGTCTGTTTTATTCATTCTTTTTGGTTTTGTTTTTTGTTGTTCATTTGGTATTTAGGAAAGATTGCATTTTTAGATGACTTTGTGGATACTTTTACGTGTAAATATTTATATATGTTTAAATATATATAAACATATATTTATACATTATATATCTTTATGTAATTACAATTGTCAATCTTAATTATATCTTTTTAACTTCCACCTACTATCACTTATTTTTATCTATAAATCAATCAATGAACTTATTCTGTTTTTTTCTTAGTTCCCCAATGTCTTCTACCTTGTGCAAGAATATAACTTTTACATACTATTTTTTGTTCTTATTCTCACTGCTTTTTGTCGTTGAAATTCTTAAATCTATAGAGTTTAGAAATGCAGATATACTTTGTTTTTTACAGTTTGAATGCCCATAACCTGTATTTGCTAAATTTCTGCCACATTTTCTCTCTTTTTTCCTCTGGAAACCTAGTGATACCTTAGTTTTTCTCACCAGACACTTTGTTTGTTTCTCCTTTTACTTCTCTATGTGTAGATATTTTGTTTTGCTCTTTAAGTGCTCAAATTCTCTCTTTAGCTGTGTCTACTATTAAATTTATTGGCCGGCCGCAGTGGCTCATACCTGTAATCCCAGCACTTTGGGAGGCAGAGGTGAGAGGATTGCCTGAGTCCATGGGTTTGAGACCAGCCTGGGCAACATGGCAAGACCTCATCTCTACAATAAATAAAAAATTAGCCAGGCATGGTGGTATACACCTGTAGTTCCAGCTACCTGGAAGGCTGAGGTGGAAGAATCACCTGAACCCAGCATGTTGAGGCTGCAGTGGCCATGAGTGTGGCACTGCACTCCAGCCTGAGCAATAGAGTGAGACTCTGACTCAAAAAAATTTTTTTTTATTAATTATTAAGTGTATCCATGTGTTGATTATATTTGATTACTTCTATAACTTCAATTTTTTTTTAAAAAAAGCTTCAAGTTCTTTGCCAAGATTTTTCATCTTGTCTTTTATTTACTTAAATATATTGGTAATAATTTTTTAAAGTTTGTGTCTGGTAACTCCATTATCTGAATCCCCTTTGGGTCAATTACTTTTGTCTGTTGTTCCCCTTGGATTTGACCATTCTTTAAATTGCCTTATCATTAGCCTGGTTAGTTTTTAATTGATTGGCAGGTATGTTGTATGAAAAATTTAAAAGATAATTGAGGTCTAGAATGTTACTATTTCTTCAGAGAAGATTTACATTTATTTCTGAAAGGTGGTTAGAGGCATTAGCAATCCCAGACTACTTTAATCCCATCAGGATTTGAGATAAAATTGGGTGCTCTCCTTGCCAGAATTATTAATTTCTGGTTCACTCATACTGTTTAATCTTCAGATTTCCCCTAAACTCCCTCCTTGGCAGACTCTGATTTGTTCTGTTTACCCCTGTAAATCTAAAGCACTGCTCAACTTCTTACCCTTTTCTTCTGGAATGGACATATGACCCTGGAGGAAAGCTGGGCTCTGAGTTTCTTTCTTTTCCTGGGTCTGTGCCTTACAATGTTTCTTTGTTTTGTTAGCTGTCTGATGTCTTCCAACAGATCTTTTTGTCCAACTTTTCTACTTCTTAGCTGAAGGATTGGCAAGAGTTACTTATCCTACCATTCCTAGAAGTGGAAATTTTAGACAATTTTTATACTATTTGGCATTTTCCTGTTTTTTATTTTTGACCATTCTTTAAATTGTCTTCTCATAAGCCTGGTTAGTTTTTAATTGATTGGCAGGCATGGTGTATGAAAAATTTAAACGATAATTGAGGTCTTGAATGTTACTATTTCTTCAGAGAAGAGTTACATTTATTTCTGAAAGGTCTATGTATTTATTTTATAATTACAGAGAATTAAGGCATTAAAACTAATCACTAGATGTAGAGGAGTTAGTAGCAGGGAACTATTGATGAGACTTCCTGATCACTACACTCTGCACTTCATCAAAGAAATAAAGTGGTTGATACGTTGGCGGTCTTTCATTCTATACTCTATAGGTCTCTATCCATTAGCAGGGAGAAAACAGAATGACTGGGAGATTAAAAACATTGAAGGAATGTATACTTGGCTCCTCTGTCAACCAGATGTTTGTATTGCTGCACTAAAATATATCAAGAACCTAATGCCTTTCTGAAAATCGGTCCAATGTTTGTAAACAGGGACGTTGCAATATGGACAGTGGAGACACCTGAATTGTTTTTTTAAATAAATATTTTTAGTATTTCTGTCCATGTATCTTGATCTTTCACCTCTTTTTTTTATTTAACTTACTTTTTTCTCTTTAGCTTTTGGATCAGCAGAAAAACCCATATAAGTTTACTGCATTCATAGCATATAACACTGTGATATTTTGCAACTTGAAGCCAAGTTAAACATATGGCCATTTTAATGTTATTTTGTTGAAAGCCTTTCTGTGGAATGCCTTTTATTCACTTTTAAGCAGATCTAATTATAGATGGATTTTTAGCTTGCATGTTCAGCACATGATTTGGTATGTCTGAACAAGCAAAAAGGGGCCAAATCTCTCCTATGGGAGCAGGCAAATCCTTTGGTTGTACTGGGAATATTTTTATATTAACTATTGCTCCAGTAACATTAGTCATTCTCTTGGGCTTCCAACTTTCTTACTTATAGCACATTTCTATTACAATAGAACTTAATCTGTATAATGAAACACATTAAATTAAACTGACAATCTCAATTTTCATGTTTATCCTCAATGTGCGTTTTGAAGGAGATAGTGTTTGTCTGCAAGATGCTCAAATAACTCATGATAGTTTCACTCTTCCTCTTATTCACCTGAGGGTCATGAGAGACCTCTGTAATGAGCCAAGCAGCAATCCTTAATTGGGTACCTACTGGATATATAATCCAGGGCTGGTGCTTCTGGAGGCTACTCAACTTAAATAACACGTGGTTATTGCATCTTCATTAGAGGAACAGGTCATGTAGTGCTTTGGCTGCTCCAATACAGAGTAGCATGGAGGGGTGAGGTTTTTCTTGTTTTGTTTTGTTCTTTGTTTGTTTTTGAGTCTGGGTTTCACTCCATCACCCAGGCTGGAGTATAGTGGCATGATTATAGTTCACTGCAGCCTTGACTTCCTGAGCCTCAATCTTTCTGCCTCAACCTCCTGAGTAGCTGGGACCACAGGCACTCACCACCATGCCCAGCTAATTTTTAAATTTTTTTGTTGCTGTATTTGTAGAGACAAGGTCTCACTATGTGTGTTGCCCAAGCTGGTCTTGAACTCATGGGCTCAAGTGATCCTCCCAACTCAGCCTCCCAGAGTGCTGGGATTACAGGTGTGAACCACTGCACCTAGTCTAGGAGTGACTTTAAGGGAGACTTCATGCAGGCAGCTAGACTCCCTGAGCTTCACCTATGACAGAATCTGTGTCACAGAGGTGTTTTGGGAGTTGAGTAGATACTACCTAATAGTTAACTTAGTTCATTGTCTGGTCCATAGAAGCCTCTGAGATATCTAGTTGATATTTTTGCTATTATTAGAAATCCTGAACTGTCTCCTTCATATGACCTAGAAAAGAAGAAGCTAGAACTTGACATTTTTTTTGACTCCACAGTATTATGTACAAAACTATAAATCTAAGAATTGCTTTTCTAGAAGAAAACTATGTCAGCAGTAGAGTATTATGGTGACATTTGATTTAACACAGTGTTGCAGTGGGTGCTGGAGTGGGTGCTCCTCACCAGCAGAGACAGTGCAGAGAGCCAGAGAGTGGTGGCCAGAGGTCACTGTGGAGGACTGTGAAAGTCGGTGTCAGGAGAACGTATAAAATCCCAAAGAGAGTGATTCGAGCAGGCCAAACTGCAGGCAAGGCATCTGGGGAGGAGGACTGTGACCTTGACTAATAGGAGAGGCCAGGAGCAAACCAAAGTCAAGACCAAACTGGCTTTTCATGGTTTTCCCTGTGGGTGGACGAGCTATCTTCAAGAAGATGGGCTGTAACAGAATGGACAGGTATGATTTTACCCAGGAAGGATTCAGTATCCAACATTGATTAGACTTTTATTTCAGTAAGGAGAACTGATCCCACAGACTTATCTGTACTCCCCTTTCCGATTTAAATGACAAAATAATATGCAAATGAAAAAATTCTAGCACAGTCGGATGGTTTCAAGGCATAGACTTTTTTTTTTTTAACTTTAGGAAGATATAAAGCAATTGTGATCACATTGCAGGGCAAGCCAAACACTGCCGACCAAGTAGCCTGTTTCTGGTTGGGATGAAGGGTCTGTCTAGAAAGCAGGCAAACCAAATGACCTGAAGGATGGAACCAGAGAAAGAAGCCTGGCTAGTGCCTCCACCAAGGCTGGGCTGCCATAGCAAACTGGGAGAAGAAGAACATGGGTGCATTATTCTGTGTTGCTATAAAGGAACACTTGAGACTGGGCAATTTATAAAGACAAGAAGTTATTTGGCTTATCATTCAGCAGGCTGCACAAGAAGCATGGTGCCCGCATCTGCATCTGCTGAGAGCTCCAGGGAACTTCCAACCATGTCTGAGGGTTGAGGGGAGCCAGTGTATTCAGAGATCACACCGTGAGAGCAGAAGCCAGTGGGGTGGCGCCAGGCTCTTTTAAACAAACAGTTCTCTCAGGAATTAATAAAGCAAAATGTGGCCTTCATTTTTAATTTGGGTGCCTTGAGATCACTCCATGCATTGAAGACCGAGGACTGCAGCAAGCCTCCATGAGGGATTTGCCCCATGACTCCAACACTTCCATTAGACCCACACCTCCAACATTAGGGTCAAACTTCAACATGAAATTTGAAGGGAACAAATATCCAAATTATATCAATGGGTTATCAATACATTTGGGTGCAATTCAGTAAGTCTTCATTGTATAGTGCAATGGAGGAAGTGGTGTAGAAAAATGGCAGAGCAGTCCCTGCTTTGGTACCCATCCCTCTAGTAATGCAATTCTGGGTCCATTGCAGAGTTCTGAGAAAATGTGGCTCTTCACCTTTAACTTGAATGCTTTGGGATTCACATATGAAAATAAATACCAATAAGAAATAAGCCTCACTAAATAAAGGATTGACATCTCTGATCAAATAGAGCAGCCCACTTTGCAAAAGATGCAAAGTACATGTAGGTTGCTTTCTGAACATAGGAATGTTTTTGTGATTTGTATAAATGTAAAGAAATAAACTATTTCAAGTATCCTGTTGCTATATGTGAGGTGTTTACCCTCTGTTTCAAAGTTAATTATTTCTCTATGTAGGAAAATGATTCATGATCCAACAAATTTCTCATGAAGCAGACACAGTAAAAAGCGAAAATATCTCCTTTTCGTCTAAGTAACACCTCCTCTCTTACCTGTAGTCACTGCTGTCATTGATAATTTGGCCTGGAGAATTGGGGGCAAGATGGCATCAAGTCCAGTCAGAGTGTGAGAGTCTCTGCATGGATGAGTGCACAAAAAAACTAATCTGTGTCTGTGTGCAAGTGGGTAAGTGAATTTTCAACTGAGGGGAGACACAGGATCAAGTGCCCAGGGCCCCCTGCAGAAATGGCTATCATTTGCTGCTGCTCTGAATTCTTCATATGCTGCAACAGAAAGATTCACCATCCCTGGGGCCTCTCTTGAGAAAAGGCAGAAAAGATCAGCTGACACCTGGCCCACACCACAAGTTGTGGCAACAGACCAGGCACGGGCAGCAGGGACTGTGCAGAAAGTGCTGGGAGGAAATCTGGAACTGAGCCCTGCAGGAGGAAAAAGCATGATCACCATTTTCTCTGTCCTGGGACTGGGCAGAGACCTGCTTTATCTTGCCCACTTCTGAGCTGCCTGCATCCTGAGCAGTCTGCACTCTGAGACAAAGTGGTGATTGTCACATCCCTCTGAAATCGACCATCATTTGCCTAGGAAGGATACTCCAAGTGTCCTAGACCAGAGAAACAGACACCCCACTCCCACACTGGACCAAACACAGATGCATGTAATCAGAGCAGGAGACCTAAGGGCAGACCATTTGGAAGATTTTCCTGGGAAAATCTGAAGGAGCGAGTTGAACATTGGCAGTGAGGGTCACAGAGGTAACAGGGAGGGAGCCTGAGGCAGACTCCCAAAGAAGCAGTGGAGAGAGCACACCCTGAGTTGGACAGGGCTCCAGAACCTTACCATCAGGTCCCAAGATCTGGAGACCGGTGACTGAGAAGGGAGCGATATCTCCCGGTGGAGAAACTGAGCAGACTCTCTAACGCCTGGGCAGAGAAGTGCTCCAGGGTAGCCTCTACGGAACAGCAGAACTGCATCTTGAGTCCAGGCACTGATCTCTGTGTTGCATTGGGGCTGTTCTTTGTAACCTTAGAGAACATTGCCCCTAGTGCACAAGCCCTGGTGGGTAATGGCTGATGTGGAACCCCAGATCATCCACCCTCCACCCTGAGCTAGCTGCTGTGTGATAGATGCAGACAGCAGAACTGACTGAGAAGGAGGTTGGTGACAGTATTGTTTGTTTATCTTGCTTGGTTGCTTTCTTTGTTGGTTAGATTTCTCTTTTCTTCTTCTATTTCTCTTTCTTTGTTCTTTCTCTGTTTTGTGTGTGTTTTCTTTTTCTATTTTTCTTTCTACTTTTCCTTTCTCCTCCTTCCTCCCCCATTTTTCCTCCTTCTCTTTCTTTTCCCTCTTATACCCTGTCTTGAACTCAGAGGTTATGCAAACATACACTCTGTAAGATCATATTGTACAGAGACAGAGAGCAAGTCTCAGCTGGCCCATTCACCAGACAGCAAATGTTATGACCTGACCTGCCAATAGGTTCTGAATCCTTGCAGCTCCCCTCAGCCCCTAGTAAGTGCTTAAAACTGTAAAGAGACAGCACAACACCCCACCCCCAGCCCTACTTCATAATTGAACAAACCTGGAGCCCTAGATCAAGGAAGGACAAAAGATAGAGTAATTATCAGAAGTGATTGCTTCTCTATTTTCCACTGAGCAATAGATTTAAAGAGAAAGATACATGAACTGCTACAAAGAAGAAAAAACAATGAAGAACTGCTAGTAACCAGAGCCCCAGCAAAGAGTCAGTGCTAGAATGAACAGTTACTGGGGCACAGACAGTGACTATCTCCAAGAATGACAGTATCCAGAAGGTACTTATGGAGATCAGAGAATTGTTGGATAGAATGAATAAAGATCAAGATATGCAAGGGCTTAAACTAAATGAAATTGCAATGGAGCTGGACAAACTCGAGAAATCGTACTTGGAAATAACAAATAAAGAACTTCATTCAAGAAATAAATGACAAACTGACAAGCATGGGAAGCAGAATTGACCAAGCCGAAGAAAGACACTCAGAGTTGGAAGACCAAAATATGGAATTAACACAATCTATTAAAAATATAGGAAAAAATTTAAGAAGAAACTCTCCAAGTGATATATGATTTTCTCAGTAAACCAAGCTATGTCTGATCAGAATATCTGAAATAGAAAGAAAAACAGAAAATACCCTGGAACAAACATTCCATGAGGTCATTCAGGAAAACTTCCCTCATCTGGCCAGAGAGATGACTATACAAGCATAAGAGATTCAGAGAACCCCTGTAAGACATCTTATGAGAAGACCAACCCCTAAACACATAGCAATTTGCCTACACAAAGTAGGTATAAAAGAAAAAGCCCTAAAGGCAGCAAGGGAAAAAGGTCATACTACCTACTGGGGAAGACCAATCAGAATTGCTGAAGACTTATCTACAGAAACACTTATAGGTCAGAAGTAATTGAACCCCAATCTTTATTGTTCTGAGAAATAAACATTTCAACTAAAAATTTCCTACCCAGCCAGGCTAAGCTTCATCAATGAGGGAGGATTAAAATCCTTCCCAGACATCCAATCCCTAAGAGAACATGCTGCTTTGAGACTGACTCTACAGGAGATGCTTAAAAAGTTGCTGTGTACAGAAGAAAAAAGAAAGACCATATACTTCACAAGATCACAAACACAGAAGCAGCAGAACACAGCAAAAATGAAAACACACACATATGAACACAAAAGCTAAACAAAAAAATAGTCTTATAAGAGCATTATGACAGGGACAAACTTTCACATTTCAATAATCAGCCTGAATGTGAATGAACTAAATACACCACTGAAAAGGCATAGAATGAAAAACTGGATAAAAAACATGACCCAGTAATTTGCTGTCTCCAGGATACTCATCTCACCACAAAAGACACCCACAGACTCAAAGTTAGAGGATGGAAAATGAATTTCCAGGTGAATGGATCACAAAAGAAGGCAGCAGTCTCAATCTTACTATCAACCAAAACACCCTTTAAGTTATCAAAAATTTAAAAAGATAAGAAAGGACACTACAAAATTATAAAAGTTTTGATCCATCAAACAAGGTATATCTATCCCAAACATATATGCACCCAACACAGGAATACCAGTTTTTATAAAGCAGCTACTGAGTAAACTAAAAAAAGATATTGACTCTAACACCATTACAGCTAGAGACTTAAATACCCCACTAACAACCCTAGATAGATCATTGAGGCAAATAATCATCAAGAGATCTGGAACCTCAACTTGACTCTTGACCAAATGGACTTAGTAGATACCTACAGAACACTCCAACCAACAACCACAGAATATACATTCTACTTATTACCACATGGAACATACTCCAAGATTAACCACATCCTTAGCCATAAATTAAGCATAAACAAATTTCACAAGATTGAAATACTGCTATGCACTGTCTCAGACCACAGTGGAATAAAAATAAATATCACCACCAACTAAATTCCTCCAAATCCATAAAGACATGGACACTAAACAGCATGAGGCTGAACTCCTGGGTCAACACACATGGAAATTAAAAGATTCCTGGAAACAAGTGAAACTGAAGAAGCATCTTACTAAAACCTCTAGGATGCCATGAAAATAGTACTAAGAGGGGAATTTATATCTCTATAAACACACATCAAGAAAATAGAAAGAGAACAAGTTAACAGCCTAACACATCACCTAAGGAAGTTGGAAAGGCAAGACCACCAAAACCCTAACTTCAGCAGAAGAATCCAGAACACCTAAGTAAAAGCCCAAATATGGGACATAGAAGACAAAAATACCATAGAAAAAAATCAGCAAAATAAAAAGCTTGTTCTTTGAAAACATAAACAAGATTGGTGGACCCCTAGCCAGAATGACCAAGAAAAAGAGACAAAAAGTCCAAATAAACACAATCAGAAACAGAAAAGATCAAGTCACAAATGACCCTGAAGAAATGCAAATGATTATCAGAGATTACTATGCACACCTGTTTGGAAACAAACTCGATAATGTAAATGAAATGGAGGACTTTCTGATACCACAAAATCTCCCAAGGTTGAAACAAGAAGAAATTGAGATCCTAAGTAGGCCAATAACAATCCAGGAAATTGACTCTGTCATAAGAAAACTACCTACAAAAAAAAAGGCCCTGGACCAGATGGATTTCCAGAGGAATTTTACAAACATACAAGGAGAAGTTAATACCAATCCTATTGAAAGTATTCCAGGCAATCGAAAAAGACAGAATGCTCCCCAAATCATTTTTTAAAGCTAACATCACACTGATACCCAAACCGGGTAAAGATCCAACAAAGAAAGAGAACTACAGGCCAATATCCCTGATGTATATAGGTGCAAAAATGTTCAACAAGATTCTAGCAAATCAGAGCCAACAACACGTTTCAAAAATCATCCACTATGACCAAGGATGCAAAACTGGTTCAACATCTACAAGATTGTAAATGTAATTAAATACATCAACAGATGTAAAAATAGGAATCATATGATTATATCACTAGATGCAGAAAAAGCTTTTGATAAAGTCTAGCATCACTTCTTGATAAAAACCCTGAACACCTAGGCATAGAGGAAACACCTCAAAATAGTAAGAGCCATCTTCAATAGATCCACAGCCAACATATTGCAAAATGGACAAAAATTGGAAGCACTTTTCCCCGAAAACCAGAACAAGACAAGGCTGCCCACTTATACCCATCATGTTCAACATAGTGTTGGAAGTTCTAGCTACGGCAATCAGACAAAAGAAGGAAATCAGAGTATTCAAATAGGAAAAGAGGAAGTCAAGTTATCCCTCTTTGCTGATAACATGATTCTATACCTCGAAAATCCAAAAGAATCTGTCAAAAACCTTTTTACACTGATAAATGACTCTGGCAAAGTCTCAGGGTACAAAATCAATGTGCAAAAGACAGTCACATTCTTATACATTAGCAACAAGCAGGCAAAAAACCAAATAAAAAGCACAATCTCATTCACAATAGCAACAAATAAGATAAAATACCTCGGTATCTTCCTAAGCAGAGAAATGAAAGATCTTAGCAATGAAAACTCCAAAACACTGCTCAGAAAAATCAAAGATTTGCTGATACTGAGTGATCTCTCACAGAAACAAAGATCTGAGTATCACATGTTCTCACTCATATAGTGGACCTTGAACATCTACCATAATACTGTAAAAAAAGGACTGACAGTGGTGGGAAACTATGGGGGGGGTAGGGAGGAGAAGGGAGGTGGGACTAATGGTAGTCAATATCTGTCTGGGGATGGGGAGAAACCCCTTATTAATAAGGTTGCCTGAACGATGCACATTTGTATACCTAATCCTTAACTGTACCCCACAATTTTATAATAAAAAATGTTAAAAAAAAAGAGAAAAATCAAAGATGACACAAGCAAATGGAAAAATATTCCATGCTCATGGATTGGAAGAATAAACATTGTTAAGATGTCCATCCTCCCCAAGACAATTGATAGATTTAGTGCAATACCTATTAAATTATCTCTAGAACTTTCATTTTGCTTGGAAGGTCTATACTCACTGTACAGCCATTCCCTATTCCCTGCTCACCAACCCCTAGCAGCCACCATTTTACACAGGTCCAGAATTCTTTAGAGCCAGGGAAGAATATGATTCCTTCTTGCTGGCTACTCTTAGACCAAGGTGGTGAGACTCTTGAAAGTCAAGAATAGCCGGGATCGGTGGCTCAGTCTGTAATCCTGCGCCTTTGGGAGGCTGAAGTGAGTGGATTGCCTGAGCCCGTGGTTCGAGACCCACCTGGGCAACTTGGCAAGACCTCATCTCTACAATAAAATCAAAATGAGCCCGGCATTGTAGCGCGTGCCTGTAGTTCCAGCTACCTGGAAGGCTGAGGTGGAAGGATCACCGGAGCCCAGCAGGTCGAGGCTGCGGTGGCCGAAAGCGGCCACTGCACTCCAGTCTGGGTGACAGAGTGAGACTTCAACTCAAAAAAAAAAAAAAAAGAAAGTCAAGAATATATATATTTTTGAATTATATACATATAATTTTTTTTTCAGTTGGAGTCTCACTCTGTAACCTAGACTAGAGTGCAGTGGTATGCTCATGGCCACTGCAGCCTCGACCTGCGTGAGTTTAGGTGATCCTTCAGTCTCAGCCTTCCAAGTAGCTGGAACTACAGATGCATGCCACCATGCCCAGCTAATTTTTGTGATTTAATGTAGAGATGAGGTCTCACCAAGTTGCCCAGGCTGGTCTCAAATCCCCGGGCTCAGGTAATCCTCTCGCCTCGACCTCCCAAAATGCTGGGATTACAGGCTGAGCCACTGCACCCAGCCAAGAATGTATATATATTTTAAGAGGAGACTCTAAGAACTACTTTTTAAAATTGCCAGGACTATTTCATGAAGAAGTTTCTTTCTTGTCTTAATATCCCAGATATGATCATTTTAAAGCAAATTCAGCTGTTTAACTTTTTTTTTTTTTTGAGTTGGAGTCTTACTCGGTCGCCCAGACTGGAGTGCAGTGGCCACTCTCGGCCACCGCAGCCTCGACCTGCTGGGCTCGGGCGATCCTTCTGCCTCAGTCTTCCGAGTAGCCAGAATTACAGGCATGTGCTACCACACCCGGCTGATTTTTTGATTTATTGTAGAGATGAGGTCTCGCTGCCCAGGCGGGTCTCGAACCCGCAGTGTTTAACTTTTAATGTTAACTTTTTAAAGCAAATTCAGCTGTTTAACTTTTAATCTCAATAAAGAGATTTTTGACCTTTAAGTATTGCATAAGCATCTATTTTCTTTGACTAATTTACATATCTAAACCCTCCAGACATGTACACAAAACATTTTCCCAATAATCTCAAAATTTCCAGAAAAGTTGCAACTCCTAAGGCAATGATTTGTGTTAATTTTTGCAGATGGTGATAGGTAGTGGTCTAGTTTCATTCTTCTTCATGTGGTTAGCCAGTTAGCCAGTTTTACCAGCACCATTTGCTAAATATGGTTTACTTCCCCAGTGGGGTTTTTTTGTTTTTTGTTTTTGCTTTGTTGTAGATAAGTTTGCTTTGTTGAAGATGAAGAAGATCTGTGGTTTTATTTACAGGTTTTCCATCCTGTTCTATTGGTCGATGTGTCTATTCCTGTACCAGTACCATGCCATCTTGGTTACTGTAGCCTTGCAGTAAAGTTTGAAGTCTAGAAGTGTGATGCCACCAGCTTTGTTCTTTTTGCTGAGGAGGACTAGCCATTTAGGATCTTTTTTGCTTCCTTGTGAATTTCTATATTGTCTTTTCTGGGTCTGTAAAAATTTGATGCTGGTAAATTAATAGGAATTACATTGAATCTATGATTGCCTTTGGTAGAATGGACATCTTGATGATATTTATTCTTCATGTTCATGAGCATGAGATGTTTTTCCACTTGTTTGAATGATTTCTGTAAGCAGTATTCTATAGTTCTCATTGCAGTGGTCTTTCACCTTATTGGTTAGGTGGATTCCAAGATCTTTTTTTGGTGACTATTATGAATAGGATTGTGTTTTAAATTTGATTTTCAGCCTGCTTGTTTTTGGTGTATAAAAAAGTAACTGCTTTTTGTGCATTGATTTTGTGTCCCAAAATTTACTGTAGTCATTTGTCAGTGCAGAGAGGTTTTTCATAGACTCTCTAGGGTTTTCTAGTTATGGAATCATATCATCTGCAAAGAGAGATAACCTAACTTCCTCTCTTTCTATTTGGATACCCCTG
This sequence comes from Cephalopachus bancanus, assembly GCA_027257055.1. Taxonomy (NCBI): domain Eukaryota; kingdom Metazoa; phylum Chordata; class Mammalia; order Primates; family Tarsiidae; genus Cephalopachus; species Cephalopachus bancanus. The sequence continues at coordinate 4,891,227 of JAPVLO010000135.1, read as the reverse complement.
ATTTCTTTCTCCTGCCTGATTGCTCTTTGTAGGACTTCCAGTACTATGTTGACTAGGAGGGATGAAAGTGGGCATCTCTGTGTTGTTTCAGTTCTTAGAGGGATTGGTTCCAGCTTCTCCTCATTAAATATGATATTGGCTGCAGGTTTGTCATAGATGGCTCTTCCTATTTTGAGGAATGTTCCTTTGATGTCTAGGTGTTTGAGAGTTTTTATCAAGATGGAATGTTGGATTTCATTAAACACTTTTTCTGTGTCTAATGAGATAATCATGTGGTTTTTGGTTTTATACCTGATTATGTGATTGATTACTTTTGTTAATTCACATATGTTTAACCAGTTTTGCATCTCAGGAATGAAGCCCACCTTGTAGTAATAGATGATCCTTGAAATGTGTTGTTGGATATGATTTGCCATAATCTTTTTGAGAATTTTTGCATCTATGTTCATCAGGGAAATTGAACTATAGTTTTCTTTCCTTGTTGGGTCATTGCCATTTTGGATTCAGGATGATATTGGCTTCATAGAATGATCTAGGGAGAATTCCTTCCTTCTCAATTGACTGGAATACTTTCATTAGAATTGGTATCAGCTCTTTCTTGTAGAAGTGAGCTGAGAAACCATCTGGCCAGGGGCATTCTGAGGGGGGTGCAGGGAGTTTTCTTATTACTGAGTCAATCTCTTGGATTGTTATTAGTCTGTTTAAGGTTTCGGTTTCAATTTTGGGAGATTATATGATGCCAGAATTTCTTCCAGTTCGTCTAGATTTTCTAGTTTATTTACATACAGATGTTCATAGTAATCTCTTGAATTTCTTCAGGGTCAGTTGTGACATCACCTTTTTCATTTCTAATTATGTTTATTCAAATGTTTTCTCTCTCTCTCTCTCTCTCAAATATGGCCAGGAGTCTGTTAATCTTATCTCTCCTTTCAAAGAAGCAACTTTTTGTCTCATTGATTCTTTCTATGATTTTTTTCAGTCTCTGTTTCATTCAACTGTGACTTTATTTTAACAATTTCATCTTTTTTCTACTAATTCTAGAATTGGATTCTTCTTGACTTTCCAGCTCTCTTGTGTGACATTAGGCTGTTTATTTGAGATCCCTCTATTTTATTGATGTGTATGTGTGATGTCATAAACTTCTTTCTCAGCACTACTTTCATGGTATCCCAGAGGTTTTGGTGTGTTATGTCTTTGTTTTCATTTATTTCCAGGAATCTTTTTATTTCTGCCTTGATTTCTGTGTTAACCCAAAAGTCATTTAGAAGCATGTTGTTTAATTTTCATGTATTTTTGTGTTTTGAGGAGTTCCTGTTGGTGATTATATTTATTTTTATTCCACTGTGGTCTGTGAAGATGCTTGGTATAATTTTGATCTTTTGAAATTTGCTCATGCTTGATTTATGCCTGAGTATGTGATCTTGGAGTATGTTCCATGTGCTGATGAGAAAAATGTATATTATTTGGTTGTTGGGTGAAGTGTTCTGTGGATGTCTATTGGGTCCAATTGATCAAGTGTTGAGTTAAGGTTCTGGATTTCTTTGTTAGTTTTTTACCTTGATGATCTGTCTAAGGCTGTTAGTGGTGTATTAAAATATCTGACTATAATTTTATGGCTGTCTATGTCCTTTCTTTGTTTAATTAGCAATTGTTTTATAAATCTGGGAGCTCCTCCTGTATTGGGTAAGTATATGTTCAAGATAAATATTTCTTGCTGGTGGATTGTGTCTTTTATCATTATGTTATGTCCTTCATTAATTTTCTAACTTTTATTGGTTTAACATCTGTTTGGTATGATGTAAGAATTGTTATTTTTTTTGGTTTTCATTTACCTGGAAGATATTTCTTAGCCCTTTACTTTGAGTCTGTGGGTGTCATTTCATTTGCAGTGATATGGGTTTCCTGAAGGTAGCAGAAGGATGAATCATGTTTCTTTATCCAATGTGCTGCTGTTTGCTTTTTGAGTGGTGCATTCAGTACATTCATACTTAAGTTAATTACTGATATGTGGGAGTTTATTCCTGTCATATTGCTATTAAAAAGTTGCTTTGTTTTTAGGTTTTGCAGTTGATTTGCTTGGTCTGTTAACTTTGTAGTTGTCTGTGTTTTTGCGATTGGTAGAACTCTTCTTTTATTTCTGTGCCTAGAACTTTCTTAAATATCTCCTGAAGGAATGGTCTGGAGGTTGCATACTTTCTTAGGAATTGGGAAGTATTTTAATCGCCTTCATTAATGATGCTTAGCTGGTAGGCAGGAAATTCTTGGTTGGAATTGCTTTTCTTTAAAAAGTCACAGATGGGATCTAGTCCTTTGAGGCTTGTAGGGTTTCTGCTAAGAAGTCTGCTACAATTCTGATGGGTCTTCCTTTGTAGGTGGTCTGTCCCTTCTCTCTAACTGTCCTTAGGATTTGTTTTTCTTTCATGCTCACTTTGTGGAGACAAATTTTGTGTTTTGGGGATGGCCTCATGTAATATCTCACTGGAGTTCTCTGGATCGCTTGTATCTGCATGGCTGCCTCTTTGGTGAGATGGGAAAATTTTCTTGGATGACCTGCTGGAAGGCTTGTTCCAGGGTGTTCTCAGTTTTCCTTTTTCTTGCAGGGATGCCAATAAACCATCAACTTGGCCTTTTTACATAATCCCAAACCTCTTGTAGACTTGTTCATTCTTCTTGGGCCTTTTCTCCTTGTTTTTGTCAGACTGAGTTAGTTCAACAATTCAACCTTCAAGCTCTGAGATTTTTCCCTCTATCTGGTTGGTTCTGCTGCTCAGGCTTGTCATTGTGCTTTAAATTCCAGGGCAGAATTCTTCATTTCCACAAGTTCAGATTGGACCTTTCTTATATTGTCCAGCTCAGCTTTTATTTCCTGCATTGTTTTTGTTCCCTGGATGATCTGTGATTCCATCTTCTCATGGCTTTCCTTGACTGTCTTTGCCATTCATAGTCTGAATTCTATGTCTTTCATCAGGGACAGGTCATTCTGGATGGTTCCATTGCTTGGAATCTAGTAAGTTCTTTTGAGGGTGATGACTCATTAAAACTTTGAGGGCTGCTGGTGTTTTTCCACTGATTCTTCCTCATCTGTGAGGACAGAATCTTCTCTGGTTGATTATTTTCTTTTTAAGATAGGTGTGTGCATGAAGCATGTTCGTGTACTGTGGCTAAAGAGCCAGGTACAAAGGAGATTCAGAAGAGAGAGGTGATCACTGATTACATGGATTTTCAATGAGAGTTTTATTCATTGAAGGGTGAATTTATCCTTAGACAAGAGGATGGACACCTTGTCCTCAAAGAAAAGGAAGGAAGGAGGATGGAGTAGGGGAAGGCTCCACCATGGAGCTTTGCATAGCTCCACATAGGTAAGCCTCAACTGCGGTCTGACTCAAGTCTTGATGGAAAACCTCACAATCCTTCCAGGAATATGGCAAGCATGGAAGTCTTGTGAGGATTAGGACCATTTCTCATCCTCCTGCCTTATAGGAGGCTCCCTCTCTTAGGAGGGACTTTCACAAAGCAGTCTCTTATGTTTTCCTGCTTCTGGTAAGACATGGCACTTTCCACTTGCCCTCCTTAGGGCACTGTTGCAGCTTTAAGCAGCTTAGCTGTAATTGAGAACTGGCTCTTCCAAAAGAAAACAGTCCATTGCTCCTATCTATCTTCTGGCTTCTCCATTTGGTGTCACTTTGTGGGATTAGAAAAGTGGGAAGCTGATACCATGATGATCTTGCTTACACTGTTTGTGTAAGCAATACACTGTTAAAACCGTCTCCTTGTTGGCTGAATTTATGAAAGCATGGCACTATGGTCTGAATGTTTGCGTCCACCCTGCCCCCAATTCATATGTTGAAACATACTCACAAAATTACAGTATTAGGAGGTCTGAACTTTGGGCGATAAGTAGGTCATGAAAGCAGAGCCCCCATAAATGGAACTAGTGTCCTTATAAAAAAGATCCCAGAGAGCAAGTTCATCCCTTCCACCTTGTGAGTACACAGCAAGAAGGTGCAGTCTGTGAACCAGAAAGTGGGCCTTCACCAGCCAATGAATCTCCCTGGACTTTAGACTTTCTAGCCTCCAGAAATAAATTTCTGTTGTTTGTAAATACCTAGTCTGTGGCATTTTGTCAGAGCAGGCCACACTGCTAAGACAAGAAACTCAGTCTTAATCCAGCAGGTGCTGCTGCTCAGGTAGACAAAAAAGCTTGATAGCCTGACAGAAAATATGGGTGAGAGGAGCCAGTTCAGGCAAGATGATGTTCGTTTTATCTGAGAAGAAGTAGACACAGTTTTCTGGGGAGGTGGTGGAGAGCAAGTTTAGAAGACGGTAAAATTTTAAAGGGAAAATTTAGGACTGACCAGCACTGCCTAATTATAGGGTACTCTGTGTGTGTCTGATCTGTAGGAGAGTGCAAACTCTTCAGAGACCTTACTATCCAAGGAAGCCTGAGCCTGACTGGCCTGTGGATGTGGGAAAGTCTCTTGCAGAAAATAGAGCTGCCCATTGCTGAATTATAGTTGTCCTGCAATAGGCGACTGTCCCACTCTGGGATATCCTGTTTTACAGTCCCAAACTGGGCTTTGTGCATATAAATAGTATGGAGATGGATGCAACTTCATCTAGAAATGAAACCTCCTATTTAAACGACCTCTTTCTCAGATGCTTTCCATAGGGAAAAAAAATGGCATAACTTGGCTAATGTGAGATAAGGGGGTCCCGGCAATGAGAATCTCCAGATGTCTTGGTCTGAGAACCACACAGGGTTTTGTGAAGCACAGTGCAAAACCTGTTGGCCTGCTGCAACACTATCTTTGAAGTAAACCGATTGTTTAAGGGAAAAGCAAATGTGGAAACTGAGGCTCTGGGCACGGAAGTGACGCACCCAAAAGAATAAAAATAATTGGGCTCCTGGCTTCATGCAGATTCCCATTTAATTGTCTTTCCCACCAGCCTTTGCACTGAGCACTTGGAATTCTGCAAGTTGCAGCCTTCCAAGTAAACCTTGCTTTTAAAGGAACATCTTCAGCACTAAAGTAGGTTTCACATTTAAGGTTAGGCAGTTCTGTATGATTTTCCCACAAGTGTGAATGGAGGTAGGATCAGTACTGACACCTGGTTTTGAAGACTTGATCAGTTCCTCTTCATCCACACCATGTTTGTTGGGAAAATGTCCCAAGTAGGAACAGAGAAGCACAGGGTTGGGTGAGAGGTGTGAAGAGCAAGGTGGGATGAGGGGACCATGAAGATAGCACTAGGAGTGAAGCAGAAAAAAAGGGGAGCCTGAGCCAAGAATTTCTTTCACTTAACAAATGTTTACGGTGCGCCTCCTCTGTGTTGGTGTGACACAGGCACACAGGACATAGTAGTGAGAACCGAGCTGCCCATATGGCACATCAATTTTTGCAGGCAAGAGAGACCCCAACAATGAATACTACTTTTGAATATAACAGAATTTACACATAACAATAGAATTCCATGTGCACAGCGTTTTTCATGCACTCGTGTGTGCAGGGCTGTGGATGTAACTGACATTCCATTTTACTAAGCACATTGTGCTATTCAATTCTCATGACAACACCCGGTTTATAGATGAGATATCTGGAAGTTGCCCCATTTATATAACTTGCTGAGAGTATCACAGTTGGGAAAGACAAGAATGAGGTTTCCTACCCAGTTCTGTGGGATTCCAGAGCTAAGGCCCTTGGCACTGCACAATAACCCATCTGCCTCATTTCTGAATGAGCTCCGTTTTACCTTCTCTTTGCCCCTGTGTCCATGGCCACCATCATCTCCTGCCCTTCCTCACTAGGAAGTGGGGCACAAGACAAGAGGCTACAGAGGAAGGGTGGCCCTTTTGGGATGGCCCAGATATCCCCAGCAGGTGGGAGGAGCATTTGACCGCTGAGCTCAGCCCTGGGGTGTGTATCTGGGAGTCTTTTCACCACAAGCACTTCCTCTTGATCCAGTTGAGAGCATCTTCACAGGAACCAGTCTTAGCCTGGGGAAATTCAGTTAGCAGAACAACTCATTTATTTGGCAAATCCACTACCAATGGTCTAGTTGGAAGTCATGTCAGGATTTGTTCATGAGTGCGGGGTATTTCAGGAACATTGAGTGCAGATGAAGAATGAAATTCCTTCCTGGAGGGCACCCAGGAAAACTTTTGCACTTATTAAAATCACAGCAGCAGGGAGATCACTTCACGTCATCAAAGCAAACAGCAAGGTCATTCAAAAATCGTTGCCTCTTTTCTCTCATTTAAGAAAAAGGAATGCTTGCTCATAGCTGAGGCTATCTTGATTTTCAGCCTATCAGACAAGGGGATGATCACATCAGGGATAATTGTTTGATTGTTACCCTTGAACCCAGAATAATTTATGGGTAAAATTATGGTGGGAAAATAAAGTGCCCGGATCCATATCTTCAGTACGATGCAGTTATGTAAAGGAAATCTCCCCCAGGGAGTATGCATATTGAGCAGTAGTGTCTTGTTAAAAGCAGGAGAGTTCAAGTGTTTCACAGATGTAAGTTTTCAATTAGGTTGCCCAGGTCCAAGATTAGCCCGAAATGCTGCAGTAAAACTTAATCCAATCATTTTGATTCTTCTCCAGACATGATTTATCTTATGATCATCAAGACTTTTGACGAAAGGGGAAAAGCCAACTCTCTTTTTTCATTTGCTGTGATTCATGCATCCATTATTCCAGAATCTGAGTCCTGTTTCAGTTTGGCAATAGCTTCCTTTGGCATTCTATTTTTGTATGATCATTAGCATTCCTTTTTTCCTAAGCTTTCATAACATTGAAGTCCGCCTCTTAAATCCTTCTCCAGAAGGGCTGGAGTTCTTATAAGCTCCTGGTGTAAGCAAGGGCTGCCTAAACTTAAATGTGAAACATGTTTTAGTGCTGCAGCTGTTCCTTAAAAAGCAAGGTTTACTTAGAAGGTTGTGGCACGCAAAATTCCAAGTGCTCAGTACAGAGGCTGGTGAGAAGGACAATGAAGTTGGGACCTCTGTGAGACCATGAACCCAGACACACGTGTAAGCTGTTCTCTCCTGTGTCGAGGAATCCTGTGGGATAGAAATGTCACCCTGGCTTTATTAGGGCCCCTCAGTCAGGAGGGGAGTTCTCCTCTATTGTTAACTAGCTAGGAGATCTTGGACAAGTCAGTTTCATCTCTCACATGAGTCTTCATCGTAGTATGTTTTTGAGGATTAAATGTCAGAGTGAGCATGAAATGATGAACACCTGACCAGGCATGTTGGATACATTAGACTTCCCTTTAATGAGCACCTATTCTATGCTAGGTCCTGGAAGTGCAAGGATGGAAGGTGTGTTCTCTCTCCTGGGAATTCACAGTCTAGTCAGTGTTTGTCAATCAGGTTGAAGCTATTCTGCCTCCAGGAGACATTGGGCAATGTCTCAAGACATTTGTGCCTGTCATGATCTGGGGATAAGAAAGAGGTTGCTACTGGCATCTAGTGGGTAGAGACCAGGGATGTTGCTAAATATCCTACAATGTACAGGACAGCCCCTCACATCCACCCCATAGCAAAGAATTATTTGGTGCAAAATGTCAATAGTGCTGAGACTGAGAAACCCTGGTTTAGCTGAAGAGCTGTACAGATAAACCGGCTATAAAATTCTGTATGGCAAAGGTCTTACTAACAGGATAAATTCAGGGGGTAGGGGGACCCTCCTCTCATTTACTTGGAGGCTTAGTTATTGGATCAGACTTATCATGACCTCCCAGTCCTTGCCCATTTGTCAGAGGAGCTCAGATGGAACACAACTTAGCTCATATGAGGACATCCCCCTCCCCACCCAATATCACCATCTAAGGAAAATTCACCAACATGTTCATTTAAGTTATAACTTCTGCCATATGACAGACACCATGCTATGCACTTTGCCTTCATTAAGTCATTTAAACCTGCAGTCATGTAAGCCCTGGGAGAATCATTCCCATTTCATCTCCCTTTGATAGCTAGTGCATTGCTATCGTGGGGCTCCTGCCCTTGAAGCCTGAGTCTTGGCCATAAGTCCACAAAATTCCCCCATAAAGAATCCTAGAAACCCACTATCCAGGCACTTTTATTACCCTGAGCCTTCCAGAACTATGGATCAGAGAAGGTACCCACAGCCCTAAGGAAAGTTCCCAGAGCAGTAAATTCTGGGAAGACCTCAGACAGAAGAACCAGCTCTGTCAGCTGAAGCTCAGTGCAGTCCAGGCCTCCTCATGCCATGCTGAAACCCGGCTTTGCGAAACATAGCAGTTCTCAGAGTGAGGTTCCCCAAATGCAGCACCAAAACCACCAGGGAGCCTGTTAAAGATGCAGAATCTTGGACCTCACCCTGATTGGAAATAAAGCCCAGCAATCTTTGTGGTAATGAGCTCTCCAGGTCATTCTGATGCAAGCTAGAGTATGAGAACACTCCTATGGAATACAAGTCCCCTGTGGTTGATTAAGTGCCTCCACAGCTAATGATGGCAGTGGGTTTGAGGAGGATTGTCTCAGGAAGAGAGACAGCATTCCCCAATTAGGCCCAGCACACTGCTACAGTTGAGTCCTTGGGGAGTTGGAAGTCTCTACTGAAGAGATATGATCCTCAAACTATACCAGGGCCAGGCTCTTGACTCCACCACAGGAAAGAATTCAAGGATGAGTCAAAGAGAGTAAAGGAAGGAAAGAGCTTTAATTTGGGCCTAAAGGATACACTCCAGAGAGGGGTGTGCTGGCAATCTCCAAGAGGCAGATGCACACTAGGCTGAATGTGGGCAGGTTCCGTGGAAGCTTTGGAGCATGGCCTACCTCACCTGCTCAGTGCATCCACATCAAACTCCAAGAAGCCTCAGCTGCCCTCTGCAACAAGCACAGGATTGCTTTAAAGATAAACTGCGTGGCAACCATGATCACACAATTAGATTCAGTTTCCTTATTTGAAGGATATAAGTTCAAGAAGTTTATTATATTTCTCTGCTTTTGTTAAAAAGCAACATTGAATGAATGTAGGCTGCAAGTAGGGAATGTTTATAATGAACTCCAGTGAGTCAAAACAGAGTCCTGGACATAGTGTAACTCAGACATGTAGCAGAAATGTGCATAAAACTTAAAACAATAGGGATTAGAAAGGTGCATTCTATCTATCTCCACCTGGCAAGTTAAAACAAAACAAAACAGAATGCTGCTTGTGCTCTGTCTTGAGCTTGGTGATAGTTATAGGATTTATTTATTTGTAAAAATTCATAGAGATAGGTGAATGTATTTAAGAATACATAAAAACAAATTAGGCCTACATTTCTATAAATGTTGAAAAATATTTCTGCACTTTTCAGTTTGTATGTTATTTTTTAAAGTATTTCAAGTTTATGAAAGCAATCTATAAATGATTTTTAAAAAATGAAACAGGGAGAAAACAGAATTTCAGGGAGTAACACAGGTACAGTGCACATTAGAAACTGGATGGGCCAAACATGACCTTAGGAAGCACCGTGCAAACCAATGATTAGCTTGTAAGTGTGTGGCCAAGGTGAAACAAGGTATGAAGTTATGAGATCCCTGATATTTATGACATAGTCCTGAGTCTGAGAAACTCAGAAGGAGTATGATCATTGACTTCTTTTGGTGGAATGGAGAGAGGTAACCAGACTTTTATTTATACCTGAGGCATTAAAGCAGTGCCTAGTTTTATAAGTTTGTGGTATAAGTTGTTAGAAGTCACCTGGGAGTTGAGTAAGATTGATTCAAACCCAAGTTCCAAGTTCTGGAACAATCCAGTGCCTTCTCAGAAAGTCTATAACTTCCTCATAAAGTTTGTGGAGTTTTTTTTCCCTCTTTTTAAAATTTCTAAAAAAACAAATAGACATTATTTTTAGAACAGATTTAGATTTACAGAAATATTAAATTCATAGTGAAGAAATTTCCATAAACCTCCCCATAGTTTCCTCTATTATTAACATTTTACACTAGTGTGCTATGTTTGTTACAACTAATGAACCAATATTGATATATTATTATTAACTAAAGTCCACAGCTCATTCAGATTTCCTTAGTTTTCACCTAATGTCCTTTTCCTGGTCTCGGATTTCAGTCAGAATGCCACATGACAGTTATTTATTATGTCTCCTTAGGCTATTCTTGGCTGCGAGTTTCTGATATTCCTTGATGATCCTGAGATTTTTGAGTACTGGTCAGGTATATTGTAGGATGCTCTCCAGTGAAATTTGTCTGATGTTTTTCTCATGATTAGACCTGGGGAATGGATTTGAGGAAGAACACAGGAGTGAAGTTCAATTTTCATCAAGGATATGTACCATCAACATGATTTGTGATGGTTGATGTTGATCACCTGGCTGAAGGGGTGTTTGTCAGGCTTCTCCACTGTTAAGTTACTATTTTACTGCCCCCGTCCCCAACAATACTGTACTCTTTGAAAGTCACTATGAGCAGCTCACAGTAAAGAAGTGGAAAGTTATACTCTTCTTCCTTTTAAATTTTTCTTTTTTTTTTTTTTTGGAGACACAGTCTCACTATGTTGCCTAGGTTGATCTTGAACTCCTGGCTTCAATCAAATCCTCCTACCACCTCCTCCCAAAATGCTGAGATTACAGGAGTGAACCACCATGCCCAGCCTCCACTTCCTTTAGGGTAGAGTATTTATGTACTTTATTTAGAATTATTCTGCATCGGTGATATGTCTCATTCTCCATTTATTAATTAACACATTTATTTGTATCAGTATAGACACATGGGTATTTATTTTATACTTTGGATTACACATTGATACTAACATATATTTTCTTGTTCAAATTGCTTTTGCTTTGGTCATTGGGAGCTTATCAAATTGGCTCCTGTGTCCTCAGCAATGTGTTTTCTTTTTATCTTTTTTCCTCCTTTTCTCCTACTTCCTTCCTTCCTTTTTTAAAAAAATCACTTCCTTACTTTATGACACTTCAAGATGCTGTAGTCTTCTTGTCTCGGTCTTAGAATCAGCCATTTCTCCAAGGAGCCTTGGTTCTTTTTATTGAAGCATGGTATTAGAAACCAAGATCTAGGTACTAGGTGTGCTCATTGCTCCTAGGGTGTCTTTTCTTTTAGGCCCTCTTAGTGGCCAGAGCAAGGAAACATATTTATGTTACAAATCTATGTATATATACATATCTATAAATATTCCTCTATGTAGACCTCTGCATCTATATTAAATTCGACATGAGCTCTTATTAATGTTTCTAACTCTAATCCAGTACACATGGGTCATTCTAGCTTCCTTCTCTTGCTAATCTGTAAATTTCCCCTCCAACTGTAAGAACCTGGCTCCCACCATCTGTCCTCTCTTTACTTGACCATTCAGTTCCAGCATACTTAAATAGCAGTATTGAAATTGTTAACCATACCCTCATGAGAATAAACTTTATCAAATAGAGTACAGTGCTTATATGCAGTTCATTTTTTTTTTTTTGAGTTGGAGTCTCACTCTGTCACCCAGACTGGAGTGCAGTGGCCGCTCCCAGCCACCGCAGCCTCAGCCTGCTGGGCTCCAATGATCCTTCCGCCTCAGCCTTTCAAGAGTAGCTGGAATTACAGGCATGCGCTACCACGTCTGGCTGATTTTTTGATTTATTGTAGAGATGAGGTTTTGCTGCCCAGGTGGGTCTCGAACCTGTGGGCTCAGGCAATCCACTCACCTCAGCCTCCCAAAGGCGCGGGATTACAGGCTGAGCCACCGAGCCCAGCTGCAGTTCATTTCTACTTCAATCTTACAAACAACACTTACTTCCAAAGTTACTTAGGTCAACACTTCTTCACTCCCCCTTTAGTGAGGTTGTTTTATGCATTTGTAATAGCATTAGTGTCTCTTTTCAAAATCTGCATTTTTTTCTGGGATCCCTCAAGCGCCTAAATACTTTTTAATTTGCATACCTTAAGATCCACTTTGTGATTCTGCTGAGAGAAAAAAATAATAAAAAAAATTTAAGAAGATCTACTTTGTACATAAGTCTTACAGGTCATGACAAATACATAATGTCAAGTATCTACCATTACAGTATTATAGAATAGTTTCACTGCTCCCCAGATTCTCTTGGTTTCATCTATACATCCTTTTTCTCTTCTTCCAAATCTTCGGTAACACTGATCTTTTTACTGTCTCTATAGTTTTGCCTTTTCTAGGATGCCTTATAGTTGGAATCATATAATATGCAGCCTTTTCAGATTGACTTCTTTCACTTAGCATTATGCAATTAAGTTTTCTCCCTGTTTTTTTCACAGCTCTATAGCTCATTTCTTTTTATTTCTCAATAATATTCCACTGTACGGATATACCAATTTGTGTATACATTCACCTAGTGAAGAACATCTTGGTTGCTTCCAGTTTTTGGCAATTTTGAATAAAATTGCTATAAACACTTTTTTGCAGGTCTTTGTATGGGCACAAGCTTTCAATTCAATTAGATAAATACCTAAGATTACAACTGCTGGATTGTATGCTAAGATTATATTTAGCTTTGTAAGAAATTGCCAGACTGCCTTTCAAAGTGGCTGTTCCATTTTGCATTCACACTAATAATAAATGTGAAATCTCACCCTAAATCTTCATCAACATTTGAAATTGTCAGATTTTTTTTAATTTAGCTATTATAATAGGTGAGAGGTGTATCTCATTGTTGTTTTAACCTAAAATTCCATAGTGACAAATGATGTGTGCAACTTTTACATGCTAGTTTACCATCTGTACATCTTATTTCATGAAATATTTGTTCACATTTTTGTCCTTTTTAAAAATTGAGTTTATATTTGTTTATATTTAAATTGTGAGTTCTTTGCATAGTTCATATATAAGTCTTTTAAAATGTCTATGTTTTGCAAATATTTCTCTCCAAGCCTGTGACTTGTCTTTTCTCTATTACCGGTGACTTTATCATAATAAAATTTTTACATTTTAAGAATGCCTAGCATCAATTTTTCTATCATGGATTGTGCTTTTGGTATTGTATTCAAAAACTCACTGCTAAACCCAAGGTCATCTAGATGTTTCTCCTGTGTAATATTTTTGAAATTTTATAATTTTACATTTTATATTTAGCTGTACTTTCCATTTTGAGTTAAGTTTTGTGAAAGGTATAAAGCCTGTGTTGAGATTTTTTTTTGCATATTGATGTCAAATTGTTCTAGCATCATTTTTTGAAAAGACTATGCTTTCTCCATTAAATTGTCTTTGTACCTTTTTCAAAGATCACTTGAGTATATTTGTGTGGGTCTATTTTATTCCAATGATCTATTTGTCTGTTATTTAATCAATACCATGTTGTTTTGATTACTGTAGTGTTATAGTTGGGTAATGTTGGTCTCCAGATTTTGCTCTTCTTCAGTATTGTGTTGACTATTCTAAGTTTTTTGAATTTTCATATAAATCTTAATAAGTTTTTTAACATCCACAAAATAACTTTCTGGGAATTTGACTGGGATTGCATTGAAGCTATCAATCAAGTTGATAAGTATTGAGATCTTAACAATATTGAGTCTCCTAATCCATAACATGGAATATGTCTCCATTTATTTAGAACTTTGATTTCTTTTATTGGAGTTTTATAGTTTCTTCTGTATAGATCTTGTACATATCTTGTTAGATTTGTTACTTAAGTATTTAGTTTTTTTGCTAGTGTAAATTACATTGCCTTTCATTTCAAATTTGAATTGTTCACTGTTGGAATATAGAAAAGTAATTGACTTTCATTTATTAAGCTTATATTTTGTGACTTTGTTATAATCACTTACTAGTTCCAGAATTTTTTTTATTGTTAATTCATAGGGATGCTTTATTTACATTGACGATCACATTATCTGAAAATAGTTTTATTTTTTCCTTCTCAATCTGTATATATTTTATTTATATTTCTTGTTTTATCACAACTATTGTAAGCTAGGACTTACAATACGATGTTGAATATGAGTGGTGAGAGAAGACATTCTTGCCAATCTTTAGAGGAAAGCATTTAGTTTCTCATCATTAAATATCATATTAGCTGTTGGTTTTTTGAAGATGTTCTTTATTAAGCTGGGGAAATTCCTTTACATTTCTAGTTTACTAAGAGCTTTGATCATAAATGGATGTTGGTTTTGTCAGTGGCTTTTTTTCATCAACTAATATGATCGATTTATAGCTGTTGATATGATGAATTACATTAATCAATTTCTGAATGTTGAAACAGCCTTGCATACCTAGAGTAAATCCCGCTTGGTCACGGTGTGTAGCTCATTTCATACATTGTCGGATTTGATTTGCTAAAATTTTGTTGAGGATTTTTGTGCATATGCATTAGAGATTTTGATCTGTAGTTTTTCGGTCTTGTAATTCTTTACCGACTTTTTGGTATTAGGGGAATGCTGGTTTCACAGAATAAGTTAGAAAGTGATTCTTTCTTTTATTGTCTGGAAGAGTTTGTAGAGACTTGGCAACATTTTTTCCTGAAATGTTTGGTAGGATTCAGCAATGAAACCATCTAGATCCAGTGCTGTATTTTGAAGGATTATTATTTATTCATTTATTTAAAAATATAGGCCTAGTCAGATTATTCATTTCTTTTGGTGGGAGTTTTGGTAATTTGTTTCTTACAAAGAACTGGTCCATTTCATCTCAGTTATCACATTGGTGGGCAAAGAGTTGTTCATCGTATTCCTTTTTTCTTTAATGCGCATGAGATCAGTAGCATGATCTTTCTCTTATTTACGATGTTAGTTATATGTGTCTTCTCTCTTCTTTTTCTTGGTTAGCCTGGTTAGAAGTTTGTCAAATTTTTTTGACTTTTCAAAGAACCAGTTTTTTTTCCTCTCTATTGATTTCCTGTTTTCAGATTCATTGAGTTCTGCAGTAATTCTTATTATTTTTTCTTCTACCACTTACTTTGGAATTCATTTGCACTTCTTTTCCTAGTTCCTAAGATGGAAGCTTAGATATTGATTTTAGATATTTCTTCTATTCTAGTACCTAAATTTACCTACTGTAAAGTTTTTCCTGAGCTTTGTTTTCATTGCATTCCACAAATCTTGGCAAGTTATATTTTTATTTATTTCAAAATTATTTCTCTTTAGACTTCTTTGACACATGTGGTGTTTATTTATCAGTTGCTTAGTCAATAACTTGATTGTCTTTATGTAAAAAATCCTTTTAGAAAATATCATTTAGCTTGGCTCTCAGCAGCCTGCTTCTGAGTTCTGGGGAAGCTTGCCTTCTTTTGAGCTACCTTATCTTTCTTCTGGGCAAGGGACATTTTGGAATTATTCCACTTCTTCTTTTTTTTTTTTTTTTTTTTGAGTTGGAGTCTCACTCTGTCGCCCAGACTGGAGTGCAGTGGCCACTCCCGGCCACCGCAGCCTCGACCCACTGGGCTCCGGCGATCCTTCTGCCTCAGCCTTCCAAGTAGCTGGAATTACAGGCACGCGCTACCATGCCCGGCTGATTTTTTGATTTATTGTAGAGATGAGGTCTCGCTGCCCAGGCGGGTCTCGAACCCGTGGGCTCAGGCAATCCGCTCACCTCAGCCTCCCAAAGGCGCGGGATTAC
Source organism: Cephalopachus bancanus (assembly GCA_027257055.1). Lineage (NCBI taxonomy): Eukaryota > Metazoa > Chordata > Mammalia > Primates > Tarsiidae > Cephalopachus > Cephalopachus bancanus. Next base: position 4,875,670 of record JAPVLO010000135.1, on the reverse strand, counting down.
AGGCTGAGCCACCGAGCCCGGCTCCACTTCTTCTTTTTAGCTTTTTTCTTGGACTTCTTCTCATAGACTATATTCTATCATATAACAGCATATGTTTTCTCATATATCTCCTCTATCATGTCTGGAGTTACATTGTTCTTTGTGTTTGAGAGAGTTGTTTCTTTAATGTGTGTTGTTCAAGGACGACTGTATCCTTGAGTCTGGCCAAGGAGGTGATTAAACAGCTCAGCTTCTCAAAAAAATGTATCTTATCTTCTTCCATTAGATAATGCATGTAATCTGCAATGTTCTGGTCCATAAGACACATGGGTTATTTAGAAGTGCGGTGTTTAATTTCCAAATATTTTGGAATTTTCTAGCTATTCAAAAATTATCAGTTTCTAGTTTAACTCCACTGTGGCTAGAGAACATACTTTGTATGACTTCTCTTCTTTTAAATTTGTTAAGGTGTATTTTATGGCCCAGACTATGGTCTACATTGTTGAGTATTGCATGTGAACTTGAGAGGTATGTATATCCTGCTGTGGTTGAATGAAGCAGTCTATAAATGTCATTTAGGTCCAGTTAATTAATGCTTAGTTCAACTTCATTTTTATTGATTTTTTTTGTCTGTTGGATCTATCAATTACTGAAAGAAGGGTGTTGACATTTTCAACTATAATAGTTGATTTTCCTATTTCTCCTTGCAGTTCTATCACTTTTGTCTCATGTGTTTTGACTCATGAAGGATTGTTACATCTTCCTGAAAAACTGACCCCTTTATCATGATGCAATGCCTCCATTTATCTGTGATAATTTTCCTTATTCTGAAGTCTACTCTGTTTGAAATTGATATGGATACTCCTGTTTTCTTTTTGCTAATGTTAACATGGTATTTCTGTCTTCAACCTTTTCTTTCATCTATCTGAGTCTTTACATTTAAAGTGGCTTTTTTGTACACAGTGTATGGCTGGGTCTTTTTGCCTAACCTACTCTGACAACCTTTGTCTTTTAATTCATATATTTAGACCATTCACATTTAAAGTGATCATTGATATAGTGGGATTAATATCTACCATGTTTGTAACTGTTTTCAATTCTTTGTAAATGTTTTTTGCTTCATTTTTATCTTGCCCTCTTTTCTGCCTTCTCTATTTTTAGTTGAGCATTTTCTATAACACAGTTTTCCCTCTTCTCTTAGCATGTCTATTACATACTTAGAATTATTTAGTTGTTGCCACAGAGTTTGCAACATACACTTACAACTAATCTAATCTGCTTTCAGATAATACTATACAACTTTGTGATAGTGTAAGTGACCTAGAATAGTCTCTATCCCTTCCTCTTATCCCTTATGAAATTGCTGTCATTTATTTGGATTATCTGTACTATAATCACTACACTGTTAATTATTACTTTGAATAAATCATTGCTTACTCTATTAAGATAAGAAAAATAGATTTTATTTTAATTTCATTTATTCCTTATCTGACACTTTTTTCTTTATGTAGATCTGAGTTTCTGACTTACATTACTTTTCTTCTCCCTGCAGAATTTCTTCTACAATTTCTTGGAGGACAGTGCTGCTGACCATTAATTCCCTCGGTTTTTGTTTATCTGAGAAAGTCTTTATTTCTCCTGTACTTTTTAAAACATATCTTTGCTGAACATAGAATTCTGGTTTGGTGATTTCTTTCTTCCAGTGCTTCACTCTCCTCTTTTCTTGATTTCATGGTTCTGAAGAGAAATCTGATGTGGTACCCCTGTTCCTCTGTAGGTGAGATTTATCTTCCTTTTCTTCCTCCCTCCCTCCGTCCCTCCCTCCCTCCTTCCCTTCCTCCCTCTCTCTCTCCCTCCCTCCCTCCTCTGTCTTCCTTCAATATTTTATTCATGTCTTTTGTTTTCTACAATTTGAATATGATATGCCTAGATAAACCTTTTTGGTATTTGTTCTGCTTGGTGTTCTCTAAGCGTTCCGGATGCATGGTTTTGTGTCTGTCGTTAACTTTGGAACATTTTCAGCCATCATTACTTCAAATATATCTTTTTCTCTTTTCTCTTTCTTCTCTTCCTGGTATTTTCATGTGATACATCTTTTGTAATTGTGCCACAGTTCTTAAATATTCTTCTTTAAAATCTTTTTTTTTTTCTCTCTGCTGTTTAGTGTTGGAAGTTTTTTTTTTTTTCATTTTTAAATTTTTTTTATTTTAAAGATGTGGGGTACAAATCAGGGTTAGGTATACAAATATAGATTAGGTATACTATGCAGGTACCTTGTTGACAAGGTGTGCACCCCCTTTCCCTGGCAGTTTCCCACTACTGCCAATCCTTTTCTTATAGTATTATGATAATTGTTCAAGACCCGCTTATGTGAGAACATGTGATACTCAGTTCTTAGTTTTTACTGACATTTCTTCAAACTCTCTGATTCTTTTCTCAGCTATGTCCAGTCTTATGAGGAGTCTATCAAAGGCATTCTTCATTGCTGTTACAGTGCTTTTTTTTTTTTTTTGAGTTGGAGTCTCACTCGGTCGCCCAGACTGGAGTGCAGTGGCCGCTCCCGGCCACCGCAGCCTCGCCTGCTGGGCTCCGGCGATCCTTCCACCTCAGCCTTCCCAGTAGCAGGAATTACAAGCATGCGCTACCATGCCTGGCTGATTTTTTGATTTATTGTAGAGATGAGGTCTCGCTGCCCAGGCGGGTCTCGAACCCGCGGGCTCAGGCAATCCACTCACCTCAGCCTCCCAAAGGCACGGGATTACAGGCTGAGCCACCGAGCCCGGCTACAGTGCTTTTTATTCCTTGCATTTCCTATTGATTCTTCATTAGAGTTTTCATCTTTTTGCTTTTAGTACTAATTTGCTCTTTCATGTTGCCTACTTTTTCCATTAGAGCCCTTAGCATTTTAATCACAGTTATTTAACATTTCAGTGATAATTCCAATGTCTGCGTCATATCTAAGTGTTGTTCTGATACTTAATTTGTCCTTCCAGACTGTTTTTTCTAGCCTTTTAGCATACCTTGGAATTTTTGATGAAAGCTGGACATAATGTATCAGTTATAGGAACTGATGCAAGCAGGCCCTAGTCTGGGGTTTTATGTTACTCTGACTAGAAAGTGACTGGTGCTTAATGTTTGCTGTAGCTTTACATGCTATGAACATTCATGTTCAAGTTTTTTGTGGGCCACATGTTTTCATTTCTCTTGGTTATACGCCTAGGAGAGGAATCTTTGGTAACTCTGTGTTGAGCAATGTGAGGAACTGAAAAAAAAAATTTGCAAAGTAGCTTTAGCGTTTTATAAATCCCACAGGCAATGAATGACGCTGAGTTTGCTCTTCTTTTTCCAAGGTCCTAAGGTAGTGGGTTAAGTTGCTAGTTTGAGGCCTATCTCTCCTCCTTCCTGGGTTGCATTCTTGAAGGTATGAAGAGGGGAGGGTGCCAACAGATATGGGACTAGAGCCAGCCAGCATGTGGGCAGCCATTCTTCCCAGGTTCTGGCACTCCTGTTCTATCACTCAGTTCTCCCATACCACTGACAGTGGTTTTCTTTCTCCCGTGATTTCAAAGATACTTTAGGAGATGGCATGGTTCTCTCAGATGCTTTCATCTGCCTAGGCTGAAGTTGTGAAGATGACCCTACAATGGGCAGAGCTCCTCTAACAATATGAGCCTTCGGCGCTTGTCTTTCTCTGAACTCTTCAGGCGTTTTTCTTACCACATTTAAAAAATTCTACTCTCAGGGAACATGACCTGACTGTATGATCTAAGGAGAAATAGCAGGTGGGTGGGAAGCTATCTGGAGTAACCCTAAAATAGCAACTGGATGCAGTTTAACAATGCCACAGCATTTTGGAGAGCAGGGCTTCTTCCTGACTTCTTTTCCTTAGTCTTATTATCATTGGCATCAAAAAATAGGAAGCACAGCTGAACGCTGTGTGTGCTGCCCCAAACCCTTCTCCTCATCAAGGGATATTTTCACAGGGCTCTTCCATCACAGCGGGACCTCTCAGGACACGGATCCTGTTGGAGTAAGCACCCTACAACACGGCTCCAACTCGACATCCAACCCAGAAATAGGATGACCCACTCAGGTCCCATCTCCCATGGACTCAGTCCTGCTCGAGTGTCACTTGGCAGTCAGGAGTAAGTAAAAATCAGATCCCTTGTTTTGAAATCTCTGCTGTTTTTGTTGGAGATTAACTGAAGGTGTCAGTTTCTTGGTGATAGACAAGGGTGATTTGGAGGACAGCTTGAGAACCTTGAAAGGAATCATTGTTCAAAATCTAAGTAAGCAACAACTGCCATTTCCTTCTGCTGCAGACCTATCTTCTTTTGAATATACATGGTTACCTAGATTACCTGTGGGAACTTCTAGAGAAAGTCAGGCGATGTTTGGCAGTATGCATTGTGGGGAAGTTACATTTCTTGTGTTACCAGTCAATTCTAATTAAGTTGGAGAGTAGCTCTGGAGACAGAACCCTCTGAAGCCCTAGGAGAAGACTACAGTCATTGCGCTTTCTGGATGTTTGATTATACCCAGAGAAATAAGGTTGGAACTCAGTCTCTTGCAGCTGAATTTTTAATTCGTAAATTTTGAATTTTTATTCACTCTGATTCAAAGAATGTACTTAAAGTCCCTGGGTAAAGGGAGGAGGGGCTCTTTAAAAGGCAGCAGCAGGGTCTGCTCCTTGTATAGACAAGAGAACTCGGTCTTCCCAGGATGCCCTAGACAGGTTGCTCCAGCATGCGGCAGATCAAAATTGCAAGGGCCAGGAAGTGTCATGGCAGGTGGATCTCCTGGGACTGGTGGGGTGGGAAGAGACAGGAGCTGAGTTTCAGAATAAGTAGAATGAAGCTGAAATAACCCCGAAACATTCATTTCTCTTCTTCTCTCCTAGATTTCTATCTTTCGCCAGCCAACCAAGGCTGCATTAACCTTTACTTGAAATAAAAATCGGACCTGCTTTTACCCTTTTGGGGACCTGAGGCAAGCATTCAAATAGAAGCCCTCATACCACAGTTTATTAAATCAAGTTAATAAACTATTAAATATAATATATCCTGTCCTCTCACCTTCCTCTTACCTTGACAATACACCTTGTTAATGACCTGGCAGGCTGGGTCTGCTTTCTACCTTTCCTGCCTCAGTTCTTGTCTTGCATCTGGAGGGCCTCCAGCATTGCACGTGACCACTTGCATTCTCATCCACTAGAATGGCAAACACTACAAAGACCAACAGGATACAGTTTTGTCAAGGCTGTAAAGCAACTGAAATTCTTAGATACCACTGGTGGGAATGCAAAATGGCACAGCCACTTTGGAAGACAGTATGACAATTTCTAATGAAGTTAAACATACACCTATCATATGACCCAGCAGTCCCACTCCCAGGCATTTGCTCAAGAGAAATGAAAACTTACAAACACATGAAATCTTGTATGTGAATGCATATAGCAGCTTACATCATAATAACCAAAAAATGGAAGCAGCCCAAATGTCTGTCAACTGGGCAATAGATTAGCATGCTGTGGAACAGTCAAACAAAGCAATACTACTCACTCGGCCATGAAAAAGAACAAAGTTTTGTATTTCCAATCGCATTATGCTAAGTGAAAGGAGCCAGATCCAAAGGCTATATTCTATATTGTATGGTTCTATTTATAGGATGTTCTGGAAATGGCAGAACTACAGGGGCAGAGAACAAGTTAGTGGTTAGCAGCAGTTAGGGACAGAGGAGGAAATTTTGGGGGGTGTTAAATTGTTCCATCTTGACTGTGGTTCTGGGTTCATGACTATGTACTTGTCAAAATACCACAAAGAGTGAATTTTACTGTATGTTAATTTAAAATATTCAAAAATAGCAAATTGCTTTTTGGATAAAATCCAAAATTGATTGGCCACACCAGTTGCTAATTGATATGACTCAGCTTTACAACTGCAACTGCATCTCTTTCTTATCCTCTCCATCCAGGCCTCAGGGCCTTTGCACATGATGCTTGATCTCCCGGACTACCTCTCCTACCCTCCTTCTACAGATTACTTTAGTGTTCTCAGATCAGCACCTGCCAGGCCAGGTCAGAACAACCTTCTATTGCTTCCTTAGCCTCCTGCTTTTCTCCTTTGTGGCCCAATTACACAGGTAACAAGCTATTTAATGGTGGCTTCCCTCCAGACTGTAAGTGCCATGAGGGCTGGGGTGGCGTCTTTCTTTTCCACCCCTGATTCCCTGGCTTCTAGTGGAGTACTTTGCTTTGCACAAACTCTGTGCTCAGTGAATATTTTCTGAGGGAATGAACTGATGAGTTTATCGAGAATCCCTAGTCCTTGGAAGCTCCCATGACTCTGTCACTTCATAAAGGCCTCCAAGGCCTGGCGACCGCCAGGAAGCCTCCCCAGTCTCCTGACCCTCTTCCCACATGCTTTTCTCTCTCTCGAGGTTGCCTCTCCAAAGAAGGTGCATGGAATGAGAATCCTGCCTAGTCAAAAAAAGCTTCAGCTTTTAGGAGTTGGAAGCGAGAGGGATGGAGCATCCAACTGTCTCACACAGAGCTGAGCACCAGATTCTGGGCACCAAGAAGCCTGAAGAGAGGAATCCTAGAAATATGTAATCCCAGGGTTGGACTCCACAGGAAACAGGAGGAGGAATTTGAATTGATGGGTGGAATGGGAGGAATTTGAATTGATGGGTGGAATGGGTGGAATTTGAATTTATGGGGAGGAAAAGGAGCTCCAGGTTAGTTAGGAGACTTCCATAGACAGAGCTTCTGTGGGGGAACTCTTGGTGGCCACACATCCAGCCCTGTGGTTTTCATCTGTGATTTCACACTGCTCCACCTGCCCTGGGCTGAGCCAGAGACCCACATGGCTTACCTGGTTAGTGGCACAACTGTCCCAGGATGGGAATCCAGGGAAGGTCAGAGAACAGAGCAAAATTAACCAGCTTTAAGCACACTACCAACCTAGGGTTCTAGCAACTGAGAGACCACATTCAGACAAAATCAGTACAGAATGAGTGGGAAGTCCCCACCTAACAAATGAGGACACTGAGACCTAGGCAAAGGGACTTGCTCAGGGCCACATGGCTGGCCAGTAGCTGAGCCAAACTGGAACTGGGTCTCATAAATCCCAGTTCAGCATGGGCCTGTCTACAGTGGGTACCCAGGATCAACATGGTGCCACTCAGTTACTGACCACCAGCACAGCCAACAGGCCACTAGCACAGCCAACAGGCCACTGCATAATAAGACTTAGTGACTTTAAATGACATTAATATTTCTTGTGGTCCTGTGGGTTGACAAGGCTCAGCTGGGTGGCTTTCATGTGGAGTATTTCACTGCAATTGCAATCAGGTGGAGTCATCTAAAGGATCACTGGGCCAGATGTCCAATATTAATACATACAGCTGGTAGTTGATGCTGGTTGTCAGCTGGGAGCTCAACTGGGGCTGACTTGTGGCCTCTCTTTGTGCCTTGGGCCTCTCACACCATGTGCTGAGAAGAGCTGCCAAGAGTCTGTGTTTTAAGAAGCAGGAAGTGGAAGTTGCCAGGCTAGGGAAGGGCTAAGTCAGAGACTGGCATGGTATCCTCTCTGCTCCATGTTGTTGGTTAAAGCAGCCCCAGGGGACAGGTGAGAGGAAGAACATTCCACCTCTTGGTTGGGAGAGGGACAAGGTCAACTTCCAAATAGCCTATCGATAGAGAAGAGTGTTGTGGCCATCTCTAGAAAAATACAATACAATCTGCTGCTCTTGCCACAGCAAGCCAGACCAGGCCATCCATGTGGCTGGACCCTTAGGAGAAAGATTAGAAGCCCTGCCAACTTACCTAGAGGGGACAAGCCATGCCCACATGCTAGCCAGGCTGGTGGCTGATGTGGTGCTGTGGAGAAGCCTTGGCCTGGGGTGAGGAGACACTTCAAGGGGCTTGACTCCTGCCCAAAAATTGCTCTCTTGGGGCCTCAGATCCTCATCTGAAATGGGGGGCAGGCCCACCCATAGACCCCTCTGGGGATATTTGGTGATTCCACCTGAGCCAATGGACTAATTGTTCCGGCAGACACATCCACCAACTCTTTGAACACCTGGTCAGAAGGATCTTACAAGTCACTGTTTTGAGTGAGCATTGAAGAAGGCCAAGGAGAATTCGACAAAACTGATGTTCAAGCAAAAGTCCTGATCTCAAAACCTTGAGTGTTTGTGAGTGGGCGCCCTCCACCCCTGCTGCACAAAGGGGTAAAGAGGAGAGGTAGACAAAGGTGAGGGTCTGGAGGAAGCAGCCCCTGGGTCCGGGCAGTTTTGGCTAATGTGCAAAGCAGAGGAGGGGGCTGGGCTGCCTGTTAGGTGTTAACGATTTCCTCAACTGCCGCGGGGGAAACGGAGGAGCCCGGAGCCCAGGCCTCGCAGATAAGTGGCTTGGTGTGGTGTTAAGTCCTGTATTTAACAGCTTGATTAATGGGCCGGAGGAGAGTGACTCTACTAATGAAATGTGCAGGTGGTGGCTGGCGGGTCAGGGCCACGAATACAGCAACGGACATGGAGACATAAAACACGGGTATGCGGGGAAGTCCTGTGCATAAAAGTTCCCTCTTCACCTTGAATATGAGGAAACCAGCCATTGTTGTTCAGTCATTCAAGAGAGTGTAGTGTGCACCTAGGATTCACTGTACTTCTCAGAGATGGGTGTGATGAGGTGTGGTGAGATCTGGTCCCAGATCTTCAGAAGCTCACAGATTAGTGAACTTAAAACTGAAAGTACTGAAAAAAAATGCCCGTAATTACAAGCACTTGTTCCAAAGATGTCAAAGAATTTCAGAGACTTGCACAAACCTAGACGTAGGGAGGAAAAACTCCCATCCAACGAGTCGATGGATTTGCTGAAGGGCTCTTGCTACTGAGCTAAGAGCAGAGTGAGGTGAACCTTCTCCTTCTCCATGACAGCCATCACCGACTCTCAGTGCAATGTGCTCGCAGGTCACCAGGCCCTAACCTTGGAGCCCCTTAGACTCTGCACTGCCACCCACAGCCCGATGAACTGTCTGGGCCATTACGACTGTCCTTCCATGCTATTGTCTCACTTTTCCCCCTTTTTCCTTCTGCCACCATCCCACTTCGGATTCTGTTTCCACCTAGACAAGGAAAAACCCCTCTTTGCCTCCCAACCTCAATGCTTCCCCAGGAGCAATGCTGTCTACTCTACTCTTGGCTTTAAGGTGCTCCAGGGCCCCCTATGACTGCCTGACCTCAGAGTTCTACCATCTGGCCTTGCCCATTCTCCAAGCTTCTTACCCACCCTCCCTGTAAAAACTCAAACCTCACCCAAACTTAAGTGTGTGGACATACCCGCTGGAGGAGGAGTCCTCTCTGCTGTCAGCTATCCAACCTCCTTCAGGATTCTTCTCAAATACCACCTCCTCGTCAAATCCATGTGAGGACACAGATGTGAGGACAGGAAGGCCAGCAAGAGCTCTTGGGACAGAGGGAGGAAGGACCAGGAGCTGAGACACATGAGGCTCATCCTCAGACTCCACAGACACATGCAAGGCAGCAGACTTGGCTGGGGATCCAGTTGAACCTACTCTTGAGTTTTGCAGGGGTCTTTCTAGAAAAGGGGAATATGCTCTGCTTATAGCCTTCTCAATGAGCTGAGAGTCACCATGATGACAGCTTCCCAGGCCACAGGCGTGGCTCAGAGATGTCCTGTGTCTTCACCATGATGCAGCATCCCAATGAGCAGATGACTAATGCTGTCCCCATAGAGCAGATGATCAAACTGAGTCACAGGGACAGTGGGTAACTTGTGCTGGCCACACAGTTGACACTCAATGGGGACCCTGCAGCCAAACACCAGGGTCTAGACCCTGAGCATGTCAAGTGCATGAAATATGCTGGAGTGGGAGTTAGGGGGACTGGGCTCTGTGTCTGCATACTGCGCCATTGGAGACATCACTGAAACTGCTGCCCTGGCCGGGCCTGGGCTCCCATCTTCCCTTCATCCCCCAAGCCCGCTTGCCAGGTGCTGCTGAGCCTCCGCTTGCATCTCCCACACAATACACTCACTCCCCTGAAGACTGGTTGTCATGCCAGTACTGCTGCACCAATGTCTTCTCTGGCCTGAGGTCCAGTCCTGCCTATCCAACTGGCCCCACTTGATTCGACAGATGATTCTTCCAAGTGCAAGACTAGTCTTATCCCCACCTTCCCCCTCACTCTCCTTCCCTGTGCCTCTGGGATCTTGGTAAGTCCTTTCTGACTACTCTGCAGCCTCTGCCCTCACCACCTCCTCCTGCCTTGACCCAGCTCTGAGCCAAGTGGAATTCCCTGCACTCCTCCAACATGGCCCTAGCTCTTGCTCTCCCTGCTGGGTCCCTCCACTTCTTCCTTTATAGACAGCTCTTCTCATCCCTCAGAGCTCAGGTTGGCTATTGAGCCCTCCAGGCAAACTTCCTTCACAACCAAAGACTGGCTGAGGTGTCTCTGCTCGTCCTTCATGATGTCCGGTACTTTTTCGGTCAGTTAGTATTGCTTATGCAGCAATTTGTCTCTGAGTAGACAGTGAGCTTCCCAGGGTGGGGCCTACCTGTCGTGGGATGGAGTCTGTAACCCAGGCTCGGATACAGTTCTTGCCATGCAAATCCTCCAGCTGAGAGCTCCGTCCATACTCTAGGGATTCCTCTGTGCTCTCTCCTGGTTGATATGTGGGTGCAATTTCATAAGCAGTTACTGGCCACCTGCCAGGCATAGGAGTTATACTTGGAGTTGCTGGCACACAGAGATGGCCAAGGCCCTTCCTGAACTGGGGATCAGGAACTGACACAGAGAGGGGCAAATGCAGGGAATCACGGATGTGACCAATACCCTGTGAGCCACAGGCCAATCCTCCTGGGTGTCCACAGAGCCTCTGCTGGTACCACTGCCCACTGGTGACCCACTAGCTTCTATTTTGCTTTGGGACAAGACAGATTGTAAAACAACACATGACGTTGTTTGTCTTGAGTGGGTGCTACTGAGCCACAGCAGAGTAGGGCAAAGGGCACTGGGTCAGGAGCCAAAAGGTCATATTCACCCAAGATGACCCCTTTACTGGCTATATCTTTGTCCTCCTATGTCTAAGTCATTCCATCTACATGGAATGGTAATCCCAGCCCCTGCCCTTCATGGATGACTTAAAGGCACCTGATACTGAGCATGCTGGTGGAGTAGCATCCTGGGAACACACCAGAGTCAGGAGCATCCCCGAGGCCAAGTCCAGAATGGCCAAGGAGAGAGGAATGAGAGCCCTGACCAGGCAGCCCTGGGAAAACTGGAGTTTGGTAACCTTGACCCAGAGTGTGATCTGGGTTTTTGTAGTAACAACCCATGATGAGGTCCTGGCCCATTTCATGACCTCTTAAAGCATGACTGTTGGGCTTCTTGTCTCTTAAAAACATACTTCAGCCTGGATGTGGCAAAGCTAAGGGAGAGATTTCTGTGAGTTGTCTTTAGATTAAAGCTTATAAAATGATGTTGCAAACAGAGTAAAAAGGTCCACAAGACCAAGGCAGTACAGCACAGAGCTTCCACCCAGCTGTCTCCTGAGAAGGAGCGGTTCGCTGACTAAAGCCCTGATTCTCTCATGCACTCACAGGCCATCGCTCTGGTTTCACAGCACAAACATCTGCCAGCTCTGTAAAGCAGCAGCAGTTGCCAGTCACCTAGACGTCACTCCGTAAATCTGCACGAGGACTTGGTAAGTCATGAGGGGCTGGCAGCTTTACGAGGTGTCACCTCTGTGATTAATGGGGCTAGGAGGCTGTGCCGGTGGGGATGGAGAGAGGATGAGAGAACAAACATTGGTGTGAGCACACACTCACACATATGCACACATGTATACACACATACTCACATACACACATATACACAAATGCATATCCATGTATGCACACATATACATACACAAGTATGCACACATGTGCACACATACCCATGCACTCACATACATATGTACACACACATTATCATAAACATATGTGTACATATGTACACATGCACACATATACACATGCTTACTCATATACTGGCATATACACATGCATACACATACACGCATACACATATAGGTACTCCTACACACTCATGTGAACATACACATACTACACATACACACACACACACATGGGGTTTCAGGCCTTGCCAGCTGATGCTAGGGACATTGAATGCATTTCCTCTCAGAATTTACTTCATGGGCTATGCCTAACCAGTGCTAGAATATGCAATTAAAAAGTGGGAAACCAACTGGAAATCTAGACATTTGCCTTTGTGTAGGTTACATGCCCGTAGTACATGATTTTCTCCAAGTTGGAATTTTGTTTTAGATATTTGGACACTGAATAGATGCACTTAGAAAAGATCTAATAGATATTGTTCATAATAAGAAAGCAGAGGAAAATGAGAGGAAATAACTTACATTGAGCACCTACTGTGTGTCAGAACCCCACCCCACCATTGTTTTATGTTTGTTTTCTTATTTGATACTCATACTACTACTGGAAAGAGGGCACTGTTTTCCACATTTCCAGGTGTAGAAGGTGAGGTTTCTAATATGTCTGAATTCACACAATGGGCAATGGTGGGGATGGGAGCCGACCCATTTGCTGATGCCAGTGTCTGTGCTCAGTCTAATACATCCCACTGTGTGTGTAATACATTGTTTATTAACCTGCCAGCAAAATCTGGCCACATGTTTAACAAATCCCTTCAAAACTTAATCTGTATTTACTAAGATTATGAATTATGATGAAAGAATATAACTCTTCAAAATCCTTCCCTTGGCGGCATTTAATTTGACTTGGAGTGCTGTCAATTAATGGTATCTATTCAGCTTCTATAATTCTTATAGCCTACAGCATTTATACTGTGAGCTTCTGACTCAGAAACCTCCTCAAGCCCCAACCCGAGGCTGTACATTAAAGATACTCATCAGATGTTTGTTAATAAAAGAATGATGATATGAAGACAAAAATGAATAAAATAAATTCTTCCCACTTTTTTGATTGAACAGGTGGATGCACAATTGTCAATTTCAAGGTTATGTAGAAATGAACCAATGTGTGGCCTGAAAGACCATCACCCTGACCATTACCACCAATGAGATCAAGGGCCTGAGAGACAGTAAAGGCTGAGAGGCATCCAGCACCCCTGAAGCCGGACATCAAGAAGCAGGAGCTCACTCATCTGCACACTGGGGACTGCCGTTCTCTGACAGCCTGATATTCAGGCAATATGTAGAACCGCTGTCTGCAAGAGAGAAGATGCTGGTTAGAGGAAGGGAGTGCATCAAACAATTCATCTGAAGATAGCATGGAAGTAATAAGCTGAAGAACACACCTGAAGATGGGGAGGACAGTTAGGGAGCTTGTGTAGTCAATCAAGCAACAGGCGATGAGGTTGTAGCACAGCAGAAATGGGAGAAGAGTGGGGACAGGTAGATAAGGAGGTACGGTCAATACGATTTTAGCTCCAAATAAACAGTGGACTCTTTCTTGAAGAGAGGGAAAAATGAGGGATAAGAATATGGTCACAGAATACCAAAAAAGAAGAAATGTTCAGAATGTGAAAAATGAACTACACTGCCAATATCTACATAGATAGAAGTAAAATTTTAAAAATACTGAAACATGGAAGGAGCGATTCTTCTATTTCCTATCATGTCTGGAGAAATCCCCACTACAGAACACCCAAAACATTGGCTAGAGTATAGAAAGAAAACACGTTTTTCTACGCATGGTTAGGGTAGTGGAGAAGTATAAGAAACAGTCCGAACCTGAAACTAGAAAGCATGAATCTGGAGAGGTAGCCCAACTGCTGAAAATACTTCTTTCCTTGGGATATCTGCCCATCCTTGGTGCCCTAGATCCTGGATTGAATAGACAACTTGCTCAGGGTCAAAGCATAAACTTGGAAACTTGAGCTAGGTTGTAAGTCAAATTAGAGACTCTCAAATAAAACCAGAACTCTTAATATGTGATACTTCAATAAGTAATACTTAGGGAATGGGAGAAATTGCTCTGTTGAAAGAAATAGTCTTGCTCTAATTGACTTGAATAAAGGAAAATAATCTCCTGATTTAATGCTCATTGATCTCCTGATTCAATGCTCATTTAATGCATTAAGTATTTCCTGAATTAATGTTCATAATCACAAGAGTTTGAGACTGGAATTCATATTACTTGTCTGGGGAGAAAAAACTGAAAATTTAGTTTAAATAAGTCTCAGGTGGATCAAGTCCCAGACAAATTTGGAGGAATAAACTTCAAACTCAAGCTTCAACAGATTAAGTTTTATGAAACGAGTTCACTATCAAATAACAATTCACACAAGAAAATAAGCCACCATGAGCAAGAGTCAGCAGAAAATACAAAGTATAGAATATGAATGACAAAGATTGAAGATGTCATAACTATCAGATGCTAGAATACAAAATCAATCTCTTTTATATATTTCAAGAAGTAAAAGAAGATTTTGAAAGTATGATGGCAAGGATTTATCAAATAAATTAACAAGCAACTACAAACTAGATAGAATAAAATGAATGAATATAAAAGATGTAATAGCTAAAATCAGAAAATCAATAGATTGAGTAAATAGACTAGGTACAGTAGAAGAGAGATTAAGTAAATTAGAAGACAGATATGAATAATTTACATAGACTATAAATTGTAAAAAATATGAAAACATGAAAGAAAGATAAAGAAATGGAGGATGAAGAGAATGGGAAAGAGGAAATATTGAAAATATAATTGAAGACAATTTTTCGTAATTACTGAAAGACTTCAATATTCAGATTAAAAAACTGTAGCAATCACCAAACAGACCAAGTTTAAGAGACGCACTCTAGAAGTGTCATAGTAACTTGAAGAATGCCAAAGATAAAGAGAGCATCTGAAAATGGAGAGAAAAAAACATATTACCTAAAGGTAAACAATTTGACAGTTGACATTTCAACAATATAAAAGCCGGAAGACGGTAAAATAATACTCAAAATATTGTAGGATGGATTGCCTGAGCCCGCGGGTTCGAGACCTGCCTGGGCAGGCGAGACCTCATCTCTACAATAAAAAATCAAAAAATTAGCCGGGCGTGGTAGCGCGCGCCTGTAATTCTGGCTACTCGGGAGGCTGAGGCGGAAGGATCGCCGGAGCCTCACAGTGCGAGACTCCAACTCAAAAAAAAAAAAAAATGTATTGTAGGAAATAATTCTCAATCTAAAATTCTATGTTCAGAATATCTACTCTGCAAGAATGAGGATGAAATAAAAACTACTCAGACAAACAAAAATGGAGAATATTCACAATTGACACATTCTCTCAAAGGTACTTCTGTTAAGTACTTCCTTCAGAAGGAAGGTCTGAGAGTCAAGAAGAAATGATGTGTAAAACAATAATAAGCATGTGGGTAAATCTAAATATTTACTAAAGAACCAGTAATAACAATTTATAATTTGTGGGATAGAAGAATAACAGAATAGCCATAAATTAAGAAAGCAATGATACATAAATTGGGAAAGAATTATCAGTTGAAGCATTCTAAAAATTTCTAAAATCACTTTGTTTTTAGTGAGAAAGCTAATGATATTATTTTCAGAATTTAAGTCAAAGAAAGTTTGGAAATAAAGGGACAAATAAGGACAAATATCCAAAGGAAAGCAGTTACAACTATATATTAACATCAGATGAAATAAAGGTTAAGGCAAAAAGGCATTACTAGAAATAAAGAGGGTCAGCACACATTGTTAAAATGTTCCATTTACCAAGAAACTATGATTTTTTTTTTTTGAGTTGGAGTCTCACTCTGTCACCCAGACTGGAGTGCAGTGGCCGCTCCTGGCCACCGCAGCCTCAACCTGCTGGGCTCTGGTGATCCTTCCCCCTCAGCCTTCCAAGTAGCTGGAATTACAGGCATACGCTACCATGCCCGGCTGATTTTTTGATTTATTTTAGAGATGAGGTCTTGCTGCCCAGGCGGGTCTTGAACCCGCGGGCTCAGGCAATCCACTCACCTCAGCCTCCCAAAGGCGCGGGATTACAGGCTGAGCCACCAAGCCCAGTTTATGATTATTTTTTGCCATGTTTAACCTACTAATATAGTTTCAAAAAAGAAAATAAAAATTAACAGAACCACTTATAGTATAAATAAAGATAATTTTATTATTAAATTATAATAAATTATAAAACCTAATGAGAGAAGTTGACAAAAGCACCAACCCAATGAGCATGCTAACATGCCAGTCCCAATAATCAATAGATCTAGAAGACAACACTCAGCAAGGGAATACCAGATTTAAACAACATAATTAAAAATCTGGGCCCAACAGGTGTACAGAAAATACTGTACACCCCCAAACTGAAGAATACTCATTCTTTCAAGAACACATGGGCATTTTCAAAAATTGACCATCAAAAAATTGACCCCCCAAAATTCATAGAATTGGTATGACATAAATCATATTATTTAATCATAATGTAATTAAGTTATAAATCAATGACAAAAAGATAATACAGTTGACCCTTGGACAACATGGAGATTAGGAGTGCCAACCCCTCATGCAGTCAAAAATCCATGTATAACTTTTCACTCCCCCAAAACTTAATTACTAATAGCTTACTGTTGACCAGAAGTCTTAGTGATAACACAGTCGATTAACATACTTTTTCTGTTGTATTATATACTGTATTCTTACAATAAAGTAAGCTAATGAAAATAAAATGTTATTAAGAAAATAATAAGGCAGAGAAAATATACTTTGCTGTATTGTATTTATCAATACCATAAGTTTATGACATCTGAACATAAAACAAATTCTCTGCCTGCAGTGGCGGCAAACTCAATTGTAGACCTCAGTCTGGTATGGATCAAGTGGTTCAACTTTGTCTTGTAAAGTCATGACTTCTCTTTGCTTCTTCTGGGAGCACTTCCAGCATTACTAGTGGCATTTCGCAGGGGCCCATTGGTATTGTTCAAAGATTATGATAATAAACACAATAAAAAATATGCAAGAACCTTGGGTATTGCAATACCCAATTTGTAATTTACTGGAGAGATGAATTTCTCAGGTGGAGATGATTAGAGTCACATGGTGTTTTAAGTGGATACTCACAACACTTGAGTTCACTGAAATAGCAAGAGGAGGTGGCTATAAAAGTATTACAGTGTATGATATGCATTACAGTTATCATATGCAGTTATGAATTAATACTGCATCTTTATGTTTGTTTATATTCATGTCAACTGGAAATGGCACCATATGTACAGTCTGTTTATATGTGTACATTTTGATACATTTTAACTTTTTATAATAGAGTTGTATATATTTTATGGCAGTAAATTTTTTTATTATTATAAAGATGTGGAGTACAATTCAGGGTTAGTTATACAAACGTTGATTATTCAGGTACCCTTGTTGATGAGCTATGCCCCTCCAACCACTAGCAGTTTCCCTCAACTGCCAATCCCACCCCTCTCCCCTGACAGTTTTCCACTACTGCCACATCCCTTTCTTATAGTATTATGATTGTTCAAGTTTCACTTATGAGTGAGAAAAAATGGTACTCTGTTCTTTGTTTCTCTGATAGATCACTGAGTATGACTGACCGTAAATCCATCCAAGTTGCTGCGAGTCTATATGTTTGTCCTTCTTTATGGCAGCATGATATTCCATTGTGTAGCAAGATCATGGAACCAACCATGCTGTCCATCAAAAGAGGACTGGACTAAAAAAATGTAGTACATATACACAATGGAATATTACATAGCCATAAAAAAGAACAAAATCATGAATTTCGCAGCAGCCTGGATGGAATTAGAGTTTATAATACTGAGTGATCTCTCACAGAAACGAAGATCTGAGTATCACATGTTCTCACTCATAAGTGAACCTTGAACATCTATCATAATACTATAAGAAAAGGATTGACAGTGGTGGGAAACTATGGGGAGGGCAGGGAGAGAAGGGAGGTGGGACTAACGGTAGTCAATATCTGTCTGGGGACAGGGGAGCATACCTCATCAACAAGGGTACCTGCACAATGCATATTTGTATACCTAACCTTAACTATACCCCACAATTTTAAAATAAAAAATATGTATTAATAAAAAAAGAAAAAAATTACATTGTGTATATGTACCACATTTTCTTTATCCAATCCACTCTCGATGGGCATCTGCATTGGTTTATGGCAATAAATTATAAAATGGATTAGTACTACATATATATGCATTCATGACATACCTTTTTCTTCAAAATTCTAAAATATTTCTAAGCTTCATGATTCATCTGTGAATTTTTTCAAACTTTCACAGAAATAAATCTCTAAAGTATTTATTGAAAAAACTCTGCATATAAGTGGACCCACACAGTTCAAATCTGTGCCATTCAAGAGTCGACTCTATCCATGAGCCTGCCAGTAGAGTTAGCAGAAATTCGCTGATAGACTACCTTCTAAACTGTCACTTCCACTGATGGACTAGAAGCAACCTTTGGCTCCAGTCTAGACCGGTTCATCTTGCAGGGCTCATGCAAACTCTTGTTCTTGAACTCTCCCTTATTGGTATCCTGCTTCGAGATTTCTTCCCCATGTCACACATTCATTTGGCAAATAGCTATCAAAATCTCTGAAATTAAAAATTCTCCCATGTTGCCATCTTGTTTTTTTGTGGCTCACAGGCAGGTCTCCCTGGACATAAGACTTGAATCCAACCTGGGACCTGGGAGTGATTTGGCTATGCCACTGTTTTCTTTCAGGCTCCCAGATTGGAAGGCTCTGCAGGGTGCTCCAAGGCATTCACAAGAGGTGAGTGCATCCCTCTCTCGAGGCAATTACTCACAGGCTTCTGCTACCCATGCCCCCTCAACCCTCCCAGGAAACCATGCATCTTATTTCCACCCTGCGACAAGACAACTCCAAGGCTTTCTGCTCCCAAACTAAAGTTTATGTGCAGACTCAGTGACATACATGGTGTTAACCTCTGCCTGGTATCCAAGAGCATGACTGCAATAGCCCCACTGCAACATCCACTGAAAGCAAAAGAAAATATTTCCATACCCTCTGCCCTGGTTGCAGACCACTTCTTCCTGGTCTTTGGGGAAGGTGGGAGTGGGGAGTTTGGGGGGAGATGTGGAGGGTGGAGAGGGACCACATATGTCCCTAACACTGGTCCTTGTTCCACTGTCTGTCGATTTATTTTCTGGTTTCTTCTCAAAATTTAAAAGCACTTATTTATCACAATGGCTTATTCATTTAGCATTTTCTGAGGGCTGGCTAACTCTGGGCTCTGGTGAAATGAGTGAAACAGGGCTCCTTGTTCTTGAGTTTATGAAGAGCTCAGGCTCACAGATTGAAAACCTGGGGGAGATGGATATGGAGGAAATAAGCATTGGTGAAAAATGCTGCCCAGGAGTTGATACAAAGGGCTGTGGAATTACATAGTAGGTGATGATTAACCTCATGTGTGTGTGTGTGTGTGTGTGTGTGCGTGTGTGTGTGTGTACTCAGGCGTGCACTGTCATAGATTCTACAGAAGTAGTGACATTCATGTGGGATCTGGAGGGTAACCAGTCATTTTCTTGGTGGCAAATGGGGACAATTTTCTACAAAAAAGTGAAAATCAAGGCAAAAGTTGAAAACCTGATTTCACAACCAGTGCCATATTTCAGTGATTGGTTTTGCCTAGAACAAGGACTAGCAACTGCATCGATGTTGGTCAAGCCAGAGTCACAGAATTATTCTCTAGCAGAGTTTTAGAATTTTACCTTCATGTTCTGTAACAACTAGATGGCTAACTTTTAATCAACAGAGCCATGTTTTCAGCCCTATGTTTGCACTTGTGTTCATAGTCAAGATGAGTCCCTATTAATTGTCCAAGGTGAAAGGTGAAAAACAAAGCCTGACTGAATATACAATGCATTTATGCCAGGCGAAATCCAGAGGAAACAGTCAGGAGAGAAACAGCCTTTCCCAAAGAATCATGCGTGTGCAGAGCCCACAGGAAGGGGCACCATGACACTTAGTGCTACACTCTCATTGCAAGATACAGATGAATCTTAGCATAACAGAGTCAACCACTGCGTTAGCTTGGTGTTGTAAATATGCACATTAATGGTTTTCACTTGATCTTTTCTGATTATGTATGTTTCTTTTTATTCTTATTGTATAATAGCTTTGTAAAAGACCAATATTTTGGTTTATATTTATGCACACTCAAGTGACATTATAGTAAAAATAATGTAAGATGATGCCGGATATCTGTAAAAAAAATTTTTTTTCTTAAATGGATTAATATATTCTTCAAGTTTGAGAAATCCTGATCAGTTTATTTTTCTTTTTAAAAATAATTACATCTATATACCATAAAACTAATATACCATAACACTTTATTTTTTCCTTTTTTTCAATGTTTAAAACTCTGCTTTTTATTATCAAAAAAAGTCAGGCTGTTCTATCCTTGGATTCACATTGTAAAATCAATAACATGACATTCCATTAAATTAGCCTTCATAAAATATTGTGGTATAGTTTTTTTTAAAAGATGATGAAAAATGTGAAAACATCAATGACTTTTTATTAGAGAAATTTCCTTCACCTCTGCAAAAGACTGGAATTAATTTGTGTAGCTCTGAAAGTAGAAAAGGACTGAACTGGCAAAGTTCTTTTTCAAATAGTAAACGAAGACTTTCAAAGGTGAATTTTTCTCATAGTTCTCATGCTGACAGAAGTAACCTTGAAGATCCGTGCCATCCTTTTTTTTTTTTGGGGGGGGGCCATTTGGACGGGTTTTTTCACCCCCCCCCCTTTTAGGTCAGGTAAATTACTTTGGGGGTTCTTCAAAAACCAGCTCGCCCTATGCCCTTGAGCAGTCTTTTCACTTGGGGAATTCAACCCCATTTTTTAAAAAGGAGATTTTATTCTTTGAAATTTAAAGGGCCAGTTAATTCCCCCGGGTTTTTTTTAAGTGTTCATAAACCCCCTCTTTATTATGTTTTAAAAAAAACACACCATTTGAAGCTTGGGACCCAAAAAACTGGAAAAAACTCGGCACCATTTCTTTTTTTGGGGGAATTCTCCTCCAATTTAAAATATGCTAAAAGGGGCCATTTTTTGGGCAAAAAATTTGAGGGCCATTATTAAGTCCTCCTGGACATGCTAAGAGTTTTCCTTCCCTAAGTCTTCAAAAGCAACATTTTCAGTTTTGTCTTAATAAAGTCCCACAGGTTGCCATGTCAAGAAGTTTGGGATCCAAAATGGGGGAAACAATGCGGCAGTAG
The DNA here is from genome assembly GCA_027257055.1 of Cephalopachus bancanus. Taxonomy (NCBI): domain Eukaryota; kingdom Metazoa; phylum Chordata; class Mammalia; order Primates; family Tarsiidae; genus Cephalopachus; species Cephalopachus bancanus. The sequence continues at coordinate 4,854,396 of JAPVLO010000135.1, read as the reverse complement.
AAAATATGTAAATTTGGGGTCTGGAAGGAGAGACCTATCTCCTGTCTGGACGGGGAACTGTTTAGAATATGTTGCAATGGGCCAGCCTGGAGCAAAGAGATCTTTGGGCCATCACAAGTCCTCCTTCACTGCTAGTGAACTCTATCTAGTATTGTGGGTGTGTGGGGTGCACAGCAAGGAAGCATAGTTCTGGTTTGGCTTTGGGGTGAAAAGTTCTCACTAAGTTGATCCTGATGTCCATGGAGTAAGGGCTGATGGGATTCCTGCACTGGATCGAAATTTATTGATGAAACGTCTTACTGTTGCATCGACTGAGCTGTGAAGATTTACCAGCCAACAGCTTTCATTCAATCTGCTGGTTACAATCCCGTTTATCAGTTTTATTACAATCACAATTATAAGCTAGTCTTCACCATTATATCTGCCTGCCTTGCATATCAGCATACATGGAGACAGTATGGACACATTCTGCAAAATAGAATAGTCCCGTACAACAGCAGCAACAACAGTTTTGTCCTTTATTTATCTCCATTTTCTTAGCTTTCCTTTTTCTATTATTCAATGGATAGTGGAGAGTGTCTCAGTAACTTTATCTTCTCTCTTATTATGTTGCTCATGACAAGGATGTCCCGGCACCAGCCAAGGGATTTATTGGCAAATCAGCCATATGTTTAGGGCTTTTTAGGTTTTTTTAGGAGCAGTACCTTGATTTGATACAATTTTTGAGAGAGTATTTAAAACAATATAACTTTGGGAGATGAAAAGTATAATATCTGAAATGAAAATTTCACTAGATAGGCTTAATAGCAGACTTGAGCCAACAGATTAAAGGTTGGTGAAGATGAAGATAGAAAAAAGAGAAAAGATTCAATCTGAGTAAAAATAAAAATAGAAAATAGTGACCACAGTTCAGTGACCTATGGGGTAACAAAGCTTTGAATAACTTTTCCTAATGCAAACAGTCCATACTTTTCTCTCACACCATACTTAAATCATACTGTTCTCTTTCTTCTGCCTACCTAAGAACTTCACAAGAGGAACTGGATTCTAGTTGCTCTTGCAGCCCCAACACCAAACACAGCACATAGCTCACACTAAACACTCAGTAAGTACATGGCTGGATGGATATTGTTTCCAGAATTACTTATAAGTGTGAAGCAATCCAAATTCCCCAATGTAGAGAAATGACTAAATAAATCAGGTTAATCAGTATTGTAAAACAGATTACAAACATTGAAATTTTTATTTTGGAGGAATATTTAATAGCATGAGAAAATTTACCTGATATGAAATTAAGTAAATATAGAAAGATCTGCAACTTTATATACGACATGGTGCTGCTTTTCCTTATAAATTATATCCATTCATTCATTCACTCAAAAAATGTTTATTAAGTACATTACTGACAAGTGTCACTGTTGAGTTTCTAGATTCATGTCTGTATGTATGTGTACATATATAAAAACAAATATCTGTCCTCACTGAGTTTATATTATAGACAAGGTAGATAGACAGAAAACAAGTAAGTTTCACATTTTATTAGGTGACATGTACTATGGTTAAAAATGAGGGATATAAATTGCTTCCAGGGTGACTTTTAAATAGGATTATCAGGAAGATCATGCAAACATTGCACAGATATTTGAAGGATGTGAGAGTCAAGTCATACAAATATCTGAGAGAAGACTATTCTAGAAAGAATAGGAAGCTTAAAGACTCTGAGCCCAGAGTGAGTTTGAGGTGTGGCAAGGAGGCCAGTTTGGCTGCATCAAAGAGAATGAGTCCAGGAGTGAAGGAGGATGAAGACGGAAGGTCCTGAGGATTCAATAAGGTCAGGACCCGGTAGGTCATTGTAAGGACCTTGGTCTTTACTCTCAAATGAGAAGGGTTTGAACAGAGAAGTGACATGACCTGACTCAAATTTTGAAAGACTAACTCTGGCTGCTGTGTTGAGAAAAGACTCAATAGGGCTGAGACTACTATGTGTGTGTGTGTATGTGAACCCGCCAACTGCCATGTTACTCTGAGAACATGTGAGGCATTCGACTTGAAGAGGAAATCTTGATCTCTTCAAATATAAATGAGTATTATAGTTTATAGGGTTATCCTGAAGATATCATGGAAAATGAATTTGAAAAACCCCACGGTCGATTATAAAACAGTATAAATTGTAGGGGATCCCAGAATATGTAGTTGAATGTGAACTATATTGATACTTCTTAAAATACAATGAGTTTTAAGTTTTTAAAAAATAATATTAAGGTCAAGTTGTAGGGGAGAGGGCAGTAGCGTGGTTAGCTCAAAGAGACCTTATCTTAGGATCCAAAATATAGGTAATGGTTCAGAGAACTTGTTAAAAAATCTATGCTCATGTCATCCGGTCTACATTATAGCATTCCTTCTGCTTCTGCAATAGGCTATGGGTTATTTGTGGAAAGATATTGGGTGCTGTTAGGTCTTGCATACAGTGGACATTTAATATATTGTTTTTTCATATCTATAACCATGTTGCCAAGGGGAATAGAATAAGGAAAAAACTAATTGCCTCTTGTATGGTTCTGACAACTTGTTATTTGCACACTATTTCCTAGTCTGCAGCAAATTGCACCTATTATCATTCCATGGCATTACAAATCTTATTGTTTTTTACTCTCTTTTCTACCTAATCAAACACTTAAACCTGTGAACAATATCTTCATGCTGTTCCTCCTGTGAATTTTAGCTGGAGATTAAACCTAATGAAGAGATCTAGAATGACCTGAATAAGTCTTTCAATGGAAGGTTTCAGTCCTTTTATTCTGTCTGCTGTCCTTCATTGTGAGTCACCATTGATAAAACAAGAGTACATGTCCTAATTACTGAATGCATCCATGTAACAGTGAACCCCTTGCTACTGGGCAACCCCAAACTATTTAAGCCTGAGTGCTCCTTGGTTTCATGGGAGGCTCTGCCAGATACAGTGTTGCCAATGCGAAATCACAGTGACAATTTCTTGAATGAGGCAGATATTGGATTCATAGTCAGAAGGATGCTACTGGAGATCATTAAAGTGGTAACACATTTCGACTTTTCTTTAGCACATGAGTACAAATTATGGACAATCCCGCCTGTGCTCTAAAGCAAGATCCCTTATTTGATTTTGATTTCTGGGGTCAGACAGACCTGAATGTCCCATGTGGCCATATCAAGGGGACAGCTTCCCCTTTGACTGCCCATCTGGGGTAGATCACCTGGATCCTTAGTCTACACACTCTTGGCAGCCTATCTTTTCTAAAAGTCAAGCTGCATTCTCAGATTTGGGTGCCCAAGTCTTGCCGCTAGAGAGTAGTGCTGAAGAGGACAGCTCCCTGTGGGCCTCTTGCAGGATGGCAGTCAAAGCCACCAGAAGCTGGTCACTGCTCTCTTGCAGGGTGCAGAGGCCACAACCACATCAGGGAGAGAAAGGGAAGGCCTAGTGTCAGCTGTGTCTTTCGTGAACTGAGCTGCCGGCCCTGACCTTCTCACATGAAAACCGGCTCTCTAAAACAGACGCCCTCTGCTTGGCGCCTGGCTACATCAACTCACTCATTGACATCCTCACCTCAGGCTCTGATCCTAGGTTATATATATATATATATATATATTAATGCATGTCAGAAGAATGCCCTCTGGAACACAAGCAATGAGTGCACGAATGTTTCAGGATTGATCATGGTGCAGATTTTTCATGATGTCAGACAAAGTCATGTAAAAAAAAAGTCTGCTGCTATTCAGAAATTGAACCATTTTCACTTAACAATGGAGAATATAAATATATATTTCAATAACTTTAGGGGGTGCAAGTAGTTTTGGTTACGTGGTTGCATTGTGCAGTGGCAAAGAAGTCTGGACTTTAAGTGTATCCACCCCCGATCTGTGCACATTGTACCCAATAGGTGATTTTTTTTTTTTTGTCTCGCCATTCTTTCTGCCCCCTCCCTGTAGGAACTGAAATAATTGAAAGGCTATTTCAAAATAATTCTCATAAAGGGGTGTACAAATAAATTTCATAAAATACAAGTATAAGTCAGTATATTTTACAAATCAATTAAAAATGATTAAGACAGTAATTCAAGGATTAGAAAGCTATCTAGTATTTTTATTTGCTTTTTAAATGGTCTTTATAAATTTAGATTTTAAAACTCTTTGCAATTCAAACACAGATTAACAGTATATATTTCAGTGTAGATGGTCTGGAGGTTTTGTTCTTGGTATCTTCATCAGTCTTACTGGTGCCATAATCTTCTAATTTATTATAATTTATTAGCTCAAACATAATTTGTAACTATTGGAAACTTTGAGCTGTGTATCTGATGAAAATTCTAAGATAAATTATTTGACAATTATTATACAGAGCCACTCAGAGTCATAATTAATTCATTAAGTTACTTTTATTTAAAACTGAAACAGAGAAGGAAAAGAGACCAAAAACAAAAATTCAGAGATTTTAGGGATCTCATAAGAAAGGTGAGATAAGAATTTGCTTTACGAAAAGCAACAATGTACATGAATTAATTGGTTGTGTTGGTCTGTGAACAGAGGACAATTGCTAGAGAAGCCCAGCAGAATGTTTGAATACATTGAGGGATTTTGTTATCCATCATCCTACTTTCTAAGAACCCAACTGCCTGCGCCTGATGGTTTTGTGAATAAATGCTTTTAAGAACAACAAAAAATGGGAACTGATGTCTCTTTCCAACTAGACTTTCGTTAATCACTGATAGGGACAATTTTCATGGAGATTAAATTGGTGCTTTAAATTTCTTGTGCTAGTGTTTCTCGGAGGGTGCTCAGTTGGCATGTTATATTATCACTGAAATCCATTCAATTGAACCCGTTTTGTCTTTGCTCTTCCATATCCCTTCATCATGCAGCTCTGACCATGTGCCTCTTCTGGATAAAATGAGATTAAAGAAACTTGGAAGAAAAGATTCTATTGCAGAACAGCAGCTGTGAGACTCTCCCTGTGCTCTGCGGAGTGTCCTGATGGGCTTGGGGGTCCGACTCTCATGGCAGCTGGATGGTGGAGATATGTGGCAAGATCTAGTTCTGTCTCGGTGTGTTTGCTTGTCTTCTTCATTTTTCATTTTCTTTTCTCCTCTCGCCTTCATTTCCATAAACTCACAATGCATTATCTTCTCTTTATATTTGTATAGTTCTTTAGTATTTGAAATATAATGTCGCTGGTGTGTTTTGATTTGGACTTCCTTATAGCAATCCTGGGAGGTAGATAATAAAACCTTTATTTTACAGATGTTGGGAAAAGTGAATAACTCAGGTTCTCATTATGCCCTGAGTAGTGGTGTACTTTTAAACAAACTTCTCTGTCTGAGTAGAACTTGGTTTTATCTTTCCTGCGCAGGACATACATACTCAGGGCTTTAGGATTTTTTCTATTTTAAGGGCTTTTAAAGTTTTCGTGCATATGTGTGATGCAGTACTCGGCTTTTGGGCAACGATAACCAGGTGTAGTTTTTTGAATGACCTACTCAACTTCACAGTGCCTGACTCAGAATAAGAGGTTGTAGAGAGGGCAAAACTAAGTTTTGGAGGTAAGACACTAGCTAGGTAACTTGAGGGAGTTGGCTCAATGCCCCGACCCTGAGTTCCTCCATCTATAAGGTGAAAATATTCATGTCTTAACATCACAGGATTGGTATGGAATTGAAGATGACACATTCTCACACCTAGCTGCTGCTGGCGTGTGGTATATGCTCTTGCCATTGGTCCCTGAGGTGACTGCCTAGAGCATCAACTCCTAAGGGCCTCATATCTATGACCTGCAGGCCCATGAGCCACCTCTGCACAATTTCACCCTGTGTTAAGATGACAACAAATGTCACCGTGTAGTGAGTGCCTCTGAGTGTCCCTGGTTACAGAGCTCCTACCCCAGCCTCCATTCCTCCTTCGCAGGAGTGAGGTCTCCATAGCCCTGGGTACCCTAGTGAGACCCTTGATCCCCTTTCCTTCACACTCCCAGCCTCAGCACCACAATATGACTTGGAGATTGTGTGGTCCAATTCCATTGTGCCATAAAAACCCAGGAGAGTCCATCTGCACACTCTCTCCTTCAGTTTCTGGAGTTCTTGTCTGCACTTGTCATCTGAAGGTCTCCTCACCTTCTTGCTTCCCCTTCATGGTAGAGGTCCCTGCAGCCCTTTCAGGTGTGGCTGTTTTCTTTCCTTCACCTCTGTTCCCCAGACCTGGAGATGTGGCAAATGTCCTTCCTGCTGCTTCTAGATGATTCATCCTCCACTCTCCCCAGGCCCTTCCTCACCACCCTCCTCTAACTCCAGCACTCTTCCTTCCTCAACCACGCTCACCCCTGCTCACTCCTGCTCTCCCAGGCTCACTTCTTCTCTTAGTTCTTGAATTTCAATATTGTGGATGCATCTGCCTATGGCCTGGGCTCCCTTCATCTCAATCTCCTTTCCCCAGTCATCCCACCTCACCCCTTCATTAGCCGATCTGGTCACTCCCAAGAACAGCTGCCCCTGCCAGGTTCCAGGTGCTGCTGACCTCACCTGTTCTTTCCGACTCACTCTGTTTAATGCATGAACTCTGGCCTTGGGATGGTCTACTTGTTTAAAGTCCCTCCCTCTCCGTGTCCTCACTGCACTCCCTCCTCAGCCGAGATTCCACAGATTCCACCATCATCCTGCCTCCCTTGCCCTTCAGAACCTCTACCTCACCCCCTCACCTGGTCTAGTCACAGATGCTTCTGTCTGGAGAAAAACACATGACATGATCTCTCTCTCTATTTGTCCCCAGTTAGTCAAGTGGGCCCTGAGGCTGACCCTTCCCTCCATTCATCGTGGGCTCCCTGAACGACTTCACAGGACACTTCTCACTTTTCCCACAGCTTCAGCTCCTACCCCACCCCCTGTTCCCTAGCAGGAGCCCAGACAGCACCCAGAAACTCCAAGGGTTCCATATATGCCTCCTCCTTGCCTAGCCTCTGCAGTACCATAGACAGGAACAAGGAGGGCCAGAGCATTGGAGGCCCCAGCCAGGACCACCACCTCATCCTTACCCTCCATCTCCCAACCCAGTCACGGGCTAACCACCTCCACCTGCCCCCTGGCCACGAGGACGAGTTCCAGCAGCCACATCGGAGTCCGGGGCCCTAGGCTGTCTTCAAGTCCCACAAAGGATTTTTTTTTTGAGTTGGAGTCTCACTCCGTTGCCCAGACTGGAGTACAGTGGCACACTCACAGCCACCTCAGCATCGACCTGCTGGGCTCCAGAGATCCTTCCGCCTCAGCCTTCCGAGTAGCTGGAACTAGAGGTGTGCTACCATGCCCAGCTAATTTTTGATTTATTGTAGAGACGAGGTCTTGCCAAGTTGCCAGGGTGGGTTTCGAACCTGTGGGCTTGGCCTCCTGAAGTGCTGGAATTACAGGCTGAGCCACCGAGCCCAGCCCCCCTCAAAGGATTCTAAGGGAGGGAGGTGCCAGCCTGCAACCCTCCTGCTCCTTTCCTGTCCTTTTTGCCTTTACTGCACTTGTCCCATCTTCTTGTCTATTCCTTTGTCTATTTACCCCCAGAATGCGAACTCCGTCCGGGCAGGGACTTCTGTCTGGTTCATGTACTGCTCGCTCCCCAGGTTTTAGAACAGTGCTTGGTGCAGGGCAGGAAGTAACTAGCTTTTATGCACCAAATGGACAAGGGAGCGCCCCCTCTCCTTTTATAACCTGGCTTCCTGCTTCCTGAGAAAATAGGAACAACTAGGTAAGAATCTCCACACATCCCACCACCCTGACTACCAAGGAATTGTGCTGGATTCTCCCCTTCTATGTTGAAATAATTCCATTTTGCTTCCCTTGTGGGCTTGCTTGCCTTATTTGATAAGTGTTATGTTATTTATTTTGGTGGTCATTTTAGGGCTTATAGTATGCAATGTTTCATCACATCCTAGCTTTAAGTAACATTATAGCTCTTCACATATGGTATAAGAACCTTACCCAGCCAGGCTTGGTGGCTCAGCCTGTAATCCCACGCCTTTGGGAGGCTGAAGTGAGTGGATTGCCTGAGTCCGCGGGTTCGAGACCCGCCTGGGCAGCGAGACCTCATCTCTACAATAAATCAAAAAATCAGCCGGGCGTGGTGGCACATGCCTGTAATTCCGGCTACTTGGAAGGCTGAGGCGGAAGGATCGCCGGAGCTCAGCAGGTTGAGGCTGTGGTGGCCAGAAGCGGCCACTGCACTCCAGCCTGGGCGACAGAATGAAACTCCAACTCAAAAAAAAAAAAAAAGAATCTTACCCCAGTAGACTTCTATTTCCCTCTGAGTCTTTGCTGTCTTACATTTTGTTTCTATGTATGTTATAAACCCACAGGGCAGTGTGATTATTTTTAATTTAAAGACATTAACATAATTTAAGATATGTTTTATTTATTTATCCAGACAGTTATCATTTTTGGTGTTCTTCCTTGTTGCGGATCCATATTTTCATCTGCTGTCATTTTACTTCTACCCAAAAGACTGCCCTTAGCATGTTTGGGAGTTCACATTAGGAGATACATTTTCTCAGCTTTTGCATGTCAACAGAAATCCTCATTTTACTTTTGTATTTGGAAGATGGAATTCTTTGATGATAGTCTTTCTTCCAGTCCATTCTTATCTATTAGAAAGTCGTGTCTTGCTCCTTTGTCTTCTGGCTCGCACTTTTCCTAATGAGAAGTCTCCTGTCCTTCTTGTCTTTCTCCCTCTGTATGTTCTGTGTGTTCTCTCTCCGCCTGAGTTAAGATATCCTGTTTTCACTGGTTTTAAGTAAGGTGCAATTTTCTTTATGTTTCTTATGCTTGCAGTTCATTGATTTGCTTGAATCTATGGGTTCATAGATGGAAAATTTGGAAAAACTTTGGCTGTGATTTCTCCTCTTCTTTTTCCAATTCCTCTTTCTCAGTCCTGTCTTCTGGGGTCTCGTGTTACATGTTTGTTAGGTTGCGAGAAGCTTCCCCCAGTCCAGTGAGACTCTGTTTCTGTTTTCAGTCTTTGATCTCTCTGTGGTTCATAAAGGATAATTTCTATTGTTATATCTTCAGGCTTCATTCATCTTTCTTTCTGCAAAATTGAATTTGCTCTTCATCCCACCCAGTGTACTTTTCATCTCAGATATTGTAATTTTTATATCCAGAAGTTCAATTTTTATTTTTTCTAGATCTTCTGGGTCTCTGCTATGTGCTCAAACTTTCTTTTAGTTTCTTGGGAATATGGAACACAGTTATAATAGCTTAGTTTTTTAATTTTTAATTTTAAAGAGGTGGGGTACAATTCAGGGCTAGGTACACACATGTTCATTACGCGGGTACCCTTGTTAATGTGGTGTGCCCCCTCCTCTCCAGGCAGATTCCCACTACTGCCAGTCCTACTTCCCTGCTCCCCTCCCAGCAGTTTCCCACTACTGCCAATCATTCTCTTATAGTCTTATGATAATTATAACCATAATGTCTTTGCCTGTGATTGTGTGATCTGTGTCGGTTTTGGCTGATTGAGTTTTCTCCTTACCATGGGTCATGTTTTCCTGCTTCTTTATATGCTTGGTGACTGTTGATAGGATGCCACACATTGCGGGTTTTACCTTGTTGTGTATTCTTGTAAATATTTTTGAGCTTTGTTCTGACATACAGTTAAGTGATTTGGAAACAGATCACTCTATTTGGGTCTTAGTTTGAGCTCTCTTAGGTAAGACTTGACTGATGTTTAGTTTGAGGTTAATTTTGCACCATTACTGAGAAAAGCCTTTCTGAGTACTCTTCCTGAGTTCCCATGATTTGGATTGCTTTCCACTTTGGCTATTGGTAACAGGAACAGTTCCTGGTTCTGTATGAGCTCCTCACAGTGTTCTTTTTTCCACCTCTCTACACCTTTCAGATGGTAGTTTCTCTAAATCTGTCCTCCAGAAGTTTCCCCACATGATATGAGGATCCGCACTCAGCTGAAGACTGAGGGGGATCCACTGCAGATCCCTGGAGTACACATGCTCTCTCTATCGGAAACACACACACACACACACACTCTCTCTCTCTCTCTCTCTCTCTCTCTCTCCCTCTCTCTCTGAAGCACTCTCTCTTTCTCTCTCTGTCTCTGAGAAGCGCTCTGTCTCTGTAAAGCACTCTCTCTCTCTCTCTATCTGTCTGAAGCTCTCTCTCTACGGTGCTTGCCCCACACTCTTAACTGCCCATGCTTTCAATGCCATCTCCTCAGTTCAGAGAGGCCCTAAGCTCCCTTCCCTACATCATGCAAATTCTCTCCATGCCAAAAACTGAGGCAAGTGTGGGGTTATCTCTCATTTATTTCCCATTTCTCAAGGGTCCTTATTTTTCATTGCTTGATGCTTAATGTCTTGAAAACTTTTTATCCATATATTTTGTTTGATGTTTTTATTGTTCCAGGTGGGATAATAAATATAGTCCCCCTTAGTCCACCTTGCTGAAAGCAGAAATTGGATCTACCATTTTAATTTCTGTGGATTTGAGCTTAAATTAGTTGTTCTTAAAAAATCCCAAGAACCCTTCGGATTAAAGATGCTAAATGCAAATAAAATTTTGAAAATAAGCATCTCAAAATTATAAATAGAATCAAGTTAAGAAGGTATTAGCAACATAGTAATTAGGGTGTGCTTACTGTGATCCAAGTAAAACTTCTCATAGTAAATTAATCTTAAATATACAAATAGGGCTATACAATTAAATTGATAATTTGAAAGACATTTTATTTTTTAAATTTAGACTTAAAACTGATCAGGAAAAATAAATTATAAATCAATATATATTCCACACTTATAAATAATTATTTTCTGCTGACCATTAATATTTTCAAAAATTAATTTGTTATCCATTAAAGCAAAATAGGCAATGTAAGGACAACACATTTTATTTGTTTATTTATTTTTTTGAGGTGATGTTTCACTATGTTGTCCAGGCTAGGGTGCAGTGACACGATCATGGCTCATGGCAGCCTCAACCTCCTGGGCTCAGGCAATTCTCCTGCCTTAGCTTCCCAAGTATGCACAATTACAAGTGCACCACCACACACACCTAATTTTTCAATTTGTTTTTGTAGATATGAGGTCTTGCTATGTTGCCCAGGCTGGTCTCCAACTCCTGGGATCAAGCAATCCTCCAGTCTCACCCTCTCAAAGTGCAGGAATTACAGGAGTGAGCCACCACACCCGGCCCATATTTTAACAAAATGTTCATATACATTTTAAAAAATAATAATATTATAACAGAATGATGGTATGTTTGAGGTATAAATCAAGAATTGAGGCAACGATGAAATGGTACTGCCACTATGGAAAACAGTATGATAGTTCTTCAAAAAAATTAAACATAGAATTACCATATGGTCCAGCAATTCCACTTCTTAATAAATACTCAGAAGAACTGAAAACAAGGACTCAAAGAAATGATCTGCACACTCATGTTCATAGCAGCATTATTCACAATAGCCAAAAGATGGAAGCAACACAAATGTCCACTGATAGATGAATGGATAAACAAACTGCGGTAACACAACAGAATATTAACCAGCCTTAAGAAGGAAGGAAATGCTAGCATCTGCTACAATAGGGACAAACCTTGAGGACATTATGCTAAATGAAATAAACCAGTCACGGAAAGACAAATACCAAGCTGAGCATGGTGTGGCTCACGCCTGTAATTCCAGCACTTTGGGAGGCTGAGGTGAGAGGACTGTCTGAGCCCAGGAGTTCAAGACCAACCTGGGCAACATGGCGAGACCTTGTTTCTATAACAGAATCAAAAAAATTAGCCAGGTGTGGTGGAGCATGCCTGTAGTCCCAGCTACTTGGAAGGTTGAGGCAGAAGGAACATCTGGGTCCAGCAGACTGTGGCAGCTGTGCTTGTGCCACTGCACTCTAGCCTTGGGAACAGAGTGAGACTTTGACTCAAAAATAAAAAAAACTAAAAAAGACAAAATACCATAGAATTCCACTTACATGAGGTGCTAGAGTAGTCAAAGTTATAGAGACAGAAAGTGGAATGACAGATCCAGGGGCTGGGGGAGTGGAGAGTGGGGAGTTGGTCTTCAATGGTTACAGAGTTTCAGTTTGGGAAGATTAAAAAAAGCTCTGGAGATGGATGGAGGTGATGGTTGCCTAACAATATGAATGTACTTAATGTTCCTAAACTTACACTTAAAAATGGTTAGGATGATAAATGTTGTTGTGTATATTTTACCACAATTGAAAAAGAAAGCTACATAATTAAAAACAAAAAAGAATTCTGACAATGATTTTCTGGTCTTCTCTGAGCCCTGAAGTGCCCGGGCAAGGTATCTGTCCTTTGTCCACGGTGCGAGTTGCCTTTGTACCCCATTCTCCCCTGCTGGCACGCAGCCTTTCCTTGCAGGAATAGGAATGAGTGCTCTATGACACTGGAGCCGAGGACACTGAAACTGGGCACAGCTCATAGGGAGGTCTGGAACTAGGGACATTTCTCATCAGCCCTGCCCTCCACCATCCTTCCCAGGGGCTCCCGTGCTCTCTTTAATGAAGGATATGAATATTTCATGATAATCATCATTCTGTTTTGCCACATTAAGCTTATTGTACTAGTAAAGCTGAGGTCCTTCAGCTTTTCCCTATGAAATGCTGTGGTTTTTGCTTAAAAGTAAAAGCAATACCCTCCCAGGATTGTGAAAGTACAGCTCAGTAGCAACGCCGGTCTTAGGGAGAGCAACGCTCAGAGGTCTGGGCTGATTCAGGCTCCATCTGCATCTGTAATGAGAAGGTGCTTCCAAGAATAAGCTTGCAGCACCAGCAGAAGTGTGAGGTCCGGAAAGGAAGGAGGTGACAGTTCCAGCTTGCTCTGCGTCCCCCTGGCCTCACACAGAGCATGTGTTGAGCTCCAGGGTCCTTCTGTAGAGCAGAGTTGGTCTCCAGGAGTGTTAGAGGTGAGTAGGTGGGAAAGCCAGGCTGGGCGAGAGATGGGCCAGCAAGTGGAGCGTTGTCCCTGGAAATACAACAGAGGGTGTGAGTGTGTAGAGGCTCTCTCTAAAGTGCAGGAGTCTGTCGCCCCAATAAGCAGGCTCCCAAGCGACAGACGATTTTAAAATCGTAAAATAAACAGAGAGAGCAAAAAAACGAGAGAGAGCAAGGGAGGAGGGAGAGAGAGAGGAAGAGGGCAGAGAGGGAGAAAGAGGAAGAGAGAGATCTTCTCACAGTACAATGAGCTTTCCTACCTTTAGAATGTGTCGCCCCTAATGCAAGAGGTCCATCACTAGCATTGTTCAGGGGGGCTGTGTGAGTGAGTACTGGAGAGTTAGCATGGTCCTGCCTCAGAACGAATTCATAATCCAGAGAGGGCTTAACTCAAGAAGCATTCTGTGAGCAGGAAACTGTGGTTGATTAAAAGGCAATTAGACCCTGTTCCGGCTTAAGGAGGCTCCGATTCAGTGGAAGAATTAAGGCTTGTGTTTAAGTAGATTCAACAATGGTAAAAACGAATAAAAGAGGGAAGGACAAGGTGCTGCGATGTGTGGAGGAGGATGAGCTTCATTCAGGGTGAGTTAGGTTGGGGTGTTCTGAGCTAGGATTGCAGGTGGGTTTGTGGGTAGAGGAAAAGGCCCGGCCATAGCAGCCTGGGGGAAGATGGGAGGCGGGTGCTTCACGGGAGATTGGTGGGGGACTTATAGGGGAAGGAAAGATAGGCCAGGATCCCGCTAGGCCAGAGAGGGCTTTGAGGCTGAGATGTGCTCCCCTCTGAGAATGTGGGTGGGTCTGTCCCCAGCCACAGCCTGGGTAAGAATACACATCTGGTGTCTCACACGTCCACTGAAAGAGGCCACCTCTAACATGGAGAAGCCTGGAGGCCCAGGACCTCTCCCTCGGAGAGGCAGCCCCATCATCAGAATGCCAGGTGGACGTGTGCGGCAGGGATGTGTGCATAATGGTGTCATGGTGGTCCCATCCCCAGCCAAGCACTCTCAGGCTTATGTGAGACCTCTGGGGGACACACAGTGTCCAGGTGGGTCTATGGATCCAGATTCCAGGAGCAGCAGGTGATCCCGCTGGACCCGTCAGCTCAGAGGGTGGAACTTCCCTCCACCGGGTACCCTTGCTGACCGTGCTGTGGCCATACTGCTTCCTGTCAGATTGGACGTATACCCCAGCCAGGTGAGCCAGCCACCATTCCAGTCACTCGCTCACACATCAGGACAGCCCTCTGCCTGGCCACGACCTCCTCTCTAGCCCGGTCTCCTCTCCGGAGACCCCAGAAGACCTCTTCTCTCTTGGACACAGCCTCGCAGGTGGGGGATCAGTTTTGTGGCTGCTGTAAGGAGATCCGACAGACTGGGCAGCTCACACAGAGAGGTGTCATCTCCCAGTTCTGGAGACTAGAAGTCAGATCCAGGTGCCAGCAGAGTTGGTCCTTCTGAGCCTGTGAGGTAGAGTCTGTTCCAGGCCTCGCCCAGCTCCTGGTGGTTGTCAGTAGTCTTTGGCATTCCTTGGCTTGTAGATGCAGCACCCTGATCTCTGCCTTCCTCTTCACATGATTCCTCCCTGTGTCTTCACAGGGCCGACTTCTCATGAGGACACCAGGCATGTTGGCTTGGGGCCAACCATCCTCCATATGGCCTCATCTTACGTAATTATATCTGTAAAGGCCATGTTCCCACATAAAGTCACATTCTGAGATATTGGGGATTAGGACTTCAACACAAGAATGGAAGGGGACGGCTAATTCAACCCAAAGCAGGTGGTGCTTCTGGCCCTGGTGCTTCCTGTCCTCCTGCCATGGAAGCTTCTATCCACACCCTTTCTGCACCCTGAGCTGCCCAGTCCACCTCCCTGCTGTCCCAAGGGAGTCATCTGACTCTCCCAGCAGAGCAGGCTGGGGACACAGGCTGCCAGGTGGCAGGCTAGGGGCCGATGTGAGGGGTATGAGGGTGTTGCTCCTTCCCCCTACCACGGAACCTGCACCAGCACCAGTTTCCAGGCTTTGCTCTGTGATGTTTTTTGCTTCAGGCTCTTGCTTTCCTTAAAGGAAGGTTAACAAGTGGAGATTTTCACATACTTTAAAAAATAGATGCTTTGCATCATGATTTCTGCAGTCACCTACTCTCTTCTGAGAAACTGAATGTGATGAATGACCTTGAGCCTTTCTCCAGGCAGGAAGACATACGCTCCTGTCGCCGGTGTGGACACGGTGCCTGCCACTCAGTCTCTCTTCACTGGCTGAAGTGTTCCCTGCCAAGTCCGCTGTTTGGCCCTGTCACTTCATTAACGTTCATTATGGAACAAGAGGAATTTCACCTCTGACCTTCAACACCGCCAACCATGACTATCCTGCCAAATTCTAATTTCAGCTTCGGAAACAGCTAACCACCGCCAAAGGGGAGTCCCTGCCCCAACCTCCTTTACAATTATAAATACTTCAAAAGACTATAAATACTTTCAGAAAAATCACAGCCAATCAAGACACCATGTGCAGAGCCCTTGGGGTAAAAAACAACCCTTGTGCATGACCTTATCCTGGGCCACAGCATCCTGGCAGAGTGTTGCAGGGATTACTACCTGCCTTCCCTAGGTCTTGCCTTTGTGTCTTGGGTACTTCAGTGGCCACCATGGGCCCCTTGGCATGTATTTGTGCACAGTGTAGACTTTGAGACAGTGCTGCATTCTCCAGTGGGAACTGGAAAAACCATGAGTTCCTGTTTCCAAGGCTCAACAGAAAGAGCAGGGAAAGTGACATTAGGAAGCAAACGCTGATGAGGGCATATCCTGGAAGACTTCCTGGAGGAGGTAATCTTTGAGAATTCTAATGGGAGAGAATTATGGGAAGTGATCTGAATAAACATGAACCAAATTGCAGGGAATCAGATGTCTACAAACTGCTTTAGGCATTCATTCCTTTGATATCAGTAAGTCTTCATTCCTGCCTAGGGCAGGCAGGCCACAATGCCAGTGCAGAGACAGAGGAAATGGACTGGCCCTGGTCTTGTAAGGTTCATGCCCTTGTGAGAAGAAATCATAGGCAAGTCAATAAGTAACTGGTAGTAATGAGAATGAGGCACCTTGGGACCAGGAATAATGGGGTGGAGGATCCTACTGAGACAGGAGGTTGAGAGCATCTACAGAATGACACATCCCAGAGACCTCAGCATGGAGGTGGTAGAGTGTACCAGGGAGAGCCAGGCACTGAGTCAGGGCTGGAGCCAAGAGGGAAGGGATGTGGGAAGCAGGGCCTGGGTCTTACAAACTCCTGCCAGTGGAGGAAGAGAACATGGTGAGTTGGGACCCTGCTGGAGGAACTTGACATAAGAACGGTGCCATCCCAGCTGGGTTCAGGGGAGTCACCCCAGCAGCAGTGGGTGTGGTCCAAGACCTACTTCAGGAAGGCTATCGGAAGTTGTCGTTGTCCTGAATTGGAGTGAGAAGGCTGGGCATGGACAGAAGCAGTGGGTCCAAAGAGATGCTTTGGAGGAGGAAGGGACAGGATCGGACACTGGCTGGAGAGGGGGGTGAGGAGGAAGTGGAGCTCGAATTGCTTTTTTGGCTTCTGTTCCAAACAGCTGGATGGATGATGGAGCACTTGAAGCCATGGCATTTTGGGCACATGTAGTTTAGGATGCTTTTGGCCCATACAGGTGGAGAAGCCAAAGCAATAAAATGACATGTGGAAATAGAGCTGAGGTAACACGAGGTACCTGGGCCTTCTAGGACTGAGCCCTGAGGATGGTGGGTGTTTATGAGGTGAAGGAGGAGCCTGTCGGATGGCAGAGGAGGAGTCATCAGAGAGGTGGAGGAGAGCCGGGTACAGCAGGGAAGGGTATCATCTAGCTAACTGGCTAAAGTGATGTTTAGAAGCCACAGAACCCTGCTCTGGATATAAACTAGCCTTTCCTGCCGTGTAGGACACTGGCCACCCAAAGAGCTATGCCTGAAGCCTGCTTTTCCTCATCTGGGAGCTGGGATCTGTTCCCGGCCTTGCTCCTGACTCTTGGAAACCTGGGTAGTTAAGAAAAATCCTAACTAGAAAGAGGAAGAATGTCAGAGAAGTTACTCAACATGAACGTGCTTCAAAGCTCCCTATAAGCCATCCAGTGCTTATCCATGCACGGAGCCTCTGTTTCTGTTCTCTTACTTTACTTGCTCTCCTAGAGTGTGGTCTAATGCCTGACAAGGCCAGCTGGCCTGGGTTCTTACCCGAGACTCTCAGTTCCCAGTCCTACAACAGTAGCAGACTCCAAAGTGGACCTCTGAATATTTGGAGGCTCTGATGCTCTGGCATGAGGTTTGCCTTCTGGTTCACCAGTTCTGAGGTGGGTCCAGAGATGTGGTCACCCCACAGTCTCAGAAGCAGATACCTAGTCTCCTTCCTAGGCCAAGGCCTCACGCAGGGCCGGAGCTTACATTTGCTGGGCTCTGGGCCTGTCCCGACTCAAGAACCTGATCTGTAATTCCTGACTGAAGGGCTACCAGGCCCAGTCCAATCCCACACCTTCTCTGAGGAAGCACGGAACATTCTGGAGAGTAGGATATAGTCTTTCTGTCCCCCTTTTTCTAGTGGCTCATCTAGTTGGGCTCCTCAGAAGACAGGATGTGGCTCAAATGGCAACTCTCCATCCTCATGGCTGTGCCAAGACCCTCTCGTTTTCCTGAGAAAGCCTTCCACATGCCTTAGATGGATCCAGAGACGTGTGCCTGCCACCCTGGCTACACCTAGGCTTTATAAGAGAGAGCAGAGGAAGGGCTCCATTCAGCCCGGTCCAGTTTGGAGGCTCAAACAATGCAATGGCCGCAGACATTTCAGGATACCCCACAAGGATGCTCTGAGGGGTTTGAGGTTCAGTATGGTCTTTGTTCTGGCACAGTGCCCCTCGTAGGACCAGCTGAGAGTCAGAGCCTGACTTGTTTACAAACACTGACTTGGCACCTGCCCGAGTGCCTCGAAGGGGTCTGAGGCCAGGCAGGCTGGGGAGTTAACATCCCTTCCCACAAGGGGTGCCAGGATAGCAGGTCTCATAGTTGTGGGGGCTGAGTAAGAGTCCTAATCTCTCCCAAGGAACTCAAAAGCTGCACCCAATGACAGCAGGGACAGCCAGGGACACCCTAGGATCAGGATATGAGTTCAGGCTTCAGACTCAAGCAGAGAACTCTGGGCTTGGACGCCAACCCCATCCCATGCAGCTGTGGGACGAGTTAGCTCCTAAGCCTCAGTCGCATGTCTCAGAATGAAGACCCAACTGCTAGCTACGAGTTGTGAAATTAAACTGAGTCTTTGAATTCCTGCAGATTAGTCAAGAGGCCTCTGGAGGCAGGAAAAAAAAGGTCTGTACAAGAATAAAGACATGGCAATACACCTGGTTTGCTGGGGACAATGCAGGCCACATGTGGGCGATCCCAGGCACCAGTCTTTGGGGGCCATGGGTCAAGCCAAGAGGAACTGGTATGTGATCTGGCTGGCCAGGCCTGGCAGAGCAACACTGCAATTGAAGAAGACAACACCAATATCAGAGTTCAAGTCAGGCCAGAACAGGGGACAGGATGAAGAGTTGGCTTGGGGTTGGGGACAGTCCATCTCTTCGATGGGCCATAGGTAGGACAGGCATTTGTTTATTCTCAACATCTTTGCCTTTCAATTTGCAGAGACTCTATGTATCAGCTGTTTTGTGTTGCTGTAAAGAAATTCTCAAGACTGACTAATTTATAAAGAGGTTTATTCTGGCCCACGGCTCTGCATGGCAGCAGCATCTGCTGGCTTTCTGATGAGGCCTCAGGAAGCTTCTACTCATGGTAGAAGACAAGGGGGACTGACGTGTCACATGGCAAGAACAGAAGAGAGACAGAGAAGGAAAGTGTCAGGCTCTTTTAAACAACTGGCTTTTGGGAGAACTCATTCATTACTGCCAGGACAGCACCAAGTCATTCACGAGGGATCCATGCCCACGACCCAAACACCTCCCACAAGGCCCCAACTCCAACACTGGGGATCACATTTCAACATGAGGTTTGGAGGAGGCAACAATCCAGATGGTATCATATTATTCTGAATTATGTTGAGACGATAGAAGATACTTCCTAAAATTAACCTACATGTCCCGTAGTAAATAGTTTCCAAAAGCATGTTCTTTATTGTCATCTCTAGCAATCTGTTCTCCTGTTGTGCTGGTACATCTTTTCTGCGCCCCCATGATGAAGAAGTCCTGGTAGTTTTCTATTAGTTGATCATCTTGGGTCTAAGATTGGAGGGCTGGTGGGTGTGTGCTGCAGTTTCTCCTGAAAACATTGGGGCCCGGGAGACCTTGCCTTCAAAGTGTTTCTGGGCTGAGTGGAGACTTTGTTTTGGTGGCTTGGTTCCCTCACTTTCAGGAAGGCTTGGTTCCCTCACGTGTTATCTGTGATTCTTCTCCCAAAGATAGTAGATGGAAAGTTACAGACTACAAATTCTGCCATTCAGGGTGCTTTTCACTGTAGCTTTTATGGATACAGAGCTCATTTCTTCATTTGTACAGAAACTTTCTCCTGTAATCCAAGCTGTATTTGTTGTTGGAAAAGGAATGCTTGAGTGAGTTTTGACAGTTTGTTTCTTTCAAAAACTTGGTCCATTTCATCTAAGCCATTGAATGTATTGGCATATTGATCATAATATTTATTTAATGTCTTTTGTAACTTTTCTTGAGTCTTGTTTTATGATTTACAATGGTAAATGTTCCAGGTGAACTTCAAAATAGAGTGTATTATGTTGTTGCATGGAATATTTGATGACAAGTAAATTGTTTGATGGTGCTGTTCAAGCCTTCTATATCATTGTGGATTTTTTTCCATATGTTCTACCAATTATTGACAAAAAGTTATTGGAACCTTTGTTGATGATTATGAATTTGTCTATTTCTTCTTGTAATTCTATCAGCTTTTGCTTCATGTATTTTGAATGCCTATAATGAGATGCATAAACATTTAGAATTGCTATGGTCTCTTGATGAGTTGATCCCTTTACCATCACGAAATGACCTTCTTTGTCCTTGGTGATATTCTTTGCTTTGAAACTTACTCTGTCTGATGTTAAGATCACCACTCCAGATATATGGTTGATTGTTCTTAGATGACATATCATTTTCCATCCTTTTACTTTTAATATATTTAATATGCTCGTGTCTTTATACATAAAGTGGGCTTCTTGTAAGCAGCATAGTCTGGCTTTTTATACATCTACCTTTTAATTTAGTCAATTTATGTTTAACATGATTATTAATATGTTTCAGTTGGAGTCTATGGTCCTTCAATTTGTTTTCTATGTATCCCATCTGTTCTTTATTCCCCTTTTAGCCCTCACTGGGGTTAACTGAATAATTTTTATTATTCCATTTTTTCCCCTTATATGGCTTATTAGTTAAAATTTTTTGTTTTGTTATTTTAGTGGTTGCCTTGGGGTTGATAGTATATCTCTTTATCGCAGTCCACCCTGAAGTGATATCGTGTATTTCCATTTCTTAACTCCCAGTCTTTATGCTAAGGTTTACATTCATTGTACTTACACACATGTAGGAACCTTCATAGTATGTTGTGGCTTTAAGTGGTCAATTTTCTTTTAACGAGATCAATATAATAAGACAAATATTAATGCATTTTCTCATGTGGTTACCATTTCTGGTACTCTTCATTCCTTTGTGTAGACCCACAGTTCCATTTGTGTCATTTTTCTCTGGATGGACTCTCGTGATCATTTCTTGTAGTACGACTAATTCTTTCAGTTATGTTTTTCTGAAAAATAAAAGGCTTTGTTTTAACTTCAGTTTTTGGGAGATATTGTAGGCAGGTGTAGAATTTGGGCTGACAGCTTTTTTGTTTTTGTAATTTAAGTATATTGCTCCATCTTCTGCCTGTATGGTATCTGATGAGAAATATGCTTACATTTTGCCATTCTTCCCCTGCATGCAAAATGTCACTTTTCTCTGGCCACTTTAAGATTTTCCTGTCCAACACTAATTTTGAGCAATTTGATTATGATATTCCTTCGTTCAGGTTTTTCTTCATGCGGTTTCATCATGATCAAGTCTCAGTGAACTTCTTGCGTTGATGAGTTTATAATCTTCATCAAATTTACAAAAAAATTGTGGCCATTATTTATTCAAATATATTTTGAATCCTACCTTCTCTCCTCTTCTTCAAGGATCCCAACTACACATACATTAGGCCATTTTAAGTTGTTCCACATGTCACTGATTCTCTTTACACTTAAAACCATCACCACCACAAAAAAAACCTCTTATTTTTTCTCTATATGTTTCATTTTGGAGAGTTTCTATTGCTGTGTCTTCAAGTTCACTAGTATTTCCTTCTGCAACATGGAATCTGCCATTAATCCATCCAGCATGTTTTGCATTTTAGACATTATAGTTTTCATCTCTAAAAGTTTAATTTGTTCTTTTTATGCCTTCCACATCTTTACTTAACTTTTTGAACATATGGAATACAGTTATGGTAACTTTTAATTTCTTTGTCTGTTAATTCTAACATCTGCATCAGTTCTGGGTCTGTTTTGATTGATTTATTTTTCTCCTCATTATAGGTCATATTTTTCTATTTCTTTGCCTGCCTAGTACTCTTTGATTGGATGCCAGATATTGTGAATTTCATCTTGTTGGGTGTCGGGTATTTTTATATTTCTGCAAATATTCTTGAGATTTGTTCTGGGATGCAATTGAGTTTCTTGATCCTCTCTGGTCTTGCTTTTAAGATTTGTTAGACAAGATCCGAACCTCATTTAATCCGGGGTCTTTATTCCCCATGACTACAGCAAGTACTAAGTACTCTACCCAATGCCCTTTGAGGTTTCCTGTTTGGCTAGTGGGAACAGGCAGCATTCCAATACTTATGTGAGTGCTAGGCACTATTTCCTCTCATCCTTTAAGGTGATTTCTTTCTTTCTTGGTCTTGGGCAGTTTCCTCACACTTGGTTCCATGATGCTGCGTCTCTGCAGATCTCTGGGACTCTGCCCTACTGAATATAGTGGTATTGGTTTCCCCAAACCCCTGACTCTATCATCTCCCCTCAGGACTCTATCATCTCCCCTCTGCTGGGCTTTGCCTGGGTTACCCCTCTCTGTGCTGTGGCCTGAAAACTCAGGGCAGTAAACTGGGCTCCCACAGGGAGCACCTCATTTCTTTAGCATCCCACAGGGATCACTGTCTTTTGTGACCTGATTCCAGTGCTTTGAAAATGGTTGTTTCGTGTTTTGGGTCTGGTTTTTCTGTTGTTGTTGTTGTTCTTTATTTCGTGTGGAAGGGTATGCTTGGTCCCTTTTACCTACATGTGGGCCAGAAGGGAAGTGACAAGGCCTCACATTTTTGTGCTCCCCATCCCCACTAGGTCTGTTTTCCTCATCTCAGTGCCCAGTGTCTGAAATGGCACCTGACACTCAAAGGATAATGAACGCATGTAGATCACATGAGTAGATGAATAGACACCTTTAACTGGGGAGTAAGAAAGAAAGTTGAAGGCATTTTTCACAAGCTGAAGGAGTGTAACTGCTACTTTCACAAATATTTGTATATGAGTCTTGTTTCTCATGGTGGTAGTCTTGAGGCCAAGGAACCTGTCAAAATTATTCTTACAACACTCTTGAGGCTTAACAACTCTGTCTTGAATACTGTAGGCTTTTAATATGTGTTTGTTTAATGAATACTTCAGAAGTCATTTACGTGTGTGTGTGTGTTTGTGTGTGTGTGTGTGTGTGTATAACACACTTGGGTTGCTGCATGAATATAAAAAATTTGTGGCTGGGTCTTTCTTCTCTGCTCTAGCATTGTGCTGTCAATCTCTGGCAGCCCCAGTTAGTAACAGATCCCAGGACAAGAGGTTGAAAGATGCATGACCCAGAGCAGTGTTAACTTAATTTGTGATGCCTTAGTCTTTTCAAGGTTTTCAGATCACTAGAGGACAGAAAAACTGAGAGACAGAGAAAGTTAAAGCAGTAACATCAGCTGCTGTTGAAATCCAGTCACAAATAAAATTGCAATGTAAGTCAGTTGGAAAACAGAAGTGAGTCTTCACATGTGCAAACCCTAGGATAGAACACGACCATGTCTGTTCACTATCTCACCCCAATCCAGTAATTAGTCAGTTACCATGGACGTAGCATTTTTAGGAAGAGCTATCTCACCTCATTGGAGCTTGCTTATACAGAGGGGCTGGAGGATACAAGACAAGGCTGACAGAAGGGACTTCAAAGCAGCTTGTATTGAGGGCACTGAAGGAAACAAGCGTCGACCACAAAGGCGATCAGAATCGACTAGCAAGACACAGACATATATTCCCAACCAGAGGCATGGCTGTACCATTGAGTTGGGGGATAATAGGCTGGGACACAGAAACAAATAATCCCTCTGGCCGAACCAAAGCAGAGGCCATGGAAACCGAGGAGTAGAATGTTTGGGAAAGCAACTTTCCCACTTTCACCCCGTTCAGAGTGATTTTTCCCATTTTCAATCTGGTAACAGAATCGGTCCACCAGCACGGCATTTTAGATACAGCTAGGAGGAAATCAAGCTGCTAGCGATAGTGAGCCAGGAGGCCCTCAGAGGAGCCCGGCCGCCAGTCTTCCCTCCCGAAGGTTCTGAAACCAGTCAGCCCGAGTTCATCCTCCCAGGGTGCGGCAAAAGCCTGCAGCGCCACATTTGATTTTTAAACCCTGTGTGCTTCCTCACCTAGATTACATTGCAATGTAATCAATACCCGGTCTTAAAATATTTTATGGCCAATTTTATTGCTAGGTGGATTCTATTTGGTGATTACAAAATATTCTGGTTTTCAATGGTCTTGGTTCTTCAGCTTCCTCCATATGTGGGCTTAGTTTTTCAGAGAAGATGTGGGAGGCATGGAGCCCCCAGAGAGAG
Source organism: Cephalopachus bancanus (assembly GCA_027257055.1). NCBI lineage: Eukaryota > Metazoa > Chordata > Mammalia > Primates > Tarsiidae > Cephalopachus > Cephalopachus bancanus. Next base: position 4,830,509 of record JAPVLO010000135.1, on the reverse strand, counting down.
ACCCTGAGACCCTGAAAAATTCCAGAAAAGGACAAACCCTGACGTTAAAGCTGTGGGCTCCGCCTCCCTCCCTTCTCCCCCCGACCCGGAGCTGAGAAAATCCGTTGCGTGCACTGCCCTCTTGTGGTCATGTAGCAGATGAGACACTTCAAAGGCAGGTTACGAGGACTAGCGGTTTTGTGCAACAGAAATATGGTCTCTATTAGCAAAAGCGTTACCGATGGTTCCTTTTTTCACGTACGCGCGCGCGCGCACACACACACACACACACACACACACACACACACACACACACACACACACACCACTGAAGCAACTGAGATCTTACACCATGATTGTTCTCTGTCATAAGGAAATAACATGAATATTAGATTTTTAAAAAAATCTCAGAATTGTAGATGAGGATTCCAAAATCATAGGCTCTCCAAGCTGGAAAGAGTATCTGAGACAAACTTGTTCAAATCTCCACCAATCCCCTTTGTAAAAATTAGAGAAGACTTGAACTCAGAGACGTGGAGTGACTTGCTTAAGATCGCACAGCAAATTGCAGGAAGTTTTGGGAGCAGAGCCTTAGGTACAGGGCTCTGTCACATGCTGGAGGTGGCTCCAGCAATCCCACCACTTCAGGCCTTCATTGGACACACCAGGAGACTCAGGCACAGAGTTGTCAAGAGACAAGGGCCACACAGAGACCCTGAGAGCTGAGCTCTCGTGCCAGTCCCCTGGGTAGTGGGCCGCTTCTCCTGACTGCACACCCCCTCTTCCTGAGCAGAGATTGTTTCTTCTGCCAGCCTAGGATAGAGTCTTTGCACCCAGGACCAGGCATGAGAGGCTTGTGGCAAGGCTGAATGGATGAAGGAGGCCCCAGCCAGGACTCAGGAAGAGCCAGAGCAGAGCCTGATCTTTCTTCCCCTTGTCAAGCAAGACTGGTGGCGGCTGCTCTGTGGCCTCGTGATGGAGTTCCTGAGCGCTCCTTTTTTTTAGTTTGTGGTTATAAATGTTGCTTCCTTTTTTAAAATTGAAGTAAAATATACAAAACATAGAATTTACCATTTTGACTATTTTAAGTGTACAGTGCATTTGTGTTGTGGTGCAACCGTCTCCACCATCTGTCTCCTGAACATTTTTATCATCTCAGCTTAAACTCTGTCCCCATTACACACTAACCCCTCTTTCCCTTCCTCCAGTTCCTGGCAACCCACCATTCTACTTTCTGTCCCTATGAATCTGTTTCCTCTAGGGACCTGGTAGGAGTGGAATCATACAGTATTTGCCTTTCTGTATCTGACTTATTTCACTTAGCATAATGTCTCAAGGTTCATCCATGTTGTATATAGCATGTGTCAAAATTTCCCTCTTTTTAAAGACGGAATAATATTCCACCATATGTATATGCCACATTTTATTTATCCATCCATCTGCTGATGGCACTTGGTTGCTTCATGTGGTCTTATCAAAGCCTGACCATGTTATTGTCCCCTCTGAAGGATGGTGAACTCACTCTCAGTGAGGGCTTAAGTAACGAGTCAGATCACTCTTGTGTCCTCTTAGGTAGGTATGTGTCCTATTAGAGCAAGGCACCCAGGGGACCAAGGCCCCTCAGGCAGCTGGGGGCTGTCACCCGAGGCACAGCTACTTGGGCAACCTGGATTCTTTCTGTCCCACCACGGAGACCGTCTGACCTGGGGCACAACTCAAGCTGCAGCCTGGAATCAAATACTGTTTGAGAATTGGAATTGGATTCGGAAAGATCAGGAACCTGAAAATCAACGTTCTTTCAGTCGATCTGAAAACACAGAAAACTTACTGGTTTGCTGAAAAGGCAGTTCTCAAATTAGCAGTTAGCAAACGTCCCAGACACACAGAAATATAATTAACAGGAGTGCAGGTGATAGTCACGATATGACAATGGAGTTCTCATACTGTTGAGTGAATGCAGGAGTTGGGGTCAAGAAAATGCAGCGTGACCGGCGGCCGAGTACGGTATGTTCCATGACACTTTGTCTCTCCACCTTGTTTTAATTATCTTAAAACAAAACCCCTAAAATACTGTGTGTAATGACTTGAGCTTATTCTCAGCTAGACTCCAGAACACCTTTGACGTCTACTCCACATTTCCAACAAGGAATGCGATGCCAAGGAAGGGACTTTAAAAAATTGCTAAAATTAATTATTGGTTACAGTGAATGCCAAGGAAGGGACTTTTAAAAATCCCTAATATCAGTTGTTTGCTTTCTGTTTGTCTGAATCCACTGTGTTCTAGAATCTTCTCTAATCCTTTTTCCTGCAACAGCATTCATCCAAGTCACCCCACTTCCCCAAATCATAATGACAGCATGAAGTCAAATTAAATATCATAATGCCATCGCTGCCATGCTCGACATTTCTTGACTCTTAGTAAACTTCTTTTTTTGTGTCCTGCAACAGAATCCCATTTTCCATTAAACTAGTTTGCTATTTCCTTCCAGATCATTAAAAGTGCAAGGAGCAACAGGTAAAGGCTCTCTTTCCTCTGGTCTTATGGAATGGCCTTCGTCCAAACGAAGACAGAAGTCCCCTGTCCCGGGCCGTTGTGTACAAGAGAGCCCAGGCCTGGCTCCCAGGCGGAAGGACGGAGCCCGGAGTCTCCATCGTCTTGCCGCACAGGCAGTTCCAGCTCTCCGAAATCCAACAGGCACAACTTAAGGAGGTTACCCAAAGTTCAGTCAAGCTCCTCAAACGAAATGAAATGAGAAAAAGTTACGTAAAGTGAAGTACAATCCTCAACAATGAAACATGAAGCTGTTATTCTCTTTTTATGAAGGCTAGTAAATTGCTTCAGAAAATGAAAGTGCCGTAAAAGAAATATTTCCATTGGGAACTAGAGATGCCCTGTGCGAAAATGGTCACATAGAAATCTTCTCCATGGCGAACCTTTAAAGCTTTAACTTTGTTTTATGCTATAGTCTTGGTTAATTAGAACAGGATTCTTTTTCAACAAACTTCCCATTTTTCTATCTAAATGGTATTCCTCTTAAGTCTTTGAAAACTAATTTTAAAAATAGAAAATGTGTTCTTGTAGCAATTCCATAATTTCTAATAAACTTGATATAGACCATTTGTACCTAATGAAAAAAATTCAAATTACTTTTTAATTTTCACTTATCTGAGCTCTTAGAAAACTACAGATTGCTAAATTGAAGTTTTAATGATTTTGTTCTTTATAGTAGTTTAGAAACCACCAAAGCTTTACCAAGTAATTTCACATTTAATTATATAAAATCTAATTTAAAATTATGCAGAAATAGATACCATTTAACTTACACAGTTTGAATATTCTATGTCTTTTTTGCTGTAGTTGGGTAAAGTTTGAATATTCTAAACTCTTAAACGCAACTGTTAAAATAAGTAAAACCTATGAGTAAAATACTAGCAGAGCCAATGTCAGCCTAGGTATAATTTCATTTTTATTATCTTGCCTTTTTTTTTAAGGAAAAAACTTTTCTTTTTTTTAAAGACAGACCTCTGGTTTTATTGAAGGCTTTCTTTATACTATTTTGGTAGAAATATTGGTTATTCTGAGTATATCTTTTTGAAAGAGTTTCTTCACAGGAAAAAGGAGACAGTTTTAAGTTCTATCTTCTTAGTTTTACGGCAGCATTTCTGATGCAGCACAGGGAAGTTTTTGATGAAAATATCCATACCAGACCTCCAGGTTTTCCTGAATTTGTCTAGATAAAGGAGAAAGACAGAAATATTTTCCATCTGCAATTTTTTAAAGTTATAAAACAGTTTTTAAAAATCTGCAGTAAATTAGCAACAGAAATAGTATTCCTTTTCCAAACACTTCTAGAATTGAGAATTTTTTTTTCTCTAATTCTGGAACATGTGTAATTTTATACAACACTTTGCCTATATTTATGGATGGATGCACAAACACTTCCATTGCAAAGTAGAAATTTTCCTAAAATATATGCTTATGGTATTTAAACAATGAATGTATTTGGCCCGTCACTTTGTTATATGTTAAAGATTTTATTTAAAAATCAGGCTTGGGATTCTTGATTCCTTACTGAGCCTTGTGATGGGAAGTATATCCTATAACTAGAAAGTAATGTAAGAGCAGTAGAAAGTTTACCAAAGCTAATTTGATGCAATATTCCAACTTGCCCGTCACTGCTTTGAGGCTAAAATGCACACATTCAACCACACCCAGACTCACCTTTGCGTTTAAGTAGCCCTAGGTATTTGGAGGAGAATTGGTGTCCTGCTGTCCAGACACAGATAAGCTGGCTTTCCCTGCCAGGCGCACGAGCATGAGTCTATTTTTGCAATTTCCTGGAATGTCTTATTGAAGCCGGCCATACAGTCTTTGATTTTATCATGCAAGCACTCCTAACCGATTCGTGCAATGGCCACACCTGGTCGCCCTCCACCCACACACCTCTGAAAACCCTGCCACATTGTCTCTATCTTTGAGGAAAAGAAGTTTGTGTACTTTTTCTGGGTTCATTATTGCCCAAGTTAGGCCCCAGCACTGTGCCTGCTTGTAAAGTTCTGCAGGTGTGTGGCTTGTCATCTAGTTTAGCTGGAGAAACTGATTTCAAGTTTGCAATATAATTAACAGGGTCTCCTTTCTCTCCTTTAATCAGTTGCTAACACCTCTTGGTTGTTTAATATCATAGTGGGCCCAGTTACAAACAGTGAAGGACATGCTCCTGAAATAATTAGGAAAAAACTCTGATTAGTAACAAGCATAAAATCAATCATTATTTAATATGGAGGAATTTTGTGTTACTGTAACAAAACATTAGTCCTATTCTTGATTCTTTATTCTGATTGTGGGAATTTTTTTGGAAAAAGCAATTTCTCTGTACAAGGAAACATTATTATATCTTTTGTTTGTTTTCATCCATGTGATCTGAGACAAAATAGGCAACAGTCTTTCACTTAAGAGCAATTAGTTGTATTCCCATTTCAGAAAATGATTGAACTCATAGACTTAAAGAAGAGAGCATTCCCTCCAAAATGACTAACCATTAAGTCATAAACATGACTTAGAGGTTATTTTCCTATAGCAAATAACCATAATTTCCTTGAAATCTAGTTCTTCATGTAATTAAAGCTACTTATGTGAGGACTTAAATGTACCTTAACATTTTACATGCCCTCAGTATCTGTGTAAAATTCAATATTTGGAGGCTGGTGTTGCATTCCGCTACACATATAATTTTACCACTGCTCCGTAGTGCACATTGGTATTCTTGCAATAATAGTTTAAACGCTAAAGTGCCGAGGGAAAGGAGCAAGAGACAATCTGTGCAACACCGGGCTGGGGTTTTTCTTGTCCTGGACCCTCCAGAGCCCCTTAGATGAGTGTCAAACCTGATTTTTTACAACGAGGCAAAGAGAGGGTCTCAGAGTGTGTTTATTGATACAGAATGTTAGAGACGGACGGACAGGCCCTCACGTATGATCAAGCGACTTTCTGTGCAAATCTTATGGAATGTGGCATTCCAGACTTTAAAGAGAAGGGGAGATTGCCATGGCAACGGCACATGGGGGCTGGAGATGGGGGATCCCCTTGGGAGCTCAAAAGCCGGCAGAATTTTAAGCATTTGCAACTTAAAAAAGAAGATGAGGAAAACTCCACAATCCTGCCAAATGTATCTACAGAAATGGAATATGGTTAGAGGATTCTTCAGAAAGATCCAAATATACATAGCTTGAAGCCGGCATGATGGGACAGGACAAAATCAGCTAAATTAAGCCACAAATCCTGGTCTTCTCCACTGACGAGGGAGACTGTCAAAGGTCCAAGAAAGAGGAGAATTAGAGAAAGGGGCCAGGGACAGCCCAGCTTGTCGTTCCTGATCACCTGGACCCTTGTCTCTCCCAGCTGGAAAACACAACAGGACCCGCAGGTGGACATAAGTCCCAGGCCTGGCAGGGCCGGCTCAGTTAAACTGCTCAGATCCATGCAGTCCCCAGCCAAGCCCTCCGGAAGTCGGTTCATGGCTCCCAACACCTCAGCAAGGTTTTATGTGTAGGAGCAGCTTAGGTTATCACAGAAACCTCTTAGAATTGCAAATAATAAACTACAGAGGATCAGAATCAAGAATGGCTACGAATAAGTGTGACTTGTGGTCCTAGTATCTGTAAGAGGGAAAAAGATAACAGATTTATAAATGGAGCTAATTCAAGCACTAGAAACTGAACCTTATTATAACCTTCTCCCCCTGCTGGCTCTTTTATTTAAGAAAAAAAGGGAGCGTTCTGAAAATATAGAGTAAGCCCTGTGCCAAGCTGATCGATGGACTGAAGAGTGAGCACGTGCTGGCATCAGAGCGCCCGTATCCCTGCGGGAGCCAGACTTCAGCCCCAGGCCTCCACAGGGTTCAGAGGCTCACATGGGCTGGACATCAATCAACACAAGATGCAACAAACGCTTCCCTGGAAATCACAACACAGCAGCGAACTGTAGCTACAGACAGGCCGGCTCCCACTGCCTTGGTGCTCTAGCTGTGTCAAAGTTCACAGGGAAGTAGAGTGAGACCAAGAATTTTCTGGATCCTGTAAGTCAGAAAAGTGTTGCCATTCTGGATGTTTGTGGTGAGGTCAGCGTAGTCCTGATTTCTGGTATGGTGGCGAGCTTGGCTTGCGCATGGCACAGCTTAAGACGTGACCACCCTGCCTTTATTTCACAACACCTCTGCTAGGCAAAGTCTCCAGCTGTGTAAAACGATATTTCCAGTAGAGATGATGACTAGGGTATTCTGGCGTTCAGTGACCTCAACCTTTTGCAGGAAGACAGGGAGGTGGGGGCTCTAGTGACTCCGGCAGGGCCTGGCTTGGTTCCAGGCTTGTGACCTTGGGTGGTTTTTTTGTTTTTTGTTTTTGTTCTTCTTCTTCTTCTTCGAGTATCTATAATCTCTACAAAATGGATCTAATAATATCTTCTCTACCTCCAGGGACAAGCAGTCAAGGAGAAGACAAATCAGTTCACGGGAAAGGGAAGAGGTGGAAAGTAAGGGGACTTCAATAAATGAACTTTTTTCTTTTTCTAATTGTAAAAATGACATATGGTTGTCATAAAGGTACTTAAGAAAATGCAGAAACATGTAAAGGAGAAAATGAAGGTAATTCCTAACTCACTCAGCAAAAACCAGAGAGAGCATTTGATAAACTTTCACTTTCCCTCCTTCTTCTCTCACATGCAAATTAACTGACATAATGATATAAGAGGATTTTTTGTTTTGTTTTGTTTTTTTGAGTTGGAGTCTCACTCGGTCGCCCAGACTGGAGTGCAGTGGCCGCTCCTGGCCACCACAACCTCGACCTGCTGGGCTCCGCGATCCTTCCGCCTCAGCCTTCCGAGTAGCCGGAATTACAGGTGTGCACTACCACGCCCGGCTAATTTTTTGATTTATTGTAGAGATGAGGTCTCGCTGCCCAGGCGGGTCTCATACCCGCGGGCTCAGGTAATCCACTCGCCTCAGCCTCCCAAAGGCGCGGGATTACAGGCTGAGCCACCGAGCCCGGCTATAAGAGGGTTTATTTGTTGTTGTTGTAGGTCTCACTATGTTGCCCAGGTTGATCTTGAACTCCTGGCTTCAAGCCATCCTCTTGCCTCAGGCTCCTAAAGTGATGGGATTACAGACATGAGCCACCGTGCCTGGCCTCATGACATACACTTTAAAAAAAAAACTGTGATAAAAGTATGCAGAACATAAAATGTACTATTTTGACCATCTTAAATGTATAGTTTCATGGCATTAAGTACATTCACATTGTCACGTAACCTTCACCACCTTCCATCTCCAAATCTCTGTTCCCATTAAAGACCGATTTCCCATTCCTCTTTCCTTCCAGGCCCTGGCACTCACTATTCTTTCTGTCTCTATGGATTTGACTACTCTAGGAACCTCATAGGAGTGGAATCATATAGTGTTATACTTTTGTGATTGGCTTATTTCCACTTAGTATAACGTCCTTAAAGTTTATCCACGTTGTAGCAATATGTCAATTTCCTTTTTTTAAAGGCTGAATAATATTCCATTGTATGCATATACCACATTTTTATTTATCCATTCATCTGTGGCTGGATATTTGGATTGCTTCCACCTCTTGGCTCTTGTAAATAATGCTGCTGTGAATATGGATGTTCAAATATGTTTCAGTCTCTACTTTCAATTCTTTTGGCTATATTTCCAGAAAGGGAATTGATGGATCATATGACAATGCTACTTTTAATTTTGGGGGTACTGCCATTCTGTTTTATATTTTATTTTATTTTATTTTTAATTTTTAAAATTTTTTTATTTTTTCTGAGTTGGAGTCTCACTCTGTCACCCAGACTGGAGTGCAGTGGCCGTTCCCTGCCACCGCAGCCTCGACTTGCTGGGCTTCGGTGATCCTTCTGCCTCAGCCTTCCAAGTAGCTGGAACTACAGGTGTGCACTACCACACCCAGCTAATTTTTTGATTTATTATAGAGATGAGGTCTCACCAAGTTGCCCAGGTGGGTCTCGAACCCGCGGGCTCAGGCAATCCACTCACCTCAGCCTCCCAAGGCATGGGATTACAGGCTGAGCCACCGAGCCTGGCTGTTTTATATTTTAAAATACTGCACCATTTTATAATCCCACTAGCAATGCATAAGGGTTTCAATTTTTTCATATTCTTGCCAACACTTACATTTTCCAGGACATGTATACATATATATGGGGGGACCCAGGAAAATTGAAATTATTTTTTTTTGGAGAGAAGGCCCCTTGTAGGACAGGCTTTCCCCACTAGGTAAGTGTTCTAGAAAGCCATCAGCATCAGTGTACCAGCTAGCATTGTTGAGAGAGCCTGCTTTGGCTTCGTGAATATTTTGGGGGGGATTCTTTTGACACATTTGCCCATTTCATGGTTGGTGATTTACAAATACAACTACCTACACCACACTGAGTGTTCGGCAGTTTTGGACCAAAAGCAGCCTGATCCCCAGGCCTCACCATCCCTAGTCACCTGATCTCACCCCAAGTGACTTTTTTTGCTGGAAAGTGTAGAAGAGTCCACATGCTAATGGTAGGTTCCAGGCTGGGCTGTCCCAGGTCCAATGAGTTAAGTCTGCAAGTCTAATTGACAGACAGTACCTGCCGGGGAACTGGGAGGCTGCATCCTCCTGTCTGCCTTCATTCCGTGCATCATCACCAAATCCCTCAGGTGCAGGTCTCTGAGCTTCAAACCACTGCTCTTCTTTGAGAATGGCAAAATGGTTGTTGGATTCTGATTCCATTTAAATTAACTTAACCTGCAAGGTCTCTGGTGCTGCTGTGATGTTCTTGAAGTGTTTGTACTCTTGCTTTATGGAGAAGATGTCTGCAGAGAAGAGACGTGTGTGCTGGAGAAAGACAAAAACAAGGCAGCAAAGAGCATGGCTGGTGGCTCTGCCTTCCTCTTGGAGCTGTCTCACTAGGATATCCACCCTGTCCAGTGCTGCCTGTGTGGTGGATGAACAGCTTGCTGACATCACAGTGTCCCCAAGTCCCTACTGTGTCCTGTGCCTGCCTCCTTCTGGAACGCCCCTGCTCTGCCCATGCCCTGTTCTGTGACAGCTTCTCACCAAGTCTGTCTCAGTTCTCTCCCGTCATTCTGTAACCCTTCTCCTGTGCCTTTCCCTCTGACAGTAACTCCCACTCCACTCTGCTGTTCTGGAAAGGGGCTTTCAGCTCAGCCTGGGTGGGCATTGCAAGGACATGAGGCTGTGAAATGCACATTGGCAGGCGACAGAATACTTGGGTGGCTTTTGAAGTCAATTTTGTTGAATGAGTGTTATTGGCATTAAACACACACACACACACACACACACACACACATTCTTTCTGCTGTTCCCACATTTTGAGCAAGTTCTGTGTAAATGGGATGGAAGGTAACCATGAGAATCTCTTTCCACGTTAACTGTTTTAAAACTGAATTTCATATTCAATGAACCACTTTTTATGCCTTTTTGATTCAAAGGTCAGGATAAGCCAGGAATTTTAAGTTAGAAAGATGATGGAATTATATTATATCTTGATTGTGCTGGTGGTTATACAACCGTATTTATGCATTTGTCAAGAATAAAAAGGATGAATTTTACAGAATGAGAGCATGCCTTAATAAAAAGTGGAAAACAATAGGTTGCAAGATGGCAAATTCAGTAGATTCAATAGCTGTTTGAGCCACATGAAGGCAATAGCCCATTGACTAACTTTTTCATTTACGATTAGCTGACTTAATGGGTTATTCCATAAAAAATCAATGTTCAAGTCTAAATTTGGCCAGGCTGTGGGAGCACACTCTGTTTCTTTGCCTTTCAAACTCTCCTTCTTTTCTAGAAAGCTTTTTCCCTCCTTCAGGGAAATCGTTGTGCCCCCTAATTTGATAAAATTCAGAAAACTAAGGTTATCCCTAGTTTTGACATGTATACAGGTGGACTTTTTTTCTATCCTTCTTCTTAGATGGAGAAAGAACAAGGGTTTGCATCCAGAACCGGAGAAGGGAGGTGGGCAAGGCCAGATTAGCAGCAACAAAGGGAAGTTTCTGGAGATGGCTCATGGAGGCCCACCTGGAAAATACCAAGGTTACATGATGCCTCAAAAAAGAAAGGAAAGAAATGCATTACCTCATCTTTCAGCAGATACCAGTGTTTGAGACAGCTTCCTAGTAAGATTGTTTTCTTTGGGATTGTGGGTTGTTCTTGCAGCCTTTCTGGGCACTGCAGTAGGCGGTATGCAGATGGTACATTGGCGTAGGGAAGAATTTGTAGCAACTATGGTGCCAAAGAAGGTGGACTGAGAAACAAAAATGGTGATCAAACTTTCTTTTCCTCAGAGGAGAGTCAGGGTGATGAAGGAAGAGGGTGGAAAGCCCATCTCCACTGTTAACCCAAATGTTGACTTCTAGCTCTGGATCTGCACCCATCATGTGAAAGTGGAGCCTCAGGAGGGAAGGGGTGGGCAATGAGACAAAGGCAGCCTTTGACTGTGGTGAGAAGAGACCACAGGGAAGCCACACACTCCACAGTCTGTATTAAAGGCAGTGGAGGCTGAGCTCCCAATGCAGAAAATTGAATTTGTGATGAAGAAATCAGACATTTTAACCATCATTGCAAAGTGTGCATAAGAGGAATAAAAATAAGAAAATGATGAGAGAAACAGTGATAGACAATGAAGACTGAGAATAAAGATCCAACCCATGGAACATAGTAATTTCTGAAGCAAAAAAAGAGAAAACAGAAAGAAAACAAAACTTTCCTGAGTTATTTGAAAATACCAGGTGGCCTTCTGTATTCCCAGGCTCCCCATCTGTAGAGTCAGTCAAACTTGGATTGAAATCACTTGAAGACATTTTATATTTAAACAATATTTTATATATATAAACAATACAGTATAGCAACCATTTATATTACATTAGGTATCATAAGCAATCTAGAGTTGATTTAAAGTAAACAGGAGAATATGTGTAGGTTATATGTAAATACTATGCCATTTTATAGAAGAGAACTAAATATTCTCAAATTTTAGTATCTTTGAGGGTCCTGGAACGAATCCGCCTCAGATATCAAAGATCAACTGTACCATTAAGTTTACAAGTCCAGAGGATTCATCAACTCATTACTCATGCTGTTCACATTCTATTTTTTTTTTTTTTTAGTTGGAGTCTCACTCTGTCACCTAGGCTGGAGTGCAGTGGCATGCTCATGGCCACCGCAGCCTCTACCTGCTGGGACTCAGGCGATCCTTCTGCTTCACCCTTCCAAGTAGCTGGAACTACAGGCACATGCCACCACACCCAGCTAATTTTTTTGATTCATTGTAGATGAGGTATCACCATATTACTCAGTCTGGTCTCAGACTCCTGAGCTCAGGCAATCCTCTCACCTTGGCCGCCCAAAGTGCTGGGATTACCTTGCCCAGGGGTTTGCATGCTAATGAATATTTGGAAGAGGAGAAAGAAGGGAAGAAGGGAGGGAGAGAGAGGAGGAGAGAGGGAGAGAGGGGGGGGGAAGGAGGGGACAAGGGAGGGAGAGAGGAACAAAGGATAAAGAGAGATAACAGAAGAGTGAACATGAAATTGATTATACCATGTTTCTAGATAAGAAGACTAAATATTACAAAAATGTCAATTTCCTAATTCAAGTTAAAATTTCTGTAAGATTTCTTTAACATCACAAAAATAAGTGCATTTAGAAGAAGTCATGTGGAAATGGCTTCACCAAATAAGTAAAGGACAAGAATGGGAAGAGAAGAGAAGGAAGAGGAATAGTCTAACTAGATGTTGAAACAATTTTAAATTCACAATAATTAAGTAGATTTCTGGTTATTACAACAGTCCAGCAGGCATGAGATTTGTCCATGCCTGCTCCAGATACAGAAGAGCTGACTTCAATTTAAAATATTGAGCCAAGAGAAAAGCAAGCAAGGGAAATCTCCAGTTCCCAGAAATCAGACTGTAGCTGGAGCAGTGGGCCTGAATCCTGACTGTGTGCTCCAAGGGGGGTGGGGTCTGTGGTGGGCTGGAGGTTTCTCAGTAGTAGAGATTGCAAGTGACCATAAACAGCAAGAATCTGGAATTTCTCTTCTTGTTTTAATCTAGGGGATGAGAGTTTGGAAAGTCTATACCATGTATAAACAGAGAGCAGAAAAATCTGTTTTGGCTCTAGGTCATGAACTAGAAGCAAATGTCCTTAAAAAGGCTGTGAAGTGAGAAGAAACACAGGTGTGAAGCTTAGATTCACACTTCTACTCTCAGGTGTGAAAACCAATTCACATATGTCCACTATAGCTAAGTGGACTCAGACCACAGGATCCACTACAACCAAATGGGGAATTCAGACCCAAGGAACTAGAGTTATAAGAATAATCTAAATGAAACTTTAAACTAAAAACACTTTAAATATTCAAATCTAAAGAGAGAAAAAAATTCTTGTCTTAGTCCATTCCTGCTGCTATAACAAAATACCACTTATTGGGTAATTTATAAATAATAGAAATGTATTTATCACAGTTCTGGAGGCTGGGAAGTCTAAGCTCAAGATGCCAGCAGATTTGGTGTCTGGTGAGGGTTGCTTTCTGCTTACAGGATGGTGGCTTGATACTGTGTCCTGTGGAGGGAATGAGTGCTATGTCCTTAAAAGGCAAAAGGGACAGAAGGCTGTGTCCTTGCATGCCAGAAGAGCAGAAGCAGGAGGAAGTTCTCTGACCTCTTTTATAAGGGTGTTAATCTCATTCATGAGAGTGTGGGCCTCATGGCCTAATCACCTCCCAAGCATCCTAATTCTTAATAGCATCACCTTGGGAGTTAAGTTTCAGCACATGAATTTTAGAGGGACACATACATTCAAACAATAAAAATCCTTAAAACAAGAATAGGCAATTATGAAACAGGAATAAGCACAGATGAAAAATAACCAAGTAGAAACTCTAGATTTCTAAAATTAAAAAAAAAAAACCTCTAATAGTAGACATGGTGTAGCTGAAGAGAGAAATGCAGATATGGGCTGCATTAGGTGCCTTGGTCAGTGATGGACTGCATATATGATAGTGGTTCCATAGATTATAATGGAGTGAAAAATTGATAGCACAACTCATTACTCACATGTTTGTGGTGTAAACAAACCAGCTGTGTGGCAGTCATATAAAAGTATAGCACATACAATTATGTACAGTTCATAATACTTGACACTGATAATAAACAACTGCGTTACCAGCTATGTATTAACTGTACTATACTTTTTAATCACTGTTTTAGAGTATATTCCTTCCATTTATTAAAAAAAAACTTAACTATAAAACAGTCTCAGGCAAGTCCTTCAGGAAGTATTCCAAAAGATGGAATTGTTTTCATAGGAGATGACAGTTCGATGCGTGTTGTTGCCTCTTGAAGATCTGCCAGTAGGACACAATATGGAGGTGGAAGACAGTGATTTTGATGATCCTGACTCTGTGTAGGTCTGGGCTACTGTGTGTGCTTGTTTCTTACTAGTTGACAAAAAAATAAAGTAAAAAATAAAAAAATTTAAGATAGAAAAAGCTTATAAAAGAAGGATACAAAGAAAAAGAAAAAATATCTTTGTACAACTGTAGAATATGTTTGTGTTTTAAGCTAAACGTTATTACAAAAGAGTCAAAAAATAAAAAAGTTTATAAAGTAAACAAGTTACAGTAAGCTAAGGTTAATTTATTATTGAAGAAATTAAAAAAATCAATTTAGAGTAGCTTTAAGTTTGCAGTGTTTATAAAGACAACAATAGTGTACGATAATGTTCTAAGCCTTCACATTCACTTACCACTCATTCACGAACCCATCCAGAGTGATTTCCAATCCTGCAAGCTCTATTTATGGTAAGTGTCCTATTCAGGTGTACCATTTTGTATGCTTCATGTCATATTTTTGCTGTACCTTTTCTATGTTTAGATTCACAAATACTTAGCTCTGTGTTACAATTGCCTGCAAAATTGTACAAAAACATGTACAGATTTGTAGCCCAGGAGCAATAGGTTCTACCATATAACTTAGGTGTGTAGTAGGCTATGCCATCTAGGTTTGTATAAGTACATTCCATGATGTTTCCATAGCAACAAAATTGCCTGAGGATGCATTTCTCAGAAAAGACCCCCATCAGAGAGATAAATGAATGGAAATACAAATGAGGAATTAAGAGACATAGAGAACAAAATAAGAAACTTAAATATGCATCCAATAGAAGTTCTAGAAAGAGAGAATAGTGAGACTTGGGAATAGGCAGTATTTAAGAGATAAAGCTTGAAATTTTTTACAGAACTGAAGAAGGACATGTGTGCTGTGGTTTAAAAACATCCTCAAGTCCTAGACAGACTAAATCAAAGCCAATTCATCCAAAGATAGGACACTGAAAACTGCAAAATATCAAGGTTAAGGATAAAATGTTAAAAACTACCAGGGATAAAAAAACAACAACAAAAACAACAGATAAGATGTGAAGGAATAACAGTGAGGTAGTTGTGCACATCTCATCAGATGTCAGAACACAGAACAATTATATCCACAGTCATTACATTTGTCTGATCCAAGAGCAGACAGACTTCACAGAACAGAACAGATAACCTGGAAAGAGAGAAAAGAAGTGAATATTTGATAAAGGAAACATCACAAAACAGGAAAGACTTGAAGCCTTAGTCAATAGTTGGTGTTTATATAATTGCTTGGCTATTTGAAAAAAAACACAGTATCTATCTCTTTCTTTTTCTTTCTTCTCTCTCTCTCCTCCCTCCCTCGTTTCCTTCCTTCCTTCTTTCTTTCTTTCTTTCTTTCTTTCTTTCTTTCTTTCTTTCTTTCTTTCTTTCTTTCTTTCTTTCTTTCTTTCTTTCTTTTTCTTTCCTTCTTCCTTGCTTTTTCTTTCTCTTTTTGAGTCAGAGTCTCACACTGTCACCCAGGCTGGAGTTCAATGGCACAGTCAAGGGTCACCACAGTCTCCACCTTCTGGATGCAGGCAAGCCTTCCACCTCAGCCTCCTGAATAGCTGGTACTACAGGCATGTGCCACCATGTTCAGCTAACTTTTTAAAAGATTTTTGTTTTTGTGGAGACCAGGTCTCACAAAGTTGTCTAGGCTGGTCTCAAACTTCTGGGCTAAAGCAATTCTCCCACCTTGGCCTCCCATAGTATTGAGATTACATGAGCCACTGTGGCCTGCCCACACTATCCATATTACATAAGCACCAATATTAAGATTAAAGAGTTAATTTAGAAAATAATAATTGTAAAAAATGTGTTATGAATTAATTGAAAATGTGTTTAACATTACTGGTGTCCAAATAAACGCAAATCAAAGCAATAAGCTATATAAGCAAAGATTTTTAGAAATGTTAATGCCCATTGCTGGGAGTCAGGAGGAGAGTGACTAGGTATCCTCACAGAGCATTGGCAGAGGTAGGGACGCAAACTGCTCAAATGTTTTGGAAAGTGATTTCAAAATACGTATTGAAAATGATCAAACATCTATTACTTTGGATCCTGTAATGCTATGATGAATCATCTATTTTAAGGGAATAATAAAGAATGGAGACAATGATTTATGCATGAAGGTGTTTGTCACCACCTCATTTATAATAATGAGATCTGAAAATAACCACAATGTCCATCATCAGAGATACGTCTTCAAATAAATAATGGAAAACTAGGTGATGAAATATTATACTGTCAGTATAAGCTGTTTCCTGAGAGTTTTAAATAACAGTAG
This sequence comes from Cephalopachus bancanus, assembly GCA_027257055.1. NCBI lineage: Eukaryota > Metazoa > Chordata > Mammalia > Primates > Tarsiidae > Cephalopachus > Cephalopachus bancanus. Next base: position 4,814,280 of record JAPVLO010000135.1, on the reverse strand, counting down.
AAAATGTACTTGGGATAATGTTAAGTTAAAAAAAGTAGGTTACATTATTGCATATAAAAAGTGAACAGAAGGCTCTTTTGAAGAGTATGTTGCTGTACAATATTGATGGCGGTTGTCTCCGATTTCTACTGTTGTCTTTAAACGTTTTTTTTTTATTTTCCAAGTTTTTTTTTTTTTTACGATATGGATGGTCATTCCATAAGCAAAACAAAATCCTGAGGGATTGCTTAAAAATGTAAAATGCCTGATAGAAAGTGAATCCTTCGATTTGAATTTGCACTGTGCTTTAAAGAATGATAATTATTTTTGCTGTAAGATCCTGGGTGTCAGGAATGGGGGTGTCTGGAAGGAGGGAGAGAGGGAGAGAGAGAGAGAGAGATGCCATGCAGAGCAGTTGCATACAAGTGACTTTGAGAACAGTCTGCCTTGGGACCAGTTATTTGATGAGAAGCTTCTAGAAGAATACATGCTGTCATCCTTCAGCTCTGTGTCCTTGAGCCAAGCTGCCTGTCACCTTCTCTCCTTTCTACAGAGGCCTCAGTCTCAACTTGGAAAATTGCGACGATTGCACCAATGTTGCCAAGAAGGAGGACAATTAGTACAAAGTAAATACCACCCCGCCCCACCCCCCACCCCTCATCCCCCAGGGGGAAATGGATGGAGGCCACCAGAGCACTTCTCTGATGGCAGAAAACACAACAAGGCTTCCTGCATCCTGGGCCAGCCAGCCACAGCCAGAGATGAAAGAGACCAGAGAACATCCCCACAGCCTCCTGGGCCAGGGCTGACTGGGCAATTAGACCTCAACATTTATTTGTGGAGCTAATTTTGTGTGTATTGCTCCTATTTCCGTCTGTAGATAAAAAGCAGAGATAATCAGCTTGGCACAGGACGTGGATGCTTCAGGAGTACCATGCGGGGACCACTTTAAAGCAGAAGGACCCCGTAGGGAATGGTTCTGAATTAGGGTCAAGGAATTCCACTCTACCACAAACTACACAAACCCCCTGTTGCCCCATTGTGTTTTCCTCCAACCCATCTGTGTAAGAAATATTTATAGGATTTCCACCATTTATGGGAGGCATTTTTAAAAGGAAAAAAAAAAAAGGCAGGGGCGTTTTCCTGGTAAAAGCTTATGGTCGTCATCATTTGCTCTCATTAGTCCCAAACCCTCTTCGCTGTAGCACCCTCCTCAATCCTCTACTCCACCACGTTTTTATTAACCATCTACTTTCCTGAGGTTGGCTGTCTCAGATATAATCAATAATGGTGAAAAACCCACCTCCCCACACTGTGCTAGTATTCTCTTCAGCAAATATGTGTTTCTTTCAGGGTGTCCCTAACACTTTATTGAGCGTATTCTTATTTTTTATTTTTATTTTTTAGTTGGAGTTTCACTCGGTTGCCCGGACTGGAGTGCAGTGGCCGCTCCCGGCCACCGCAGCCTCGCCTGCTGGGCTCTGGTGATCCTTCCGCCTCAGCCTTCCGAGTAGCTGGAATTGCAGGCATGCACTACCACGCCCGGCTGATTTTTTTTATTTATTTATTTTAGAGATGAGGTCTTGCTGCCCAGGCGGGTCTCGAACCCGTGGGCTCAGGCAATCCACTCACCTCAGCCTCCCAAAGGCGGGGGATTATAGGCTGAACCACAGAGCCCGGCTGAGTGTATTCTTGCTCAGAACAAACAATCTTGTCAGGTCAAGTCTGGAGAAAATTGGGATTTTGAAAACGTATCATAATTTTTCTTTATGAAAGTTTCTCACCTGACTTTAGACTACCATTATTAGCATTAGGGTAAAAACGTTAAAAAATAGCTACACGGTAAAAAACAGTGGGGTAGTAACTGATACAATGATAGTAAAATTAAAGTATTTTTGAACTAATTGAAAAAAAGGATAGTCTGTTTCCTCCCTCAGAAATAATTGCTGCCTCTTCAAACCTAAAATTAAAATACCAGAGAAAGAAATAAATTGCCTAATATGTTTTGAAATTTTAAGTTAACTTTGCTATTTTAAGAATTTAGAAGAGTGTTTTTCTTTCCCATAAAAACCATATATCAGCTTCCTCTAGAAGTTTTTTAAAGTTCCCTCACACTAATTGTATTGTCTTCTTCAATTAAAAAATATTTAGAGGAATGTGAGATGATTAGCTAATTCAAACACTCTCTATTAATCAGTACTGCTGTGGGGACTTTATATATTGGTAAAAAAACCAAAATAAACAACAACAAAAAAATGCCCTAGATGAAACAAAGCAAATCTTTCTCTGCTGTATCTTTCAGGGCATAGGATCAGATTCAATAACTTGAGAAAATAAATATAATGATTTTCCTACAAACCTTAAAGTCTGTCTTGGCTTTGTAGCATTATAAAAAGAAAATAAAAGGGTTTCGAACATACAGTAATCTTGCTATCGAACAGAGAAAAATCTAGAAGGCCTGAAAGAATGAACAAAGATGGCAAGCAAGTAAATATTTAATTTCAATTTTCAGAGAGACAAGTCAGTCTAGATGATTAGAAAGGATAGCCTGGTTTTGTATTGGTGCATTTTCACCACCAAGTCAAACAAACTGCATGTGCAGGAGAGTTCTTTTGCCTTTCATTCTTGTCCAATTTACTTTCCAAGACTGCAAATGAATGTCTAGCTCATTCTCAGTATTGGCTACAACTCTGAGCAGTTGTTAATCATTTTGTGGTGGCTATTGCTCTAAGTAGAATCTTATCTAAAAAATGCTGCAAGACCTAAAACAAACAACTATTTGAAAATTTGGTTGTAATCCTTCTGTAAAATGAAGCCTTGTTTCCATTGAAATCAATCCCCTTCAGTACTCTACTTGTCTAGGGGAGGAGGGAGCACTACCTGTGAGCACCTGCTACCCGGTCTGGGAGACTCAGGTGCTCAGGTGGGCGAGGCCTATCTAAGCCCCACCCCACCCCTGTGGATGTGCAATTCCACCATCCTGCAGAGCTCAGCATTAACTCTTTCAAACAGATTCTTTTTTTTTTTGAGTTGGAGTCTCACTCTGTTGCCCGGACTGGAGTGCAGTGACTGCTCCTGGTCACCACAGCCTCGACCTGCTGGGCTCCGGTGATCCTTCCACCTCAGCCTTCCAAGCAGCCGGGATTACAGGCATGTGCTACCATGCCTGGCTGATTTTTTGATTTATTGTAGAGATGAGGTCTCGCTGCCCAGGTGGGTCTTGAACCCGCGGGCTCAGGCAATTCACTCACCTCAGCCTCCCAAAGGCGCAGTATTACAGGCTGAGCCACCGAACCCAGCTCTCAAACAGATTCTTGAGAGGTCTGTATCCTGTGGGCTTTTCTGAAGTGCCCATGTTTATGAAAAATGCCAGACTCTGTAAAATATTTTAAAAGGTTTATTCTGGAGCCAAATGCGAGTGACCTAGGTTCATAACACAGTCCCGAGAGGCCCTGACAGCATGTGCCCACAATGGTTGAATTACAGCTTAGCTTTATAGGTTTTTAGGAAGACAGAAGTTTCAGGCAAAACATAAATCAATACATGTGAGATTCACATTGGTTTGGCCTGGGAAGACGGGACATCTCCAAGAGGGGTTTGCAGGTCACAGGCAGATTTAAAGATTTTCTGATTGGCGATTGGTAGAAAGAGTTAAGCTTTGTCTAAAGACTTTTAAAATTAGTAAAGGAAATGCTGAGTTGAGAAGTTGCAATAAAAAGGAGATGGGGAAGCCAAGGTTCTTGATATGTATGTAAAGCCTCATAAGTGGCAGCCTTAGAAGGAGTAGGTGGCAAATGTCTGGCACCTCTGGGAATCCTCAGGATGATGATTCTACGTAGATACAAATTTCTTCGAGAGATAGACCTTGCAGGGTCATAAAATATTTTTTATTTCCTTCTTTATCAGTTATGTGATGTTATGCCAGAGTCAGGTTGGAAAGTAAGCCACATTATACAGGGTTAATAAAAACTCATCTGATGAGACCTTATGGTTTTTAAAGTGTGATTCCCAAGACTCCTTAGTTAAGAATCTGAGCAAGAGAAAAAAGAAAAAAAAGGTCAGAGATTAGTCCTCACCATGGCAAGGTCAGGTGAGCCACTGGGTGGTAGAGAGGGCTATTGGCATCAGCTGCACCTGATGTCTTAACCACTCTAGGGCACCAGTTTTTCTGGAGGCTTGGGCTTTCTGGAGCCCTGAACTTGTCTTTTGAGCTCAGGCACAGGAAAGGTGACACCTGAGACAAAAAGTTACCTCTGAGATGTCAACTTTAGCGGATTTCCACATAACATTCATTCTGAAGTTGTCTTTTTGATAGCCTGTATAACACCTCTATCCCACTCCCATGCCCCAGTGAAAATGTCCAAGGCCGGGCTTGGTGTCTCAGCCTGTAATCCTGTATTTCGGGAGGCCGAGGTGAGTGGATTGCCTGAGCCCGCGGGTTCAAGACCTGCCTGGACACCTTGACGAGACTCATTTCTACAATAAATCAAAAAATTAGCTGGGCGTGGTAGCGTGGGCCTGTAGTTCCAGCTACTTGGAAGGCTGAGTGGAAGGATCGCTGGAGCCCAGCAGGTCGAGGCTGCGGTGGCCGGGAGCGTGCCACTGCACTCCAGTCTGGGCGAGAGAGTGAGACTTCAACTCAAAAAAAGAGAAAGAAAATGTCCAAAAATCACTCTAAGCCCAATGCTCTGGAATGACTGATTAAAGGAGCAAATGTCCACTAGGTAAGGGGTGATGCTAGCTGGGGGTGGGAGTGCCACACGAATCTCCCAGCCAGGACATAGCATTTACCCCCAGTCAGAAGTCAAGAGAACAAAGAACGTCAGCGAGGCAGCTAATCAGCCAGTGGTTTGCGCCATTCCCTTAAGATTTTACATTTAAACATGTGCTCCAGAGTTCACTGACTCAGGGGTGCAACACAGCTGCTGCTAGAGATGCCAGGGTGGAGTGGACATTCCCTGGCTTCTCTCTTCTTCCCACCCTCCAAACTCTAACTGCTCTTTTGAGTGGACAGAGGGATTCTCCACACTGCTCAAAACAGGTGGAGGCAGTGCAGGGATCAGGCTCAAAGCAGCTTTCCCTGACTTTCTCTTTATTTCTCCCCTAGATCAGTTCAGTCAGCTCTTTTTTCCACAGTCCCCTTCTTTACTAAACCATAGAGGTCCTACCTGACAAGAAAAGTGCAATAGCAGGGCATTGTGCCAAGCCAAAGTTAACCATTCTGGAGAGCAAGCAGTTCTTCTAAGGGTAGAATGTACATCAGTGATGGTTTTAAATAGAGCAGAGAATAATTTATCTACAGGTGTAGACACCAGTTGCTTGCCATGGTAGGCAGGGATGATGTGACCTCTCTCATCATGATCATGTCTTGGCCTGGAGTTATAACTTGAAAATGAGGTGGCATTCCATGTAGGACATGTAGTTAATGTCATGGTCTACTTCTTAGAAAGCAAGTCTCTGGCTTGGGCAGAACAACAAAACTCCCTAGCAAATAAAAATTGTGCTTATTTTTATATTGAAAGTTGTTTCTTTGTCATTTAGAACTTTTTAGTTGCATATAGTCTACATACAGAAGAGTACACATATAACTGTATACAAATTAAACATACCCAGGAACCCAGCCACCAGAATTACCAGCCCCCCAGAATTCCCCCCATGTGGCCTTCTTCCTGTCATTATCCCTCTCCAAAGTCAATCACGAGCCAAATTCTTAATAACACAGGTATTTCCACAGATTTGTTTTTCCATTTTATGTAATTAAATTGTGTAACATATCTGCTTTTGTATCTGGCTTCATTCATTTAGCATTATGTTTGTGTGATTTGTCTCAGGTGGGAACAGAGCATTTTTCTCATGGCTTTACTATGCTCTCTTGTGTGAGTATACCACAACTGATATACTGATGGACATTTGGCAGGTTGGCAGTTTCTTTGACATTTAAAAATAAGTAAGGGCAAGCCTGGTGGCTCACACCTGTAATCCCAACACTTTGGGAAGCTGAAGTGGGAGGATGACTTGAGCCTAGGAGTTCAAGACCAGCCTGGGTAGCACAGCAAGACTTGTCTTTACAAAAAAGTAAAAAATTAGCTGGGTGTGGTGGCATGTGCCTGTAATTTCAGCTACTCAGGAGGCTGAAGTGGAAGAATTGCCTGAGTCCAGGAAGTCTAGGCTAAGGTGAGTCATGATCATGCCACTGCACTATAGCCTGGGTGACACAGTGAGATCCCAACCCAAAGAATGAAAATAAAATAAATATAAATAAATATAAATTTGGATGCTTTATGCAGTAACTGATGAATAAAATGTTTCCATTGAGTTGATATCATTGAATAATGTTGTCTTATTGATACAAAATGATAACCTATGCTTAATGTAATCATCAGTTTACTTGGGTCATATCTTTATTTATTTATTTAAATCTCTCTCACACACACACACAAAGCATTTATAGGTTATAAGTGTGTGTGTGTGTGTGTGTGTGTGTGTGTGTGTGTGTGTGTGAGATTTAAAGCAACATATATTTGTTACCTTACAGTTGCTGTGGGTTAGGACTCAGGACACAGCTTAACTGGGTCCTCTTGGCCATGCTGCCTGGTTATCTGGAGTTTGGAGTTCTCTTCTAAACTCACTTAAGTTGTCGTCAGAATTCAGTTTCTTGTAGTTGTAGGACTGAAGCCCTCAGCTCCTTTAGAGGCTGCCCTTCATCATGTAGTTTAACAGGTATCTGTTTGCTTCTTCAAGGACATCAGGAGAATTTATCTGACCTCTGGGCTATCTCTATAGGACTCAACTGATTAGCTCATACCCACCAAGGATTATCTCCCTTTAACAGGCCCAACTCATTCTCAGGAGGAAGGGATCCTACAGTATGGATACCAGGGGTCAGGACTCCTCATGGAAGCCATGCTGGAGTTCTCCCCATCACATCTTTCTATCTCTATGTGGTTTCCCCAGCAAGCTAGTTTCAGAGAAGCTACATTCTTGCTTGGTGACTCATGGCTGCAAAGTAGCATTATCCATATTTTTCCTCTTTCCTTTGTTCCTCCTTCCTGATGTTGCAAGAGTCTTTAATTTTCTTTCTGTTTAGAGAACTTCCTGTAGGCATCCTCTTAGTGTAGGCTTGCTAACAACAAATTATCTTAGTTTTGCTTTATCTGAACACATCTTCATTTTTCCCTCATTCATAAAGGATAGTTTTGACAGATGTGGAATTCAGGGTTAGCATCTTATTTTAGCAGTTGGAAATGTGGTGCCACTTCCATCTGACCTCCATAGTTTCTGTCAAGATACCTGCTGTCATTCAAGTTGCTTTTTCCCTGGGTAACATACTGCTTTACATTCACCACTTCCAAGTTTGGTGTCTGTGTGGTGATCAGCTAAAGCATGAAGTCTTCTTCCCTACTTTTAGTGCTGTTTCTGACTTTCCTAATTTAAAAATTCTTAGAGTACTGCCTGGAGTTCTGGGAAAACCCTCTTTTGGGACCTGGGTGCCTCCTCCTCCAAACAACTAATGTGTTACGAAACAAACTTTTTAAGTTGCCAGACCCCCTACTTTAGCTGAAGCTCATGGGTCTTAAAGATAACAATGGCTGATGCACCTTGGCTTTAATGCAGGAGTTCAAATTCAGGTCTTCCTTCTGGACTGTTAATGGGGCCTCTGTTCAACCTCTCTCACTCCTGCTGTCCTCCAGTCTCTGTCCCTTCTCCTCTAACAGGTCGTTAGAAACTAGAAGGTGACACATGGTTTTATTTGTCTTGCTCATCTGTGCTTTCTGTGTTAGGTTCTATAGTAAGTTTCCTAGCTGCCATGACCTAGTATCACAAACTTGGTGATTTTAAACAAAAGAAGTTTATTCTCTCATAGTTTGGGAGGTCTTAAGTCCAATGTTAAGGTGTTGACAGGGCTACACTTCCTCTGAAGGCTTTGGGGGAGAATCCTTTCTTGCTTCTTCCAACTTCTAGGCACTTGAGGCATTCCTTGGCTTGTTGGGTGCATATCTCTGCTTTATCTTCATATGGCCTTCTCCTTTTCTCTCTGGGTCTCTCATCTTTTGTTTCTTACAAGGACACTTATCATTGGATTTAGGGTCTACCTGAATAATCCAGGATGATCTCATCTTGAGATTTTTACCTTAACTGCATCTATAAATATTATTTTATCAAATAGGATCATTCACAGGTTCTGAGCATTAAGATGAGGACATATCTTTTGAGGGAACACCATTCAATGCACTACAGAGCCCAATCATTCAAAAGAGTGGAAGCCTGCTTCAAGTCCAAGTCTGGAACCAAAATGTCAGTGCTTAGTCAGCTCCTTTAGGACTGCCTTCTCTTCTCTGGAATTTCATGTTCATGGTTTAGCTTGTTCCAGTCCCATCTAAGAACAATGCTGAAGATTCACACACAGAAACAATGGCCCAGTTTGTTCCAACACTACCCCCATGTAGCAAAGAGTTGTGACCTACCTAAGACTGATAGGAAGCACTCCAGTGATAAAGGCATTTTTTCAAATCATCTGGAAGTCAGAACAAGAAAGTTCCCCAGTTAGCTTTGCCACATCTGGGTGCTAGTGATTCATGAAGAAGCAGCCTCGTTCCGGTTTTCATTTTGAGTGATGTTTACAAGGAGTTTAAGCAGTTGCCTCTCAAAGGGTCCTTTAATATATGGCCACTTGCTTCTTACAGAGCCTGCCTCTCTGTTTAAAAGCAGAATAACATTTTCCACAACCATATCTTAGGAAACATTGGAAGGATTAACAAATTCCTATTTGAAATCGATTTCAGATCTACTGGTCTGCAAGTATAAGATGTTGTTATTTCATTTGCTAATTAAAACCATTGCCCTAACATTTTGCTTGCTTCCCTCATTTGAATAACAAAGAGAAACAGAGATAGAACCACATCTGTTGAATCTTCTCAAATATTTCTGAATACAGGGTGGAGGAAAAACATGAGACACCAAAAGCATGACGCACAGACACTGAGGAAACCATCGATATGCTGACTGGCAGATGGTCAAAGCCAAATGAACAAATGTGTTTCTATTTCTGCTCTCAATTAGGTCTCAGCTTGCCAACCTCAAGTGCAGAGTTGGACCTTGTGTTCACTTTTCCTTCTTTATGACAAAATTGAACCAGGTTATCCTGGTCTATGTTCATTTTTTAATATACCTTCTTCCTTCCATTCATTCTCAGCTTCAATTTTCAACTCAAAAATACTGATTACATTAGAACATCCAGGGTCAAAAAGAAAAGGAAACAGATGAACATAAAGCAGATTAATATTAAGTGAATATGATGTTAACTCTGAATTCTTAAATGGTCTTGACAGCACAATTTAAAAAAAAAATTTTTTTTTGAGTCAGGGTCTCACTCTGTAACCCTAGTTAGACTGTAGTAGTATGATCACAGTTCACCACAGCCTCAACATTCTGGGCTCAGGTGATCCTTTTGCCTCAACCTCCCAAGTAACTGAGACTACAGGTACACACCACCATGCCCGACTAATTTGGTAACTTTTTGTAGAGATGAGGTCTCACTATATTGCCAAGCTGGTCTCGAACTCCTGGGCTCAAGTAATTCTCCCGCCTTGGCCGTCCAAAGTGTTGGGATTACAGATGTGAGCCACTGTCCCTGGCCTCAACATTTTAAATTCAAGCAATGCAGCTTGCCATTCCATATTGCCAAACAAGCCAATGAATGCATTTTTTTTTTCACTTCTAATTTCATCCATTTGGCATCTCAGATGCAAGTACTTCTTTCTGACTATTTTCTGTGTCCTGCCTGAGCTTAGCCATGCCCTTCAGAATAAAGATAAAAAATCCCATAGACCTGAGAATGATCACAGTTTCTGTGTTCTCACACACACATCTTGTGTATTTCCCACACAAGGAATCACCTTTCCAGAGGCCAAGGATCCTGGACTGATGGTTCTTGCTCATAACTCCTTTGTTTGTGCCTGAAAACAAATAAACGAGACAGGTCTCCAGAGTGGCAACAGTAGGTTTCAGATATGGTTGACCAGGTTCTTTTCATTTTAGAAATTAGAGCAAATGGAGGGAGTTGGAGGGCATTTGAGGTATAAGGAGTGGGGTGTGAATAGAAAGTATATGGGTGGGACTCACCCCACCTAGGTTTGTCAATGTCCTACCCTTGGGTCCAGTAAACCTGGTTTATATCATGTGTTCCCCTCTGACTCCCTCCTCTTTCAACTTCACAGCCAGGGAGCATTCCTGCTGTTTCATATATTCCCATGGGCCAGTCAATGTGTTGGGCCCTTTGCCTACACTTTCTCATGAAGCCCTCAAAATACCTCGCATGGCAGGATGATGGTAAGAAAACTGGAGTTCACGGAAATTAGGTCATCTGTGTTACAGAGTAGGCAGGGACCATATTTGGACCAAGCCTTCCTGCCTCTCCTCTTCCACTCACTCCCCCCTTTCTGCCCTTGCCCCTGCCTCCTAGGTTCATTCAGGTTCATGTCCTCTCACCCTCCCCCAGGCTACCATAGCACTTTCCTGGCTGATGCCTTTGTTTCCACTATTGCCTAGCTTCTAAATCCTCCATCCACCATCACCAAAAGCAATTCCTCCTTAAAATCTTTAATAAAGCCATCAAGATCAAAAGCCTTAGCTTGGCATCCACCCTGCTTCAGTCTCACCCCTTCTCACATCCTCGTCACCTCCCTTCAGTTCCCTTTCTAGGGAGAACACCCTCTTCATCATCCCTGCAATCCTCTCCTGCCTCCTCTGTAATGTGCCTGGCCTCCCATGGAAAACCGCAGCCTGTTCCTCTTCTGAGGGCTCCCTTGCATACCCTCCCCCCCACCTTCTTCTTGCCCCAGGATCCAGGCATGCCCACCTTCTAAAGGAGTCTTTCCTGAGCACTCTGGACACAGGGGTCCCTCTGCATCTACCTCTCTTGTGACACTAGATGCATTTTATATTCTGTCTTTTGTCTCCAAGCAGACCAGACACTCGTTGAGGTCAGAGCTCACACCCTCTTTCTCAGTCTCCTCACGTGATTTCTTGGCTCCTTTTTTGGCTAATTCAACCCTTCTCTCACATTCTACCATCAAGGTCCTTAGCAACTCAGCCAGTTTTGTTTCCCTTCGTTGGAATCTTCCTGATGTTTAGGGACACACTGGCTGGCTTCCCAGGCCTCATCTCTCTTTCACCTATCCCAGTAAGTCTAAACTGTGCTTCCAGAATCTTCTGTATTCTCTGAGATTCTCCAGAGCAGAAAGGATAGGGCCAAGGCCTTCAACCCCCACAGCCCACCTATGCTTAGTGCAGGAAGTGTCCACTCTGTATACTGAGCAGTGTTAACCTCTCTGGTTCAAATCCTGGCTCCGCCTCTTCTTCTCCATGTGGTCCTTGGGTAACTTATGCAGCCATACTGTTGCCTCTTTTCCTTCATCTGTGAATTGGAGGAAATATCAGCCCTTCTTCCAAGGGTACTGTGAGTGCTGGAGGTATCAGAGCATGCACTGAAGTTTTGTTGGGTAGACAAGTCCACAAAGGCTGGCCTTGGTTTCCTCTGTCCCTTTTACCCTTGGAGTTCCAATCTCTTGGAGGTTCCGGCACATCCTTGAAAAGGTCTCTGAGCAGCTGCAGGTCAAGCCAGTGCTATCTCCTCCTCTATGGGGCGCTGATTGTGAGTCACCACCCTGTGGGGGCATTCAGCAGTGGGGAAGTCTCATGACAGCAGAGCAAATAATTCTTGAGTGCTCACTCTGTGCATGGGTTGCACAAAGTCAGCTGCAGGCATCCTCTCATGTTCCCGGGTGATCCCAGAGTCTACACTCTCCATCTTTGGCAAAGCTAAAGGCCATAGACACAGCACTGGAGCCAGAGAACCTTCACCCTGACCATCTCTCTGGCTCCTGCCCAGTCCCTGCCTACCCCACCATGGTCTTCAGCTAAATGTGAATTTCACTGTTAAGATGGTGAACCCGAGAGATACTGCATGCTCTGGGCATCAGAGATGACTGACAGTATGATGACATGCAGTTGGGATAAAGTTAGAAATATAAGCATGGGACAGGGTAAACAAGAATACATGCCCAAAAGCGGACCATTTTTGGAACTTAAGAGACAAGACTCAGACTTCTGATAAAACTCACTGATGAGTGACATAAGCCAAGCATGGTGAGGAAGGGTGATTTTTATCACATTTTGAGTTTAACTGACAAATTGTGGCATTGAAGCACATATGTGCCAGAGAAGCACTCCAGGGGCCTGAGGTATGGACACTAACTCAGACCAAGGCTGTGTGGGACAGTTTCTTTCATTCAGGAGGAACTAATCCAGTACATCTGGGATTAAATCTTTCTTTTTGTTTGCTTATCTGTTTGCTTCTTTGTCATACTATTCTATTTTTTTCAGAGACTTTCTTGACTTTTATTTCCACAATTTTCTGCTGAAAATTTTTATTTCAGCAATCATGTGCTGCTGCTGTGTAAAAAAAAAAATTCTAAAGGCTCACTTTCATTCTCTGTTCCTTTTTCATATCTTCTTGTTCTTGTTTCAAAGATGAAAATATCTTCTCACTGTGAAGACACAAATTATTTGTTCAGGTATTTTTATTCCTCGAATTAGTTCCATTTTTCCTCTAGAGTATGCTTGAGATTTCATCTTGAGTTTGGTATTTTGTGCCCATTTTTTTTCTTCACTCCTGCCTTGATCTCCCAGATAAAAAAAAGAACCCCCTACATTTAAAATCTGATTTGACCAGTGACTTGAAATACCTGAAATACCTTCTGAGCCTTACAGAGGGGAATAAATGCCTCCAGCACTGGCCCTGAGGTGGGCTCTTTGCTCTCCTCTCAGACAGACCTTACAACCCTGGACATTTGGACTCCCTGGAGTAGGTACAGTCCAAGCCCACTCCAAAGTCCTCTCTGCATCCTCAGCTATTCCTGCAAGATTTATATTCCAGCCAGCATCTGGATTTTGTATACCATATATAACTGCAACTAGTAAAAAAATTACTGGACTATATATCATAGTTAACTGACTTATTCCTACTATATATGTGGCAGATCTAAGCTTAAATGGTAAACAAAATTGTGTTATAGTGGCTAGGTATTAAAATGGTGAATTTGGCTTGAATTATACTGAATGCAATTTATGCTGTGACAGCTTCTTGTTCATTTTAACTAGAACTTCATACAAGAGCCACTACCAAAGTATAGCCATGTCCCAACTCCCCTTGATTCCCAGTGAGCCCATCTTGGTTGCTCAGGGCAAACCTGTTTAGAGCCATAGCACCTCCCATAGAGCTTGGGAAGTGCCATGTGACACAGGGCACACTGCCCTTATACTGCAACAAGTCCACCACATCTGAAGCATGATAATTCTGGGTGATATATCTTCCCAGGAGGTACTGTGGCGCACAGAGAGAAGCAGAAAACAAGAACTTTGCTGAGGAAATGAGAGATAGGGTGATTTACAGCTCCAGGATTCAAATATTCTGATACACAAAGCTCTAGAGGTTGACTAGCAGTGTAATCCAGACATATATATTTTTTCACTCAAGACTATAGAAGAAGCTTGGTAGTCAGGAGATATTGATGCAAACTGATTCCAGCTCTTATTGACTACGTGAGCCTGGAAAAGTAACTTTTCTTTCCAGGCCTTTCGACAAAGGGCTCTAGACCAGCTCACCTGCTCTTCAATATTATGATACTGAGTGGTAACTTGGGGAAGGGATGTTTTGAGAGAACATCGGACTGCATACATATCTTGATGTCCCGACACCACTCTTATTTCCAAGAATCCTATCTTCCTATCAACCAAGGCATCTTCTTAGTATCCAGTACTTTTTCACAAAGCAGGCTGGTTGAAGGCTTTAGAAAGGAAGGCAGAAAATCACAGTGACTTCTGAATCCATCCTCATCTGCTATTCACCTCTCTCATTGGCTTTTCCAAACAGACATTAAAGAGAACATTAAAAAAAATCTTTATTTGCCCAGAGTGGAAAGAGTGATCTCATTAGACCCAGAGCTGTGATTTCATTTTAGGTTCAGTGGGAAGGATCACCAAGTTCCTTGGTAACAAAGTCCATTAAACACACACATGTTCACTATGGCAAGTGGACGCTAGCAGAACATCTGTCATTCAACTCTACATAAACACCCTCTGCTCCACATTGAGACTTTTTACAAAGAACATGTACCTGACTCCATTTCAAGTCGAGGAGAGTTTAATGAGTATTTATGTGTGGCGAGTGTTTGTGCTTAATTTTGGGATGTGAACATACATATGTGTACCCATAAGTACATATTTGTGTGAGGGTGTCCCTCTTTAGGGAGCAGTCAAACTTCTTGTGAAGACAAGACTGCCTCATGTTTGATAACGAGCAGTAATCATAATAATCTTAATAAAAACAGTAGTTAACATTTATTGGGCACTTAACTGTGTACCAGGCTCAGTCCAAGGCGCATTTCAGGGCTCATGGGGCACCTGGCACCCAAGATTCCATCAATACATGTTTGTTCCTGTTCCATCAGATTTTCCCAGTGTCCATTGTTCCTGGAAGGAGACAATCCTGATTTGGCCAGTGACTAAAAACACTTGAAATACCATCTGAGCCTTAAAGAGAGGAAGAAGCGGCTCCAACACTGGGCCTGAGGTGGGCTCCCCATTCTCCTCTCAGACAGACCATACAATCCTAGACATTTGGACTACCTAGAGTGGGCATAGGTTAAGCCTACTCCAAAGTCCACCTCTGCATCCTCAACTGTTCCCACAAAATTTGCACACCAGCCAGCATCTGCCCCTCTGCAACTTCAGGGGAGCACTCAGCCTTTACACTGGGATAAAGAACACATTAATCACGGGCAACTTTCAACTTCCTAAAGGCCTGTGCAGTGTGAAGTTCACTGCCAGCTAGGCATGGAGACACTTCAGATTTTGGCAAGACCAATCTCTCTCAAACCAAGACCCTGAGAGACCATTTTTATACCCAGTTGGTTTCCACTATTATCTTAATTGAAGTCTGCAAGCTTTGTTCCTTCAAACTCTATAATTTTACACATCAGATAGCAGCTCTGAATGTCAAAGCTAGAGCAATTCAAAGTGACTTTTAAATGAACTATATACCAGTTAGATATCTCTGTGGCAAGGAATGTTACAGCTTCCTTTACCCTAGGTGCTAGAGCATCCTAGTGTAGTTGAGAATTTCCATTTCGGCTTTTGAGAAACGATTTTAAGCCTTTTCTTCTCTTAGTCTAAACTTTAAAGATGTATTTTTTTTCCTTTCTAATCTAATTGTGTACCTACTGAGTGATTCCAGAAACTGATCTTGTCATTGCAGTGCCTGGAGATTCCATGGCAGAATTCTCCATTGCTCCCAATTAGGACTAGATCTGCCAGCCCTCTGGGTGGATGACAATTCAAGATAACCTTGGAAGCAAGATCAGTTCCCTGAACCACTCCCAGATATTCCTCATTCCTTTCTTTCTTCTTAAAACCCACTATCCCTAGCTTAATATTTTGAACTGGCTTCTTTGAGGCATGAACCTGGCCATTTCTCCATCTGCTGGCTTTTGGAATAAAGTCCTCTTCCTTTTACTACATCTCTGGCCCGCAAGCCACAAGTTACAGAACTGGCGATCTGCAACACTAATAATTATTTCCTACATTTGCACAAATGTGCCTGAGAGTTGGTCTATTGGGAAATGGCTCCGTAGTAAAGATGTCAACAGCATGTGAAGGACGTGAAGTTGAGTTCCCTGTGCCCCTGAGCCGAGTAGAGCTCTGGCCTACACAGATCCAGGGCGCCGTGTGTCTGCCCCGCTGCATCTTTTGGGGGTGAGTTTTGATGTTGAAAAAAATCATTATTGATCTTAATGAGGTTTCCCTGCACATCTATCAAAACTGTTGTCACATTTGGTAGGAGGCCTCACAGAGGTTCTGGCTAAGTGTGAACCTCGGAAGGGAAATTAAGCAAATACAACAATTAAGCAAATCCCATTGCCTGGAGGTAGAAGGTCTCCACAGAACAGACTCAATAAGAAAGCAATGAGCATCAACAGGGCTGCAAAGCCTGAACTGTTAGGCACCAGCACTTTGGATTCGATTGGTCCAGGGGGAGCTATATTTGTTTCCTAGTGCTGCTGTCACAAATCACCATGAGCTCAGCGGCTTAAAGCAACACAAATTTGTGATCTTATGATTATGGAGGTCAGAAGTCTGAAATGGATCTTATGGAGCTAAAATGAGACGAGCGACAGCAGGGCTGTGCTCCTTCTGGAGGCTCTGGAGGGGGGTCCTTTTCCTTGCCTTTTCCAGTTTCTCAAAGCCCTCTATCTGCATGTCTTGGATCGTGGCTACATTGTGTCACCTGACCTCTGCTTCTGTTGTCCTGTTTCCATCTCTCTGACCCTGATCCTCCTGCCTGTCAATTATAAGAACCTTTGTGATGACATTGGGCTCATTTAGATAATCCAGGATAATCTCCCTATCTCAAGATCCTTACGTTAATCACATCTGCAAAGTCCCTCTTCCCTCTTGCCATGGAAGGTCACATATTCACAGGCTCTGGGGATTAGGATGTGGGCATCTTGACAACCATTGTTCTGCCGTCATAGGAACATTGTCCAACTCAGAGGACTTCAGTGCCCCTCATGGGCGAGGAATTGCAGGAAGTGAAACTCTCTGTTAGTCAATGGGCCCATCCTGGGATCACTTGGGAGAGGGTACAGAATCATTAAAAGAGCATTCTGGAAAAGTCAAGGCAGTAGATGAGAGAATGAGCATGAGAGTAATCTCTAACATGCACATCATGCTTCACTCTTGTGCACTCTGTGTCTTAATCATTAGGCCGGTGCATTGGGATGCATACCATTATCATCCTGATTTACAGAAAGATGAACGAGGCTGTGAAATGTTGAACTACTTGCCCAAGATCACAACTCTGCACAAAACCATTGTAGTGGTGGGGCTTGAATACAAATTGGGGCCTGAGTGGTTGTCTTTCCCTTTTAAGGTGAGTTTGAATCTTCCAGAATTACAAAAGTGCCTCTTCCAGGGAAAGGTGGTATTTGTCATGGTCAATTTCCAAGGTGAAAGACCCCGCTAGAGGGGCCAATGGGTTGAGACCCTCAGTGCCAGAGGAGACGTTGTCACTGCAATGCTGGGATCTTTAACCCGTGATTCATGATACCAGTGATTTCCGGCTGACTCCTCTAGGTTTAAATCAATTTGACAATGCACATTCTTAGCATCATGTGCTCTTCAGATCCAGTCTCTTCACAAGCCCCCGCTCCGTGATGTAAGCTCTAGACAATGCAAGTCTGTGGTGTGTGATTAATGTGCCACGTGTCAGCAGCAGGATCAAACGTGCATGTGTGTGCTTCCATGTGGTAGTGTGTCCTCCCAGAAGTGCAGGGTTTGGGGCTCCTTTCCCTACAGAGAAAAAGAAGGGGAAGAATGGACTCCACTGAAACAAGGAATAAAAGTAAAAGGAGAATGTTTTAGTATGAAATTTTTTCACGACCCAAAAACATAAGAAATGTTGCAAGGAAGCGAAGAAAGGAGCCAGACAAGTGTGAGCTGCAGGGTGACCACAGCTGGCCTCTCCTCTCTCTTCATCTGGAATGTGGTTTTTCAGAGCCCCAACTCAGAACCATCCTTCAGCATCAATGCACTTGACTCCCCCAAAGTAGGGACTTCCAGGTAAGTCCACAAGTGTGTGGGCCAACTGTCCTACTTGAAGCAGACTTCAGATCTAAGCAGTCTGACTTTCTGGGATTGGGTTCCTCTGTTGGCACTGCTGAGCCTGCCCAGGTCCAGGCCCAGGAGCAGCCTGGCCATGCATGCCAGTGCCAGGAAGGGCCCTGCAGACTAGGTGGACCTAGCAGAATTGTGACTAAGAAGAGTGAGACTCAGTGCTCAGGGACTTCAGCAATTGCTTCTCCAGGGGTGAGGTTGGGAGCAGGAGAACATAAGCACAGTTCCAGAGGAAAGATATATTATGCACAAAGAAGCTTTACAGTGGTAGGTAGGCAGCTGAGCCCCTAGGGACCAGGTGCCTATGTAATCAGTTGATACTTGAGATTGAAAATGGGGTGTTATAATATTCACACCAGAATGTGTGATTCACAATACCTGTAGGGATTTGCCTAGTATGGGTGTTACAAGTGGAAGGGAAGAAACCAGGACTCCACTGTAGACCTCTACCAAATCTTGTGTCTCACCTACTGCATAGGCAGGGACAGACACTTCTCTGTCTGTATGGATACTGTAGGATGAGTAGTGCACTGATTAGTTGCTCTTTATGATGTTCTATTTTGCATGGAGAAGAGCTCTCACTTGGAAAATCTCAGTGGTCTCACCTTTGAGAATTTACAAATTAGTTTCCCCTAGACTTGGAAGACTTTCAAAATTATTCTGACAAAAAGACTCATCAGTTACAAATTGAAGTGATCTAAAAGTCCTGAGTGATCTAAAAGACAATCTCAATGCTTCTGCTGAATACAAAGAATCCCGACCTGGTGAGCCAACCATGCCACACACTTTCCAAGTCAACTGAGGGGAGTTTTGTTTTTGCTTAGGCTGTAGAAAGCTGCAAGAGAGCTGCTTGAACCATGAAAAAAAGCCAGATAATCTACAAAAATCATAATTTTTCTTGAATCTGTTAGAGAACTGAGGTCACAAGGCAAACAGGTGAACTGAATCCCAAAGGGTGACAAGCCCCATGAGGAGAGTTGGGATACACATTATTTCTCATTTGGCAAAGCATAAGAAGTAGTAGTTACCATAAAAGCAAACAAGGAAAAAAAAGACAACTGAAAATTTGATTTCTTAAATGCTGATTATGGATGTATTATGTTGAGTGGTGGTCCCCAAAAGGGCATCTCCATATCCTAATCCTTGGAACTTGTAATTTTTAGGGGGAAAAATATTTTTGGAAGGGAAAGGGAAAAGGGTTAAATTAGGGATCTTAAAATGAGGAGATCATCCTGCATTTTTCAAGTGGGACCTAAATCTACTGACTAGTATCCTTAAAAGATACACAGAGGTAAAGATAGACACATGAAAAGGTGATATGAACATGGAGGCAGAGGCTGGAGTGATGTGGTCACAAGCCAAGGAAGCTGGCAAACACTAGAATTTAGAAGAGGCAAGAAATAGATTCTACCTTAGAGCCTCGTGGTGAGTTGTGTCCTGCAAACACCTTGATTCCACACTTCTGCCCTCCAGAACTCTGAGATAATAAATTTCTGTTGTTTTAAACCACCGAGTGTGTGGTAATTTATTACAGTAAACTTAGTAAACGAATACAAAGGGCTAGCGTGACAATTTAGAATTCTTGGAAAATTCTAGACACAAGGGAAGTCTGCACTAACTCACTAACATTTTTCTGTAGACCTTTACTAAGTACTTTCAAGAAAGTTCAGGAAGAGAGAAGAAGACCTAAGAGAGTCTGTCTCAGTGGTTCACATATATGAAACCCTGCCTACTTCATGAGCCCATCTCCACTATGGAGGAAAAGCCATATTGGGGAAGAGCCAACTCCCAGGACCCAGGAAGAGATATTCTACCTCTCAGGGAGGGGGAAAGGTGAAAAGCTATCTTCCTACAGAAATGGCTAGTACCTAGCTCTGTCACAGCATTCTGCACTGACACAAAGAAGTCTTCTACTTATTGCTGGAAGGATTGGGAAATTCTCTCCCACCCAAGACTGCCTCAGACACTAACAAAGTAGAATTGGACTATCAAAGGGAAGAGCTGCCAGAGATCCATCTTTGGGGCCCAGGTGCACACCTATGACTGAGGCTCATTCAAGAGAATTGAGAAGCCTCTCCTGACCCTACCATAAGGCTTGTACCTACTAACAAGCATAGCAGGCTGTAACTGGGAGATCAAGCATGTGGAAAAAGCCCTTCTCTGTGTTTCAGGTATATAAGGCATGCTGAGAGTTGAAGGTAGAGCATAAACATAGAGGAAAAGCCTACAGTATTTCAGGCCCAAGTAAACACAGGAAAGCAGCAGCCCTCCAAAGAAGAAATTTGAAGTTTGTACTCATTAAATGTAACTCCAGCAACAAAAACTCCACACTCAACTCAACTACAGAGCAGATTCACTAAACCCCAACAACTTATCAGAAGATTCATGCTCATTTCTAGACATAAATTCTACTTAGAAAATTTTCTACTGTTATTTCACATATAATTTTCCATGTTAAATAAAAATTATGAGGTACCCAAAAAGGCTACCAAAGATGACCCACTGTCAAGAGATAAAGCAATCAGCAAAAACAGACCCAGAAATTATCAAGATGTTGGAAATATAAGGAAAGGATTTAGGAAACTATAATTACTGTAACAAAAGATCAAGGATAAGATGGGCAACATGTTTGAACACAAGAAATTTCAGAAAGTGTTTTTAAAAGTCAAATGGAAATGCTAGAGATATAAAAAACAAAAAAACGTAACAGAGATTAGGAATTCCTTTGGCAAGCTTATCAGAAATTTGGAGACATCAGAGAAAGAAAAATGTTATTGAAGCTAAGTCAATAGTAATAATTAAAGCTAAGACACAAAGAAGATGAAAGAGTAGGAAAAAAAAAAATAACAAGGCAGAGTAACCAAGACCTGTGGGGCAATATCAATCTACCTATATTTCACTGTTGTCCCAAAAGAAGAGTACAGAGAACGAGAGAATGAGACAGGAAAAAATTTTGTGTGACAGTAGTTGATAACTTAGTGAAATGAAAAAAAAAAAACCCTAAAATTCAAGAAACTCAGTATACTACAATCTGGACAAAACCAAAATAACATCTAGATATATTGTAGATCAAATAGAAACCCAAGATCAAGATAAGATCTTTTAAAAAAGATTAGAGAAAAATACACATTATATACAGAGGTTCAAAAAAAAGAGCTAGAGCAGATTTCTCATTAGAAATTCTGTAAGCCAGTAGGCAATGAAGTGACATCTTTGAAGCACTGAAAGAAAAAGTTACTCTCTACCCAGAATTCTATATCATGTGCAAATAACTCTTAGAAATGAAAGCAAAACAAAGACTTTTTAAGACAAACAAAAAGTGAGTTAATTCATTTCCTACACATCTGTACAACAAAAATATTAAAGAATGTTCCTCAAGCAGAAAAAAATATACCAATGATACCAGATGCATATTTAGATTTATACAAATGAATGAAGAATGTCAGAACTTATAAAAAATGAGTACACAAAAAAGATATTGCTTACTTATATATTAACCTTTTTTAAGATAATCAACTGTTTAAAATGAAAATGTAACAAAGTATAGTAAAATTTATAACATGTGGAATCAAAATGTACAACAACAAAAGCAAGA
Source organism: Cephalopachus bancanus (assembly GCA_027257055.1). Taxonomy (NCBI): domain Eukaryota; kingdom Metazoa; phylum Chordata; class Mammalia; order Primates; family Tarsiidae; genus Cephalopachus; species Cephalopachus bancanus. The sequence continues at coordinate 4,792,973 of JAPVLO010000135.1, read as the reverse complement.
AGAATAAGCAGGATAAATGGAAGTATACTATTGTAAGGTTGATATACTATATGTGAAATAGTATAACAGTACTTGAAGATAGAGTGTGATAAATTAAAGATGCTTATTGTGAAATGAACAGAAATACACACAGAAATAAACCAATTACAAAAGTATTTAATTAATACAAAAGAACACAAGAAAATGGGAGAAAAAAGGAACAGAGTACACTGCTTGCAAATTATGAATTTAAATTCAACTATATAAGTAATTACATTAAATGTAAATACTTAAATGGCAGAAATAGTAAACTTGGAAAGGAAGCAAAAGCTACTGTATGCTTTTATAAACACACTTTAAGTACAAAGACATAGAAGGGTTAAGAGACAAAAGGATAGAATATATATATACTATGTAGACATCAATCAAAAGAAAGTTGAAGAGACTATGTTAATATCAGAGAAACTAAAATTCAGTATAGGCAACATTACAAAGAAAAAGAGAGAACTTACAAGCTGATAAATTAGTCAATTCTTCAAGAAGCCCTAACAATCCTAATTGTGCTTGTCCCTACTACAGTGCATCAAAATACATAAAGCAAAAGCTGAGAGAACTAAAATGATAAATGAGAGAAAATATTTTCAAAAGACACATTAAATAAAGGACTTGAATTCAGAATTTATTTTAAAAATCTTTCAATTCAATAATGAGATAAATGACTCAATAAAAAATGGGAAAACTATTTGAATAGATACTTCACCAAAAAGGACATACAAATGACAAGCAAGCACTTTAAAAGATGATCAACAAGGCTGGAAGCTTCTGTAATGTCATAGAAAGAAGTACTCCAAAAAATGATAGTGATATATCAAAAGGACACAGGAACCAACATGAAAGTGACCCCAGTGACCAAAAATGGAATAATTAAAGCAACAAAATAAATAACGATAGTATTGAATTACAACCCATAGTGTGAAATAAATATCCATGAGCCAGTCCTGATATAAATCAACAATTGAATAAATAAATGGGGGAGAAGGAACTGGTCTTCCTTACAAAACTCTTACTAATTTGGAAATAGTCATTTCCTTACTAAAGGAAAAAGAGTAACTTTATATTAGAGAGAGCTGGCATACACTTACCCAGAATGCACAATCTCAATATACTCATGAAAAAATCAGATGAAATCACTTTGAGGGTCATTCTTTAAAATAACTGACTAGCACTTGTCAAGGTCATGAAAGACAAAGAAAGACTGAAGGATAATTACAGATTAGGGAAAGTTTGACGGTATGGTATTCAGGATGAATCAGGAAAAATAATAGTGGAAAACATGCAAAATTCAATTAAGCCAATAGATTAGTTCATACTGTATCAATGCTAATTCCTGGTTTCCACCATTACTCTCTGGCTTTGTAAGAGTATGGGAAGCTGAATGAAGGGCATATAAGAACTCTCAGTACTATCTGTGCAACTTTTATGTGAATCTAAAATTATTTCAGAATAAAAAAATTATATTTGGTAGAAAAAACTGCAGTGAGATACTACACACTTCCTAGAATGACTGGAATTAATGAAACTGATAATAGTAGGTGCTAATGGAGATGCAGAGAAACTGAATTTTTTTTCATTTTTTATTGTGGTAAAATACACATAACATAACCTTTACCATTAGACACATTTAGCATATTCACGTGTTGCACAACCACTTTCACTATGTTATATCCAGAGTATTTTCATCTCCATAGGTGGAAACCCTGTACCCATTAAGCTCTCAATCCATATTCCCCTGTGTTAACATATACCTGGGATTTGTTTTAATTGGGTGTGATAAGACACATAGACATGGAAATGACCGTCATGAAGGAAGAAGTTTTATACTCACAGGTCCCTAGAAGTGGAAAGTACAGCACACCACACAGGACCACATGGGGAAGCACCAGGGATGATTAGGAGGCAGAAGAAACATGTGGAAAGCATGTATGAGAGCCTTGATTATGGTTTTCTTTTATCTCTCTCTCTCCCTTTTTTTAGACACGGGGTACAATTCAGGATAGGTATACAAGTGGACATAGTACACGTAAAGTTTGGGCCTTCCTTTGGTCTCCACTTTGCCTGGTTTGAGATCAAGTACCCTTACTGGTGTTGATATTGTGTTTCCCCCACTCCCCCACCCCAGCAGTATCCCACGATTGTCAATCCCCTTCTTAAAGTATTATGGTAAATGTTCAGGACCACTTATGAGTGAGAACATGTGGTACCCTGTTCCTTGTTTCTGTGATAGATCACTGAGTGTTATTGACTCTAAATTCATCCAAGTTGCTGCAAAGTCCATATGTGTGTCCTTCTTTATGGCTGTGTAATGTCCCATTGTGTGGTTTTCATGCGAAAGGCAAGGCAAGCTAACGGAGTGGGTTTAGGTTTGGATAGTTCCAATAATTTCAGCAGGCTCTGTGCTATAGGGGTGGATCCTAGTTGTCATTATCTGGCTCTGGGGCAACTTGGAAGAGAGGGGTAGTGTTCTGGAACCTGATAAAATGAGTTGGGCAGGGGTTTTGGTTGGTTTGCACATCAAGGCATATTTTGGGACAAGTTGCTTGCTGTCTCTAAGAATTAGCTACTCTGGGAGGGACAATCCCTCTGTGGGTCTGCAAGGACCCAAAATGTCAAAGCATCATAAAGTAAGAAAAATTAAAAACAAAACAAAACATGATTAATGCAGTCCCTCCTCCCAATCCCTGACAACCACTACTGATCTGCTTTTGTCTCTGTGGACTTGCCTATTATGGACATTCATACAAATGGAACTATACAATATGTGACTTTTTGTTTCTGGCTTCTTTTACTTAGCATAACATTTTCAAGGTCTGTCCATGTTGTTGTATGCATTAACACTTCATTCCTTTATATGACTGTATAATATTCCATTGTATGGCTATATCACATTTTGTTTATTCATTAATCTATCCATGGGTATTTAAGTGATTTCTATATTTTAGCAATGATGAATAGTGCTGCTATGAACATTCTTGTACAAGTTTTTGTTTGAACAAGTATTTTTAATTATTTGGGACATATACTCAAGAGCAGAATCATTAGATCACGTGGTTAATGTATACTTAATTTCTTGAACAACAGCCGAACTCTCATTCACAGTAGCTGTACCATTTTACATCCCCGCCAACAGTGTAGGAAAATTCCAATTTCTCCTCATACTTGTCAAAACTTGTTATTTTCTGTTTTTTTATTACAGTCATCTGCAGCTGAACTCTTATACATTGCAGGCAAGAATGAAAAATGGTCCAGCTATTTAAAAAAATAGTTGGGTTGTTTCTGCTCAAGTTAAGCATAGACTTACATAGGATCCAGCAATCACACTTAGAGATAAAAACGTATGTCTGAGAGAGTACTGAAAGAAATGAAGCATATGTCTACAGGCAGTCCTAAATGCTGCCTTGTTCAAAACCACCAAAAACTGGAAACAACCCAAATGACCATCAGTCAATGAATGGATAAACAATTGTGGCATATACATACAATGGAATACTCAGCAAAGGAAAGGAACAAGCTACTGATAAGTGCAACAAAGTGGATGAATCTCAAAAGCATGATTCCAAGTGTAAGAAGGTAGACCCAAAAGGCTGTGTCCTATGTGACTTTACTTGTATGACCCTCTGGGAAAAAAAAGAGGAACAGAAATCAGATCAATGGTTGCCAGTGACTGGTAGTGGCGAGGCAATTCACTGCCAAAGGGCCCAAGAGAACTTTTTGGAGTGATGGAAATGTTCTTGATTACGGGGATGGTTCCACATTTGTCAAATAATATAAGATTTTTAACTTAAAATAGATGAAGTTTGTTGTATGCAAACGATATCTTTTTAAAAATGGAAAATCAAACAAAAAGGTGCATGAAACCCAGTTCTCCTTCCATCCCGTGCTTTCGATGGATCTACTTTCCTGCTTCAGTATATGGAATATGGAAACTGGTTAGCAGGCAGCTAGTGAAAACAGTGACTCAAGACTTACAAGAGAACTGGAGGAAGACTGTGCATGGGGAAAACTGTGTCCATTTCTCACTGATGTCAGCAGAAGTCCTCACAAAGGCTGTTCGTTTGTTTTTTACTAGGTGTTATCAGCTCCTTCTCTTTTTCCTTCTCCTCCTCCCTCTTCATCGAATCGACCATTTTCCTTAATTCAAGCATTAATAAAATATCTATTCATTTCAGGATAGTCACTATTTGCATTGTTACTGATCACATATCAAGATAAGCTATTACTTGTGAAATCTTTCTGGGAGAAAATACAATATTCCAAATTTCTTATGCAAATATTTTTTTAAAAAAGGAAAAATTGGCACAAACATTTTCTTCCTTTCAATTTCAAATCTTTATACTTTTATGTGTGTATCTACCAGTCAACATGTGAATGATTATGCTGAGCTGTCAGTCGGGGTGAGCTGGTCAAGAATTTCAAAATGGGTTAGAAGTATAGGCATAACACCTATTGAGTAGCCCTAAAGATAGTACACATTTTACACATATCTTGTGCAGCCCAGGGAAATAAAGGTGGCACTCATCTTTTGATACTAGTGTTTGTGAATTTTTCCTAAGGGGAAAAAATAAGCATCTGTCAAAAAAAATAAAATAAGTAAATTTCACTTTATTCTCAGAGTTCAGATAGTATTTCCTCAGAGGGTAAATGTGAGAGCCTTTTTGAAGAGGAGGAAGGAAAAGTCATCAGGAGTGGAAGAGGAAAGACAAATTTGAGGGGAAAGCCTGTAGGAAGAAGCCAGAAGCAGGCAGCCTAGAGTGAGCAGACTCCATCACCATAAGGGTCTTCCAACTGGAGGGAAGTCAGCACCTGCCCTTTGCATGGATGGAGAGAAGAAGCTGTGGTACTCTTGGGCTAGTTAGTTATTCATCTTCCTTGGCAAGAGATAAAGAAATAAAGCAGGAAAATGGAGTCAAAGAAAACAATAAAACCTTTTTAAAAAATGTACAGCCTAGAGAGGTGGCATATCATCCAATATACCAGCTCTACACACACACACACACACACACACACACACACACACACACACACACACACATACAAGTATACCCTGTGGCACTCTCTTGGTCACTTGGGAGAGGCCTGCAGCCTGCTCCCAGCTGCCCTGGTGACCTCTATACAAAGAAAAATTTGCCATACACCCAGAAGTGTTCCCTCCAGAAGACTTCTTTGATGTGTTTTTACTTTCCAGATATAATCAGTTTTAACACACAAGTTTAATTCCAAGTTTATTGCTTAATACATGTTAGGTCAAACCTGAGTGTTTATTTAGATAAGTGTTCAGGACTTTTTAAGTCAAATTTTTGACTCATGAGTTTAAAGTTTTCTGAAGAACATTTTGAAACATAAACATAGTTTTAATTTAAGATCTGCTAAAGCTCAAAAGTGTCACAGGGAAGAGAGACCATAATTTCTAATTATAAAGTATTGGGGGCGATAAATTCACATGACCTTTTCAGGAAAGTTTATGACCAAGCCACAAAAGGGCAGGGACTTTATGAGGGGCTGGGGCATGTGTGGCCACCAAAGGTCCCCCTCCACATTATTTAGACAGAGTAAAGAAAATCACACTCCCCACGTCCTGCGGTGCCCTTTCTTTTTAAAGTACCACTCAGCATCAGAGTATGATGTGAATCTTAAGTCCCAAGCAGGGAGTTCCCTTTCTGGAAATAGAACCGAGACATCGTCATGTTAAGGGAACCATAGGGATTATTTGCCCCAACTTATTATTTCACAGAGGGGAAACTGAGGCCCTCAGAGTGGCAGGGCTAACCCAAGATCAACTTCTAGCCAGTGACAGAAGACAGAATCCAGACTTCTCTGGCCTGTTCTTTTTCTGGTCTTCCTCACAGCCTAGTGCTGGGGTACTGGGTTTTGCTTATTTCTTTTCATATATGATTTTTGTTGTGTTTAAATTGCATGCCTTCCCGTTCTCAATCAGTATATCTAAAAGTGAAAACAATTACACGTAGCAAGAGGTGATCTCCTTAGTTAACCCCAAGTTTACCTCTAGAGGCTTCAAATCCTGCGGCTTCTCCCTCTTAACTCCCTTCTACTCCCTTCTGCCCCCTCCCCTGCACACTGTGTTCCTTAGCTGGCTGGGCTCTAGGCTAACCTCCTAGCTGGCTACTGTCTTCTAACTACCTTCAAGTTCGGTCATCATTTTCTTCCTTATAACTTGCCTCTGTCTCCTGTGACCTGCAGAAGAAAATTCAAACTTGTCCTACTCTGCCCTTGGGAGCCGGCCCCTGCCTTCCTTCATGGTGTCATCAGCACCTCCCAGTGGCCATGCCTCCTTCACCTGCCCAGCACCAGGATACTAGCGTGCCCTTCTTGTCCCATTCCACCATGACAGCAAACATACAACCCAGCTGGCTCATCAACTGCAGTCAAGTTAGTGGGGTCCTAGGGCCAATGTCTCTACTGGGCAAGAGGGGAGGACAGTTTAATTAGCATTGCTGTCCTGGGAGAGTATGATCCTGAAGTGTCATGCCTCTTATCATCATGCACAGGAAGAAGTAAGGACCACACACACAGGAAAGCAGAGCTGAAAAAGGGATTAGAAGAAGAGGGATATAACGTTGAAACTCCTGAATTTCCAGCTGAGCCTGTAGCTAGCCCGAGCCTGGACTTCCCAGGTCATGAACCAAATAAATTTGTTTAAGCAGGTTCTGGATGAATGTCTATTACCTGCAACAAAGAGCGTGCTGACCACTGAGCATTTAGGCTGCCAGTCTCAGAGGCCTCCCCACTTTGGGAACTGACATGCTTCTTTTACACCTTTGGATCTTGACACAGCCTTATCTCTTCGCCTGACTAATTTTCCTCCTACCCCTGGCTGGTAGACACTACTTGTCCTTTGAGATGTCTTTCCCAGCACCCCAGACCCTGCAGGTCTCTCTTTCCTCACTCTTCTCAGCTTGGGTTCAAACCCTATTACATCCCTCAGCATGCTGTGTTATAAAGGAGGCTGAGGTGAGTGGATTGCCTGAGCCCATGGGTTCGAGACCCCCCTGTGCAGTGAGACCTCATCTCTACAATAAATCAAAAAATCAGCCAGGCATGGTAGTGCATGCCTGTAATTCCGGCTACTGGGAAGGCTGAGGCAGAAGTATCACTGGAGCCCAGCAGGTCGAGGCTGCGGTAGCCGGGAGCGGCCACTGCACTCCAGTCTGGGCAACAGAGTGACTCCAACTAAAAAAAAAAAAAGTTTTTGATTATGTGGCTCCTACCCCACTTCCGAGCCCAAGATTATACACATAATTAATTAAAGATAATTAATTAATAGTCCCTGTATTAATAATTTTCTGTGTTCAGTTAATTTCTTCTCACAGTAGAATAGCAAAGTACATGCTTTTATTAGAACATAGCCACAGTATGTGGTTAGGAGAGATGCCAGCCCTGAGTCCTGTGATTCTTTCACACTGGCCTTCATTTGACAGTGCAAAGTTTGAAGAAGTTAAATGAGTAGGGGCTGACTGGGGAGGAATAGAAGGTAGAGGATGTGAATGGCAAATGAGAAGGTTAAAATAAACAGGGCAGGGCAGCCAGAATGTAATTGGATCTATTCAACTCACATTAAACAGTGAGAATGAGGTTTCCATTTGTGTAACCAGGGTTTGCATTTATTGTTGCATTTCTTGCAAGGGGCTGGTGCGGGGAGAGAAAACAAGTCTTCTTGATTTGTGAGTTCAAGTTAAGCAAATTAAACCCAGCCACGCCTAGAACAACATTTGATGAGAATCTCAAAAGCCACTGTGATTGGAGGAGAGTGCCCCACGGCGCGCAATCTGCACACCAGGATCAGGACTCAGGCTGTCAGGGAGCCTGCTTCCACCTGGGCAGAGCAATACCTGTTGGTGGAATGTGAAAGGGTGAGAAGAGCTTTGCTTCCACAGCCCCCATCCTTATGTGGCCCCAGCGCACTGATTGGCCAGTGAGATCTCCCACCCGGAGGGATCTGTTGTGAACAGGTGCCCACCAGAACCACGCAGACGGAAAAGGCCACAGGGCAGCCTGGCTCTCCATCGAGCCTATCCGAAGTCCTCCAGGTATGTAGGGAGAAATCCAAGCCACCAAAACATCATGATTTCTAAGTTGTGTTTTAGCTTTTTAAAATAATTTCAGGTAACAACCAGTCCAAAAAGGTGGCTTACTCCCACCTCTGCTCTGTCCCCTAAATCCTTCTAAAATTGGACTAAAGAAGCCAAAAAAGCCAAAACTCAAATCTCAGTGAGAATAAAAGAGTTGACAGCAGACACATTCAGAAAAGAGCAGGAGCCTGGAGGAGGGGTAACCTACTTGGCAGGGCTGGCGGAGTAGGACTCGAAGCCAGAGCACAGGTCCACTGAGAAGCTGCCTGGGAGTCCCACTGCAAAGCCACCCCTACCCTGCAGCTGGCACTACAATAAAGAACTCCAACGTAAAGAGCACTCAGATCTCCCAGGTCCCCCCTCCCCTACCCCCGAGAGGCCAGGTGCCAAGCTTTCCTCTAAACCTGGAAGGAACTGAAACGTTACTCCGGAGAATTTTTTTTTTTTTTGAGTTGGAGTCTCACTTGGTTGCCCAGACTGGAGTGTAGTGGCCGCTCCCGGCCACCACAGCCTCGCCTGCTGGGCTCCGGCGATCCTTCCGTCTCAACCTTCCGAGTAGCCGGAATTACAGGTGCACGCTACCACGCCTGGCTGATTTTTTGATTTATTGTAGAGATGAGGTCTCGCTGCCCAGGCGGATCTCGAACCCGCGGGCTCAGGCAATCCACTCACCTCAGCCTCCCAAAGGAGTGGGATTACAGGCTGAGCCACCGAGCCCGGCACTCTGGAGAATTTTATACAGAAAATGTTCCTGAGAGAACCAGAACTGAGAGAGTCTTTACTGACAACAGGGCAAATGTGTGAAAATCCACATTTTGAATTGTGAGAACTCCTGCTCAGGTCCATTACTCTCCCTAGGCACCCAGGACCCTGGAACTCAAGCTGATGCCCCAGGGCAGGAAGTGGAATAATTTTTTTCTCTGGAGATAGTAGCTAGTCACAAATAAAAGATTGACAAATGATAATGACTGGTGGTCTCCCCTGAAATATGACTAGGTCCCAAGCTAATTCTGTTAAAGTACACCTACAAGTACAGTGAGTCACTTCACCAACACTCAAACACACACACACACACACACACACACACACACACACACACACACACACACACGAGAAGTTATCTATCAACTTTTTAGGGCCAAACTCCTGAATCTAGGCTTGATCTTGTGACTTAGGTTAGCCCATGAGACAATAGCAAATACGATACAAGTAAGACTTGGAAAGCATGTGCTTTGGGCTGTAGTTTGAGTTCTGAGAACACAATGAGAATCAGTTCAAGCTAGCCTGCTGGAGAAGCCATGTAGAGGAGCACCAGGATGTGCTAGCTGAGCCAGATCTGGGACAGAAACTATCTCAGGCTTGAGCCACAAGATGACCACAGGCTTATGAGCAGCATCAGGCAGGATTGCCAACAAAACAAAATAAAACACCGAAAAACAACAACCACAACAAAACAGAAAAAGAAAGAAAAGAAAAACAGAAACCACAGCTGAGCACAATCCAAATTGTTGGCTTACAAAATTCTGAGCAAATAAATGGTTGGTGCTTTAAGGCACTAAGTTAGCGTGGCTTGTTATGAGATAATAGGTATCTGAGACAGACTTGAAGGATATGAGAATGCTACCTGGGGGACAGAAAGTTCCAAACAGGCTCTTGTGTAGGGACATGCACTGTGCAGAGAAGAAGTTGTCAGAAGCCCAGTGTGACTAGAGTGGAGTGAGCCAGAGACAAGATTTGAGGTTATAGGTCATGGGGCATGAACATTGCCAGACTGGGCGCGCCTAACAAATCCTGGCAAAGACAGACATTTATGCAAAGTGAGGTAAGCCTTTGGAGGGAGAAGGGGCAAAATCTCACTGACTCGCCCCCCCTCCCCCCCGTGACACCATTGAACCTGTGCATTGGCCCTGGATTTCCTGGAACTAGCTGCCCTATCAGGAGCTAGATGGTTTGCATACTTCATAGCTGATGCTGGGTCCTGCCACCAGGAGGCATGCCTCTCTTTCTGTGATGTCAGCATGGACGAGCAGCGCCTAAATCCATTCTTACATCAAGGGTTTGCAAAATGGCAATGTTGTAATTCTACTGTTCGGCCTTCATTTGTGATCTGGAGTATTTCCATAGAGTGAAACATTTTCTCATCAACTCTTACATTACTCTGAGGTATAAGTCAATAAGAAAGGCTGTTTTCAAGCTTGATTTTTTTTTCTCTTAACTTACCAATCTTTGAACTCATGAGTCAATTTCCTAACATCAGTCAAAAGTGACCAATATGTTTTGTATTTGATTAACACTGTGACTCAAGGATTTTTGCCATATTTGATACGTTTCCATCCACTGCAGTCACTCTCCTACTGGTGTTCATCTTACCATAAAATATGGAAACATCTTTCAGTTCATTATTGAATCCTTTGGACATGACTGCGTTAGTCATTGATGGCTTCCTTGCTTTCCCGCATAGCAAGATGCTCTGGGGTTATCTTGTTATGTTTTACCCTAGACCTTAAGTCAATCATTTCTTCTAGGAACGACCAAAATTTGGACTCTAGTATTGCTTACTGCCATAAGGTGGATAAATGTTTCTAGGTCTTTTTAGTGGCGAGGCCAGGAAAAACATCACAAGTTCATAACTAATATTTTCAATGAATTTAGAATTTCATAGCTCTTAACTTATTTTTTAAAAATACATATTTGTATCTCTTTTCTTTGAGTTTGAAGATCTTCATTCTCAAAGAACTGAACATAATTACTCATTTGGTTTATTTTGGAATAACAATAGCAATTTTATTACCAGAATTATGAATAGTGAAAGGCTTGAGCTTTCTTTGCAGTTACTTTTGCCTTTAGAGTATATCCCACAAGGGATGCAAAGCAAATTACAGTGTTTTCAAACTATCTTGAAATATCTTCAATTATTTCTGTCTGCATGGCTAAGCCAAAAATACGATACAAATTTGGTAAAATACATTTGTTCCACTTGCTTTTGACTCTTAGGGATTTTTTTTCCATTTTGGTTTAATATTTTATAATTATATAAGACATTTACATAATTCTGAAGACAAATCTATGAAACGAGGATTCTTTGGAGAAGCCTGGCTCCTATCCAAGCCCTTTCACCCCATCCTTTCTCCCATTCTATTTATGTCTTGTTTGATCTCCCATTTTTATTTTTTAGTTGAAATTTGGTGCATATTCCAAGTTTTAAAAATTCATTTGAGTTTGTTGCAAGAACTACATTGATTAGATCTTAATGGCATGTATAAATGTGCGCCAAAGGCCAACGTCAGTTCCATTTTACAAGCGGATGTTAGTGATGTCAAGAAGTCAAAGTCATGGGGCGGGGGAGACCCTCATGTCCAACTCCCAGACCACAGTCCAGAAGTGTGGGTGTCTCCACCAGGATTCCATTATAGAGAACAGGGCCCACACTGTTTAAGCAGGAAACCACTTATTAGAGGCTGTGATGGAATTGTTAGTGGAGCTGGATGAACAGGCTCTAGGTAGAGCTTGAACTGGAGACTGACTTCTGAACCATTCTGTAGAAATGGAGCTGCTGCTTTGTTGTGTCAGGAAAACAGTGATTCCAGAACTGCCTGGAATCAAGGAGCTGCTGTTGCTGCTGCTGCTGCTGCTGCTGCTGCTGCTGCTGCTGCCAGTTCCCAGGTCCTGTCACTCCCGGTGTGCTCCTCTCCAGGAATTTGGTGCCCAGATTGCACCTGGGGCATTCAGTACCTGGATGCTGTGCTGCCCAGAAAACCAAACACCTCCACCCTGGGCTGACCAATGATGCTCAAGGTGTCTGCCCATTTCCCCTCCACATTCCCACAAGTGCATCTCACAGACCAGGGTTACCAGAGTCTGAGAAAGGTCATTTTTATCTTCCTATCTGCTACAATTCAAGAAGAAAGAGTAGAAGATAGAGGGAAAGGATGATGGGGACCCACACCACAGGGAGGAGGGAGGTTACCAGGAAATGATACTACTCAACACTGTTGTGTGGCAGCATAAGAAGGGTAGAACTGCTAAAATGCAGACACGTCATATGCCCACCTGAGGGAGTTTTCAAGGGGATTTAAAAATATATTTTTACATTGATTGATATCAATGTCATTTCTCTCTTTTTTTGATATGTGCTAGTTGTACATATTTTGGGGCTATATGTGATATTTGATACCTACACATAACATGTGATGATCAAGTCAGGATACATAGAATGTCCATCGCCTCAAATAGTTTGACTTTTCTTTGTGTTAGGAACATGATAAATCTTCTGTTCTAGCTATTTTGAAATATATAATAAATTATTAACTATAATTTCCTTAACATACTACCCAAACTAGAACATATTCCTTCTACCTAACTGTATTTTTGTACTCCATCTTCTTGTCATCAACCCCTCATACCTTCTGGTCTCTGATAACTACCATTCTATTCTTTACTTCCATCCGATTCCTTTTTTTTTTTTTTTTTAGCTCCCACATGTGAATGAGAACATGTGATATTTGTCTTTCTGTGTCTGGCTTATTTCATTTAACATAATGACCTCCAGTTCTATTCATGTTGCTGCAAATGACAAGATTTTGTACTTTTTCATGGCTGAATAATATTTCATTGTATATATGCACACATATTCTTTATTCATTCATTTGCTGACGGCCACTGAGGTTGAGTCCCCTGTCTTGGCTGTTGTGAATCATGTTGCAGTGAACATGGGAGTGCAGGTATCTCTTCAACATACTGATTTCCTTTCTTTTGGATATATATACCCAGCAGTGGAATTGCTGGATCTGATAGTGGCTCTATTTCTAGTTTTTTGAGGAGCTACATACTGTCTTCCATAGTGGCTGTACTGCTTTATGTTCTCACTAGCAATGGGGAATTTTAAAGGGGAACTGTGCCTGTATAGGATGTGTGCTTTGGATGACAGCTTCCAGTCCTTTGTAAGTATGAATGCACTCTACTGATGTCATTGCTATAATTTAGGCAGATGATAGGCTCTTGGACTTGATATCCAGAAAGTGCTATTATGCTCATTATCAGAATAAATTGCATCTTACAACTAGATTTGAGAAGCATCTTAAGCCCTGGGTTTTGCAACTGAAAAAAAAATGCCTATTCCCATCTCCCCCCGCATCCCCACCAGCCTCTATGTTACAATGGATGATTGAAATCATGGCAGGAGGAGGGTGTTGTGAGGAGGCATAAAGCACTGCCGAGTAGTCATTTTCCTATGACAACATGTTTCCAATATTGAGGAAAGTGATGCCAAAGACCTCTACAATTTATTCAGAAATGACATGACTTTGTCAGATAATTCTCAAGAGCCCACTTCTGGAATTTGTGGCTTCTGAAAATAAGGGGTGACATTCACTGTCACCTCGATCTAAGATAGAATAATTCAAAAGGAAGGCATCAAGACTATTTTGATAGATAAGTGTCCATGGAGGGCTCTGTTAGTGTAGGACTGCTACTACTAATAATGACATTTGCTTTGCAAATAATAAAGTGCTCTTTGACTGGGAGATGTCATTATCAACCTCTAGACAAATGTTGATTCATTAATCTGCTGATTCTGTCACACAGATACAGGCTGCTCTGTCATCTGCTCGAGCTTTAGCTCACTAAATTCAAGTGGAGATTGAACAACCCACCAAATCATCAGGGAGTGTATACTGGATCTTTTAAAGTATCTGATTTTTGTCTCTTGGTCCATCAAAAACTTCATAAATAGCAGGGTCTGTTGGATGGTACCTGTGTATGCATTTTGACAAAAGATTATGAGCAATTGCATTTGAATGCATACATTTGTTACTTTACATAGCTCCTGAGGGTTTGTCAAAATTTTTTCACATCTAAGCAAGTACACATGTTATTATCCCAATAAAGTCCAGGGGCTGTATATAACTGTGTCCTATTATTGAAGACTATCCCCAGGTGACAATTCCAACAGTGTCACATTCTATTGCAGCAAGATTAACGCCAAGCTAATAGCCATCAAATTCACTGTGAAAACATACCACTTCTCCTACTTGCTTCCCTAAGAAAAACACACAGTAGAAAAATCTTTCAGAACACCAGATCATTTTTTAGAACAAAGTCACATGAAACAAAGCACACTTTTTTACATATATGAAAAGAAGCATTGAAATGATTTTCCATCTCATTAATGAATAAATATACTAAGAACTATATTTACTTCCATGAATCTTTATTACATGCTATTTAACACAGGTCCAAGTCAGCCTGGGTGGTCCTGCAATGGATAGTCACACACAAATATATTTCCTTACTTATGTTATTAATGCATTGGTTTTATTAGCCTTATCACTCTTAATTTTTAATGAAAAAACTCAAACTATATCAATAAACTGAGCATTATTTCCTAAAGTGATTACTTTTTCATGCTTTTTCAATTCAACCAATCCCTGCCTCTCAAAAAGTGAGAAATGCTGACTGTCGCCTCTCTGAACAACCTGCCTCTGACATTGGAAATACTGTTGTCAGTGTGCCTAATTTTATCCTAGATACAAAAGTGGGTCACCACCAAGGTAATAACTCTGAGTAGTTGACAATGCAAGAAAGGCATTCCAAATTCTATCAACAAAGGTTTTCTTCAGCAGGCACCAACATCAAAGACTTCACTATTTGAATGTATTTAAATATTTTCAACTAGGAAAGATATGACACTGAAGGAAGTTTATCTAGACTGTCGAACTGAGCTGCTGTTTGTGAAAGTCACAAAGCTTCGGCAGTGGATTCCTCCCTGCCCATTTCCCCAGGCAGAAGTAAGCTGAGCTTCCCTTTCCAAGTCACCCCTGGGCAGCTAGTTCTCGGGCTGGGTGAGTCCTGGGTGCTCAGGACCTAACCAGGCCTCTTAGCTGAACTGTCTTCCTTTCAAATTAAACTATGAACTCTCCCAAGTGGACACACACAACACACACACACACACACACACACACACACACACACACACACACACACACGGGGTGGGGGGTGGGGGAGAAAGAATGAGGACAGAAAAGGAGATACACAGAGAAACAGAGATAGAGTTACACAGAGACAGAGACCGAGAGACAGAGAACAACACAAACACACAGAAAGAGGGGGTTAAGCAGACTGTAGGGCAGGTTCTTCTTGGTAAATGGCCTCCGGGTTTGGGAAGAGAGGGATGTCACTGGATCTGGGTCCTCTGACTCCCCAAACTGAGCAACGTGCAAGGTTGGTAAAAGAGCAGCAAGTCGCTGCTATCTATCGCTGCTGAGCCGAGAAGTCAGTGGAAGGCCAAGTCAGGAAGAAGGCCCTCTCCTTCTTAGGCGCAAAGTCCCATGCAGAGCTGCGTCCCAGCGCGGACAGGACGGCTAGGGCCCTGGCTGCTCTCTCTTTCCTTGCCTAAGTTTTTATGTGCGAATTTTAAAGAAAGGGATCTGGAAAGCTCTTTTGCTGCGCTGGATAAGCCGTAGGCCTTCCCAGAGTGGAGGAAGGAGAACGGTCAGGCCGGGTGGGGCCGGGCGCGGTGACTCCGGAGAACCCTTTAGTCATCAGATTGTGAAGGCGCGGGTCGCGAGGACACTGAGCACGGCGCTGTGACGTCGTCGCATGCGTGTGAGGGCCTGCTCTTCGGAGTTCTGCCTTCCTTGACGGGCTGTTGGGGAAAACGTCCCCTAGAGCGGCCAGATCCAGGGCTTCGGAGATGGACGCGAAGGGCCTGCACCGCCGTCCTGAGTTCCCCAACGCGGTGGTCGCGGCCCGCGGGCCCCACCTCGCGGTCCGCCCGCCCGCCGGGCCGAGGAGCAGCCAGGCCGAGCGCTCCCGGACTCGGATTCAACTTCAATAAAAGGGCCCAGCCTGCCCTTGATCACGCGGCTTGCCTGACAGCCCAGCTCAGGCCCGGGCCTAATTGAGCCCGGGTCACCTGGGAATAGGTTCAAAGGCATCAAAGCCGTAAACCACCTCCAGGCCCGGAGCCAGAGCGGCCTGGCGAACAAAGAGCCCCCGAACCACTTCAAACGCGCTCGTGCTCAGCATCCAGATGGCGCGGGGCCGGGGTCCGTGGTGTCGCTCACCGAGGCCCGTCCCGCGCTCCGCTCGCCCGGCGCCCTCCTGCCCGGAGCTGCCGGCGGGTGCCCAGCGCAGGGGAGACCGGGCCCGGGCAGCTCCGGTCAGCTCCCAGAGCGCCCTCAGTTCATTGCTGACCCACGAAGCGAAGGAGGAGCGCAGAGGTTGGGGCCGGACAAGGCGGGTCCGGCGGGCGCTCCAACCCCTGCCTAGCACCAGCACCAGCACTAGGGCAGGGCCAGGCAGCCGAGCGCGGCGGGCACCCGGCGTGTCGGGCACTGGGCGCTCCCGCAGAGGCTCGCGGCGCCTATTTTATAGCACTTTGAAGGAAGGTTCAGGAAGCGCGTCGGGGTCGGGGCTCGCCAGCCAGCCGGGGTGAGAAACGGTTCCCTGGGGGTTGGTGTCCGTGGGGATGGGTGTCCCCAGGGCCCCCGAGCATGCACACGCCCGCGGTCTGGCTGCTCGGAGCGCTGCCCGCGCAGCTGCCCCCACTCCAGGCCCGGGATTGTCAAGGCACACACGGGTTCGGGCGTCCCGGGAGGCTCTCAGCTGCGTCCTCATCTCCGGGGAGCGCGTCTGGGGTTGGACGCGGCTCTGGAGCCCCTCGCGTCCCAGGGAGAGATCCCGCGGCCGAGGGAGGCCGGATCTCCACATTAAGGCGCAGACAAAGCCGGGCTCAGCCGGACTCAGGAGTGTGGGCGGCCAGAGAACGACCACGGCTTCGGGTGGGGGCGCCGGCGGCGGGCGAGGACCCGGGCTCCGGGGTGCCCGCGGCGGCCAGGGCCGAAGGGGGAGGCAAAACTGAAAGTGCCGCGCCGGGGGGCGGGGGAGGCCGGCGAAGGCCCCAGAACTCGTCCTGCCCCCGACCACCACGGCCAATCAGCGCGCCGCCCTCGCTCCTGACAACTATTTAGCAACCCAGCCCGGCTAGAGTTTCCAAAAAAGTTAGAATAACTTCCTCTCCCGGAGACCTCGGTTTTGCACAAGCCGGCCTTGAAATCAGAGCCTTTCCAGCCAGCCCGAGATCGTGTGCTCGGCGGCTGCGGGCTCGGCCAGCGGCGCGCGCTCGGCGCCCCGGCGCCCCCAGCCCCACGCGCGCCGGGCGGGCGCCATGGAGGAGGGCTCCAGCTCGCCCGTGTCCCCCGTGGACAGCCTGGGCACCAGCGAGGAGGAGCTCGAGCGGCAGCCCAAGCGCTTCGGCCGGAAGCGGCGCTACAGCAAGAAGTCGAGCGAAGATGGCAGCCCGACCCCGGGCAAGCGCGGCAAGAAGGGCAGCCCCAGCGCGCAGTCCTTCGAAGAGCTGCAGAGCCAGCGCATCCTGGCCAACGTGCGCGAGCGCCAGCGCACCCAGTCGCTCAACGAGGCCTTCGCTGCGCTGCGCAAGATCATCCCCACGCTGCCCTCGGACAAGCTCAGCAAGATCCAGACGCTCAAGCTGGCCGCCAGGTACATAGACTTCCTCTACCAGGTCCTGCAGAGCGACGAGATGGACAATAAGATGACCAGCTGCAGCTACGTGGCCCACGAGCGCCTCAGCTACGCCTTCTCCGTGTGGCGCATGGAGGGCGCGTGGTCCATGTCCGCCTCCCACTAGCGCCGCGCCACCCACCTCCGGACCGGCGCGCCTGGGTAGGTGCTGCGCGCGCGACTGGCGCCCTTCGCCGCGGGGGGCGGGCAGCAGGGCCGTAGAGAGGCGGGGGTCTGCGCGTCTGCCCTCGTGGAAGCTCCACGGGCCGCGGCAGCGTGGAGAGAGTGTGCTTTTTTCCTAGCAACAGATGAGGGGTAAAGGGGCTGTCGGATGCTTCCATGTCCCAGGGCGCCCTGAGGACTTTTGCAAGCTCCCACGCAAGGGCGTCCGTCAGTTGGGAACCAGCGAGCCGGTGACTGCCCAGCAGGGTCCGAAGGCGCTTCTTAGTCAGACGGTCGCATGTTCCATTCTCGGGGGTGTGTGGGTGTCTGGGGTGACTGTGGGGGGAGTGAGATCAGGAAAACTTTCTGGAGCTGGCTGGGGTCTGAGAGATGGACCCGCTGTCCTGTGCATCCCTCGTAGCGGAGGCCGCCCGCAAAGTTGCCCGAGCGGGGTTGTACCTCTTCCCGGGAGCTGCATAGCGCGTTCGTCGTGCGGACACTCGGCTTTCTCCAGCTGCCCGCGCGGGGAGTGCCCGGCCCACGCCTTGGATGCCCGGCCATCGGTGCCCTGGTCCGCCCAGTGGCGTAGAGGTGCGGGCCGACGGCGCCCAAGTTTGACTGGGGAGGGCTGGCGGACACTGCCCTGCGCTGGCGGCTCTGAGCCGCCTCAGGGCCCGGAGATCGCCGCGCCCGGAGCGACTGGAAAGGGCTGGGAGCTAAGGACGCAGAAAAGCGCCGAGGCTGGGGCGCGGGGTCGGGGGACAGACACAGCCTATCTGAGCCCGCGGCTTTCCGCAGGCAGGTGGAGCTGACCTAGGAACTGGGAGCCTCGAGTCCCAGACTTGAACTTGGAGGGCCTGGGAGGGGTCCCGCCCGCGCCGCGTCCCGGCGTCCAGCCCTGCAGGGGTGCGCCCGGGGTCCAGCTTGGGAAACAGGTCTGGGGGACTGGGAGGCGGTGCGTGCCGGGTCCTGTGCTGGGGGAAGGCACGGGGGACACAGCTGCCAGGAGCACTGGAAGTTCTGGTTTCCTCTGGAAGAGCGATCAGGGCGTCCTGCATCGGCTCCTTTTCACCAGACACCTTCCCAGTCCCTTTAGACAAGCTCCAGCCGCGGAGGCGCCGTCCCTCACCAAGGGCTCTGCGAGCATCGAACACCTCTCCGTCCTCCGCCTGCCCTCCAGGTCAGTAGAAGGGCACGACGAGATTCCTACTGCGGGGGCCGAGTTACAAATCCTTCCTACTTAGTATGTTTTAGCTTCTCGCACATCTTGCGATGTTTTTATAAAAGTCTCTACTTCACACAGAAGGAATTTAGATTAATCAAAAGTGCGCGGCCGCCCATTCTCCCAAACATACCTATTTCTTTTTTATGTGGTTCTATAATATCTGCGAATGTTGTTGCTGTGACTACGAAAGACTGGTTTAGCACAGGTGGGGTTTCTTTCTTTCTTTCTTTTTTTAGCTTTTATTTCTATATCGCTGAAAATTCTTTTGATTGAAATAGCCTCATAAGATAATGACTAATTTATAATTTTTTTAAAAAAAGTTTTTTTGGTAGAGAATAACTTGTGGGAATCTTTGCCCGTCTTTGTCAAAGACAGATGGAAAGTGTCCCAATCACATATTTCTCTAGGAAAGAAAGTTTGGATTGGCTGAGTACTAAATGCTACAGTGGGATAATACATTAATTCTGTTTTTTTTTTTTGCTGCCTAAATTAGGAGCTTCCATTAGTTACTTCCATTTATCCTTTATCCCATTCATGGTTTACAGCACCTCTAAAAGAAGAACGAACAGATGAGGAATTTCATCTTTTTAAAACCACACATCTATAGTTTTGCTTAAGGAAACTGTCAAAGGAATTATCGTTAAGACTGCCCTCCAGAAAATTATTGAAAACAAATACCAGTAGATATTATCCTGATGTGAGAATTTAGTGAGAACATTTAAAATTCATTTAAAAATAATTAGGCACCTCAAAACTTAGAGAATCAGTTAGATAGCAATGGAAGATTATATGAAAATAAAATATAATACTTGTAATAAATAAATGAAGACAGTGTTTAGAGCTTCTTTGGAAAAATATCCTTAAAAATAGAATAGATAACAGTTAATTGGGGAGAAGATATTCTATATGAGGCCTACTTACTTTTATTTTTATGTACTTGAAGTACATAACTGCGTAGTTCAGACAGATTACTTTCTTTAAATAAGTAGATACTCTCTATAAGAAGATAAGGGAAATATGAAAATTTTTGATACACTGATGATTCTGGAAACACCTTTTTATATGTTAGGCAAATGTCTTTGTTTTCTTTTTGTTTTTAACCCATTAGTCTCTATGAGCTTAAATAAAATATAATTGGTTTGATTTCCTGAAAATGTTGCTAAATGATATTTGTTATTTATTTGTAACATTCCTAAGAATCATTAGCATTAATTCTATGTATCAGAAAAAAAATTCTGGATAAATTGTATTTGATTTTAATGTCTAATGTGAGACAACAAAATGCATAAATTGTCCTTTGATACAGAGAGAAATATGGGAGGGGTGAGTACAGTTGGTGCTGATATTTATCCTGCCTTTCTTCTTTGGCTTGGTATTTAAAAACACAGTTAGACAATAAATCAGGTGTCCCTGGCCAGTGAGTTGAATTCATCTAATGGAAAAATCTTAAAGAGAGTTTAATGTATTTTCACTAAATGCCTGATCCTTTGGAGCAGGGTTCAAGCCACCTGGCTTGGAGGGTGGAAGAAGATATAACCATTACTTATCAGACATTTATCCTATTCTCTACTGTGTCATTAAAAAGTTTTCTCTAACTTCTGCAAAGCATGCACAGTTTTCAGTAGGTTATCTTACTCAACTAACTTTTGTTTCTGAGTACTTCTAGTTACTTTGTAGAAAGTGCTTGACCTCTTTACCACCTAATATATGTGAGCTTTTCCCTCTCTCCTGAAAATTTACTTCTTGACGGTTTGTTAACAGTTCTATTTGGGATGCTAGCTGGTCTCAAAGGAAAATCAGTTTCCCCCGAAGAACAGTAATGCAGAATCCCAGTAGAGCTTTTGCTTGGCTAGAAGAAGAAGTAGAATAAAAAGCTAAGATTCCTGAAATATAAGTAATGTTTTGTTCTACAATACCCATTCTACAATACCCATTCATAAGATCTAGCGTAGGGATTTGACCTCTGTTAGGTGAGTATTGTCCCCTTAAATATCAGGTAGTATTCTTTCACTCTTGCATAAAGGAAGCCTTGCGAGTCAGCTGGCCAGGGATGGACTTCAGTAGTGGTTGTTTGAGGCCATTTGAGATAGAGTACTTCATTGAGGTTTTCTGAAACTCCTATTTTCAGACAGGTCTTGAGCTGAAAGGATCGTGTTTTCATTGTCCTTGCTTCACGATATTCTGGGTTGACAGAACAGATGCCTGATTTCTTTTGCCTGGCCAAAAAAAAAAAAGAAAGAAAGAAAAGAAAAAAAAGTAAACTCCTTCTGAGCAGAGTACTGTAGCTCATAACTTTAGTTTGAATCTGGGCTTAAAAAAACAAATATTTTAATAAGCTAATTTTAAAGGCTGAACTTTTATGACAGATTTTAAGCTTAGTATTTATATTAATCTATTCTCACTGGTGTCTTTAAAAACCCTGTGAATGCATGCTGGAATGTCTGTTTATGTTTGTGTCTTTTCCTGGGAAAGGATAAATGTGCTACAAAAAGCAAACCAAATACAAAGCTCTCCACTAGCAAAGAGTTCACAAATGAGGCAATAAAATTCAAAGAAGAGATGCATAAGTTACTGTAGCCAAGAAATGGAAAACCATAAAGAAGAAACAGAATCTAAATAATACAGATATGAATGTTTTCAAAAGGAAAGCCAACATGAAACAGGAAAACAGAAACTGATTAAAAAGATATTCCACATGGTCACCTGAGTCTACAAATGTGATAAAATTGCATAAAATGAACATACACACATACACACATATATAAATACATGTAAAACTGACAAAATCTGAATAAAGTCTGAGAGCTGTATCAATCACAGTTTCCCAGTTAGAATATCTTACTATAGTTTTGCAAGATGTCATCACTGGGGGAAATGAGTAAAGAGGATAAAGGAATCTCTCTATAATATTTCTTACAATTTCATGTGACTCTACAATTTCTCAAAATTAAAATATATTTCACAATAATTTTAAATCTATACATTTATAAGTGAGCAAATTACACAAGAAATATTACTGTGCTTTATCTCAGAGTAATAAACAAAATGTGACGAGCAAAAATCTGTACTTTTTTTCTGATGCCATTTATGTTGTTATACTTTTCTTGAGAATATGAGAAATCCCTGTATATTTCCAATATATAATTAAGTAGAAGTGACTCCTTACAAGAATTAAATAAGGAGTAGTATCCCAGAAATATGAAAGGAGAAACACCAATTCATTGAGATTTTTCTGAAGATATTTTGGGAAATACCTACCTTAAACTGATACCTGTACTACATTTCCTTTTTAAGGTACTAATTTTATATTAACTTGTATCAAACACACACAATTCTAAAGTCAATGATTTATAAAAATTATTCACTAGGAAGTAAGTATTTGGAGCCATACACAGTTGAGAGGGAGAGGAAATAGGGAGAGGAGAGAAAGAGTGAGACACAGAAAGTTCTAAACTCAGTCATGGTTATTTTAGATTAATATTTGTTTTAGAAACGTATTTTGTGTTCTTGGAAACATATTTTTTGTTTTTGTTTGGTAGTAAGCCTTTGAATGAGATTTAGTTATATTCAACAGTGCCTTAATTGATTGCTTATTTTGAAATGTGAATGATAACATTAACAACGTGATTAACAATGTGATGTAAACTGAGGCAGAATGAGATTTTTTTTCTTCAGTGATTATTCATGGTTGTCACATCAAAAGAAGACTTGGATCCCAAACTGGAAAAGCCAGCACGTAACTTCATTCCAACATGAGGGAAATTTTTAGTGGTTAGCTGGAGGTAGAGTCATTTTGAACCCAAACGGTATTTGACATGCTTCAAGTATCTGTATTATTTCATCCACAGCTCCACTGTTTAGAATAATATGATGGTCCTGTGATTGTGAATAACAGAGAACATGATTCTGAGAGCTGAGTGCACTTTTGTCTATTGAGGCTGCCACTCACTGCCCAATTTCCCACCATGACATTGTTTTCCTCTGTTACTTGACCAGCGAAAGATTTAGATGAGCCAGTTTCTCTGAAGCCTCATGTAGAACTTTAATTGCAATTCTCAGATCCTAAGAGCAATACCTTGAGAACTGGGAAAATCTCTCCTTTCTTTCATTTAGAATTTTCCCTTCACCTAAATGAAAGTCAGAGTTGTACTCAAAGAGCTTTCAGTTATCAAATTCAATAATTCTGGAAAATAATCCTGTCTTTTTAGTTCACATTCTGCCTTCAAAAAAATAGCCACCAGCATCTTCTGGGAGGAAATGGTAAATTTAGTTATGTTGTCTGGCATTAGATTCCTATTTCTCACTGTCTCATTTGATGAAGATTTCACTTTTGTGTTTCTGGATGTGTAGTTCCTATGTGTGACTGACGGGAAAGATTTGGGCAGACCGCTTGACTTTTATTAACTCTTCGACCTTGACTAAACATCAAACCCCACCCCATGGCTGAGATTTGTGATGTGGTCACAGCCAGAATCTTTCCAGAGTGCCAGGCAGGGCAGCTTAGCAAAAAGAACCTGGGGCAGGTTTTTGCTTCAAAACTGGAGAGTTGAGGATCTTTTTACTGTCTTCCCTGTGGAGAAAAAAAATGTCCAAACTTTTGTTGTTAATACTGTTTTTCTACTGCTTACAAACAAAGTGCCCTAGCTTTTCTGTTAAATTATCTGTGTCCCTCTTCTGAAGGTTCAAGAGATTTTTGCCCACTTCAGGGGCAGGGAGTGCTCCATAAGAGATGGTTTGGAGAATAAACAAACTCCCTGAAAGAAAACACAGGCCAGTTCTTCACAGTCTTGGCCTCTGCTGCCACGGTGGTTTTCTTTGTCCTATTTTGATTCACATTCTGTAAATGAAAATGCAAATAGGAGGCATTTTCCTTCCATCATGAGATCTAGAAATAAATCTCCCTTTTTATTCATCTCAGTTCTTCGAGTAGATGTGGTGTGCATGGTATGCAGAGGAGTCAGGAGTCAAAAACTGGTTGCCTCCCTTGACACTCTGGAGCTGAGGGTGAGCAAATACCTGTCACCTGTCCTTTACTTCCATAACACAGACTCTTGACTGGGCAGAGGAATGCACAAAGCAAGCTCACCTGAAGCTTGGCCAAAAATCTATACTTATTGGGTCTCCTCTGGGGTGTTTGTGAATTTTAAATCTCATCCTCAAGGAGATGGTTTTGTCTTGATACACAGCATAAGGTGGTGGTCATTTCTTTGGGAAGTGCTAAAAATGCTGCAAATTGGAAGGGAAATGAAAGAGGAAAAGTCATAATTTTCTTTGTCAAAGTGAGCATCAACATGTCTCTGTTCACATAATTGGATTTGATTGATAAGCGGCATCTTTACTGAGGATTAATTTTTCCAAACCAAATAATTCCAAACTACATACACATATCCTGGCTTCTGACTAGTTGAAATCTTTAGAATATGTCTAGCCATTTGATTTTCCTCTCTTTTATGATAATCTGCGTGCATAGGTGGGAAGCTAAGAAAGACAGATTGGACCATTTTGCTTTTTTTTTCCTGTCTGGTGAACATTTCTTCTCCAGTGACTGTCTTCTACCTCCTCCCCTGACCCAGAGTACACGCTTGTATTTATTCTTTAGCTGAGATATCATCTTTTTGAAAATGATGAACTGAAGTCCACGTGAGGTTTCACTTTATAAAAAGTAGCAGAGGAAGAACCAAAAGCCCACCATCATCCTGAAATAGCACAGTCACACGTGGGGAATAAATACATTATCGCCGAGGATTCTCTGAGGGGAACATTTCTAGGCGATCCGGAAATTTAGTACAGCTTACAGATGTGCACCCATGCCCCCTACCCACTTGTGTGCTTGGTGACTTCCTCTCTTTAGTTGATGCTATCATTACTATTCTCTTAAAAAAAAAAAAAAGGTTTCATTGATGCTAGAACAAAAATACCCTGAACAAATATCTTCCCTGAGAATCCTGATGTGTCCTATTTTTGTTGATTTCTCTTGTGTAAAATGACCTGCTCCAAGTATCCCCACACTGTATGAGGACCATGTAGTGGCCGTGGCAGAGGGTGCATCCTGGACTGGCATTTTATGGTTCCCAGTGGTCAGGCTGAGAGATAGCTTATCTTGCAGATGCCGCATATGTGATTTCAAAGGCGTCATGAAGAGTTTACACAGTCCCTGCGAGCAGGCAGCATTTTAAGGGTAGAATTAACTTAAGAGTATTTTGCTGGATGTTAAATTACTGTTAATTCCAAAGCTTTCTTTTAGACTATTTTTTGAGATTGCCTTCCAATGAAACGACAAGCAAAAGTTGAACACAATTGCTCACTTCTCTGCTCATTTCAGATGTTGCTGTTATGTTATCTCCTTTCTTGTTTTCACAGAAGAATAATTTCATGTAATTTGTGTTGAACAGTTTAATTTCTGCGTGTGTCCCCAGCAACTCTGAATATATTAATCTAACATTTATAATTTATCATATATAAAAGTTATTTTTTTCAAAATGACAAAGTAAAAGAGAAAATTAGAACGTGAACAGGACAAGTGATATATGAAGAATTTCACAGGGCATTCAGGTCCCTTAATAAGAGCGCAGAAGACTCCAGGCTTGTGTGTAGACCACCAGTCTCTTTCCACCTATGACTTTAGGGGACTCATCACCTTCTCCCTCAGGGTCCCTCAGAGACCTAGAAAAAGCACCCTGCCTGCTGCCAGAAAAATAATACTTTGTCAAAGTCCAACAGGGCCACCCCAATGCTGCTGCAGGTGGGAGCCTGTCCAGGACACTGTGACAAGAAGGACCCACTGTGTCTTTGCCGTCTGTTGGCTCTCTGGTGTCAACAGTGCTCTGCAAAGAGCATCAAAGAAGTCCTGAGAAAGCGGGGTCCCCAAAACGGGGTGGTCGGTAGTTGCCTGCTGTGCACTGGGGCGAGACCTTGAAAGAGGTGCTCAGGGTAGCCTGTGGCTGCTCAGGGAAAGAAGCATCATGGGCATGGTGCCCTATGTGACTCAGAGGGACCCTCCCATGACAGTGGAGGGGAACAGGAGGAGAGACATGGCTGGCTGCCTGCAAGTAGCCATCCCACTGCCCTGGAGTTTCCTTGGTCCTCGGAGACTGACAAGGCTTGGAGCTCCTCATCAAGGCTTAGTCACCCACCAGGTTGTACTGATGAATGTCCGAGTCTGAGCCCAGCACAGCTCGGTGTTTGCCAAGGTTAATGAAAGGAAGTGGTAACTTAGCATTTATTTCCTCCCCCTGGATTTAGCGGCTATAGATACAACCCTACCGTCAAATACCTCTTTAAGAGCCTGGGCTCATCTAAAGATGCCTCCTAAGTGGAGATCATGCCAGGGCGTCTCTGAGGTCTGTAGAGGAAGCAGAACCAGCCCTGCCTTTGCTGAGAGAAGCCAAATGACCATATTGTCTGTCTCATAAAGCATCATTCTGCTTGAATACCAGAATGCTTTGAACGGCAATAAAACGTTACGTTGAACAAATGACAGATTTCATTGCCCCTCATTCCTCAGAAGTGGGCCCACGTGGAAATTCTCTGCTCCAATCTCTTGGACAATCAACTTGTATTGTAGCGTTTCGTGAAAGTTACAAGTATTGTCTAATGTTAATTACATAATTTCACTTTTTTCTGACCAGAAAGAGAAAGTGAGACGACAGAAAGTGAAGCGGATGTGTGTTTCTGACTCTCTGGGCTCACACACTGGGCTTTATCCTACTTAGTTATTGACAATGTGAAACCCGAATTAATTCTGAGAATTTGTAAATGTTTGCGACTGTATTTGATCACTGTGACTTTCTGCAATATATTTTGAAATTAATTTAAGTCACTGTTTCTAGAATAAATCATATGTGATTCTTCCCCTTAGTAGGTTTTTCTGATGTGGTATTTTTCTAATTTGAGAAATTATAATTAGACAGAGGCCAAAGGCTGTTGCCTTTGTAGGAGGCGGGCTAGGTTCCCAAGTGAATCTTTTGGGCAAAACGCATTGTCTTGTGTCTAGGGGAACAATGGTAAAGAATAAAACTTTACTGAAGTCAAACATGGAGTAGGGAGTAGAGAACACTTTTCTTCTTTTAGCTCAGCAATTCTCTGTGTGGTCCTTGGCAAGTCATGGCCTTTCTGGATCTCAGTTTCCCCATCTGTAACGTGATATACTGAGTTTCTGATAGCCAGCCCTCCAGCTACCAGAATTCTAAGAGTCAATATGACCCAGCAATTTCACTGCTAAGTATATATCCCAAAGTATTGAAAGTAGGTGTCCATACAAAAACCTGTACATGGATGTTCATAGAACACTATTTCCAATAGCCAAAAGATGGAAACAACACAAGTGTCCATCAGTTGAGGAATGGATAAATACAATGTGGTCCATCTATACAGTGGGACATAATTCAGCCATAAAATTAACGAAGTACCGATACTTGCTACAGCATGGATGAACCTTGAAAATATTATGCCAAGCTCAAGAAGCCAAATGAAAAAGACTACATATTTTAAATTTTCATTTATATGAATCATCCCAAATAGGCAAATTTATAAAAGTGAAAGCAGACTGGAGGTTTCCAGGAGTTGGTGAAAGGGGGCTGGAGCCATAGAGAGAGTGGCCCCAAGGTTCAACATGGCTTGCTGAACAGGTGTGGGATTTCTGCTTGGGATGATGAAAAGCTTCTGTAATTGCATAGTGATGACATTTTCACAACAGTATGAATGCACTTAATTCCACTAAATTGTAGACTTTAAAAATCATCCAAATGATAGGGTTTATATGTATTTTACTACAATTGTGAAAAAAAAATCCTATGACCTCGATTATGGGCCTCTCTGGTAACTGACAGAATTTGGGAGTGAAAAGTTTCCCCTATGTCTCACTTTTCAGAGTCATTATTTAGTTTATCTGAATGATTCAATGCTTATCAAACTGTTCAAGTTGTGCCTACCTTAAAGCATTTTTCTTTTGAACTCTGTTTCCTAATGTGTTCTTTAAAACACACACACACACACACACACACACACACACACACACACACACACACACACCAAGTATCTCAAACAATTCTGATACTGCCTCTTACCTGTCCTCTGATTTTAGTGGCATGTGGATTGCACCTCCTGAAGCCTCTCTTGATAGACTGAGTCTCATACTCTGGGGGCTTGAGCCATAGAGAGAGTGGCCTCAGGGTTCTACTAGACTTGCGATCAACTCACTAGAAGAGAGCGAGGGGCGTTTTCCACATTTGTGGTGTGGTGTCTGGTACTTGAGTAACAGGGAAGACCTCCAAGGGTGGCCCATGACCTTGCATCCATCACCTCCCGCAGGGGGCTCACCAACGCCCAGGGCCTGTCCATAGGCTCATCAGACCATTTCAGGCTGGTTCATGGACTCAGAGACCTTCAAAGTGTTAGTGCTACCTCCAAGGACCTGAGTTTCCTGCTCTTCTTGTGTATGGGAGCTACCCTCAGAAGAGAGGGACACCGGGAAGGTGGAATGAAATCATTCAGGGTCAATGGAGTGGCTTTCTTCCTTTGGCTTCTTTTTCCTTCCTTTCTCCCCCGATCTGTTAACCCTTGGCATGCTGGGACGTTGTCAAAACCACTCCTGATCAAGAGGGATGGGCAGGAGAGTTGCTTTCAGTGCTTCTTCCACCTTGATTTAGTCCTGTTTCTTTTTAAAAAACCATCACTTTTGTGGTGTCATGTGGTCATATTTTGAGACGTTTACAGAAACCCCAAAGGTAGTGTTGGGTTTGAGGATTGTTTGAATTTTCAGAATCTAGACAAGAGGGCCTAGGAAAACTCAGAACAAATCTAAAACAACCTTACCAAGAGGGTCGAGTTGCTGAAAGCAAAGGAAAATTGTTCAGTGTGATGAGGCGGTTCCCCCAGTCCAAGTCCTCTTCCCACACCAAAGAAAAAGCCACCAGAGAGGGAGAGAAAGATTCCCAAAAGCTGAAGAGAGAGAGGACTCCTGACGGAGACAGGAGAACTAGACTGTGGGACCCTGCTGCTTTCCTAGTTAAGTTGTACAGTCGACTTGACAAGACCCCGGGTCACTCCCTCAAGCCAGACATATCTCCGTCTCACGGCCCCCATCAGTCACCACCACATGGGTTCTTCCCGCAGATGCGAGGCACGGAGCCCAGCTGCAGAGTGGACACGGTTTGATTCATTAGCGCGTTATTCACGTTTGCAGCACAGCACACTTGGTTGTCCTGTGGGACACTTTGCTTATTTCTCCGGCTACTTTTGCTTCTTTAGTGACGACCATGTCCACCCCATACTCCGCATGCTGCAGGCCACTGGAGCCAGCAGTTCAGCCAATACAGGGTGAATAGGAAGGGGAGCTTCATTCTTTGACTTTTCAAATGGTTTTCAGAGATACAACCTGGATGTCCTGAGCTAAGTTGGCACTTGGACTCAGTGTGCAGAATGTCCCTCTCTTCCTCACTTGACCCTCCTTTCCAGTCTTTTTGACTATCCCTGAAGCGATCGGACCTTGGTGTCAGAGCATGCACTGACTCAGTTTCCCTCTCAGCACACCTGTCACTGGAACTAATAGAAAAGTCAGACTTCCCGGTGAATCCCATGGGGACATATTCCAGTGGTCATCCCTTACCTACAGTTTTGCTTTCCAAGGTTTCAGTTACACTTGGTCAACGAGAGTCTGAAAATATTAGATGGAAAATTCTGGAAAAAAACAACTGATAAGTTTTAAATTGAACACCGTTCTGAGTATTGTAATGAAATTCTAAGCCATTCTGCTCCATCTTACCCTGGATGTGAGTTATCCCTTTGTCCAGCTGATCCACCCTTTGGATGTTATCTGTCTATTAGTCACATAATAGCTCTCTTGATCATCAGATTAAAAAAAAATGGTATACATGAACTTCAGTACTATCTTAGGTTTCATGCATTCACTAGGGGTCTTGGAATACATCCCCTCATGGATAAGGGTTGACAAGACCCCGGCTTGAGGGAGTGACCCGGGGTCTTGTCAAGTAATTTTGTCCTACCGAGGTCTGATGGCTCAGACCAGCAGGCATAACCACTTACAACGGTAGCCATATCACTTCTCAGCCTTTTGGTTAAGATCAAGTGTAGTACTACTGTAGCCATAGCATGAATGGAATACAGCAGTGACATGCAGATCACTGTCCCACAGATCCCAACAGTGGATATCCCATGGACTGATGTGGCGTTTACTAATGCAGGTCCTTCGCAGCATCAGGTCTCTAAAGATGATCATTTCAAACAGAGCAAGTACAGGTCAAAAAGAAAAAGAATAACTTTCCCTATATTAAAAGTTAAGACTTCTGTTTGCTGGGGGGAAAAGGTATGATAAAAGTTTAAAATGAACTGGGAAGAAAATATTTTAAGCCTATTTTATAATAAGTCAATATTCCCACTAGACAGAGAGCCTTAGGGAAAAAAAGACAATTACCCAGAAGAAAATATTGGCAAAAAGCATGAATTCACAAAAGAAGACATTCATTTGGCCAACAAATGCATGAAGTGTTGAACTCCAACAAAAATTCAAGAAAGCTGAAATAAAATAGGAAGCTACTATTTTTTATTAATTTTTTAATTAAAAAATTATGTCCTCCAGTATTAAAGAAGGTGTGGGGAGCCAGGCCATCTTATCCCTGCCAGTGGGAAGATAAGCAGCATAATCTTTCTAAAAGGATTTTGCCAACAGGTAAGAAAAGATTTAAGATTTGGTGAGCAATTCCACTTCCAGGAGTTATCTTAAGTGCAAAGTGGCAGATCTGCCTAGCGACAAAGAAATTCATATCAACTTAATTCATGTTAGTGAAAAGTTTAAAATGCTCTAGAAAATTGGTTGAATAAATTGTGCTTAATCCGTATATTGTGTAACCCTACACAGTCAGAAAATTTTGTGTCATTAGCAAATGTTTTATAATGTGAGGGAAATGGTTATAGAAGAGAGCAGATCATAGGATCCCAGATTGGAAAAACAAAGTGTGTGTGTGCTTGCACGGGTGTGTTTGTCTAGAGAGACTGCAGGAATAAATGTCTCCAGACCATGATGTTAATAAAAGATCTTCTTTTTCTTCTTAAGGCTTTTCTGTATTCTCTAAGTTTTCTACAAATGCCCCTTGTTACTTTTGCAATTGGAGAACACACACACAGAGGTGGCCAGTGCTTTGTAAAGATGCTGTGGAAGGCACATGCCAACTACTCTGTTCCCATCATAAAGCAGTGCCCTCAAAATACAGCCTGTAACCCTCATAGAGGGAACTTCCACTCAGTATCACAATTTGGGTTCTTACTAAAGTCATATTAAAAAATGGACTCACAAGATACATATTTTATATCCTCTGTCTTTTTCACACAATGCCTTTAATGTTAGGATAATTTGGAAGAATGTAAACAGAACGTATCACTACAGCCCCGCCTGTCTCCCTAATAGAACTGACAGCCTTCCTCTTGGCAAGGAGTGCTGTGTGTCTTCAGCCTTCCTTGCACCCCTTCTCTGTGAAGCAGTTCCCAAATGGCGCTTCATTACAGGAACCCTGTGCTCACCCCCACACTGTTAGATTCAGCATCCTCGTTTGCTTTGATTTAGTTATTTTTATCCCTTTCTATATATTTTGGGATATGTTTTCTTTTTTTCTTTTCTTTTTTGAGTTGGAGTCTCACTCTGTAGCCCAGACTGGAGTGCAGTGGCCGCTCCTGGTCACCGCAGCGTCGACCTACTGGGCTCCGGTGATCCTTCCACCTCAGCCTTCCAAGTAGCCGGAATTACGGGCATGCGCTACCATGCCCAGCTGATTTTTTTTTTATTTATTGTAGAGATGAGGTCTCACTGCCCAGGCGGGTCTCGAACCCATGGGCTCCGGCAATCCACTCACCTCAGCCTTCCAAAGGCATGGGATTACAGGCTGAGCCACCGAGCCCGGCATGGGATATATTTTCTTAATCATAAACCACTCCAGATTTAGGAAGTCAATGGTAAAAATTATCATCAACTCCCTAACTATTCCCCTAGCCCAAACTGAGAGGAAGTTCTTTGGCACTGGCTGACTACATGGAGCAAAAAAGAGCTCTTCCTTAACTTCTGGAGGCCTTTGTATTTGCTTTTTACTGGGATCAAAAATTAAAATCACAGCTGGGCATGGTGGCGTGTGCCTGTAATCCCAGCATTTTGGGAGACCGAAGTGGGAGGATTGCTTGAGCCCAGGAATCTGAGGCCAGTCTGGCCAACATAGTGAGAACTTGTCTCTACAAAAAAAAAAAATAGCCAGACATGGTGGCATTTGCCTGTAGTCCCAGCTACACAGGACACTGAGGCAGGAGGATTTCTTGAGCTCAGGAAGTTGAGGCTGCAGTAAGCCATGATCACAACACTGCAGTCTAGCCTGGGTGATATGAGACCCTGACTCTAAATAAAATAAAATAAAATAAAATAAAATAACATAAAATAAAATGAAATAAAATAAAACAAAATCACTCATCTCCCCAGAGCCTGGCCTTGTGTGATGGATGGCAAATGTTCAGGACTGAAAACAGTTTGACCATATGATGGGTTTACACCCTCTTCCCCCCTCTCAGGGCATCCCTGCATGCCAGGTTCTCCAGAACACTGGACCCTGGCTATTTGCAGCCTCATCTAATGGAATGAATCACCAAGCTGTGCCTCCTCAGGGACCGAAGACCAACCAGGCACTGAATCTCGCATTTCCTTTCAGATTCTTAGCCATAATCTAATTTTTGTGAGGCCTGTCTTCTTTCACACCCTGGGCTACATTTGACGCATATTTCTGGCAAATTCTAGGACCACACTTGCCAGATGACCAAATCCTTTTCAGAGAGATGACTGAAATATTTGTAAGTTTCCATCAGCACTGCGGTGAGGGGCTCTGAGGTGAGGAGGGAAACTCTCTGTGCCCTGGCGTTCTCTCCTCTCCTGTTAAGCCATTAAACACGCGACTAAGCGGTGATCTGCGCTGGATTCTCAGTTCCAAGCCACAGATGCCTTTTGCTGTAGAGACATAAAGAAACCAAGAGGTTAACGGCCAGGGTTAGTCCCCTCCACGGGCCTCCTGCATGAATCAGAGCCGACTGGGAGCAAGAGTGACTCAGAGAGATTCCTTTTTGTCTTCTGGCTGTGCAAATAAACAGAGCAGGACGATTTGAATGGGACGGGCCTGGAGCAGAGCACAGGGCGGGAGGCAGCTCCCCGCTCCAAGGTGTGCCTCACCCAGTTGTTGGGTCTGCTTGGGATGGGAGAAGGCCCAAGGCAGCTGACCCAGAGGGCCCAAGACCTGGTGGGACAGAGGCTGAGAGACTGGTGCCCTCAGGGATCCAGCAGGACCGGTGGGTGGAGGTTAGGGAGCACGGAGCTTTGGCGTGTTCTGTGGATACATTGGCCTGAGGTCCTCCACTTGGCCCAGGGCCCACACAGCCCAAGGCACCATCCCATGCCCTGCACCCCTCTCCTGGGAAATGTGTCCCTGCTCTGAGCCCCTGTGAGGTGTTCTCCCCTCCTTGAAACTCTCTGCAAGGTCCAGAGTGCAGAGTATGTGGTGGAGACAGATCTTGAGATCCAGCCCTACAAAAGGCCTTAGGGTACAACTGGGAGCTGAGAGAAGGATATATCAGCACATGTGGCTTGATGGACCTGACCGCTGTCCCCAAGTCTGGTTGCAAAGACATCCTAGGGTCTCCTTCTCTCCCCCTGCAAGGTGGTGTAAGGGGTTAGAGAAACCTCATCAAGTCTACCCTTGCTCTGCTAAGGAAAAGTTAAACAGGCAAGCCTAATGAGTGAAGAGGATGAGCACTTGACAAGTGTCCTTATTTTAATTCTTTTTTTTTTCATCTTTATTTTGGATTCACTTGGTACACATGCATGTTCGTTACATGGACATATTGTGTAGTGGGTCTCAGGTAGCCCATTCTCCAGAGTGACCATTGTACCCCAGTAGGCAATTTCTGAACCCTAAGCCCATACCCCATCTTCCCCCTTACTGGCGTTCCAAATGTCTATTATTTTCATCTTTGTGACCATTTAGTTCCTGTATATGAGTGAGAACATGCAGAGTTTCATTTTCTGTTTCTGAGACAGTTAACTTA
Source organism: Cephalopachus bancanus (assembly GCA_027257055.1). Classification (NCBI taxonomy): domain Eukaryota; kingdom Metazoa; phylum Chordata; class Mammalia; order Primates; family Tarsiidae; genus Cephalopachus; species Cephalopachus bancanus. The sequence continues at coordinate 4,758,857 of JAPVLO010000135.1, read as the reverse complement.
GGATGATGATCTCTAGCTCCTTCTGTGTTGCTGCAAAGACTGTAAAAAGGAATGAAATCATGTCCTTATTCTGATTCTTAAAGTGGCACTGTGAGGCTGGTGCTTTACTCCCATTTCACAGAAAAGGAAACTGACGGACTGGAGTAACTTGACTAAGGGCATAGAGCATGCTAAGGGCATAGCAGTGGGCAGAGCTAGGGAGAGCAACAAGGCAGTCTACCTTCAGCAAAGTATATTAAAAATGAGACTTTTCCCTCGACATCATAAACAGCTCTGTGCCTACTGTGATGTGTGATGACACTAGAGCACTCAGCTTCAGACAGGGAGTGACAGGGAGAGATGTAGCAGGGAGTGCCCTGGAGAGTGAGGCTTGAACCTGGATTTCAACTGGGCATCTGCAGGCATTTTCTACTCCTCTGCCAACTGCTTTTGGGAGAACCATCCCATTCACTGCCAGGTGGAGTGTCATCCTGTGTCACAGGCAGCCCGATACACCTGTGTCAGGATTCACTTTGGCAGACCGAGCACGATCCAGCCTTGGCATGGGAGCCTGCAGGCCTGGAAACATGCAGATTAAATACCGCCACCACCCTCCCCAACACACACACACCTGAGTTACCTGTTTGGCATCTCTTAGCTCCAGATGATCCATCCACTCATCTGTGGATTCTGCCTTTGGATGTGCAGGATCTGGGGAAGAGGTGGCCCTGGGCTGTGTGGTATTCACAGTCTGCTCTTTTAGGGCTTGTTTCTTTGCTGTGGTGCTGGACACACATTCCTTCCAACCCAGAGAACCCTCACCACCATCGATCATAAATCTCTTTTCAAGCATGTGGTGTAAATAAATAAACTGCTTTAAATTCTCTCAGCAGGTAGAGAACACTCCCCACTATAAACCACTCAGTGTCAACTTGAGTGATCCAAATATCATTCTGCCGGGTGTAGTGGCTCATGCCTGTAATTCGAGAACTCTGGTAGGCCGAGACAAAGGGATTGCTTGAGACCAGGAGTTCAAGGTTAGAATGGGCAACATAGAGAAACCTCATCACCACAAAGAAATTAAAAACAAAAAACACAAAGAGTGACTGGGTGTGATGTTGCACACTTGTAGTCCTAGCAACTCAGAAGGCTTGAGGCAGAAGGATCACCTTATCCCAGGAGGGCAGGGCTGCCATGAGCCATGATCATGCCACTGTACTCCAGTCAGAGCAACAGAGCAAGACCCTGACTCAAAAAAAGTGTCAATCCCAGTGACAGACCATTTCCAGTCACTCCATGGTGCAGTACCCAACAAGAGGACAGATCAGCCATTCTTCCTTGTCCTGTCTTACAGGATATACTGTCCCCTGCTCCAGGTCATTCTTCACATGGTCAGATGGGAGCACCTTTCCAAGTCACCGATCTGACCCAATCACTTATACAGTCAATGGAATTAGGTGAGTAATGTACTACAAAAAGTACATTACTTGGGCTCTGTCAAATGTCGGTTCCCTCACTCAGGTCCCCACCCACTGCCAGCAGAATGACTACAACAGCTTCCCTTGCGGCCATAAACCCTGCCTGCTCTTCTGCTGGGTCACACCTCTGAGCCCAGCGTCCTTCTCCACAGGAAGCACTCTGGGCTGGGAGTGTGTCTGTCCTTTTCACACTGTTCCCAGCGCCTGGAGCAGGTGCCAATAAGAATGGAGTGAGGGGTGAATGGGAAAATCCACATTTCAATCCCTAAAACATGGTATTTTCATGATCTGTGTCTCCTCTGTGCTGCTCTCCCTTGGCTAGAATGTCCTCTACTTGCCACCACCACCACCCACCTCCAGCGTCCCCTCCTCAGGGAGCCCCTTGGCCATTCCTCCTGGCGGCACTTGTGACTACCTCATGCTCCCTAATCCTTGTACCTCTCCTAGTGCCCCTTTAGCTGTGTTGGACAAGTGCATATTCATCTGCCGGTTACCCTATGAGCACCTTCAGGACCATGTCTTATCATGTGTTCCCATACTTAGCTCAGCCTATGTCCTGCATGAGTGGGGGATGTGTGGGGACCAACAGTTTTCCTACCAAGTACACAGAAAGACTATGTTGTGTCTGTGATAGAAAAGCACATTTTCTCTGTAACAGGAAAAAGTGTCTCTGATTTATAATTCCCTGGCTTCCTTCCAAAAAGAACACTCCTGGCAGCCTGGGGTCTTATGTTTGTTGAGAACAGAAGAGTCTGGCCTTCTTTTCTGAGGGCCTTTTCCATTCTAGACGCTGGTGGCTGTTGGATGGAAGGAGGCAGCAAAATTGGAGGGCCACAACACCTGCATTGCTCTCTACAGAAGAAAAGGGGTGGAGATATGTGTGTGTGTGTGTGTGTGTGTGTGTGTGTGTGTGTGTGTGTGACAGAGAGAGACAGAGAGAGAGATAGAGGGAGGGAGGGAAGGAGGGAGGAAGGAAGAGAGGGGTAAAGGAAGGGAGAGAGAGAGGCCGCAGAAAACCTAGCAGGGGAGATTTGAGGGGGAAGTGATACATCTGGATCTGGGATGAGGCATGTTAATTCTGAGGACTGAAATGCTGTGGAATGTGTGACATTATTTCTCCTGCCCTCAACATACAAACACACACACGTGTGCACAGGGATACACACACACTCACACACACACACACACACACACACACACACACACACTTCTCAGTAAAATACCAGAGTGTCTCACCAGCCTTCGTGTATTGGCTTTGGGGATGGAAGCATGATAAAGAGGAGTCCTGACTGGTTCCTGGGCTGAAGAAGAATCTGTGAAAGGAGAGAATCGTGTCTGGGAACCCTTCAATCAACAGAAGCACATTTCTCCTCAGGCTGCAGAACGCCCACCCTGCCTGCTGAGTGCCAGGTGCCCTGCACAGTCCTGGCACTGGAGGCTGATATCAGCAAACATTCATCTGAAGTTTGAGTGCCTGGAGGGATGGATGACTGGGTCCCATTTCCGGGCTGGACACCAGGCATGTTCTGCATGTGACCCTTCATTAGGTATTAAGTGCTCCAAAACCAGGAACTGAAAATGCAATAGCATTCTCATTAGAAAGAGGGTGAGGTGAGTCGGGAGAACAGGAAGCTGCCATTCAGAAAGTGCCATTCATCCCTCAGACCTGGATGGCATGCTGGAGTGGGGAAGGCAAGTGGAAATGAGAGGCCAGGAATGAGCTGGGTGGTGCCAGAACCAGGTGCCAGAAGGAGGAGCCAAGGACCGAAGAAAGCGTTAGGTACGAGATTAAGGTCGGCAGAAGGCATGAGAGGAGCTGCCCTCCAGTGAGGTTCAATAAACTCATGGAGTGAATGAATAACTGAAAGAATGAATGAAGTGTAATGAAAGTTCCGAGTAAAACTGCAATGTGGGACGGTGGCTACATTCCCGAATCATCTTCTTGACCAGTATAATGACCTATAAAGATGGCATCCCTCAAACTTCAGCCAGTGCCTCTGGGGCCCCTCAGGGTATACCTGCCCAGCAAGTCTGGCTTCCTGCACGTGGCTCCTGGGAGCCTCAGGTGAGAAGGCCCTTAAGCATCATGTAGTAAGTTGTTTAGAATGGAGCTCTGTGGAGCCCCTGGGCCTTCCCTGGGGTGCAGGCTGGACCTGGTGAGCTCCGAGCCTCAAACCTGACGACCGTCCATCTCCCAGGAGCTGGCCTCACCCTTAGTTCTGGTAAATGTTGGACTTCTGTCCAGATTCTAAATAGAATTTGTTTTCAATAAAGAAAAGTTTTCAATAAAACTTTCAGGAGACAGTCAACAAAAGCAAAATAGACAAATGGGACTTCAGCTAAATAGGATTTGAAAACAAAACAAAACAAAAAATAAAACATAACCCAAGCCTGCCCACTCTGATTTAAAGCAGGACAGTGAGCCTCAGAGAATGCATGGGAGGATGGTCTAACTGAGTCACACCACACTTACTGGCATGGCTAGACCCTGTCCACATCATTCCATAATTCAATTGGACCAAAGGAAACCACACTGACCCTTCTTGAGAAAAAAAGTATTTCCCAAGGTGGGCATTGAGCATCCCTGACTGACTGTCTGTGAGACAAGCTGTATTCTCAGGTTGGTATTCTCCACCATGCCTCCCCTCCACTGTCCTTTGTTGCTCACATTCTCAGACGCCCTGGCTGGGCTCAGCTTGGTGCAAGAATGGGCTGATTGACCGGCAAGGTATGGGCCAGGATACATTCTCATGGCTCAACAAGGATAGAGGGAGTGTTGTGCCAGGCCTGGTTCAGGGGCTCACATGCATTCAGTCCCCAAGATGGTCAGTGCCAGAGGTGGGCTGATTCACCAGCATTTTCTGGAGTTAAGAAATGAGTCTCAGAGGAGTCAATAGGCAGGGGGTAGCTGAGCTGTGACAGACGGTGTTGTTCATGGCAGTGTCAGTCAGGCAGATGGCTTGGGTGGCTGTGGGGGAAATAAATACTTGACAGTTAAAATCGTTTTTTTGCAAAGGATGAGGCAGAGGAAAACTGAGAGAAAGATATCAAGTCGTGCAAAGCTCATTTAAGAAGTGAGCAACGTGGACTCGTTTTCACAGAATGGGAAATGATTCCAAGTGCGCGAAGAGCACTTTAAAGATGGGATTTCACAAGAGGTGCTGGCACAGGCTACTGCAGCTTGTTTACCGCCACGGAGATGGAATTTTATACTTTCAAAAAGAACAATCTGGAATCTTTCAATAAAACTTTCAGGAGACAGGCAACAAAAGCAAAATAGACAAATGGGACTTCATTGGGCTTAAAAACTTCTGTGTCTCAAAGGACACAATCAACAGCAAAAAGGCAACTGCAGAATGAGAGAAAATGTTTGTAAATTATATATCTGATAAGAGGATAGTACTCAGAATATATAGCTCCTACAATTCAACAACAAATATCAGATAACCTGAATAAAATATGGGCAAAGGGGGACTTGAATAGTCATTTCTCCAAACGTGATTTATACAGATGACCAACATGCAAAGATGCTCAGCGTCATCGATCATTAGAGAAATGCTCACCAAAAATCTATCAATCAAAAATTAATCTATTAATTAAAAAAAGAAACAGAAAATTCCAAGTGTTGGTGAGGATATGGAGATTTTGAAACCAGAGGGTGCTGTTGGTGGGAATGTAAACGGGTACTATAGCAAACAGTATGGAAGGTCCTTGAAAAATAAAGCACGAGATTATCATGTGATCCAGAAAACCCACATCTGGGTTTATACCAAAAAAACTAAAAATAAAGTTTTGAAGAGATATCTGCGTACCCATACGTGTAGCAACAGTATTCACAATAGGCGAAAGAAGGAAGCAACCCAAATGTCCATTGGTAGACAAAATGTGGTATGTATGCATATATATATATATATATGGCAAATGACTCTTGGGCAGGAAGTCCCACTGCAGGTGCCTGTCCCATGCCCTCTGTGGGCTGGTGGCATCACATCCTTCTAACAGTCCCTAGCCGAGGGTCCTGTACCAGCTCTGACAGTTCAGGGCCAACTTTTATGCCCTCCTACGTGTTGTTCACTTGACCCTTAATCCAAGGGAGTAGGATTTTGAGGTGGCCATGATACACACACACACACACACACACACACACACACACACACACACACAACACACACAATATATATATATGTATATAAAATGGAGTATCATTCTGTTTGAAAAAGAAAAGAAATTCTGACACATACAGTAACATGGGTGAATCTTGAGGTCATTATGCCAAGTGAAATAAATAAGCTGGACACAAAAAGGCAAATACTGTATGATTTCACTTATATGAGGTATCTAGAGTGATCAAATTCAAAGAGCAGAACAGTGGTCACCAGGGGAAAGAGGGAGAGGCAAGGGAGGTTAGTGTTTAATGTGTGCAGAATCTCAGTTTGGGAAGATAAAAAGCATTCTGGAGAAGTAGGATGGTGATGGTTGCACAACAGTGTGCATATACGTAGTGCCACTGAACACTTACAAATGGTTAAGATGGTAAATTTTATGTTACGTGTATTTTACCACAATTAAAGACAAAAAACTTTCAGGAGATGTTTCTGCCATGTGAACTGGAAGGCAAATGACTCCTGGGCAGGAAGTCCCACTGCAGGTGCCTGTCCCATGCCCTCTGTGGGCTGATGGCATCACATCCTTCTAACAGTCCCTGGCTAAGGGTCCTGTACCAGCTCTGACAGTCCAAGGCCAACTTTTAATACCCTCAGACGTGTTGCTCACTTGACCCTTAATCCAAGGGAGTAGGATTTTGAGGTGGCCATGATGAGATTTAGGCAGGAGAATGGCCTGGGCTGTAGGCCAGGGCTAAGTTCAGGCCAGTATAGGCAGCTTGCAGGGTTAGAGGAGTGGGCTTAGGGGTACCACCTTGTGTATGCCAGGGCTTCCAGCACATTCTACTTGGAAGTGATACACACCGACTTCCAGGAAGGTCGAGTCCAAATGCATGTGGAAATTGGAGCCTGTGAGTGCCTTTCTGTTGGTCTGCTTTTATATCTGGTAATTTTTTTGCCAATCCTGTGGAGGGAAAAGTGACATTCTTTCTTTTCTCAGAATTGGGTTAAATATTTATTAATTTGATACACGAGTCAAGGTCATTCAGACAAAAGGTTTCTGACATTTTTGGAACTGTGAATTATTAAAAAAATAGCATCTACCCATGGGGGAATATGGAGGATAGGCCTAGGCAGGAAGCAGGCACGCAGGGGCTCAGCTGACACCTGCTAAACTTCTGGCACCTGGATGCTTTGCCGAACAGGTGCCCAGTGTTGTCCCCGTTCTACAGATGGAAAATCTGAAGGCCATGGACATATACCCCAGAAGTACATGCTCCATGCGCTGGCTTAGAATAGTTGGTATCAAGTGACAAAGCTATGGGTTCAGAGCCCTTTCTTCATGTTGTATACACATTTATTGAGCCTTGACTGTTTACAGTCTTTACACTCAGTGATGGAGACATAAAGATGACTGTGATCTGGTCTCTTCTCTGGAGGATTCACCATCCAGCCAAGGAGACATATATGTGGATTGTCTTCTATAACACTGCATGTGGGTGTCATACAATCATGGTCAGCAGACAAAGAAGAGATGGAGTCATTCTCCTGAGCACAGTAGAGGGGGCCAGATCAAGGCTTTGATGGATCCATCATTCATGCAACAAATATTTGTTGAGTGCCTCTGGTATACTGAACTCCACATTAAAGACTGAGGAAGAAATCAAGACAGTTCCTGTTGCCATGAAGCTTGCCATAGAAGGGGAGGACAGGGCGGGGAGGACAGACAGAAGACACAAATGAGTAGATATGAGATTAGTGATCACAGGAGAGAGGATAGGGGAGAACGGGAGGCAGGTGTCCTGGTGGCCATATAAGCCTTCTCTGAAAAGGTGATGCTTGAGCCAAGAACTAAATGGAGTGAGAGTCCTTCCCAGAGGAGAGTTAGGTGCATAGAGCACGCATTGGGGGATTGGGGGGTCGGGGGTATGAAGAGGAAGACTGGGGGAGTAGAAGGGAGGCACAGAGATGGCTCAACATGCACAAGCACACATGTACCAGCGCTGCAGTGACCTTCTGAGTAAGACATTCTCAGGAAGATGCACACCATGCAAAAGGAATACACAACAGGAAGACAAAAATGAACCCCCTTCCTGTGTCTGAATGCACTGTGCCAGGGGCGGACAGAAGCAGAGCAGAGCCAAGAGTCACACTTGTCTTGGACAGCATTGATAAGTGGGCCTGTAAGAGATGTTCTGGAACATCTCAGCGTCAGAAACAAAATAATGAAAAGGGTTTGTTCCCATCTCATTCAGGAGAAGCTGGAATCTGATGATTCTCCTCCTTCGTGTTCCTTTTCAGCTGCCAAGCCCAGCCTGGGAATGGGGACACCCTTGTGCATTGACTTAAAGCTGGGCTGGTAACTAACTTGCTATAAACTTGTTGATCCATGTTTCATCAGGAAAAACAAATTCATGTGCAGGCTGGAGGAGCAGCCTGCTTGGAGGACATGGGCCCAGAAGCGGGCAGAGCTCTGTCCAGGGCAGAATGGTGATGGGGGGGTTATCTTTGTAAATGATGAGGGATTCCACCCCATGTGCAGTGAGGACCACACCCTCCTGAGGATTCGGGGACCAGGGCTGTTAGTTTGGGGATGTCAGCAGTCACCACTGTTCAAAGGAAACAAAACTTGGGGTCACAACTGCCCAGACACTTTTATTCAATCCACATGCATTACTAAGTCCAGGAAATGAAAATCTAATTTGCTTAAAAACTCAACTTTCCTGCTGTGGATGTCTTAATTTTACATGCAGTGTTCCTCTTTAGTTCCAAGTTATTGGGTCTTAAAATGTCCAATTTAGTTACTTAACGTTCCTCTTTTGCAAAAAAAAAAAAAAAAGTTAAGGATGTAGACAGATAAGACATTGACTTATCCCTGTGCTTCTACAATAAAAGGCTGAACTTTCTAAATAACTTGTATTTTGGTTGGATGACTTTCTCCCTACTGAATGCCGGTCTGCACCAACCTCCACCTCTGGGTCATTTCCAACTGCCAGCAGGTGTTTTTCTAAAGCCACAAATCTTGGTGCTTTGTTCCTTTCCTGGAGAATCTCCTTTCCTGAATAATTCCTCCCTGATGAGGTCAAGGTGAGTATCTCCTGTATGCCCAGCTGTGATTCAGGCAGGAGAGGTATCAGGACTTCCCAAGGCAACTGATTTGTCTTCCAGGTACCACCAAGTCCTCACTGGGGAAGTTGTAAATTTTCTTTTCTCTCTTTGCCACACCAGTCCCTTCCCTGTGGATCGTCAGTCTTATTCTAGGCTTTGTTGATGACTTCATTCTTTTATTTTCTTTTATTTTTTATGAGTTAGGGTCTTTCTGTCTCCCAGGCTGGAGTGCAATGGCATGATCATGGTTCACTACAGCCTTGACCTCCTGGGTTCAAGTGGTCCTCCTTCCTCAGCCTCCCAAGCAGCTGGGACTAAAGGTGCATACCACTAACCCTGGCTCATTTTTATTTATTTATTTATTTTGTAGAGATGAGGTCTCACTATGTGGTCTAGGCTGGTGTCAAACACCTGGGTTCAAGCAATCCTCCCACTTCGGCCTCCCAAAGTGTTGGGATTGAGGCGTGATGACTTCACATAGAATGCATGAAGGAACAGCAAGGAGTGAAATTGAACAGGGAGGAAGCTGGCTGGAGGCTTGGAAGGACAGCAGAGCATGTACAGCTGGAATGAATTTATTTTTATCTTGCTACCAGAAGACTCAGGACACAATGCAGAAATTATGAAATGCACCCATTGGCGTTCCCATCTCTTAAATGGTTTGACCCAACTGGGCAAACCCTGGCTGCAAAGATGAGACATCTGGAGGCCATTACTGTCTCAGGCCACAGCAGATCCAGGTTTTTCTTCACTTTGGGGTGAGACATGGTGGACACTCAGCCTTTCAAAGAGCCCTGACCGCAGATGAGAGGAAAGGTGGAGCTGCAGGTCTCAGATGAGGAGAAGAAGGCCTCTTCAGAGACTCCTCCAACAGTGCTGCCTGCTGGGACAGACTCATTACTGAGCCTGCAGGGGCTTCCTATTTGGGGGGAAATGGATTTGGCCAAAAGATCAAAGAAGAGGAAATTTAGAAGTCCATGTGATACTGCCCAAGTATCCCAATAAGGGGTGTATTCTCTGTTGCTTTATTTTTCACGCAGCTGGCACTGGTTTGTTTTATGCAGAACTGCACATCACCTTGTAGCAGAGGTTGGCTTCTAATGGTTTGGAAGTTTCTAACTGACGGGAGCCAAGAAAATGCCGTGAACTTCAGCTCCCTGACCGGGGTCATGGGGATGCCATAAATCAGGCCAGACAAATTCCCATGATGTCAGTCACTCGGCTGAGTTTCTGGGGGTCATGGGTCTCTTCGCATTTCTCCCCTATCCCCAAGTACCACAAAAACAAATAAATAGATGGAAAGGTTACTTCACAGATCCTTGGCAAAGACCCCTGGAATAGCACAGCTCTGTCCCGAGTGAAAGTTTACTTCAGAAGATTCTGATGCAATAGAGAAAAAAATAAATAAGATGAAGGAGTGGGTTGCTTGCAGAGTGCTGATATCTGGCAAGGTTGGAGGGGAGTGCCAGGATGGAGGGAGGGCTGGGAGTCCCAGGTCAGAATTCAAGTCCTTATCCCACCTACTAGCTGTGGTTGTGGGGTACCCTGGTAGAAATGACTTCTGTGGAGTGATGAGCTGTGCTCATTAGAAATCCCAGCAGCTTGCCTGCCACTGTCCCTTGGGTGGGTGTGGGAGGATGACCATGCAGTCACTTGAGAGATTCAGTGTCAGCTGAACCTCACTAGAGTGAAATTAAGTCAGGGACCCAGGCAGGGTCTGCATGGGGCACTAGGGGACTCTCAATGACTCAGAACTGTCCTTATTCTTAATAATTTCAAAATTGAGAAGAGCGAAACCTAGGGAAATTCATACTCCAAAATGTCTCGTGAACCACCTTCAGAAGAGATGTCAAGCTCAAAGTGCTTTCAGGGTGGGTAAATTTTTTCTGCTTTCAAGGACTTTTCACTCTGTTATTAAGCACCACTGGCGTGTCAGGCTAAGGATGTAATGATGGCAAAGAGGCGAAGCCTCTGCTTTCAGGGACAGTCCCCAACACGACAGAAACTAGATCAGAAAAAAGAAAAATGTGAAAAACCTCTCAGACCATCTGTCACAGCATGCTATGAAACCTGTCAAGGATAGGGGAAAAAAATCTATCTCATTAAGAGTTTAGATTAAATTCTAGATAAGTTATAAGAAAAATTACATTCAGCAATATTTCAAAAGAATATGGCACTATGAACAAGGAGAATTTATTTATGGAATTTAAGGATAGAATATTCAGATACCTTTGCCAGCTTTTTGATACACTTTGGCAATGTGTGTCAAAAACTCTCAAATTGTTCAGATTCTTTGATTCATTTGTATAAGCAAGCCCATATATAATCAAAAAAGAAAACAAATATAATCATCTCAATAGATACTGAAGATGCATGTGAGAAAAATTTAACATATTTTTAATATTAAAACCCCTTTTTTGACATTTAAAATATCAATAAGCTATATTTTTTGAAAATTATTCCTTACTTTCATACAGAGTATCTGTTTCAAAAGCCTATATAACACTCCAGTCATTTGCATAAAGGTCATTGGATTTCTTGTCAGGATACTGTTTTATAATAACATTTCAAACTTTGAAAATGATTCTATAAAACAAGAAAAAGAAATTGAGATAGGACTACTGGCAAATAAAAGATAAAATATTATTTGTAGATGATACAGTTTTCTACAGGAACCTCCATCAGCAAAAAAGAAATCATTTCAAAATCACTTGAACTAGTTGAACAATTTAGAATGGAGGCCAGTTACTAAATGAAGATAATTTTTAAAAAATACTTATACACACTCACAATAACTGATTCAGTCATATATGAAATTAAAAGATGTTTGGCTGGGCTCGGTAGCTCAGCCTGTAATCCCAGTACTTTGAGAGACTGAGGTGAGTGGATTGCCTGAGCCCACAGATTGAAGAACAGCTTGGGCAACTTGGCGAGACCTCGTCTCTACAATAAATCAAAAATTAGCTGGGCGTGGTAGCACGCCCCTGTAGTTCCAGCTACTTGAAAGGCTGAGGCAGAAGAATCTCTGGAGCCCAGCAGGTCGATGCTGAGTTGGCTATGAGTGTGCCACTGCACTCCAGTCTGGGCAACGGAGTGAGACTCCAACTATAAAAAAAAAAGATCTGAAAAAGATGTCATTCATACACCACACAGAATACATAATATCCGTATATGCTTAATGAGAAATGTGAGGGACTTTTTTTTGAAAGCAGGATCTATTGAGAGGACAGAAAAGCTCCCAGGGAGGGAGGGGACCCTAAGGGGTTGCACGTGAGGGACTTTTAGGAAGAAAAATTTCTTAACTGGAGGATCCAAAAGCATTTTTTTTAAATGAGGAGCTCCATTTACTTTGAGGCTGTTGGGAAATCCATATTGTTGTGTACATGTCCTTCCTCAAATTTATTTATATATTTAATAAAATTTTTAATTCACCAAACTTATTCTCGGGTGCACATGGAAGACTAAGACAGCAGACATACCCAAGGCATTTATGAAAAAGAACATGAAAAGGAAGGGAGGATTTGTGCTGCACGAGACTGTATTCCAGATTATCACTATCAGATTTCTGGGTGCACGCTGGGGACCAGACACAAAACAGAATGAAATGGAGCCAAGAAGCACTCTAATATTTGTGATACTCAGGTACGGGGCAAAGGGGACAGTGCCCATGAGTGGGGAGAGGGTGGATTTTTCAGATTATAATTCCAGAAAGGCTGGTGTTCATCAGGGCTGCCCAAGAACAGCCAGGGAGGTTGTTAAATGTGGAAGTTTTCCTTTAGTTGTAAATAGCCACAGACCCCAGCCCTTTTGGTGACCCTTCCACAGCTGCATGCCTCCCTGTCCACATGCCTGCAATTCAGCAGTTAATGCCTGGATCTCTTTGCCACCAATGGGGGGCTCAGAATGTCAGAGACTCCCTTGCAGGCAGCCCACTCTAGCCTTCCATAGTTCATGTTACACTTTACTTTTTCCTTCAATTTTCAAATCTGGCGTTAAATGGCAACCAAAGAGTATAAACCTCAGAGCATCACGAAAAAAAGAAAGAGGTCGGTCCCTCACCCCAGTGCAGCAGAGCCTCTGAGCTTATTGAGGCCATGGGAATCCACAGACACACTCAGCATCCTGGGTCCTGGTGATTGTCAGAGACCATCCTGTGGAAATGCGAGTCAGTTCTCAGCACTCACTGTCGGTCTCTGACACGGAGCAGGTAGCGGCATGGGCTGATCTTTTTTCCAGGTGAAGTTGCACTCCTCATTTTAATCTGGAGTCTATTCCTTTAGGAGATAATGCAAAATGAAAACATTTCTCTGAGAACAATAGTGACTGCACAGATTCCATCCTGAAACACGTGCTCCAATAGCCATCGGTGACTGGGGGGGGCAAATTGAGTAGACAGGACAGGACACTGTCCCAGTAGTGGGGAGTTTGTGCTCTCAGCTGGAAACTCCATGTGTTCTCTCTTTATATCCCACCACCTTCAGGAGCTGCTTTTATTTTTAATTTTCATTACATGTTAATATTGGAGGCTGTGATGAGAACTTGGATATTAAACATATCAAGGGAAGGCATGTAATCTTGCAGGAGGGCTGAAACACACAAGTCATGAAAAGTGAGACCACAGTTAAAAAAAATCCTAATTGTATAATATCAAGTTACATGCAGTGAGCACTAAAGGCAAGAAGGCGGTGTTTTGGCCATCCTAGGTGGGCACACAGTCCTCCCGGCTCTGTCCCCACTGACACTGTGTGCCCCTCCCAGTAGGTGTCTGGCTTTGCCTACCTAGACCTGTGCATCTTAGAGAGGCATGGGGGTCAGTACTCTCTTGATGAGATCAATAATCCAGAGGCCCCGCTCTGCTGGGGCTAGGGGCCAACTTCTTTTTTTCATGATTACCTGGGGTTTATACTCTTTGGTTGCCATTTAATTCTTGATTAGACAATTGTAATAACAAGCAAATCATAAAAAATAAAGTTCTGTTGGACTGAGAGGGGGCCCTCCAGTTGTGAGTGGAACCTCACAAGTGGGTGACCCATTAAGAAGGTCTCTGCCCATCAGCCTGGTACTGTCTCTGTTTCCTCTTGTTCTCCATTCGTGATTACTAATAGTGTCCCTTCCACTCCCAAAGAGGCTCAGTTTACATGATGAATTGTACAGTCATCCTGTCCAGCAAATACATACACTTCCCTCCTACTGGGGCTTCCTGGCCATTTGGCCTCACCTGCTACTTAGTGAGAGGGTGTGCATGAGAATCACTTGTGGAGTTTTCTATAATATCCCTTCCTTGCTCTGCCCTGGTACCCTGTCCTCCATGCCAACATGCCCAACTAGGAAGGCACATGCTGAAAATCATGCCCAGAAACCAGGGATCTGGTGTTAAGTCGGGATCCACTGGCCGTCTTTGGTTAAGTATCAGCACTGGGCTAGGGAGATGCACAGCCCTGCAGGACCCTGACCTGAGCAAGTAGTGCCTGTGGAAACTCATGGAATGGTAGATGGGAGGATTGGTCGTGCTTGTGTGGTGTGAGTGAGGCAGGACTTCCTAGAGGAGGCAGTACCAACTAAGCACTCAGAAGTGTAGACAACGTTCCACACCGAGGGAGAAGCAAATAGTTTGTGTGGAGGACCTGCTATGATCGGTCACCTGGGAGGGTGTGATTCAAGGCCTGGAGGGAGTGAATTCCATATGGAGAGTGCATGCCCTGTGTGTAGAGAAGGGGCCTGCACAGAGCCCTGGGCCACCAACATTTTAGGCCATTATTTAGTATTAGTATTTAGTAGTGTTAGTATTAGTATTAAATGTGGGGGCCATTGTCAGGACAGGTAAGGCTATGACCCTTACCTTCCTACCGCAGGCTCTGGCCGAAAGTATTTATGTCATCTGTTGGGAGTGAGGGGATCGTGGAGGGCATGATGGGAGGATCCGTCATGCTGGTGTTGTGTGAGTCAGGTAGGACTTCCTAGAGGAGGTAGCACCGGCTAAGCACTCAGAGGTGTAGATAGTGTTCCATGCAGAGGGAGAAGGAGATAGTTTATGTGGAGGACCTTACTATGTTCTTGGTGCCCCTCCCTGTCCCATCCATCTACTCATTTATTCATTCATTCATTTACTCTTATTCACGCCCTCAGCCTGTCCTGGCTTGAGGAGCTGGGCTCAGAAGATGCTGCCCACCTGGGTAGGAAACACGGATACACCCGTTGCTATGAGGGTGCAGGGTCTCTGCCCTGAGCGGGGCAGAGCTGGCTTCCCTGCTTGCAAGTCTCTCTATTTGCATCCCAACTGCTCTTGAGCATCTCCCAGACTCATGTGTCCAGAGTCCTGTGCAAGGCCCAGCAGGAGTTCTGTGTCTATGCATACTTAGGCAAGGAAACGTTTTCTGAAGGACCCACTTGGCCTTCAGATGGGAACGCTGAGTGTGATGGGGCTACAGAGAGACAGTGTCGCCTGCTAAGTGCAGCCCTTCCAGCCACTGCAGCCGCGGGCCTCTCAGAAACTCCATGAAGAGAGATTTGGTCCATTTCTCCTCTCTTTGTCTCTGTCTCTCTCTGTGTCTCAGTCTTTGTGCCTCTTTCTGTTTCTTTGTCTGTCTCTGTCTCTCTCTCTGTGTCTGTCTCTGTGTCTGTCTTTTTTCTGTCTCTCTCTATCTCTCCCCCGCCCCCTCTTGCTGTCTTGTTTATGGGGTACTCAGTGAGTCAGGATTTAATTCTGGGCTTCTCTGGCTCCCAAGTCCCGGTTCATCCAAATCCGGATAGCCTCCTCATCCCAAAGGGCTGTTTCCCCTCCTGTCCCCACAACAACCCAAACCTCCTAAGCTGAGGGGCACAATCTTGGAGGGACTCACCACGTGTGTTTTCCCAAGAGCAAAAGAGTTCAGGCCTCTCTCCCCGCCTCACAGTGCCTACCTGTGTTAACTGGCCTCAGAACCGCTGAGTCTGTTGAATAAGATGGTGGCTGGAAAACAGATCAGTACTTTTTTCCACTTTTATACTGCAGCCTAAACAGAAATGCAAAAGCCTTGTGTCCCTTCTGTGCCAGGGTGCCCTGCCTTACAAACAGACAGCTCCCAAAAAGCATGTGTAAATTTAATCTGGGGTAACACTGACTCATGTTATGATGGTTTGAGCCTCTTCACCTCGACTGTGATTGGTCTCCCAGGCAGCAATGACTTGCACTCCGGCTTAGCTTTCCTCTGTGCCCTGGCCTCCAGACCAGGAGTTAATGATCTGTAAAAACACTTAAATTCATGAGGAAAGCTCCTTCTTAAAAGGAGCAAATTTGTTTGTAACTTACAGATTCATTTTGTCCCATGATGAGGGAACTTACTGGGAGCATATCTGCTTGGTGTCTTGGGAAGTAATAACTCAATTTTAAAAGTCCTCCAAGACCAAAGCTTCTTTTAAAAAAAAAGATGCTTTCTGAGTTGATCTTCCAGAAAGCTGGGGCTGTCCTGGCTGCTCTGAGCAGGGGGCAAATAGACTCGGCCCAGGTGTGCACCCCCAGGAAGGATGGGGCTCAAGGGAAGCTGCAATCCAGGGTGTACGTGTCTGAGCCCCTCATGTTTGATGACAGTTCCTCCTCCTCTCCAGTTTAAAGCAAGATGGACATGAACATTTCTTCCATGCTTCCCCCCACCTGGGTTCTATTTTTCTGCTAATTCTTATAGGAAACTGAGTGAGGCCTTTGCATTTTTGAACCTCCATTTTCTGCTTTGTTATTTACTTGGGTAGTGGTTAAAGTACCTTGGAGGAGAGCTGTGGTGTTTATGTGACTCTCGCTTTATTACTGGGACTGGCATGGCAACTGTCTTTTCTTCCCATGGAAGTCGCCCCTCGCGGAGTCCTGCGAGATCTGTGACCACAGCAGGAGGCAGCCAGAGCCCCACAGTACTACAGATGGGCTCCTTTTACCACATTACTCATTTTCAAAATTCTCTGCTGATTTAAAATCCACTTGCACTCACTGCTGCAGCTGCTCGTCTCTAAGGAGCCGGGCTGGCTTGCTTGACATTAAACAGGAAAAATAAGGAGAGAAAAAACAGAAAGTGAAGGGAGAAGGGACAGGAGACACCAGAGCTGCAGGGTGAGGCGGAGATGGCCCCAGCCCAGCCTTATCACTCCCTATCCTTTAATTCCAATAGAAAGAGAAGGATTGGGATTTTGAAGACAGGTCAGGGAAAACATTTAGCATTTGAGCAAAAGAATTTTCTAGAAGCCTGGCCAGGAAGGAGCTCTGAGCACACAGAGGAGTTGAATAAGATGTATTCTCAGCTCCAAGGATCCTGAGAGGACCCTGGGGAAGGACATGTTGGTTCTGTGCCTTGTGGAGAGAGAGGTGGTTTTCAGGAATGAAAAGCTGACAGGGTTATGTTTTTACTGGTTTCCCAGCTGTAAGATGCACATAACTGTGGCTTTTCTGTCCTTTCGCATCTGCAAGACTTCAGAAATTGATGGCCAATAAGAGTCGCTTGGGCAAGGCCAGAGCCGTGAACAGTTCTCTGGTTTTAGTCCGTCCTTACCTCAGCATCAATTGTGATCAGCCTCTCCCCTGAGGTTTATCTGAACTCCTCTAGCCTTCGTCCTTCCTTCAGAAATCTTTCCATGAAACCCTGGCCCCTCCCCAGAAGGCACCATGAGTGCTCACAAGAGATCTTCTGGGGAAAATATGGGCCCCGCACCTATGAGCCAGTTTTTTGGGAAGACTTGTTGGATGTCAGCTGTGCCCCTGGCTGACTGTGTGAGTGAGCTCCAAGTCCGCCCTGGAGATGTCAACACTCACAGTCCCTCACTTCCACCTGGAGAAGTGAGGACCTGCTGGGGCCAAAGCATAACCAAGGTGGTATAGGTGAGAGCAGATGGCTAAGGTGAACCAGTAGGGCTCAGGGGCATGAGAGATACTTCCTTTGCAAGTGGCCTTCTGTCCATGGGCATGCTCTAAATCTTGAATTCTTTTTTGATGTGGGGCTTCTCCCCCTCCTGCCGTAGATGCCCAGGTTTAAACTCCAGGAGAAGATTCTAGGCATGGTATGATACACAAACAGGTCCAAGGGGTGTAGTTGCCTCTCACAGGCTGCCCAAGAGGGCTGGTGGGAGTGGAGAGAGAGCAGCACCTTTTTGCCTGTTTGGGTATTGGACCAGAAGCAAAGTCAAGGCCAATGGAAGCATCCTCTTATCATGGATAAGGGCTCAGATGAAGGGTCCAGCTGCTGCCCTCCCAAAGTCAGACTCAGTCCCCAGTTCCAGTAGAGCTGCACCAAGTGGGCCTGCCCCTTGGTCAGGGTGCAGGAAGCCTTCTGGAGCAGTGGCCAGGAAACGCCTGCTCCCTGCAGTCAGTTTGCTGTTCCCAGGGGAAAATTCTGGGACTGAGCTGTGCATACCCAGTTTATTCTTCTCAAACCCACCAGTCAGCAGGTCCCTCCAGCTCCCCTGGGGTGGCATGGGTAAAGGGGCAAAAGGAGGGTGGGGCCTTATCAGTGGAGCTTCCTTCCTATGGAAGAGAACAGACTCATGCAGAACATGTGCAAACACATTTTCCCTAAGAAGCTTAGGGCGGTTAGAGTCCGCCCAGATCAGGAGGACCTTCCCCACTTCTCATGCCTTCAGCCCTCAGATCCTACCACATGGCTCAGATGGGGGGGAAGCTGTACCACCACAGGCATGCAGTGTCTCTTGCCTGGTCTTCAGAGTAGGACCCTGACTCCTGCCCTGCCTCATTCCCGGGGGCTCCAGGGCTGGAGGATCCGGCTCCTCTGGGCAGTGGCCACTTTTCCCTACCTCCTCTCTTCGTGCCCACACAATGCCTTGTCAAAACCCTAATGCTGCCCAATCTGTCCTTCTCTATTTAGCCCAGGTGAAATGGTGGGAAATGAAAAAATGGTGCACATTTAACAAGGAAAGAATCAGCTCAGAAGTTTGTATTTATAACTCTGCCATTTCTTGCTGACTGTCTTGTGTTCCTGACGTTTATTGTACCAGCCCATGGCACACAGATGGCTAGGTCCGGACACTGTACCTTGCCAGTGTCCTGAGGAGGCCATGTGGTGCCTCTTAGCAGAGCAGGTGAGATTTGAGGTGCTGTTGGAAGTGATGATCTGAACTCACCATCAAGATCCCCAAGAATCCTGCAAACTATGTTATAGATGCTTTGTATAGCCCTAGGAAGATGAAAGGAACATTATTGGAATGCTTATCAGGATCACACCTTAAAGGGAACCAGTGTTTTTTACTTTTTAAAGTATGTTTGTGATCTTAACTTTTGAGTCTAAGTCCCAGGCTGTGGTGAAATGACATTATCATCTGAACTGCTAAATAACCAAGGGCATAGCCCCCTTAGCCTAAATTATTTCTTCACCTGATCAATTAAAATACCCAAACTCAAGATAGACTGTCTGGGGTCGGGGGAGAGTGGTTTCTTTCCACATCCTTTTGGTTTGCTAGAAATTTTATTTCGACTATACAGTATGAGGGAGAATTCAAATTCCCTCTTGGAAGATGCCATAAGGGTTGCTAGTTGCTAGATGAGTACACTAGCACGTGGTATCCTCCTTTCCAACAGTGAGTTCACTTTACCCCAAAGGAAGTGAGGAAGTACACTTCTAGGCCATTTTCTGGAACCCCAGGGATGTGGGTTATGCAAGACTCCAGGCCACCATCTTGGTGCTATTCTGGGTGATACCTATGAGCTAAGAGAGATTGAGGGTGGAAAGGAGGACAGGTGGGGTTGTGGCATTGGAAGAGTCATGCATTTTGGCAGTGTAGGCTTTGTTTCTAACACAGATTCCCAGTAGCAAGTGACTCTTCCCATCAGAGGGGATTCCGAATAGCCCTGCCATGGCCAGACCTTATCATGGCAGAAGAAGTCCAGCTATCAAGGAGAGTGAAGAAGAAGAGAGAACAGAGTTTGACCAAGAGAGCTCTTGAAACCTGGCCTGGAACATGTCAGTGGTCTAAGAATATGCTGGAGTAATTTGCAACAACCCAGAGACGCCAAGAGGACGTCAGCGAAAGGCTAATTCGCTCATGTATCTTGGAGTTTTCTTTCAAGTGCAGAAAATCACCAAAGCCTCAGCCCATCGAACAGTGATTCTGATGCTCACTCCAACACGGTTAGCTCCTGAGGTTACCAAGGTCCAAGGGAACCTTCACACCAATGACATCACTGACACTACCAACACCATCTTGTCCTGAGAACGAGGTGGCCCATCTGTTAGAGGAGGGAGAGGATGCAGAGAGGCATCTCCCAGTCTAGTCATATTGTACCTTTCCTCTCTTGCACCCAACCACATCATCCTAAAACATGGGTGTAGCTTCATGAGTACAACCCCATTGTTACTAATTTAAAATGCATAAATGCCATTAAACCATCTTTCTTTTTGTTTTGCCCTTGTTGATTTTAATGAGTTAAGTTTCTTCACAGGCACATTCAGTATCTTCTTCTCCATACCTCTTTCCCAATAATACTTGTACTCTGCCAGCCATGGTTCTGCTATCTTGTATATTTTCAGGAATGTAATCCTGGCATTTGGCAGTAATCAGTGTAATTAAATGATCAGCTTCTCAAGTGGCATCTAATTACTTTTGTTTGTTTGTTTTAGGCAATCCTTTGTGTGAAACACTTGCTTTGGCACTTGAGGCAGACCCAGTGATACACCTGAAAGTTGACTCTCTCCTTCACATTCCTCAAAGGGCCTGTGATTAGGTGAGGCCTTACTAGTTTCAGCCAATGAGCATTGGGAGGAGTGACAGCAGGGCTTCCCAGCTGAAGTATAGTAGAGGCTGTGAACAACATGTCAGGCTCTCTTCTGCTGCCTCGAGTGCCTGAAGAGGCCATGGTTTCCCGATGGTGCAGATATAAGAAATGGAGACTCTACCACCCTGGGTCCTTTAGTGACTGTGTGTAGCAGAGGCCCTGCTGTGAGAAGCTGTGTTTGGCTTGAGTTAATTTTTTTTAAAGATTCTTTCAACACGTTTGTGCACTTCATGATGGGTGATTTACACCAACAGCCTGCCCACAATGTGCTCAGTGTTCAGCAGTTCTTGACTAAAAATGGCATGGTTCCTGTGCCCCACCCTTCTCATTCACCCAATCTCTCCCTGAGCAACTTTTTTTGTTGTTTCCCTGGATGAAAAAAGACCTCAAAGAGAAACATTTTGCCAGTGTGGAAGAGATGAAACAAAAAAACGGCAGAAACACTAGAAGGCTTCAAAATTAACAAGTTTAAAAACTGTTTTGAGCCGTGGAAAAAGCTCCTCGATAGGTGTATTATATCAGACTTCCTTAAAGTAACTCATATGAGGTTTTGAGAAAGGCTTAATCATTTCTCACTTTGCCCAAGCATTATTTGAATTCTTATCTTTGGCTCAAGGTCTATTAACTTATTTTCAGAATCCTGCTCCATTTTGGGTTTTGTTGAAGTTTTCTTCCCTCTGCTTGATTTCATCCTTCTTATTTGATTGCAGGGTAGTGTTTTGTTTTAAAGTGGATTCAACCTGAATTCTTTAAAACTGTGCAGAACATCTGCATCACATCTATTTATTGACAAAGCTTAATTAAAGGAAACCTAGAAGGGGAAGTGGATTTCTGGATCAAGGATGGAAAGTAGATGGCTGAATTTGCTTATAAACATTGACTTTGACACCACTTTCCATATTCATGGGGTCTGTCTTAGTCAAATAAGTTACTATAGGACATTGCAGTGGGATTCGAATGATAATTATATTCATCTAAAATGGATGCTTAAAGGGAAGATGATTCCCACTTGAGCAGTAGTCCTTGATTTAGTCAGAAATATTGCACTAGACATTTGGAGACTCTAGTTAGTGACTCAGCTTGATAATTACCCCAAAGTCTTGTTTAGGATCTCTAGATCTTAGCTCTGCTGTCTTCCAAGTAGTTGTTTCTGGCTTCCAAATAATAATATTTGTTGCAATCAATGCAAAAATACATGGGAATACTTGGGAAAATGTGCAGCTATGCACATCACACGTGCAAATATGATTTCTACAAATGACTGCCCAGACTGATTCTACCAGAATGGAGGAAATGGGAGTGTTCCTTGACACACAAGTGGTTGTAAATGTTCTTTTTACAAAAAATCCCAATGCCATTCTTGGGCATCCTAGCCACCCACTCCCCAAAGTAGCAGCAGACTCCATAGGGTAGAGGCTCTTTTCCCAATTGGCCTGTGGTCATCTCTGGAACTGTGAATCCAGTAGGGGTTTCAGAAGGTGGGGAAAATCTTAGAAGTCAAGCCTACAAGAGTAGCTTAGTCTGATTGGACCATTCACTTCCTTAAATTTACACTAACTTCTGTATCACGGACTAGTTAGGAACAGCTGAGTATAAAGTCTCTACTCCCAAACCATGAATTCAGTATGTAATGACTTGGGCAAACTTGAAACGAGGGTGACCCTTCTTGAGAAGAAGTGTGTGTGTATATTTGTGTGTGTGTGTATTTGTGTGTATGAGTATATTATAAATATATGGGATATGTGTGTCTATATATGGTCTATGTGTATAGATGGTGTGTATACAAGTATATTTATACTAAATAGATAAATACCAAGGGCACCAAAGCTACTGCCAGTCTGCTCTTCCAGAGCCCCTAATCTCCTCTGTCCATCCCTGTGTCTTCCTGGGTCTAGAACAGAGCTCATGCATACTCTCTGCATGATAGATATTTTTTGCTGAATGGTTGAATTTCCAAGAAAACTCTACTTGTATTTATACCTTTATAGTTGCTTGAGTTATTTAATCTGCAATGAATAGTCACCTACAATTCTAGTGCAGTTGGTACCCATGCCATGGAGTGGTATTCCACCCCTTACAGGACAGCAGCTCATATGTTAATGACTGCTTTGAAACTCAAGCCATTTATTGCATATTTCTTAACACTAAGTGAGCATCTACTATGTGCCAGGTGCTCTCCAACTTGCAGGGCAGGTAGTACCAGCCAATTTTATAGATGAGAAATAAGTTGCCAAAGAAGGCACGACCAGTGTCAGAACCAGCCTGTCCTGAAAGCTACCAGGAGAGAAACTGTCTGGCGTGGAGGCTGCCTGGCCCAGCCTGTGCCTTCACAAAAGTCCCAGGGAGTGCAAACAGGCCAGAAGGAAGCCTGCTCCTGGGGCCATGTTGTCAAGGAATGGAGGAGATGCCCTCAGAAGATCCTTAAGGAGTGAAGTCTACCTTAGGGCAGGTAGAGCGTCCTGCACATTGGCCTCTGCACATGACCAGAGAGGCGAGACCACTGAGGATGCCACACATCTTGGAACCCACTGGGCTGGGGTTGGCCAGGCCACCTGCCACGCTTGCATCCTTAAGGCCATAGCCTCACAATGTTGATCCCAGTTCTTCAGAACCCACACAGCGAAAGCCCACACCTACCTGAACAGGGCAGGTATCCTCCAGAGCCCAGGTAAAAGGCAGCACTTCCCCACCAGGACAAGAAAGGGGACAATTTTGTTTTTCAAATGCTTTGTTCCAATGGGGTCCTTAGCTTAAGAAATGGTTTCTAAGAGCCAGCAATCACAAAACGTATTTAAAAAAAGAAAGCACATTCTATAGACTACACAATCCAGAAAACGGCTTCCCAGTAGAGATTTTTTTTTCCCAGAACTGTGACCAGAACTGTAACATGTGTGCACATGTGCAGTCATTTCTCATTCAGGTCATTTTCTAGTTCTGGAAAAATTCGCTATTTAAGAAAAAAACAGAATAAATGGGGCTCCACCCTCCCCAATCAACCATCCCCTTCAAAAACCAAAACAAAACAAAGACACTTAAAACATAAAATAAATACCAAAAGACTTATTTGAAAATGCTACAATTTATACATATGAGGTTTTGATAAAGGAATGCTGAATTTTTAAAAAAATGAGCAATAATGAACATATTGCTGTATCTCTTTACTTGACCCTTGAGGTCTAGAGTCATCTGGGGAGGAGATTAGTCTCTAAACTCTCACATCAAGGACAGAGTGTGAGAAGGCTCTAGAGGTGATCTGTTCGCTCAAGATCTGCGCTTCCCAGAATGGAATTGCTGGGCATCCCCACCCCCTAAACAGCACCAAGACAGTGGATTCCTTTGGGTTCTCAGACACCACAGTATATTCTTATCTGCAAAGAAGGTGATGTTGCAGGTTATTTATGGGTTGATAAGAATCTATGCCCTTCCACTCTCACTCTGAGATCTTTCTAGATTCAGAGCTGCCTTCCCTCAGTTTTGCAGTTCGGATGAAGAAAGATTTGTGGATCATGACACTAGATGTTTGAATTCCAAAAGTGAAAGACTGGGAATTGCAACTCTTTGTACAAGGGAGAAAATCGCTAACACATTTTCCAGAGAAAACACCAGCTCCAGGTGCTTTTAAGACCAGCTAGATAATCCTGACCTTATCCAGAGGATTTGGACTCCTGGTAAATCTTCTTCAGTGGACAGCAGAGCTTTGCTGGTTAACAGTCTCTGAAACCAACTCCCCTTACAGTCCCTGGTGGGGGGACGTTGCTGGTTCTGACTGGTAACTAACCGGAGAACCTGTGTGTCTTCTCAGGGTTAACATGGGGCTTGGCTACCGTGAATGTGGAACTGGTAGCCTCTTTGTCATGTGGGCCTGCATTTCAGTCTTGACTTCTGTTTCTGTCTGTGCTGTCTCTGAGGTTTGAGGGATCCCAGGTGTTTGAGTTCAGCTGTGGGGTGAGCCAGAGGCTAAGAGGATAGTCTATCAAATGCTCTTCCTCTGGCAGATCTATGAGGCTTCACCCGAAAGGAAGGGGCCAAGGTCCTGAAAGGCATGTGGGGACCCTGTGGAATTTTAAAGGTCAGAGGTCATCCTCAGCTGACTGACAGCACCTTCATTCTGGGAGTAAGGAGCTGGGAAGATGGGGACTTGCACATTTTCCAGGTGTGAGTCCAAAACCCCCCACTGTTTCCGGTGTCTCTGCTGCCCCACTCCCTCTCAGTGTTTGTCCCTAAAGAGACCCAAGAAAGACAACATTCTGAGATGTCTTTTTGTCTGAATTAGAAGCCACTGGAGTGCAAGAAAATCGGGCTATACAGGGAAAGCTGTATGCAATGCACCTGTACAAGGTGGGACTGCTGGAATTTCACCGTGTGATGTTCTTTCATAGAGTAGCTGACCATTTCTCCATTCTCCAGTGCTCAATTGCTGTTGAGTCACACAATCTTGTTCTGTTTGTTTTGTGCTGGTGTGCTGACTGGGATCCACCTGCAGTGGCCACTCACACCTGCCCTTGGGACCACAGGGCCTTGACTCCACATGGGCAGTCACCAGGATAGCTGGCCCTTCACCAGGTCTCAGCACTGAGTCATTCACTCACCCTGTCCTGCCTCCAAAATATATTGTTTCCTTCTAATGCATTCTTTTTAATCACCATGAAAATCTTCCCTGAGCTGATTTTGCCTCAATGGAGGCAAAGTCTTCAACATTTAGTGTGTGTTAGTTGATTTCTTAATAGGATGTGTTTCTCAATAGAGATCAGTTTTATGCACATGGTGCGGCAGTTTGAGAATCTGAAATGGGCTAAAAGTAACTGAGTCCAGAGCTTGGGAAGCAAAAGGCCAGTCCCTTGCAGAAGGGCTTGATTAACCAAGCAACTGCTCTGCTGACAGCTCTAATTCTGCAGTGTCTAAAAGCACCTCTGCCATACCTTGCATGTCTGCCAGAACCTGGGTTTCCAGAGATTTGCAGGACTGAGCATTGGATCACAGCAAGATTCTTCCTAACCCTTAGTAAGCTGTTTGCATTCTTCTGAATATAGGTGGATGTATGCATAAAATTTCAAAAATAGCTAATTCTACTTGAGTCATTCCAAAAAGGACTACTGAATAAAATAAATTTAGGCATAGTGATTTACATAAATGGATTTTCATTTTAAAAACTGTTTTTTCAAGATTAATTTTGAGAACTAAAAGCTGCCACTAGTTATGGGTATAACTCATTGCCAGAGTCATTTCATTACTCAAAACCATTTTTCATCCACCATTTTTAAATTGTTCAAGGTAAATAGTCTCAAAATTGTTCTTTCACACTTTCCAGATTCTGTGCCTGTCATAAGCACAGCCTGTGCCACTCTGTTCGAGAACAGCCCCTGGTTCCTGAGCACAGATTTTGTTCTCTGCTGTGACCAGAACAGTTTGCTGCCTCTCAAAGCCTTGGTCTATTCATGCTTAAAATGTGGAACATGGGAACACCCCATTCATAAGACGATTGAGAACCTTCAACCAGATCCCATATATAAAGTGTAGGGCCTAGTATGCAGAAAACACTGAGCACCAGCACTATCATTTGCCATTCTTGACATGCCCATTGTCTCACCAAATGTGTGGAAGATTGTTTCTAAGGAGCCCCTGACTCTCTTGGCTCTACATCTGTCTGCACTCTACTGAACCCACCCTTCCCAGATCTCTTGCTGAGTTTTAGGTCTTGGTCACCTTTCTGACACACGGTCCTCCTGGCAGCAGGGGGCGCTGCTTGCCAGCTCTCCCTTCTTGATGCCCACAACTGTGGGTTTCTGCCTCACTTTGCCTCTTAGAGTCTGCTCGTCCCCAGCCTCTCTCCATTAAATCCTTCTCGGCCTGCCCCTAAATACCTACATATCCTGTTCTGTCATGGACAGAAAGCATGGAGTCCAAAGATCTGGATTCAAATCCTAGCAGAGCAAGCTACCCAACTTCCCTGCAATTTCTTCTCCCTTCAAGGGGAGGATAATGTTGCCTTCACTCCTAGAATCTGTATCTGAAGCCCCCACACTCTTCTGGAGTTCCAAGGTGTACCCTTTGCTGAGTGAACTTGACCTTCAGAGTGTCCTGAAGACACCAGCAGCTCCACATGGCCAACACTGATCTTGTTGTCCCTAGGATAACTCCTTCTCTCATGATCTCTATCTAACTGCCAACGTTTGACCCCTTGGTGACTCCTGGTCATGCTGACATTCAGTGGATCACCACATCTGGTCAATTGGCCCCTTGCCAACGAGCCATGCAGTTGCTATCTGCATGTGGTCCTCTGGGTCACTGAGTGAGCCACCCTACCTGAGGTCCCCACACTAGGCCTGTCCCCTGCTGACTAAAGCTCTCTCTGAAAGGTGTATCTGATTGTGTCTGTGCCCCCCTAAATCTTTCCCTGTCTCCTTGTTGCCCTGGGAATTCCTACCAACTCCTAGCCACTCCTGGAGTCACCACTCACTTACCCCAAATACCCACCTCCCACAGTATGTGCCTATCCCTGCATATGCCCAAGAGGCCCTTCCACCCCTTCCATCCCAGGATGAGACATCCTCAAAGACTCAGCTTCCACCCTGAATTCTGTGAAGCTCCCCAAATCCCCAGAAACTTGTTGCCTTTCCTGAACTTTTATTGTATACCTTGTTATGCCTTTCTTATAACACAATGCTATTTCCTATAATAGGTATATTTGTTATATATTTATATTTCATAGCAAGGAAATATGTATGTACTCATATGTACTTTTATTACAGTTTTATTAGGACACTTACAACAATTTGCTTTGTTGCTTGTATCCCTAAATGAACTAGGAGCTGGTTGAGGACAGGGGCCTGGCTCCCTCGTGCCAACATCCAGCAGAGTGCCTGACAACAGCAGCTGTCATGGGTGGATTGTCTCTTCAGATATTCATCTGTTCTATATAAAGTTATCTATCACGTTTATGCCCTGGGTGTGGACCGGTGTGTCAGGTACTGTGGTTGAGCACTTAGCAGACCTGAGTTCTGGCCAGAATTGTGCATTCACCTTGTCACTTGGGATGCTAGACCCTCCCCTGTCCCTGGGTCTTGTCACCTGGGTCTTTCCACCTCTGAAATGATATCATTTGACTGGTTGGTCTCTATAGGTATTTGCAGCACCACTAACCTGAAATAGGGCCCTGCAGAGTGATTTTTCTTTTTATTCCATTGTCATCCTCTCATGGATTTTATTTGGAAACTGAATTTGGTGACATCTGGATAAGTCATAACTTACTAGTTGAAGTAGTGCCTGGATTTGGAGGCCCCAGGTACCGGGAAGAGGTCAAACCCCTCTTGTTATCTGGTTACTCATGCCTTACTGGCCCTTGCTGTCTCGGAAACTCAGAAGTAAGACCCTTTACAGCTTTCCCGGGACTCACCGACTCATGGTGAAGAAATAAGATCTTGCTGAAAGGAAGTCTGGACAGGGTAGACACTGAGGTCAGCAGGACACTGGTTCTTGCTGCTGTGGCTCCCCCTGGAAGGCTTGGTGGGTGAGGCGTGACTCTGAGGCAGTGACACGGAGGCAGGGACCTAAAGCAGGAGGGAGCCAACCTGGCCCCTGAGGTGAGCTTACCCCCTCCCCCGGCTGTTCTCTGACTGACTTCTCCATGCTAGGCAGGCCATTACAAACACAGTTAGCCTGAGTCCTTAGGCCAAACCCATGTTGGAAGAGAGACAGCTCTGCTTCCAGCTGGCGTGAAGACCTTACTCCCCTGAAGCAGCCAGGCCCACAGCCACCAGAGCCCCTGGCATGTAAGTGCAGCCATTCCCAGCAGGAGTCCTCTTTCTCAGGCACGCCAGGCAGGCAAGTCAGGTCAGAG
Organism: Cephalopachus bancanus; assembly: GCA_027257055.1. Lineage (NCBI taxonomy): Eukaryota > Metazoa > Chordata > Mammalia > Primates > Tarsiidae > Cephalopachus > Cephalopachus bancanus. Next base: position 4,730,609 of record JAPVLO010000135.1, on the reverse strand, counting down.
GCAAGGCGTCATGGAGCTGGGAGAGAGGGGCAGGGGTCAGGAATATATGGGGCACAGATATCCTTGCCCAACTTCACCCTGCCCACTGAACCCTCCAGACTCTGACTGCAAATACCCCATGCATGTGCCTTCCAAAAGCATGCCTGGTATGCCATTAAACAGATAAGGACACAGAGAGCACAGGAGATGTCAGTAGCACAAGGTGCAATCGGGTCACTATTCCTAGGAACACATCAGGATGTGCTGGTGTCAGAGCAGCTGGTTCCCTAACATCATGCTGGGACCTGATCGTGTCCTGAGCCACTGGCACCCAAAATCCTTGAGGTTTTCAGAGCAGGTAGTGCCTGGCACATTTCTCTACATGATCAGCAAACACCCGTGGAACCACTGGGGGTCCTGAGAGTTTTGAGGTGTAGGTGGGGGCATCTCCACCTAGTCATTTCAGAAAAGCTTGACTCTCCAGAGGAAATTGGGGCTACACACACACACACACACACACACACACACACACACACACACACACACTCACACACTCTGGCTGGCTGGCTTTGCGGAGCACTATGGGCAGCTTGGTGACCTCTTCGCTGCTCATGTCCTAATGAGAATCACATGGCCAAGGCTTCCATCCCACTCTTTGAAAAAGGACCCAGGAGCCCACAAAGAGACCAGAGGGTCCTGCCTGTAACAGTCAGTGCTCGGTTCAGAGAATGCTTCCAGCTGCCCCTGAAAGGGTCAGGACACCGCAGGGGAGGGAGGAACCTGAGCGAGGGTGCAAGGGGCCCAGACACAGCCATCCAGAGCGTTGTAAAAACAGACTAATCTCAGAAGTTCAATTGTGTCTTGATTTACGTTTGTCTTGCCTTTTGTCCCTCCCTCTTGGCCCCACTGTCATCTCATAGAAGAACTCGTGATATCCTCAAACTCCTTGGAAAATCAAGCTGTAAGTGATGGAGTCTGGCCTACAGAGGTCAGTCAACTCTGCTTCCCTCCCACCATGGTTCTCTCAGTTTTAGAAGCTAATTCCTAGCTAGTCCTGTGGTGAGGCCTGGTGAGGGGGAGGGTAGGAGGAGGGGCTAAGTCCCCGGGTCGGTGGGGGGGCAGAGATAAGCTTTTGCTGTTAGTTATTGCAATTTTCTGATCTTCCCCCACTCCCCCAGGATTCCAGGGACTGCTAAGAGAGATGCAGAGAGGTTGGCCAGAAGGCAGAGAGCCTGAACCCTGAGGACACTCGCCTTTGTCCCATGTGGCCACCACTTGCCACTTCCCCCACTTGGCACCCAGCAAGAGTGGCAGGACCACTGACTCTCTGACTTGCAGATCCACCAACCCAGGAGAACCTGGCATCTCTCTAGTGGTAGTGGCCTTGCCCACTCAGGGCCTGCCATGTTTATAGCCTGCTCACCCACCTCGGCTATCCCTGCCCTGCTTAGAGCTCGCTGCGTGGATCTGGCCTGGAAAGAGGCTTCACATTCTCTGTTTTGAAAGCAAAACACTTCATTTCCTCCCTGTCTCTGGACAAGGCATTTGTCAAAAAGAAGACTGTACTGGGGGGAAGGAGGCTTTGGGGGCAGGGGGTGGTGAGCTTTGTGCTGGCTGCTGGGTTGGCACCGCCCATCCCAGCTCAGGCTGACAGCAGACTGGGAGCCTGCCCAGAGCTGGCCACCACTCGGTAGCCAATGGTCTCTTTGAACCCTTACCCAGATGGAGAAAGAAAACCTGTTCAGCTGAGTGAGAGTGACTGTCTAAGATCCCTTTGGAGCCAGCTGCTGTCACCCCAGTGCCTGCCCGTTTGGTGGGTAACCATAGGGGCTTATCCAGCTGTGTCCACTGTGTATCTCACCTGCCCCAAGGCCTTCATGCCTGCCTGCAGCTGTCCTAAGAGGTTTGGGGTTGTGTGTCTGGATTCTCAGGAACTCAGCTGGCTTGCACCACCATCTCAGGACCTGGGTACCTGGGATGGGGTCGGTCCCGAACAGGGAGCAGCAAGAGGCCCACATTCTTGTTTCTGCTTTGTCTCCAACCAGCTGTGTGACCTAGTGTGTCTCACCCTCAATTTGCTTCTCTGAACAGGACTGGGTTGACATATGATGTGAATAACAAGGCTGGACATGCTCAGCATGCTCTTTCATCTCAAGATACATTTTAGCTGAACTCAAGGTTTTGTTAAAGTACAGATGCTGATCCTGCGGCTTGGGGCAAGGCCTGAGACCCTGCATTTCTTATAAACTTCTGGATAATGATGCTGTCGCTGTTCTGGGGGCGACCAACTTTTGAGTGGCAGAAACTTGGAAGGCCCATGAATGAGAGTTGTGATTACAGTGGTAACTTGGGTCTGTTGGGATTAATACAAAAAGTAAGCTCCCCCCTCCCCCATGCCACTGTGTGCTGTGTGTTGTCACTAGCTCAGTCTTGAGACACAACTCACGGTGGGTGTGATGCCCCACCTCCATGAGTTTGCAGGTGAACAGCTCCCAGGTGGGTGCTGGACTGTGCTCTTTCTCCTTCCTCTCTCTTGGCATGGGGTGAGTTATCTGACTCCTGGAGGGGAGAAGGAACCTGTGTCAACCCAGCCTTGCAGGCCATGCTCTGGTCCTGAGCCCAGCTGAGCCTCCTTTAGGTATGGGGTGCTGGACTGGCAAAGCCCTGGAGTGGGAGGCACAGGGAGCAGTTGACAGAGGGTCCCAGATTTCACATCTTGTGACATTCTCTCTGCCCAGGCTTGGTCAACCGCAGCTCCTGACTGGCTTCTCAGCAATGTGTTGTGGCTGGGTTATCTGACTGACAACTGCCCCCAAACAATGAGTGCCTGGGTCAGAAGCTGGGGGCTGTTGTCTCTGTCCCGCCGCCCTCCAGCATCTGGCTCGGTGTTACTGGTATCTCCACTGTCAGTATTTATACCCCTTGTCTGTTGTCTGTCCAGTCCTGACCTGGGGCTTCTGAGCTGCAGTGTCCACTTTGATGGGAGGTTCCGAGTGTTCACAGCATCCCTGGTGCTTCAGCTGCTGGTTTCTCTCTGATCTCTCCATTGTTGGCCCTCTTTCAACAAATAATTATTGAGCACCCACAAGGTGTCAGGAGCTGTTTTAGACCCTGAGGATGCAGCTGAGGAAGAAAACAGCTGCCCACCCTCCAGGATCTTGTTCATGAGGTGACAAGAGAATTGACCTTGAGCCAGGCGGGACTGAGCCTTCCACGTGATGTGACTCATTTAACCCTCACAGAACCAACACAGTAAATAGGTCCTCTTGTTACTCCTAGTTGGGTTTTTTTAGAGATGTGGAAACTGAGAGCTAGGCACAGTAAGCCACTTTCCCAAGGCTGCACGACCTGAGAGTAGCTGCTGACCTGAATTGACAGCATCTCAATTTCTGTCCTAGGGGAGCTCAGAAAAATTGCTGGGAATTGCACACACACCTTTCGGTGACTACTGAGTCATGCGTTCACTGTCCTTTCTCTTACCAGACTCCTGGATGTTAACTTTTCTGAATACCTGAAGTAAACCCTTCTTGATCATCTAGAATTGATTCTTTAAATACACGACTTGATTTGCTAATGTCTTAGGGTTTTGGCATTTAAATTCACAGGCAGCATTCTAGCCTTTGGTTCTGATGCCATTGAGACAGGTGTCAGAATTGGATCATCTTTTTATGGAGGAGGCTGAGCAGAGGTGGGGGCAGTAGATGTATAGTCAATCTCTGTACCTTCCTCTCAATGTTGACGTGAACCTAAAACTGCTCCAAAAAGCAAAGTCTTTAAAAATAAATAAATACAACAGGAAGTGTTTCCTCATTTTTGAACTCTGAAACAGTTTAAGTCAAATAGATAGAAATTATCTGTTCTTAGAAGGTTCTATTTAATTCTCTTGTAAAGCAATCTAGTTTGTTACTCTTTGGGAGGTAGATACAGACCTCTGGTAACTTGGTTCATTTATCCGATGACTACTGATAACATTCAAGCTTCCTACTTTTTCTTGGGTGGATTTGGTAACCCAGACCACGTAAGAATTACGAGTGCAAGTTCACAAAGCAGACTGCCTGATCACAGTCTGGTGCCTGTCACTTGTTTGTGTGGTTTTGGGCAGATGAAAGTTTGGAGTTACTGGGGACTGACAGATGTGCCAGGTGTGACCAGCAGCTCAGGGCCCATTAACATCCCTGGATTCTGGCCTCCACTTGACTTTGGGCCTTTGATGATTCTCCTTGCAGGCCTTATTCTTTTCTCCTAACATTCTTATTTGTTTGTTTGTTTTGCAGTGGGGAGTTATTAGATTATCTATTGTCATATTTGCAGAGAGAGAAGCCCCAGTGACTTTTCATTTAAGACATTTCCGAGCAGTATGTACTAGAAGTGTCAGTTGAGTAAAGTGCTTTCCAAATCCGTATACATTTGCAAAGGTTTCTTTTGTTCTACCACATGGTCCATGAATTCGCCGGGTATAGACCTTGCAGGTTGCCCCTCTTTTTCCATCAAAACTCTGGACATTCTGGGAGTATCATTTAGTGGGTAGAGTGAGCTCATAGGAAACCGCCTTAAATCTGGTTGTCATTTGTTTCTTTTTAATTCTGGAAGCCAGGAGGAGATTGTGCTACTCTTAGAATCCGGAAATTTGGCCAGGTGCCATGGCTCACGCCTATAATCCCAGCACTTTGAGAACGGAGGCAAAAAGATTACCTGAGCCCAGAGGTTCAAGACCAACCTGGGTAACTTGGTGAGACCTCATCCCTACAAAAAATTTTAAAAATTAGCCAGGTGTGATGGCATGCACCTGTAGTTCCAGCTACTTTGGAAGGCTGCGATGGAATGATTGCCTGAACCCAGTAGGCCAAGGCTGCAGTGGCCGTGAAAGTGCCACTGAACTCCAGCCTATTTCCAACTAAAACAAAAAAATTCAGAAATTTCTTCGTGATCTGATTTGGTTGCTCTCCATTCAGTTTCCCTTCCCAGAACTTAGTGTTCCCTTTTAAACTGAAGACATCGCCCTCTCTTGAACGTGGGGACACATTCCTCTGGTGTTTTTTGCAATTGTCCCCTCTCTTTTATTTTTTATCTTAGCTTGCTAGGAGGCTTCCAGAACACTCTGACATATCATGTTTTTCGTCGGGGTCTATTTTGCTATCTACTACTTCCATTATTTTAAAAAATGTCTCCTTCTATACTTCTTGTTATTTCCGAGAGCCCTTGCTTTGTTTCCTGGCTGTTACTTTCCTTTCAAATCAGACTGTCTTGTTTTATCTGGGCTTCTCTCCAAATGGAGAATGCGACTGCTTTGAAGGTTTGCTCTCCATTCAGGGGGCTATTTGCTAGGTGTTCAGCTTGGAGATTTTCCCTTCATGGCCCTGGTATGCTGGCTGGAACTCATCTGTGTGTTGTGCACTCATATTTACTAGATGTTTCATTGACAATATTGAGTTGATACTGTTCCTCCAGTCAACTCTGGGTGGTTGATGTGGGTGTCTGAGGAGTCGTGTTCAACATGGCCAGGAGGCTGTGTCCAGACTTGCCGAGGGAACAGAGAGTCCCATTGAAGAACAGTGTTGCCCGATGCTCCTGAGTAGAGACGACTGGACATTGGACCCATCAGGACCAGCCAGGGTGGATTGCAGCTGCAGCTTCTCCACCTCTTGGGCACACTGTCTTTCTCTGCCTGGTGCCTCCCTGACCCTGAACAACTGAAAGCCCAGAAGCTGAGAGGACTTTTGTTTTAGATGTGGAGGAGGAACAGGTGGTTAAGAGCAGATGCCAGCAGTAGCCCCTTTCCACTGAACTGGGTAACTTTAGGGTACCATGGAAGCAAAGGCTATTCCACTTCAATTAAAGCCCAGTGTGATACCCAGGATATCAGCTCTGTCCTGTGGATGATGGCACGTTGCTGTGGCCAGTTCTTGGTCTCTGATCCTCACCTTTTCCCCTCAAGACTGACCTGGCAGAATCTCATGTGTGTGTAATCTGGAATGTGTATGTGTGATGTGAGGTGTGTGTGTGATGGGTGTATATATGATGTGGAGTATGTGTGTGTGTGTGTGTGTGTGTGTGTGTGTGTGTGTTGTGTGATGTAGGGTATGTGTATAATGTGAGTTGTATGTGTGAAATGTGGGTGATGTAATATGTTTTTGTGATATATGGTGTATATGCAATATGAATAATTGTGTGTGATGTAGAGTGTGTGTGGGGAGCGTATATGTGGTGTAGAGAGTGTGTATCATGTGGTGTGTGTGTGATATGTGGAGGTGTATGTGATGTGGAATGTGTGGGGGTATATTATGTAATATGGAATATGTTCATGATGTGGACTGTGTGATGTTGGGTGTGCATTATGTGAAGTGTGTATGATGTGGGCTGTGTGTCTGTGTGATGTGAGGTGTGTGTGTGTGTGTGTGTGTGTGTGTGATGTGGGATGTATATTTAATGAGTGTGTAATGTAGGATGTGTAATGTGGAGTGTATGTGTGTGTGTGCAAGTGAGAGAGATGAGTTTGTGTGTGTGTATGATGTGGAGTATGTGTGTGAGATGAATGTGTGTGTGTGATGTGGGGTGTGTATGTGATGAGTGTGGGTATGATGTGGGGTTGTATGTGATATGGGGTATGTGTGTGATATGGAGCGTGTGTATGATGTGGAGTATGTGTGTGTCTGATGTGAGAGGTGTGTGTGATTTGGAATGTTTGTATAATGTGGGGCCTGTGTGTATGATGTGGAATATTTATGTCATGTGGAAGTGTGTGTGTGATGTGGGTGTCTGTGTGATGTGGAGTATGTTTGTGTGGTATATGTGATGTGGAATATGTGTGTGTGATGGGTATGTGTGTCATGTGGAGTGTGTGGTGATGCAGAATGTGTGTATGATGTGGTGTATATATCTGTGATGTGAAGTGTGTGTGTGATGTGGAGTATGTATGCGTGATGTGGAGTGTGTATGTGTGATGTGAGGTGTGTGTGGTGTAGAACATGTGGTGTGTGTGTGATGTGAAATATATGTATATTATGTGGCATGAGTGTATGTGATGTAGGTGTGTATGTGTGGAGTGTATGTGTATTTCATGTGAAGTGTGTGTATGTGATGTGGGGGATGAATGATACGGGTTGTGTACATGATGTGTGTGTATGTGTGTGTGCAAGCACTGTCTGACTAGAAAAGATTTCAGATCTTCTTCCACCCTCATTCTCATCCCTGCTCATCTTGGCAGTCCAACAAAGTCCAAGATACAGTTCCCCTTCCCTTTCCTTGTAGAGTCTTACCTGCACTTTCTTTAAAATTATTATCAGTATCTGCCCTGTGTTCTAGTTTTTTACACACATGCTTCTTCTGCCCTGCACCTGGTTTCTCTAATTCATCTCAGGTTTTTCAACAACTAGCAGCACTCCTGGCACATGACAGATGCTCAATACATGTTAGAAAGAGAGAAGAGAGAGAAGGAGGGAGAAAGGAAGGGAGGGAAAGAGGGAGGGAAGGAGGGAGGGAAGGAGAGAAGGAAGGAAGGAAGAAAGAAAGGAAGGAAGGAAGATTGAGTAAGGATGGATGAACGGATGGATGGAAGGATGGATGGGTGGGTGTTTGGAAGGAAGGATGGGTGGATGGATGGAAGAATGAATGAATGGAAGAAAGGAAAGAAGGATGGATGGATGGTTTGGTAGTTGGAAGGAGGAAAGGAAGGATAGATGATGGATCTATGAATGGATGGATGGAAGGATGGACAGATGGATGCATGAGTGGGTGGGTGAGTGAATGGATAAATGGCCTTATGATAAAACCTCTCCCCCTTAAGTTACCACATCTGCCTCTTTCTGGAGAGCTTTCATTAATATTTCCTTCCCATAATAGGCCCTGAGGGTATAGAGTTCACTAAGACCCTTTTCTTGCTTATTTGCCAACAATCTGGCATGGGAAAGAAGATGGAAGGCACTCTCTGGGTCCAGCTGCTACTCTGCAACTCTGATCTCTATCCTCTCCTGGGCCAGGCAGGCAGCCACAGAGAGAGGCCTGAATGTGGGATGGTTCCAGGTGGCCCTGAACCCCAGATGTTTTACGTTTGTTGCAGAGAACACGGCCCATGTCAGCAGACATGGTTAGGGTCAGGGTGACATCAAGGGGACCAGGCCGGAGGCTTTTGGTCAAAAAGGCTGATGAACCTGCCGCTCATTCCTGCTTTAGCCCTGGGTTCCCTCAGGCATGTGAAGCAAATCCTGAAACCCACCACTGGCTGGGGACGGCCCCTGTCATTTCTGGCTTTTCATGGATGATACCGTATTTCTCCTTGGAGGGTTGGTTCAGCTCATATATCAAAAGCTGGTGTAATTATTTCCTCCCACTGAGGAAGGCTTCCATTTAGCTTTCTCTAGCCCCCTCCCCTTATTAATTATCTAATTACAACCACATTCTCCAAAGAGAGAGCAGCCTTTGACATTCTGCCCAGGAACACTTAAAAAGACTTAAATATTTCGAGTGCTCTGAACTTGAAAAAAAGAGGTCTGTATGTGTGTGTGTGTGTGTGTGTGTGTGTGTGTGTGTGTGTGTGTGTTTCTATGCACATTAGTTTTAAGGAAAATATGTCTTAGCCTTTTTGGATCTTTGTTTTTATTCAACAGAGATTTCTAGGATTTTCTGAGCACATAGGCTGGTGTGATTTAAGTGTGGAGCTTGGAGTGGGGAGAAGGCTGGGTGCAAGGGCAGCAGAATCACATGTCTTCCCCACCCACTGCTGAGCAGCCATCAGTTACATACTCTCATGTGGACACACACTGGCATACTCACCCACAGATGCACACACTCACACACTTTCACAAAGACACACACCGATTCAGATACATTTGCACACTTGCAAACACACTCTCTCATGCTTCCTGACACTCTTTCACACTCACTCTTACACTAGCGGGTGCGCACATGCACACACACACACACAGCATGACTCCCTTCATTGTATCAAACATTTTCCACGTTTCTGTGCCTTTACAATTCCTCCTCCAAGGACCTGCAGTGCCTTCCATGACCTCTTCTCCCACCAGGGCCTCATCCTCACGGTGACCCCTCTCACGAAGACCTCCATGTTAGAGTCATAGTTTTCTCCCTTCTCCTTCCTTGGCCTCCCCCGGTTCCTGTTGCAGACTGTCTCAGGCCATGGGCTCATAGCCAACATCTGCCAACCCTTCTCACTCCAGCTACTTTGGGGGAGAAGGTCTGAACACATGGCTTTGCCCCTTGGCGCAGTGAGGGACTCCATGAATCGTTGCAGAATCGACTCACTTCCTCTGGATTCTGAAAGTCACCTGCTTATTCTCACATTTGTCAACAGATGTGGGACTGAGCATTTACATACATCAGCCTCTGTGGCAAGCACCAAAGATCCCAGGGGCTCACGGGCCAGTCTTTAGAAATTCCTAACAAAGCTCAAGGTCTCCTGGAAGGAGAACACCCCTGCTTGGGACTTGTTGCAGGCCATCTTGGGAGTGTGGCACAAAGCGGCCCCCACGATGAGCCTTGGGGCAGGGTGCAGGACCCACCTGTTCTCACTCACACCGGGACCTTTCCAACATGCTCTCATCCTGTTAACCAGGTGCTGATGTCAGTAGTATCTCATCCCCGGACCTCACTACCATGGTTCATGACCTTGTGCTTACGCCACCACATCCCTGTGCAGTCTGGGTTCCAGATGCCAGCCCCCCACTATCTTCCTAGCACCTTTTTTAGTGAGCTTGGTGAGCACAGAGGGTGGTGTGGGGTCAGGATTCCCACCTCCAGGTTCCTCAAGGACCTGGACATTCTTCCTGTCTGTCTCCCCTCTCCCTATTATGTCGTCATCTTGTCATGTCATCTGTCTACACAGCCCTCACCTTCTGGGCAACAAGCTTGACTCAGAAATTGAACTTTCACTATAGGAGGACAGGCAACGCCTGAGTAGAGCTGTGTGTGTGTATACATGTGGTGTATGGTGTATGTATATGTGAGCATGTGTGTGTGTGGTGTATGGACGTGGCCTTTGTCAATCTAGTTGGCTTCTGACACAGCATCTCGCTGGCCTGCATCCTGTGGGAGGTGTGCAGGCAGGAAAGAGGCTCTAAGTAACACCTAGACACCTAAGGGGGCAGATTGCAACACAGAGCTAGAAGATACACTTGGTCCACCACAGTTTGGCCAAGCTGTACACTCAGCTGCATGGTATGAGGTGACTTTGTGGGACTGGAAGACTTGTGAGTCTTGATTACGGTGCCAGTTGCAAGAATCAGCACACACAATGAAACTGTAACACACCAAAGGCACACACACACACCACACAAGCGTGCGCACGCAAACGCACACACACACATACTCCACACATTCCCACACACACACACAAATACACATCACATATATCCCCACATGCACAAGCACATACAACATATACCCCCCCACACCTCACACACAAATACACAGCACATACAAACACACATTACATTCACTACATATCATATATACCACACACCACATATACCCAAAAACACACCACATCTCCACGTACACAGGCACACACATACCACACAAACACACACCACATATACCACACACACACACATACCCACATACACATACATACCATACAAATATAAACACACCACACATGACACATACCCTGCTCAGTCTATACACAGCACATACACATACTACCTACACACACAAACACACACTACACATGTCACATGCATTACATACTGCACACACCACACAGCCCCACATGCTATGCATACTCCCACACCATACATTCATACCACACACATACTACATGCTACACACATACCCCATATACCACACACACCCAACATCGTACACGCACACCACATGCACACACACACACACACACACACACACACACACACACACAAATGACATGTGAATGCACTCTTGGACTGTACCGGTGTTGCCTGCCTGGGTCTGATGCTGCCTGTCTTTATTCGACATCATTGAGGGAAACTGAGTAAAATGCACATGGGACCTCTCTCTATATTTTTTTTGCAACTTCCTATTCATCTATAATTATTTCAAAAACACAGGTTTAAAAGCAATAATCTACCCTTGCAGACTGCCCCCCCTGTGGCTGACCCATTTTCCTGCATCTTCCCCCCCACACCATCCTCAGCCCGCCCCAGTCCACCACTGCCTGAAACCCCCACAACCCCCTCAGACCTGCACAGACCTCCATGCAGAGTGGTCCCTGTCCCCAGGCAGCCTGTCCTGTGGGGCTCACCATAATCAGGCAGCACCTACTGTCCAGGGAGCTGTCTGGGAAGTTCTCCGAGGTGCCTTGAGGCCTGGGAGTGGTCCTAAAGGGTGGTGAGTAGGGAGGGAGTTCTGGGCTTGGCCTGGCCCCTGGCAGCATGGGTTGCAGATGCCCAGGTGCCCCGGCATCAGTCACCTGTCCAGGTTCTTCAGGGAGGATGTGAAGGGGCCTGAGTAAGAACAGAGCCTGCTGTGTGTGGTGGTCACTCTGTCGTGAGCTCCCTTGATGGGAGGCCATGTCCCCCGGGATACTGAGCGATACAGCAGCAGTTCATCTTCCCTCCTCCTTGTCTTCCAGACTGTCCCACACATCTGAGGTGTGAGTGGGACTGGGATGCATCTGAGTCTGTATCTTCTGGAACCTGAACAACCTCAAGGAGGCACCACCTCTGCTCTCCAGCAAGGCGTTGAGACGTGGGACAGCAGCGGCTTCGAACACAAGAGCCGGACTTCACCCTCCTCCCCCAGGACAGTTCCCGGATGGGAAGGGCACTCAAGGCCCTCTTGCCAGTGACTTTGTCATTGTCATCCTTGTCCCTGTTTGGACTTTTCCTCTGGGTTTTGTGTTTGGGTGGAGGTTTTATTCTTTCTGAAAATCTCTAGATTCAGGAACACCTTTATGAGGATTTGAAGTTTTGAATTTGTATTTCCCTCTAAGTGCCTTTTTTAATGTATTTTTTGAAATAAAACTGAAATGCATTCTTGTACAATTCTGTTTAAACTGGACCAAGGCTCTCAGAAAAGGAACCTCAGGTTCCCTCCCCTCCCCACAGCTCTGCATGATTGTTTCAAGTCAGCCTGGAATTCCTGTTCTCACACCGCTAGTCTTTTTCTTTCTCCATGATTTGCTCAACTATCCTTTCTTTTAAAAAAAAATATTTTCAGTTTCAGTGTATATGTTGCTTGTTTGTTTTATTTATTGAGATATTTTTACAAGCTAAGTGACTGCAATGTGGCTGTGTATACTGCTCCCCTGCCCAGGAATAATAAAGACATCCGAGCAGCCCTGGTCTCTTCATCTTTGTTTGCAGCTCTACTTTGATGCTCAAGGAACTGCCCAAGAAAGCTGGAAAGGGTAGAAAAAAATGACAATTGCTTCACTTTAAAGAGGACAAGAAAGGATGCAAGACATTTCATTCTGTGCATAATTGTAGAAATATCTAGAAATTACCCACTGTAATGTCATGTGAACAGATCCAGGCTTGAAAAAGCAGGTGAGTTGGGCTCAGCCCCTTCCACAAACTCCCCATCAGCCTCATCTGGGAGAGACTATTGTTCTCTAAACCATTGCCTGCTCTTTATATCAAAACATGTGCCATCTCTTGCTGTCCAAGGTTGGGACTGGCCAGTGCCCACGCCATGAAGACTTCCCCACTGCTCACCCTGGGGGGCATTCCCTGCTCTCCCCAGCATGGCATTCATTAGTGCCACCCTCTGCCCACTTATCCGAATGGGTCAAATCTGCTCTGAATGTGTCTATACCCTGTTGGTGATGAGTTCCCCAGGCACCTATCTAAGGATGGAGCACCTGAATGTGCAGGAATCCTGTCCCCAAATCCCATGAGGACCAAGAACTGCAGCCAAGAAGGAAAGTCAGGTCAGAGTCTGGTCCAGACTTGCACCTCTGCATGAAGGCAAGGCATCCCTGCCTTCTGCCTACTTACCAGGTCAGCTCCCATGGGCAACAGGGGGGTGCCAGTCGCCTCCTACCCCCAGAGAGCCTTCCAGTTCTGGAGACTATGAGTCACTAGGTCACTACCTTGAGCCATCAGAGGCATGTCTTCTGGGGGGACAGTTGGTACCAAGATCTGCTGGATGGAGCTGCTCTATCCCTTTCCACTGGGCCATTGCATGACCTCCCTGCCATTGATGCATCTCTGGGTGTCACAAGCGGGTGCACACCCAAGCGGGTGCACACCCAAGTGGGCACATCAGGGGCTCATCTGTCTCCAAGTCTGGGCCTCTCCTGGGTTCTTTCCTGAGGCTTTAACTCCGACTCCAACTGGGAGTGCTGGGAGCCAGTGCCAACCTTGGGTTACGTGTAGTCATGAATAGTGTGTTCACTTTCTGTGTTCATTCCACAGAAACATTACTAGATAAGGTGCTGGAAGGTGCTGAGCTTCCTGGAATGCATACGTATGCATGTATGTGTACACATATATGTATACACATATGCCCATAGACAGCTACATTGTGTGTGCATGTGCATATCTATGTATGATATACATACATTCTTCTGCAACAAGCTGTTGGGTCTTGGTGATTGGACTGTGGCTCCCTCTCACCCAGGCATGTTACAGGGCTACTTCCCTGTGGTGGCACTTGCTCTGGGGTCTCACAGCTTCTCCCCAGGTCAGCTAGACACGTTGGCAATTGTGGCCCCATGAACAGATCTGTGTGGGTTGGTGTGCAATGTTTCCAAGAATCATCTCTGGTCAGATGACCTGCAAGTCCTTAGAACAAGAGAGTGCTGGGATCTCTCTAAGGGAGAAACCTGCCCCAAACCCACCTCACTTCCACCCATGTTCAAGGGCAGTCCAATGGAGACTCCTTGGAATAAGAAAGTTGGCAGGTGGCCAGATCAGACTCAGAGGTTCCTGGGTGCTAGGGCCCTGGAGGAAGTAGAATGTGGGCCCAGGGGACCTGGTAGGGACAGCTAGCCAGGCAAGACCTCACGCTCAGCCAGACACTAGCGTCGAAGACCAACCTTGACGGAGGGCCCCTGACATAGGAGGCTGTGCCCTGGGTTTGGATTTAGATCCAGAGGTGAGACCACACCGGGGCAGGGGCTCCTTGGTGGGATCACAGCTTCAGGTCTGAAACACGATCTTGGGCAGGAGCAGTGGCCAAAGTCAATGACTAAATGAAAAATCTTGCACTTTGCTTTTAAAGGCACCTACACAAGCGGAAGGTGGGACTCACAGATTGTAGTTGCCTGAACCCAGACTCAGTGTGAGCTGGGAGTCACGGGGTTGTCAAGCACCAAGAGACACTTGAGGGCATCAATGGGAACACAGTGTACACCACAAGGTCAGTCATGTGCCCTCATGTCTGCCTGCAGATCCCGCGTGGCTCTGATGACACGTTTTGAGGGAATACTGACAGCCCTGAGCACTCCAAGAGAGGAGGTGGGCAGCCTTCATGGGGAGACCAGGCTGCCTCTGGATAACCAGGCATAACGAAGGTCTGCATTCTGGGAAAAATGAGGCCTGGGTGGACATGGGCCTTTAATTGTCTGAAGAGGAGGCCCAGGCAAGAGGCCACATTTATTCCTTGTGACTCCAGAGGTGAGGGCGCATTCTTGAGCTTCATCTGCCAGACAATGGGGCTCAAGAGAAAGTCTGTGTTGGTCATAGAAATGGTGCCATGAGATACGCTTTGCATGTAGCTCTGTGGCATGAATACATTTGCAGGCCACCACATGCAGGGGTTCCACCTGGACTCGGGCAGTCTGCCCCACTGATGCCTTCAACTCACAGACTAAGATGAGGGCATCATGTTGCCTGGAGCCAGGGCCCTTCACAAAAGGAGGACACCCTAAGCAGTCACCTGATGGGGAGTGAGGTGTTGCCCTGAGTAGTCATCCCATGTGGGAGTAAGGCCATCCCTGCATTCTGCTTCCCTGCTGGAGTTCTCATCCACATCTTTTCTCCAAGTCTGGCCTTCTGGGTCTCTGGTCCAGAACTCCCCCTCACTGCCCACACAGGACAGGCCACAGAGCATGGAGTCACACTGACAAACCTCATAGGATTAAATGAAAGCACTTCAATGCACAAAAGGATAGGTGAGGCACGAATCTTGGGACCCAAGATGCAGAGGTCCACTCTGACCACCAGCAAGTAGAAAAACCCAAAGTGTCCTTTGCCTAACGGAAGCAGACAGCCACCTGGGAGGGTGCAGGGCTCTTTAGTAACAGCCAGGATCTTTGCCTGCTCATGACCTCACCAAATTGCTCCTTGGTGTCACGTACCGCAGTGAACTTGGTTTTTCTCCTCTAAGCCCCAATATCTCTGTGACAAAAACCAAGTATCTACGCCTAGATACTGGGGTATCTTCTTCTGGATCTGCTTGCTGTCAACTGCCCATTCTTTCTGCATTGCATGAAGACTTCATCTTGACCTTGACTCCTCCCTTTCCCTACAAGATGCTGAGCATACTTGCCCATCCTCCCCATACATTTCAGGTAGGTCTCGCCACCTGCTGACTTAGTGGTTTAGGAAACAGGACCAACTGCTGGAAGAAGGGGGGAGCAGTGAGTGGGAACCTGAGGAGAGGAGAGGGTTCAGCGGGATGCATTGACCAGGAATGATGACCAAGTTGTGCCAGGATTCTGAGGGCATCTAGAGACCAAGTGTGGGAGGGAGCAGGGAAGGCAGGAAGCTGTCCATCAACACAGGATTGCAGAAAGCATATTTGGACATGACTGAATAAACATGGTGTCCCCCAAAAGACATGCCTGCATCTGAACCCACAGAATCTGTGAATGGGACCTTATTTGGAAAGAGTCTTTGATTACATTAAGGATCTTGAAATAAGATCATCTGAATTTAAGGTGGTTCCTAAATCCAGTGACAGCTGTCCTTATATGAGAAAGGCACAGGGAGATTTGAGAGAGCAACATGTGAAGACAGAGACAGAGACTGGAGTGATGTGTCCACAAGCCAAGGGATACCAAGGGCTGCCGGAAGCCCTAGCAGCTGGAGTCAGGTCTGGAGCAGGTTCTCCCTCAGAGCTTCCAGAAGGAACTAGCTCTGCTGATACCTTGATTTTAGACTTTGGGCCTCCAGGACTGTGAAAGAATACATTTCTGTTGTTTCAAGCCAAGCCACCAGTCTGTGGTTGCTTGCTGCAGCAGCTGCAAGAAACAAATGCAGCCTCCTTAAGTGACAGTGAAGAAATGAAAAGATGTAAACGCACAAGAGAAAGAGAACAGGAGAGGACCCAGGGACAGCAGATGTCAGAGGTCACGGAAGAGCAGCATGACAGCATGACGGGGGTGGGGTGAGTGCTCACTCAGCAAAATCACAGACAGAAAATCGAACGTTTGGGTAGGAGATGCTGGCAAGAGCAGGCTGGTCCCACAGGGACTCGGGCCTGCGGGTGACAAAACCTCTAATTCGAGGTACAAGATGGGGTAGAGCTGAGGGATTGGTTGATGGTCTGCAGGAGACATGGGGAGACCCCTCTCCCCAGCCCACAGAGCCAGTAAGGGTGCCTTCCCTCCCTCACCTGCTGGAGGGGGCCGGAGAATGCTCTGTACCTCAGCATGGCCTTGAGAGGGCTGCAGGAGAAGGATTCAGGAAGATTCTGCAAGGCCGCGATTCCTCCTCCTGCTCAGCACCAGACACTAGAAGACCAGCCTCACCCCTCCAACAGGAAGCTGGAGAATCCCTCTCAGCTTCCATTATAAACGGACGCCCACCCCGAGGAAAGACAGGCCAGAACAAACAAACAGAAAGAGGAACACAGAGGAAGGAGCGAAAGATAACATCCAAAGAGCTCCCATGTCATCAGAGGCAGAGGAGATGCAGCCTCTAGGAAGTACACTGAGTGATTTGGAAGGGAAACTCTGAGAATTCTAATCAATCTCCTGGAAATTAAGAGAGTCATTTCTTGAGTGAAAAATTTCAGAGTGGTTTTGGAAAATAAAATGGAGAAAATCTTACTCCGTAGAACAAAAAGAGCAGTGAATCATAAGAGAAAAACATAAGATAAGAGCATTAATCCAGGAAGTCCAACATCTGAGAAAGGAGGAGGCCCAGAAAAAGAGAACAGAGAAAATAAAGGTTCCGAGCTGGAGGGCATGGGTTTCCAGTCTGGAAGGGCCGACAGCGCATCCTACACGATAGAGGAAAGGAGGAGGGAGAGAGGAGAGCAGGAAGAGAAACTATCCACACCAGGGCGTGTGATGCTGAAATTAGGACACCAGTGTGTGGATGCTTGAGTGGAGCCTGACAGTTATCCCCCCTCTCCCTTGCCCAGGTTCTGAGGAATCTGAAACAATAAAGCAAAGGAGAGAGATGTCATCTTTCTAACTGGCAGAGGCTCAGTCAAGAAGGACACCATCTGTGGCAACCCAAAGGGCCTGATAAATGGGACCCAAAGTCTGGCCACCTTGCCTAGACTGTCCTGGGATAAGGAAGAGGAGGTTGGGGTGGCCTGCAGGAAACCCTTGACTCTTTCTAAATCTCCAAAGTCATCATCACTCTACCCTGGAACAGGGAGAGCCAAGGAGGGAGACAGGCTAGTAGGAGAACCCCACCATGGAAACAGGAGTGAGGAGAAGCCAGATTCCCACCCCATCCCCCGCAAAGGCGTGTCTAGTGGGACAACAGTGCTGGGACAGTGGGGTGATGCCTTCAACCCCTGGCATATGGACCCAGGCACCCTGTCAGTTGTAAGTGCAGAATAGAACCATTGTCAGCTATTCGAGGCTTCCCCACCAGGGCCTGGCAGGACACAGGGCATCCATCCAGATTCCATGGCTTGAGGAGAGTTTGGCAAGAGAGCTATGTGCAACGTTCGGCAGAGCATGGGAAACTCATAGCTGGGGCAGAAGCAGGAGGTCAGCTACCACCAGGGGAGAACTGGCTCTGGGCAGTGCATACCATGGGATGGCCTCCCAAGGGCTGAGCATGCCAGTGAGATAATGGAGCCAGGAAAGAAACCCCTAGCCTTGCTTTCTCCCCTACCTCTGATCTCCTCCCACAGGTCCCCACTGACCCCTGACCAGAGGGCAGGGAGCCACCGTGGACGCAGCAGATGGTCACAGAGCAGGGCTGACAAGGGAGTGTGGATCTCGTGAGCAAACAGAAGGCAGTTCACCTACCCTGTGGCCTTTCTCCACAAGATCCCTTAAACTAGGAAGTAAATCCAGGATGCTCAGAAGAAAGCAGATTCAGGAATCAGAAGACAGCAAGGTCCCAAGCAAGAGATCCACAGTAGACCTCAGGGAAAATCCAGACCAACTTTGGACCTGTCTCCAAAGAAACTTCCGCAAGAAAAACAATGGAACTGAGAGATTACTGATATTTTATACTGTCTTTTTAAAAAAAGTAATGAAAAAGAAAAGAAAGAAACGACTATTTACTTCAGGGAAAGCAAAAACTTTTTAAAAGAAAAGGAATATGATGGTAGTCCAGTCCATGACTCTGTTTTGTGAATTGTGATTGTATGATACAATTACGGCTGTAGGAGCAATAATGCTGACTGAACCCGTAACTGAGACATAATGTTGAGGGGTGTGTGGGGAGAAGAAGCAGGTGGGAAAGTGGGTCATCTCATCTCATCTCCCACAATAGGAAGATGGAAGATCACATTCAGAACTGAAGAACTAATAAGGAACATTCTGAATATGACATTATAAAATATGAAGTTAAATACCAGAAGAAACATTAAAAAGTTGAAAGTAGTTACCTCTCAACATCTGGGATCTGGGATATGAAGGGGAAGGAAAAGTGAGCTATTTTCCATTGCAAATCTTTTTGTATTTTGGGTCAGATAGATAGATATATAGATTTAAGATTAAAAGGTTAAACTTAGCTGGGTGTGGTGACTCACATCTGTAATCCCAGCACTTTGGGAGGCTGAGGTGGGAGGCTTGCTTGAGCCAAGGAGTTTGTAACCAGCAACATAGCAAAACCTTGTCTCTACAAAAAAAATTTTAAAAATTAGCCAGGTATGGTGGTGCACAACTGTAGTCTTAGTTACACATGATGCTGAAGTGGAAGGATTGTCTGAGCCTGGGAGGTCCAGGCTGCCGTGAGTTGTGATCATTTTGATCATGCCACGGCACTCCAGCCCGGGCCACAGAGTGAGAACTCAACTAAAACATTTAATAAAGAAAATTTAAAAAATAATTAAAGATTAGACTTAAAATGATGTCATAGCAAGAGAGATTTTAATTTTTGTTGTGTGATAATAAAGAGGTCCATTTCTGCAAACATGTTTCAGACTTTGTCAGTTTTCCTATGGGCCCCTCTTAGGGTTCAGATGCATCTCTTGGTCCACACCTCCAGGGCCATGCTCCTTGGAACTCAATCATTTTTGTGTTGTTTGTATTCACCAGTCAGGAGAGAATGATCCCTCAGATGTCCCCAAGAACGTGGGGGGAGTCGCCAGCAATAGTGGGCAGGGAAGTCAGTGGAAACTACATGGTACATGGTCAGCCCATTGGCGACTATGCCTGCATCATGGTCACCTTTTCTTTCTTACATACTCGTGTAACGGAGGGGACTAAACACATGAGAACTTGAATAGCAGGGACACTATTCCTTATTTCCAATCCACACACAAGGGAATAGAACCTTGGAGAGGTGCCCTGACGTGCCTGGGAGTAGGGAGCTCTGATTCCAGTGGGGTTTGCCTGACTTCACGTGTCTGGGCACCAGTGTGACTTGATGTGAACACTGGAAGAAAAGTCTGGAAAGTAAAGCAGATCTGTTTAAATGCACCAAGGGAGGGTCTAATTTAAAACAAGTCTTCAATTCATTTTAATCAAATATTTCCCTTATACTGGGGATAATCCTAAGACAGTTTAGCAGTTTTATATCAGATCTCTACGTATTGTGTTATCTTAGTGTACTCACTTGTGTGTCTCCCTTGACCAATTATATATTTTCCTAATAGACATTGAAACTGTGATCTAAAAAGTTTATTTGAAGGTATAAATAGAGCAGCTGGGCCCGGTGGCTGACACCTATAATCCCAGCACACTGGGAGGCCAGGGCAGGAGGACTGTTTGAGCCCAGGAGTTCAAGGCCAGCCTGGGCAACATAGCAAGAGCCTGTCTCTACAGAAAAAAAATAGCTGGGGCTAGTGGCACATATCTATAGTCCTAGCTAGTATGAGGAAGGAGGATCACTTGAGCACAGGAGTTGGAAGCTGTCGTGATCTGTGATCATGCCACTATTTCTAGCCTGGGTGATAGAGTGAGACTCTGAGTTTAAAAAAAAAAAACAAGGGAAATACAGATAGAGACAGGTAATATGTGAGTCATTGGAAGCATTTTCCAAAAGTCACAACCCATGTCCACCTGGGCTTCCAGGACAAACAAAGTCAAGAATCTCATTTCAGGAGGTCTGTTAAACATATACGACAAAAAAGGCATCAAATAAAAGACTTACATGGCAGGTACTGGCTTTCATTTAACAAGGATGGGGACAAGGGCATTAGACAGCTCATCTTTCCACAGTTGCTTCAGTCATTATGAAAGAAATAGAACCTGTAGGATTAACTCCTACTAAATTGAGTACAAATATCAAGCATTCATATGGGGGCCTTTGGGGTCAAGGATTTAGATTACAACATATATTCACCTTTCCACTTTCTGCATGTAGGTTAGGGGCTGCACATACCTTCAACTGTGTTATAGTTACCCACCATCTGCTGTGGTTCCATCTGCTTATAATGACATCCCTTCTGTTGTCATTATTTCCACCTTGGACTGTGGCCCAAGAGAAGTGGAAACAGTATGTGATTATCTCCTTCCCTGTCTGAAGGGAAGGTGGGAGAGCTTGGCCTGCAGTCCTGAGGACCTTGGGTTAGTCTTGGCTCCATGAGCTACCAGCTGCCCAGGCTTCAAGAGCAGCAGACTAGAAATGTGTTGCAACACAAGTCCTGAGGGTCCCCAGCTTCTCTTGCCCCCACTCCAGGGGAGGACTCTGACTCTGCCAGCTCAATGTCCAGACTTACACCTATGTGGAGGGGACTCAGGACTGCGTGGAGAAACAAAGATGGAAAAGCAGGGACAGAGTGAGGACCAGAGGCGGCTGGAGTCATTCACGGAGGAGAAGAAATGACAGGAGCAGGAGCAAAGAGGGAGGTGGAAGGACTTGCAAAGCCTGAGGTCTGGGAAAGTTCTGGGTTCAAGGATGAGCATGAAGGAAGCCAAGTGGGCAGGGAGCAATGGCAGTCAATGCAGAGACTATTGAGATTGACTGGGGGAAGAGGAGACATTTTTTGATTTTTGCTTGTCTCACCATACATTAAGAAGACACCTTCTTCCCATGAGCTTCTTGGGACTCTAGTAAAGAGTTGAAGGATTTTGGCATTAGATGGTGTGATGTGTCAGTCGAGTCGAACCACAGTGTCCAGATATTTGATCAACATTACTCTGGATGTTTCTATGAGTTTTTTTTTCTAGGAGATTAAATTCAAATAAAGCAGATGGTTCTCCCTAATATGGGTGGGCTTCATCCAATCAGTTGAAGGATTAAATAGAACAGAAGACTGCACTCCCTGGAGCAAGACAGATTTCCACAAGAAGACAGCCTTCAGATATCATCCGCAGCATCAGCTCCTTGCTGGATCCCCATGCTGCCAGCCCACTCTGCAGATTTTTGACTTGCCAGTCTCCACAATCATGTGAGCCAGTTCCTTAAATCATGTCTGTTTTCTGTGTCTACACACATGACATTGGTTCTGCTCCCCTGGAGAACACTGACTAACACAGACCGTTTCTTTATTAAGAGGAAATTTTTGATTCCTCCAGTGAGAAACCAGGAGAGAGTCTTGCATTTTAGGGATGAAAGTGCTAATTCTTCCTGCTTTGGTGTGCCTACCCACCAGACCCCCGATATTGCAAAACTGTCATTAAAGTCTCCCTTCTGGTGTAATTAAAAAAAGAGAGGAAATTTCTGTATCAGGGAACCCCCCTGGAGGAGGTTGCTGTAGGCAGATGTTAAACTAGAGGCACCCACAAAGGGACGTGATTAGCATCTACCCTGGTGACTGTGGGACACAGGTTGAAGCACAAGCCAGGCTGAGACCAAGGGAAGACTTCTCAGGGATCTGAAACCCACACAGAAATCAAGCAAATGAAAACACAAACAAGTGATAACTGGCATTAGAGAATAAAGAGACAAAGACTCTTATAATAATAAAAATGAAAAGGCTCAGTAATAAAACGTATTCACATCCTGAGATCAACTGCCCTTCCTTTGTCTCCTTATCTATACTGCATGGGTGCTTCCAGCATCTTCCTCCAGGTGGCTGTCAGGATAAGGTGGGCAATGCATGAAACGCATTCAATACAGGTCTTGGCGCCCAGGAAGTGTTTGGACAAGGGAGAGGTGGATGCTGGTCATGAAGGGGAGTGGTCTGGCTCCCTCCCCTCCCTCCATCTTTATTTCCTCTTCTATAAGCCATGGGCGTGGGTCAGGTGTCCTGTAAAAGTCTGTTATGGGCTGAATTGTGTCCCCTTGTAATTCTTTTGTTGAAGATCTAACTCCCAGTATCACAGAAGGTGACCGTATCTGGAGACAGGCTCTCTAGAGATAATTAAGGTTAAAGAGAGGTCATTAGGGTACACTCTAATCCACTATGGTCAGTGTCCTTATAGAAGGGAGACATTTGGAGACAGAGACAGACACAAACAGATGTGAAGAGACTCGGTGGGAAGCTGGTATCCTCAAGCCAAGGAGAGAGGTGGAGAACAGACTCTCCCTCACAGCCACAGGATGAACCAGCTCTGGATGTTGGACTTCCAGCCTTCAGAGCCTTGAGCTGATAAGTTTCTGTGGTTTAAGTGGCCCAGCATGTGGTACATGGTTATGGCAGCCCTCAGAAACTCATGCAAAGCTATCAGGCTCCCTGACCATGTTTGCTTCCTTGAGAATAAAATAAATGGTACAGAGTTGAGAGACACGTGATCCGAGATGCAAGTAATCATGGGGCCAGCCTCACTTCTCAATATTGTACATGCTTATGGATAGAGTGATGTGTTCCTATCACTTATAGGCTTACAGCCTGTGGTCAGCTTCCCTGGATGGAGGGAGGAGGTGATGTTGCAGACAATGGAGACAGCAGTGCCACCAAAAGATCAATGGTGACAATCACTTAATGACTGGGCAGACATGCTGTTTCCTGGTCTCCTGGATGTTGCTGGCATTGATTACAAAGTAAAATTACTCATGGACACAGAAAAGGGCAACCCTGGACAGCTACCTCCTGCCACCTGCTCCCTTCCCTACTTGCCTATGAAGGAACTGGATTTGAGGAGCAAGGCCATGCACCCTCACTTTGAGCACATCCTCCATGGAGACTTGAAGATGGAGAGAAGAGAGGGCTTTTGTAGACAGCACCAAGAGAAAGGTCCTTCAGGGATGATGTATCCAGTCAGGGCAACCACTGTCTCATCAATTATCCTTTAGAAGCAAAATGTCCCCCTTAGAGCAAAAATAATCCAAAAGTAGGCACACATATTTCACAAACTGAGCTTTGATTTAAAAATGCATTCCTGGGGCAGAATGCTGTCTATCCAACCCTACCCAGCAGACTCCATACCTCATGGGTCTTCTAGAAAGTTAACTGCTGTTTGGGAATTCACTTCTCAGGGTAGCAAATGGAATGAGCAATTTGACCCTTTCCCACCATGTTTGTCCTGTAGTCTGTGAAGTATTGCTGGTCTTTCTAAGGGCCTCCCTGGGCCTTCAGGTCATCTGCACTTACTAAGTTCAGGGCTTCAAGATCAAGGTTTAATTTCAAAGAGAAAAGCAACTGAATGCAGGGCCGTGGAAACTCAACATTCTCCCAAAGTACCGCGCTGAACACAATCCGAAGGGTAGGAGGGAGGGGCCCTGCTTGAATTTCAAGTCCACTTCTGCCAGATAGGACCTGCCTTCAGGTATTTTTACTCTGAAAAATGTTTCCAGTTGGAATGTAGCAAATAAAGTCCATCTCCTTTGGCAATGATGAAATCAAAAGGCATTTGAAAGAATAACTTTGGAAATCCCAAGAGCCAATATCAGAAGAGGAAGGAGGTTAATATTTTTTTTCATTTTTCATTTTATTTATTTATTTTTTGAGACTAGGTTTTGTTCCGTCACCCAGGCTGGAGTGCAGTAGCATGATCATAGCTCACTGCAGCCTCAAACTTCTGGACTCAAGAGATCTTCCCACATCAGCCTCTTGAGTAACTGGGACCACAGGTATGCCCCACCACACCCAGCTAATTAAAAAAAAAATTTTGTAGAGGTGAAAAATTTTGTAGAGACCTCAGGAAGGTCTCACTATGTTGCCCAGGCTGGCCTTAAACTTCTGACCTCAAGTAATCCTCCCACCTCAGCCTCCCAAAATGCTGGAATTACAGGCATGAGCTACCATTCCTGGAAAGGCTTTAGAGGTTGAAATCACTGCCATTTTAGAAGCTTGTACTGTAAAATGTGTGTCTCTCGGTGGTAGTCCTCACACTTCCATGTGCATGACATATACATGTAGATGCTGATTTTCTCTGCCAGCAGCAGCTCCAGGAATGCTCCCTTTCTAAGTTTTGCTGGGAGATAGGTGAATTGCTAATATCATGCTTCTCCTCTTTGAACTGGTTGTTGGTTATATCTTGCTTCTTGGTTTGTGGTCCAGGTCTATCTAAAATGACCTATGCTAAGTTTTCCAGGCATAGTTCCACAGAAATAGAGGTTCAGATAGTGTGTGAGATGGGCTTGGGCTGGAAACCCTTTAGAAAGAGTTTTAGCTGTGGAACCCATCAATATGTAAAAAAGGCAAAAGGGGAAAAGCAGGTATTCCGGAGAAGTGGGTAGGGCTAACACCCAGCCCCATCCTCACCATTCTAAATCTCCTCCCCCCGAAAATCCACAGTTCCAAACCCCAGTTTTACAGAAGAGGAAATTGACTCAGGAAGGTAGTGTGAACTTGGCCTGGTCCCACAGCAAGATAATGACCTTGGTCCTACAGCAAAATAATGGCCTTTGTCCAACAGCAAGATAATGGGAGAGACAGGTGAAAACCTGGGACCATTTACAGCTTGCTCATGTCTCAGACAGACCCAAGGAAGAGCACAGAGACCCAGACACCCAGCACGGAAGAGCCGGAAAACCACAACCTTTTGCAGATCCCTAACTCATGTTATGCCAAGACCACCTTCTGGCCTCTCCACTGTGCCCTGCCTGATCTGGGCACACAGAGGAAAGGCTCAGTCCAGAAAGAAACTTGTCAGGCAGTGCACCCCTGTCCTGCCTCTGCGACAGCAGCCATAGCAGGGTGGACAGGGACCAGTTTGGCAACTTCTCACTGGGCTCCAGGAACATGGAGGGTGGCACTCCTTTGGCAAAGTGTCGGTGCCAGCTATTTTCACTTGCTTTCTGCCATTTTGGCGTTGGTACCAGTCCACGTGCTTTGTCCCCATGTTTGGGTCTTTTCCCAGCATCGCAGTGCAGCCTACAAAACCCACTGGGAGAGGTTACAGGTTGAACCAGGAGTCAGAGGAGCAGATGACCCATGAGCAGTATCCCAGGGGGAGGTAGATAGGGAACTCCTTTCAGAGCCTGTTTGGGCCACACAGGTGGGCGTCCCGGGATCCCAGGCGCTCTGCTCTCAGGGCAGGTGGACCAGTCAACCCAGGAAGGAATAAAGAGCTATCTTTGCTTCCAGCAGAGCCACACTGGACAAAGTCAAGACCAGGAGGGTACCCATGCGTGGGAACTGAGAACCCTGGGATGTTCAGCCCTCAGGGTTCGGATTCCAGGGCTCAAGGGAGGAACTGGGTAGCTGAGATTCACACCCACCCTGTGCTGGTCAGGAGGAGAAAGAAGGTGAGAAGTGAGACAGTTGGACTCCAGAGAAGGGCTTCCATTTGAGCAGTGGATGAAGTATCTCCAGCATACCAAGCTGTTGAGCACTTGGACCTGAAGGAGACATGGATGGCTTCTGTTTTGTTTTTACTGAGAGTGTCTTTCTCTTCCTTTGGCTATTCCACAGCTGTGGTGTGCAGCATGTATCACATTGTGTTTTTGGAACAGGCAGGGATAGTCACTGTAGGAAGCTTGATTTGAGTCTCTGTTCAGGATAAAACCCCAATTCTACCTGTGTCATGAGTTTTTATGACAATGAATAAAAGAATCTGTGTAAAGGCATTTTGTACACAATCAGATCGTGTGCAAAATGCTTTTTGCATGGATTCTCACACCTCTGCTCCCACACCCCTCCGTGGCTCCCACCCTCCTTGTAACCCTGAACTTGGTGGAACAGCCTAGCAAAACTCACAGAGGCTCCTGGGTGCCAGGTCAGCTGAGGACGGGACTGCAGAGGATGAGGCCCTCTGTTCACATAGATCAAAGTCTAAAGGAGTAGAAATGGCTAAGTGCCCCCAGGAAGTGTCAGAAGGTGCTTTGTAAAGCGGAGTGTGCAATGAATAAAATAATCAATGAATAAAATCATCAATGAGTGCAGCAATCAATGCAAAACCATTGTGCAAATAAGGCATGCCTGCCTGTTCTCAGTACATAAATCACTCAGCCCTTAGGTGACAGCTTGGAGTGCAAAGATGAAGTCACAAACGGCCCTGGAAACATACTGCTGAGGGTTTTTTGTTTTGTTTGTTTTCAACCATTTGATTAATTGCAAGGCATCGGGATCAGGGCACACAGGATGGATCCTGGGCTCGTCTGTCTCAGGAGTTAGATCAAAAGGCCCTCCCAACATCTCCCAGGGACCTGGCTGCCATTCCCTGAACTTTTCCCCTTCACACATACCTATTCCCCATCCACTCAGGAAAGCTATTCAAGGAAAATGGTTTCCCTGCACATACCCCAACTCCCAAATGTTCTTTAATTTCTGTTTTAAAACAGTGCGTTTGCTGTTAGCAGAAGCCCAGCTAAGTCCATGCACCCCGTCCTCGGTCTTCCAGCTGGGAAAGTTAAGTTTCAGGCGGGGAAAAGGAAGGGCACACAATGATACCCCTGCCTCCCGCGCCCCCCGGTGACCCCCGCCTTCCTACAGCCCAGTCAACCTCCTCGTGTGCCAGGGGATAGCTGAAGTTGGGACTGCAGAGGACAAGGCTCTCAACGTAGATGGACTTCTAAGTGGAAAGTGAGAATAGCAGAGTGCTCGGGGAGTGCTTTGCAAAGAGGAATGTCTGCCTCTTGGGCT
Organism: Cephalopachus bancanus; assembly: GCA_027257055.1. NCBI lineage: Eukaryota > Metazoa > Chordata > Mammalia > Primates > Tarsiidae > Cephalopachus > Cephalopachus bancanus. The sequence goes on along the minus strand of JAPVLO010000135.1, from coordinate 4,703,477 downwards.
TTCCTGGAGGGTCTTCCTCTCACCCCCCACTCCCCCCTCCCTGCTAAGCTCAAGGTCAAGAAAGGGCTCAGAATGACTCTAGAACTGCCCCCCACCTCATGCTCAGGAAGGGTCAAGACCATGTGCTTGGGGGCACAGCTTACAGAGTCTCAGGTCCTGACTTGACTTGGAGGAAGTGATAGGAGCTATGAAAGGGCAGCAACACGCTCTGTCAGCTCCCCAAGACTTCATGGCAGGGCAGGGAGGGTAGCCAGAGGCTACAGGCCTGTGAAGGTAGGAGTGGGCAGAGGCCAGCAGAGGGGCACAGAGGAGGGTGTGGCTGCTTGAGACATGAAATAAAATAGAGGAACTGGTGATGACCAAGAGGAGCACGAAGGGAAGGTTAGAGCAGATGAGTCTGTCTGTGGCTGGTGGGGGTGATGGCGCCAGCTTCCGTGAGCCACCAGGAAGATTGTTTTTCTTTTTTTTTTTTTTGAGTTGGAGTCTCACTCTGTTGCTCAGACTGGAGTGGCTGCTCCCAGCCACCGCAGCTTTGACCTGCTGGGCTCCAGGATCCTTTGGCCTCAGTCTTCCAAGTAGCTGGAACTACAGACATGCGCTACCACGCCAGCTTCTAAGGGGTCCCTACAGCAAGTGGTTTCCTGGACAATGCATGAAGATGTTCAATGCAGTCTCTATGATTTATTGTAGAGTTGAGGTCTCACCAAGTTGCCCAGGTGGGTCTCGAACCCGCAGGCTCAGGCAATCCACTCACCTCAGCCTCCCAAAGCGCAGGATTACAGGCTGAGCCACCAAGCCCGGCTGGGCATGTTGAACTTAAGGCCTTGAGGCCTCTAGGTGAGGTGTCCAGGAGGCATGTGGAGGTGTTTGGATGTGCCCTGGGGTGGATGTTTAGCAGGAAGGGCAGGCATGTATGGTGAGCACAGGTAAGGTTTTGAAGTAGGGACAATAGAACAAGAGCTGCTAAGGGATGGCCACCCAGATGATGCTAGAGGAGTGGTGCAGAGCGACCCAAGAGAGCCCATCGGACAGCCACTAAGTGAAGGGCACAAGGCAGGTGGTCTGAGTCAAGGCGCAAGCAGCACCTTGCATGTATGGTCAATGGTGGGGGAGCGTGGAGCCCCAGGCTACAATATGTGGGGGGAGGGTGGGCAGCTTCAGGGAAGACAGAGGAGGGATACAGAGCTCTGAGAACTCAGGGAGTATTGAGAACTCTGCAGCATCCAGAGGGCACAGTAAAAAGACAGGGAAAGAGGGACTGTTGGAGACAGCTGGGTAGGCATGGAGGCTGGAGAATGTAGGGTGACCATGGTGCTGTGGGAGGGTGCATTAGTGAGAGGCTGAGTTTCATGGAGAGGAAAGCCTGGCAGGAGGGACATGTCTCAGGAGGGACATGTCTCAGAATGGGGCTTGCATGCCCATGGGGTTGGAGCAGCAGGTTACCCAGACGTGCTGCTGTGATGCCACTCAGGAATCTCAGAGCAGAATATTTTCCAGGCCACAAAGTGGGCTATGCTAGCAGAATGTGGGCCTCCTCCTGGGGGCACTCAGTCCCATGGGGTTTAAAGCTTTAGCTTCTAAGGGGTCCCTACAGCAAGTGGTTTCCTGGACAATGCATGAAGATGTTCAATGCAGTCTCTATGGCCCTTGTCACCTGGGGAGGTCTGGGGTTAGGGACAGGGCTTGAGGAGAATACCTCTGGGTCAGGGAAAGAACAACAAAGTTGCTCAGGCAGAGTGAAACTTGGGTCTCTAGCTGGGGATGACTGCCTTTCTTCAGAGCAACGTGATAGGACTTGCATCTGGGCACCCCTCCACAGAACTGCCGGGAGAAGCATGGGAAACCACCAACAGTACAGAGGACAGAAGGGAGCCTGAGGCTCTCAGTCCTTGCTGTATCCCTGAGCAGCTGGATCAAACTTTTCCTGAAGGCCTCTGAACCTATGGCCTCTCCACCAAAGTTAGTACACAGCCCTCATTGTTTAGGTCCATTTGAATTGGATTTCCTTTGTGTTTACAACAGAGAAGTTTTCAACAGAAAATAGAAATTAGATCACTGTTTGCTTAAAATGACCATGCCTGCAGAATTTCCAGAGGGAGGATATAAAGAAACCTTCCTTGATCCAAATAGTAACCTTTACAATGACACTGAGGACAGCAGGAACTGTGGCCGGTGTATTATTCTGGGAGTCCAGGTGAATGTGGTGACCTGGGGGTCACCTTCACACCTACCCAGGCTTGGGAAAGGTCTTTATGCTTCCAGTTCCCACTGCTGGAAGCAGAAAGAACAAAGGAAGTTTTCTAATTTGACAAAACACAGCATAACAAAACAGCAAGAGAAATAACAGCTCATAATCTTGCTTTTTCTCCATCTATCCATCTGTAAGAAAGGGATCATGGAAATTAAATATGGCCTGTGGGGCTGTTGAGGAAAGCGCACGGGATCGTAGACGAGCTTCAAAGGGCAATTCCAGTGACTGCTGTCATTGCAAGGGACTATGTTGTTCTCCAAGTCCAAAGAAGAGAAGAGATCCCAGATGGATACTGGGAGCTAGGCCCAGCATCTGGCTCCTCAACTAGAATGTCCCCGCTTAGGTCATCCAACTCAGGTGACTGGGCTGACAGGTGGAGAAGACTGTCATTTCTAACTAGAAGACCTTCAGTGCCGGTGCTTGGGCCCTTCTTGTTCTGTGGGTACCATTCCCACTGCAACCTCTCACCTCTTTCAGGAGAGACGTGAATCCCAGAGCCTTGTGCCCATAAAAGCAGGTTGTGGATGTTCCAGGGTACGCACTGGTCTAGAAACTCATATCTACACAAGTTCAAGCCAGACGATAGCTCTGACCTTCCAACAATGGTGGGGTTAAATGTGCAGCCCACAGCCAAGTGTTTTTGTTCATCTTTTTTTACACAGACTCTCCACGAGCAGTATGTTACTTCTTTCCTACTTAGTCCTGCTTCTTTAAAACTTGTTGCTTCTTTCATTTTGCTCATTTTGAAAATGCATCATTCTGATGCCAAGATTAACAAATGTGGCTCTTTATCATGTTGGACTTGACCCAACAATTCATAGATTAAGAAAAAAATAAGATGAATCTAATGGTTGGAAAAAGTTGCACATTCTGCTCGTCAGATGGTCTTGCTGACCCCACAGGCCCATTTCCTCCCACTGTTCATTCTTGGAAGTTGTAAGAAGTAATAAAAAGCAAAACCAAAGTTCCCTGCCTTCATTTTTATGTCCTTTGTCCTGACAGTGTCTTCCTGCCACAGCCCTTCTGTGTAAACAGCCTGATCTCTGCATAGCCGTCCCCTGTCCTTCCCCAAAGCTGATTGGAGCAGAGTGGACACTGGACCCAATGGCTGCCAACCACTAAGCTGCCAAGAGTCAGTGGCATGGGTGGCCTGGATCAAAAAGATGAGCTGGGCCAAGCAGAGGCCTCCTGGGGATTAGGAAACATAGAGACTTATCTCATTGGCTGTGGAGTTGAAACCGAAAGGATTCCTATCAGGAGTCAGCAGCAGGGGCAGGAGAGCTGTGGCCTGTGAGCCCTGAGCAAATTGGGAAATAAAGACCAGAATCTACAAGGAAGTAGAGAGAGCTGACTGGCAGAGGAACCATGCAAGGAGGCAGAGATGACCTTACTACCCCTGGAGCAAGTGAAGAGAGGAGTTATCCTGATCCCTGATGGCTTTTGCTTCTAGACTATTTGTTCCACCATACACAGCTTTGTCCCCAAAAGACATCTCTACATCCTCTTGACCCACCCCTTTGATCTTGTTACTACAGAGGAGCAAGCTGCTTGCTGGTATGTCCTGACTGCAATTCACTAAGGCATCAGGTATTTCTCATTATCTTCCCAGGGCTTTCTGGACACTTGTCATGGGATATCACTCAGCCATTCTGGGGCATGCCTACGTGCAATAGTGCAAGGGAGCTCACACACTCCACGGCAAATCTTGATCCATGGGACAGAAGCTGAAAGATAAATATACTTCTTCTGTATCCTAAAGAATAGGATAATTCTGAGCCAATTCTCCATGACAGCTCAGAGTTTTCAGCATAATTGAGCTCCTATTGCCAGCAATGGTGACCAGCTCAGTGACAGATCCTGGGATCAGTTTTCCTTCTTCCTTCTTTCATTTTGCCAGTTTCCTTAGTCCTTTTTTCCCTGGAAACTTAAAAAAATAAGCTATCTGTATGAAAACTTTGTCTCAGACTCTGCTTTGACTCTGTTGAGGTAACTTTAATGAATCTCTCTAGTTGAAACCAAAATAACTCAATCTAGCAAACCCTTTAAAAAGAATTTGAGACGTCTAATTCCAGAAACATGGCAAATTAGGTTACTCAAACAAAATTCTACTGAAAACAAATAAAAATGCTAGAAAAAATATTGTTAAATCTTCTTAAAAGCAATGAAGAACAAACAAGATAGAAAGAAATAAACAGAATAAACTATAAAGAAAAATGAGATCCAGATAAAAACGAAGACTGTAAGTTGCTGGTACTTCAAGCGCATTTAAAGATCCAGGCAAACTTGTGCTACAGCTGCTTTGACAGTCTACATGGGGCAGAGACCTCCCAAGATAGAGAGTCTAATAAGAGACCCTCTTTACATTGATCTGAAATCTCCCTCAAATAGGCCACCACATTCTTCATACCACACTCAGGGACTTGAACAAGAGATACCTTAAGGCTAAGCAAAATACAAAGGAAAACCCATCTGTGAGAAGCTGTAAACACAAGCCAATCCTCACTCACATTTGCAACCTAAATTTACGTCACTTTAGTGGTCAAAACAAAACAAAAATGGAATTCTAAAAAATATTCAAGTAACCCACAGAAAGAAAAAAGAAAACAGAGAGAACAATGAAACAAAAAATAAAACGGCAGACCTCAGTTCTAATGCATCAATAATTACTTGAATGCAAGTGGTCTAAATATATTAATTAAAAGACAAAAATGGACAGTTTGGATTAAAAAACATGACTCAACTATATGCTGTGTACAAGAAACTTACTTTAAATATAATTATATAGGCAGATTTTCATAAAAGTGCAAAACAGCTCACAGGAGGACAGATAACCTTTCAGTATATGGTGCTGGAGGAATTGGACGTCAAAACAGAAAAATGAACCACCAAGTATTACTCCGTGTAAGATATTAACTCAAAATGGATCACAGCACTTAAATGTAAAACTGAAAACTATAAACACTTAGGGGGAAAAAACTGAAGAGAAATATTTGAACATAGGGCTAGGCAAAGTGTTCTTCAACTTGACACCAAAAACACAATCTATAAAAAGAAAAGTTAATAAATTGGACTTCATCAAAATTTTAAAAGTTTTGCTGTATGAAAGACCCTGTTAAGAGGATGAAAAAACAAATTGCACACTTGGAGAAAATATTTGCAAATCACATTATCTGACAAAAAAACAGTATCTAGAATATGTAAAGAACTGTCAGAACTCAACAGCAAAAAAATCAAACAATTCAAATGGAAAACAGGCAAAAGATGGCAGCAGATATTTTACAGACAAAAATCGACAGATCGTAAATACACACATGAAAATATGTTCAACATCATTAGTCACTAGGGAAATACAAATTAAAACTCAAATGAGTTATCATTTCATACTTATCAGAATGGCTAAATAAAAATAGTGACAATCTCAAGTGCTGGTGTGAATATGGAGAAACTGAATCATGTATACATTTCTGGTAGGACAATATAAGATATGGCCATTCCGGGAAACAGTTTGGAAGTTTCTAAAAAGACTAAACATGTAACTGCTACATGATCCAGAAATTTCATTCCTGGGCATTGATGTCAGTGAAATGAAAGCTTATGTGCACATGAAAACTGTACATAAGAGTTCATAATAGTTTTTTTAAAATAATGACCCCAAATTAGAAACAACTGAGATTTTCTTCAAAGGATGAATAATAAAGCAAGGCATGTTTCACCCATACCCTGGAATATTACTCAGGAACTAAAAAGAACATGCTATTGAACACACAACAGCCTAGATAACTCTTCAGAGAACTATGGTAAGTGAAGATAGCAAATTTCAAAAGATTACATGTTGTACAATTCCGTTTATACAACAATCCTGAAACTGCAAAATTATAGTAATGGAGAACAGATTAGCACTTGCAAGGCATTAGGGCGGGGTGAGGGGCTGGAGGAAGGAAATGGGTGTGGCTGTAAAATGACAATGTGAGGGATTCTTTGAATGATGGACTATGGAATGATAGGACCATGGATTGTTCTATGTTTTGACTGTATCAATGACAATTTTCTGGTTGTGAGATTGCACTGTAGTGTTGTAAGACATTACAATTGGTAGAAACTCAGTAAAGGATACCGGGGAGCTCACTGTATTATTTCTTACGACTGCATGTAAATCTACAATTGTCTCAAGATTTAAAAGTTCCATCAGAAACAAGGCTGGGCACGGTGGCTCACGTCTGTAATCCCAGCACTTTGGGAGGCTGAGGTGAGAGGATTGGTTGGGCCCAGAAGTTTGAGATCAGCCTGGGCAAACATAGCAAGTCCTCATCTCTACAAAAGTGATCCAGGCATGGTGGCGAGTGCCTGTAGACCCAGCTACTCAGAGGACTGAAGCAAAAGGACCACCTGAGTCCAGGGGATCAAGGCTGCAGTGAACCGTGATTGTGCCACAGCACTTCAGCTTGGGCCACAGAGTGAGATTCAGACAAGAAAGAGAAGGAGAAAAGGAGAGAGGGAAAGAGGGAGAGAGGGGGAGGAGGGGAGAGATAGAGATAGAGATAGAGAGAGAGAGAGGGAGAGGGAGAGGGAGAGAAGGAAAGAGGGAGAGGAGAAGAAACAAGCAAAAATACATAGCAATAAAATTTTGTGAAGTAGATACTCTCAAGTGTGAAAAAGCCTCTGCAACTTATTGTGTAAGAGCAGAGACTGATGAGAGCAAGCATAGGCACCTGTGCTTGGTGCCAGCTGCGCCATGTGACCTTCAGCAGTTCCCTGCCCTTCTTAGTCCTTGCCCCTCTCTAGGTTCTAGGTGTCCCCTCTTCTATGTGAGAAATAAAACCTCTCATGACTTGAAGAACCTCCAAAATCTTCTAAACTGTTTTCTTCCATGTTGGAAGTGCAGTTTTTGTGTCCGTACTTGTTAATGTCATAACAATGCTTCTTCACTATATTCCCTTGTAAGACACGAAGGGATGAGGAGACAAACCTTGAATTTGCTTTTTTGCCTTATTTGCCTGTCTCTGCCAACTGCACATAAGCCCCATAAGGGTCTAGCCATTACCTGTTTTGCTCCCTATTGGATCCCCTGTTCTTAGCTAGGGGCTTACTTAGTCTAAGTATCTGCTCAATCAAGTGTTGAATTGTTAGACTTCTATGGCAAAGGCCATTCCCAGCGTAAGGGCTCAGCCTCTGAGGAGGCTTCCCTGTGTCTGGGTGTAGCACAGGTGTGTGTTTGATCCATGTTTCCAGCAAACACACCCTGTTCTGCCACATCATGCCCATACCTAATTGGTAATAGAGAGATTATGTGGATACATCACATGGCCCCATCGGTTCACATCTAATGTCTCTGAGCACACTAGTGTTTTGAGACTGCAAAGTGCACACAGTGAGTCCCGGAGGCACACAGTGGAGCGTGTCACATTTTGTCTCTCACGGTCCCCCTCAAGACCCCATGTCCATGGGATGCACAGGAGCTGCTTTCTATTTATTCTCCATCTTGGACCTTGTCCTTGCAAGGGTGTGTCAGGTCTTCACACACTCTTCCCACCAAGCTACCATCTCTATTTTAAGGTAAAGTCCTATATTTCCCCCAGTATTTCCTTGTATGTTAGGAATATAATGCATCTTTGTAACTCTGTTCATGTTTTTGTTAGGACTGCCACTCACTTTGTTCATGCTTTAGTTACACAACCAGACGTTTTACATTTGGAACATGCTTGCCTGTGGGTTCCTGTGCCCCCTGCAGTGTAAAACTTACAGACTCCAGAAGTCACACCACTACCCACTGACTCCTTCCTAAAAAGATCCCCTTCAACAGTGACTGGATGTTTCCCATGGACTGTGCTTTGTCCTGTCTGCTTCCTGTACTGACTCAATCCTCTTGGCTGGGTGTTGTCATCCTCCCCGTTGTCCACAGGCAGAAACCAGGAGGCCCACACAGGTAGGTCGCTAGCTCAGGGTCATACAACTGGTAGAGGTGAGACTCAGAGAATCCTCACTCTTGATCTTGATGCTCCTGCCTTGATTTCCAACCCTGGCTCCCTGCTCTCTCACCTTCTCCAACTTTGAAAGATTCAACCATTATCTGGTCATTTACAAGTTTGGAGGAGAATGTTACCTCTGCCTGCACAGAAAGCTGGTTCTTATCTGTATTCAAACTGCCCCACATGGATAAAGGGAGAAGACAAACTACCTTGTACAAGTGTGATATGCCTTATATCACCTAGATGGAGGGCTGAGAATTTCTGTGCGTTCCTCCAGATCGCCTCCGTGGAATGCCTGCACAGGGGGGCGTGCTTTCTGATGAAACGCAATGCACTTCCAGCTACCTCTGAATTGAGAACAGAGGATGTGCTCCAGCCCGAAATCCTGGCTCCCAGAGAAACCCTAGGCTGTGGGTGCTTGGGGGCCCAGTCAGGTGGTGATCAGCTCTGCAGCCGCAGTGTCCAGTCACTGCAGGAGGACCCAAAGCCACTCATCACTTGGAGAGAAAATACACATTTGAGTTTTCTCCCATTCTCTGACACCATTCCTGGGTCAGGATGCAAATGGTTTCTGCTTTGTCCACGTTCCCCAGCACGTTCCGGAAGTGAAAGAATCCTCCATCCTCCTGCTCTACCACCCAAGCTTGCAAACAAAAGTTGGGTCAGCCAAAACGGCACTGCGTGGTCGAGGCCAGCTGGATGCCGTGCCTTCCCACCCGCACGACGGTGGAGTCGGGGGAGCCCAGCAGCTCCCCCAGCACAGCTTCCTCTGTTTTCTTGGGAATCCAAACCCCGAGAGCCCAGTGGACCCGTCAGTCTCCGGCAGAGTGACCCCTCTTGGAAGCACGCTTGCCAGATGTCCCTTGCCAGCTCTCCTTGGGAACACACATCCAGAGCCTGTGCACAAGTGCACATACTACGCCCATTAATCAGAGCTCGCCTCCTTCGTCCTCCTGACCCCAGCCAAAGCTGCCTCACTGGAGGCAAGTCCTGTTGCATGAGGACCGAGATGCTTTCTAAGGGCTGGGAGGGTTTTCGTCAGTTGGGCTTTTTCCAGCATGAGTCACTGTCCGCCTCTTCTCATTAATTAGCATTCTGGGAGTTGCTGGTGTAACTCTGGTGAAGTCTAGAGAAATCAATCAAAGTATATCTTACACTTGAAATGCAGTGAGAACCACCATCCGGCCAAGTTCCCCAGCACTGGCACATGGACAATTTGAGACGTCCCTCCTCTTGGTCTTTTTAAAATTTTATTAATTTGCAAATTCCCACATGCTCCATGCTTGCCTTCTTCCTTGGATCTGGCACTTTTCAATATTTTTTTCTGGCAGTTTTCTGCTTGTTTTTCCAACTGTGGCAATTTCTCAATGCACTACATACCATCTCTCTCAATAAAACAGTTTTCATGGAACCCAGGGCCCCAGAAGATCTTGGCCAAATGCCTCTCCTTGGACACAGCCCCTGTCTGCAAAGTCCCTGTGCCACCCTGACACACGGTCACCTCAGTTACAGAGTGGAGGAGATTTCCATTCAGCTACTCAACTAAACCCACACCTCCTACTTATCTTGAACTGGTATCCCAGCCTTGAAGGTGCTGGAACACTGAGGCTGAGCTGGGAGATGTTTTTAGTGTGATGATGATTATTTCCCAAATAGCCCCATTTCACTTAAGAGGCTGCACACACAAAGGGAAAGTGCCCAGATCATGTATAAAAACAGAACTCTGACCTACGATCTGCAGCAAGCAGCTTAGGAACCTGACCTGCTCTCTCTACAGACAATCCAGAAAGTTGAACAAAAACTTCTGGAAGAATCTAATCAAAACACCCAGGACTTGATTCACAACTGATAGCTTCCTCAATTTTTGTCTACACGTCCAACTGAAAATCAACCAGAGAAAGTTAAATACGCCCATAACCAATCACTCAAGGGGCCCACTCCTAGTGAGCCATCCCCCGCTCCAACAGCCAACAGCCTCCAATCAGGACACACCCACCTGAGCCTCCCTGCTCTCCACTATGAAGCTTCCCCACTCCTCTACCTGCCTATGAGTCTCTGCCAAACACATGTGACCAAGAGCCTTAGCAAGCTCCGAGTAAACAGTCTTTGCTTTTTGTTCATTTCCACACACTTCACTTGAGTCTCATTTCTTCTGCCATGCTGTGGGTCTGGCAGTCCTTGGGGACACAGGTGGCTCTGCTCCTTCTCCTCAATGCTCATCAATGTCTCTGAGGCCCCACTCTGTCTTGTGCTGGATGCTAAGTGATTCAGGCCTTCTCTAACCCAGGCACTAGCAATTCTGGAGGGTCATTTGTGGCTTTGTAGAAGACCTTTTGTGGTAACCTGGGGCCAAAAAGTAGGCAGCTGAGCCTCTTGGGGCTTGTGCTGGCCACACCTGCACAGTGTACTTGACTGTTAGGGACCCGTCCTCCAACCTCTCTCCAACCTCTCCCATGTTGGATGCAGTCAGCACACTTTGATTTTAATATGTCTGTGCTCAGTCTAGTCCAAGTGCTGGGATGATTTTTCTGCTTTCCCCACATGGTCACTTCCTACACCTTCCAAGACTTTCTTCCAGGAAGCCCTGAGCTCAGGTGGGGCTCCAGGGCATCTCATTCATCCACAGTCTCTGGGAACTCCTTCATCTAAGCCAGGACCCCAATATGGAAGCCCTTTGTCCCCACTAGACTGAAGCTCTCCCAGGTAAGGATTGTATCATCCCATCCCTGCATTCTCATCTCCAGCAGAGCCCAGAAGGCATTGGTGTCACACAGGCTGACTCATCCAGTCAGGTGCAATGTTCCAACCATGACGTAAACTACTTTGCAAAGATAATTAGCTGGAGAAGTGGAGTATAGAACACTGGAGGAAGTCGACGGGGGAAGATGGCAGCCGAGTCAGTCAGACTATGCGAGTCCCGTGTGAAGTGAGTGTATGGAAAATTTTGTGTACATGTTGGTGAGCAAGTGGACATGTGAGTGGCTGACTGAGTGAAGGCTAGGGAGCTAGCAGCCAGGGCTTTTCTGGGTCAGTGGCTGGTACAACAGCTCCAGTGATTCCTGGGACACAGAAGCCAAGCACCATTTTCTCCTTCTTTTCTTTCCTTTTTTAAAAAATCAGCAAACCCTCCATGGCAAGAAAATGCTGGGAGAGACTAAGTGGAGCTAATGAGTGGGTGGCCAGGCCCCTTGTGCAACAGCAGGTGCTGCAGCATCTCTACTTCATCCCTGGCTCTTCCTGGGTTGTAGAAGCGGACCACCTTTTTTTTTTTCAAAATGGACAGAAGTTTTCCTTTGGAAAAGCGGCAGGGAGACCTATTGCCCCAGGTGTTCCCTCACCATTGAAGCAGGAGAGAGACTGCTCTGGGCTTTGCCTCATCACTTCAGCACCTTACAGGGTGCTGGAAGGGGCTGCAGATATAGTCAAGAGGCAAGTTCCCACAGAAGAGGACAAGAGAGGTACCCCACCTCCATATTGAAGGTGAGGCAGGAAAGTGCTCTGACTTGTTCATCACAGACCAGCAGATCTGATCTCTGTGACAAGTGGATCAACTACTCAGGGCTTGATCGTGACCCAAAGGGAATATCCTGAGAGCACAAGCTTCAGAGGAACCTGATGAGTGCTGAGTTCCAGGAGCCCCACCCCTACCCTGATCCAGCTGTGGGACAAAGGCTGTGTCCAGAAAAGGAGAAGGAAGAACTCCAAAGAGATCAGTGTCCCTCATACCCCACTTTATTTGAATTTTGAAAACTATATGAGACAGCAAAGCTTCTTATCCACTATCCTATTTCATAATAGGACAGATCCAGAGCCCGGATCAAGGAAGAATAGAGGTGTGAGCAAACATCAGGAGGGAAAACCTCCCACTGATACTGAATAACAGAACTAAAGAAATAAAACAAGAGATCTGTCACAAATGAGGAAAGCCAAAGGAAGACCTCAGGCAATTTTAAGTGTACCAAAGACAAAACTCCTGAAAAATCAGACGTTGGTGCCCAAACAATGGAAGTCACCAAAGACTGTCCCCAGAATATGACAGGGATTAGGAAATGGTTGGAAAGAGTGAATAGGACTCAAGAAAGACAAGATGCAACACTGAAAGAACTTGTAACAGAGATTTTGGCAATAAAAAATTTCATCCAGGAAATTAATAACAAGATGACAAGCATGGAAAGCAGAATTAATCTAGCTGAAGAAAGAATCTCAGAACTTGAAGACCAGAAAATGGAATTAACCCAATTTGTAAAAAACATAAAAAGAAGACTCAGAAAGAACAAACAAAACCTACAAGAGGTGTGCAGTTATATCAAGAGGTCAAACCTATGCCTGATTGGTATCCCAGAAGAAGAAAGAGAAATGGAGAACAAAACTGGAACAAGTATTCTAGGAAGTAATCCAAGAAAACTTTCCCCAACTCACCAGAGATGTGACCAGCCAAGCACAAGAGATACAGAGAATCCCCCAAAAGACATCAAATGAGAAGACCAGCCCCTAGACACATAGTAATTTGCCTGCACAAAGTAGGCGCAAAAGAAAAAATCGTAAAGGCAACAAGAGAGAAAGGTCAGACTACCTACTGGGGAAAACCAATCAGAATAGCAGAAGACCTATCAGCAGAAACACTACAAGCAAGAAGGGACTAGAGCCCTATATTCAAAGTCCTCAAAGAGAAACAATTTAAACAAAGAATTTCTTATCCAGCCAAACTCAGTTTCCTCAGTGATGGAGAATTAAAATCCTTCCCAGATATCCAATCCCTAAAAGATTATGCAGCTTTCAGACCAGCTCTATAGGAGACACTTAAAAGGTATTAAGTACAAAAGAAAGATGAAAAAGATTGACCACACACTCCCCAAGAGAACAGCAGAGCACAGAATCAGCAGAGAATACAGTGCAACAAAAAACTTGAAAACACACGCATACATTAACTCCAAAGCCAAAAGAAAACAAGCAAACAAAGGAAAAACTTTATAAGAGCCTCATGACAGGGATAAACAATCATATTTCAATAACCACCCTGAATGTGAATGGACTAAATGCACCACTGAAAAGACACATAATGGCGGACTGGATATAAGAAACCATGACCCAGTTATTTGCTGCATCCCTGAGACTCATCTCGCTTCAAGGGATACACACAGACTCAAAGTTAAAGATTGGAAAATGAGTTTCCAGGCAAATGGATCACAAAAGGAGGCAGGATTTGCAATTTTAATATCAGACAAAGCAACCTTTAAACTATCAAACATTTAAAAAGATGTAAAAAGACACTACATAATGATAAAAGGTTCAATCCATCAACAAGAAATATCCATCCTAAACATATACGCACCCAACAAAGGAGCACCAACATTTATAAAACTACTACTAAGTAAACTAAAAAAGATATTGACTCTAACACTATTATAGCAGGGCACTTGAATACCCCACTGACAGCCCTAGATAGATCATTGAGGCAAAAACTCAACAAGGAGATCCAGAACCTAAACTTGACACTTGACCAAATGGACTTAATAGATACCTACAGATTATTCCACCCAACAACCACAGAATATACATTCTACTCATCACTACATGTTACATACTCCAAGACTGATCACATCCTTGGCCATAAATCAAGCATAAACAAACTCCATAAGGTTGAAATCTTGCCATGCACATTCTCACGCCACAGTGGAGTAAAAATAAATATCAACACCACCAATATTTCCCCAAAGCCCACAAAGACATGGACTCTAAATAGTATGATGTTGAACAACTACTGGGTCAACACTGAAATCAAAGTAGAAATTGAAAGATTCCTGGAAACAAATAAAGATGAAGAAATATCTTACCAAAACCTCTGGGATGCCCTGAGCAGTTCTCAGAGGAGAATTTATATCTCTACAAGCACATATCAAGAAAACGGAAACACCAGAAGTTGAGAGCCTAACAAATAACCTTAGGGAACTGGAAAAAGAAGACCACCAAAACCCTAACTTTAGCAGAAGAATCCAAATCACAAAAATAAGAACCCAAATACGGGACATAGAAGATAAAAATATCATAGAAAAGATGAACAAAACAAAACAGCTTGTTCTTTGAAAGAATTAAAAGACTGATGGGCCCCTAGCCAGAATGACCAAGAAAAAGCCTAAATAAACAATCATAAATACAAAAGATCAAATCACAACTGACCCCAAAGAAATTTAAAAGATTATCAGAGATTACTATGTACACCTTTATGGAAACAAACTTGATAACCTAAATGAAATGGAGGACTTTCTGACATCACACAACCTCCCCAGGTTGAAGCAAGAAGACATTGAGACACCAAATAGACTAATAATAACCCAGGAAATTGACTCTGTCATACAAAAACTACCTACAAAAAAAAAGCCCTGGACTGGATGGCTTTCCAGCAGAATTCTACAAAATGTACAAGGAGGAGCTAATACCAATCCTACTGAAAGTATTCCAGGCAATTGAGAAAGATGGAATTCTCCCCAAATCATTTTACGAAGCTAGCATCACACTGATACCCAAACCTGGTAAAGATCCAACAAAAAAAGAGAACTACAGACCAATATCCCTTATGAATATAGATGCAAAAATCCTCAACAAGATTCTAGCAAATCGGATCCAAAAACACATCTCAAAAATCATCCACCATGACCAAGTAGGACTCATCCCCAGGATGCAGGGCTTGTTCAACATTCGCAAGACCATAAATGTCATTAAATACATCAACAGATGTAAAAACAAGAACCATATGATTATCTCATTAGATGAAGAAAACACTTTTGATAAAATCCAACACCCCTTCTTGATAAAAACCCTCAAACACCTAGGTATAGAAGGAACATACCTCAAAATAGTAAGTGCCATCTATAATAAACCCACAGCTAACATATTGCTAAATGGACAGAAGCTGGAAACATTTCCCCTGAAAATGAACATGAAAAGGCTGCCCACTCTCACCCTGCTTGTTCAATATTGT
This sequence comes from Cephalopachus bancanus, assembly GCA_027257055.1. NCBI lineage: Eukaryota > Metazoa > Chordata > Mammalia > Primates > Tarsiidae > Cephalopachus > Cephalopachus bancanus. Next base: position 4,688,281 of record JAPVLO010000135.1, on the reverse strand, counting down.
GTTGGAAGTTCTAGCTCGGGCAATTAGACAAGAGAAGACAGTCAGGAGTATCCAAATAGGAAAAGAGGAAGTAAAGTTATCCCTCTTTGCTGATGATATGATCCTATACCTTGAAAATCCAGCCGGGCTTGGTGGCTCAGCCTGTAATCCCAGCACTTTGGGAGGCTGAGGAGAGTGGATTGCCTGAGCCCGCGGGTTCAACCCGCCTGTGCAACTTGGTGAGACCTCATCTCTACAATAAAATGAAAAATTAGCTGGGTGTGGTAGCGAGTGTCTGTAGTTCCAGCTACTTGGAAGGCTGAGGCGGAAGGATCACCAGAGCCCAGCAGGTTGAGGCTGCAGTGGCCAGGAGCGGCCACTGCACTCCGGTCTGGGTGACAGAGTGAGACTCCAACTCAAAAAAAAAAAAAAAAAAAAGAAAAGAAAATCCAAGAGAATCTGTCAAAAAGCTGCTTGCACTGATAAAGGACTTTGGCAAAGTCTCAGGGTACAAAATAAACGTGCAAAAGACAGTTGCATTCCTATACACCAAAAATAAGCAGACAGAGACCCAAATTAAAAGCACAATCCCATTCATAATAGCCAAAAAATAAAAATAAAATAACTACCTCGGCATCTTCCTAACCAGAGAAGCGAAAGACCTTTACAATGAGAACTACAAAATGCTTCTCAAAGAAATCCAAGAAGACACAAACAAATGGAAAAATATTCCATGCTCATGGATAGGAAGTATCAATATTGTTAAAATGTCCATCCTACCAAGGCAATCTACAGATTCAATGCAGTACCCATTAAGTTACCAACACCATTCTTCTCAGACCTGGAAATGAAAATACAGAAATTCATATGGAAACATAAACTACCATGAATAGCCAAAACAATCCTTAGCAAAAGAAACAAAGCAGGAGGTATCACACTTCCAGACTTCAAACTTTACTATACGCCTACAGTGATCAAAACAGCCTGGTATCGGTACAAGAACAGGCACATAGACCAGTGGAACAGGATAGAGATTCCGGAAGCAAAGCCTCAATTCCTCAACCAAACTCATCTTTAACAAAGCCTCCAACAGCAACCACTGGGGAGGAGAACCTATTCAGTAAATGGTGCTGGGAAAACTGACTGACCACATGCAGAAGATTGAAATAGGACCCCTATCTATCACCATACACAAAAATTAACTCTAAATGAATCAAAGACCTAAATGTAAAACCTCAAACTATTAGAATCTTAGAAAATGCAGGAGACACCCTTATGGAAATTGGAACTGGCAACCAATTCCCTATTCAGAACCCTAAAGACCAATATCCTAAGAAATAAGATAGACAAGTGGGACCTCATTAAACTAACAAGCTTCTGCAAAGCAAAAGAAACCATTAAAAGAGCAGGGAGACAGTCCACAGAATGGGAAAAAATATTTGCCAACTATATATCTGACAAAGGCCTAACATCTAGGATCTACAAGGAACTCAAACGCGCTGAAAGGAAAGAAACAAACAGACCCTTTAAAAAACTAGCAAAAGACATGAATAGACACTTCTCAGAAGATATATGGGCAGCCAACAGACACATGAAAAAGTGCTCAACCTCACTCATCATCAGAGAAATGCAAATCAAAACCACATTGAGATACCACCTAACCCCAATAAGAATGGTCATCATTAACAAAACAAGCAACATGCTGGCAAGGATGTGGAGTAAAACAAATGCTTCTACACTGCTGGTGGGAATGCAAACTAGTGCAACCTCTTTGGAAGGCAGTGTGGCAATTTCTGAAAGAACTAGAAATTGACCTTTCATATGACCCAGAAATTCCCCTATTGGGTATATATCCGGAGGAACTCAAATCATTCTACAAAAAAGATACCTGCACAGGTATGTTTGTTGCAGCTCTATTCACAATAGCAAAAACATGGAACCAACCGTATTGCCCATCGAAACTGGACTGGATAAAGAAAATGTGGTACATATACACAATGACATATTATGCAGCCATAAAGAAGGACAAATATATGGACTTCGCAGCAACTTGGATGGATTTGGAGTCAATTATCCTCAGTGATCTATCACAGAAACAGAGAACAGAGTACCATATGTTGTCACCCATAAGCGGACCTTGAGCAATTATAATACTATAAGACAGCATTTGGCAGTAACAGGAAACTGTTGGGTGGGGGGAATTGGCAGTTGAGGGAAACTGCTAGGGGAGGGAGGGGCATACCTCATCAACAAAGGTACCTGCATAATCAGTGTTTGTATACCTAACCCTGAATTGTACCCTACATCTTTATAATTAAAAAATAATAATAAAAGGAAAAAAAGAACATTGGAGGAAACAAAGGCATTTACAGAGACTCATGTGAGCCCAAGGGGCCAGGACGAGCAGAAGAAATTCAAGAGCACTGGGTCCTTGAGGAACGACCTGCCTTTTCCTTCCATGTGGTCTCTTTAAGAAGACAGACTCCACGTGGCCTTAGGATTTCCACCCAAAATGGTCCTAAACTGTCTTTATGGTTTGGTGCTTTAAAGGATTAAGATTTCCAGATGTCTTGAGAAGGATTTCTGCAACACTGTACTCTCTGTATATACACATTATTGATAGGGTGAGCACCGAGGATTTGTCCAAACAGGATCACTTCTGAAAATGAAAAGGTGTTAACGATGACACAGGGACAATGGGCTTAGACTGAAACCATGGTCACATACCAGTTGCATCTCACTGGGTAAATAAATAGCTGAGCTGCTTGCTGTGGAATTACATTAGCTATGGGGACCGTGAAAAAAACAAACTGTGCTTTGAAAAGTGAGACTAAATCCCTGATGTTGGCTTCAACAGTTGTGCAGAAGTGGACAAGGATGAATGATGTTGTCCTGGAAGTACTCTCCTTACAGCCAGGACACAGATTGGGTCCCCAGAGCAAAATGCAGCAAGGGATCACATCCAGTTGAGCTCCCGTTCCTGAGCAAAGAGGCCCTTTCCCCCACAGATCTCCATGAGCCAAGAAGCCCAGGTCCTTGGAGCTTATAGCGACTCAAGCTGGGCAGGGAGAAGCATCTCCCAGAATGCAGCCTGCTTCTGACCTGGAGACCTGGGGATTTGGGGCCCAGGAGGCAGGCCCTTGGACATAGGCATCGATATTCTCCATTATGGGGAAGGAGGAGAACCCACCAGAGATCCAGAGTGGAAGTCAGCCAAGGTGGTGGGCAGGTGCCAGGGCACCTACAACAGACAGGTGGCTGTGGCCAGGGAGCCCTCCTCTGGTGGGGTGCTTGGAAGGAGCCGCAGCCCCTCCAGTAGAGCTGGGTCAGGCATAGAAATTTTTACTACTCCTCAGCTAGTGACTCGGAGTACTCACAAGCCAGTCGCTCATTCTGGTCACGTTTGGGAGACATTTTTATAGCATGTTTCCTCCAGAATGTAATAATTCTAGAAGATATTGTGTGACCAGAGATTCTATTGTCATTACTCATCAACAAGATGCCATTCCTCAGGTACTTTTTTTCCAAGCCCTGCTTGACAAGGAAGCCAAATTTGCCAGCTGGTCTCTGCTCTCTCTCCATCCCTTGCTTAGTGCCATGCCCTCCCAAATAAAAATTCTGTGCCTTAAGTCTTTTTCTAGTTTTCTAATCACATGATATACATCTCAAAGAACGTTCAGAAACAAGTTACATACTGTAAAAATGATTTGTTCCATGTAAGGATAAGAAGACCAATCAGCTAACCTACCAGATACAATGGGCTTCCTGATTTTTTTTTTTTAATTCTAGGGCAGTCATTCTCAACCAGGAGTGAGTTTTTTCTTACTGGGGGACATTTGGCAATGTCTGGAGACAATTTTGCATGTCACAACTTGGAGAGCCGGAGTGGGGGCGGGAGATAATGTTCCTGGCATCTGATGGGTGGAAGTCAAGGCTGCTTCTGAATACCCAGTGTGCAAGACGGCCCCCAATCCAAAACAGAATCTGGCTCAAAGCGTCATTTTGTTGCAGTCAAGAAATCTTGCTCTAGGTTAATTCTGAATTAATCCTCTAATTTGTTTTGTTCAGATGAACTCTTGGTTTTAGTGACTGATTTAAGTTTTCTTCATATGTAAGTTCATTTATTCCTAATTGCATTCTTATTATTCCCTCCAGTTTTCTTAGGCTTTCTTATGATCATAAGATTGTAGGCTCAGTTTGACCATTGTCTTTTCTTTTTTTGATAAAGAAGGCGTTCAAAATCCTGGAAATCCCTTTAAGTGCTGTTGTAACCATAGTCATTTAAATTCCATTTTAAGTGTAGTTTTTCCTCCTCAATCTGTTTGTTACTTAGGAAGGTCTCTGTCATTAAAAGTGGTAGGGGCATCTTCTTTGTATTTTTCTTAATGACATATGTTTAACTGCATATGTCAGAGACTGGGATGTGAGCTGCCCTGCCCGTGTGTGTTGTGTTTCGGTGTCCTTGCATATGTTCGGTTCAGGTAGCTGCTCTCGTCCTGTTTCAACTTCCCTAACCTCTATTAATTCTACTCCAGCAAATGATTCTGATTCAGATTTTATGAGACTTTGTGGAACGGGGCAGAGAGAGCAGATTTAGCATCTCCTCTCTTCCTGCCCTCTCCTATTCTGCTCAGCCACCTCTAATCAGGGCCTATGATGACTGGGTCCCACTATGACTGGGTTCCACTGCAGAGCCCACTCATAACTGGACTGTCTGATTGGGCTCAGATCCAGGCCATCCCATCATTCTCAACCATGATCAAGTCCCCAGTTGAAATAAAGTACTGGGATCCTGAGATATGGAGTGGGGACTGCCAAGTCCATGCACTTGAAAACATGAGAATCCTGGATACTCTCGATCAATTGAGGCTGTAGACATGCTCACTCCTCTCTGTTAAAAACTAGTGCTCTCCACCTTGCCTGAGGAAGATGCAAAGGCCTCTGCTTTGCAAAACAGTTCACGTGCCTCCTCCCCGCAATATCAAATGCTTTCTCCCCTCCTGGTCACCAGGCAACCAGTAGAGCTGAGGTACAACATCACCTGACTGGGGCCCTGCGGGGCTGCAGAGAGAAAATGGGGTCACACACTGAGCTGTGGAGCCTGGTCAACACTCACAGAAGGCACCAGAGGGGCTGTGCCAGATAGCCAAGGACACCGGATCAAGGGGTGGAATGTGAAGTCTCTAGGGGAGAGTGTATTGATGTGGGGAGAGCACTCAGGAGATGGCCCCAATATGCTATGAGTGTGTCCTGCAGAGGCTTGGAGAAATCTCAGTCAACACAGAGTAAAATGCAAGCACTGCAATGGCAGATGGTGGAAGAGGGGATCGGAAGGCTCAAAGAAGTACATATGTCCAGAAAACCCATCAGAGGGCCAGTTCCATGCCAGGGCCCAGAGCACACAACATTCTCTGAAGTTATGCACATGCGCTGGTGACAGGATGCCAGTGTCCCTCAGAAGCTCCGTGGTGGGTTTCTTCTGTAAGCCAGGGAGGGTGGTGGATGATGCTGTTTCAGAACTAGGTTCCCAGACAGCAATGGAGATGACAGAATACTGGAATATTAGAAGCTAACTTTACTATCACAAGTATGGCAATGACTGGCAAGTTGGGAGGGGCAGCCAGGAGCCCCTGAAAAATAAGAAGTGATTAACAGACATGGAAGCTCTGGGGTAAGACAGATGGGTAGCCAGTGGGCATTCCCAGGAAAATTCATGATCTCTTGCCCATGGTATATACAATGTAGACGGAGCACATTGTGCTAGAAAAAGCTTTAGGCAGGGATACAGAGAATTCATAGATGAGAAATGGTAGATCCTCAGTGACCTGGCTTGAAACCTGGATCTGCCACCTCCTGGAGCCAACACTGAGCCTCAGCTGAGGGTCCTAGTCTCTTTCCTGCTGCTTATAACAGAATACCTGAAATTGAGTAGTTTATAAAGAAAAGAAATATATTTCTTACAGCTATGAAGTCTGAGAAGTTCAAGGTCAAGGAGTTACATCTGTGAGGGCCTTCTTGCTGGTGGGGACTCTACAGAGTCCCAAGGTGATTCAAGACATCGTGTGGTGAAGTGGCTGAGTGTGCTATCTCTGGTCTTATAAAGCCACCAGTCCCACTCTCGTGATAACCCATTAATCCATGAATTAATCCATGAGTCCATGACTAACCCATTAATCCATGATTAATTCAGTCATGAGGGCTCTGCCTTCATGACCCAAACATCTTTTAAGTGTCCCACATTTCCATATTGTCATATGGAGGATTAAATTTCAACATTAGTTTGTTTCTTTGTTTGAGTTGAGGTCTCACTCTGTTGTCCAGGTTGGAGTACAGTGGCATGACCATGGCTCACTGTAGCCTCAACCTCCTGGACTGAGGTAATTCTTCTTTCTGAGTAGCTGGGCCTACAGGCATGTACCACCACACATAGCTTTTTTTTTTTTTTTGGTAGAGATCAGGTCTCACTATGTTGCCCAGGCCGTTCTAGAACTCTTGGGCTCAAGCAATCCTCCTGCCTTGGCCTTCTAAAGTGCTGGGAGTACAAGCATGAGCCACTGCATTCAGCTCAACATGAGCTTTGAAGGGGATAAATATTCAAATCATAGCACTGAGTAACAATAGCAGCAAACACCCTAACTTTCTTACATGGTTGTTGTGAACAGCACATTCAGTCATTCAGGAGACCGTAGAAGAAGAACACTCCAGGACAAGGACAGGACCTGACCTATTGTCTGACCCCACCAGTTGCTGCTGATCTGATGCCCACCAGAATCTTGATTACAAATGCCACTGAGCCAGGACAGCTCAAGGACTTATATTCCCAGAAGCCAACGCTCCTTTTCACCTTTTTTATTTTAAAGTGAAAGGAACTGATTGACAGAAATTGGCCTCCTGGCACCACTGTCCCACCCCAGCTGCAGGTTGCAAGCTCTCAAATTCCTTTTGAGCAAGAGCTAGGCTGACGTCCTAGCTGTTGGTTTTGCCTCCTTGCAAACTTTGTTCTCACCCTATGCCTTCCTTAACATAAGCTTCAGAGAATACTTCAGAAAGAACACTCTTGCTCCAAGCACTAGTGCAAAATCTGTATTTCATGGAAGGTTTTATACAGAGAGGTGGAGGAACTCCCCAGCCTACTACCCTGTGGATGTGAGTCTTCCTGCCTTGCTCTCTGGCGCCACCAGCAGGCGGGCCCTACTCTGCACTTCCCTCCTTGAGCTGTGATTCACTGTTTCCTTGTCCCCACAATAGGGTCGTGGTCTCAACCGTGCAAAACCCAGTCAGCAAGACAAACAACCTGGAGAAAATCTACCCAAGCCCCCCTAAACTAGACTCTTATTATGACTGGTTACTGGAACTGAGTGTGTCCCTGAGTATCTCACTGTCAACCCAAGCTGATTATCGTGCTCCTACTTACCTAAACACATGGTTCCTGAGAAAAGTTTGGGTAAATACCACAGTCTCCATCCTGGTACAAATATAGGTAAAACAGATACAAAACAAACATAGGTACCTACTTGTAGTGGGCTGAATAGTAGTGACCCCTTAAAACTCATGTCCACCCAAAACCTCAGCATGCAAACTTGTTTGGAAAGAGGGTCTTTGTAGATATAATTAAGTTAGTTATCTTGAGATCAGATCATTATGGATCTAGGGCAGGCTACAAATCTAAGGACAGGTGTCCTTATAAGAAGAGGAGAAGACACACAGAGATACCAAGGGCAGGTCATGTGGTGATGGAACAGGAGAGAGAGATTGGAGTGATGTGGCCACAGCCAAGGAAGGGCTGGAGACACTAGAAGCCGGAAGAAGCAGGAAGGATCCTTCCCTAGAGTCCCTAGGGACTTCCAAGGAAGTGTGATCTTTCCAACACCTTTATTTTATATATTCTGGGTTTCATAACTGTGAGAGAATACATTTCTGTGGTTTTTTGTTTTTGTTTTGGGGTTGAAGTCTCACTCTGTCGCCCAGGCTGGAGTACAGTGGCACACTCCCAGTCACCGCAGCCTTGACCTGTTGGGCTCAGGTGATCCTTCTGCCTCAGCCTTCCAAGTAGCCAGAACCATTTCTGTAGTTTTAAGTTTGTGATCATTTGTTACAGCAGCCATAGGAAATGAACACCCATGCACACACAACCAAATTAACAAACAGAATCGACAGTGCCTGCTCGGATATCAGTGCAAGATCTGGCTTGGCCCCAAATGGGATTCTTTTCTCTTCCCTTGTGTGGTTATCCTCACTGACTGGTCCCAGTTCCACCCCCAGCTTTTAGCAACATTCACTGACCCACACTGTTTCCCAATGGACTGAGGATTTCTCCATGACTGTAAATGTTCTCAGGGCTTGCATCATTGTTAACTAAATGCCTGCAGGTTTAACTTTGGGTCCTAAATCATGCCTGGCAGAGGCCCCTGCAGGGCCACCCACTCTCCCGATGTTACCAAGGAAGGGTCAGAGTGCTCTGCCTCTCTGCAAGGTGAGAGGAGTTGGAAAGACCTTTCTGGTGTGAGTCTGGACGAGAAAAGCTTCCAGGCAGGGTTATTCTGGATAATCTTTCCCATTATTCAGCATCAGTCACTCCATGGCGATGTCCTGGGTTGCTGGACGCAGCTTCCTTCACTCTCTAACGGTCTGCCCCACTCACCTCGCCCTCCTCCCAATCACTTATTCTGTGAGCCAGAGGCAAGGTTTGCTGTGAAACTATTTCATTCTCTATATGTGGCTACTAATAGCACTTTGAAAACTGTTGTTACAGGGTCATTTTTCATTGCAATTTGGGTGCAATATCCCATTTCTAATTCCTAGGGAGAGTACTGAGCATGTCTAGGCTAAACACTTGTAAGACATTAGACTAGCTCACCACTGATGTGTGAATGAGGCTAGCTCACTGTTGGTCTGTGGATGAGGCTAGCTCACCACTGGTCTGTTCGTGAGGCTAGTTCACCATTGATGTATGAATGAAATTAGCTCACTGTTGGAGCTGTGGATGAGGCTAGCTCACCATTAGTGTGTGAATGAGGCTAGCTCACCATCAACACTGTGGATAAGGCTAGCTCACTGTTGATGGGTGGATGAGGCTAGTCACTGTTGATGTATATGAGACTAGTTCACTGTTGGTGTGTGGATGAGGCTACCTCACTGTTGATGAGTGGATGAGACTAGTCACTGTTGGTATATATGAGGCTAACTCACCACTGGTGTGTGGATGAGGCTAGCTCACTGTTGGATTGTGGATGAGGCTACCTCACTGTTGATGGGTGAATGAGGCTGTCACTGTTGGTGTGTGTAAGGCTAGCTCACCATTAGTGTGTGAATGAGGCTAGCTCACCATCGATGCTGTGGATGAGGCTAGCTCACTGTTGATAGTGGTTGAGGCTAGTCACTGTTGAAGTGTATGACGCTAGCTCACCGTTGGTGTGTGGATGAGGCTAGCTCACCGTTGGTGCGTGGATGAGGCTACCTCACTGTTGATGGGTGGATGAGGCTAGTCACTATTGGTGTGTATGAGGCTAGCTCACCATTGGTGTGTGGGCAAGGCTAGCTCACTGTTGGTACAGATGAAGCAAGCTCACTGTTGGTGTATGGATGTGGCTGTTACTCTTTGTGTGTGTGGGGGAATACCTTCTCACATCATTCTAAAGGGGACAGATTCTTCCTTTGGAAACTATTTCCAGAATGAGGAAGCACTATCTCTGACGTGGTCTCAGCATGGACAGCACCTACCCTTCACCCAACCTGGCTACACACCAGCCTGGCTAACTGTTTTCTTTCCTCTAAGATCAATCCCACAGCTGAAATTCTGTCGTCCACTTTAATTGGGTCCTTTCCCTGTCATAAAAGACATTCCTGTTTAGGACTAACTTTGTTTCTTTTGTTTCCAGCTTATCCTGATGTTCAAACAATACGACAAGCAAGTACTTTCCTTTAACAAAAATAAATTTTAAAATGACCCTAAATTATCACCGAGGAAAATGCTCTGGACTCTTTCTGGAACATTATCTAACTTTATCTCTGTTCTGGGACTGGATACAGTTTTCTACAGCTTAGAAAAATGAAGATGGGCCCTGGGCTTCACCTTGTTTCCATGATCTGGCTCCTGAAGTCCCCAAAGACCCTGGGGACTGCGTTCTCTCTCAGCCTGTCCATGCCTCTGATCTGCAGGCATCAGTAGTTGGGCCGCTTGAGGGGTCCCTGCCTGGGAGTAGTGACTTTCAGGGATGCAGATTCACCTTCTGAGCTCTGACAATCACTTTACTGAAGATTTGGGGTGCACTGTCTCCCTGGGGTGCTGCAGGACAGAATCTGATTAAATGACCCCAGGCTGCAGGCGCCCCCGGCTGTCCTTCCAGCCAGTGCCCAAGGCCAAAGTTGCGGCACCTGCCCTCCCTCTTCTTGGCCCTGTGCTCCCACTGCTGGAGACAGCAGAGACTTCTTCTCTCATGTGTCCTGGGCTTTCTCTCCTCCTGGTCCCTGGGGCATCCATGTAAGCAGATGTCCTCACTGACACCTCTTGGACTTTGGGGTATGGCCCCTAGTCAGTCTCCCATGGGACCATCTTTGAACTTCATGTCTGCTGAAGCAAAATGATTCCCTGGGAAGCCTGCTGACCTTCAAAGCAGAAAGCTAGAGGCTGGGTGGGTTTTCTCCACAGGCTGGCACCCACTTCGGACAAGTTCATTAACCTCTCTGACTCTCAGTTTGCTTATCCGGGACATGGGCACAGCCCAAGGTTAATCTTACAGGGGGTCTTGCAACTCCTGGTTGAGTCTTCCCTGTTTGCTGTTAAAATAGCAAGGAAAGTTTCCCTGCTTGTCATTAAAATCACAAGGAAAGAGGCCAATTACACTAGAAACTCAATACAAGAGTCAATCACTAGAGTGTGGGACAGGTGTCTTACTGCATCACCAACAGGGATGACCAAACCATCGTCCTGAGCTATGCACAGTGCAAATTCATCCTGGACCAAAGGACAGAGAAGCAGTTCTGACTCCCCCAACCCCAACACTGACCATTCACCCTGGAAGCCAACCCCTGGTCTCTTCCTCTGCCATCTAGGGACCACCGAAGACTGGACACTCCTTGACTGAGAAGAGGGCAAGGGGGCTTCCCTCCTGGGACATCACATGACTTTAAGAAGGACTGGGAGGCAGGGCAACTGAAAAGACAGTGTTGTGTGTGGAAGATCTTTGGCCCCTCCAAGACTCCCAGGGAAGCCAAAAGCTCCAGCCTGGGAACAGGCAATGTCTCACCTCCATGGACCTCTGTTGTTGCAGCACTGAGTGTGAACCACCCTTGTGGACTGAACTCACCAGCAGAAGGAAGGGACAAGGACACAACCCAAATTGTGCACTGGAGACAACAAAGATTAGATGCAAAACTCCATGAACAGGGCCTGAAGAGTTGCGACTCAGTGTCTGCTATGTGAATGAATGGATGGAAAGAGAATTAATTCCTGAGGGAGAAGAACAAACTTGGGATAACCATCTCAAACACTCAAGTGAACAGAGATTAAAATGACAAGAAAACCATTTGCTAAAATAATAGCAAATAAGGGTCCAAATTTCAAATAACAAGGATTGACATATACATAAGATACCAGAATAAGTGAAACTTCTTAAACACATTTGGAGGGTGCTTTTCAAACTCCATGAGTTTGTGTGTTATTTTCTGAATCCTTCATTGCTAATATTTTGTTTATTGAATTATGGCAAAAACTTTCACCATGAAGTCTAATTTTTGGACTTGGTTGAAGCTTCTCTTCCCATGGTATGCGAATTTTTTGTGAGTATTCTATGAATGCTTAAAAAATTAGAATATGAAGTTAAATATCTTTAATCAAGCTTAAAATGACTATAATTTATGCAGGTTTTGTCTGTTGTTCATGCCCATTCATTCAACAAACATTGGAGCACCTATTATGCACCAAGCATACAGTCATGAACCCAAAAGACAAGAATCTGTGCCTTTCTGAAGGGTATATTTGAGAGGGCTGTTCTCACTGATCCTCACAGTAACTCCATGAAGTTGACAGACTGGGAACTGAGATTTAGGTTACGAACCTTGTCCAGCAATACACACAAAAGAAAGGGCAAAAATGGATTTTAAACCAGGCTTCTCTTTCTAATGCTCACGTTCTCAACTACTGGCTCCATTGCTTCCCTTTAGCACAACCAACATATCCCTGAAAATTAGTATGCCTTTCTTATTCCTTATCCACTTGATCTGCCATAACCAACAGCATGTGTTAAAGTTCATCATTAGAGTTGAGTTTCTATTTCCTTTCATGTTTCTAAGCATATCTGATTAATACGATGCCCTAATATTCAGCATGCAAAGTGTATGATAGGTCGTATTTTAGTTAAGGACCATTGTTATGCACAGTGTATGGCTCCCTTTGGACTCATTTATTGATTTTAAATTTGAGTTCCATTTTATTTTATGTAATTTTCCAAACTCATTTTTGCTTGTTTTGCCTGATGTGTCTTGTTCTTTCTTGATGCATTTTTAATCAACTTTATTGAGTTATAATTTGTATGCAGTGAATTTCACCAATTTTAGGTATATGAATAGAGCCAAGATATAAAACAATGCCAAGAATCCAGAAAGTTCTTTTATCCTCCTTTGCAGCCAATTCTCTTCACCCGGTCTTGGCAACAATTGATCTTCACTCTTTTGCTGCAATTTTACCTCTGAATTCAGTTTTAGAAATGAAATTATGCACTGTTTCCTGTCTTATGTCTGGCTCCTTTCATTCTGTTTGTGCTTATGAGATCCAAGCACGATGTTGCATGTACCCATGTTTGTTCATTTTTGTTTCTGAACAGCATTCTATTATGTGAATACACCACTATTTGTTAATCTGTTCTTATGTTTATGGACGTTTTTATTGTTTCCAATTTTTGACTATCAGAAATAAAACTGCTATAAGCATTTACATACTTTTTTGTGGATTTTATTTCTCTTGAGTAAATAACTAAAAGAGAAGATGTTTTACTATATAAGCAATTGCCACATTGTGTTACAAAGTGGTTGTATCATTGTGCATTTCCACAAGTAACACATTGTAGTCAAGTTGTTCCACGTCCTTGTCAACACTAAGCATTGTCTGTCATTTTAGTGGTAGCCTTTCTAGTGAATGCACAGTGGAATCCTGTTGCTGTGTTAGTTTGTGTCTTCCTAATGGCTGATGATGCTGAGTACATTTTTATGTGTTTTTTAATCATTCATAACCCTTCTTAAGTACAATATTCATTAAATATTTTGCCCATTTATTTAATCAGGATGTTTGATTTCTTATTATATTGAGTTGTAAGAGTCCTTTGTAATTTGGATATAGCTGGGCTCCGTGGCTCAGCCTGTAATCCCGCGCCTTTGGGAGGCTGAGGTGAGTGGATTGCCTGCGCCCGCGGGTTCGAGACCCACCTGGGCAGCAAGACCTCATCAAATCAATAAATAAATAAAATCAAAAAATAAATCAAAAAATAAATAAATCAAAAATCAATGAATAGAGCCAAGATATAAAACAATGCCAAGAATCCAGAAAGTTCTTTTATCCTCAATAAATCAAAAAATCAGCCGGGCATGGTAGCACGCGCCTATAATCCCGGCTACTCAGAAGGCTGAGGTGGAAGGATCGCCGGAGCCCAGCAGGTCGAGGCTGCGGTGGCTGGGAGTGGCCACTGCACTCCAGTCTAGGCAACAGAGTGAGACTCCAACTCAAAAAGTAATAATAATAATAATAATAATAATAATAATCTGAATATAAGTCTTTAATCAGATGGATGTTGTGAAAATATTGTCTTCAAGAATGTATCACTCAAATTTCCAATCAGTGCCTTTCAAAGAGCAAAACCTTTTTAGTTTTCACAACGTCCAATTTAACAAATTTTTTATGATCCATGCTATTTATGTCCTAAATAAGAAATCTTTGCCTATCAAATGCCCAAAGATTTTCTCCTATGTTTTCTTCCAGAAAATGTTATCATTTTAGCTTTTGTAAGTAGGTCTGTGGTTCAGAGTTAGTTTTTGTATATGGTGTGGAGTAGGGATAGAGTCTCTTTTATTTTGCTTACATACATCAAACTTCCCTAGCACCATTGCTAAAAAACAGTACTTTCTTCCAATGAATTATCTTGGCACTTTTACTGAAAATCAAGTTACCAGATAAGCTTGAGTCAGCATCCACAGGAAAGACTGTTCAGGGGACTGTCAGATCCAAGTGCCCAGTGAAGCCTCCTGGATACAAGTGAAGCCTCCCAGATACACCCAGCTGATATAGTTTGGATATTTGTACCCTCAAAATCTCATGTTAAAATGTGAACCCCAGTGTTGGAGGCGGGGTCTAGTGGGAGGTTTGGGTTATGGGAGAGGACCCCTCATGAATGGCTTGGTGCTGTTCTCACAGTAATGAGTGATTTCTCACTCTATCAATTCGCCCGAGAACTGACTTTTAAGAAAGCCTGGCACCACCTTCTCACTTTCTTGCTTGTGATACATCATCTCCCCTTGCCTCCTGCCATGAGTAAAAACTTCCTGAGGCCTCACCAGAAGCTGACAGATGCTGGCATCATGCAGAACCATCCGTCAAATAAATCTTTTTTCTTTATAAATTACCTGGCCTCGGGTATTCCTTTGTAGAGACACAAAATGGATGAATACACCAGGGCTGGATGACAATGAATAGGCGCTGACCCAGGCAGGGAAGGAAAGTCTTCCCTGAAGAAGGGTCCTCTCCTCCAGGCAGTAGGCTGAAGGTATGATATGGCCCTGCTCCTCAGAACCTGGCTCAAACCCAAGTCTGAGGCCTTGTTCCTTAGTGAGGACAGAAGGACTCAGAGGAGAGGCCTTCTGATGAAGAGAGATTTGCCCCAAACAAGTCTGAGTTCCAATAGCTGTTTTCTCACTTTACAAATAAAAACAGAGCACTCACCCATCCAGGCTGGGAAAATGTCCAGGCCACCTCCCAAAAGGCAGTCTGCTTTAATAATCAGTTAAGGAACCATAAACCCCCCCAGGCACCAAGTATTTCCCAGCTGGATGCATACTTCTATGAAGGGTGAAGCGTGGATAGAAATGTGTTAATTGGGGATGTTATGAATGGAGTGACAAGGATCATGGTTACTGACCTTGTTTCTTCTGTCCTCAATCACTATCAAGTAATACATTGTTATTGAGAAATAGTCCGGGCAAAGCAAACAGTACATCACTAAGAATATTGGACACTAAAATAGCTCTTTTCTCATATATTTATGCAACAACAGAGCTAGTATTTGCCATTAACTGAAAGAAATTGCATCTTTAATTAGCAAAAGAAATACAGATTAGGCATGTGGATTTTTAAAAATATAACTGGAGTGTTTTCCAGGATCACCAAGTTGTTCAAGATACATCCGTGGCAGATAACATTATCATTTGGAATTACCTGCTCCCTGCTTCCCTGTAGGCAGGTGCTATTGACTTGGGGCACAACCATGTAACTTTCTCTTACAATGGGTGTAAGTAGGCATGACCTGTGTCACACTTGGCAAACTTACACCATCCCTTGTGTTTCTGTGTCTCTTGGCTGAGGACATAAGCCCTGGAAAAGGACTCCTTCAACCTGAGTCCTGGAATGTGAAGACATGTAGGGCATAACAAACCCACATGGAACATAAGCAAGAAAGGAGAGAGCTATGGGCCCCTGAAAAGTTGAGCTCACTTGTTATATGGCATAACCCAACAAAAGCTGATGGATACAATGTCAGAAACACCCATGAGTAGACGCTTCTTAGGATTTTTTTTTTCAAATGGAGTGTTTATTCTTAATGAGATAGCTAAAATCTATTTTGCACAGCCTATCATCAATTTTTTTTAACTTCAGTCAATTCTCATCTTACTCAGTTTAGAAAATAGTCAAAGTTTTCCATTTCATATTAACAAAAAGACAAAAAAATTCCAGCTTTCAGACTAACTAGTTTTTATATCATATACCTTTCTTTTGTTAAATTAAATTTACAGAAAAAATTGGAGTGTAATTTTTAATAAAATATTATTTTATATGTTTCATAGTTATCAATATTTATAACATATTTACATCATTTTGAAAATTAGTAACTGATATGAACCACCTTAATATTTTAATCCAGAAAAAAAGTTGTAATACATAGAGTCTTATGGCTACAGGATATAAAACAAATTTTAAAATTTCAGTTATAAGTATCAGCAGGGCTTGGTGGCTCAGTCTGTAATCCCAGCACTTTGGGAGGCTGAGGCAAGAGGATTGCCTGAGCCCAGCCCAGGCAACTTGGCAAGATCTCACCTCTACAATAAATAAAAAAATTAGTCGGGTGTGGTAGGGTGCACCTGTAGTTCTGGCTACTTGGAAGGCTAAGGCGGAAGGATCGTTGGAGCCCAGCAAGTTGACAACGGGGTGGCTGTGAGTGTGCCATGAGTATCTTTGTTGTGGGTAGGAAAAATAGGAAACAAATGAATAATAACGGAGCTACTCATGGAGACTCTCAAGCATGAAAATATACTACATTAAGAAAAACATCTGTAGAGGAAACGGAATGGAAGCAGGAGTTAAAAAAGGAAAAGGAAACAGTCAAAATTTCTTATAAAGAGTTTATGCATATTCTAAGTTGCTATTGATAGCCACCAATTCATTATAATGTTTACATTTTAAAGGATATACTTACAAGAGTAAGGAGCAGTTTTACTTTCACAACTAGTATTTATTATATTCTGGAAATGACAGACTTTGCAGCTTTCTAACACACATGATTAACATTTTTAAATGTAAATAAAATATATGAGGAGTACAGAGTTTTTTTTCAAACACTTTCAGAGAGAAGTTTGAGAACTAGGAATCCAAAGCATGCCTGTCAGTATCAGACGAACAGACCCAGAGAGCTACAAACTTGACTTCCTGCCTCCAGGTCCTTAACTCTGGTCTCAAGCCCTTGGAGAGAGTGGAATCTCATCCCTTAGAGAGAGTGGAAGTATGCTGAGAGGAGGAAGGAAGGACTAGGGAATTTCTTAGCATCATTTTATCAGAATTTTGTCTCTTCTTAATTTCTACTTTTGCATATTTGTTTCTCTCTCTTTCTCTTTTTTTCTAGACATATGGCTAGTCAGTATATTGTCAATTTTATTGATCTTATTTAAAATAACCTGCTGTTGACTTTATCTTTTTTAAAATTTGGAAATCCTACTTTTTATTTTTATTATCTTGTTTTTCATATGTATAATTTTTCTTCTTAGTTCACCCCTTCCTTGTCTCCCTGCCTCCCCAGACTCTAACCTGCATCAGATGCAGGAACCCTTTTCTGGTTCCCTTGACCTCTTGAGAATTCAGTCTTTAGGTTGGCTGGCAAGCCCCCTCCTGCCAGGGCTTTACCTACATCTTCAGCCTGATCTCCCATCACCCCATGTGGCTCACATGTAGAGTAAGATGAAAATGAGTGTCAGCAAAATCTAGGAAGTAAAGAAAGACACATAGCCTTAAGATAATGAAGAGGCTGATGGCACAGGAGGATAGAAGCAGGCAAAGAGAGGGGCCATCCCTGGGAGAACAGAGGGCCCAAGGGGGCAACAGGACCACTGCCTCCAGAGAACCTCCTGCTTCCTCTCTCTCTGCAGCCTGAATGTGTGGACCATCCAGGGTTTCATGAGACTGACTTTCTTGGTTCCATGTATTCCTTCAACAAATCCCCTTATTACTTAATGTGAAATGAGCCCTTCTTGCAACAATACCAACAGCATGACCAATGAACTTTAGAATAATTATCAAATGGTTCCTTTTCTTCTTCAAATAGTAGAAAATCTATTGGTTAATTTGGAGAAAATTTTACTATGTTCAAAACGAAGTCTTTCCATTTACAGACATGGGATGCCTCTCCATTTTTTCAAGTGTTCTTTTATCCCACAATAAAATACTGGGATTAGATTCTATTTATAAAGGTTTGTGCATTTCTCATTATTTTTAATCTTAGCTTTTTCTGCTCATTCTGAAAAATTATTTATGTTTTTCTTCTTTGACTTGTTAAATGAAACAAAATAGATGGATTTTCTAATATCAAATCATCCTTGAGTTTGTGTGGTAGATCTTTTCTGGTGAGGTTGTGATATTCGTCTAATGCACTAACAGGCTGACTTGCAAGTATTTAGTATTCTTGGATTTCCTCTCATAAGTGATGTAGTCTTTTTTACACTATTCTTATAAGTTTGGAGAATGAAGGCTATATATGCTAAATGTATCGGGAATGTTTTATCTTCAAAAAAAAAAAAAACGATTCCTGTGACAGAGTGTTTTATCTTTTTCTATGTTTTAGATCATTGTGTAAAGTTGGGGAATTTTATGTCCTATTAATGCTTGAAAATAATTCACCCCAAACAATCTATTGGTACCTATTTTTAAGATAATACTCTCACAATGTTTGTAGTTTTAATGCTTTTAGTTTATTCTGATTTTTACTACTTCTTAAGTCAATTTGGCAATTTGTATATTCCTTAGAAACCATTTCTTTCATTAGTATTTATAATTTTTAGCTCATAATTTCCATCATTTTATCAGAATTTTGTCTCTTCTTAATTTCTACTTTTGCATATTTGTTTCTCTCTTTCTCTTTTTTCCTAGACTTATGACTAATCAGTATATTGTCAATTTTATTGATCTTATTTAAAATAACCTGCTGTTGACTTTATCTTTTTTTAAATTTGGAAATCCTACTTTTTATTTTTATTATCTTGTTTTTCATATGTATAATTTTTCTTCTTAGTTCAATGTTCAGTTTCTTTATATTAGGACTTCCTTATTTTGTATTTAAGGCACTCAAGTCTATGAATCTTTGTACAGCTTTGACCCCAGCACCTTGTAGTGAGTTTGAGGGTATACAGGAACCATCTTTGGACTGTTTCTATACACCCCTAAACCATTTTGTGTCTGCATTCATTTTATTATTCTTTAATTAGCCTGCAATAGAAGCTGTTCTTGTTTTCTCCAGGAGAATCCATTATTTCCTTATTTGAATGCCTAGAGTGACTTTTACATTAATAATTATAATTGTATTTTTTCATGAATATCTACCTGACTAAACTTCAAACCTCTTGAGGGAAGTTCTAATCATGTTGAACCTTAAATTCTCAGCACAGTGACTGGCATATTAATAATAATCCATTGTTTAGTGTTTACCAGGCAACCTGCTAAGACTCTTACAAGCAGGATCCTGTTTCATCTTCAAAACAACCCCGAGAAGTCAGCATGCTTTTAGTCCCATTTCCCAGATGAGAAAAATGAGGTTAGCATGGGTGAGCTGTCCAAGGTGTTACCACTAGTAAGAGGGAAAGTTGGGGTTCAGGCCAGGTATAGTCCAAGACTTGACTATTACTGGCTCTGAGTTTTTATTGAGTTAGTAGATGAGATTGTAGGGCACATCCTTTGCACTGGACATGCAAAGCAAAGACATGATTTTGCCATCCCAATCACCTAACTGGCTCTTCCTACATGCAATGGAAAGGACATATTCCACCCACATTCTAAAGAGAGAGCGCAATTAAAGATCTATATTCTCTTCAACCCAGCTTCAAGTAAGATGAATGAAAGTCTTATTTCTCAGTGCGTCTAGCGACCTTTTCTTCCCTTAATGTTTTTCTTTCTTGCCATCGGGATGTAAATCTGTAGCTCTCCCAACAAAGACTGCATGCCAGACATTCCTTCCCTGTCCTGGTCCCTCACCAGCAGCCTCCTGACCTTGCTTTCTGCTGAGCAACTTGCACCAGAACTCAGATGGGACTTAGAACCTTTTCAATGTTCCACCCACAGAATGCCCACGTGCCTGAGAAAGGAAATAAAAATTCTTTCATAACCAGTCTCCCTCTTCCTCCACTTCCCATGAGATTCCTCGTTTCCAGGGTGGTCTTGGAGGATAAGTCAGACCAGGGTAGGAAAGGACTTTCGACAGGCAGCCAAGTTGCACTCAGGATATCAGGATTCTAAAATACCGACAGGACCTCAGACCTCAGGGTAGAGCCTCCTTTGGGCCCTTAACCCCAAATGTATTCTTCATACTCCATCCTGGCCATCTAGAAAGAAGCAGACTAGATCACATCACTTCCCAGCCTAAAGCCCATCCAAGACTCCAGGGTTGGTCCAACCCCAACCTTGCCAGGTGGGCTTCCTAAGATCAACCCTGCCCATCCCTCCAGCCTTATAGTCAGTCACTTCACCTGGCCACTGTGCACATGTACCTCAGAGCTGTGGATGACTACCCTCAGTCCTGTGTTCCTTGGTCTTGACCTCTATATTAGTCAGGGTCCTCTAGAGAATCAGAATCACTAAGATACTGCTTCTCTCCCTGCCCAGAGACTTCTCCATCACTGCTAGGGAGGTGAGGGCTGCTTCCCTTCTGCTGGACTGGCATAACGAGTGTTGGTTGATGTCTGTTGAATGCATACAGCATCTAGGTCATCTGAGAACTTTGAGTGAGCAGCACAGACAACCCCCTTCCCATTTTCTGACTGCACTTGTCTTGGCTACAGAGTCCATGGCAAGACTCACATCCAGGACCATCTGATTCCTGCTCCAAAATGGGCTTTATCTTCTGAGGATCTAGGATTCCCATGTTTCTGATCTAGCAAGAAGTAGACTCTACCACATTACTCCCCAGCTAACACTGTGGAAATTTTCATAGAAATCCTACATTTCTGGCCTACAATACCTCTAGCCAAGACACACAGTTTACCCATCCCATTATTCAAAGATCCTGCCCCGGAGGCTATAGTTTGTTGAATTGTGGCCCCCCAAAAATGATGTGCCCAAGTCCTAACCCCTGGTATCTGTGAATGTGACCATATTTGGAAAAAGGGTTTCATGCATGTAATTAAGTTAAGAATCTTGAAATCAGATCATCTAGATTAACTAAATGGGCCCTAAACCCAAGTACAGGTATCGTTATAACAAGAGAGACAACAGGCCAGACTTGGTGGCTCATGTCTATAATCCCAGCACTTTGGGAGGCTGAGATGTGGGGCATTGCTTGAGCCCAGGAATGTGAGATCAGCCTAAGCAACATAGCGAGACTTTGTCTCTACAAAAAAAAAAAAAAAAAGTGTAGCTGGGCACGTGGTGCACACCTGGAAGCCCAGCTACTTGGGAGGCTGAGGCTGAAGGATTGCCTGAGCCCAGGAGGTCAAGGCTGTGGTGAGCCATGATAGTGCTATTGGTGACAGAGTGAAAGTCTGACTCAAAAAAAAAAGGAGAGAAAGAGAGAGAAGAAGAGAGAAGAGGCCGGGCTCGGTGGCTCAGCCCGTAATCCAGCAATTTGGGAGGCTGAGGTGAGTGGATTGCCTGAGCCCGCGGGTTTGAGACCCGCCTGGGCAGCTTGGCAAGACATCATCTCTACAATAAATCAAAAAATTAGCCAGGCATGGTAGCGCGCACCTGTAGTTCCAGCTACTCGGAAGGCTGAGGCGGAAGGATTGCCGGAGCCCAGCAGGTAGAGGCTGCAGTGGCCGGGAGCGGCCACTGCACTCCAGTCTGGGCCACAGAGTGAGACTCCAACTCAAAAAAAAAAGAAAGAGAGAAGAGTCCCAGAAAGGAAGGTCACGGAGGCAGAGACAGAGAGACTGAGGCATGCTGAGGACTGCCAGGAATACCAGAAGCCAGAGAGAGGCAGGAAAGGATCCTCCCCAGAGTCTCTGGAGGGGTCACGACCTTGCCGACTCTTTGATTTTGGACCTCCAGCCTCCAGAACTGTGAAAAAATAAATTTCTATTGTTTTAAGCCCACTGTTTGAGGTCATTTGTCACGGCAGCCCCAGGACACTGTGTGGTCATGGCCTATCACCTATCTCAGCTCCTCACTCACCAGCGCTGGCCATGCTGGCCACCTTCCTCCCTCCTTCATCCTGGTGCCCAGCCAGCATCCCACTCTCCGACCTCTTTCCTGCCTGCCCACACCCCCAAATGTTGCTTCCCACGGAGGTCTGTACTGCCCACCTGTCCAAAATGCAGCCCACTTGCCATCTCCTCTCCCTGTCCTGCCTGCCTTTGTATGGGGCACTGGCACCCAGAGGCTCGTTGGGCAACCGTCCCCTTCTCCCTCAGAACATGGACTCTGCCAGGGCAGGGATCCTGTGCTCTTTTAGTTTCTACTCTGATCATCCCAGGCACCTGGAACAAAGGCTGGCTCACGGTACCCACGTGGTAAATAATCGGTGAGTGAACAAATGAGTTCAAGGGCAAAGAGCAGGCTGTCCCGGATGGGTGCAGCGAAGGAAGGAGGACAGCCTAGTAGTCAGCACTGGCAGTGCTGCCCAGTCAGGTGGGGAGGAGTATCACGGCGCTGACCTCAGGCTGAGGCTCCCTCCAGCCTGCCTGCTACTGGCCCTCCCATCCCGAGGGGAAAGGAAGGAGGCGGCCTCCATGAGAGTCCTGCAACCACAGACTCACTCCAAGCAGACACCCCCAATGTGCAGAAGGAAGCTGGCCCTGATTACTAAATACCCCCTTGTTTTGGGATGGATTGGTGTCAAACATTAAATGTAATAGCAGATGAGGAGACATGTGATATTTTCTCAGTAAATACCGCGCGGGCCGGGACCGGCATCCATGCCAGCTGACCTGTAAGTGCAATGGCCCTAAGGGCTCTTTATTGCTCAAATCAAACACTGTAAATTGTTGGTGTTCACTGCTAGTGGGGACCTGGCCCTCTGCTGCTCCTCTCTCCATCCCATTAATTACTTCAGCGGAGGAAGCAGGGTCAGGACTCCCACCAAGGTGATTTAGCTTGCAGGGTTATTCCGCTGTTATTCTGGAAGGCGTTTTTCTTATCTGCCACCACCTGACCGTCTGAAGCTGCGAAATGTTTTTGCAGGGGAAGGTAAAGAGAAGCGAAGGAGGGAGCCGCGTTCAGGGAAACATCTTGGAATCTCAGACGCAGGCAAAGCACTGCAGGCATCCAGGGGCAACACCTGCCAGCTCCTCGGGCTCCCCAGAGCCAGTCTTTGTGCCAGGTGCCATGCCATGCCAGGTGCCAGCACCTCAACCCTCCTCGCTGGGACCCCGGGAGGAGCAGATGACCCTAATGTGAAATGAAGAGACAGAAGCTACAGACTTTCCCAGGGCCCCTCCCAGCTGGTGAGTGGTCAACCAGGATGTGGCCCCAAGTCACTCTGATGACCCTGGTGGGCACCCTCTCCTGATAGCTGACAACCCCAGTCAGCCTTGGCCATCCCTGAACCAGTGACTTCCATGTGTGTCCACCCCCAGGGTCTTCTGGGGATCCCCACAGGCAAACCTGCCTTTGCAAGGACTATAAACTCACGAGCTGGTGCTGAGTCTTGGGACAGGCAGGGACTTGTCATCGACCCTCTGTGACTGGGGCGCTTTGACGGTTTCCCTCCCAGTGTAATTAAGGCTCTGGCCCAGTTCCCAAGGCCACTGGGGATGCCTAAGCCATCAGTTCTGAGCCGTGTGTTTCTAGAGCCACAAGTCCAGCTGTGAGATGATCAGGAAGTTGCAATAATGCCTCGGATCTCATAATTCAGGTGGTGATTGTGATCCTCATTCAAACATCTTGTGGGAGAGTCCCTGTCGTCACTCACAGCAGGAGGTGTCAGCTGAGCCTGCAGGAGGACTCGGACTCAGCCCTCGTCTGTCTGCCGTGGTGTGTTTTGTGAGGGTGCCCGGGCCCCCAGATTTAGGGCATGTTTCTTTTCACAGACCCAGTTCTCTGGTCCACCTGTGCCTGGTCTGTGGCCTCCGGCAACCCCCACCATCCCCATTTCCTCTGCTCCTCCCTCAGCACCCCTAGGAGCCCCCCACTCTCCTCTCTCATTGTCTCACCAGTTGCTATTTTCCTTCTTCTGCGGGGTCCTGAATCGATGTCCTTCAAGGACTTGACATCGGCCGTTCACAGGACGGAGTGTGCCGAACCGGCATCCTTCCTACAAAGACATTTAATCCCACATGTCTTTCTCTTTTGTCTCTACCCATCCCCACCAGAGCAATGAAAATAACTAGATGATTCCACTTTTTTTTACCAGAGGCAGTTTCATACTCGTCAACTCCTAGACAAGCCAGTTAGTCGCTCTCTTCTCACACTCGCGTATACACAAAGTCCGGGGATGTGTTGTTTTAAACCCACTGACCCACATTCTCCTATCACGGATCCATCCGCATGGAAAATGGCTTTCGCAGCAGGGCTGCCAACAAAAACACAGCTTCTCAGGGCGGCCGCCTGTGCACTGCACTCAACCCAGGTCTGACCACCCTGCCCTGCCACCTTAGCCTGACACAGCCCACACACTCTTCAAGGCCCAACTCCTGCACCACCTCCTCCGTGAAGTCCTCCTGGGTTCCACCAGTCAGGTCAACACCCTTAGCCTCTAATCTCCTGCTGCAGGGTCTTTAGGACCCAGTCCTGTCCCACATCTACTCACAGGTGTTCATCTCCAAGGGTCCCACAGATAGTTGGTGAGTGTTATTTCTAATGTTGAAGAGGCGTGGGACTGGGCTGCCTGGGGTAGCACAGGATAACATCTGAAATGGCAGGGCCTTGGAAACCCTCGCGTGCTTCCCTCTCCTGGGTTGAAAGTCCTGGACTATCTCTAACGTTCAAGGCAAGGTACAAACCCCAATGTCAAACGCAGAAAGGCACAAGCGTTTAGGGGTTGTAGAATGGAGTAAGAAGAGCCCAGGCCCTGGTTTGGGGACTGAGATTTCCAAACCCTTGTCTTGTAACCATGGGCAAAGGACATCATCATTCTAAGCTCCAGCTGTCCCATTGCCTCATGGAGAAACCGAGGAACCGTGCAGGGCCCTTTGAGGTTTTAAGGAGGCTCCCGAACCATGCCTTGGGGCTGAGTGCTATACTGAAGAAGTTCTCACAAAACAGACATGTAAGCAATTAGAAGCTTTGAGCTTCTCTCAAACCTGAGGCCTTGGGGAGCCCCCTGCTCCATGAGGCCTCCTCCCCAAGGCCACCGTCTTTTCACTCCTGTCCTGGTTCACTCATGGCGTGAGAACCAAATTAGGTGAGGTGTGAGAAAACGCCTTGAGAACAAGGAAGTCTGTACAAATAGGAAGCTTTTACCTGCAGACCTTGGAGAAAAGCATGAAGGGTGGTCTTGAAGTTCTAAATTCCCTCTTTCCATGTGTTTGCATATTTAGGGGAAGCTGAGGAAGCCTTTCATTCCCCTCCAATATAAACTGCAACAGACATTCCTTACCCAGCGTGGTCAGCCGTGAGACAGGCTGAGACCCGTCACAGGGGCGGGGCTGGCTAGAGCTCCTGGGACCCCATAGGAAGCGGCCCTATGGTCTGGGGCTCCCTTTGTCTTCCCAGGCTGGCATCCAACCCGGAGCTGTCATCCACACCACCGTTAAAGCGTGGCCATTTGACCTCCCAGTTCCTTCTCAAAACATCCCTGACAGTTCCCTGGATGAAAACGCAGTGGCACTAAATGAAAATTTATGTGACAGGCCCCAGAGAGGAGAGTCAGGGCCCTGATAGGTTTGTTTTAAAGTGAAGTCATGGAGGTGGGGCTCCCCCCGCCACCTCGGCTGACCCCAGCCCCTATGGCGGACAGCACTGAGCTCCATCAACAGGTCACAGTGGGAGGCTCAGAGCAGGCTCTGGTTATGTGTGGCACTGAGCCCACCAGGAGGGACCCAGGCACCACTCCCCAGGCTTCTGGCCATGCAGTGGTCCTCTGTGGAGCCCCACCTGAATCCTTCTTGCACCCTTCACTGTCCTGGCTCTGGCTGTATCTGGTCTTTCCTTCCCAGACCTTTCCCTTGTCAAAGCAAGTCCTTCCAGGAGCTCCGTCTGCCCAGGTGGCCCCTCGCCTGAGACCCAAGGTCTGCCCGCTGAAAGGGGGAGAGCAAAGGGCTTCCCTGCCCCCTGTGTTAAGGACCCAGACATGGGTGCTCCTCACCTCATCACCAATTATTCAGCATGACTGCAAAATTGCCTCCCAGCAGTCAAACGCAGAAGAGATCACTTAAGCAGCTCTGTGACCTGTGGAAAGAGAGATCGAGAGAAAGAAGAAAGAGCCTGTGATGTGCCATGTCATTATTTGTTCTCCAGGTGTGTGACCCACCTACATTGCCCAATGGGACATGACACTGCCATATGGCCCTGTGGCCTGATGTGATTCCTCGTAAAAGATGAACTTGAGGAAAGATTACCCATGGAAATGATGGTTTGTACCTGTGTGTGCCACATTTTTTTGATAAAGACAAAAATGTTCAGGGCTGGGCACAGCAGCTCATGCCTATAATCCCATCACTTTGGTAGGCTGAGGTGGGAAGACTGCTTGAGTCCAGGAGTTTGAGACCAGCCTAGGCAACATAGCGAGACCTCATCTGTACAAAAAATAAAAAAAATTAGCACTTGCCTGTAGTCCCGGCTACTCGGAAGGCTGAGGCGGAAGGATTGTCTGAGCCCAGGAGTTAGAGGCTGCAGTGAGCTGTGATTGTGCCGCTGCACTCCAGCCTGGGTGACATAGTGAGATTTGACTCAAAAAGAAAGAAAGAAAGAAATGTTCAATAACCTACTTAGAATAATGTGGAGAATCAGAGGATTTTGCAGGATGCAAGCAGTGGAGGGCACAGGTGCAGCGCTTCAGGCAATGGAAGGGGTCCCCGCAACGTCCCCTTTCCTCTCTCCCCTCCCCCCCCTTTTCCTTTCCTTCAGTTTTGCCGGTTCCCTGTTGCTTCTCCACCCTGTGCTCAACCTTTGCACCACATGAGAGGAGGGGAAGGCTCACTCCACCCTCCAAGTCTCTGGGATCCTCACCATCCAGTCCTCCAATGTCATTCAAAAGTTGCCCAGCCATATCACCCCCAGTCATGCCAGGACCCAGAATTAATCAGATGCTGACAGAAGGCACCAAAGTCGCCCCCAGGTAGATGGCTGCCCAGGTAGATGGGAGTTTAGAAGTGCCACGTGGGGACTGGAAGTTCCCCCAAAAGGGTTGGCAGGGAGAAGGCAGGAGGGTGAGTTCCAGGCCTCAGGGGTAGACCTAGGCAGGACTTTCCTGGTCCTGCAACTCCGGGGCTTGCAGGCGGAGGTCCAGGTGAGTTCTTCCTTCAAAAGTACCAGCTGGGTTGGGCCCCTGCATCTCTGCATCATTTCCTCGCGGTCCCTGTGATCCAGCCGCCCCCTCCTCTTAACCAGCTCTTCTCATCTTTCAATGCCAGGCACAACCACCCTCGAAGGTGCTGGGCAAACCTCAGCTCCACCTGGCCCATAGCCCCCAGTAAATCATCAGTGGAAGCTGTCCCTCCTTTTCCCTCCTGGTCACCTGTCTGAGGAGGCAGGAGGCAGAGGTGTGGCCAGACAGCTGGATCTCAATCCTCCATGCGCGCTGGACTCTCCTCTGCCACCTGGTGGCCGTCATCTGCAACTGCTTCAGGCCCTGCACTTCTGACCCAGGGACTGACCATGTGGGTCCCTCACAGGTCACTGGAGGTTGACTCAGGGACTACTTTCTTCACCCCCACATGGGCAGCATTGCCACCCGCAGTAGCTGTC
This sequence comes from Cephalopachus bancanus, assembly GCA_027257055.1. Taxonomy (NCBI): domain Eukaryota; kingdom Metazoa; phylum Chordata; class Mammalia; order Primates; family Tarsiidae; genus Cephalopachus; species Cephalopachus bancanus. The sequence continues at coordinate 4,660,788 of JAPVLO010000135.1, read as the reverse complement.
AACAGAGAGTGTGTGGCTCTTCTCTCATAGCCAGGGTTGAGGGCTCAGACTGGGGTGAGGGCTCTCCCGTCCTTGGCGTCAAGCTGTCCTGTCTGTTTTTACCACCGTCTGCTTGGCCCCTGGGGTGCTGCCTCCACTTAGTGCCCTAGCTGTGTCTTAGAGAACCCCACTGAACAAATTAGAAGCATGTTCCTGGGACCAGACTAGAGCTTTGGGTGTCTCCACCCAGGGCCCATCCAAAAGCTACGTCCCCCTCCAGACAATCCTTGGGGTCCCTTGCCCTTCCCAGAGGGCCCCAGAAAAGCAGAAGTAACCTTCATCCCATTTTTACTCAAAAATTTTAGTTTCACTCAGCAGCCGTTAAGATATCACCCACCTCTATCCTGGGAGGCCCCTCTAGTCTTCATGGGAACAAAATTCCTGATGCAACCAAGTCTCCTTGATGACTTTGACCCTCTGCAGTCCTCCTTGCACAATTGTGTGCTTCTTTCCTGTCTAAGGACTGGACTGGGGCCTCACTGCTCACTCCTGGAGGGGCCTCAGAGCCCCACATGGTGTCTGGTACACAGGGGCAGTTAGATGTGCAGCCGACCTGTTAACTCACTATGTCCAGCCCACCAGAGCTCAGGTGGCCATGCCCTAATTTTCAGGGACACCTATGCTAGCCCCCATCTCCCTTGTAGGACAGAGATCTCTAGCTCCAGCAGCCTCCCATGAACAGCCAGTGTCTCAGGACCCAGAAGGGTCGAGTTGGACTGGGCACAGTGGCTCAAGCCTGTAATCCCAGCACTTTGGGAGGCTAAGGAGAGAAGATTGCCTGAAACAAGGGGTTCAAGACCAGCCTGGGCAACTTGGTGAGACCTTGTCTCTACAATTTATCCAAAAAAAAAATAGCTGGGTATGGTAGCATGCGCCTGTAGTTCAGGCTACTTGGAAGGCTGAGGTGGAAGGATCTCCTGAGCCCAGCAGGTCGACACTGGGGTGGTCGTGAGTGTGCCACTGCACTCCAGCCTGGGCGACAGAGTGAGACTCTGACTCAAAAACCAAACAAAAACAAAGGCTAAGTTGGGCTCTGTTGGGGCTGTGGCAGATACAGATCTTTCTCCCACAGCCAGGAGGCTGCCAAGGCCAGAGCTGGTGGAAAGAAACCCCTTGCCTGGGAAGAGGCTCCCAGACAGAACCTAGTGCTGGGACATGCTGGAGTTCCTGCCCTTCGATAGACAGACAGGGGCAGGGAAGTTCAGTTGGGAAAACACAGGTCCTGTGCCTGTGCCATACCACCCTACTCTGCAACCTGTACCGGGAAGGTGTGAGGTGTGCCACACACATAGGCTGGGGAGCTATGTATCTCTCTATAGGGATGTCCCATCGTGCCAGCTAGAAAGTGATGAGCTGGAAAACTGCCCCTCCTAAATCCCCTCCCTAAGACACAGGTCTGCCTGCTCTCACCAGGAGGACACCCATCCCTGTGTTTGGTGGGTTAAGCTTAAGAGAGTGGTCAGGAAACATTTGTAAGTTACACACACCTGGAACCAAGCCCCTTTGTGCAGAAGTAGGGGGAAGGAGTCCCAGGACCTCCTCTACTCCCATAACAGCATCTTGGAGAAGACTGCACCAGCCACTTGGTGGGTTTCAACTATTTGACTCCTGGAAAATGGGGAGTGTGGTCTTGATCCCCTCCCTCCCAGAAGACAACTAGGCACCCCGAGCAGCACAGCCTACTCAGCCCCAACAAACTTTGTGTATCTCAGATTAATTTTTTTAAATAGATAATCTTAAGCTCTGTTACACTAGGGACATCCAGCCTTGAATATGTGTGGGCCTATACCATTTTAACATACAAAGGCTCTGGCAAGGCCTGCAGCAAACATATTTATCTGACTTTGTTCAATCTAGCTTTTGCCAACCTGTGTGATCATGGAACCAACTCATCCCAGGAATTCCCCAGAACCATTCTGGTTTTAGCAGTAGAAATTCCACATCCCTGGAGACCCCTCAGTAACAGGCAAACCAGGACAGTTGATTATCCTACATGGAACCCACTTTGGGAAAATTGCTCTGACAAATTATTTCCAAAGCACATTCCACTTAATTCTTCCACCTCTTTCTTAGATGCTTAAAGGAAAGAAATAAAAAACAGGAAATAAAATCAGGCTGAGCGCTGCTGGAAGATTGAGCCAAGCTAAAAGCCCCAAATTGAGGGGGAGGGAATGGCAAAGAAGTAGGGGTGGAATAGGTGGCCGCTTCATTATTGTCAGGAAGGGAGAGTCCCCGGGAGAGGTGGGGGCATCCATCAGAAGCCTTTGTGACCTTTTCCAAGCACTGAGAGATTTCTGGATCCCAAAAAAGCCAAAATAATTCATGAGGCTTATATTTCATTTGGACTTCACAGTTATTTATTGGAAAAACATCTTCTCTAAGAGGAGGGGAAGGAGAGAAAGCCTTTCTCCTCCTCTTCCTCCTCCTCCTCTTCCTCCTCCTCCCTGTCTCCAGGCAGCTTGGCAAAGAGCTGCATTCCATCCCCGTCCCAGGTCCCTGGGGCCCATCTCTCTGACTAGGTCGAGCTCTGTCCCCAGGTCACATCATAAAGAAATCATCCTGGGCTCTTGCAGTCCCTGTCACAGGATGCCTCTAACCTATGCCAAGTCCAGCACTTAGGGGATATGGGGACATTTTGGTTTTTTTATTTTTTTCTTTAGACATATTGGCCTAATTTTTTCAAACTTTCAATTTAGTGTACTCATAGCATAACAATAAGTTGGAAAAAATATCTGATTTTTTAAAACCCACAATTCTCTCCACCCTAACACACTGTGTTCATTTTTCTCTCTTCCTGCTGGCTGCTGTGCATGTACATACATAATTGCTCCAGAGGTGCAAATAGAAGTTTGTATTTTGCTATTTTTAATGAACAGATCCTAAGAAATTCTCCATGTTCCTATTTAGTCTGTATAATTATTTCATAAAATGAGTGCCTACCATTCCAGTTAGAAAATACAGAGTAATTTATCTACCCTTTACCCTAATTTGGACTTTGCCTCTGATTCTAATTTTTCACTCTGTGGCCAGTGTTGTAATGAGCATATGTGTCCATAAAACCTCTCCTCTGTCTGGATGAGTTATTGGCATACATATCTAATAATGAAATTTGGATCAGTTTTTCGGTGGCCTCTCAGACTCATTTTGACAATGACTGCAAACATTCTACAGACAGAAAGACACTGTTTATTATGGTGGCTGGGCCCAAGAGAATACAATGCAAATTTGGGTTTTGTTATTCTTTTAAAAAATTCAGAAGAGCACACAAATCAGATATAAAATTAAGAAAAATTGCCAGATAATATCAGTGGGAATGATAGAGTTAGTACCTCTGAAGATCTTATATATATAAGCAGTGCAAACCTTTTCAGAACTTGGAAAAATAACTAGAGGCTTGCAACAATCCAGGGAACATTTAAAAATATGGTTGAAGCTCAAAAAGAACCATGAGATCTGTGACATTTTAACTTGTACTAACCCATCTCCCTCTCCTCAGCTCTGCAGTAGCCCTGAAAGTCAATACGTGACAATCACAGTGCAAACCAGCAGCCTGGCAGACACTGTAGGGGGCAGACTGCAGTTGGAGCTCCTCTGAAGTCTTAGTCTCAGAGAGCTGTCACCACTCCACTCAGCCTGCTCATTACAGTTCTCTGGCAATTAATTGCTCATCATCACAGCAGCTTGAGGTGGTAATAAAAATGAGGGGGGAAAAAACTTAAAAGGAAAAATGGGGAAAGAAATGTCCAGAAAAGGGCTTTGAAAAACTCCAGCTTGCTGGGCACAGTGGCTCATCCTGTAATCCCAGAAACATCTTGACCCTACAAAAAATAAAAATAAAAATGTTAACCAGGCATTGTGGTACATCCCTGTAGTCCCAGCTACTTGGGAGGCTGAGGTGGGAGCATCACTTGAACCCAGGAGTTCAAGGTGGCAGTGAGCCATGATCATGCCACTGTACTGCAGCCTGGGCAACAGAGTGAAACCCTGATTAAGAGAAAAAAAAGCCAGGCTCAGTGGCTCAGCTTGTAATCCCACACCTTTGGGAGGCTGAGGTGAGTGGATTGCCTGAGCCCGCGGGTTCGAGACCCGCCGGGGCAGGCGAGACCTCATTTCTACAATAAATCAAAAAATTAGGTGGGCGTGGTAGCACGCACCTGTAATTCTGGCTACTTGGAAGGCTGAGGTGGAAGGATCGCTGGAGCCCAGCAGGTCGAGGCTGCGGTGGCCGGGATTGGCCACTGCTCTCCAGTCTGGGCGACAGAGTGAGACTCCAACTCAAAAAAACAAAACAAAAAAAACTCTAACATATTCACAGAAATTGAGAAGGCCCCATGCATGCTTAGAGCTGTCTGTGTGCATGCCTAAGTCTCTGTACATGCCCAGGAAAGACCTGATAAGACCTGAGGTCTCACCACTCACTGAACTTTATGCTCTGTGAGAGCAGAAAGAAGTGAAGTCTTATGCAAAGTTGTAATCTGTTTGCCTAAGAGTTGAAGAATTGCCCCAACGCAGAGATAGAGTCCCTCAGCAATGGCTATGACACTTACTGGTTCAAGGTAGTCAAGAAAGTCTGTATCCAGCTAATTGAACACAGACTTCCATGGTTGCACAGAACAAAGAATACAGAACTAGTTCAAGAAAGTCACTAAACTAGCAGCAACAGCAATCAGCCAGAACAACAAACCCTGAAAAGAAAGAGAATCTAATTTTCAGAGTTGGCATATAATATTATTGAAAATGTTCAATTTTTAACAAAAATTAGGAGGCAAGCAAAGAAACAAGCAAGTATGATTTATACAGGGACATTAGAGCAGTCAATAGAAATTGCTCCTGAGGAAGCCCAGATGTTGGACTTACTAAAGAAATTTACGTTAGCTATTTTAAATGTGTCTAAGGAACTAAAGGAAACCATGTAAAAAGATCTAAAGGAAAATATGAGAACTGTGTCTCACCTAATAGAGAAGATCAATAAAGAAATATAACTTTTTTTAAAAGAACCACATAAACATTTGAGAGTTGAAAAGCATAGTAACTGAAATAGGAGCTTCACTAAAGGAAATCAATAATACACTTGAGCTGGCAGCAGAATCAACAAACTTGAAGATAGGTCAATGAAAATTTTTCAGTCTGAGGGACATAAGTAAAGATGAGGAAAGAAAAAATAAACAGCCTCAAAAGCATAGTAATGTATACATAAAGAGATTCCCTGAAGCAGAGGGGAAGAGAAAAGGGAAGAAAATTAAAAAAAAAAAAAAATAATGGCCAAAACGTCTAAATTTGATGAAAAATCTCTCTATATACATTTAAGAAGTTTCATTAACTCCAAGTAGAATAAATGGAAAGAAATCCAGGAGGATATCCCTTATCAACAGGGGTGCCTGAATGATGCATATTTGTATACCTAACCCTTAACTGTACCCCACAATTTTAAAATAAAAAATATGTTTAAAAAAAGAAAAGAAATCTACACCTAGACACATCACACAAAGATGAACCTTAAGAACAGCAAAAGAGTATCAACTCATCATATATGTGGATCCTCAATAAGATTTACAACTGATTTCTCATCAGAAACCACAGATGCCAGAAGGCATTAAAATAACACACTCAAAGTGATTAAATAAAAAGACTGTCAACCAGAAATTTTATATACACCAAAACTACTATGCAAAAAGGCAGAGAAAAGACATGCTCAGATTAAAAACAAAAACAAAACACCAAAGAGTGTGTCACTTAGCAGTCCTAACCCACAAGAGATAGTAGAGTAAATCCTTTAGGTCAAAATAACAGAACAATACACAATAACATAAATCCATATGGAAAAAATAGAAAGCATCTGTAAAGGCAACTACATTGGTAAATATAAAAGATGGTGCATATGTATCTTTGTTTGGAACACTTTTTTTTCTCCTGATTTTTAAAAACAAAAAGCAGAGTGGTTCTGGTAAGATGGTGATGGCAAGGGGAACTTGTGAGATTCTCTGAACTTGAGTTCCCAAAAAGACTCTTACTTTATTTCCCCCATCCCCCAGCCCACCACCAGTCATGCTGGTCTGAGGCACGGGGACCTTCGGTCCCACGCAGGGCCAGATATTGCAGCCCCCAGTGCTGCTGTTCCACCATACGTGACTCCTACCTGCGTGGGAGTCTCGGGTCTCGGCCCCCTCCCTGGCTACATCGTCTGTTGCCCAGCACCCAGCACAACATACCTAGGTTGAAACAAGAAGAAATTGAGACACTAAATAGATGAATAACAATCAAGGAAATTGACTACATAATAAGAAAACTACCTACAAAAAAAAAAGCCCTGGTCCAGATGGCTTTCCATCAGAATTCTACAAGACATTTAAGGAGGAGCTGATACCAATCCTACTAAAGGTATTCCAGGCAATTGAAAAAATGGAACTCTCCCCAAATCATTTTATGAAGCCAACATCACATTGATACCCAAGCCAGGTAAAGATCCAACAAAGAAAGAGAACTACAGGCCAATATCTTTGATGAACATAGATGCTAAAATTCTCAACAAGATCCTAGCAAACTGGATTCAACAATACATCTCAAAAATCATCCATAATTAGGCTTCATACCTGGCTTCATACCTGGGATGCAAGGCTGGTTCAACATTCGTAAAACCATAAATGTAATTAAATACATCAACAGATGTCAAAACAAAAACCACATGATTATATCATTAGATACAGAGAAAGCTTTTGATAAAATCCAGCACCCCTTCTTGATAAAACCCTTGAACATCTAGGGATACAGGGAACATACCTCAAAATAGTAAAAGCCGTCTACAAGAAACCCACAGCCAGCATGCTCCTAAACAGACAAAAATTGGAACCATTTCCCCTGAAAACTGGAACAAGACAAGGATGTCCACTCTCACCCCTCCTGTTCAACATAGTATTGGAGTCCTAGCTCGAGCAATCAGAGAAGAGAAGGCAATCAGAGGTACCCAAAAGGAAAAGAGGAAGTCAAGTTATCTCTCTTTGCAGACAATATGATTGTGTACCTTGAAAACCCAAGAGAACCTGTCAAAAACCTCCTTACATTGATAAAGGCCTTTGGCAAAGTCTCAGTATACAAAATAAATGTACAAAAGACAATCGCATTTCTTTACACCAATGATAAACAAACAGAAACCCAAATAAAAACCACAATTCCATTCACAATAGCCACACAAAAAAAGAAATACCTTGGCATCTTCCTAACTAGAGACGTGAAAGACCTTTACAATGAAAACTACAAAACACTGCTCAAAGAAATCAAAGATGACACAAACAAGTAGAAAAATATCCCATGCTCATGGATTGGAAGAATCAACATTGTGAAGGTGTCCATCTTACCTAAGGCAATCTACAAATTTAATGCAATACCCATCAAATTACTAGCAACATTCTTCTCAGACCTAGAAAAAACAACACAGGAATTCATATGGAAACACAAACGTCCAAGAATAGCCAGAACAATCCTCAAAAAAAAAAAAAACAAAGCAGGTGGTATCACATTACCAGACTTCAAACTTTACTATAAAGCTACAATCATCAAAATGGCTTGGTATTGGTATAGGAACAGGCATATAGATCAATGGAATAGAATTGAGATTCCAGAAGTAAAACCTCAATTTTTCAACCAACTCATCTTCAACAAAGGCTCCACCACCTATCACTGGGGAGAGGAGAACCTATTCAGTAAATGGTGCTAGGAAAACTGGCTGATCACATGCAGGAGATTGAAACAGGACCCCTATCTATCCCCATACACAAAAATTAACTCCAAATGGATCAGAGACCTAAATGTAAAACCTCAAACCATAAGAACCTTAGAAAATGAAGGAAATCGGAACTGGAAATCGGAACTGGCATCCAATTCCTGAACAAAACCCAAAACCCACAGGTCATAAGAGAGAAGATAGACGAGTGGGACCTTATTAAACTGACAAGCCTCTGCAAAGCCAAAGAAACCATCAAGAGAGCAGGGAGACAGTCTACAAACTGGGAAAAAGTATTTGCCAACACCAGATCTGACAAAGGCTTAACATCTTGGATCTACAAGGAACTCAAATGCGCTGAAAAGAAAAAAGCAAACAACCCTGTTATAAAATGCACAAAAGATATGAACAGACACTTTACAAAGGAAGACATCCGAGCAGCCAACAGACACATGAAGAAATGTTCAACCTCACTAATCATCAGGGAGATGCAAATCAAAACTACATGGAGATACCACCTAACTCCAGTCAGAATGGCAATTATCAACAACTCAAAAAATAACAGCTGCTGGAGAGGGTGTGACGAAAAGGGAACACTTCTACACTGTTGATGGAAGTGTAAACTAGTGCAACCTCTGTGGAAAGCAGTGTGGCGATTCCTAAAAGCTCTAAATATCAGCCTCCCATATGACCCCACAATCCCCCTACTGGGAATATATCCTGAAGAATTCAAATCACTCTATAAAAAAGATACTTGCACACATACGTTTATCGCAGCATTGCTCACAATAGCAAGAACCTGGAAGCAACCATGCTGTCCATCAAAAGAGGACTGGATTTTTAAAATGTGGTACATATACACGATGGAATATTACACAGCCATAAAAAAGAACAAAATCATGAATTTCGCAGCAACCTGGATGGAACTAGAGTCTATAATACTGAGTGACCTCTCACAGAAACAAAGATCCGAGTATCACATGTTCTCACTCATATAGTGGACCTTAAACATCCAATGTAATACTATAAGAAAATGACAGTAGTGGGAAACTATGGGGGGGAGGGAGATGGGATTAACGGTAGTAAATATCTGTCTGGGGACGGGGAAACACCTCTTATCAACAAGGGTGCCTGAACAAAACGTATTTGTATACCCAAACCTTAACTGTACCCCACAATATCATAATAAAAAATATTGATTATAAAAAAACAGTTGTTATATAAAGTATGAATTTGTGTTGATGGGTTTCACTGCATAAATATGTAATTTATATGACAATAATAGCACAAAGGAAGTAGAAAGTAATGGTACTAATTTGGAACTAAATTTTGTAAACTATTAAAATTATGAGACCAGGTGTGCTGGCTTATGCCTATAATCCCAGCAAGGTGAGGGGATTGCCTGAAGCCACAGGTTCAAGACCAGCCTGGACAACTTGGCGAGATCTCATCTCTACAATAAATCAAAAACTTAGCCAGGCATGATGGCGCGTGCCTGTAGTTCCAGCTACATGGAAGGCTGAGGCAGAAAGTTCACCTGAGCCCAGCAGATTGAGGTTATGGTGGCCATGAGCATGCCACTGCACTCCAGCCCAGGTGACAGAGTGAGAGACTCCAACTGAAAAAAATAAAATAAAATAACATTTGTAGTCATTCGAACTATATTGATAGAAAATATCTCAAAAAATATATAGTAAAATAGGTTGGGCATGATGACTCACACTTGTAATCCCAGCACTTTGAGAGGATGGGGTGGTAGGATTGTTTGAGTCCAGGAGTTTGAGACCTCCCTGGGCAACATAGCAAAACCTTATATCTACCAAAAAAACATGCAAAAATCAGTCAAGTGTGGTGGCATATGCTGTAGTCCCAGCTACTTGGGATGCTGAGGTGGAAGGATCACCTGAGTCCAGGAGGTCAAGGCTGTGGTGAACCTTGATGTGTCACTGCACTCCGGCCTAGGTGACAGAGAGAGACCCCAACTCAAATAGATAGTTAGGTCGATAAGTAGATAGATGGAGGGAAGGATAGGATAGATAGATAGATAGATAGATAGATAGATAGATAGATAGATAGATAGATAGGTAATCAATATTATCTATATATGGGACAACTGGATAGTCACATGCAAAAGGATGAAGCTGTACCCCTACTTCACAGCATATACAGAAATTAACTAAAAATGAATTAACCTAAACGTAAGAGCTAAAACTGTGAAATATTTAGAGGACAATAGATTTTAATCTTTACGACATTGGATTAGACAATGGTTTCTTAGATATGACACCAAAAGTATGAGCAACCAAAGAAAACAGTAGATAAATTGAACTTTGTCAAAATTAAAAACTTATGTGACTTAAAGCACACTATCAAGAAAGTGAAAAGGCCACCCACAGAATTGAGAAAATCTTAGCAAATCATATATCTGTCAATAGACTAGTATCTAGAATATATAAGGAACTCTTACAATTCAACAATAAAAAAGATGAATAACTCAATTTAAAAATGAGTAAAAGATATGAATATATATTTCTCCAAAGAAAATATGCAAGTGAGTAATACATACATAAAAAGATGTTCAACGTCATAAAACATTAGGGAAATATAAATCAAAATAATGAGATGAAATACCACACCTACTAGGATGGCTATATCAAAAAGATGGACAATAACAAATGTTGACAAGTATATGGAGAAATTTAATCTTTATACATTGCTGGTGGGAATATAAAATGCTGCAGGCATTTAGAAAATAATTTGGAAGTTCTTCAAAGAGTTAAACATAGAATTACCATACGACCCATGAAATTCCGTTCATAGATATATAACTAAAGGAGGTTCAAGTATATGAATATACAAAGACTTTGTACATATATATTAATAGAACATTATTCATAATACCCAAACAGTGAATAATACCTATATGTTCATAACAGCATCATTCATAACAGCCAAACAACACAACTATCCAACAGTTGATGAATGGATAAACAAATTGTGGTATATCCATACAATGAATTATTGCTCAATCACAAAAAAAGAAGTACAAATGTATGCTTCAACATCAATGAACCTTGAAAACATTATAATAAATGAATTAAACCATACATAAAAGACTACATAGGGTATGATTCCATTTATATGAAATAGACAGAATAGGAAAATCCATAAAGACAAAAATTAGATTAGTGGTTGCCAGGGGCTGGGAGCTGGTGGGGATGGGTGTGACTGCTACTGGGTATAAGGTTTCTTTTGGAGTGATGAGAATGTTCTAGAATTAGGTAGTGGTGGTGGTTGCACAACATTGTGAATATACTCAAAGTCACAGAAGTGTATATTTTAGTGGATGAAAACATTATATACAGTATTATGGCACTTTGGTAAAAAATGTACTTATGTATTATATATATTTAGAAAAAGATCTGAAAGGAAATAAACTATTTACAGCAGTAATTTCTAGGTGATGGAGATGTATTGTTTCTACTTACTTATTTTTTAATTTTCCAGAAAGAAAATACACTGCTTTGTGAAAAAGATCATATATAATTAAAACAAAGAAAACATGAAAAATTGCAAAGATAATTTCTATGTATCCAAGAAATAGAACTTCAGTCTCTGGAAGATTTTTCTATTTATAATCTCCTCCTGTCCACCCACCCTTAAGGCTGGCCACTGTCCACATTTTTATAATGACCATTCCAAGCTTTCCTTTGTTCAAATGCACCCTTGCATTTATCCCCAAACATGTATAGTCTATCCTAGATTTGAAGTTTTTTTTTTTTTAATTTACATTAGAGGAATTGTGCCATGTATAGTTTTTGGATCTTGTGTCTTTAGTCCATCATGTTTGTGAGATTTCACTATATTGTTGCCTCTGATTATAGTTCTTTAAGTTTCATTTTTTACTATCATTAGCTGAATAAATATACCATAATATAGCTATTTATGGTGTGTTGAAGGACAGTTGGGATGATTATGGGGAGTGGTGTTGTGAAGATTCTGGAACATCGTCCTAATACTCATGGGCACAAATCTCACTAGGGCATATAGGGAGCTTTCTTTTTCTTTTTCTTTTTTTTTTTAATGTATAAGCAAAATTTTATTTATTTATATTTTAATCATATTTTTTATTTTAAAATTGTGGGGGTACAGTTAAGGGTTAAGTATACAAATATGCATTGTTCAGGCACCCTTGTTGATAAGGGGTGTCTCTCTGTCCCCAGACAGATATTGACTACCATTAATCCCACCTCCCCTCCACATAGTTTCATTGTCAATCCTTTTCTTATAGTATTATGATAGATATTCAAGGTCTACTATATTAGTGAGAACATGTGATACTCAGATCTTTTTTTCTGTGAGAGATCACTATTATAGATTCCAGTTCCATCTAGGTTGCTGCGAAATTCATGATTTTGTTCTTTTTTTATGGCTGCGTAGTATTCCATCGTGTATATGTACCACATTTTAAAAATCCAGTCCTCTTTTGATGGACAGCATGGTTGCTTCCAGGTTCTTGCTATTGTGAACAATGCTGCGATAAACATATGTGTGCAGGTATCTTTTTTATAGAGTGATTTGAGTTCTTCAGGGTATATTCCCAGTAGGGGGATTACAGGGCCATATGGGAGGTCGATATTTAGAGCTTTTAGGAATCGCCACACTGCTTTCCACAGAGGATGCACTAGTTTACACTCCCATCAACAGTGTAGAAGTGTTCCCTTTTCACCACACCCTCTTCAGCAACTGTTTTTTTGAGTTATTGATAATTGCCATTCTGACTGGAGTTAGGTGCTATCTCAGTATAGTTTTAATTTGCATCTCCTTGATGATTAGTGAGGTTGAACATTTCTTCATGTGTCTATTGACCACTCAGATGTCTTCCTTTGAGAAGTGTCTGTTCATATCTTTTGCCCACTTTGTAATGGGGTTGTTTGTTTTTTTCTTTTCAGCACGTTTGAGTTCCTTGTAGATCCAAGATGTTAGGCCTTTGTCAGACCTGAAGTTAAGGTCACACTTTTCTAAAGTGATTGAAACAATTAATACTCCTGTATATGAGTCCCATTTGGGCAGCATTCTCAGCAACATTCTCCATTGTCATGCTTTTCTAGTTTCACCAATTTGGTAGATGTGTGATGGTATCTCATTGTGATTTAATTTGCATTTCTCCAACCACTGATGATGTGGAGCATATTTTCATTAGCTTATCGGCCATTTGGGAGTCTTGTTTTATGAAACCCCTCTTACATTTCTTTCCCATTTTTGTGTACCGAATCCTCTGCTGTGATGTGAGGTCAGGTCTCTTTAGTTACTAAGGCTATGTAACAAATTACCTCATAACTTTGTGGTGTAAAACAACCACATATGATACTCACAGGATTTGTGGGTGAGCAGTTCAGAAAGGGGACATTAGTGAGGGTTTTGTTTGTTTATCATTTGTAAGAAGTTCTGCAATGACTGGGTTCTGAGGAACTTTCAAAGGCTGAGAACTGGAACCATCACATCCACTCACATATCTGGCATTTGATGCTGCCAATCAGCGAGAGAACAATTTCCCTTCACACAGGGTGGAGGTTTCTCCATGTGGGCTAGTTTTAAACTTCTCAGTGTGATGGCTGGGTTTAAAGGGCAAACATCCTGAGAGATGGACAGAGAGGGAGAGGGAAGTGGGGGGAGTGTATATATATATATATATATATATATATATATATATATATAAGAGAGAGAGAGAGAGAGAGAGAGAGAGAGAGAGAGAATGAACCAAGTGGAAGCTGTATTGCCTTTTTACTAGCCTCAGTAGTCACTTCTGCACATGCTGTTGGTCAAGGTTATTTGTAAAGGTCTGCTCTGGTTCAAGGGGACATTGACCCAGCTCTGGATGGAGAAGTGTCAATGTTACCTTGAAAGCAGAGCATGTAGGATAACATATAGGTGCAGCCATCTTTGAAAAATATAATTCACCATGGCATCTGTTTTCATTTTTCCATATGGATATCCAATTTTCCCAGGACTACTTTCTCATTGATCTGAAATGCCACTTCTTGCATATATCAAGGTTGTAGATATAGGGGGTTCTGTTTTGAGACATTGCTTTTGTTCTATTGTTCTATCAGCCCATTCTTAGGCCAGTATCATATTTTCTTAGTTATTATAGTATCATAATAAGTATAGATGTCTCCTGAGTCAAGTACCCATTAAGGAATTCTTTTTTAAAAATGTCTTTCTGTCGGGCTCGGTGGCTCAGCCTGTAATCCCGCGCCTTTGGGAGGCTGAGGTGAGTGAATTGCCTGAGCCTGCGGGTTTGAGACCCGCCTGGGCAGCGAGACCTCATCTCTATAATAAATCAAAAAAAAAAAAATCAGCTGGGCGTGGTGGCGCATGCCTGTAATTCCGGCTACTCGGAAGGCTGAGGCGGAAGGATCGCTGGAGCCCAGCAGGCCGAGGCTGCGGTGGCCGGGAGCGGCCACTGCACTCCAGTCTGGGCGACAGAGTGAGACTCCAACTCAAAAAAATAAAAATATAAATGTCTTTCTATTTGTTTCTGGAACATAGAAATGTAACTGGGCCAGGTGCGGCAGCTCATGCTTGTAATCCCAGTACTTTGGGAGGCTAAAGTGGGAATATTGCCTGAGCCCAGGAGTTTGAGACCAGCCAGGGCAACTTAGTGAAAACTCATCCCTACAAAAAAATACAAAAATTATCTGGGCATGGTGGCACACTCCTGTAGTCCCAGCTACACTGAAGGATCACCTGAGCCCAGGAGGTCAGGGCGGCAGTAAGTTGTGATCAAACCACTGCATTCCAGACTGGGTGACAGAGTAAGACCTTGACTAAAAAAAAAATTAATTAATTAATTAATTTTGGCATATTAATTTTGTATCTAGCAATTTTATTTTCTTACTAATTCTAATAAATTTATCTTAGATTATTTTGTTTGTTCTTAGGAGCACAATCATATCTGTGAATAGTGATGGTTTTGTCTTCTGATTTCCAAATCTTCTATTACTTTTCTTACTTCTTGCTTTACTGCATTGGCTAGGCCCTCCAGCACAATGTTGACCAGTAGTGAAGGGAGAGAGTATTTTTGCCATCTTGATCTTAAAGAAGACATTTTTCTTTGTTCATCATTAAGAATGATTTAAATGTAGATTTTCTAACCTATCATGTTAAATTAAGTTCCCTTCTGTTCCTAGTTTGCCAAGAGTTTTAGCATGAAGACATGAAGGGATGGTGGGTTTTACTAAATTTGTTTTCTAGACTATAGTCTGGTTATATTGTCTCTTAATTTTCCAATTAATTTTCTATGTTAAAGCAACATTGGCTTCTTGAGATACACCTAACTTGGTATTCCCTTTTGGAACAGTGGCTCTTAATGAAACTGTCCACTGGCTTAACATCTCTTCTTGGGTCCTTCCTCAATGTCCTCAACCTGCCTGAGGATGCTACAGGAGATGCCTCCATGTATTGGTCAGGGTTCTGCAAGAAACAGAACCATAAGACGTGCATGTGTCTCAGAACATATATTTCTGTCTTAGTGTGTGCATATGTACATGTATATACAAAGAAATTTACTATAAGGAATTGGTTCCTGTGATTATGAAGGATGACAACTCCCAAGATCTCCAGGATGAATCAGCAAACCAGAGACCCAGGAGAGTTCATGGTTTACTTCCAGTCTGAGTCTGAAGGCCTTAGAACCAAGAGAACTGATGCTTCAGTTCAAGTCCAAAGGTGGGGAAAAACAATGTCCTGATTAAAAGCAGTCAGGCAGAAGGAGTTCCCTTTTACTAAAGGAAGGGGTTAACATTTTATTATTTTCATAGCAGGACTTTAACTGATTGGATAAGATCCATCCACATTAGGGAGATCCAATCTGCTTATTCAGTCTATCCATTTCCATGAAAATCTCACCCAAAACACCCTTACAGAAACACTTAGCATAATGTATGACTAAATATCTGGGTACCCCATAGTCCAGTTTAGTTGATGCACAAAATTCACCATCACTCTCAGGATGGTCATTTTTACTGCAATTCCTTTTTGACCTGTCAACTCTGCTCTTAGATGAGCCAAAGAATACTACTCTTCACAGCTAATGCACTTCCATTGCCTCAGAGAACTTTCTCCTGTGAAAACAAAGACCACCCAAACAAGAACAAGCACTGCTTATTCACTCAGAGCTTGCTAAGGCAGGAGAGGGAGCCACTGTCACTTGGCCACTTGGCAAAGACTCAGAGGCAGGGAGAGGAGTGGGGAATCTTCATAGTAGAGAAAGGGTTGGCTTGGGTATCCCCCAGGTTGGAGGATGTTGGCTGGGGGAGCAGCTCACTAGGAGTGAGGTTCTTGTGTGATTGGTCATGGGCATATTCGGCTTTCTCCAGTAGTTCTAAGTTGGAAGCAGGAACAAAAATCAGAGAGGTTGTCACTTACATTGCGCCCTGGCCATTTGGGGCCAATTGTTACTGAGGTTCTTGTTTGGCTTCCTGGGCAGGTTGCCAGAGGTGGTCTGACTTCCTACACATCTCATAGATAGCAGACTAGCTACTGGCAGAGATGGGTGGGTTTCCTGGGCTGGTTGCTCCAGGTCGTGGATCAGAGTTCCATTTTTATCCATGGATTGACCAGTGTCCATTTGTATAGTTAGCCTCTCACTCCTCGGCAGGTAACTAAAGAAAACAGCAAGCCCACTTGGCTTCTGACCTGGCTTGTCTGCTTCAAGCTGTAAAATTAAGTCAGGATCAGGTACTCAACTCTGCAACGAGTAAGGTAGTTATTAAATGATCCAGATGTGTTTAAATGTTTTTCACCTAATTACAAGAAAGAGTCTTGTCTGAGAGTGATTTGAAGAATGGATCTTTTTTTTTTTTTACTTGTTTATTTATTTAGGGAAATATTTATTTAGGGAAAATTATTTTTAAATAATGTTGATCAAAGTTTGAGAAAAGTAAACATTCAGAGTCTCTCATTTGATTGAAGTAAGCTTTATGGTGGTATATCTATATTATGACACAAACAGTCACTTTTGCGGGGGTGGGAAATATGCTTTTCTTAAGAACAAAAGTAAAAGAACCAAGAGACTGGCACAACTCAGGTAAATGCGCATGTGCTTAGCCATAATCTTTAAAAATGCAGATTTTGTTTTGTACAATACAGCTTTCATCTTTTGTTCCTTTCTAAACATCACACCGCCTTTGAGTTCATTTGTGTTAGCTTTCGTTGAAGTTTCCTGGAGTGTATCAGCCCACGAAGCTCCCTCCGGGACTCCTCAAGGGTACCTCTAGAGCAGTAATCAGGGATAAGCTTAATTAGAGAGTGGGACACCCAGAAAAACTTCCAGAAAGGGCAACTTCATCCCTTCTTATGACAAAATAAACACATTTCCAAAAGGGGCCTTTCCTTTAATTAAATCCTTGGCGACGTGGCCTCTGCCTGGGAGGTATTTCTGCATATTTGTGTTTAAGAAGATGTATGAACATAGAGGTGATGTCACATTTGGAATGATGAGTGTTTATAAGACCAAGTTTATGAGTTTACTACCCCACAAGTCAGCCATCTTCATACCAGAAAGAGACAAAGTCAGCGTCCAAGCACTGGCCTTCCCAGATCCAGTCATCTCATAAAAACAGGCAAAGTGGGCCCCAGGAGAAACACAAACCCCAGCGGCGCTGGACCCAGAGACTGAGCAGGAATGTGTGCAATTCAGGCCACCCGTCCGTGACCTATAGGCTTCAGGCTCCACCTTGGAGTTAGGGCCCTGAGAGTTTGAGCATTTGCCTAGACGCTAACCACGATAGATGAATACACCTCTGGTCGCTGCATTCAAAGCCCAAGAGGTCCCTTCAGGGGTGGAATACTGGGTCTACTGGGGCACCGGCATTACAATGGCATAAACCTGGAGATAGGATTCCTGAAAGTTCACAAGGGGCTTTTTATGGGAGCACAGCAGTGTTCATGATGGTGCTGTCACTCCCAGATGATCCTATTTTGCTGAACGTGCATTCAAGGGACGACATGTTTTTTGTCAAATATGAGTCTTCTAATTTAACCCTCTCCCCTGCACTTCTATCAGATGTCAGCACTGGTCCTTGCAGAAGCCACACTCCCAAGGCTCCTGTTTGTGTTTGTCTTGGAGAGCAGTCCTCATGTGGCCTTCAAGAGTATCCACCAAGTTTACCTGTGTCACACCGTGGGAAGACCTCCATCCCTGACAAAAAAGCTCACTGAGACAAACCAGTCCCTTCACCTGTTAGCTAGAGGGCCCCTCCACCTGTGATGGCATGATGGATCTGGCAGTCTCCATGGGGCTTCCCTCTGGGTGGCCTCCAGCATGTGTAAGGCTGCCCACATACCTGCATGGGACTCCAGCCCCATGGTGCCAGGAGGGCAACTCTCCTGGGATGCTGTAGGGCCCGGGTCCAGTTGCATGCTTGCACACTGGGGACCCTCACCCACCTCTCTACCACCCCTAATCTTCTTCAGCTCCTGGGCCTCCGCTTCCCAGTAAGAGCAGCAGGCACTGGTGATGCCCACACATTTCACACCCAAACAGTACAGCAAATTTTTGACCCCAGAACAAGGTGGTCTCTGTACCACAGGTGGTGGGAGGTGCAGGTTCTGGGGTTTTGACATCTGTGTGCTGGGTCCATGCCCTGCTGGGCCCTGGATCCGTACCTTCACCTTGGCACAGGGCTGCCCTGCCAACCGTCCCACTCACTGGGAACCAGACCCCAGTCTAACTCCCCAGAAAAACTGGTAGGGCCTCCTGGGCTCGCCTGCACTGCACCTCTGAGTTCAGCTTCCCCAAGCGACATGCTCAGGTACTGGTAATCAGGTACCCTCTCAGTGATCCAGAGTGTACTCAGGTCACCTTCTTTCAGATTGTCACCCAAAACCCCCAAATTCAAAGCCATCCAGACCATTTGAGAATCCAGGCTCACTCTCCCTGTCTGAGGGCTCCAAGCTCTGACAGGGTCAGGACCCAGTGGGTCAAACAGGGCCTGCCCTGCCTCTGAGGAGACCACCCCTCATCTGCCTGGTTCAGGGTGGAGGTCAAAGGGCAGGCAGAGACCACACAGAATAGCTGACCTCGAGGTACATTGTGACCCCGACCCTGTGAAATGTGTTGGTTCTTTAAATGAGAGAAGAACATAAATATCACAAAATAATAATGCCTTTCTCACCAACCAATATCCACCCCCCAGCTCACCCCACCCCAGCATCCTCAAGTGAGGGGAGAGACAGGGCACACCATTGACACATAAATTTGAAAACACAAAAAACAAAGTAAGGCTGATTTCTTAGCATGTTGAGTGGAGAGAGGGTCAAAACCAAACAAAAAAACCCAAACAAAATGGATTTCGCAACTGAAGGAGGAAGGAGCTTTGTAAGTACCCGATGAGAATCTAATTAGAGACTTCAACTGGAGTTTTGCAAATGAATTATTTACAATTCTTCAGAGGGAAATGATTATAATAATAACGTTTACAATGCCAAAATTAAGCTTATTATGCTCTTTTCCTCTGCCCCAGAAATCCTCTGAGGTCTGTCATCAAGCAAAATGCATGAAGGAGTGAGACAAGCCTCCTCCCTCCGGGCAGCCCCCATGGGCTGTCTGTGGCCCTCTTTTAGCCCACAGAGTCAGCCAGTGTGGTGCACTGAGCGTTTAAAAGGGAAAGCTATTCAACCTCCTCTATGTCCTTCCTTCCTTTGTTTTTCTCTTGTGATTTGAGGATGCCCTAAGTCAGCACTTGAGAAGTCATAGAGACTCAAAGAAGAAACCAAAGCATCTACTCCTACTGCAGGCAGACCCTGGAAACTCCAATTTTTTCCCCACTGGACATTTTAATAAATTTTAATAGAAACTTTTAGACCAAGCAGGCAAAAATATTGAGAAGACATGGGTATTTGAACAACATGAGGAACTATCTTCATTGTTTTCTTTTTAAAAAATTTTATTTTATTTGACAGGTGTGGGGTACAATTCAGGATTAGGTATACAAGTGTACATCAGATAGGTAAAGTTTGGGCCTCTCTTTGGTCCCCACTTTGCCTGGTTTGAGATCAGGTATCCTTATTGATGTTGCATCCTCCCACCCCTCAACCCTGGCAGTATACTGCTACTGCCAATCCCTTCCTTATAGTATTATGGTAATGTTCAGGGTCCACTTATGAGAGAAATCATACTCTGTTCTTTGTTTCTGTGATAGATCACTGAGCATTATAGACTCTAAATCCATCCAAGTTGTTATGAAGTCCATATGTTTGTCCTTTATGGCTGCATAATATTCCATCATGTATATGTACCACATTTTTTAAATCCAGTCCAGTTTTGATGGGCAGAATGGTTGGTTCCATGTTTTTGTTATTGTGAATAGTGTTGCAATAAACATGCGTGTGCAGGGATCTTTTTTATAGAATTATCTGAATTCCTCTGGGTATATTCCCAGTAGGGAGATCACTGGGTCAGATGGAAGGTCAATTTCTAGTTCTTTTAGGAATCGCCACACTGTTTTCCATAGAGGTTGAACAAATTTGCATTCCCACCAGCAGTGTAGAAGTGTGGAAATACCAAATTTAATATAAAATACTTGGACATATAGTGAGAGGAGGGGAACAGCTGTTATGAAAAAGCAGTCAGAAGCTGAGGGGAATTTGCTGCTGTCTCCTCGGCACGTGACACTGGGATTGGAAACTAAGGGTCCGTCAGTTGAGGAGGTATTCACTGCAAAGTCAGCAAATTGCAGGGCTTGGAGTGGTTGGTTAATCCAATTCCCACAGACACCTCCCACAGGGGTGCAAAAGGGCACACTCTGCCCTCTCTGCAGTAGTAACAAGACCCCTCAACCTCACTCTGGGTCCCACAAGACTGTCCTTTGATTTTATTATTTTTCTCCTTGACATGGGCCAGGCTTCTTCCCAGCTCTTCCAGGACTCACTTGCAGTGGGGCTGACTCTCTACAGGCTATCAGTCACCTTGGTGGCCGAATCCGGTCATTGTACCTGAGTCCTCATCCCAATTTCACACCACTCCTATAGAGGACTAAATGGTGGCTCCCCCACAAAAGATAGGCCCGTGTCCCAAACCTGTGGGAGTTTCCTTTTTTGGAAAAAATGGCCTTTACCGGTGTAATTAAGAACCTCCAGATAAGATCATCCTGGGTTATGTGGGTGGATCCCAAATATTCACTGAGAGATGTCCTTATGAGAGACAGGAGAGGAGGAGACACAGGAAGAAGAAGAAAATGCCACACAAAGATGGAGTCAGAGATGCGAGAGATGCTGCCCCAAACCAGGCATGGCTGAGGCCACCAGAAACTGGGAGAGGCAAAGAGGATTCTCCACTAGAACCTTGGAGGAAGCATGGTCCTGTCCCACCTTGGTTTTGGATTTCCAGCCTCCAGAACTGTGAGAGAATAGGTTTCTGTTGGTTGAGGCACTCGGATTGTGGTAATCCGTTGTGGCAGCCCAAGTCCCATCAGCCTTCCCCAGTGATCCCTTCTCTGTCCGTATCTCCCACTGCCTTACCTCTCCTCTAATGACAGCAGTGGATGGTCATGTCCTATCTCTCTTAACCAATCTGTAAATGGGTGCTTGTTTGGGATGGCCTCTGGCTGCAAGTAATGGAATCCAGCTGCACTCAGTGTCGGCTCAGAGCAACTTTGACAGGCTCACAACCCCATGGAAGGCAGGGAGGCCCATAGCTGGAGATGCAGGGTTCTCTCACCAGCTCCAGACAGAGAATGTGAGAGGGCTTAGAGGGGCCTGTCTGGGTCAGGTGTGCTGCTATGTCCCATCCCTGGGACAGTGAGACGGGACAGTATAGATGGCTTCATCTTAGACCAGATAGTGCAGATAACTTTGAGCTACTGAGGAAGAAGAGTAGCAAAGACATGGTGGGAGGCAGGGGAACTTGCAAGTCAGTTGCCTCCCCTGGCATGTGTCCACCCCAGGGTCAGGCCCAGGTCCAGTCCTCTTCCCCGCTTCCTTGTTCTTTCCCTCTCTTTCTCTTCAGAGTTACTCTCACATGGCAAACTCCTCTTCCAAGGCCACTTTCTACCAATCCACCACCAGTCTCATATACCTGGTCTCCCCTAACTCTGTTCACCTGGTCAGGACCCAGGTTAACCTTCCTTGGATCGGACTTGACCATTTCTCTCTCTCTCCCCTTCACACCTGGATCTTGCTCTTAAGCATAGGTAATGGACATTCTGACTTCGGGGGGGTCGAATTTCTCTGGCTCTCACCATTCCATCTCTCTTTGTTGAATTGCCTCCACTGACCTGAGGGGGAAAGACACACCCACCTTATCTCCCCACCCCTCCCCAGGCCTCTATGAACTGCTTTTCCTAGTTGGCCACTGTCTTCACATTTCTCTTTGCAATAGTGTCCCCTTTGAGAGAAGGGGATAGATTGTAGCCCATGTGTCTGAAAAACCTGTGACTCAAAATATATGTTACCTTGCCCAGAAGCTATGGGAAGTAACTGGGGAGTAACAAGTGTGAGGACCTCATAGTGCTTGGACACAACTGTATGGTAAGGCCCAGAAAACAGTGTCCCCATGAAATGGTATTTATAGGATGACCACGAATGCATATAAGTTGTGAACTCATGTTGATCAGGGACTAATAGAAACCAGGAAAACGCTTCAGTGAGGATTTTCCATTTTTAATTCCTATTAGTGTTACAATGGTGTTTGAACAAAAATAAAAATAAGGGTTAACTCGTTTGTCTTCTGGCTGTCTAATTCTGAGCTGGTGGGCATGGCTCTCTCATATATCAACAGTGAACAACTTGGCACAGGTGGATTTTGTGTTTGTTTGTTTGCTTGTTTGTTTGGTTTTTTTTTTAAAGATACAAACCTACAGCTTGTCAGAGGATAACCCAGAAAACTGGCATTAATGCTGGAAATCATACTGGCAGGAAGAGAGTGGGATTGGCCAGGCGTGGTGGCTCACGCCTATAATCCTAGCACTGTGGGAGGCCAAGGTGAGAGCATTTCTTGAGTCCATGGGTTTGAGACCAGCCTGGGCAACTTGGTGAGACTTCATCTCCACAACAAATCAAGAAAAATTAGCCAGGCATGGTAGCACATGCCTGTAGTTCCAGCTACATGGAAGGCTAAGGTGGAAGGATCACCTGAGTCCAGCAAGTCGAGGCTGCAGTGGTCGTGAGTATTCCACTGCCCTCTAGCCTGGGTGACAGAGTGAGACTCCAACTCAAAAAAAAAGTGTTGGATCAGCAGCGACAACTGGGCCTACATCTGCAGGGAACCAGCATGGGAGTACCTCAGTTATTCTGGAATTATCTGTGGTGCAGAAGTGTTCTAAGTAACTTGGTATCTGTCACTCTCAGCATCAAACCTTTGAAGCATTTTGGTAGAAATCTTCCTGTTAAAATGGATTACCCACTTCTCCAGCTGCTTAAGGGAAGTACACTAAACAGTAACATTTTTTCTATGGATTCAAGATCATTGACATGAGCACATGACCTCTCTTGAACTGAGACCTGTCACTATGGCCCCGGCACCAATGGAAAGGGATTTATAGAAGACCTCAGAGATGAGGTCCTCTGACAGAGGGTTTTTAAATTATTTTCCATCTGAAATAATATGGCAAAACTATGATGTTTGTTGAAACTGGCTGATAAATCCATAGTAGTCTGTAATATTCTCTACTTTGGAAATGTTACCAAAATACCAGGGGTTCAGTTGTGGTCTTGTTGCTTGCTGCACAGAAAGTCAATCACTGAGACAACAAGTATTCCCAGGGAAGAAGGCTTTTTATTCAGGTGATGTCAGTCAAAAAGAATGAGAGATTCCTTCTCAAATCTGTCTCCCCATCTCTCTGAAGTCAGGGATCCACACAGTGGGGCAGGAATGTAGAAAAGAGGAATTAGGGAAGGGTAAGGAAGAAGAATTGGTAAACAGGAGAAGTCTGGCATCTCATTGTCTAGATGTGGTGATCTGGTGAATTTTAGTACCTTGACACTATAGGCCTGAGGTTTGGTTTCCTAAGAAAGGAACTCAGATAAGACAAATGTAAGTTTCAAGCTTTAAGACTGGGAGGGTTAATTTCTATGTTTATTGTTTTAAAAAAACTGTAAATATTAGTTCTATGGGAAAGTTGGGACAGTTTCAGAAATTTCCATGACAAATTTTTACAATTTTTTCCCCTGTTTTATGTAGTTTTTCCTGCTTTCTAAGAAAAATAGCGATGTCAGGCTGGACAGATGTCATTCCCTGCTGTTTCTAGCATACCCATCTTCTAACCCACTGCCTCTCATCAACTAGGCCAGCAATCGAGAAACTCGCGTTGGCATTTCGTATGAAACACAAGTCTCCAGGCTTTGCCTGAAGAAGGGAGGGGCTTTTCTTACAGCAGAGACTTAATGATATCTGTTCCCATGGCTTCTCCTAGTTCATAGGGAATTTCAGCTGGGAAAAGTATCCTTAAGTTTCCTTTTTCACCTTAGGAGAGAGGGGTAGAAAGGAGGGAGAGAAGTCAGCAGGGATCTAAATGTCCCAGAAAAACAAATGCCTGTGATTCTCTTTACAACTGTGGGTGGGGAAAGGTTTTCTAGCCATAATGGAAAATCTTGATGCAATTAAAGAAAAGTTTTTTTAAAAAGCAATTGGAAGAAAAATGTTTGCAATATATATGACAGATAATGGACTAATATCTCTTAAAAATCCAAGGGGGGAAAAAGATGCACAAATCTAATGTGGAAATGACAAAGAGCTAAACAGGTAATGCCAAATCAAATAAATGGCACTAAATCATATGAAAAGATGTTCACCTTTACTCACAATTAAATAAATAAATATTAAAAAGAGACTAGTAAGCATTTCTCATATATTGGATTGGAAAAACAAAGAGTCAAAAGCTTGATAATACATGCTATTGGTGAGGCTGAGGGAAAATATACTCATACTTTGTTGGTGAGAATGCAAAATGGTTCATCCTGCCAAAGGAGAATTTGACAATACCTCACAAGACTATACATCCATTTACCATTATCCCTATTCTAGGAATTTACCCCGAAGATATACTCTACTATACAAAAATACTTTTATATAAAGTTATCCAATATAGCAGAGATTGTTTTTGTAATTAAAAAATATTGAATGCTTCCACACAGGAAATGTGCTCAATAAGCAATGATACACCTACAAAATGAAGTACTAGGCAGCTGTGAAAAGAATGAGAGAGATTGCCATGAATTCATGTGGCATGGCAGGATACTTTGGTAAATAATAAAAGAAAATATGCTAACTTTTGTGTAGGGAAGTAAAGGAAATAAGAAAAAGTATATGTACTTATTTTTGCCAAAAGAAACCAAGATAAACTAGAAACTAATGAAACCAGTTTCCTACTCAAGGATAGGAATGATAAGAGTGGGATAGAGAAGAGTATACTACCCCCTTTTGCATAGTTTTTGACTTCTGGAACCAAATTATTTTACATATGCAAAAATTCAGTCAACAAAGGTGGAAAGGAAAAACTTAAAACTGTGTACACAGAAACAAATGAACCCAGCTATATCTCAAATGGCTAACATAACTGTGGCAGATTGTATTTTCCAAAGATGGATGTGACCACATCCTCATCCCACCAACTCTTCTGCAATGTGACCTTGGTATACCGCTAACGAGTGGTGGTACCTATTTTTTCATTCCCTCAAATTGGGGAAGTTCCTGTGACTGCTTGGATGAATGATATGGCCGAAGAGATATGAGGCCAACTCCAGAAGCTTCCTCTCCCTCACTTGGAGCCCTCAGTTTCCATATAAGAAGTCAGCGCTCCTCTGCTGGAGAGGGGACTCCAGGGGACCTTGAGGTCCCAGTCATGTGTGATGAAACCATCGCAGATGTTCATCCAGACCAAGTCTTTGCATGACTTCATGGCATCTGACTACATTGGCATGAGATACCCCAAACAAAAGCCACCCAGCTGGACAGAGTAAAGCCTCTAAGTTTTGGGTGGTATGTTATACAGCAACAGATAACCAGAGCTGAAACCCCATAAAAGAACAACAACAACAACAAAAATCCAAGTAAAAATTGAGAATAACCTCAGCCTAAAGAGAAAAAAGATCTTTTTGTTGGGTATGAATTTTGAACTTCACTCAGTATGATTATTGGAAATGATTCTGGGTGAGACCTCATCTCTACAATAAATCAAAAATTAGCCAGTTGTGGTAGCACGCGCCTGTAGTTCCAGCTACTTGGAAAGCTCAGGCGGAAGGATTGCCGGAGCCCGGCAGGTCGAGGCTGCGGTGGCCGGGAGCGGCCACTTCACTCCAGTCTGGGCAACAGAGTGAGACTCCAACTCAAAAAAAAAAGAAACTATTCTGTATTCTATGATTGTGGAAATGAATCATTAGAGGGTTGTTATAGGGAAAGGAAAAACAAATAAGAAGTAGTGGAAGTGTTTTGTGGAAGGGCTCTACATGCAAAGCAAACCCCAAACACAGAAGGAACTGAGAAACCAAAGAATGAGGCAGACAAATCCAGTTTGTCAGTAAAAAGTGATTTATTAGGGAATTTAAAGACAGAAGTGTGGTCTTGGGCAGTCATAAGACAGGTAGATCTTTACACTGCAACTCCCTAGATGCAGGGCTTTTATCTTGGGGAAAAAGTATACGTGATCTGGAAGGAATGTGTATGCTATGGGCATCACAGCTTATGATGTATACAACAACATCAAGGTTGCTCAAGTTTTGGAGGAGGCCGGGCTCGGTGGCTCAGCCTGTAATCCCAGTGCTTTGGGAGGCCGAGATGAGTGGATTGCCTGAGCCCGCGGGTTCGAGACCAGCCTGGGCAACTTGGCAAGACCTCATCTCTACAATAAATCAAAAATTAGCTGGGCATGGTAGCGCGTGCCTGTAGTTCCAGCTACTTGGAAGGCTGAGGCGGAAGGATCGCCAGAGATCAGCAGGTCGAAGTGGCAGTGGCCAGGAGCGGCCACTGCACTCCAGTCTGGGTGACAGAGTGACACTCCAACTCAAAAACAAAACAAAACAAAAAAAAGTTTTGGAGAAAAGGCAAAACTTTCAGTCAATAGGTGTTTCTACATAAAGCAAAATAGATCAGCTATACATCTTGGAAGCATTCCCAGATTCAGAGTTAGTCAAGAGTCACATGGCAGATTAGCATCTTAAATAGAGCCACTCTTGACCTCACAGGAAGGTAAGGGAAGAACTTTCGGTCATGAGGTTAATACAAAAGGGTCAGGATGAACTCATTACTTGAACACGTTTGTGTGTGTGTTCATATTTATATAGGTATCCTGGCTGTGACTACTGAAAGGGTCTAGAAACAGTGACACTCATCAACAATGAACATACACACTAGTGGCCAGATTTGGTCCCCAAATACCTTTTTTTTGAGTCAGGGTCTCACATTGTCACCCAAGCTGGAGTGCAGTTGCACAATCATGGCTCATGACTAACTTGAATTCCTGGGCTCCAGTGATTCTTCCACCTCAGCCTTCCAAGTAGCTGGGACTACAGGTATGTGCCACCCTACTTTTTTTAATTTTATTTTTTGTAGAGATGAGGTCTAATTATGATGCCTAGGCTGGTCTTGAACTCTTGGGCTCAAGCAATTTTCCTACCTCAACCACCCAAATTTCCAGGATTATAGATGTGAGTTACCACGCCCAGCCATTCTTTATGGAAAAAAAAACAGAGTTCTTTGGAGAAATTATTGATTTCAGGGCTGAAGCAAGTGAGAGGAGCCTAGACTGTCTTGTTCTGCCACAAAATTTAAAAAGTGCTCAAGATATGATAAGAGCATATTAAAAGGTAGGGTCTTCCACTGGTCAAGCCTAAGGCATTTTGAGTATCAATATGTATAATGAGAGCAATGAACTACAATGCACCAACTTTTTTTTAAAAAGAGAGAACTCATGTGTCAATATTGTTTAGAAAGCAAACAAAGAAGAGAAGGGACAGTAGACTATCAACCAACAAATGTGAAAGTAATAAGAATTTAAATATCATAATTTTGCAACCAATACAGTAATGAATGATTCATGAAAGAATCATCAATAAATGCTAAAACCAGTGAATCAAAATGTATTAGGAAACAATTTGTTTTCTTAGCTTCAAAATATCCCTCACAGATTATTTATTAACTATGAGGGAGAAAAGTCATTTTTACAGTGAAGGAATCTAGCAACAACATCTTAACCAAGTAATCAAAGTAACATCTCTAACCCTGGAACAAAGTGACTTCCTGTGCCTCCTGATATGATATGCTGAAAAGGACACAACATCCATTGTGTCATAACCTTGCCAAAAATGCAGAATATAAATCTCATCATAAGGAAACTATCAGACAGTCCCAAGTTGAGGAACATTGGGCTGTACTCTTCAAAATGTCAATGTCATGAAAGACAAAAGACACATCATTTTCATAGCAGCATTATTTACAACAGCCAAAAGGTGGAAACAACCAAGTGTCCATTAACAGATAAATAGATAAATAAAATGTGGTCTATACATACAATGGAATATCATTCACCTTAAAAAGGAAGGAAATTCTGACACATGCTACAACATGAATAGAGGACATTTTATTAATGAACTAAGCCAGTCACAGGACCACTATTGTGTGAGGGCTAGCTTTCCCAGAGAGCCCTATAGGCCAGCACAGCTACATGGCCATCCCTCTCTACCTAGTGTAGTCTGGTGTAGTCAAAATCATAGAGACTGAAAGTACAATGGTGGTGTCGGGGCTGGGGAAGGGAGAATGGGGAGTTGGTGTTTCATGAGAACAGAGTTTCCATTTGAGCAGATGAAAAGGTTCTGAAGATAAATGGTGGTGATGGGTGTACAACAATGGGAGTATACTATCACTACTGAAGTGTTCATGGTTGAGATGGAAAATGATATGTGTATTTCATCAAAATTAATTTTTTTTAATAAGACAAAAGGAAGCCTAAAGAAGATATGGCAAACAAAAGCACTGTGTAATCCTGGATTGGGAGGGAAGGAAAGATACTACTAATGACATTATTAGGACAATTGGCAGGATTCCTACAAACTGTATTTTAGGTAATAGCACTGTCTCAAGGTTTAATTTCCTTAATTTGATAACTTTATTGTGCCATGCTAGAGAATAGCCTTGCTTTAGGGGATGTGCACTGAAGTATTTAGAGCTAAAAGATTATGTCTGCGACTTACTTTCAAATGTTTCAGCAAATAATAATGTGTGTACAAATATTTACAGGGAGTAAATATGGCAAAAATTGGTAAAAATTGATTAAACTGGACTGTTAATTTTTTTTTTTGATTCAGAGTCTCATTCAGACTCGCCCAGACTGGAGTGCAGTGGTACAATCACAGCTCACCGCAGCCTTGACCTCTTAGGCTCAGGCAATCCTTCTGCCCCAGCCTTCTGAATAGCTGGGACGAACGGCACGTGCTAATGTTTTGATTTTTCTGTAGAGATAAGAGCTCTTATGTTGCTTAGACTAGTCTCAAACCCCCAGGCTCCAGTGATTCTCCCACCTCAGTCTCCCAAAGTGCTGGGATTATAGGCGTGAGCCACTGTGCCTGACAAAAGCTAGATGATTAATACGAACTTGTTTGCTGTATTATTCTTGCAATTTTCCCACAGTTTTCAAATGTTTTCAAAATAAAAGTTGAAGTAAAAAAATACAAAAAGGAAGAGTGAGGAATGAGATTGAGCACCTGGAGGAGAACTCCACGTTATGTGGGCATGTGTCCTTCCCAGCTCCGCCACCAGGCTGGAAGTCACATCACCAGGCAATCCTGCCCCTGCACCTTCATGGTCTTGCCAGTTCTTTGCAGTAACTTGGAGGCCAGTCAGCTGACCTGGGGGGGTATCCCCCAACCTCAGAGCAAGCGTGGAACCTCTCAGCTCCTTCCATCCCTGACGGGCAACCGGTGCATCTGCCCAGAGCGGAACACCCTTGAACTCACACAAGGACTCCTTACACCACCAGGTAGGGATGGGAACACTGAAGCTGATTTCAGAGGTTAACTCTCCCCGAGGTGGGGACCTAACCAGTTGGTGAGGGCACCGACTCTGAGCCAGTCACTGAAACACCAAAGGCCTGACACTCCATTCCACTAGGCAAGGTAGAACCAGAGAGAGCATCTGATCTGAGAGGCAGGACCCCTTCATGGCTTGGCCTGGTACGCCCCACCTCCCTGGGGTCAGAAGGGACTCGGAGGGCAACCCAGTGGCTAAACGAGGAGCAACATCAGCTGCTGCTTCTTCCGGGCTCTGGTTAATCACCAGCCTCTGTGAAGATGCCAGGCTGAATTTTGCCCAGAGTCCTGCAGAGGGCTCCTAAGGTCTGGCTTCCTCACTTCCCTAGGGGCAGTGGGGACCCCACTTCCACAAGGACAGGGTGTGCCAGAGTGTTCCCGGTACATCCTTTATTCAAAACCACAGCACCTCTGAGCTATGGCTCATATTCTGAGCTCCTTGGACCATGTGCCCTCCAGCACCTCAGGGCTCAGCATGGGCTGAGCTGTCTGACCAGCTGGTGGTGCAGGTCCGTTGCAGTCCTGGGCACTCTGCTTCAGCATGCTTTCATATACAGTCAGCCAGAGCTTGTCCTGGACACTAGGCTGAATCTATTTAAAAGTAGGATAAGAGGGGAAAATGTAATCTAAAACACAACCCGACAAAGCGCTGGCTCAGAAGGGCCCAGGAGGTGCGTAGCTCAACCACATCTCGTAGTAAACCATTCCGAACCCACAAAGAGGTTCATCAAAGCCTGCTCTCCAGAACCAGCCGCTGTGGTCTACCGTGAGCAACAGAGACTTCATAACATTTTTATTGCTTTGGAAAAGGCCTACTTGACCTTTCTACGACCTAAAATGAACACTCAGAAAACTCGAAAGTTCTTTAAAATATTACCTTTCTCCTCCATCCTGGAAACCTTTGTCTGTCTCTCTGCCAAGGACTAGGGTTAGACTTGGAGCAAAACCGAGGGCTAGCTTTCCCAGGGAACCCCATAGGACAGCAGGGCTGCAGTGGCCATCCCTCTCAGCAGAAAGGATGGTGGGAAGGCACTTACACTGACCACACCCAGAACCCTCACACTCCCTAGTAACACCAGAAGATTAAAACTTTTCATTCCACTCTGGACCCAAAACTATTGCTCTTGGCCCCAGAACAACAGAGAGTAATTAATTGAGGGCTGGAGACTTAGGGAAAGAACTGATTTAGTAAGGCCAGGAGGACCCTCTACGAGAGCCCATGACAACTCACTCTCCTCCCAGAATAGTGTGGGACCACAGCTCCTGAGACAGGACGGCAAAGGCACAGAAAGGATGCAGCATGCCTTTATACCAAAGATGAAAAGAATTTCATAAACTTTGAGTCATTAAATAAGAAAGTCTCCCATCAAGGCAGGACCCTGGGGAAGAAAGGCAGCTTTGTAAGGGTTAGCAGAGGAGGTGATATGAGCCAGGCTCTTTCCGTGTGGCGCAGGGGACCCAGCAAGTACACGGTCACCTTCTTGTTTTAATTTCACCAGGTCCAGACTCAGCTATGGGGAGTCAATGGCAGTTTCAAAAGTCCTGGTAGAATCCCCCACAAAAAGGACTTTGTTCATCTGTGTCTGTACATTCCCCACCGAAGGCAGCAAAACCCACCCCAGAACCCCTTATGGGACCTACCCACACTTTGGAAACATTTGGATTTAATTTTTTTTAATAGGAGTCTCTGTCATCCAGACTGGAGTGCAGTGGCACGCTGCTCACAACCACCGCAGCCCCGACCTAGGGCCCCAGCGATCCTTCCGCCTCAGCCTTCCAAGTAGCTGGAACTATGGGCATGCGCTAGCATGCTAGGCTGATTTGTTGATTTATTGTAGAGACAAGGTCTCACCAAGTTGCCCAGGCTGGTCTTGAACCCCTGAGCTCAGGCAATCCTCTCGCCTGAGCCACTCCTCCCAGCCCTGGATTTACTTTTTAAATAAGTACATCAAAATATTCAATGATTGAAATATGGTACAGCTTTTAAAAGTCGTTACTGCTCACATTTGGGGCAGAAGAAGAACTTCATCTTTGGTTTGTAATTGTTTTCTGAGAGAGAGGAATAAAGTCAGTGCTTGACAGTCATGGGAAAGATGGGTGAACTCATGCAAACCTCTGAAGTCATCTTGTCTTCCCCATCAAAAATTCACAGGACCTTTGTCTGCTTAACATGGCATGTAGATGAAGTCTTCAAGTAGGCAGGGAAGGTATACTCGTTCCTAGAAGAAAATAAAGCTTGGGGAGTTTAAATCTTGTTCAAGGTCACAGGCTGAAAACTAGTTGAGCCAGGAATAAAAATCAAGTTCGCCAACTCCCAGCCCTGGGCTCTTTCCGCTACAGTACTTGGACTTCCAGAAATCTTAAGCATCTGAAATATAGCCATGAAATGGAGAATAAATTTTAAAGTCCCTCTGAGCAGCAGTAAAAGTATCTACCAGAGAGGCAGCCCCACCCTGAGAGCCCAGGGTTCGCGTTAAGTGTAATGTTTAGATTGTGAATGTAATGGGCTTGCTGTTTGTCAGACTTGGTCTTGTTCTAAGGTACAAAGACATAGTGAGTTACCAGAGTTAATGAGGGTTAATGTTAGAGAGACACAGGAAGTCGGAAGAGAGAAATATCGCTGGCTCATAGCAGGCCTTTGACACTAGCTTGTCACCCGCTTAGCCCTGGAGTCCCTCATTGACTCTCAGGGACTCCACTCCCAGTCCTTGGCCACTGCAGCTGAGCTCTTTCCACTCTCCTCCTGTCTAGAGGAGGCCTTCTATCTGCCCCTCTTCTGGCTTTTGACTTGGACCTTGATGTGTAACTCCCTATACCAAGGGCTTGTTTGTCATGATTCACTGTAGAATGTCCCCGCTGAGCAGAGCTTTCATGCCAGGCCAGGTCAGAGGTCACTGGGAAGTCGACTGAGCACAGCCTGGGGTTGGTTTCCTGTTCCTGGTCCAGTAGGCTGTGACCGGCATATTCGATCACAGGGTAAGCTCCTTCAGAAGGCAGCTTGGGCCTGGGATAGGCACACAGGAAGAAAGGGATGGGTGCCTTAACTTTTTCCAAAAATCCTCTTTGATTCCTCCGCATTTTACCCTGAATGACCTTCAGTGGTCAGCACTAGGAATAGGTATCTTAGACTGTTCAGGCGGCTATAACAAAATACTATAAACCTGTGGCTTCTAAACAACAGAAATTTATTTCTCACAGTTGCAGAGGCTGGGAAGTCCAAGATCAAGGCAGATTCCGTGTCAGGTAAGGGCCACTTTCTGGTTCACAGACGGTACCTTCTCACGGTGTCCTCACATGGTGGAAGGTGAAAGGAAGTTCTCTGAGGTCTTTTTTATGAGGGCATCAATCCCATTCATAAGAACTCCACCCATGACCTTCCCAGAGGCCCCACCTCCTAGTACCATCACCTTGGGAATAAGGATTTCAACCTGTGAATTTTGGGGGGACACATGCATTCGGACCACAGCAACAGAAAAGAGAAAACAACCTCTTAAAGGGCTTGGCCCACACTTGGTGAAAAAGTGTATCTGTGCAAGAAATGTTCATTTCTTATGTGCTCACAGGCTTATGACAGTTCACTCATCATGATGGCCTGTCCCATCATTGTGGAGTAGCATTTCCGTGCAACACTCTTGAGTAGGTTGTCACTGTCCACGAGGATTTGCTTCCCCTCCCTGTGATGAGCGGATATAGTCCTCCCAGCTGAACTCAGGGATGCTGGGGACTTTCTCTGGCCAGAGAAATCTGGGCACAGTGATGTGGGACACTTCCAGTCAGAAGCACGAAGAGCCAGCCTGTGTCCTGAGCCCAGCACTGTCCTAGATGGAGGTCACTCCTGTCTGGGGGGATACGGAACAGAGCCACAGCCCATGGGCAGTTGGCCGGGACTGTTGGGGGAGTGAGAAGTTACCTCACGATTTTAAACCCTGAACATGGGGCTCATTACCATAGCATAACTTGGTCTATCCTGTGCAGAGGCTGAGAAGGTTTGTGCATTAAATCTAACTTGTTTATTATTGATATACCTGTTTCCTTTTATTTGTATTTGCTTTGCATCTCCTTTGTTCGTCCTTAAAAACAAAACAAACTGTCTCTGTCATTTGTTTTATGTGTGTCTTTGTAAACAACATTCCAGCTACAATTTGGGAATAAAGGTTTAACCCAGGCCAAGTGTCGTGGCTCTTGCCTGTAATCCTAGCACTTTGGGAGGCTGAGGCAGGAGAATTGCTTGAGCCTAGGAGTTCAAGATCAGCCTGGGAAACATAGCAACAACTTGTCTCTACAAAAAAAAAAAAAAGAAGCAAGAAAAAAAATTATCCAGGTATGGTGGCATGCGCCTGTGGTCCCAGCTACTTTGGAGGCTGACATGGGAGGATAGCTTGAACCTAGGAGGTTAAGGCTGCCCCAAGCTGGAATCATGCCACTGCACTCCAGCCTGGGTGACAGAGTGAGATCCTGTCTCAAAAAAAAAAAAAAAATTAAAGTTTAATCCTTACTCTCCAGTTTTTACACATGAATTTAATCCTTTTATAGTTATGTTGAATACTAAAATAATTGGAATTATTTCTACTACCTTATGTGAAACCTCACTTATCATGATTTTTCATTGCTTTCTTTTATCTTTTCTGCCTTTTTTAGGCCTTATGAGGTTTTTAATACTTCCTTTCCTCCTGAGATGGTTTGGAAGCTATAACTTTTATTTCCATTCTTGGCAGTGACTTTTCTTCATTTTTAGTCTATATTCTGACCTCTAACTTTGTTCTAATGAAGACCAAAGTACCTACATCCTTTTTCTGAATGAGGAAACTTGTTTAGTATATTTTACTCCATCTTTGTTATTATTGTTTATAAATGCAAAGGAATGGCAGTGTTTTTACAATGAATAGCTACTCTTATGGCCACACTAGATCAGCCGCACATTGAGATGGGGCTCGTCTCTGGTCATCTTTTGAGAGTGGCTTCTGGTCTGAGAACTTCGTCTCTCCTAGGTGTAGCATCCTTCCTTGGCACAGTGTGTTCAAATGTCACTTCCGGTCTTGCTTCCGCTTCTCTCTCCTGGACTCCTCACAGGTATGCTGGGGCTGCCGAGTGGACCCGTCTCTCGCCTGCCCTTTCACGTTGACTTACTTTTTAAATCTCCATTTCTGTGTGATGCTTTCTTCGTGGATTCCTTCTGTCCATCTTCCAATTCACCCAATATCTCTTTGCCTGCATTTGTTCAATATTTTATCTACTGGCTTCTTTTTTTATTTCAATGAGCATCTTCTTTTTTTATTTCCAAGTTTACTAATAAGATATTTTCCATTTCTATCAATTCTGATCTTTTCTGTTTCTGCCAATTGTTGTATATAACGAATTGCTCTTTTTAGGCTGTTACCTGTCTTTTCTCTTTAAGGTGCTAACAGACTTACTTTAAGGTCATTTTCAGATTACTCTAATTTTCTCTCTCTCTCTTCCCCCCCACCTTCTCTCCCTATCCATACGTCCTCCGCCATACACACACACTCAATCCTGTCTGCTCAGGGGTTTTTGTTTATCTCCATCCAGCCTCCAGGGACACCCTCCATAAACCAAATCTTATGTCCCCTGCTCAGGGCTCTGGTCTCATAGAGCATTGACTAAATCACAAAGAGAGTCACAGAGCTGGTGGTGCCTAACCCAGGCCCTGGACAGGAGGCCACTTCCTCCCACCTCCTGGTCCTCGACTCTGCAGAAGCAGAAACCCCAGGAAGCATTCAGTAAGAAATTTCTTTCTGCTTCCTCTTTGGTAGTTGTGGGGGTTGGGGGATCCATGTGCATGAGCCAGCCTCTATCTCCCCATGCCAGAGGACTCCGTCAGTCACCAATACTTTCCCTTTGGGATCCAGACCTGGAGCCCAATGAGCCTTTGGCCCACACCCCACTTGCATTTTTATTTCTGCCTACTTTTGGTCTCTGAGAGGCTTGTCTTGTTTCACAGTGTGGCTGTACCTTTTGCAAATCTATTTTATCTATTGCTGCTGTGTATTTGGAGCAGAAAAGAGGCCCTAAAGCATGAACTTACAATGTCGTGCTGTCCAGAAACCCAGAAGGTTCATTTCTCTGTTTATGTACGTCAACTTAAACCCAACTTTGAGCCCCACCCTGTGGGGCTAGCAGAAAATGCAACCCGCTCCCCTCCTAGAGTTATTCCAGAATCCAGAAGCTTCTACGGTGCCCAGAAGAGACGGAGGGTCTGGTGTCATCACCACTATGGTGGCCCGGCCACTTCCTCACATCCTGCTGCTGCCCTTGAGTTGGAAGCTGACTCTGTGCTATGCCTGGTGCTCAGGAGCCCTTTGCCAGAGATAAGAGCCACAGTGCTGGGTTCAGCCTCCCTCAGGACATGATGTGCTCAGCCCTCTGCTCTCTGCCTTCCTGGACTGTTCAGGGAGTTTCACTCAGATCCCCAGCCCTCGGGGACCGCCTATCTCCTCCGCTTCCCAGTCTCAGGGAATCTGGCTTTCTCCCTCCCACTCGTCCCCTGGGTTTAAGTTTTTATGAAATGGGTTTAGGTTTTTACAAAAGACAGAAAGAGTCTTTGGCTCCAAGCTGCTTTGGCTTTCTGCCTGGAAAAAAAAAATTCCCTGAGGCAAAAAAATTACAAAGAGCCGGGTGATCTGCTTGAAATTGGATGAGGGAGGGAAATATGGAAAGCAAAACAAAGATTAATATTTCCACCCACCCCCACCGAGATTTCTGCCATCACACATCCTACTAGGACTTGGTGAATGAATGAGCTGCCATTCTGAGAAATGACACTCCTTGGGGAGAAATCTGACAGTCACTGAGTCTGGAAGCCCAGGATCATGGGGACATTTAAAATAGGGGCCACAGCCCAGCCACCTGAGTGGAACCTGAAGTCAACACATGACAGGATGTGATTGTGAGTGGTTGTTCACAGCAGCAA
Source organism: Cephalopachus bancanus (assembly GCA_027257055.1). Taxonomy (NCBI): domain Eukaryota; kingdom Metazoa; phylum Chordata; class Mammalia; order Primates; family Tarsiidae; genus Cephalopachus; species Cephalopachus bancanus. Next base: position 4,624,084 of record JAPVLO010000135.1, on the reverse strand, counting down.
CCTCAAGTTACCAATGAAATGTTGACTGATTAAAAAGAAAATAAAAACTATTCTGCTTAGCAAATTGGGAGAGTATGTTTATGTGGTTTAGAACACTTACCATCAAAAGACTGTTTTTAAAGTAAGTTTGTCCCTTGAAGGGGCAAGTTTCAATTATTTGAAAACTTCACAGAAGCATCATAATTTACAGTAATGCTGTGTCGATGGCGCATTTCCCTGTCCATCCTCCTGTCTCCCAACCTTGTGCATGTGAGATGACATGGGAAAGAGGACCTGGGCTCTCTTGCTCAGTTTCCTTACCAACTCTGGGTCTCTTGGGCAAACCTTTCCTCTTTTGTACTCCACCATACACAGCTGTAAAGTAAAAGGCTATCTGGGTTGAATGGTGTCACCTGCAAAAGATATGTCCCACAAGAACATCAGAACACGACCTCAGTCCGCACAAGGGCCTTAGTGGATGTAATTAAGATAAGGATCTCGAGATGAGATCATTCTGGTTTGGGGTGAGCCCTAAATCCAGTGACAAGTGTCTTTACAAGAAAAGAGGAGAGAAGACACAGAGACACAGGGAAGAAGGGCATGTGAAGGCAGAGGCAAGGGTTGGAGTGATGGATCTACAAGGCAAACAATGCTGCAACACAGTAAATCTGAGAGGGCTTGCATGCCATGTTTCCCTATTCTAAAGAAGTCCCTGGAGGTCCAGCAGGGAAAGACATTGGTTTATTAAAACTCATGGGGGGCACTGATGGTAGCAGGTCAATAAAGAATATGCGCCTTAGGACAGTACAGCAGGCAGTTTTATAATCAAGCATGTAAATTATTCAAATTGCTATACGGTATTTACAATTACATTGATTAAGAGTGACACTTACATTGCTTTCATTGCTGCTTGATCACCTGCATCCCATGACTCATTACTAGGAATATGCATACCCTTCAGAGACCAGTTGTCCAGAGGCTGCTCCCTGAGAGAGGTAGCAGAAAAAAGACAGGTATGGGGGAAACAGTCTATGTTCAGACAATAATACCTCGCAAATGCTAAGGATTACCAGAAACCGCCAGAAGCTAGGAGACACAGAATGGATTTCCCTTTACAATCTTGGAAAAAAAAAAACCAAAAACAAAAACAAACTTGCCACCATTTTGAATGGTGGAAGAATAAATTTTGTTGTTGTAAGCCCCCCTCCCCAGTTTTGTTATGGCATCATTTCGTTATGGCATCCCTAGGAAACTAAAGAGTGAAATTAATTCAGAAAGTTAAACTAAATAGTTTCAAAGACTCTTTTCAAATGGACAGTCTATAGCTAGGAAATAGAGTCTCATGTGTGGAAACCTTCTGAAGAATGTAACAAAAACATTCTCACCAGTGGTATCAATCTCCCATCTGTCTGGATTATGAGCCAGCCTGGGGGAAACTGCCTTTGCTAAACTGCTGCACTGGAAAGTTGAGCTCCAGCCTGTAAAGTAATGGCTGCGAGATTTGAGGACCTTTAATGAGGAGACTCACAGGGCCTTGATAAGTAACCCCACATAGTTGAAAGCTTCTCATTTGGAAAAGAGATTAATCTTATTTTTGGTAGTTCAAAGACCACACTACAAAAGGGGTCAGATTTCCTTTTAACATAATATGGTTTCCTATAAGGAGAGAGCTGCAGCCCTGGAAAGAGTAGCACAGGCCACTCACTGGCAGACATGCAGGCAAGGGAGGGCCCTCTGCCCGACAGTGGGAGGCAATCACAGCCCCGTGGGTAGGTAGACCAGGTGACTTTAAGGCCTCTTTTAAGACTGAGTTTTTGAAAGTTTCTCATTCCTTGGGCTTTTAGATCCCATCAATACTAATTTAGTCCCATGAAATTAGAAATCTCCAACAAGCAGGACCCAGGAATCTGCATTTGTACAAAGGGACTTTGTGTCCCAGGGGATCTAAAAATGCAGGGCTAGTGACTGGATTCTCCCTGAACTGGACGCAACCCAACCAAAGCCAGCTAGAACCCCAAGGGCTGACCCATCAGGGACACCCTCAAGACCATCTGCCCAGGCTGGGAGAGACCTCTTCTTCCTCACAACGGAAGGACAAATGCCTTTGTCAGCTGCAGATGCATTAGCCTCTCTCTTCCCATTTCTGAATTTTGGCCAAGATTAATATTAGGAGACAACTTTTTACAATAAATGCCCTTTTCTCCTCTTCTTATTTTTTTCTAAAAGCTTCCTCCTTCTGGAAACCTTTTCTAGCTGCTATTTGTTGTTCGTTCTTATTACTCTCTAACTTAGCAATTGAGATATTCCCTTACTTTAATTGCATTTATCAGTGGGTATGAAGGTGTTTGTTTGTTAGCTTGTCTTTTAAAAAAGATGTTTCTAGTTGACACATGATAATTGTTCATGTTTATGAGGTCCAGTGTGATGTCTCAATGCATGTATACATTGTGTCATGATCAAATTAGGATGGTTAGCCAGTCCATCACCTCAAACCTTGTATTTCTCTGTAGTGGTAGCACTTAAGAGATTATTTCCTAGCTATCTTGGAATATGCACTACCTCAGAACTTATTGTTCCTGTCTAACTATAACTTTGTACCCTTTGACTAATCTCCCTCCTCCCTCAACCCTCAGCCTCTGTAACCACTGTTCTCAAACATATTTGTCTTTCTTTGCCTGGCTTATTTCACTTAACATAATGTCTTTGATCTGTCTTTCTCTAGATTTCCTGCTGCCTGGAAGGAGAAGTTGTCTTTATCTTACTCATTCTTGTAGACTCAGTCCTTGGCATAGGGTCCTGACACACAGTAGGTACTTATATCCATTGGGATAAGGTTTAGCAGCAAGTAACAGAGACCCCAAATTACCATTGACCTAACCACGCAAAATTTTGTTCTCTCAAGTAAAATCTCTAGAGGTGGACACTGCAAGCTGTTTGGGTAGCTCTGCTCCACTCAGCCATCAGGGCTCTTTCCACTCCTTGCTCCACCATCTCTAGGTGGTTCTCATGGTCTGAGATGGCCCTAGGTCTAACTGGCTACGTTCATATGTTAAACAGTGAGAAAAAGGGAGAGATAGATGATACCCTTTAGGGAAGCAGCATACAACATTTCCACGTTTACCTCCATTAACCAAACATAGTCACGTGACCATACATCGATGCAAGGGAGTCCGGGAAATGTAATTTTATTCCAGGCAGGCAGGCATGCTGCTAAAAAAAGGGCTTTATTTCTTGGAAATAAGGGGGTAACCATCAGCCTCTGCAGTGGAGCTCAATAGTTATTAATTGCATAAATAGATAAATCAGAACCCATTATAATTTTAGGTTATATTCTTTGTTTGGCAAGGAGGATATGCTACTTTTACAGAGATTGATCTTTCTGTACATGTTTTGTCCACCCAAGATCGCTCTCAAATCCCTGGAGAAGAAAGATGCCCTTTCTTTCTTTCCTTTTTTTTGTCCTATATTTCTCTGTCTGCCTTGTGCACAGTGGGTCACAGCAAATGTTTGCTGTTGGTAGCGGTGATGGTGGAGGGAGTTGTGATGCTCTCCACAGGGTCTGTCAAGGGCTCTCATCATCCTTGAGTGGTTTCCAGATGGGCTTTCACTCTTCTCTAAAGCCTAGTTTAGATATACTGAGGAAACAGAAAGGACTTAACAGATTCCAGCTGGGAAAGAACTTTCACGTCATGGCAATGGTGTTCCATTAATCACTGAATCCACAAAGAGATGTTCAGGGTATAGATAGAATCATCATCATTTTGAATCATTTTTTATAAATAAAGGAAAATGAGACAGACCCTTTTTTAGTTGCATAATAATTGGCCTTTCATAATTGTCTTCATCTTCAGCTCAATCATTTCCTCTCTGCTTTGATGGATCAAATCCCATTTTCAACCAGCCTTATCAATCTTTCCAGATTTAAGAGGATTTATTAGCCCATTATATCAAGTTAGGACGAGAGCACATTTAATTTTTTATTACATATATAAATATACATGCACATACTTTAAAAAATCTTCAAGAGAGGAAACAATTCTTCATGTTTCCACGGAAATTCACACTACTTATTGTCTGGCACCACTGAAGGGTAAAAGGACCAGGCAGGAGACCCTCATTGGCCCGAGTCTTATCCTGGCTTTATTTTTCTTGTCTTATATGGGCTAAGACTCCAGACTATTCCTAGGAGTAACCTGGACATTCATGTCCTACTTCTGACTTAAAACCGCCAATAATTCCCATGTATTAAGTAAAATGTTTATTGGTATGAGACACTGTTTCTTCATCAGATTAAAAAAGAATCCATCTACTCCTAGTTTTCTAGAACTTCCATAGCAATAATTGCATCCATACAGAATGCTTTCAGTTGCAAGTAACAGAACAGCTAGCAATTCCTTAAATAAATTGGAACTTATTCTTCCTACATAACAAGAAGTCTAGAAAAATAAAGCTGCTTGTCTTGCTCCAGGGACTCAGTAACATCAGACCATCATCTCTGTGACTATCTGGGTCTTTCCTCGTGTTCACAAAACTGTTGCTCCAATGCCCAGCACTTAAGCAGCAGGCAGGGTAGGGTGGCAAAGCCAGAAATGTCTGGCAAGTAAAAGCCTTCCAAGAGGCTCTAACTGACTTCCACTCACATCTCACTAGCCATAACTGAGTCACATGGTCACCTGCATTGCAAAATATTCTAGGAAAATAAGTATTTTGTTTCTTCAGTCTTTAGAATGGGGCTGCCCAGGCCAGAAAAGTCTACCACTTCAATGTGGACAGAACAAACGCTCTCATGGAGCTGAGGGTCTATGGTAGAGACAAAAATGAACAATCACATGTGTGCACCAAACACACATTCCATGCCTCTAATCCCATTCCAGCCAGGTTCCTACTCATATCACAGCCTGAGTTTCTCTTACGTTTCTGCCATCACCTGTGAAGACGAGACCCAGCCACCCTGAAGCATCTGTACGCCCCATTGCTGTTGTCAAAGGCTGAGCTCTTCAGGACACTTCCATGCAAATCAAGGCTCATTACTCACCACTGTGTCCGTTTCTTTTCCTTTTCCTTCATCTCAAGGTATCTGGGTACATTGTTTTACTAAAACTGTGTCTCCAGTATATTCCTAGATGAAGTACTCAGATGATAAACTTGTTGAGTTTGTGTCTACCTTCAAATACCTTTCGTCCCAACTCCTCAACAATATCATCATTGGAAATAAGGGCTCCTGAGTTGCAGTCTGCTGTCTCTCATGTCCATAAATGTTCTTTCACTGTTTTCAACTTCCAGTGTCGTTAAATGAGAAATCTGATACTATTCTGGTTGTGTCATAGTTTTAGATAGCCATATTCTTTTTTTTTTTTTTTTAAGTCAGGGTCTCACTCTGTCCCCTGGACTGGAGTGCAGTGGCATGATTACCATGATCACAGCTTACGGCAGCCTCAACCTCCTGGACTCGACAATACTTCCAACTCAGCATCTCAAGTAACTGGGACTACAGGCACACGCCACCATGCCTGGCTAATTTTTAAAATAATTTTGTAGAGACAAAGTTTCGCTATGTTGCCCAGGGTGTTCTCAAACTCCTGTTCAATCTGCTCACCTTGGCCTCCCAAAGTGCTAGGATTACAGGCATAAGCCACTGAGCTTGGCTACTAGGTAATATATTCATTTTGATTGAAAAACAGATGGATTTGTTTTTCTTTATGGAGAAAGTGTAATTATTCAATCTTATCTGGTAAGTTTGCATTCAATAAAATAGACTCATTTTAATTGTACATGTCAATGAGTTTTGACAAATTTGCGTATCCACATATTGATTAAAAATTCCATCACTCTTCCAGTCAACCTCCTGGGCCCTGACATCTTGTCTGATTTCTATCACTATAGATTAGATTGACTGCTTCTAGAATTTCACATAAATGGAAGAACGCAGTGTGTCTGCAGAGTTTGTAATTTTTTGCCATGATACAGCACCGAGTACATCTTCTCTAATCAGCTGAGGCTAGAATTCCTTGAGTCCTTTAACACCTACTCTCTGGACTTCCTGCAACCCAGGAGAATTTCTTCTAATATTCAGTTATTGACTCTCCCCCATTTGAAATTTTTTGTGTTTCTTATACCAGATCTCTGGGTCCATTCTCCAGTCTCTTATTTTCTCTTGTCACCTCTGTCCCTTGCTCTGCTTTGTGTTGGGTGATTTCTTGTCCTTTTCCTTCTGCTAGTCAGGGTCTGCACTGGAATCTCCTTTTTAATCAGTCTGCAGGATGGTGAAATGGTGTTTCAAAGCTTCTGGAACTGTCTTAGTGCTGGAATTTGGATCTTCTTACGAGCCCTTGTCGATTCTGAATGCCCCCTCCCCCAGCCACCTCACTGGCCAGGGGAGTGGACGTCTGACTCTGAGACTCCTTGATAGCTAGGACCATCCTCCCACCCACTCCACTGTCACACGGAAAGTTCTCTTTTCTCCCTTTGTCAGCAATTTGGGGTCTAGGTCTATTGCTGGAATACCCTTAACGCCAAACAGGTGGGAGAAAAGACTCACCCACCCCATGGACTCTCAGCCCCTGGGGCCCCTGAGGATCTCTTTTTGCCCTCCTCCCTTTAAGGGTAGAGAAGCCTCAACCCACCTATCCATCCCTCCTGGATGTCACATGGGCTTCATTTCTTCCTTCCTCAGATCAGTTTTCCAACCTCTGGGGATGCAGGGAGGGCGAGCCCTGCACAATTGAACCAGATACCTCATCTCCACCCTGCCCGTGGTCACAGCAGTCATGGGGCTCTGCAGAAGGTGTAGAGAAAAAGGGGGAACTCACCCAGTCCTTGCTGCTCCCTGAGCACCCTCCCAAATTTTCCTCTCCAATATTGGGATGATGTGACGCTCTTCTCTTTCACAATATACATGTTTTCTATTTGCCGACTTTTCTAGATGATGAGTGGCTGACAGTTATATGCTATTTATAGATATTTTTTGAAAAAAATAAGCACAATCTGCCCCTTAAGGTAAACTTGACATTTTAATAAAGGATGAGAAAATAGCCCTGTTTGTTTATTTTTTAAGAAAATGATTCTATGGAGATCGCACTTTGAAAACTGCTGTCTGGAATTATTTTCTTTGTTATGAAATTTTGTGCCTTAAAACAATATTTTTCATATATGAAAATTCTACAAAAATTCTTATACCTGGACACTTTAAACATAAAGGAAGATGGGTATCAGCTAGACAAAATTTGAACAAAAATATTTGCTTAATTGGTAGATGGAATTGAAAAAATTGGTGCATAATTTAATAAATAGTGTTCTTTCATTTGGATCTATATGACTTTTTAAGCAATTCTTTTTTCCTGCAATGACTGCCTTTAAAACCAAACTGCAAAATAAAATGAACTTAGAACCAGACTTTTGAATCGCAATGTCATAAACTGTTAAATAAGCCATGGTTAGCAACACCGCTCACGCTAAAGATAAAATATTCTGAGTTTGTGATTTTCTAAAGTACTTAAGTACTGTAGTGCAGTAGTAGAAGTATATAATAAATAAGCAGATAAAGTACTTGCTGGCTTGGATTTATTGCCTCTTAGCTCCAAATCTGCCCTTCTTGGCCCTGCTCTGTGACATGAGAACTGGACCCTGAAAACATGTCTCCTTTGCCAGATGGTGCAGTGTTAGGCTTTGTCAATAAGGGGTGCTAGGGTGCTGCAGGCATGGCAGGGGAAGGGGCTTCTCTTCAGGTTCTACATGTCCTTCCCAGCGTGTTCCTGAAACACAACAGCCAGCAGGGTGGGGACACCCAGTATGTCCTCCCTAGTGAATATCAATGGCACCACCACATGGGTGGCCTCCCTGTCAGTTCTGCTGGCCTCCACAGGACAGTTTCCCAAGGTGTTCCACTGGCACCCAGAGGGCGTCTTTCTTGAGAGTTTCAGCAGCACCACTCCTGGGTGGTCTCCTAGTGAGTTCTTCAGTCACCTGACTGGCTCTCCAGTGAGTCTTGGGATCCTAGAGATCAGCTTCCAGGAGAATGCCAAGGTACCCCAGAAGGCAGGCTCTCAGCTTCAGCCTTCGAGGTTGCAGCTGCTGTCTGCAGCTCTGGTTCCAGTGCTCTTTAGGGCCTCTGTTACTAGGTAAGAATTCCTTAGAGTAAATCTCTCTTTTTGGATGACTACGAGGGTGCTGTTGCCGCCTCCAGATCTGACTGAAGGAGTGAGTGTTCATAAAGGCCCGGACAAAAGTGCTTGAGAGAGACACCAATTTGTTTGGTTGCTTATGGGTTGGTTTCCTTAAGGAGTTTTGCTTTTTTATAGTTTTTTTTTGTCTGAAAGTGGTGGGGCTCTTGCACTGGTTTTTGCCTTTACTTTGGCATTCGTTGTTGTCATTCCTCACTCATTTCTGACTCCTCATTCTCTGCAGCTTTAGCAGAAATGTGTGATGGGAGAGCAGATATAGGGGACAGGCTAGCAGCAAAGACTCTTAAAGGGTGAGGGTGACCTGGGCAGCAGGAGGGAGCTGGACAGAGGAAGGGTGGATGCAGCGCAGGCAGAAAAGGCGGAGGAGAAGAGGGCTGCACACCTGCCCTGGGGAAACTAAAATCTGGGGCCATGGGATGCACTTACTCAGCAGCTCCTGGACCCTAACAGCCCCAGGTGCCAGGCCTCTGACACCCAAGCACAGGCCCTTCCATAGCTAGAGAAACAGCCATAATGGAGAAGCCACAGAGAAAGCTGCAAGCCCCCTAAAGGACCACACCAAGAGGACCTGGAAACACTGTGGGGCTGGTGCCCAGGCTGATTCAGGGCACCTCCCTCCCAACTGTGAGAAAGAACAGGAAGACATAGACCAGCCACTGCTGGCAAACAAATCATGCGTGAACTGAGTGCTGCTGTGTGCTGCTGGATACTTCTGGTGCTACTAGGTACTTCTGAGTGCTGTTGGGTGCTGCTGGGTATTGCTGTATGCTGCTGGGTATTGCTGTTGCTGTTTGCTGTGTGCTGCTGGGTACTGCTGGATATTACTGGGTACTGCTGTGTGCTCTTGATTGCTGCTGTGTGCTGCTGGGTACTGTTGGGTATTGCTGGGTACTACTGTGTACTATTGTTGGGTGCTGCTGGGTACTGTTATGTGTTGTTGGGTGCTTGTGGGTGCTACTGGGTACTGCTATGTGCTGCTGTATACTGCTGTGTGGTTGGGTACTGTTGGGTGCTTTGGGGTGTTTCTGGGTACTGCTGGGTGCTGCTGGATACTAATGAGTACTACTGTGTGCTACTGTGTGCTGCTGGGTACTGCTGTGTGCTATTGGGTACTGACATGTGTTGCTGTGTAGTGCTGTGTGCTGCTGAGTACTGCTGGATACTGCTGGGTGCTGCTGGGTATTGTTGGGTGCAGCCAGGTGCTGATAGGTGCCATTTTCTTTTGGCCCACTGGGTGATTTAAAAGGCAACACACCTGTAGGGTGTGCAGCCCCACTGACATTGTCTGGAACCCAGTCCTCTCCAGATATCAGAGTTGCCAGCCCCTGGCATGCTGCGTCTTCTCAAGGCTGTGTATCTGAGCAGTCAAGATACGCCAGAGGCCACTGGCCTCTAGGCCAGCCCCTGGAGCACTGCTCTGGGAGATGCTAGTGGATATGCTCCAAAAGTGGGGAGGGGATAGGGGAGGCCAGTGCCTTGGTCAAAAAGCTCAGGAGACCCCTCAGGTTGTGTCCCTGGGGGTTTGCCCAGGCTCACCGCCGCACACCAGAGTTTCTAAGAAGCCCCATAGCCAATGGGAGTAGCATTCCCAAATCTATTTGAACACACTTTTGGTAGGAGAGGAGGCAGTGAACAAACTGTTAACGATCCAGTAGACCAGTGTTTCGTGGAAACCAGTTTGGGAAATCCATTGTGAATCATCTTTCTCCAGGGAGAACAAATCATTTCATATCTATGGGGAAATGAGGGTTATTTATTTATTGGTTGGTTGGTTGGTTGGTGGGTTTTCAAACATATTTTAGAAGACCAGAGAACTGTGGTGATACCTAAATACAATGGACTTGGTATCATTTAATTAGCAACTTCCTTAACTGAGCTTAATATATTACTATAGTCTAGATCCATCCACAATTATTGTCCTTAAACAAGAGAGCCATGAAAGAGGCAACAAGAGGGAAGAGAGAGAGAGAGAGAGGGAGAGAAGGTGATGTTGTGAGGGTCGAGTACCATCTAGATAGAGACCTGCTCTCTGTAGGAGGTTTCCATAGCGTTCTGAAGCGCTGGGGCCTCCTCCGGCAATGTCTACACCAGTTACACATCTCACCTACTCAGTGAATATCTTGTCACTTCTCTCCCCACCTTTGGGAGATTCAGCACTTCCCTCTAGTAAAGTTCAATAGTCAAATCATCTCAAAGACAAGAATCAAATCAAATCTGCTCTTCTGATCCTAGTGACCCTAACACCTACCAAGCCAGGTCTTGCCCTCAGAACTGACGTCTGGCAGGGAGTGCGTAGGACATATACACCCAGCAAGGTAGCTCTAAGTTGACCACCACATGTGACTAATGGGAGCCTGGAGTAGGCTCAAGGGAGGAAGCCTCTGAGACTGCCAAGGACCAGGTGGCCTTGGGCAGAGCCTGGAATGCTGCCCTTTGAACATGGCCATTTCCAGTAGAGAGACAGGCCACATCTGTGGTGGGCTGACGGGTTCCATTGAGGGAAAGCTCACTGTCAGGGTGGCTTTGGGCTAGAGGGACAGACGAAGCTGGAAGGGAAGTGAGTGCCATGGACCTGCCACCCCAGGCTTCACAGCAGTACTCGCGCTTCTGGCCAGCAAAGTGTCTGAGGCAGATCTCCAAACCTCGGTTTCCTCAATGACACAGATCAGAACTGTGAGATGGGATGTGTGTGGCAGAGCCAGGCAGTGGTGAGTGCCCACAGATGTGGGACTGAGCCTTGTCCCCTGCCATGGAAGCCTGTGGCAGCCTTGCTACAGAGCCTGGACTTGGCTTCCCAGGTGAAGCCCAGCCAAGGACAGATTTGGAATAGAGAGTGATCCATCACAGCCACTCCTGGGGAAGACTAGCCTTGTGTCTGGGAAACCTGGGGAAGGGTTGGGAGGCCAGGACAGAAATGCCGTGTGCTAAGCATTAGGCCACCTGCCTCTCCTGGTGATGAGTTGGCTCAGCTGCAAACATGGTTCCGAGATGATCCCTCTTCACCACTTCCTCAGAAGAGCGGTGCATCCCAGCCAACACACATTAGTTAATCTTGAATCATGTTAATCTGCTCAGTGAAGAATTTCCACCTTTGGGATTTGGATGATTCATAAAAGGACAGGACTCTCCCCTTTGCAAAGGAGAGCTATGCATTAAGGATTTGACTTATGGAGGCAAATCCAAATATACATAATTTTTCTGCTGAAATTGGGGATGCGGGAGGACTCTATGTGACCTCAACGTTGCCTTATTTTATTTCTCAAAACAGACCTTTGTATGACTGATTTTAAAGCCCATTTTAAAAACAATAGGAAATTTGTATGTATGTAAAGTTTCCATGAAAATTTAAACAACCACAAAAAAACCCCACAAGGAACCTGAGAACAACTACCCAGTGCTACAAGTGTAGTTATAAAAAGTATGGTATATTTGTGCAAAGAAATGTTATACAGCACTTAAAAATAATAAGTATATTTACTAGAACTAGATAAAAAGCACTGTGAAATGGTGTAAGACACAAACATGAAACATACAGCAGGACCACATCTACCGTTTATCAGGAAGTCAGGAGCACCAGCCAGAGGTAGGTGGTCAAGCATGGGCTCAGACAACCCTCCCACAGGTAGCCTTGGGTTGCTTTGTGTAGATGTTAAGATTCTGAGTTAACTTTTTAAACTTCTTTTTATAATGTTTTAAATTTGACTTAATGCCAAATGAGTGAATGAAGTTTTTTTTTAAGAGATGGGGAGAAAATCAATTGCCACAAATCTGTCATCAAAGTTGCCTCTGATTCTGCAGCAAAATTTGCTCTTCTAAATAGTTTTCTTCTAGATCTGGCTTCTTCCAGCACCGTCCACTGCTGGTGGAGTGTGCCATTGTGGTCCCCTCCCTCCCACCTGTGATGGGGACAAGCTTCCAAGCCCTGGGCCTCTGTTTCCTGCCTGTTACCGTGTTAGCCAAAGAAACAAATTGATCCTGTAAACACTTCAGGACACCACAAAGGATCCAAGGGACAGTCTTTTTGTAAGGATGTAGTGTAATCCCTCTGCAGGAGGACCTATCTCTGCAGGGTGGCTCCCAGGGGTCAGGGAACCCCTGGGAGGATTTGGGTGTGTGCACTCATCATCAGGAAGATGACACTCCCTCTCCCTTCCCAATGGACTAACCCTGCAGGAAACTGGGAGGGTTAGCAGTAGGATGCACGTCCTGTTCCAGCCTGACCAAGCAAGCCACCTGCCTGCCCTGGTCCTGGCTTTGCAGCCTGGGGCTTCCCAGTCCATGTTTCTTGGATCCTTGCCAGATCCATGGGTAAATCTTAGGGATGACAATACTAGCGGGGAGGGGAAAGGACAAGTGCTTGTGGCTGCCAGTCCTCCATCCTCCTTAGCAGTTCATGTATATTGTGCTTTCAGTCAAAGCCTCACTTTTAAGGACTGGTTCTGTGGCTGGGAGGAAATGATGTTCAAGACCTACTGGTGTGGTGGGAAAAGTCCTAGGCTTGGAGTCTAGAGACCCAAGTCCACTCTGGTTGGGTTGCCTGTGACCTTGGCCTTGCCACAGTTGCTTGGAGCCTTTGTTTCTTCAAGAGGCTAAGGGAAATGAGGGCTGAGTGTTGAGTGTATGGGTTCGTGTGTTAAAAGTAACATAAGGAATTTGGAGTGAGGGCATTTTGGGGATCTTGAGACAGGAAAGGCTTCTTCAAATGAGAGCAACAAACCCATGGAACTGAAGAGATCGTGTCTGGTTTCAAGGGGCAAAACTGGTAGAAGGTACCAGAGAGAAATTCTCATCTCATATTAAACCCAGATCTACAACCAGCACCCTCCAGCAACAGAAAGGTGCTTGGGAGTTCATGCGATCCTGCTGGCAGAAGCTGGAAGCAGGGATTCAAGCAAGGAAGAGGAGCCATTGTGGTTCCCTCCCTACAAACCTGTGATGGGGACATGCTCCCAAGCCCTGTAGCCCTGTTCCCTTCCTGTATCACCATGTTAACCAAGGAAACAAATGTTTGAAGAAAAGATCACCCATGAGTCAGGGCTGTGCAGGATGCCTGCCACGTATTGAGTAGACATCAGGGATGTTCTGTCACTCCCTTAAAGGAAAACAGAACCATGAGTGGGTGCAGCACCTCCTAGGGGAGGCACAGCTCACACGTGGCACCAGCCGGCCCTGGGAAAGAAGCACTGTCCTCCCTCTCCCTCTGGCTTATGGTTTTGTTAGGCCTTCAAGAAGCCGGCCTCCCTGTGTAGGGCCTGTGCACGGCCTTCCTCCCTGGCCCGCAGCTGCAGTACACTCCCAAGTTGACAAGGAATTTTTAAAGTCACACTAAACTTTTTTTACACCCACTTCCTTCCCATGGCTGTCCCTCCTTCTTCGAGGTGAGAGAGCCCAGGGCCCACGGGCCCAGTCCCTGCAGCCTCCTTCACACCCGCCAAGGACCCACATGCACCGCGTGTGTTCTGCCATATCCTCTCTCTCCAAGGAGAAAATCTGGCCCTGTCTTGACTGTTGCTTTTTCACAAGGATGTCAGAAATCTGGCTGGAGGTCCCAGCAGCCTCCCTCCATCCCCTGCCCCTGCCCACGTCAGCATTCCATTGCACCCCTGACATCTGACTCTCCCTGCAATGCTAGGCCCCCGCGAGCTCACATTCTGGGCACCAGCATCTGCTACACCCAACACCCGGGGAGGGGACAAAAAGGCCCTGGCCACCAGCATGTGGCTTGACCCTGAGGCTTGGCTGTGGTAGGTGTCTCTGCCCTCCCACAGTCACCTCCTCCCACTTATCCACAGCCTTTCAAGATTCCGATCTAATCAGATAGCTGCCCTTTATCCCTGCCAGAGCAATTGCAAGGGACACTGGATTCTGTCAGTGCTGTGAGGTCATCGCTTGGCCAGCAGCCTCCAAGCCTGATGATTGCCAGTATTGATCCTATAAACACTTCAGGACACCACAAAGGATCCGAAGGAAGGTCCTTTTTAAGGATGTAATGCAATCCCTCTTCAGGAGGACCCATCTCTGCAGGGCGACTCCCTGGGTCAGAGGCACCAAGGTGCGGGGTGGGGCTGAGTCTGCTGGGTCACCACCATCCTCCAAGCTGATGCCCTGAGTATTTCAGAAGACAGAGGTTGGCCACGGGTCCTCCAAGGCTCTTGCTTGCCCCAAAGACACCCCAAGTCCCAGCCCTCCATGGCCCACATGGCCTCTTGTCCCACCAGCCTCACCCACGGCACCTTCGCACAATCTGAAGATCACTTTGATCACATTTTATTGACTAGTTTCCAACTGGCCCAGTACCCCAGTAGAAAAAGGGCAGAAACTTTTTTCTACTTTCTACTGTGCCCCCACCACCCCAACACCAGGATCTATCGCAGGAACCACGAAGGGGTTGAATGAATTCCACTGATCTGATCTGAAAGAACCAGAAACTTCGCTGCCTCAGTGCTCATGAAGCCTAACTGGTCCCTTGTGTGAGCTTCAGGTTAACTTTGCTTGTACCACCCAGTGAGAGTGGAGATGGCCCCAAGACAGGTCAGTTTGCATTCAAGGAGGTAAGAGAAAGGGATTGGACTTCCCAGGAGACAAAGTGGTCTTGGGTGGGGGGACAAGGTTATTTGAGTGGGAGGGGCAGAGGGAGATTTCTAGGGTGTTGGGGATGCTCTGTGCATGTTCGTTTGTAAAAGTTTACTGCTCTGACCACTTAAAGGCTAGCACTTTAGAGCATCTTTGACTGATACACAAGGGTTCCCTGCACGTGTGCCTGTGTGGGTGTATGCATACGTGTATAAGCGTGTGGACTTGCTTGTGCTCATGTTTGCATGCACATATGTGTGCCTGCATGTGACTATCTTCCCTATCTTCTGCTACCGGGGAATGAGTTCCTTTGTCTTCCCTCTCTAGAGCACCTGGCTACAGGTGTGAGGCCCCAGCCCATCAAGGGTGACCCTGGCTGCTCTCACACTCAGACTTGCAGGGCCCATATCTACAGATGCCATCTCGTCTTTCAAGGAGGCAAGGCCCAGTGACCCCCACCTCCACCCTCTGAGCGGAGGCCTGATCTTCCCTTAAGGATGAGCAAATCACATACAGCAGGAAAAAAGCCAGAGACAAGAGTCAAAACCAGGCCCACATTCTGCCACACCCCACATCGGGGGGTGGCTCAGAAGCACCCCAGGGTTGTGCCGCCAGGTGTCTCTCTGGGCCTTTTCTGGGGCTCTGGGGTTTGTAAGTTTACCCCCAGTCCACAATGGGGAGAAACAAAGACCCCCAAAAAACACTGTGTCAGCAAAGTCTTCCCTGCACACCACATCCCGCCTCCATCCCAGCAGTGTTTCTGCTCCTGGGAAAAACAGAGATAGGGGTTGGAGGGGTGAGGCAGGTGGGAGCAGCAAGATGGAGCAGCAAGGGACCACCCAGTCCTCAGGCCAAGGGGGAGGCACAGAAGGGTTCCCCACATGGACCCCCTCTCTGGATGATCTCCAGAGCCTCCTTGCAGGGGTAGGGGACTTGGAGAGCCCCTCCCTGGGGATGAGGGGCCACAAAGAAGCTTCATCCTTGCTGGGTGACCTTTTGGGGATGTCACCTCTCTCCCGGCTGCAAGAGCCTGAGTCACACCTACTTCTCCTGCCAGAGAGCAGAGGAAGCACACATGTGTGCATACAGGAACACATGCACGCATGCATTCATGAACACATGTACTCATACACACACACATATGCACAGGTGCACACACATGCATTCACTTGCACACACACACACAGAACACTGTCTTTCCCAGGTAGCCAACCTTGCTAAGTCAAAGCCCCCCACGTCCATCCTGGCCTCCCCACCTTGCTGCCTCTTCCCACGCTGATTTACCGCTCCCATGACGGTCCCTGCAGAGAGTGAAGAATCCCAGACTCCCTGTATTTCCTCATGGATCTCACTTCCTTGCCAGAAAAGTTCAAGGTTGGGTCAGATTGTCCCCTTTCCACCGTGAGCTGTGTTTTGCTGACCCCCTCCCCCACCAAGCCGGGTCTGTGGGTCTGCGGTGTCCCTCTGGGGGAAGAAGACTTCACAAGCAGAGGGCCCCGGGAAACTGAGGGTGGGTCCTGGGCATGCACAGCAAGGGGTTCCAGGGAGCCATGGGCACCGTGCAGTGCCACATTCCTCCGTGCACATCCTCAAAGGGTCCGTTCACTCCCTCATACACGGCACCAGAGCAGTCACCACTGGGGGGTGGGGTGGGGAGGGGTCCTGCTGTGTCAGCCTCAGCCGCTGGGCACAAAGGAGAACATGCCGACATGGCCCTGACCTGAAGGGGCATTTGTTCTCTGCCTGGGTGTGTCTGCAGGCCCCTGCCAGCCTTTCCTCTGCCCGGGCACCCGCCAGGACTGCTGGACTCTTCTCTTCCTTCACCTGGTTGGTGGCTTCCCTGTCGGCCTCTCCCTGGACTGGAAGTGTTCAAAGGGCAGGTGCTGCCTCCCTCTCTCACCGCTGTGTGTGGGCATCCAGGAAGCCTCCCCAAGCACCATCATTTCTGGTAGGAAAACTCTTTCTAAGGAACGTCCTTAGAAGTTCCACTTGAGAGCCATTTGGTGACACAGATTATTGCTACCGAGTTATGGGTCATGTGGATTTTGCACATGAATTTTTTCCTCCGGTCCCAGTTCTGCCATCACCTTGTTTTAATACTGACTGTCGTTTTTACATCAATAGCCTCTTTTTTCTTATTAAAAAGTAATATGCATTTTCGTTAAAATTTTAAAAGTACAATTTTAAATAAGCAAAAATGAAAGCACTTAATTATATTTTTAACCTCAACACACAGAGATAAGTGCAGGTAACATTTTGATAATTAAACTTTCAGACCTTTGTCAATACATAAATTACTTACGTTTTAGTCCCCCTTCAAATCAGATCATTCTTACTATATAAGTGGACCTTTTTCAGAGATATTTAATCTGCTTTCATTTTTTGACTATTGGAAACAAGGAGTTCATAAATATCCTTGTAGACTGTCGTGCACATCTGTAGTGAATACCTTGAATAGTCTTCTAGGTGTAGAAATTGCTGATCCTCTTGACTCTTTTCCTGAAAAGTTTCAGGGTCAGACCAGACATCCTTGCCAGTCCCTCTGCCTCAAAAACTCTCCCATTCATGAGAGAAGACTGGAAAGGCTTCACAGGGTGGAGGTAGGCTTTTTTCCTACTTTCTTGAGAGTATTATATTTCCACAATACAGCCTCAGAATTGAGGCTCTGGTAAGGCCTCAATTCCTCCGTGTTCCCAAGAGCAGAGACAGGGACGTCCCTTCAAAATGGTGGGCTGAGTCTATGTGCTTCCCTTCCTGCCTCCCAAAACTCCACTGAAATGGCAGAAGAGAAACAAAAGTAAGAGCCAGCCCTTGCCTGTGCTGGCCTTCTGTCCCAGAGAGTTTGAGAAACACTCATCTAAGATACTATGCTGCCAATATCCAACCCAATCACAGTCATACCAAGTCCCACACCCTGCTTGTTTAGTCATGGAACACCCTCCCCTCCCCCTCAATAATGCAGCAGGGAAGATACTTGTCTAGGTGATAGTTGCTGATTTCGCTTCATGGAAACTTTACCCTGTACTTACGGATTCACAATCAGACAATGGCCCTCTTTTTGTTTTTTTCCATATTATTTATAAGGACAAAATGAATACCTGTATAAAAATAATTTTATTATTTCTTTTTTTTTCTTTTCTTTTTTTTGAAACAGGATTTTACTCTGTTGCTCAGAATATAATGCAGTGGCACGATCATGGCTCATTATAGCCTTGACCTCCTGGGCTCAGGCAACCCTCCTACCTCAGCCTCCAAAGTAATTTTTTTAAATTTTATTTTTTAATGTTAATTTTTTTATTTTAAAGATGTGGGGTACCATTCAGGGTTAGGTATGCAGGTACCCTATTTTTTTAAATGTTAAAGGTCTTGCTATGTTGCCCAGGTTAGTCTCAAACTCCTGGGCTCAAATGATTCTCCTCCCTTGGCCTCCCAAATTGTTAGAATTACGTTGTGGACCACCGCACTCAGCCTAATTTTAATATTTCAAAGACAGAGAAGATGACAAATTGATGGTTATGGAGCCCTCGCATCATGCCAGCCACAGGTCCTGTGTGCTGTAACCCCTGGGGGCTTTCCTTCCAGCAGATGGACCTATCATCTGCGTGTCCTCATCTCTTTCACCACTTCCTCAAATCTTATGGCAAAATAGCTGTGACAAGCAGTCAGATGGGATCTAAAGTACTTGACAGTTGGTAGTAACTTGATCATTGGCAAGTTAATCAATCAACAGATTGGCTGCTGGCAAATGGACTTAAGGTAAAGCAACCCAAAACTTGTATGGGGTACTGAGAGCCAGGAACCAGCCATGAGCCCGGCCCTGTCCCAGTGGGGGGCGGGGTGGGGTGGGATGGGGGGAGGTTAACTAAACAAACAAGCAAGTTAAGTACATGAGGTTGCTCTTTTAGATAAAGTGCTGGGCCCTTGGGGAAGGCATGTTTGAGCTTAGGCCTGGGTGGGAAAAGGTTGGAGCCACTCACCTTCTGGAGGAAGTGAAGTCCCACTGGGGATCTGAACCCCATTGCTGGGAAGGACCCGAGGACAGAAGATGTAGGGACCACAGGGAGCTGGTGCAGTCACACCATTGACGGGTGATGCTGGCCCCGATGAGGGTGTGATGGAGGAGATGGAGAGATTTACTTCCAGAGACATTCATGAATCACTCCCTGTTTGTGCAACACCCTGCTGAGACTCTGTGGGGTACAAAATAATTACAAAATACTGTCCTTTCCCCAGAGTAAACATGTATCCTTGTTTTCAAGTTAAGTATTTTATCCTCTTCTTGTCCTTTGTTTTAAACCCACACCCTCAAAACAACAGGCCAAGACTCCAAGGCTTCCACCAGTTGTCCCAGAGGCTTCTAGGGAAACAGGGCAAAAGCATATGGTGTTACCTTAAGGTTGGGCTGGTTTCCCTCTTTGCTCTGACTGCTAGGAAGCTCTGAGCCTAATTTGCAACCCATCACTAGCAATCGTACAGCACCACATGGTATGGGTGCATTTTGGGTTCTGTTTTGATTCTTGGCTTCATCCTAATTTCCTCTTTATTTTGTCAGCTTACCCCCATTTTACTCATAATGTCTACCTTGTTGGTTTGCAGTGCTAGTAAAGTCTGGTGCTGGATGGGGCATCACTGCTCAGGACCCTGAGCTGCCTTGGCTTCCCTCCCCCATCCCACGAGGATGTGGCCTCTCTGGTGCTGAGCTCAATTCAAAGATGTTTATAAACATCTCCTCAGACAGAAACCCAAATGGCAACAGGCCACCTTCAAAGGACAGTGGCAAGGCAAAGATTCCACCCTTTCCTCGACTCCAACAGCTCACGCTGCAGTGGTGGTCCCTGTGGCAGCCTGGGCCTATGCATACTCCTGTCCAGGCAGCGCTCCCTGTCCTCCATGGAATAACCAAGAACTTAGAACAGGAGCTGGGCTGCACTCTCATCCCCCAGACCCAAGCCCCCTCAGTGCTGTCCTGCAAAGTCTGGAACCATCTCTGAGCTCATGTGCAAGAGCCTGACTAATGACCACTCGCCCTCATCTCACAGCTGGCTAAAAGGGGGGTCCCGCAGCGAGCCCTGCATTCCTTATGAGGCATCCCTGTGTCACCAGTGCAGTTCAGGGTTTGCCTGTCCCCAGAGAATGAACCAGGTCACACTGACTGGCCCTGAGAGGACAGGGAAGGACACTCAGGGTCTTATAGCTCTTGATGGCGACTGACAGAGAATTGGTTTTCCTCTTATTTCTTTCTTTTTTTTTTTTTTGAGTTGGCGTCTCACTCTGTTGCCCACACTGGAGTGCAGTGGCACAATCACGGCCACCCCAGCATCAACCTGCTGGGTTCCAGTGATCCTTCCACCTCACCCTTCCACTGGAACTACAGGTATGTGCTAACACACCCAGCTAATTTTTTATTTATTGTAGAGACGAGGTCTTACCAAGCTGCCTGGGCTGGTCTCGAACCCAGGGCTCAGGCAATCCTCTTGCCTCAGCTTCCCAAAATGCTGGAATTACAGGCTGAGCCACTGAGTCTGGCCGTCTTTTCATTTTTGTAAAAAAAGATGGGGGGTGGGGAAAAAAAAAGATGGAGGGGGGGGTCTCTTTATGTTGCCCAGGCTGGTCTTGAACTCCTGGACTCAAACGGTCCTCTCGCCTCAGTCCCTCAAAGTTCTGAAATTATAGATGTGAGCCACCACACTCAGCCTTTTCCTCCTATTTCTGAACCCCTCCTGCTTGCTGCATATGTCCTGACGCTGTCTGGTGGCTGCAGAGAGCTTAGGATACCCAGAATTTTTACAAAGCTGTCCTGCATTTCAGAACCTTTCAACTCTAGGCTCTGTACATCTAAGTGAAAGAACTTATTGGGCCCTGGTCCAGAGTGACCCAGGCCATCCCGCCTTCTCAGTCCCACTTGTTTTGGCCACAGAGCCTGGTTGCAGCCTCAGCTATGTGGACCCCTTTGTCATGAGATCTGAGACAAGAATAAGTTGTCCAGCCTGGGCAACATAGAGGGACCTTGTCTCTCCAAAAATAAAATAAAATAAAAATTAAAAAGTAGCCGGGCTCGGTGGCTCAGCCTATAATCCCGCGCCTTTGGGAGGCTGAGGTGAGTGGATTGCCTGAGCCCGTGGGTTCGAGACCCGCCTGGGCAGCGAGACCTCATCTCTACAATAAATCGAAAAATCAGCCGGGCGTGGTAGTGCATGCCTGTAATTCCGGCTACTTGGAAGGCTGAGGGGGAAGGATCACCGGAGCCCAGCAGGTCGAGGCTGTGAAGTGGTCACTGCACTCCAGTCTGGGCGACAGAGTGAGACTCCAACTCAGAAGAAAAAAAATTAAAAAGTAGTCAAGCATGGTGGCTCACACCTGTAGTTCCAGCTACTCAGGAGGCTGAGGTGGGAGGATCACCTAAGTCCAGGAGGTTGAGGCTGTGGTGAGTCATGATTGTGCCACTGCACTCCAGCCTAGGCGACAGAGTGAGGTCTTGACTCAAAAAAAGAATAAGGTGTGTAGGATTGTGAGGCACAGTTGCACAAAGCTTGAGAATATTTGCTTTTTTGTGTGTTGTTGGGTATTTGGTTTTCTCTCATCTCAAGCCAGAGGTTTTTCAACCTCTGGATTTCTCGGGATCCCGTGTCTGTGTGTGATCGACCCACACTCTCTTGCTGCACGCACACACACACATTGCAGTGGTTCTCTTACCCACAGGGTCCACTGCTGAAGAAGACACATGTCCTTAACTGGGGAACAAATCTATAATCTATAGAATAGAAGGAAACCCATATATCTCTACATTGATTGCCGGTCATAAACTTTTATCTGAACCTTATCCAGACCTAAGAATTATGTTTCTGATCCACACCCACAATCACCCCAGATAAACGGAGCAGGTTTAACACACACACACACACACACACACACACACACACACACACACACACACGGGGCTGTTTCGCTAATAAGTTTTGTGATTTTTCCCCCTCGATGTTAGACAATGAGTCATGTGATGAAAAACTGAGTCAGGAGGAATTTTGCCACATCGAGACTTTACTCAGATAATATTAATCATGATACAGACCTGTTCACACTTTCAGGCGTTCCCCAAACAGGAATTTACAGTCAATTAGAAAAGGCAGCCGGGAAACTCAGTCCCTCTGTTTCCAGAATCCTTGGTGGTCACATTTTGAAAGCTTTGCCGGTCCCTCTGCCAATCCAGCAGCTCAGCGACTCCCAAGCTGCAGAGCCAAAGATGCTGTCTGGAGGTGCTGCGGGGTAGCCTCCCAGAGATACTCAGCTTCCAGCTTTGCTCAGCCAGGATCCAGGGCAGGAGACCCTTCCCTCCGCTGTTCCTGCTGCCATGGGGTGGGCAACACCCAGGATCTCTCCCCTTCCTCCAGGATGGAAGCCCCTCCCATGGCCCCTCACTGGCTTTGCTTCGATGTAGAGGAGGGAGCCAGGAGGTTGGCCAGTCCAGCCCCAGCAGGCCACCTGCCGCTCCCACCCAGCCCAGCCAGGCGGCCACAGCTGATTGTACAGGAAGCGGGTCCTTGCGGTTTCTAAGCTCATCTGGGGTGGGAGGATGAGGCCGCTCTGCAGCTTTGTGCTGTATTCTGCGCTTTCTATAAGAGAAAAAAAATCATCTCCGTCCCCATCTGTTTTCTTTTTCAGATAAAATCTATTTTAGGATAGAAATATGCGCCCCGCTTTACCCACGCTCCCCTCCCCCGGAGTTTGGACGTGGCTGCCTCCGTGGGTGGCTGCAGCTGCGCCCCTTCCCTCCTGCACGCTCGGGCTGGGCAGGGGGTCAGACCCTGGGAGCGCCTCGCGCTTCGCAGCCGGGAAGCCTCATAAATAACAGCATGCGAGTCCCCGCAGGTGGCCTGCCCAGCTCAGGGCCCCAATCTCCCAGACTCTGAGTTGCGGGGGAGGCCCAGTCCTGAAGACCTCGCAGGGATCGCCACAGGGACAGCGTGTGGACCCCTGAGAGCCAGACAGCCTTCCTCAGAGCCCACTTCCTGCCCTAGTGCTTTCTGTCTCTGACCGCCATTGCAGAGAATGGGCGAGGTCTCCAGCAAAGCCGAAGCAGTCTTCGCTGAAATAGCTTTGCCTTAAGGACTCCTCGGCAAGATAGGTGGAGTCCCTGGTATTTCCAAATATAGTTTCTGGTGGGCCCTTCTGGAATGTGTTTCTCAGAAAGAGGCCAGGCCAGTCAGGCACGATGGCTCATGCCTGTAATCCAGCACTTTGGGAGGCAGGGCAGGAAGATCACCTGAGGCCAGGAGTTCAGGAGGAGCCTGGCAACATAGCGACACTCTTTCTCCACAAAAAATTTAATTAAAACAACAACAACAACAACAACAACGGGGCAAGGTGGCTCCTACCTTTAGACCCAGCTACTTGATACTGAGGTAGGAGGATCATTTGGGCCCAGGCGTTCAAGACCAGCCTATGCAACATGGTGAGGGAGGCACTGTCTTTATAAAAATTAAATTAAAAAATTAGCTAGGTAAGGTGGCTTGCACCTGTGGTGGCTCGCACCAAGTAGTCCCAGCTACTTGGGAGGCTGAAATAGGAGGATTGCTTGAGCCCAGGAATTTAAGTCTGCAGAGTGCTATGATCATGTCACTGCACTCCAGCCTGGGCAACAGAGCAAGACCCTGTCACTAAAAAATAAATCAATAAGCCGGGCTCGGTGGCTCAGCCTGTAATCCCGCGCCTTTGGGAGGCTGAGGTGAGTGGATTGCCTGAGCCCGCGGGTTCGAGACCCGCCTGGGCAGCGAGACCTCATTTCTACAATAAATCAAAAAATCAGCTGGGCTATGGTAGCGCCTGCCTGTAATTCCGGCTACTTGGAAGGCTGAGGCAGAAGGATCGCCGGAGCCCAGCAGGTCGAGGCTGCGGTGGCCAGGAGTGGCCACTGCACTCCAGTCTGGGCGACAGAGTGAGACTCCAACTCAAAAAATAAATAAATAAGTAAAAACAAAAGGTCAAAGGTAAGGCAGAACTACAGTGTCTGCCTATAGTTGAGATAGCAGCACATCCTAGGGTGTTAGAGGGAAGAGACCTGGGGTGCTCACTTGTGCACCCAGGGTGCTCTTCCCATTAGCACAATCCTCATTGCCACAACCTCTGAGCGTCACCCAGCACAGTGAGCGACATTCAGCTGAGCAAGCCTTACCCCTAGCCACACACAGGGCAGCCTGTCCTAAGACTCTGATTCCCTGAGTTGAAAGGCTTAATGCAAATGTTCCTAGACATCGGGCAGAGGAGGAGAAAATAGACAGCTACATATATGATAAAAGGAAAAAGTTCTTCCAGCCCATTGGAAATGTATTTTCTCGCTTGGCGTATTAAGTACATTCCTGGGGTCTGTCCCTGGAGGTTGTCAGCAATGGGAACGGTATGTTGGAAGCAGGAAGGGCCCAGACCCCAAAGAATCAAAGCAAATGAATCCAGCGCAGAGAGAGTCTCATACACAGACCTTCCCGTGGGCCAGCATCCCCGCCCTTTTTTATTTGTCCTCAGGACACACAGCTCAACTTTACGGAGCTGCAGATAGAGTCTGAAGCTGATTCAAGGCAGTGTTTTCCAAAATGTTGGCAGGATTTTTAGGACATTAAGAAATAAGAAAAAATAAAAATAACAAAGGGCTTAGACAACAACTAATAGAAAACAAAAAAACAAACAAAAAAAACTGGTCTGAGCTGCTCAGAATAAATGTCCTTCTCTGATGATCGTAGCACTCTGTGCACAGAGCCAGATGCTACAGCCCACGGAGGCAGCAAGGATGGACTGGCCCTCATCTCCATGCAGACACCCCTGTGGGAGGTCTCAGAATATCCAGGATGACCCCTCAAAGGGTGCGAGAAGAACATTCTCCCCATGGCTAATGAAACTGAGGAGATACGGACCCATTTCCAGGCCTGCGTGTCTATGCAACATAGCAGCCCAGCCTTCCATCATGTCAGCACCTTTTTGCTCTAAGTTCCTTGTGCGAATGTATTTCTCAGTTTCTCGGCTCATCTTGCGCATGGCTCCCTGACAGCAGAAGCTGCCTTGGGTGAGGTTCTGCCACCAGGGCAGTGGGCACAACAGTCCCTGCAGGTGGCCTTTGGCAGCCGGAAGGGCCTGCATGCATGTGGGGCAATGCCAGAACTCTGGGCCACCAAGCCCTTCCCCCCGTTGCCCCAGAAGAGTTTTCATATTTCAGGATGACACAATCAGAACCAGATGTTCACCAAACAGGGGAAAGGCCAAGGCACGCCCTGCATGCAGGCCACCATGCCAACAGAGCTGCTGCTTTCGTCTAGCATGATGGCCTGATCTGCCCACATAGCCAGGACCCCCGGCAGCCCATCTGCCACTGCCTTCTTTCTCCCCTGGGCATGGTGACCGCAAGGCTTGGCGCCCCACTCAGGTGGCACAGGTGTGGCACAGGCTTGAACTCCCACTGGCTGGGCCAGCAGACCAGTCAAAACCAGACCAGGCTCCATCCTCAAGATTCTTTTCCTGGCCTCTGGGTCCTGTCCCTCTGTCTCCCTGGCCCCTCCCTGTCCCCTCGCCCAGCCTAGTGCCCTCAGGAGCCTCCCAGCTCACACCAGTCTCATGACCTCTCTGCTCAGTTTTCCCAGGGCTGACTCAGTCCCCAGTTTCCCACTGCCAAATTCCCTATCTGGCTCATCAGTGGGAGCTGGGCCCTGGGGGTCAGAGGTCAGGATCGCTGGCCAGCCCATCAGAAGACTGTCCTTGGATCATGGGCTCATGGAAGGGGCAGCCCATGCTGCAAAACCCCCAGCAGGTGTTCCTCAGATGGCGACAGGAGGGTGTTCAAACAGAGTCAGTGTGTCCTGCTCATCTCAGTGGTACCCCTGAAGGGTGCTAAGGGAATATTCTCCCAGGACTAATAAAACTGAAGGCGTTACGGACCCATTTCCAGGCCTGCATGGCTACATGATGTGTCAGCCCAGCCATCTGTTGTGTCAGCCCCTTTTGGCTCTATGCTTCTGGTGCAAATCTGGCATTTCTCAGTTTTTCGGTTCATCTCACACAGGGCTCCCCAGCAATGGACACCACTCTGGGTGAGGTCCTGCCATTAAGGTGGCTAGCACAGTGGGTCCCTGCAGGTGGCCTTTGGCAGCCATGGAGGGCCCACATACATATGGGGCGATGCCGGAAAGCCCCTGTCCTCCTCCGTGTGGCCCCCTGAAGTCATCCCTTCCTGTGGGAATCACTGCAAAGTACCTGCTCCATGCCCACCAAGGTAAGACCCACTCGCCTAGAATATCACTTCTCAAAGGAAATGGAGGAAGAATTGCAGAAGACTAACCATTGCTGCTGTAAGCCCATGTGCAAGGTGTCATGTGAGCACAGACCTCAGTAGGCCTTGAGCTTGCAGTCATGGTGGCAATGACCCGTCTGAGCTGTTTACTCTAGCAGCCACAAGCCATCTGTGGCTTTCAAGGACTCCAAATGTGGCCAGTGTGGCTGAGGAAACAGAATTCTCATTTAATTTTACTTTGGTGAATTTGGATTTAAATTTCAATAGCCAGTGGGGACTGCATGGGGCAAAGCAGGCACTCGAGGACCCAGGGTGCCTTGCGCTTGGTGCAATGGAAATTGCCACAAGGTTAGATTCAAGACATTTGGAACATGGGGTTTAAAACTGTGAACACGTGGAAAAGGCAGGAAATAAAATCTAGATCTTAGTGGAGAATGTCAATAGCATCTATACACTGTCCATGCAGTATCGATAAGCATCAGTACACTGTCCATTCAGCATCAATAGTGTGAGTACACTGTTCATTCCATATCAAGAGCATCAGTACGCTGTCCACTCAGTATTAATTGTGTCAGTACAATGACCATACATTATCTGTAGTGTGAGCACACCATCCATATAGTATCTATAGCATCACCACTGTCCATTTAGTACCAATAGCACCCTGCACTCTCCATACAGTAACAACAGTGTCAATTCACCATCCACTCAGTATCATAGCATCAATGCATTGTCCATCAGCATCAATAGTATCAGTACATTGTCTATACAGTATCTGTAGCATTAGTATACTGTCCATTCCATATCAACAGCATCAGCACACTGTTCGTTCAATAGCAATAGCACCAGAACACTGTCCATGCAGTATTAATAGCATGAGTACACTGCCCATACAGTATCAGTTGCATCAGTACACTGTCCATACATTATCAACAGCATCAGTACACTGTCTATGCAGTATTAAGAGCGTTAGTGTACTATCTATACAATATCTATAGCATCAATACACTGTCCATTCAGTACCAGTAATGTCACTACTCCACCCATACCATATCTAGAGCATCAGTACACCATCCATATAGTATTTGTAGCATCAATACACTGTTTACACAATATAAGTATTGTCAATAACTGACTAGGTACAATCCGGTGCCAAGAAAAAAAATACCCTGAGTGGAAATTAATATATGTTATTGAACATTTGACTCAAAACAGGCACTGTTCCAATCAGCTAATAATTAGAGAACTGAACACCAGTACTTTGCCCAGGAAGCACTAGCTGTGTATACTTACCGTTTGAAAACATACATGCAAACATTAAACTTCAACTTTATGAGGGATGCATAGGGAGTCTCTCTTCCCCAAGGCCACAAAGAACAGACGGAAAGTGGAGAGCTGTCCACTCCTCTGTTTGCTCCATTTCAGAAGATGCCAAAGATGCAAATCATAAGGAATTTGGGCATGCAGGGGGGTGGAGGCACAGCTTTCACAGAGAGGCATTTACTTAATGAATAAATGAACACTTTGTTGATGTGTCTCAGAAATAATATTTTTCTCAAATAAGATAATTCTATCCATAAACCCATCACCATTCCTTGATATTTGAGCGAGATCCCACATCACAGAGATTAATAGCAAGACTCTGCGACTGCAGCCCTGAACTCAAAAGGCACCACCAGGGACTCAGATGGCATCCTTCCAGGTACCAGTGTCCCTTGAGGCCTGTCTCAGAGACTGATACAAGGTCCAGCTTGGCACTTGGCACTTCAGCCCTTCCCACAATGATCAGAACTCATTCCTTCCACTGCCATCCTTTCCTCTTAAAGTATCTTAAGTGCTCCTGGTTTCCTTCCTTCAGTTATGACAGACTCCTTAGTAAAACAGAATCCCACATAGCCATGAAAAATACAATTAGTTCTGTTAATTAACCTACTTAAGCATTCACTCAGACTATGACACAGTAGAAAAGCTAAATCAATTTTGTTCAAACTTGATCTTATGGAGAAGTTTTCTTTTATAATAATTTATTCTCATTGAGGTATCACTTTTGTACCAAAAAATCCACCCATTGTAAGTGACAATTCAATGATGTTTTAGTAAATTGATAGAATTGTGCAGCCATCAACACGACTTAACTTTCACATATTTTTTAAACATTTCCTTCACTCCAAACTAAGGCATTCTTTCATGCCCTTTTGCAGTTAACCCCTGCTCTCACACACAGTCCCCCAGGCAATCACAAAAACGCGTTCTGCCTCCAGGCATTTACCTTTTCTGAACATTTCATGTGAAGGGAATCATACAGTATGAAGTCTTTTGCATCTGCCTTCTTTCACTAAGCATAATACATCTGTATTGTAGCACATATCAGTACTGTGCTCCTTTTAATTGATGAATAATAGTCTATTGTATAGATATACCACATTTCTTGTACTTCTCCCACCAGTAAGCATTTGCATTCTGTTCATCTGTTATGAATAATGCTGTTTTGAGCATCTCATATAAACCCTCGAGAGGGTATGTTTAATTTTTCCTGGGTATGTGCCTAGGGACGTAATACTGGGTAATAAGGTTCAACATTTTGTTCAACATTTTGAAGAGCTGCCAAACTGTTTTCCAAAGGGACTGCACCATTTTACATTTTCACTGACGGTAAATGGGGGTTCACATTTCTCCACATCCTCGTCAACACTTACGATTGTCTGTCTCTTTAACAACCGCCATTCTAGTGGGTGTGAAGTGGTATCTCATAGTGGTTTTGATTTGCATTAATCTTGATGAATACTACTGAGCCTCTTTTTTGTGCTTGTTAGTCATTTATACATCCTCTTTGGTAAAATAGGTATTTATATCTTTTACCCTTTTAAATTAGATTGCCTATGTTATTGATTAATTATAAAGATTATTTATGCATCCTAGATTCAAATCTTCTACCATATAAATAATTTGTAAAAAAAGGAAAAAAAATTCCCAGTCTGTGGCTTGTCTTTCCGTTTTCTTAATGGTGTCTTATGATGTGCAAAAGTTTTTCATCCTGATGAAGTTCAATGTAACACTTTTTATTTTAATGGATTATGCTTTTGACATCAAGTCTAAGAACTTTTTGCCCAACCCAAAGCCCCAAAGATTTTCCCCATGCCTTTTTAATAGTTTTAAGTGTGTGATCCACTTTGAGTTATCTTTGTGTATTATATAAGGTAAAGGTCTAAATTCGTCTTTTTACCTATCCAACTGCCCCAGATAAGACTATCTTTCCTCTATTGATTTTTCTTGGCAGCTTTGTTGAAAACCAAGTGAACATAAATGTGTTTTTTTTCTGAACTCGGCTACCTTTCATTGATCTGAACATCTACCCTCTGCCAACAGCTCACCTTGTAATTATCATAGCTTTACAGAAAGTTTAACAATCTAGTAGTAGAAGTGCTCTAATTCTGTTCTTCTTTTTAAAAATTGCTTGGGTTGTTTGGATTCACTTGCATTTCCAAGTAAATTTTATGGTCAGTTTGCCTATCTCTACCACAAAAACCCTGCTGGGATTTTTATAGGATTTCATTGACTCTATAAATCAAGTTAGAGAGAATTACAATCTTTTCATAATATTGAGTCCTTCAATCCATAAACATAGAATGCTTCTCAGCTATATCTAGATCTTTAATTTCTCTCAGCAATATTTTATAGTTTACAATGTAAAAATCTTGTACATCCTTTGTTAGACTTATTTCTAAGTGTTTTTATGTTGTATTAGTGCTGTTGTGAGTGGAATTGTTTTCTTAATTTTTTTTTAGATCATTCATTTCTACTATAGAAATACACCTGATTTTTATATGTTGATATTGTATCCAGTTCCTCGCTCAACTCATTTATTAGTTTTTGTGGATTCTTTAGGATTTTCTATTATGTTATCTCTGAATAAATACAGTTTTACTTCTTTTTCTTTTCTTTTCTTTTCTTTGTTTTTGAGTTGGAGTTTCACTCTGTTGCCTAGACTGGAGTGTAGTGGCATGCTCCCGGCCATCGCAGCCTCGACCTGCTGGGCTCCGGTGATCCTTCTGCCTCAGCCTTTCAAGGAACCGGGACTACAGGCACGTGCTACCACTCCCAGCTAGTTTTTTAAAAAATTTATTGTAGAGACGAGGTCTTACCAAGTTGCCCGAGTGGCTCTGGAACCCACGGGCTCAGGCAATCCACTCACCTTGGCCTCCCAAAGTACTGAGATTACAGGCTGAGCCACCGAGCCCAGCCTACTTCTTTTTCAATCTAGATGCTTAAATTTTTTTCTTGCCTTATTTCATTAGCTAGAACCTCTAGGAAAAGTTAAATAACCATGGAAAGAGTGAACATCCTTGTCTTCTTCTTCCCAACCCCATGTGGAAGGCATTCAGTCTCTCATCCTCATCATAATGTTAGCTGTAGGATTTTGTAGATGTCCTTTATAGGCATGAAGAAATTCTATTCTATTCCTATTTTGGTGAGAATGCTTATCACGAATAGACTCATAATAAAAATACTTACCATGAAATTTTTCAAGTATTTTTCTGTATATCTAGATGACTATGTGACTTTTCACCCTTTATTCTATTAATATTATATTAATTGAAATTCAAATGTTAAACCAACCTTGCATTCTTGGGATAAATCCCATTTGGTCACATGGTGTATAATCCTTTTTATACGCTGTGGGGTTGAAATTCATACACAATATTGGTCTACAGTTTTCTTGAGATATCTTTACTTTGATTTTTGTATCACAGTTATACTGACCTCAGTATAACTTCTTCTCTTCTTTATTTCCTAAGTTAGTAAAGGATTGATATATATTTTTGTTTGATAGAATGCATCACTGAAGCCATCTGATCCTGGGCATTTTTGTGGGAAGGTCTATAATTACTAATTATTTTTTTGTACTTATTATAGATACATTCTGTATGAGTAAATTTTAACTTTTTTGGTAATTTCCTTTAATGTTATAATATTGGCATTATAAAGTGAGTTTTTAAATAAATTCTAAGTCTATAATAAATAAGTGAATATAACAAACACTTCTTCCCACCACTAAGAATATTCAACTGTAAACATTTATTTATATTTGTTTCCACTCTTTTCTCAAGATATATGATTATTTTTACCAAGATAAAACCCAGGAGAGAAATAATAGCAGTGATATTCAGATTATCTTGATAAGTAAAAAATGTATACAAAATAATGTTGAGCTAAATACACACAACACAAAACAGCACATACACATTGATGGGAATCACTTGTGTAACAGATATATAAAACAATGCTGAGTAGTGTTTCTGGGGAAAGAGAAACCAGAAAAATCTTTAGAGATTACATGGAGCTAGTGCAACAATTCGAAAATGTCAGGAATCTCCATGACAAGGAAGCCATTTCCCACTTGACTGATTTCCTGACTCCAGAAGCTATGTGGAAGGTTAGGGAATTTTGGGAAAATGAACTGGAATTTCCCATATTCTTGAAATATTTAGAACCAAAGTCCTACTCAAAAAATAAAACCTGCTTCAAATATGTGACTGGTCTGGCTCTCAAGACTTTTGCCAAATTTGGGGAGCAGAGAGACAAGAGATTGTAGTGCAAAACCCACAACTATGGAAAGATAGACTGCAGTCTACTCCCACCTGCAAGTCTTTCTGGGCTGGCAAACAAAGGCCTGTTGGTCTCATAATCCAAAGTTCAGAAGCATCTCCCTCAAAAGAGATGAACTAAAACTAACTAGAGTTAGTAGTCTGGCCCTGTTCTAGCTCAATTCCCAAATGAGCAGAGAAGAAAAATAACATTGACTTTCATCTCTAATTTTTTTTTTTTTACATATAACATCCATTCAACATCAACACTTAGGAAACAAATGAAGAAATAGAAAAATGGTACTCACAATCAAGATAAAAAATAGTCCATAGAAGCAGGCCCTTTGACAATCTAAAATCAATGCTAGAATTAATAGGTAGGGCTTTAATATAACTACATTAAAGAAAATGAGAAAAAAGAAAGATACAAAGTATGAAAATAAAGATAAATTTAAGAGAGAAATATGACAGGTATTTTCCAAAACCACATCAAACTGGGAGGCAAGAAATGATAAAGGTGAAAGGGAACCACAAATTCCTTGCCTTGCTCCTGCAGTTAGACCCATGGAACTCTATCCCAGTCCTTTCTACCCCCCTTCTTCTGGCTGCAAGTAAGGATGGGGCCTGTCTTCACATGCCAGGACACTTTCTGAGTCCCACGCTGCAGTGGATAGGCACTCACTGTCTTCACTTATCCATGCTCTGACAGGGCTGACTGTCCCCTCATGTCTCATCCTGCAATAATCACATTCATACCATTCCCTGGCCAGAAGCTCTTTTCAGTGTAAATTTGTGGGCTTCCCTCTTCCTCTCCTTTGCTGGATTGCCTTCCTAGAGAACTAAACCTCAGTTTCACCACACTTCTGGTTTAGTTTCCATGATGTCCTGGAAAACTGCACTTCTCAGATGCCCTTGAAACTGATATTCTGCTTGCAGTTTAGATTCTGCCCAACTGCAAGGAATTCAGGTGATTTTAGAAGTAGAGTGAGGTGGGAGTCACATTGCTGCTCCTGTCACTGCAGACAAGTTTAACAACTGTGTGTGTCCTGGTGGTGGCCAGAGTCCACATTCCAGTGTCTGGTCACCAGCTCTGGGGCTGCAGAAGACAGATGTGGTGAGGGCAGCAGTGCCAGCAACAATGGCAGGGCCCTGGCCTCTGGAACTTGGCTTCTACTCCTCCAACCTTGCAGTGATTTTCAAAACCTCACTGGCTGTACTAACACTTTTCTGCTTCTAATGCCTGACATGCCTTCTCTTCACACCACGCCTTTGAAGAATCTTCTTGGAAGTCTCATACTCACTCCTGCTTTAGTCCATTGGCCATAACTTAGTCATACACCACCACTATCTGCAAGGGGGTCTGGGAAAGGTAGTCTTTTAACTGGGTACATTGTGGCTCCAGATAACATGAGATTGCATAACTTAAGGGAGGAAGAATGATGTTGACACAGGCAACCAGCAGCCTTGTCACCAATTCACAGCTAGTTCAACCTCCTGAAGAGCCTGGTCAGCAGAGCAATGGAACTGAAGTCCATTTCTAGGTAGACCTCAAGGTTTGCCCTTGCCTATCTCAGTCTTTTTTTTCCAATCAAAATCACAAATGAAGACATTCAGAGATGTGTTTACTAAATGTCCAGGTAGCAGGGTCAGTAATAGTCAAAAAACAGAATTTAGATTCCAAAAGGTCTTGACAGGCTGGAATGAAGGCCTGGAACTGGGAAGCTGAGACCTCACAGGATGACGAGCAGATCCTGCTTGTCATATTCAACCCCCAACAGTCTGCAAAGAAGGGTTTCTCTGCACTGATTACCCCAGGGACCTGGGCAGGCAGGTACCCCATTGGGGCCTCAGTTTCTAATTGGCTAAAAGGAGGGGCATATTGGTTTCCTGCGGCTGCCCTAACAAATCACCACAAACCTGATGTCTTAAGACAATATAAATGTGTTCTCTCACATTCCGGAGCCCAAAAGTCCAAAATCAAGGTCTTGGCACGGCCACAATCCCTCTGAAGGCAAGGATCCATCCTTGTCTCTTCTGGCTTCTGGTGACAGCCGGTGCTCCTTGGTTTGAGGCTGTATCACTCCAATCTCTGCCTTACCCTTCCCTTCTCCTCTTCTCTCTTTATGTGTATTTCCTCTGAGGGTCTCTTATAAAGATACTTGTAATTTTATTTAGGACCCACCTGGATAATCCAGGGTGATCTCATGTCAAGATCCTTAGCTTTATATCCATAAAGAACCCCTTTTCAAATATACTCACATCCATGAGTTCTGGGCCACAGGACATGGACATGTCTTTTTGGCAGACCCTAATTAGCTCACGACAAGGAACTTCGATAACAGAACCTAAAATTGTAGAAGAAACATGTGTAAAAATCAGGACACTAAGTATCTGTCGATACGTCCCTGCCCCAAGTTCTTCAACTCCATAAAGAATGAGCTTCACAATTTGAGCAGCAGTGGTGTAAAGTTCTATGATTCTACTATGTGTGGTACTTACTAATAACCTGTGTGAACAAGCCCTGGGCATTCAAGACATCTAGCTCAAAAGGGGTCACTAACGAGGTACAAATATCCAAATGGGACTGGCTGGAGCTGAAAACCACGTGGAGTTGTGATGCCCATATGGGGCTTTGGAAACAGGGGACACCCCCGGGACTGGTGGTTGCTCTGCTACCTGCTACTTAAAATCAACTGTTGAAACTTAGTCAAGTTTCTTGACCTCTGGAAGCCTCCGTTTCTCCTCCTCCTCTTCCTTCTTCTTCTTCCTCTTATCCCCTCCCGCTTCCTCTTCCCTGCCTTCTTCATGGGGTTCTCACTCTGTCGCCCAGACTGGCATGCAGTGGCAGGATCACAGCTCACTGCAGCCTCGACCTCCTGGGCTCAGGTAATACTTCCACCTCAGCCTAGCTAGGACTACAGGGGTATGCCACCATGCCCGGCTAATTTTTATTTTTTTATTTTTGTAGAGACGAGGTTTCACTATGTTGTCCAGGCTGGTCTCGAACTCCTAGGTTCAAGAGATCCTCCTGCCTCAGGCCCCCAAATTGCTGGGATTTCAGGCGTGACCCACTGTGCCTGGTCATTTATTTTTCTATAGGGAGTAATGCCTACTTCTCTTGACTGTTGTCAGTTCGAATGAAGTCAAACATCTACATGTATAGCATAGTTCCAGTAAGTCATAAGCCCCAATAAATAGCAGGTTTTATGATAATTGTCAGGTTGAAATGAAGATACAGATCCCGACTGTCAGGGCCCCGCTCCGCTCTGGCAGAAGCACATCCTGCTTTCTGGATCTGGTGTCTTGTGTTGTGCTTATGACGGAACTCAGGGTCTGTAGATGCCGAGATGTGCAAGCACCACGTGTGGGGGTGCACGGGCCCCATGTGGGTGTTAGGAGACACATGGTCACAGTGCTCAGCTCCCAGCTCTGTGCAATGGCTGGCCCTCGGTCCTCTCCCTCCCTAACCTGCCCATTCCTGGCCCATGAATCGCACCTTCCCCCTTGCTTTTCTCTTGGGCCCCTCCCTGGTCATTCGCTTCATCTCCAGTCTCTTTTTATGGGTCTTGGTGCTTCCTCTTGTCTTTATTATCTCACTCACTATTATTTCATTCTGCATCATGACTGGAAACACAGTCTAATGGCTGATGTGCTCAAGCTCATATTTTCAGCCATGTTTATGACTCTAGCTCCAGACTCGACTGTCCGAGGGTCTATTTGCTACCACCAGTTGGGATCTAATAGATCGGCTCAGCACGTCCAAAGCCGAATTCCCAGCCTTCACCTTCTCCCAAATCTGCCTCCCCCACCCATGATGGCAACTGCAACCTTCTCTTTCTCACGCTAGAAAACCAGTACCCCTTGGCCTCCATGCCGTCTCTCACACCCTACATTCAATCCACCAAGGAACCAATCGCCACGACTTTTAAAATGTACTCAGAATCTGACCGGGTATTACCCCCTCCTGGGAGCACCCTGCCTCCGCCTGGGCACTGCGCCAGGCTGTGAGTGCTGAGCGGGCCTCTCAGGCTGTTCTCAGCAGAGAGACACAGCAGCCCCTTGAGGACGCATCAAACCGTCTCTGCTGGATGCCGCAGTCGATGCTCATTTCCTCCAGCGTGGGCCCTCCTGCCCTGCCCCCGCTGTTCTCCCCCCCCAGTCTATCCCCTTCCTCCCACATCGCCAGGGCTTGTCCTTGCAGCCTTTTCCCTGCCCGACCTCTCCCTGGCCCATCTGCCCTTACCACCCATCCTGCTCTTTCTGTGCACACCCAGTCCCCCTTCCCCGCCCTACTTTCTCTCCCTTCCTAGTGGGCTCACTTCCTAGCACTCTCAAGAGTTACTGACTTCCCGACTCACCTGCATCTGAGCCCTCTGGCAGAGACCACTGGCAGCACCTGGTGAGTGAAGTGAAGACAGTGAGAGAGTAAAGTAGGTGGTCAGCCTCCCACAGGGAGCCTCTAGGTGGGTGGCAGGGTGGCAGGCTTGGCACAGCAGAAGGAAGGGTGTCCTGGGGACTTCGCTTCCCAGAATGCCAATGGGTGGCTCCATGGGGCAATGGGCTGCTGGTGTTCGCCAGCAGAGGAACTCCACCAAAGGGCCCTGTGGCTCCCACCAGAGCGAGAAGACTCACTTTTTCAGTTTCGGTTTTCCTAGGATAGTAGGAGATGGTTTGAGAGGCAGGAACTGGGGCATTTGCAAGCCACACCACTGTCACTTCTGTCATCTTCTGATAGGGGTCAAGGGCTTGGGAACCAGGGCTGGGTGGGCACAGGGTTGGGTGTAGTTCATCAGGATCATGCTGCGATTCTGGACGTTACCACCAGGTGGCGATAGAGTTGCACCGGCCTCCCAGCGGGCCAAGCAGGTGGGAGCCCAGAAGGGTGGGGGTTCCCGTCCAGCCCCAACCCTCCCACCTTCCCCAACCTCTGCAGCCTACTCTCCCCTGCCACGTTCTCTGGTGGAGGAAGTTTCCTCAAATCTCAACCAGCCTGGGAAGCCGGGAGAACATCCCACACGCACTGGCTCTGGCAGTGACTTTTGGAAATTCACCAAATTAAGTTAACAATGTGAGAAAGCGTCTTTTCCACTTGGTCAAAGGGAACAGGACGTATTTAATTATAGTGAAAACTGCCTGGCGTTGATGACATTAACATCCACATCCCTGGGGCTTTTCCAGCAGCTTGGTCCCCCAAGGCAGTGCTTAGGAGGGGCTGGGCAGGTCTGAGATCAGTAAAGTCTGTCCAGAGAGAGGCTCTGGCTCCCAGTGGTGCCCAAACCCAAGTGGGGAGGCAGCCAGAGTTGGAGGTCAGGGGAGGAGGGGTCTCCAGGAGGCAGGCCGGGGTCAGGGGAGACAGGGTTCCCGAGGACGCAGGTAGCCAAAGTCAGAGTTTAGGGGAGATGGGGTCCCCATAACCCCATCATGAGGACTGGTGTGTGTACACAGTGAGTCTTCTTGGCCCCTCTGCCAAGTGGCCTGGACATTTCAGAAACAGAGAGAGTGAAGCGTCATTCCCAAATGACCCCCACATGCCCAGTCAGCATCCTCAAGAAGACCCTTGCCGGCCATCATGTGTCTTGGTAGTGGTTGGGTTGCAGCTGGCTTCTCTTGGCCAAACAGACTCTCCTGACAGGTTCACACAGGCATCATAGGGAGTCTGCAGTGTCCTGGGGCCCAGGTATCAGCCTGGTCTCTGGGCTGGCTCAGGGGAAGAGGGTTTTCCTGCTGTGACCCATAGCAGAAGCTCCCAGATACCACATGCAGGAATTGGGGCCACAGGAAAGGTCTGGGGACTTGGACCAGGCCTCTCAGGCCTGCCCCCACCCCAGCTCTCAGTCCTGTGTCCTTCTGGATCATGTCATGCAGGCCTGGGATGGGTGCCCGGTCCTCCTCCTAGGAGCTTTCACCTTGGCTGCCCCCTTTTAGCGCCAAGGCCTATGGAAGAACCCAGGCTGCTCTGTCCACCAGTCCAGTCAGGCTGGACTACCAGACAGGAGGTCACCCAGGAAGCAGCAACACTGTGATCTCCCAGGCCAGGTGGCATCCTGACTAAGACGTGACACTGGTTCTTCTATTTTGGCCTTCTCAGCCTGGTCCTGACCATACAGTACCCCAAACACCTCATCGACACTCCCTCCCTGCCAAATACTGCTTGTCCTTGTACCCAGGCACTCTGCAGATGACAGAGGGAAAAACCAAATGAGTGACCTCCCTGTGCACCCCCTGTGGGTAGCGCAAGGGGCTGAGGACTCCAAGGATGGATACAGATGACTTCAGACTCATCTTGATATTCGGGCAGCTGACCCCCTTGGGATCTGATAGAGGGCTCATGCCTTTACCCCAGGGAACATTACCCACAATGTTAAGGGGGTCCCAGAGCTCTGAAGCCCCGGCAGATTCTCCCAGGGACCCTAGTTAAGACTCCCCAGAGTAATGGATCCCATGCCTATAGCTTGTGCCTGATGTGCTAACCCAATCTCTTTTTATTGGCTGTATTCGTGATGCCCTGGCATCGGGGTCTCAGACTGGAGAGTCTGCCCCTCCCAAGGCTGGCTAACTCCTAGAGATAGAAAATGATGCCTTCGGAGCATGCCTGGCATACGCAGACCATGCAGACTGCCAACCACCTCCCCTATCTTACTCTCACACTTCAGGCCACTAGCCCCGCCCTAATCAGCCCAGGCCCTGGCACCAGGCAGCCCAGGGGACCCCCTGCACCCTAGCCTGCTAGCCCTGCCCTGCATTCTTAGAAACTCAAGAATAGCTATTGTCCACTTTTTGTCTACGCTTTCTGCCTCCTGAGTGACCTGGTGCTTCTGCATGCCATCCTGCATAGCATATGGCACCCCCCTCCTTGTGGGAACTGTGAGTAATAAACTATCTTTTCACAGCCAGGGTCCTGATTCACTGGCTTCATCCCACCTGAAGAACAATAAGGCACTGTGCCAAGGGCAGCCTGGTGCACCAGGAGGGCCTGTGGGTGAGTGTTCCTGGTACTGATGACTACGTTATGATAGCAGGAATTTATTTACAATTACGGAAGTCAAAAGTCTGAGATCAATGTGCGCGTAGAGCCCCGACCCCTTCTGAGGCTCTAAGAGAGGATCCTTCCTGTCTCTTCCAGCATCTGTGGAACCAAGCATCCCTTGACTCATGGCTGCGCTGCTCCAGCCTGCCTCCGTCTTCCCATGGCTCCTCCTCTTCTCCCTTTGTCCTCCTCTTCTGTCTCCCATAAGGACACTTAATGGATTTAAGGCCTACCAGGACACTCCAGGGTGATCCCTCTTAAGGTCCTTAATTACATCAGCAAAGACCCTTTCTGAATGAGTCCACAAGCACAGTTTCCAGGAGTTGGACATGGACATAGCTTTTGGGGACCACCATTCAGTCCACCGATGCCTGTCTCAGTCAGAAGGGGCTGCTGTCAGGAAGAAGACAGGTCTCCTGGCAAATGCTGGCAGTGCCCACCCCAGCTCAGCCCAGGCAGGGGCCTCTGCATCACTAGGACATTCCTAACTTGGTGGAATGTTAAGCTCAGCCTCAGGCCACAAAACATCTGCCTGTCCATTGTCCCCTGGACACCCCCTTACTGATTTCGAGTGCCAAGTCACCTCCGGTCATCTGGGAGGGTGGAGTCTCCTAGACCCATAACTGATCTGCCACTGCTGGGAAACTCATTGGGCACCAGGCCTCACAAACCTGCTTAATCAAGTCTACACCTGAGAGAGGCTTGACATGCAAGTCCAAAGGAACACAGAAGTTGGGAATCATCCCTGAGGTCACTGTCCAGAGGGAACAAATGCCACTCTGAAACTCTGGGCAGACAGGCTGACCCTCCCTGGCCACCTGTGTCTCTGTAGGCCGAGAAAACCTTTTCTTCTTCCTCCACGATGATGTAGATGGGAAGTTGAGAGAGTATCTGGAGTGGGAGGGAATAAGGAAAGTCTTGAAGAAGAGGCTTCATTTACACTGAGGTTCACAGGATGAATGAAGAGATTGTCACCAGATAGACATAAGAGAAGGGCATTCTGGGCAGAGGGAACAGCAGGCGGGAAGGCCCAGAGGCAAGAACTGTGCTGCCGTGTCCAAGGAGCCCTGCTGATGAGACAGAGCTGGATTTCCCAAGCTGGTGGCGAATGTAACACTGGTCTCCAAGATTTCAAAAGGGTTCATGTGCATGAAAGCGCATGTTCTGTGTTCATGTGAGCTCGGGGAAAGCAGGACAGATATCGGTCAGCTTCTCTCTCGAGTGCAGAAACCACGAGGCAGGACCTTGCTGTTTGGCGGCAGAGAGCATGTGGGCAAAAGGCCACGGCTTGGGAGGTACTTTCTGTGCAAGCGCTAATGGGAAAGCAGGCAGGGACAGAGAAATCTGAGGCCAGAATCCACAGGAGTCCCTTGCGAGATCACCTGTGTCCACAGGATGCCTGTTCTATTTCCTTCCTTCCTTCCTTCCTCCCTTCCTTCCTTCCTCTCTTCCTTCCTTCCTTCCTTCCTCCCTTCCTTCCTTCCTTCTTTCCTTCCTTCCTTTCTTTTTGAGTCAGGGTTTCACTCTGTCCCCGAGGCTGGAGTGCGGTCACATGATCACAACAATCATGGCTCACAGCAGATTTGGCCTCCAGGGCTCAGGCGATGCTTCCACCTCAGCATCCCGAGTAGCTGAGACTACAGGCATGCGCTACCATGCTGGGCTACTTTTTTTGATTTTTTGTAGAGACAAAGTTTCGCTATGTTGCCAGGCTGGCCTCAAACTCCTGGGCTCAAGCAATCCACCAGCCTTGGCCTCCCAAAGCCCTGGGATTACAGGCATGAGCCACCACGCCCAGCCCCATTCTATCTTCAACACCCCTTCCTCTCCTGCCCCTGCGGGAGTCAGTTTCTGTCCTTGCAAACTAAGGGGTTTAGCCAGATTGAGAGGTCATAATTCTGCTCTCCTGCCCAAGATGTACACTTTTTGCATTTTCACCTTTCTGAAATGTATCTTACAACGAGTAATACCATAAAACATGAGAATGGTCTCCATCCTTCCCCCACGTAACAATTTGTGTTTCCCTGGATGCAGATCTGAGATACTGAGGTGGTTTTTTATGGGAGGGGGGAGGGTGCTTGTGTGCTCAGCCTGTGCAAAGGAAGAAAGTGGGGACAGAAATGGACAGAGGAAGGCACTGAACTGTGACAGAGTCCCAACAAAGGCCTCAGCAGACCCTGCGTGAGCATGAGGGGC
Organism: Cephalopachus bancanus; assembly: GCA_027257055.1. Lineage (NCBI taxonomy): Eukaryota > Metazoa > Chordata > Mammalia > Primates > Tarsiidae > Cephalopachus > Cephalopachus bancanus. The sequence goes on along the minus strand of JAPVLO010000135.1, from coordinate 4,583,275 downwards.
TGGCCTCTGGGATCCCATGAGAGCCAGTCATTAGGCTGTCCCAGGTGGCAGGTCTCTCACCAGCAAAGGGCAGTTTCCTGCAGGACTCCGGTGGTGTGTCCCGATACCCACTGTGGCCTCTCTCTGAGAGCTGCTGTTAAACAACACTGGGCATCTTCCAGTGACCTTATAGAACGAAGAATGCATTGTGATGCCAAGAACAACATTTATAATAGCCATCCTAAGAGTCTTTATACCGTCATCTGAAGCTATCCTGGTGGCAATCCAACCTGGCAGAGTGGCAGGTCAGGTAGGATGGCTGAGTCCACATCACCCCAACTCCTGGCTCAATGGACGTTCTTCCTAAAAATGGCTGGAAGCTCAAGGCTACTTTTCCGACTTCCTGACAGCGAGGCTTTGCCCCCAAGGAGAGACTGTGTTGCCCACTTGACTGAGGGGAGTCTCCTCTGGGCACATTCTGCACATAAAGGAATGGGGACCAGGAGTTCTTTTTAGGTTTGGGGGTGAGAAAGCTCAGGGAATGTGCTAGAAAAGACTGTCCCTGTGTTTTACCTTTTTCTTCAGAACAGCTATCAAATTCCTTGAGGAAACCATGTTCTATGGGACGAGGCTCAGGAGGCAGCTTTAAAGTAACATACACTAATATAAATACCACGAATTAAGAGTACTATGTACTCATATCAAAAAGGGAAAGAAGTCAGTTATCCACAGTTTATAACTTGAAGACAACCTACTGCGAACACCTCGAACCCTTTTCCTCACAGTGCTGTGTGAAGGAACAGCTCTGTTTGTTTTTCCCATGCCCCACCCCTAGCAGGCAGGGGCCAGGGGGTGGCAAGCTCCCCGATCTACCCGACGGGGCTGGCGATGGTCAGTCTGCCTGCACGGATGCCGCCCACTCATGGGGCCCTTAGGCACCGACCAGTTCCTGATTGTTAAATAGTTCCAGGTGTTTCCAATTTTTCATTAAATAATGCTGAAATGAGCATCTCTGGACATAAGAGGTTTTCTGTAATGAGATTTATGTCCTCGGGACAGATGCCCAGAGCGTAATTACCAGGTCAGGGCACAGCCATCTTCCAGGTTCTCCATAAGGGCTCTGCAGTCTGTCTCCAGGGATGATGGTCGCCAGGCAGTGGGTCTCAGGCTGCTTTGTCCACAGACTTCAGCAGCCTGCGGCAGGGCTAGTCGTATAAATACAGGGGTGCCAAAAAAAATGAATATACATTTTAAGTGTGACGTTTCCTCAAAAGATAGTATTAATCAAATGAATGCTAGCATCACATGTGACAGGCAGGACAGTCAAAGAAAATGGTGGAAGCATGGTTGAACGAACATCATACTACACATTGCTACCATAATTTAATTTAACTTCAAAAAGTAATACATAGATAACCTCTTAAAATAGATATACATTTTTTGGTCAGGCGCGGTGGCTCAAGCCTGTAATCCCAGCACTTTGGGAGGCTGAGTCAAGGGGATTGCCTGAGCCCATAGATTTGAGAACAGCCTGGGCAACTTGGCAAGACCACATCTCTACAATAAATCAAAAAATTAGCCGGGCATGGTAGCACGCACCTGTAGTTCTGGTACTTGGAAGGCTGAGGCTGAAGGATTGCCTGAGCCCAGCGAGTCGACGCTGGGGTGGCCGTGAGCTTGCCACTGCTCTCCAGCCTGGGTGATAGAGTGAGACTCCAACTCAAAAAAACAATAACAAAGATATATACACACAAACACACATACCCACACTCATTTTTTGGCAACCTTGTATATACAGCCCCAATTGGCTATCTCTTTTAGTTCTACTTGTCCTTTTAAAAATTACTGGCAAGGCTTGTTCATTTTCTGTGTGCTTCTCACACAGTTGTGCCTCTTTTGGGATTTGTCTGTGATTATTTTTTAATTTGTGCGAACTTTGCATAGATTGCAAACATTGTTGTCTCGCTTCCTAGTCTGTTTGGTTTATTTAGATTAGGGTTATTACATTGTCTTAGATGTTTTTATGTTTCTATTTAGTTCCATTTATCAATGTACTTTAACTTTTCATTATGGAAAATGTTGAACTTACCTAGGAGGGGACAGAATCGTATGATGAAGCCCCACAAACATTACCAGAGTCGAGGCCCTGCCCCCTACCGGTTGTGTGTCCCCTGGCCCCACCTGCTCTCCCAAGACCAACTGGATGGTTTTGAGGCAAATCCCACAGGTCAGGCGTCTTGATCTTTGACTTAACTTTTTCTAGCACCCACTTCCAGCTGCCATGTCTGCTACTTTTAAACATTCTTTGTCTTGCTGTCACTGAAGAGACACTACACACCCTAACCTTCCGGGACCTGGTTGATCCACCTGGAATTGGCTTTGATACATGGTAAGAATATCAAAGTGGCCTTCTCCCAACAACTAGGAACTCAGAACTCCAACACAATTCATTCAAGTCTCCTTGTGTTTTAAATTCCTAAGAACTACTTCGTGTTTCTAGCCAGTATAGCCTGTCCCTGCACATACTGATTGAGTTGCTGTGGCTTAAGGGTATTTGAATACATCTCAGGACCTTTGCAGTATCCTCCGATGACTTACCTTTTTCTTAAGTTTCTCAAAGTTTGACTGCTTTATTGTCTCCAAACTCTGCCAAGGAATTTCTGAACTGTTTTGTATCACTTGTAGCTGACCCCCACCCCCACCTGTTGGACTTGGGCTAGAATTTTCCTGAGTCCCTCCATGAAGGCAGAGAGCGGCATCTCCCATCACTGTCTTGGTGTATTCAAGATTTCTGGCCTCTGCATGGTCGCTGCCCAGCTCTTGCTTTAGGGGGAATTACCACTCAGGCCTCGGCAGTGAGGAAGGAGGGGGAGAGGGAAGGGGTGAGTCGGCAGGGGAAGGAAATGGGAGTGAGTAGGAAGAAAGGGAGAAAGGAGGATGAAAGGAAGGAAGGAAGATGGAATGGAGGAAGGCAGGAAGGAGGAAAGGAAGAAAGATGGAAGGAAGGCAGGAAGAAAGGGAGATAGAAGGAAGGGAAGAAGGAAGGCAGGAAGAAGGGCAGGCAGGAAGGCAGCGCAGGAAGGAGGGCGAAGGAAGGAAGGGAGCAGGCATGTCACATGGTGAGAGTGGAAACAAGAAAAAGAAGGGAGGTGCCAGGCTCCTTTAAAAAACCAGCTCCCCGGTGAACAAACAGAATCAGAACCCGCTCATTACTGTGAGGATGGCATCAAGGTGTTCATGAGTGATCTGCCCCCACGACTCAAACACCTCCCACTGGGCCCCACCTCCAACACTGAGGACCACATTTCAACATGAGATTTGGAGGAAACAAACACCCACACTATATCAGAAGGTGTGCACCTCCCTCCACCACACCACCCCCATGCTGGGGACATTTCTGCAGGTTACAGCCTAACCCTCCCTGCTTGAAGGCCCTGCTTTGGGCACCACTCCTCACCCCCACCCCCACTCTCCTCCTTCCAGGGGTGGGGCTGCTCCCACCAGGAGCCCACCCTCCTCATGGATTCCTGAGGAGGTTTACATTTTAGTCATATTGGGCCTCAGACATGAGCACTCACTGGAGGTATTGACAAGACTGTCATGGTTGCCATGTGGGCTCTGCATCGGGTTGGTGACCCAGGACAGTGACCTCTCGTCTCCAGGTGAAGTCATTCTGGAAGGTGCTGTCTACTAGAACAAATTATAACTGAAATGTGGATTTTAAATGTTTTCATAAAAGCTGTCTGGGTGGCAATGGTCTGACCTGACAGGATCATAAGGATGTGGTGACAACTCAAACATGTCACACAAGTTGGGACATGATGCTGGCACAAAGTCGAGCTCTGCATCTGTTTTGAAAATAATCGAGTGGTCTTCATTTTCATTGGAATTACACTTTACATAGTAGCACGATGCCCGTGGCCACATTCCTTTTTCAAATTGATCTGCTTGGGCTGTTTGCACAAGGTGAGTTTGATGGGTGCCGTCTCCTGTTCACTATCACCAAGATGCTTGGAGAGCCACACTCCTGTGCAAACAGAGCTTGCCCCTCAGGCACACTCACATATTTTCCTAAAATAGACATTTAAACCAAAGTATTTTCCTATTGCAAGCCTTTTCTATTTTCTAATCATTTTTGGAATGGTTGCAACAAACCCAGTGTCGTGGGACCCTCCCCTGCCTTCCTACCAAATTCAGCTTTGACTAAAACTCAGTTTCCTAATGATGAGATACACTGCACCCCAAAGGTCTGAGTGGAACAACTTTCTGGGACCTCATAAGCTGCGATATTATTTGTGTTTCATGAGACTCAGATTTAAAAGACAAAGTATTTAAATTATAACACAATTTAGTTGCAAACCCAAGTTTACACTTTTTTTTTTTTTTCTGAGTTGGAGTCTCACTCTGTCGCCCAGACTGGAGTGCAGTGGCCGCTCCCGGCCACCGCAGCCTCAACCTGCTGGGCTCCGGCGATACACTCAAATATCAGATAAAAACTTTTAAGCAGCACAAGAAACTGAGAACACTGAGCCCATTTAACTTTTTATGCATACATCCCAATACTCACATGAATTAAAATGATACTTTATCCCAAATTTTTATACAAATTTATTTTCCAATTGGAATGTGTGCTACCATCAGAAAAATAAAATATGTTGTTGCTTTTAAATTTAAATCAATAAAATAGTTTAATTGGCTAAGGAGTTTCTTTTAAGTAGGAATTTTAAGTGCACTGTAAAATAAAACTTCAAGTCTCCTGTAGTCACTTAAACCATATAACATTACCACCCTCAAATTCTTGGCTGAAAGTCTTAGTATCAATGAGAGGTGAAGTGGAAAGCCTGTTCAATTTATAATTGTGACCTTTAATCACTTCTCAGTCTTTTGGCTAAGATCATGTGTAACTGTGACCTTTAAATGTTTACTTTTTTTCTGAAAAAAGGTGTTGGCCCAGAAGCTTGATAATAATTGCTTATCTTTTGTAAACTTGGATGCATTTCTCCTTCTCCTTCTCTTTTTTTTTTTTCTGAGTTGGGGTCTCACTCTGTCACCCAGTCTGGAGTGCAGTGGCACGATTATGGCTCACTGAAGCCTCAAACTTCTGGTCTCAGGTGATCCTCCCGCCTCAGTCGCCTGAGTAGCTGGGACTACAGGCACATGTCACCATGCCTAGTTAATTTTTTGTAGAGGTCTTGCTATATTGCTCAGGTTGGTCTCGAACTTCTAGGCTCAAGCAATCTTCCCACCTCAGCCTCCCAAAGTGCTGGAATTATAGGCATGAGCCACCATGCCCAGCCTCGAGTGCATTTAAATATCTAACTTGTGAAGATGAGATGGCTGGGTTGGCCGGCTTTCTGGGGGCCCTCTTCGAGCCCCCAGTGAAACAATGGGTCCACTCATCAAAGAGGACATGGGCTCCCATTTCTGAGGGGCTCCTGCCCAAGGTTTGAGCCTGAATTGGCCAGTGGTCTAGTTCTACCCGCCTCTCCCTCCTGTGCTTGTAGGAGGAACAGGCTAGAGGATATGGTGGGGATGCACAAGTGGCCTGGTTTATTCCACAAATGTATTGCAAGAAAAATAAAAATGGGAACCCACAGGTTAAAAGGAGACTTAGGGGACATGCCGATCAAATGCAATATGAAGTCCTTGTTTGAATCCTGATTAAAACAAGCCAACTGTAAAAAGCAAACAAGTAAACAAACTAAAGAAAAACGAGGCAAGGGGGAAAATCTCAACATTGGCTGGATATATTTGGTGATATTATGGAATTATCCATTTCTAGAACACGTTAGGTATTATGTTATGTCTTAGAAAAGAGTCCTCATCTTTGAGAGAACTCTAATGAAATATTTACCGATGAAATGATACGATGTCTGGGATTTGCTTTAATCCCCAAACAATGCTGTTTGGGGAGAGGAGGGACATAGACTAAACAAATCTGGGAGTGTGTTTACAGCTGCTGAAGGCTGATGAGCACGTGGGGTCTCGGTACTCTTCTTTCTACCTCTGTGTTTGGCTTGTTCCATTAAAAAGAGAGTAGAATCCAAAGACCAGAAGATGATATTTGAAACTTATAATGGGCACGGGATTAGCATCCAAAATATTTTTCAAAACTTTCCAGTTCACTGCCCTGATAATCAAACTAACAGGTAACTGGGTCGAGAAGATGGAGCCCAAAATCAGCCATTCAACTTGTTTACTGGGGAACTATTATGTCTGGGGTATGTGTAGGCCAGTTTGAAAGGTTATATTCTAGTGCATCAGACAGACAAGCCCAGGGGAGGCACAACTTGTATCTGGGAGTTTGAGCGGGGCTTTGAGCAGGAGGGCTGCCTGATCCTGCTCAGGTATTGGCAGGATCCTTCTGGCTTCTGTAGTCAGAGCTAAAGGACTAAGAGGCACAGGGACCAGGAGGGGTAGAGGGATAGGCTGCGGTGAGGGAGCAGGAAGGAGAAGGGGGCGTGGCTAGGTGAGAAGGGGGCGTGGCCAGGAGGTCGCGGGATCCCTCAGAGGCATTGAAAAGGCAAAACTGATAGTATTTGCTGAGAAACCAAATTAAATAAGCTATGAAAAAGATCATTGGCCTCACTAGCTGTGTAGGCAGCCTCCTGGAATCCCCTCCCCATGAGTGTGGGGCGGCCTCCTGGGCTAGCTCCTAGGTCATGGACACGTCAGAAGTGATGAGAAGTCACTTCCAAGATTAGGCTATGAAGACTATAACTTCGACTCAGGGGTGCCCTGTCAACTCGCTCCTGGATCACTTGCTGTGGGGGACACCGGCAGATGGGTCCCAGGGTAGCCCTGTAGAGAGACTCAAAGGGGAAGAGAAAGCCTGCCCACAGCCATGGCTGTGCTTGGAGGGAGATCCCCTCCCCACTCCTCAGCAGCCCTCCAGCTGAACCTTCAGACAGCCCTGGCCGACAGCTTGACGGGACCCTCAAGGAAAACCCTGAACCAGAGGCTTGGCTAAACAAAATCTGCTGCTTGAAGCTGCTAAGTTTTGAGGTAATTTGTGACACAGCAAAAGATAAAATGCTAAAACCAGTAAACATGCCAATCGAAACAAGAACGAATGCAATATCATACTCATCATATTGGCTAAAGCTAGAAAGTCTGGTAATAATAAGTGTTGATGACAACATGGAAACCCAAAGCCTGACCTAATCAATCAATCATCAATCAATCCATGCTAGTGGGAGGGAAAATGGTGTGGTCACCACAGAGGGTGATTGTCACTATCTCACGTAGGTGACACTGTGGAGAGGGACCCTCACAGATGTGCTTCAGGAAAGACACAAGGAAACAGCTTACTATTGTTTGCGGGAGAAAAAATTTGGCAAAACTTACACAACTATCAAAAGAGGGATGGGTCATGTAGCTGTGAGACAGTCATGTAATGAAATACCACACAGACCTCCAATAAATGACTTAGAGGTGTGTGTACGCATGGGAAGAAGTTTCAACAACACACCACTGGGTCAAAAAAAGCAAGAAGCAAAGATATTTATGGCAGACACCACATATTATAAATATATAATAAACACTAAGATTTACTTTTATAGAGAGGAAATATGCAACAAAAAGGCCAAAACATGGACAAGAAGTCTATACACCAAGTCAGGGTGATGTTGACTCCTGGGAAGGGGGAGGGGACAGAATGTGGGCTGTGCTGCACCTGTCACATTTTACTGGTTAGAACATTTATGACAAAATGTGAGGGTGTGTCCAATCTTTATGTTGGGCCCAGGTAGGCCTGTTTCTTTCTTTCTTTAATATGGTTTTATAAGGTTAAAAAAAAGGTCAGGTTGGGTGGCTCAGCCTATAATCTCAGCACTTTGGGAGGCCGAGGTGAGTGGATTGCCTGAGCCCATGGGTTCGAGACCAGTCTGGTCAACTTGGCAAGACATCATCTCTACAATAAAAGGCAAGACATCATCTCTACAATAAAAAGAAAAATGAGCCGGGCGTGGTAGTGCACGCTTGTAGTTCCAGCTACTTGGAAGGCTGAGGTGGAAGGATCACCGGAGCCCAGCAGGTTGACGCTGGGGTGGACATGAGCTACTGCACTCCAGCCTGGGCGATGGAATGAGACTCTCCAACTCAAAAAAAAAAAGCATTAATGCTTTGCAATTATCATTACAAATACTTTTCAGATAAAATGATCCCACAGATGTGACACAAACCCTCCACTGTGATGATGCTGAGGAAGTCTGTCCCTAAAACCTCCTGGCCTAGAGCTGGAAACACCCTAAGTTTTCTCCTCCTCCTGTCGGAGGGATGAGAACTCCTGTTAAAAGAATATCCTCCCATGTTGGGTAATGACATCCCTGTGGCCTTGCAAATAATGAGCATAATCATGGGAGGCCCTGGGTCCACTCTAGCCTCTTTCCTTTTCACATCCCTGTATTAGTCAGCTAATGCTGCAAGGATGCTGCATAACAAACCACCCCACACTTGGTGGCTTCAGGCTCCAAGCAGCTCTTCTTACACTTGGGGCCACCTGTGTGAGGCTGTGTCTGAGGCCAGCCAGGCAGCTCTGCCTACATGCCTTTCTGGGGCTCAGGGGTGACCTGGGTGCTCTGGGCTGGGTTTCCGGGAAGCAGACTGAGATGGGGTTTGATGTTTAAGGAGTACCCTTGGTGTCAGCAGCTGTGGCAGGAGAGGAGAAGCCAAGTGAAGTAGGCCCCATGAGGCTCTGGAGCTAACGAGCCTTGGGTTGTCCCATGTTGGGTCGAGGTGGCGTGGCCTTTACATCCCCCACCCAGCTGATTAGACATTGGGTGTAGGTGCCCAGAAAGGAGTGTCACCGGGGTCTGTTGGTATTTGCAAACTTGAGTCTCAGAGGGATGTGTGTCTGGACGTGGGGAGGTGGTTCTGAGCCCGAGGCCCCTCCCTTTGGCCTTGTTCTGTCTGAGGTTGTTTCCAGCCCAGATCATTTTTTTGTTAGGGTCTCACTCTATTTCCCAGACTGGAGCAGTGACACAATCGCGACTCACTGCAGCCTCCAACCGATGGGCTCAAGTGATTCTCCTGCATCAGCCTCCTGAGTAGCTGGGACTATAGGCATATGCCATCACGCTTGGCTAATTGTTAAAAATGTTTTGTAGAGATGAGGTCTCCCTATGTTGCCCAGGCTGGTCTCAAACTCCTGGGCTCAAGTGATCCTCCCTCCTCCACCTCCCAAGGTGCGAGAATTATAGGTGTGATACCCCACACCTGGCTTGCTAAGTATTCGAAGGGACAAACTAGTACAAGAATTTAAATTATTGGACATTTAAAACAAAGACACTCCCATAGGACCAGATTGTATAGGCAGAGGGTGACATGTCTACCACTGGTCTGGTTTCCAAGGGGCCGTCTCTACTGGGCCCAATAATTCTCATCCAGCCATCAGATGGAATCTGGGGCACTGGTGGGTTGGTCCCCAGGGTCCCAGGCACACAAGAGCCACCGAGGAAGAGAGTGCACGGGCAGAAACCAGAGATAGGAGGGCAATTAATGCAGTCTTTATTTACACCACAAGAGTAACAAGCCATATGATGTGGTACAGAATACTGGACTCTGGTGAGGCGGAAAGAGAAGTTGACCATAAGAGGATTCCATTGGTCAGTGAAAACTCAACCACATGAAACAAAACAAGGATGAGAAAACCAAACACAAACCTCCAACTCCACTGAGCAAAAGAAAGAATCATGGGGAAAGTCCAGACAATCAAAGAGAGAACAGACTGAATTACAGAAGAAACTGGTGGTCGCTACCAGCGTGGACCCCATGCTAGGCCTGAACAGACGTCAGGAGAACATAGGGTCGCCACCACTGTTTTCTACCACACGTTCACAATAAGCTCTTGGATGCATAAGGTTCAAGCCCCCTTATAGATATGTATGTATATATAAATTATATGTTTGTTATTCTTACATATTGGAAAATGGTGCCTCCACAATGGAGCACACACCATCCAATCAACAAACACACTGTTCGCTTTCATTTTCTTTCAATAGACTTTTAATCAATGTCAGAGACAAAGTGAGGCTGAGCTGAGAACAGGCTCGGCTTCATTACAATGAAGAAATGGTTTCCTTTCGATGCAAAGTATAATTTTAAACCACAGTGCTCGCACAGTTCACGACTGCTGAAAGTGAAATCTTAGCCATACATCATCTAAAAGTAATTAAAAAAGTCAACACATCTGTGCGGAAAACGGGACTCTTGAGAGCCCGCCCGGTTCTCAACCAGAATAAACGGTCACAAGGCCAGGGCCAGCGGGCGGCGCTCGCCTGGCCCGTGGAAGGAGATAAAAGGAAACAAACAGAACAAAACAAAACAAAATTCCTCCAAATCAACTCAAGAGAGACAGGCAGTTCACTTTGAATTCTGCGTAGTTTCCCTAAAACACTGTTTCCACATAAATACAATAAACTCTATTATTGGTATGTCACAAGTGCTAGATAAACTTTTTTTTCTTAATATGACAAATGTTTAAGTAGTCGTTTTTATTTTTCTTACATTAAAAAGTACAATTTCTTAAGAATAAGTTCAATAAGACGCAAACCTCCCCCCCTTCTTTCCTTCAAGGTTTTGCTTTACAGAAAAATCTCCATCTTTTGTATCTGCAAATCGTGAGAAGGGAACAAAAAGGCATTTTTCTTCTCCCCAAAGCTGCCGAGTTTGGCGTGCAAAATCTGTATACAATATAAAGACATGCCGGTCGTACAGTCCATGCAACCTCCAGGTGTAGGAAACTTAAAAAAATATATTCATATATATTTATATCTATATATTTATATATGTATCAATGCCCATAAAACACGTGGGCCCAAAGTCTACAAAAAGAAGAATGGAATGAGCACATGGCTGTGACCAGGAAAGAAGGAATGTTCTGATCGAAAATAAAAACAAGAAAGTTCATTGCTAGTGCTGCAAAAATCAAACTTGCTTTTGTGTCAGACCATTACAAATGGTCCTTCCTCTTGGAAACAGGTTTTTAAAAGAAGTAAAGAAAAACTGAAACACTTTGACAAAATGGTCCTCCCGAACTGGAGCCCTGGGACACCGGGAGGTGGGGCCAGTCCCAGTGGGCGTGGCCTCTGGGATGGCCACCTGCTGGTGGGGCGTGGGCACGTCGTGGCGTGGCTGGAACCGTGAGGGCAGGGTGGACGCCACGAGGCCCGGTGGCATCATTGGGGTTTCCCTCAAAGGGATATAAAGTGCTTGCTTGCTGACTCCCCGGCCAGTGTCCCCCAAGGCCTTTGCAAAGGAAGATAAAGGCTGAAGGTTCAAGGACCAAAGAGGGAAAGCACGTGAAAGAACCCTCACTGATGTGGTCCTGCCCACAGACGCTGAGGCAGACCCTCCGCCATCTGCCCTGGAGGCTGGCCGTGGAGAAGGGCTGAGTGTGTCTTCAAAGAAAAGGCTACACGGTAATGCTTTCAGCACATCTGTGAAGCTGGAGTGAGCTGACAAATGAAACGCGCCTCCTCCCACAAGGCCTTTATGCAGAGGACATCTCCATCTGACTGAGATTAGAACCAAATCCTTCCAATGATAACCAGGCCACTGAGTGGTCCATGTTATCCCATCATCTGTAAAAAAAAGTGAGATGATGTGTTCCTCCCCACGAGCCATGGCTGGGTAAGACAGCAGGTGCCTGGGTCCCCCGGGCCATACGGAGAGTGGGGCCGAAGAGGCCGGAAGAGTCAGCCAGCTGGGCCCTGCGACTGCTCTGTGCCATGAAGGGGCAAAAGGCCAAGTCGGCTTCTATGTGCCAGCTCCTCTTGCCAAACTGGGCTTTGGAGCAAAGAGTGGCCACAAGGGAGGAGAAAAATCAAACAAGTCCCAAGACCTTTCTGTCCTGCTTTCAAACCACTGTCTCAGAGCTGACCGACAGCAGCCCAACAACCAAGTGAATCCAAGAATTTGCACTCATTTGGTCAAAAATCTGACTGACTTAGTGTCTCCTTCAGAAGCTACCCTGTAAACTTTACCAAACTCAGAAATTTGGCTCGGGGTCCCTTCTGAGCATGGTGTGTCTGAACTTCTGCCCACAAGTCTGAACCCGATATGCTTTGGAATGAAATTGGTGGCTTCATGTGCTGGAAAAGAAGTTACCAGTAAAAAGTGACTGTCAGTTACTGTTGAAGAGAAAAAGAGTGAAGACTGGCTGTCCTGGACAGGAATCAGTACTCTCCCTGCAGGCTCACCAGGCAGCAAGGGCTCCTGGGTTCTTGCAGACACAGGCTCCAAAATCCAGGGCCGGCCACTTCTGGCCAGAGCCCTGGCCATGTGGCTGCAGCAGAAAAACCCAAGTGGGTGAAGAGCCCCAGGCGTGCCCCATGCATTGCTGACATGCTTACAAGGTCTTTGGAAAACTGAAGTTAGAATTCTATCCTGACAATGTGGTCAGATAAGTTTAAACATGAGTTTCATTAATGCTAACTGCCCACGGTGTCTGGAAAGCCTCCTAGGGTGGCTGTCTGCACAGCTCTCCCCGCACTTGCCATGGAGGAGAAAATACACCACCCCCTTGTAATACTACTAGTGTTGAAGGTAAGACAAGCCCCTCGGCGTCTTTATACAGCTCCTAGAACAGACTAGGAAAGACACAGTCGTTGATCGTCACTCTGAGAAGACCTAAGGTCCCTCTCTTCTCACTTTTTGAAAATAAACTCTGACAGCAACAACTCCGTACGCTGCAGAAAACTGCTCACTGTACAAAAATAAACAAAAACAAAAATAATAAAACTTTGAAAGTTAAAAAAATGTACAAGCAAGAATTCAGAAAGGAAAACGATTTAGACATTGTTACCATTCAGAAAATTGCTAAATGGTGAGGAAAAATGTAAAATTCACAAAACAATGCTTATTCAGGATCTTTTTTTGTGAAAAATTCATACAAAAATCAACAGCAAATTTATACTCTTTGCTATAAAAACTCATTAGGTACATATGTGCATGGAGGCTTGGGGAGGAAAGGGGTTCTGTTAGAAAATAATTAAAATTAAAGTACAAACTTGTAGGGTAGTTGCCCAGTGGCGAATGTGTTGGCGATCTGAAAGCTAGCCAATCTGGAGCTCAAAAATACACAAATTTCAATCAAGATCCCTTTCCAGAAGCACCTTTAGAGCTAATTCACAAGTCATCCATTTGCAGGGACCTCCACAATCTGCATTTATTTTATATATATATATATATACTTTTTCTATAAATGCATTATAAATATTTTATCAAGATTTCATAAGAATCAAGTTTCTTAGCTTGGAATACATTGGAATATATATTATACATATATATATATTTATTTATACCTAAAATTTAAGCAATACTTCATGCTACTTGCTTTTAATAAAAAGCATTCCGATCGTAACACTGCAAGTGTGCCTACGACATGCTTTACAACCAAATGGAGATGCTCATTGTTATGTGACGTATGAGAAAAGAACACTTTGGATTCATTTAAAATTTGTTGGACTTCAAAATCCCCAACAGTATTTGCCACTTTTTTTGGAACTACCTCCATTTTTCTTAAACAGCAATAAAGCAAAACAAGGACTGCCAGGCTGCAGCCCCTAGCCCCGGAGGCGGCCACCGGTGCCCGCACCAGGAGCACCAAGCCAGCTCGCGGAGTTGGGCACTGCCAGACTCAGTCAGCCACAGGAAACTGTCCCACCAATTCCTGCTGTTTATTTTTCTTAAGGCATTGTTCCTCAGACTTCAGAAAACCCAGCCACAAAAATCCACCAGAGCAATAAAAAAAAGGCACAAACTCGCATCTTCCGATGGCTTTGAGAAACTCAAGCCGACTCCCCCAGGCTCATATTCCTGTTTTTGTCCAGTTTTTTAAAGGTTCATCCATTCTGTCCCCCACCCGGGTGCAGACCCCCTACCACACACTGCTATGGTTCACAGAGGCAGGCCTGAGCCATAGAAATCGTCCTCTTTTTAAAAAAAAACAAGCTACAAGATGAGTTGAGTGGTTTACACGGAGACTGTGGAATTGTGGGTTATAATCAAACTTTAAGCACCAGTTTTAATCAAGTTTGTTTTGTATTATTAGATCTTTGATTTTCATTTTCTTTTCCTCGTGTCAACTAAATGCAGCAGCTCTGCCACCAGTTGCCACAGGCTTTTCTTCTGCGGTATCCCTCATGGGACCCGCCAGAGTGTGCTTGGCTTCCGCGTGTCCATGTGTCTGCGCGTTGCCGGCGTCTGTCCCGTGTTCCATGTGAGGCTGCCACGCCCGGGGTGTGCACGTGCATCTCCAGACCTGTGGACCCGGGCGGCAGAAAGGCTTCCTGTGGCTGCTGCACGCCAGGTGTCCCTGGGCACTCCCAGAGAGCCCTGCGGCGGGACGCAGGCGTGACACAGGAAAGTTTCTTGGCTGAGCTTCAAGACAGAGACAGACAGACAAGAGAACAGCAGCTTCGGAGATGCTACAGGGGCGGCTCCTCTTCCATGGGCTCCTCATCTGGTCTGTGGCCGTAACCCGGGAGGAGGAGGAAGGGTGTGGGGCAGGTCACGCATGGGAGAGAGAACAGAACGTGGGTGAGAGACTGCATGAAGTGGTGGCAACTGTCCTCATACACCTGAGCCTGCAGCCCCACCCAGGCCCCCAGCCAAGCAGCAGTGGGTCCATCTGTTCAGGAGGATACTTTTCTCAAGCATCTCTAAGGGGCTTTCTTGCTAGCTGATTTCTAGACTCCTCGGGTGCATCTGGTGTCCATTCCCTTCCCCTGCGCTCCGGCCAGCCCTGGCACTTAGCAGGGTGTGAGGTAAAGGGTCTGACCACAGGGTGCTGCAAAGTGTCACCGGTCACAGCAGGGCTCAGCAACCTGGCAGGCAGAGGGCGGGGAGGGTACTCACCTCTTCTCAGCAGGCTTCACGCCCACAGACAGTGAGGCCATGGCAGTGACCGTCTCAGCTTCTTCGTTCTCACACTTCTGAGCTTCAATCAGAGAATGCCCTGCTGTGGAGGCTGCCTGCTGCAGGCAACGCCAGTACTTGCCTGGGGGCGAGGAAAGCTGCTCAGTGACTACGACTCAACAAGTCACATGGAGTCCCGAGAAAGTCCCTGTGAGACCCTGGGCCTCAAATGAATTTATCACTTGTGATTTTAGAGACACTTCTCTTTTAAGAGACAGAAGACAGAAAACCACATGGTTACAAACTCACAAAGACAGGGAATCTTTGGAAATGTGTCCACATGCCTAGTGGAATCATTGCCTCCTGGAAGAAGGATCACCTAGGACTGCAGGTGGGTGTTCCGTGGGGGCCTCAACACTCACAGGCCCCTTTCTTGCCCTGGTAGCTGGGAGTGGGGGCTGCAGGCCTGGTGCCACTGAGCCTTTCCTGCCTCTGGTGAGCCGGGGGATTGTTGCTGGGGCTGAGAGGTCCCTGCCTGGGAACTCATAGAAGTGAGGGGGTCGCTGTATCAGGCCTGAGCATGAGGGGGTATGCACTGAGGGCTGGACCCAGTCCAGGGTCAGCTCCAGGGCTCTGAGGCCAGTATCACCCTTATGCAGGGAAAAGGGAGCAGACCTCTTATTTTCACCTGCTTACATGGACAGTCCCAACCATTTGGGTCATCTCAAATGCCTAAGAAAAGTTGGGCTTGTGATGAGGACAGGGTATGGCAGGTGCACTTAAGACAGGCCGTGTGCCAACCCTTCAGCCCCAGGACCCACTGCTTGAGGGGCAGTGCTCGGAAACAGAGGACCTGTACCCTGCCTGGTCCTCTGTGGGGCCAATGGTTTTCTGAGCTCAGGATGTGGGCTCCTCTGGTCCAGGGAAGAGGCCAGACTCCAGGACCCAGGCTTACAGCCATGACCATCCCTGAGAGCTGGGGACCTGTAGCAAGTGCCTTTACGCCAAGCTGTTTGGGCCTCAGTTCTTTAGATCTGTAAAACAGAGATGATAAAACCATTCCAATAGGTTGTGGGCAAAACCCTCTGGGTTAAGTGAGCGTCTCCCTGCTCATCCAATGCAGTTGGAAGCAGGGCCTTGTCTTGCAGGCCTGGAATGGAGAGGAGACCGGGCGGGGGGAGGCAGGGATGGAGGGCAGTGGAGTCCTGTCCCAAGAGTGCCTCCCCTGTGAGTACTTGGTCAGGCAACTTACTGTGGATTTCCACGACCTTCTCCATGGACCGGACAGCGTTAGCATTGGGTCTTTGCTGTAAAATCTTTTCTGGGAGAGGATCAAGCTGGAAAAAAAATATAGTGAATATAAAGGATGTCAATATAACCCACGTGTGCATTACAATGGGATGTTCAGAGACAGTATTTACTTCCTAAGCATAGAGTAGAGTTATTTGTGAAGTGCATTTGCCCAGAGAGAAGAGAAAATAACTTTAAAAAGTCACATGTGGCTTTAGTACATATTATATACATTATTTCTTAGAACAATCGATTTATTTTCTTTAGATATGTATTCTTAGAAGACTGTAAGGTACATCATGGGTTCCTGTAAGTAGTGGAAAGAACTATGGTCCCCAAAAGTGGGCTGGTACCAGGATGTCAGCTTGGTATCTATTATTTACACCTCCGGGTCATGCTAGGGGGAGTGATTGTTTGGAAATCTCACTTTCACATTTGTATCTTATAATACAAATGTTTGACTATCCCCTGACCTTGGCTTTCTCCCAGTAAAAGTGGGGGGAGGCAAACGAAAGGAAGGAAGAGAGCAGATCTCTCATAGATGGAATCCTGTGTACTACGTTTTTCTCTGAACTAAGTACTGGCAGCAGATAAAAACAGGAATTAAACTCACAAGTAAATTACAGGGCAATAGGGAAACCAGAGCATCTGCAACATGACAATTAAAAGTGATTGAATGAAAAATGGTTGATTGAAACACAATTTCAAAAAGTTTAAATAACTGGACAAACCTACAAAATCAGGGCACATGGCCTGGGCCAAGAATAAAGTGGAACCTGACCAGAGAGGCCAGAGCACTGATGTCCCCAGACATCCTGGGCAAACCTTGGGCTGTGCAGCTGGGGCTGGAATGACCACTCTCAGGAAGGATGGGCAAAGGGGAACAGACACACACATCAACAATTGCCCAGAGACGACCAGTAGGGAAAGTTTTGTCTTTAGTTTGGCTCTGAATAGAAGGAAAAAGACAAAGTCACCCTGAGAATTTGCCTGGTTCTAGACACTGCAAGAGGATAGCTGCTATTTACAGTAGGCACCACACAGAGGCAATGGGAGACCCTCTGTGAGGCCTGTGCCCCCACACCAGGCAACAGATTGAGTGCTGTTAGTCAAGTTCTGAGAAGCATGAGCTCCCTGATCAAAAAGTCACACAGCATAGACGTGAGCCATCATGAACTGGGGACCAAAGAAACAAAAACGGTTTCCAATACTGTTCTCCAGTGAAAGGAAGCTGGGCTTCTTGGAGAAACAGCCTGTTCCAAGACTCGGGCAAAAAAAATAAAACAAAACAAACAAACAAAAAAAACAGGAGGTGCCTGGAGCATGTTGTGGAGCCAGAAAATCAGAATGTGCCAAAGGACAAGGGATGGGGCACATCACAGGACACCCAGGGCCAGTCTGAAAAAGCACCCCATGGCCAGAGTGGAACAAGCTGAAACAAATGACACAGTATTGCGTTATGCCCCAAAATATAAGACGAATATACACAAGTTCATATGGACATAAATAAGTGACCAAATAAATAAATGAGGGAGAAGAGACCAATCTGTTAGAGAATAATTTCATATAATTTACGCATCTAATCCCCTCTCCAGGACACCTCTTCTACTCTGTCCCCTGAATGTAAGCTGACTTAGTGACTTCTTTCAAAGAGTTCACTGGAAAGGGGTTAAAAGGGCTGCTTTATGGTGGAGGAATCTGACAGATGCCATTCTAACCAAGGTCACCTCAAGGTGGTAAGTTATGTGGATGGTGTGTACCCCTGATATGAGAAAGACGCTTTCATTCCTGTGACCATCCTCCCTCAATTTCATAGTCACAAGAATAATTTCTAAAACTTAAATAGAAATTGAGGGACATTCTACAAAATACCTGACCAATAACTCTTTGAAGTTGTAAGAACTGTGAAAAGCAATGAAAGATTGAGAAAATGTCAGGGTAGATATGGACACAAGATGACTCAATGTGAAGTGGGACCCCAGATGGGACCTGGAAACAGAAAATGGGCAGTTATGGAAAATCTGGTGATATCCAACATACATTCTGGAGTTTAGTTAATAGTCATGGACCAATGCTGGTTTCTAAGTTGCAACAAATGACTCATACCAACATAAGAAGTTCACCACAGAGGAAGTTTTCTGAGTGGTATACAGGAACTCAGGTATTATCTCTACAACTGTTTTGTAAATCTAAAATTATCCCAAACCAAAAAGCTTACTTTAAAAATTATTTTACTTTATTTTATTGTAGAGACAAGGTCTCACCAAGTTGCCCGGGCTGGTCTCGAACCCGTGGGTTTTGGCAATCCACTCGCCCTGGTCTCCCAAAGTGCTGGGATTACAGGCTGAGTCACCAAACCCGGCCCCAAAAAAGCTTATTAAAATGCAGATCTACATCCTTAAAGACTGCCGTTATTAACATGTCAGTTGTAAATTATACAATAAACATCTTAATATATACATAAATATGTATTAAGAATAAAAGTAAGATATTTATGTATGATGAAAAAAACCCAGAGATTACTGAATCTGATCTGGAAGATTTAAGACCCCAAGCATGGAAAATAAAATCAGAAATCCATACCCAGGCACATCAGGGTAAAACTGCAGAATATCAAAGACAAATAGAAAATTCTAAAAGCAGCTAGAGGAAACAGATACTCTTCAAAGGGGTGGCCATCAGTCACACACCAACTTCTCATAGCAATGGAAGCAAGAAGACAATGGCTTGAGATCTTCAATGTGTTGAGAGAAAATATCTGTCAACCAGGAATCATATGTCCAGTGAAACTATCATTCCAGACCAAGGGTAAAATAAAGACCACCCCACCCAGCAAGAACAAACTGAGGATGGTCACAGGAGGATGACCACATGAGTCCTTTCCTAGGGGAAATTCTACAAGATGTACTTCAGGCAGAATTAAAATGATCCAAGAAGACAGTCTGGGGAATGAGAAGAGATGATGACAAAAGCAAACAAACAAACAACAACAACAACAACAAAAACACACATAAATGCAGGAAAGCTCAGATAAATAGGATGACATATATTAACAATAATAATGTCTATTCAGTGAAATAAGAAAGACAGAAGGAAACAAAATACCAGTCAATGACGGTACACTACCTGGGAGGGGGCACTAGGGCGAGGGCTGCTGTATTTAGCAAACAAGCATTTAGGACTCTAGTTGCATTTGAATTTCTGACAAACAAGTCATTTTTTAGTATGAAATATCCACCTGGGTATCCTGTGTTCACTATGGTGACCTGAACTGGTGCTAACTCAGTCTAGGCCTTGGCTTGTGTGGGAAGGGTGAGGACGCTAACTGCTGTTAGGAACAAATGTTCAAAATTTTATGGATCAATACTGAAAAAAATAAAAAAGAATAGACTATATATCACTGGACTAAGCAGAGGGAATAAGTGGAATGCCCGGCACCCTTAACCATGTCAAGAGAAGGCAAGAAAAGGAAAAAGGAAAGAGCAATGGAAAATGGGGACAAAGAACAGAATATGGTGGCAAAAATAACTCTGAAAAAAAAGTAATCAAATGAACTATAAATGATCAAAGTTTCCACTTAAAGTACAGACTGCTGGATTGGATATAAAAATCACGTAACACCCAGCATTATGCTGTCTATAAAAGAACATCTAAAACCTCAGGGAAAGCTGAGAGTCACGGATGGAAACTGATGCCACGGACAAACCCAACCACAAAGAGGCTGGTGTAACTTCGATATTGGGCACAAGAGATTTAGGGATACAAAGAAGGCTACTACACAATGATAAAACTTCAATTCATCAAAAGGATATAATGATTTCAAATGTCTATACTTGTAAAACAGCCCTAAACTGTCTAATGTAAAAAGGAGAGGAACTGAACAGAGACATGATTGAAAATGAATGTACCATCACGGTGAGACATGTTGACATGTCTTTTAGATCCAGCAGACAAGCAGACAAAAAAATCAGTCAAGAAAACCAAAATGTGAACACAATCAGCAAGCTCAGTTCAGTGGATGTAAACAGAACTCTGCAAAACAGACAGAGAAGATGCATGATCTCAACCATATGTGGATATCTCCGCAGGTTGACCACGCACTGGCCCGTGAAGCAAGTCTCCACGAAAAGAAAAAAAAAAAAAAAAAAGCCAACCAGACTGCCTTTCCTTACCACAGTGTACTTTGTTAGAAATTGATAACAAAAAGAGAACCATAATTCCTTATGTTTGGAAATTTAAAAGCACACCGATTTATGGGTCAAAGAAGAAATCATAATGGGAATTAGGAAACGCTTAGAACTAAAAATAATGAAACTGCTGCACATCACGGTTATGAGCTGATGCTGAACACTGTGCTTGGGTTGCTTTCAGTTTCAATGCCCACATCAGAAAAGAAGAGTAAAAAGTAAATACGCAATTTTAGCTAGAGAATAGAGTAGTCCTAAAGAAAGAAGGAAAAAAATACAGAAAAGCAGATGCAAATAAATTTCAAAAAGCAAAATGGATGCTATAGCTGAAAATTGATTCTCTGAAATGACTAATGAAATAGACATATTCTGGCAGGACTGATTAAGAAAACTGAAGAGTGGGTACAATAAACAACACCAGGAGTGAAAAGGGAGGCTCGACTGTAGGTACAGCAGCAGAGATGAAAAAGATCGTAAGACAACACTATTCACTTTTGCCAATAAATTTCAAGACTCAGTTGAAATGGAGACCCATGAGAGTCTTCCTAGTCAAGGAATAGATTATTCTGATCCTACATCTACTCTTCCAGAGGACAGGAAAAGGAGACTCTTAAATACCCATTCACCTACCCATCCATCTGCAAGACAACCTTCAGGTGGCCTTGGACCAGCCCAGTTTGCCCCTTTTCTCACTTGTACTTCTCAAGAAAATAACTGGAATGTGCTGGGAACACCACATCCTGGGATAAGGAGGGAACTGGTCGGCCCAGCCAGGACTCTGTTCCAGTCCCTCTCATAGTAACAGGATTCCTTCAACACTTTAGCCCAAGGGGTTCCATGGCACCCAGGGCATAAAATCCAAGCAGGCTGTTTTCCAGAGGAATGTACAGACTAGACTCCATCTGCCTCAGGTAGTTTTCTGGAGCCTGGGGAACTGGGTCACCATGACTCCTGCTGTCTCCTGCTTCCTGTCTGTAACTGACAAGCTCTCTTCACGTAACATGTATGTGAGTGTTCCGTCTCCTTGGGCTCAGACAAGCTGGCCACCAGTGCACGGCAAACCTGCCTCACACCATCCGTCCGTCCGTCCCTCCCTCCCGTTCATCTATCTAACTTATCCCCCAAGAACAAATAAGAAAAAGACAGTCCAAAAACAAAAAACAAAAAACTAGCAGAACATATGTACTTCCCAAGAGGACAAAGCTCAAGTGGCCAATAAGTAGATGCAAAGATGCCCACCACTATGGCCATGAGGAAATGACCAGGCAAACACACTAAGAAGCCATTTTATGCCCGTGGGACTGGTCACATGTGAAAGAAACAAGGGCCACTGAGGCCTGGTCACACTACTGCTGAGGGAGGAGTGGGACAAACACTTGAAATAATAACTTGACGTTATCTCATAACAGTGGACAAACACATATCCAGGGCCCCCCACTTCCTCTCCTGGGTGTTTACCCTGGAGGCCCAGTTGCCCAGGTGTTGACTGTGCATGGAATTAACTGGAACTGTGTGTAACAAGCAAACCTGGAGCAACCCAAGTGTGCCCCAGGAGGACAGCGGACAGAGCAAGAGAGCTTCATGGTCAGTGCTGAGAGAGACAGGACCTACAGGATGAGCTGGCACGTCCTGTTCTCCATTGGTCTCTTGCAGAGAGTGGCTGCAGAGAACTGAGTGGGTCCTGCACCCTTATGGAGGGAGCCTGAGTGAAGGGGCATTTTATGATGTCCTGTGCATCCCAGCACCCAGGTAATGGGGCTCAGAGGGATGTTCCCACTGTGTGCAGGCACAGCTCCTTTAGCTTTGTAGGGCACAGGGCTGGGCTCTACCTCACTGATAGTCAGCCAGGGAGGCTCTACCAGCCTTGATGGAAAGAGGAGTGAGCAGGACACACGGAGGTGGACCCCATACGTGCCACACGCAACTGCATGCAGATAAAACAGATGGTGTTGGCATAAGATGAATATGACTGAGTGTGGGAGGGTGTGTATGAAAGAGTGTGGTGTGTGTGACATGCATGTGTGTGATGTGCATGTGTATGAGCACTTGTGTTGAGTGTGTGTGTGTGTGTGTGTGTGTGTGAGTGAACATGTGTGGTGTGTGAAAGTGCACGTGTGTAGTGTGCATGAGCATGTATGTGAGCACTTATGTGTACATGTGCGTAAGTGTGCAGGTGTGGTGTGTGTATGTGTGACAGAGTATACATGTGTGAATGTGAGGGAAGAGACTGACTGGAAGCAGACAGCTGGCTCTCAGATTGAGCCAGCTCAGTCTCCCTCCTCTTTTTCTCTCTCACACACAATTTTTCAGACTCTCAGAGCTTTTTCACATCCACACCTTTCACAAAGTAACAGAACACAAGGAAAGAGCTGAACCCCTGAATGGAAATCTTTTCCCAATACTACATCTCGCCTCCATGAATCCAGGAGTGGGTTAAATTTAATCCTGAAATGCCACATACTGAGTAGAAAATTGGTCCCAACAAAACCTGTCTTGGGGACGTCTCAGGCAGGAGAAATGGTCCCTCCCCAACTGCTTGGGGCTCTGTGGAGAGTTGAAGGCTACAGTTCCCTGCAACCACCTGCTGCAGGGTCTCTGGAGGAAGTTGGCTGAAGGCCCACATGGCCTGGCACCCGTGCAATGCATGGCCTGTCTAAACTGTAGGGTGTGACTGCTGTAGGTAATCCCTCACTGTCCTTTGTTACCGACAGTTGCAGGTAACGGAAAATGGAAACTACTAAACAGAATGGTTGGGGGAGCAGCATCGACCTCAGAGACACTCATGTGGAACCATGTAGGTGCTCGCCTTCGCAGGGCATTGAGACACACCCAGGCACCTTTGCGCCACCCATCCCTGCACACCCTATAACTCAGCTGCCTCTCCAGCCCAGGTCCCTGCAGGCTGCTGCCGCAGCTGGCCGCCCAGCGTGTGCGCGCCAGATCGCCCAGCACACTGTATATCAACCTCATCAAAGGCTGCCGGGCAGAGGCGTGGGGCTCAGTCCAACTTTCGTGCATTAAAGAGATTTTTTAAGAGACCTTGATAAAACTAGCGCTTCCTGCTTTTTGATGTGTTTAAGTAAAAGAACATTTTCTTGTTAGAAGAGCAAACATGCATCAGGAAGCAAGAACAGGCCCTGGCTGGAAGCTAAGTTCTCTATTGTTATTTTAAAATAACTAGCTCTAAGAACCATAAAGCTTCAGAATGGTTTGAGTATATACATCAGTTACCTTTTAACTATAGTGAAAAGAGGAAAAGATTGTTTTTTGTGAAGAAAGGATGGATAAAATGTTTTGGGCATTTTAAACAGCAGCCTGGTCTTTTACCCAAGCCTTCACTAGCCAGCTCACCCGTGACAGGAATGCCAACTGGCTCTTTGATGGACTTGGGATTTATGTTAAAATGAACACCATCCATGACCAACAAAGACTGTCAGGAGAAAACTCAGCTGTTCCCTGGGACCCTTCTGCTCCCAATCCACTGTCCATGTCACTTCATAACCTATAGTGGCTAGGAAGCATGCACAGGCCTGGCGTTTATGGTCTTGCCCATGGTGTTGCCAGGTCTAGATCTTCCCTGCCCAAGCCCAGGTTTGGCCATCACCCACGGCTGCTCCAGTGAAGCATGTGGAGTCTGGTGTGCTCTGGGTCCGCTGTGCCCAGGATCTTACACCTGGGGCCTGGCACACTCAGGGTCTCACATACACAGGATTGCGCATGCTCAGGGTCTTGCACACCTGGGATCTGCACGACTGGGTCTCGCATGCTTGGGCTCAACCTTGGTCCCCGACGGCTCTCCTAGTACTATGTTCCCTCATCACTGTCCCCTCAGGAGTGGCCCTGGAGCTGGTGTGTTGCCTAGTGGGCCATGATATCAAGGCTCTGGTCCTCCTGGGGCCCCTCTCAGGGTCAACACACATGGAGCTAGGGTCATCTCACCCTTGACCTGAGTTGCTGGGGCCTGGAACTCAGGGGCAGACCTCACATTGGCATCTGAGGTGCCATCTCCTGTCCTCAGTGCCTGCCTGCTGTCAGTTCACGCAAGTCAAGGGAAACAATGCTGACCAGAAACAGCTGGAGAACGGAGCCTGCATCACTTCATGGAAGAGTTTTCTATCAGTCATCTGTCCCACAGTCCTGGTTGGATAGTCACCTTTAACACGTACCTAGAGGACCTGCTTTATGTCTCTTTGTCCATCTCCCTGGAAGCCCCTTGTCAGATATCTGTCTGTGGACATTGCTGGCTAGCCTGTACCTGGTGGCCAACTTCATGCGCAAGTTCTCAGGGTGAGGCAGTGAGTGGAAGCCAGAGCTGCCAATGCACTCAACAACGTCTCCCTGTCCAGGGTCTCCTCAACAGAGAGAAATCATCACTGGAATGACAGGAGCTCCTGCTCCTTCTGTTGGTCCCCAGCAGGACAGCAGCTACACCAAACAGCGCCCAGGCCTTCGAGTGTGCCTCCTCAAACAGGACCCGCCGGCCACGTGTTGCCTCTGCATGGTCTGCAGTCCCTGTGTTCCCCATATGGCTGCTCCAGGTTACCTCTCTCTCCAAACCTTTCTTCTCAGCTGGATGTTGGGACTTGCTGGGGGTTGGGGAGTTCTCCTAGTATCCTCTGAATCCAAGTCCCCACCCACTAATCGAATGTGGTCAGAGCTGCATTTCTGGCGTGGCCCCTCCCTCCTGAGCCTCACGGTTCCCCTTAACTCCCCATGGTGGGTCATGGCTCCTTCCCTCAAGCCAAAGTGTGGCCCTGCAGTCCTCAGGCATCACTGACCATCAGCTAATGTATGTGAGGGACATTTACGACAGCCCCTCTGAAGCTCGAGGATTCAAGTGAGTCCCACAGACCACCTTGGTCCCATACACATGTGTGTCCCTCTTCCCCTGTTCCTTCCTGGTCTCGTTCTCATGGCTTGGCCAACCCAACCTCCAATACTCCCTCTCCAAGAGCCTAGTTGTGCTCCCATGGGGAGCCCTGCATTTCTGGGCTCTCACTAATACCCAATGATGCCCTGCTCTTGGCATCCTCTACTTCCTCATGCCACTGAGCCCCCTACCTTTCCAGGACACATGCTGGGCTTTGACCTGCTAAGTGCAGAAAGGGCAGCATCCACTTGGCAAGGAACACATGGCCAATGTCCCTCTTCCTGATAGCTGGTCCCCCGGCATCCCAAGTCTGGGCAGGGCCTTGTGGTAGCAAGGGTTGGGCACGGTCAGCTGGTGGTCACTAGGGTAAGACACTGATCCCTGCAATCAACCTTTAGCCTCACACACTGATTCAGATCAGGAATCCCTCATAGAAAGAAAAGGGGCTTGCAGGGTTCTAGGGATGCTTCTTTTCCCACCGACAGAAACTCTAAAGGCAAATGCTTAAAGGCACCCTGCTTGTGCAGAGCAGCCTATGTCACTGGGTGATGCTTCTGGTATACCTGACCTTGCCTGCATTTGAATGAAACATTTCCTGAAAAATAAAGCAGACTGTCTTAAAACGAATCTTATAAGATTTAGGATTACAGATCTTATCTTTCTGGAAAAGCCATGAAGGAAGCTTGCTGAAGGGGCAGGGTGGAGTCCCAGGGTCCAGAGGACATACTCTGCTGCTCCCACTCCCAGGGTGGGGAAGACCACTAACCAGGAAGAGCCCTGGCTGGAGGCTGGACCTGCACCCATGGCTCCTTCCCTCTCATGTCTCTGATGCTCACATCAGCCTGGAGGGTGAGGGAGGAAGGTTCTGATACCTGCAGCAGCCTGGGACCCCAGTTGGGGTCTTGACTGCTTGCTCACGTGGACTCTGGGCTTGAGGAAAGGTCCACCTGGAAACACGCCCACTTCCTCTGCTAAAGCAGTCCCCGATTCACAGCACATTCCCAATCACTTAAGAAGCAACCTGCTTCCAGGGACCAGATGTTGTGGAAAGGGTGACTGGCTGTGACCACATGGGGATCACACTAGGAAAGCCATCACATCCCTAACTCATGGGATATGAGTCACCTGAGACATCTGCCCACCTCCAGACAAGCTGCATGAGCCCATGCTAGCCCAGCAATGGGCAGTCCAGACAGTGGGCCCTTGCTCCCACCCCCACTCTGCATTTTCTGGAAGAAAGCCTCCATGCCAGGACTAAAGAGCACTGTTCCTAACTATGGGCATATGTGGCCTCCTGCGTGGCTTTGACATTGCCTCATCCACTTGCATGTGGCATGCTTGTGTGTTGCCCTGGTGGCACCTGGACCATCCTCAAGCAGCAGGGTCAGTTTCCTGTGGCAGGGCCCTCTGTGTGGACGGGTTTGTGTGAAGAACATCCTGGGATGTTTCCAGGTGGACCTTTCCTCAAACCCAGATGCCCCTGCCATCCACCTGCCCACCCTGTCAGCAGGTCAGAGCTCCTGGTGGAGCCATGCAGCCCCTCAAGCCACTACAGCTGTGGGTGTACTTGCGAAGTCATGACTGTACACCTGATTAACAGAGATCAAGACTCGTCTGGGAGCATATGTAGTGAGACTGAAGCAAGTGCTGGCCAAATGGCATCTGAGTTGCTGCGCGTTGGTTCCCTAAACTTAGGGGTCTAGGGACAAGTTTTATAAAGACAGGTGAGGTAGGATGGTAGAGTGCTACATTTTCCTTATCCTGAAAATGAGGAAGATGCTACCACAGCGGGGGGCCAAGCATCGAATGGGGGTTGGTGTGAGGGTTTTCTGTAAACCTCTGAGCCCCAGGACACCCCCATTGGACTCCAGGTCACCCCAACTCTGAGGAGGGGAGCTCTAGAGGACGTATGAGGCAGAGTCACATGCTCCCTGCAGGTGTGGACCCCACATGCCCTTGGCAGGCTCCTGTGTTGGGTGTGCCTGGAGCCTCAGGCTCCTCCTACTGCCTTCATCATGTGGTCATGGGATTGGTTACTTGGCCCTCACATCATCCATGCATAAGCGGCTGTTCTTAGGACCTGCTCTGAATACCCACAGCAAGCACCCAGAGAAAGTTCCACGTGGGGAACCGCAGATGGAGTCAGGAATCAGTAGACAGGTACGTGGAACCATATCTGAGAGGCCTCTGGACAGATTACAGTTTCAGGAAGAGCATGTTTCAAAACTATAAATGAAAAGTATTAGCCGGGCTCGGTGGCTCAGCCTGTAATCCCGCGCTTTGGGAGGCTGAGGTGAGTGGATTGCCTGAGCCCGTGAGTTAGAGACCCACCTGGGCAACTTGGCGAGACCTCATCTCTACAATAAAAAAATAAATAAATAAAAAAATCAGCCGGGCATGGTAGCGCGTGCTTGTAATTCCGGCTACTCTGAAGACTGAGGCGGAAGGATCACCAGAGCCCAGTGGGTCGAGGCTGCAGTGGCCGGGAGTGGCCACTGTACTCCAGTCTGGGCGACAGAGTGAGACTCCAACTCAAAAAAAAAAAAAAAAAAAGAAAGAAAAGTATTCCTCTGCTTTGCATCATGTACTTTACATGCTTTCTGGGCTGGACATGACAACGGCACCAACAGCACTCCCTACAAGTCCTGCCATCTGTTGACTCACAGATGGTGTTAGCTCTGCCAGGAGCAGTGACATGTGACCAGACCTTGCCCTGGAATAGAAGGCTACAAGTGGTGCTCTCGCTCCTTAAGCCTGCAAACATTCCTTATCTCTACCCAGGCCGAGAGGACCTGGCTGTGCTGGTCACAGCATCTTCCTGACTCTGTCCTGCAGTGTCACGAGAGATGCAGTGCAGAGCCCTAACCCTGGTACCCTGCTGGGGTTCAGAGCAGCAGATGGGGTTGCCAGACAGAAGAGGCCCCTCTCCCACCTCTGAGCCTGACCAAAACCTCCCTGAGAATCTCCCAGAGAAAGCAATTGTCCACACAGGAAATAAAGAGAGTAATGAAAATAAAACCTTTCAGCACAATATTCTTGATGTAACTGACATGTAAAGGGATGGAGGATCCTGAATCATCTTTTTAAGAGAAAAGGGATCTTGTCAGTTCTTGTCCCCACCTCATCCCGGACATAATCGGAGTTCTGGCCAATTTATAAAGGCCTAATAAGTGGAGGTGGGAAAGCACATTCAATACCAAGCAGAAAGTGTCCACATGGTCAGAGACCCATTCACTTTCTTATTTTCTTTCTTTCTTTTGTTTTTTGAGTTGGAGTCTCACTCTGTCGCCCAGACTGGAGTGCAGTGGCCGCTCCCGGCCACCGCAGCCTCGACCTGCTGGGCTCCGGTGATCCTTCTGCCTCAGCCTTCCAAGTAGCCGGAATTACAGGCACGCGCTACCACGCCCGGCTGATTTTTTTATTTATTGTAGAGATGAGGTCTCGCCTGCCCAGGCGGGTCTCAAACCCGCGGGCTCAGGCAATCCACTCACCTCAGCCTCCCAAAGGCGCGGGATTACAGGCCGAGCCACCAAGCCCGGCTTCTTTTTTTTTTTTCCTTGAGTTGGAATCTCACTCTGCCATCTAGGCTGGAGTGCAGTGGCACGCTCATAGCTATCCCAGCGTTGACCTGCTGGGCTCTGGCAATCCTTCCACCTTAGCCTTCCAAGTAGCTGGAACTCAAGGTGTACGCTACCACGCCCAGCTAATTTTCTATTTATTGTAGAGATAAGGTCTCGCCAAGTTGCCCGGGCTGGTCTCGAACCCACGGGCTCAGGCAATCCACTCGCCTTGGCCTCCCAAAGTGCTGGGATTGCAGGCTGAGCCACCAAGCCTGGCTGACCCACTCACTTTCACAGTTTGGGACTTGTGGGTGGCTGGGCTGTGCAGGAGTCTGTCATCCAGGAGCATTCTGTGGGGTCCCTAGGGTCATTGTACCTCATTTCCCAGCAAAGCAGAAACACAGGCTTCAGAGGCGTCACAAATGGCAGTCAGGTCGTGGCCTCCCTCAAGGGCCAGAACAATCCGGCCACCAGCCAGGCCCATCAGCTGCTTCGTCAGGTACCCGAAACCTGCAATGGGAAATGGGAGACAACGGTGGAGGATGAGGGTGGGGTGCAGTCAGAGTGTCCTGGAAATGCATCCCATCATTTCACAAGACAACAAAGGACTGGGATGCCAAAACACATGACAGAGGCCAGGTCTGATTTTATTCATTGAAGAATTTTGGTTCTGGATTTCCTTTGTGATCTACTTGAGGGTATGAGTAATGGTTTCAATGCTTGGGTTATGTAATGCAGCAAATCATCTGGTTTGGGAGATGAGGGTAGCTGAGCCCCAGCGGGAAGCCGTGTGCCACCTGCCCTTTAGCTCCCAGAGGGGCCACGGCCACCAGAGTGTGGCCAGGGACCACTCCAGAGGTCCACAAGGTTTTGGTCATTTGACATGCCCTTCATATGTATATGCATACACACATGTGAAGCACACACATATACATGTGTGCACTTATCACATGTGCCCATGAAGGGCTTTCACACACCCACACCTGGGGTGTCTGGCTTTGATGAGGAGCCACAGTCTCTCCACTGCAGCCACATTACCCACCTTAGAGAATGCCTGGTGGGTAATAATAATTACCACTCTAGCAACAGGCTGACTTTTATTAGAGAACCAAGGAAAATAGGTGATGCTGATTTATGACTCCAATCACAGGCTGGCTGTCAGCAGACTCAGCCCTGCCCCTGGAGGTGGTCTGTATGTTCCTCTGTCCCAGCAGACGAAGCCTCATGCACCCTGGGCCTCTCTCTCAAGAGCTGCTGCTCTCCTGGGCAAAAAGTGCCTGTGCCTGAGGCTCCCTGGTCTACACATTCTTGCTCTCACTCTGTGCTCTTTGGGGACGTTAATGAACTGGTTGCTACAACACTCACAATTTTGGTAAGAAGGTGACTTTCCTTATCTTGTTATTAAAGGAACACACTGACCATAAAAATGAGCAGAGCCATGGTGTGTTACAGGTGCCCTTGGCTCCTTGGTCATCTGCAGATGCACTTACATTTGGCAGAGAGATTGTAGCCTCCGAGAGGTGTGGGGTGGCCCTCTACAGCGTCGAAGCCTGATGACACCAGAACCATGTCCGGGGCAAACTCATTGGCGATGGGCATGACCACCGTTCTGCAAAGGGTAGGAGAAGGTGTCACTGGGTCCGCTGAGGACACAGCCAGGCGAAGGACAGGATAGTCACCAAAGCACTAAGGCTCTCTCTGACCTTCACAGCACCTGCCCCTATGGCAGGCTGAGTGCGGCACACAGCGGCCTGGAATCTGATGCTTCTCCCTTAATTAGAAGGAAATCAATCCAGGTGTGATCATGGTTCATTTCATAGATATCTTCAAAATGCAATCAACAAGCACTATAAATGCTTAGTGAAAGCTACAATATAGTTGTTTCTTGGTACGACATTTTCTGAATATTTTGGAGATGATCTGTAACTCCCATAGCACCAGCTGCATTAATTTGGGCCTTGGGCTAAGGGGTGGAGCCAGCTGCCTGTCTCAGTAAGCTAACAGTCTTCCCCAGCCTCACCTCCATCCTTGCTGGCCCTGCCCCCACCTCCACCCTCCAATCCTCATCCCCATCTTCCCTGACCTCAACCCCATCTTCTCCTTCCCTGTCCTTCCTGGCCAGGTCCTCCTTGACCATCCAATCTCTCTCCTGAGGGTGGGGCAGCTCCCCTCACCCTATCAGGCAGCCTATGCTGCTACAGGGTACTTTCCACTAGCTTTCATTGAAGACAGGCACAATCCTCACTCCCAGCACCGGATTCAGGCTGTGTGTGGCAAAGAAGGTGGAGAGCCCCTGCTAGCCTTGCTGAAGGATGCCAACATGCGCTTCCTCACTCACCCCAGAGGGCCCCAACATGACACACACATGTATAGAGTGAATTAAAAACAAATTAGACACTGAGGATCTTTGAGGGGAAAACAGATAACAAATGTAAGAGAACTGACTGGAAAATATAAACACCACTGAGGAATTCTTTGGTTAAGGTACATTAGGGAAACAAGGAAAATATGCTACTTGAAATGTAGAAAAAGCAATTCTGAACACAAAACAACCTGTCAGCTTATAGTCTAATGCTTATGCACATGCTATAAATACATGCTGTTTGTTATAATTGAATCAGGAAGTTAAGCAGTTTCATGTATTATCTGAGGGGCTTTGATTTTGAATTACTAATC
Source organism: Cephalopachus bancanus (assembly GCA_027257055.1). Classification (NCBI taxonomy): domain Eukaryota; kingdom Metazoa; phylum Chordata; class Mammalia; order Primates; family Tarsiidae; genus Cephalopachus; species Cephalopachus bancanus. The sequence continues at coordinate 4,551,854 of JAPVLO010000135.1, read as the reverse complement.
ATTACTGACTTTCAGAGTCTCCTTTACCCCCTCTAAGGACAAGGTGGGCAGAATCATGGCCTCCCTTTCCTGGGGAACAGTGGAGACCTGGAGATGGGGGTAGTGTGACATCTCCCAGTTCTGGCACAGGTCCTGGGGGCCTGTACAGGCTGAGGAGGGTGAAATATAAGTGTGCCCTTTACAAGGGAACTTCAGAAAAAGTTCATGAAGAAATGTAATTTAAAGACAAAAAAAAATTTTGTTTCTCATCATTTGCTCCATCAAGTTCAAGTCACTTTTGTAAGTGATGATACTAGCCATTTACCAGTCCATCTTGAAATATCCGATACCAGGTGACACCAGTCCATCCTGAAAGAACTGAGGGTTCTGGGAATTTAACCATGCTAATGTAGTCTTTTTTACATTATTAGCTGAAGAAAAATGAGTGTCCTTTACAGACTTTTTTTAAAATTAGGAAACAAAAGGAAGTCAAAAGGAGCTCAATCAGGATTGCAAGGTGAACATCTAATGATTTCTCAAAGCAACTCTTGCAAAATTACCTAGTTTGATGAGAGAAATGAACAGCACTGTCAGCACTGTCATGGTAGAGAAGGACTCTACCGTGAAGCTGTCCTGGGTGCTTTTCTGCTAAAGCTTTGGTTTGATTTCTGAAAATACTCTCATACTAATCAGATGTTACTGCTCTTTGGACTTCTGGAAAGTCAATAGACAAAAAGCCTTGAGTATTCTCCCCCCCAAAACTGTTGCCATGATCTTTGTTCTTGACTTATCTGCTTGTACTTTGGACCACTTCCTCTTCTTGGTAGCCATTGCTTTGACTGTGCTTTGTCTTCAGGATTGTACTGATGTTTCATCTCCTATTACAATTCTTCAAGCCTCAGAACCTTGATCCCATTTGTTTAAAATTTCAATCAAAAGCTCTGCTCCTGTCTACAGCTGATCTGGGAGCAACAATTTTGGCTTCCATCAGGGGGAAAGTTTGCTCAACTTTAATTTTCCAGTCAGAATCATGTAAGCTAAATCAAGTGCAATATCTATGGTGTTCACTGCTGTTTCTGCTGTTAGTCATCGGTCCTCTTCAATTAAGACATGGATAAGATGCATTTTTTTTTCCTCACAAACTGAAATGGCTAGTCTGCCACTACAGACTTCATCTTCAATATAATATCCTCCCTAAAACAAACTGTCCATTTGTAAAATGCTGATTTCTTTGGTGCCTTGTCCCCATAAACTATTCTTAAAGGATCAATACTTTTACCATTCTTCCACTCAAGCGTCACCATTTATTTGATGTTTGGTTTTGTCTCAGTTTTAGAATAATTCATGGTGCTCTGACTAGGGCACTTTTCAAACTGATTTCTTATCCTTCTAAGTGCCTCAAACTAGATCCTGCTCAGACATGTTATTACAAGTCAGTGTAAGTTTGTTTGGATGCAAACCATTTTTGAAACTCTGGTATAGTTTTTTTTTCAAAATACACATTTTCCATAAACTTTGTGAAGACCTCTGGTATTTTCCCAGGAAGGCTGGGTCACGTGATTCCCACACATGTTAGGTACCCCACTCCATCCCTTACTGGAGAAGATCACATTGATCATTTCACCACTGCCTACTTCTTGGAGCCAACCAGCCAAGACTTTACCAAACAACTGTCCTGTATCCCTGCACACACATGTGGGCCAAGTGAACCATCCCTCCCCTGCACACACATGTGGGCCAAGCGAACTATCCCTCTGCACACACATGTGGATCAAGCAAATCATCTGAGTCTGATGTCCCTTTATATGAACCTTAAGAGGCCCCTCACAGAAGGGTAACCAAAATCATACCCAGCACAGGTGAGGGTCCCTTCCCCTACCACAGAGCTTCCAGAAACACCCTGCTGGCCCTGAAAACCTTGTTTCTCATTCAGCTTTTATTATAAAATTAAAATTCCCATTGGTGTCAGCAAAAGTATCAATTTTGGCCAGAAGAAACAAAAATGCTCAAATTAAGTGTGACCCCTTTTAGGAAATACTGTGGACTGCAGTCACATTGAAAAGTTCCTCTGATTCTGGGTAGTGGAAGTGATTAAAACCCTGAGGGCTGAACACCAGGTGAAGGTCCCACTGCCTACTCTCTGTGGGGTTGCTGGTGACCAGTTCTGCTGGGGATCCCAATACCAGGAGCATTCAACACCTGACTCTGAAGGTTCCCCAGAGTGAGCTGAGACAGGAGAAAGGAGCACATGCGAGCCATGCAGCAGCATGGTGTGGCTTTAGTCTGCTAAGCTGGTGCTAACAAGGTCTGGCCTCAAAAGACATGTCAAATTCATACCTAGGCACCTGGCCAGCTGAAAAACCCACTACTGGAACTTAAATGGGAAGCCATAAGGACCCTGGCTGGCTTCTGGACATTCTGACGCTTTTCTTCTTTCTTCTAAGGATGTACTAATTCTCACAATTTCTCTGGAATCGCCTCTGCAACAGGTGAAGTATCTTTAAAGGACACAGGATCTGTGCCCTGAGGGCATCTGTTAGGGGGGCCTAGGAAACACCACAGGTGACTCTAGATTAGGATCAGACAGAAGATATCTGAGTTTGTGGACCACACAGTCTCTGTCAGGACCCCTTGATGCTGGTTACCCTTGTAGTGTGAAAGCTGCCACAGACCATGCGTCAACATGAGAGCATCACTGTGTTCCAAAACATTTTGTTAAAAACACAGACTGGGCTTGGTGGCTCAGCCTGTAATCCCAGCACTTTGGGAGGGCGAGGCAATGGATTGCCTGAGCCTGTGGGTTCGAGACGAGCCTGGGCAACTTGGCGAGACCTCATCTCTACAATAAGTCAAAAATTAGCTGGGCATAGTAGCATGCACCTGTAGTTCCAGCTACTTGGAAGGCTGAGGCAGAAGAACCACCGGAGTCCAGCAGGTTGACACTGGGGTGGCTGTGAGTGTGCTACTGCACTCCAGCCTGGACAATGGAGTGAGACTCCAACTCAAACAAAACAAAACAAAACAAAACAAAAACAAAAAACACAGGTGGTGGGATTTGGCCACTGTTTGTAGCTCACCAACTTCTACTCCAGACCTGCGTCTACACAACTTTTGTAATGCTTTTCAACATATGATACCAGTTCCAGATTTTAACAGGTTTCTTCATGTCCACCAGGATGCTGCAACAAAAGCACGGCAGGTTGTGCAAACACCACATTCAACACACTGAAACACAGCATTGCCTCGATGCATGCCCTGGAGCCAGTGTTAGCAGTCCTGCCATGGGGCTAGGAGCTGAGAAACTCTTCGTTGTTAGTAGCAAGATGGAGAGAGTACCTCAGAATCGAATCGAGAAGTCCTTTGAGTTCTGGGGGCACAAAGTCTTGTACTGGTACTCAGGCCACAACCATGTCGTATCTTCCCAAGGGCATATGCCCTGAAGTCCTCTCTGACTGAGGTCCTGAGACATCCTCAGTGGCTACAACCAATGAGCAAAAGGACCGAGAGGAGCAGCCTTCCCCGTTTTTGACTGTCTATGTCACTCCAGGGAGACAGGCTTCTAATTATTTTAATGAAGTTCTTGTCATATGACCTTTTGCTTTGGGCAGAATAGCACACCTTCAGCCAAGACTTTTTTTCAATGAAAACCACATACGTTTTGTGCAGACATTGTGTCGTTCCCAAAGCACCGCAGCAGCCACTCTGAAGCAAGTGCATGTGGAGGGCTTTAGTTCCCTGCTTTGAAGTCCTGCTGAATGATCCAATTTCTAATCCATCCCTCCAAAAAAATCCTTGTTAAAATCATCGTCAAATGAAGTTCATACCAAGAGAGTCCCTGATGTCTAGGCTTAGTGTGTGGCATTGCCCCAAAGCCAATCAAAACAAAGTGTAAAACATGACCCCAGGCTCGTGGGGGCCCACATGCTGGCCACGCATGCTGGTGAACAGGACAGATGTATGTGGATGCACACTTGTTTTTATCTTCCTGGGCTTGGAAGCCTCTGTTGTAATTCCAAACACTTGCTGAATTTCAGAAGATCTAAATGGGAGGTGTGTGAGTGCACCCCCAGCACCTGTCTGTAGTATGACTAAGAAATGGCACTTCTCTCTGGGACATAGCTGGCTTCCTAGCCTATAGGAAGGGAGCTGCACATGGTGCTCCCTATGTCCTTGAATTGCACTGTCCCATTTGCACCCTCATGTGGGGGGACACTGACGGAATGTCCTTATTTAATAGGTGCTGCAAGGACAGTGGGACACTGAACTCACATTTTAGTTCTATAATTACACTTATAAAAGTCAACTTAGTCTTTAAAAATAGGATCTAAACACTTGCTGTAGTCCTTTTCTCAAACTGTCAAATTACAGTATTTCTTTGGAGTCACCTGCAGCCTTTTGTTGGAAACTGAAGGGAGAGAGGGATGGGCTTGAAGCTTCCCGAGGCAGATCAATGATCATTGGCTCTGCAGCAGCAGAAATGGGTGAAATGGGCAGATCTCCAAGAGAAAATGGGTGAGTGTCCATAAGGTACAGTCCTTGGCACAGTAAAGCGGTGAGGAGCCACCATCATTGTGCCCACAGGGCGCCTAAGCCCATAATGTCCCTCACAGATGGGACAGCGCCATAACAGGCTGAGGGCAGCGGGCTCTGCACGTGGTGGCTTTTGCACTTAGAGTGGTCCCAGATGAGGCGGCGTGGGTCCCACAGCTCCTTTCCTCATCAGGGCCTGCTCCTGGTGCCCTTGTGACTGATACACTGTGCCCTTTGCTCAGTCAGCAACCAGCTCACAGCTGCAGTGTGGAGAACATGTCTACACCCTCAGCTTCCCACAGGAAAAAATAAAGCTGGGCCAGGATGACGGATTGGACATGTGAGCCACTCTGCTACCTTGCAGAACGACCACTCACTCCATCGTCTCCCAGGCCACGTCATGGGGCACATATAGCTGTGAACTACCAAATACCATCAGATTACGGGCTGTACACACAATCTTCAAAACCCACAACTGAACTTACATGCAATAATTCACTCAACAGCTGGGTCCCAACATCTGGAAAGAAATGATCTTTCACACATTCCCCCACTGAGGCTCTAAACAAAACCTGCCAAGCCCATGGTCCACATAAGCTTCAGAGCAAACCAAGTTGACAGGACCAATAAGCCATGTGCTGTGGCCACCCACTGCCAGCAAACACCCAGGGACGTCATGGGAACCAGGCAGGGTCGACATGCTATCTTAATATCTCTGGTTGCCTTTCTGCCCCCTTATGTGCCCCAGGGTATCATCCATACAAACTAGCCCATAATTGGCTCTCCCTCAATGAGGCCTCCCCACAGCCTGCTTTCCACCCCTGGGTAGTTTTTGTAAGGCTGGTGATGACATGGCTGCAGCTATGACTGTCTACAAGAACTGGAACTTGCTTGACGTAAGAACAACAGACCTAGTTTTACAAGAGGTTGAATACTGCCAACACTATCTTAACAATCTCAGCATTTTGATAACTGAAAATGCCTTTTGTGAGGTGCCCTGTCTGCTCCTGCTCTGAGAGTGAGGAAGGAGTTGTGTATTTCCTCTGAAGTCTGAGGCTGCCCATACAATTGACAGTGAGCTAGACCCTGAGCACACCTGGCTGCTAGGCTTCCCTCTCCCTGCTTTGGGACGCCCAGCTGGCATCTTCTGAGAGAACCATTAAAACCTATAATTTCCACCAGGGTCGCCAAGCCAGGGGCTGGAACCACTGCCCACCCCAGGCAAGCGCCCTCTGCTGAGAGGCAGAAACAGAACTGTGATAAAAAGGGCGTGGGCCCAATTGCTCTGGCCTGGCTGCTGCAGACTCTCCTCCCATGGTCAGGACAGTAATGCTTGCTGCATCTCTCCTCCCATGGTCCTTGCCTCTCCCGTCTGTCCCCCATCCACTGGCACCATGGCCAGAAAAAGCACAGGAACTGCAGGGCAGAGCTGGATGCCGAGGTCAGTCAGAAGTCCCTCCACCCTGGAGATACCCTTCTCCACTTGGGTCCTCTCTATGCCCCCAGCTTCTCTGCACTTGGCCTTCCCTGCAACCTGCAGGGAGGTGTGACATCGCCTCTCCCCTGTAGCCCTCCTGGAAACTGGGGGAAGTCCTGCTACTCCCAGTACCTTGGCTACTCCTACCCCTTCTCTCCTTGCAGGCTTACCCATTTGCTACCCCCATCCCACTGCTGTAGTCTCACCCAAGGGGCATGGGTGCCTGGTCCACTCCTGCCATTACTCTGAGGGCTCAGAGTCCATTGCAGAATACACCTACAACCCACCCTCTCCATTTTGACACCCTGCCCTCATCCTCATCTCACCGCAGTCCTGTCCCCGAGTCCCCCATAATCAGTCTCAGGCCCCAGCACACACTGGACGTTGCAAGCCAGTGCCTCCCCTTCAGAGTGCTCTCCATCCTTCTCCAGGACACTTGGTTCTCGGCACTCCTCCCATTCACACACCCTAGGAATAAAATGTCAGACTATGCAGGAGTGGGGCTCGCTGAGGATGTCCAAAGGCCTGCCACTGGCCCGAGGAGTGGGTTTCTGCTGGGCCTGGGAGGCAGAGTTGGATCCTCTGGACTTGGTCAAGGCCACCAACCCATGGGCCCTGCCAGTTCTTGTCCTCTCTCCTCCCACATCTGACCCCCAGATCCTCCACCTTCTGTCCTCTCTTCTCCCCTGTCTGACCCCAATGACCCAAGATCCCCTTGGGTCCTGCCACCTCCTGTTCCCTTCTTCCTCTTCTCCCCAGGTTCTCAGAAGGCAGTGCCTCTGCTGTACCACCTCACATCCATCTGCTTTGTCCTAACTACTAAACTTAGACGTCCTGATCACCAGTGCCCTCCCAACTGCCAACTTGGATAGGCACTTTCTTGCTTTTTTCTGAATATCTGTGGAAGCACGAGTGTCCTGGCTAAACTGTTCTCTGCCCTAACTTGAAACCTGCTCAACCTGAAACCTCTGTTCAGCACTCCTCACCTTCCTCCAAGGCAGCACCTTGAGACCTTGCTGGAGCCCCCTCTCCTACCCTCCACCCACCCAGTCAGCCCTGGCTCCCCTCAATTTGATCTCACTTGCCAATGCTTTCTGAACTGGCCTCTCCTCTCCATCCCTGTTGCCTTGTCCTGGCTCCATCGTCTTATAGGTCTCCCAGGGGCTCATCCGCCAGACCCCAGCTGGCCCCACCCTGGGCTGCTCCATCTTGGGACCAAGTCTGTCATCTAGATTGCCACAAGATGGGCCCATCCAATGTGCAGATGCTTTATTCACCAGTCAGGGTCCCTTGCCAGAGCTCCTGCAGTCAGGATCAAGGTGCCCCTTCCGGAATGCAGCCCAGGGAAGTTGGTTTGCACCTTTAGGCTCTGTTCCTCTGCAGACACTCTTTCCCCCAACACCCTGTGCCAGACCTAGTCCTCCAAGACTCAGCCTGAGCCCTGGGCTCTGGGAGGCCTCTTCAGTCTCCCAAGTGGGCAGGTCCCACCATGCTAGCCTAGGGCCCTGCTACCCTCTGGGGTGAAAACTGTGCTGTGTCCACTGCTCATATCTCAAAGGGCTAGCCTAGCAGGTACAACGAAGGCTGGAAACATGAGATGTCTTACCCTAAATACTAAGTTTTTATTTTTTGCTCCTGAAAATGTAAAATGTCCTCAGATAAACTTCTACATAGGACAATATTTGGATGCCCTTTAAGAGATACAATTGTCTTTAAAAAGAAGGTGAGATGGCTAGTGAGTACTTGCCCCTTAGGCATGGAAGCACATGGGACATGGCACTGCAAGTATGGGCAGTGCCACTGACATGTGCACTTAGCAGTGGTTAAGACAATACATGTTAGTGTACTTTACCACAATTCTGAAAAAAAGTTGCCAAAAAAAGCAAAGCAACAACAACCACATACCTTAGGGAAGTAAAAAAAGTCTAAAGAGTCTCCTCCCTCATGTCTTAGTTAAGGTTGGGGAAAGTGCAATGAATCTACCCAGTTGCTCAATTTGAAGGCCAATGTCAATTCATTACGAGATTAAAGTTATCACTTTAGAATATCGAGTTTCACTGACATCTCTGATAAACTTCATAATGTCACATTTAAATGTAAATTATGAGTAGAAATAATCTCAATTTCGCTTTCATCACTACTGACAGGCAGAGCTGTTCCATCCCCAACAAGCAGGTAAGGAGGGGTTAAGAGAGTACATCATTATCTCTGTGCAAGTCCAAGGCCCAGGCGCTCAGACTGTGCTCAGCAAACTTCAAAGCCACGTCTGGCATTGGGACTGGTTTGAATTAAGGGTTCCTTTTCTCTTACAAGTCTCTGAGCCTGAGGAGAAAGTGCTGGCTACTTCTGGATTTCATTAGGAGCAATTTTCTTATCTTTTCTTCATCTTCGGCTTGATCCCCTGAAAATGCAACGTGGCAGGCAATGGGTCTGAATAACAAGGTGCTGCCTTTAAGGCATGCATTGTCCCAAGGGGCCCCCCAAAAGGGGGAGAAGTGCAGAAGAAAGGGGAAAACGAATCTCTGACCCCTCTTCCCCCATCATTTGATGCCCAGGGAACCATAAATTGTAAACTTCAAAGTGCTATTTTACATTAAAATCAATAAAAAAAAAAACCCTGAAACAATTTTCCTTTTCAAAGAAGCTATTTAAGCTTTAAAAAGTTCACTTGATAAGGTATTATCATGCACACGCTTGGCAGAAGATTAAAGCCTGTGTCAAGAGCAACTCCAAAAGAAAAGTTCATCCTGAAGGCTGGCTAGGATGGCTCAGGGCCTGGGGAGGAGTGATCCTGAGGGCAGATGCCCAAGCCACCCTGCCTTGGGTCTGTCTACTCGTAGGGATGCTAGGGGGCAGGGACACCAGGTGGAGAGTTTCACCCCAGGATCAGAGGTATGATGGAGAAACGCCTCTGAGGTGAGGGCCAGTCTAGTCCAAAACTGGCCTGGAAGAACTGAATCAAAAGAAGTGAGACCCATCTATTTTCACCCATCACCCATCAAACCAAGAAGCTTCCACCTTCTCTCTGCACAGTGGGCCTTCATCCTTTAGGTGGCACCAAAGTTCACCAGGCAGGAAGTTAACCAGGCAGGAAGTTAACCAGGCAGCATCTATACCTCTCAGGGTGTCTGGACACTTTATTTTCAAAGAAGCCTCCAGAGGGGCCAGTTCTCAGAGGGGAGGTGACAACGTCATGCCAGTGGGATGTGTGTTACATGAACAGACAGTGACAACCCCCACTTCAGTGATTCAGATTTCACATCAGCAAATTTTCAGATGTTGCATGTGTTTGGGGAAGTCTGTCTCCCTTAGATTAGGCAGGACAATTGTCAAAATTACATTATATTTGATCAAGAGTAAGAAACATCAAAATTAAACTGATAAGGGGAAAATGTAACTCGGATACCAATCAGATCGGGTCCACTAAGGGGGTGACTAATCCTCCTGCACAGGCCAGTCTCACTGCTTGAGTAGCAGATCTGCTGCCTGGACTCAATCAGATGGGTCCGTTATTTCTATGAGCCACTGAGTACCTGGGGAGAGGGACCCACATCTACTGGGCCAGGTCTATGTCACTAGACCCCAACATCCTATTAAAGGGGGGGGACTATGACCCCATTTCGAGAACTGAGGTGAGTTTATGACTTACTCAGGGTTGCTGCGAAACATGTGGCAGAGTCTACACAAAACTTACAGATGTGTCCTTGTGTGGAGCCTCACTTGCCAGAGATGAACACAAACACAGGTGCACACACACAGGGACACACACATACAGAGAAATGCATGCACAAAGACACACTCACAAAGGCACATGTGCCTACAGACATATGCATAGCCATATGTGAATACACTCATGCACAGAGACATGTGCACACACATGCATGTATACACATAAGCACAGATACACACATACTCAAACACTTGCACGGAGACATGCACACAGGCATGTGAACATACACAGACACATGTGCATAAACATCCACAAACATGCATCAGATACATGCATGCACATATGTGCTTTATATGTGCATAAATCAGGACAAGACCATGAAGTTAGACAAAGATGTAGAAAGAAAACCCCTCTGAAAACTTTACAGGACTCTAATTCATCCTGCACTGATCGTGTTTCCTAACAGAGGCTGTGAGTCGGTCGGGTTCAGCCATGCTCACACCATCCTTTTCTCCATAGGGGCCCAGGGAACCACCCGGGCTATGGGACTACTCCCCTGTAGCCACTACATTCCACCACGGCAGGTGGAGCCATCATCTTAAACAATGACAACCACAATGAGAAAACTTGCACCACTAGCCATCTACTTCTGGTTATAGGAATTGTTTCAATCTGGTCTAGATCAAAGTAGAAATAACCATTTGATGACAAAAGCAAATGTTGTGTTTTTAAAAATCAGCCTGCAGCTACCTTCTAAAGGACCAGAGCCATGCAAAGGAAATGTGTGGTGGGGTGATGGTCACCTTGTGATTTTTACATATAAATAAGAGATAAATATTTATTTCTATTTCACATCATCTCACAAAGGGTTTGTGGAAGAAAAATTTGGAGATTATGAGCTCTAAGATTTTCATCTTCATTTTTCATTACTGTAACATTTGGCACACAAACCCTTGCCTCTGTCTTTATCCTGTTCTGTCAGAGTCCAACATGGACTCCATTTTTAATGCCCAGAAGGGAATTCTAAGAACAGAGGTAAGAGGGGTAAGAAGACAGTCTCACAAAAGACAGCTCCAAGGCCTCCACAGCCCCATCTGCCTGCAGGTGAAGTTTCACAAACACCATCTCTGTCAAGTACTCCCTGCTGGAGGCTGAGGGTGTCCTACTGGGGTCACCTGGAACAAGACTTTACAAGGGAGGAGCTGCCAGCATCACTTGGGAAGTGATACTGGGAGACTCACCTGAAGGCTGCCAGGTACTCGGTGTCTCCCATGGGGGGGTCGAGGCCGCCAGTGAAAGCCATGTTGACATTGAAGCCCACGCCTGGCCCTGTGCCCACCTGTGGCCAGAAGGGGAGGAATGCATGTCACAGACTCTCGAGCAGGACCTCCCTGACAGGAATACCTGACACAGATGGCACCAGGCTAGGGCCCTGTCTTGACAGCCCCAGCAGGGAGAGCCCGTGTGTCATGGTCTCCTGGCGTATATCTGTTAAAATGTACACAAAGTGGGTCATCCACCGACCTGATACACTGACATCAACTTGGAGCAGTTTTCACAGGATGCTGCAGGCTCTTGTCCACTCTGAACTGCTGGGAACAGTAGGGAACCACCTTGGTCACAGAAGGGGTGTGCTAAGTCCCCTTGGTAACGTTTCTGAGGAACTGCTGCTCCGTGCTGTGTGTTGTGCTAACAAAGTATAATCAAGACCCAAGTCTCTCTGGGGGCAGAACCTGTCTGTAGGTGACCTTTTGGTTTCCCACTGCCTTTCAAGAAGTAAGATGCAGAGGCAGATGGAGCCTTTTCTATGGGAGGTTCAGAGAGATGACAGCTCTGGGCTGGCTATTTGCAGGGCCACTGTGTAGCACTAATGGGTGAGAGGACAGAGCACCCTGCACAAGGGCGTCCATCAGAGACACCAACCTGGAGTGCTGTTCCTGCCACAGAAAGCAGTCCCAGGCCTGGCCTGGAGAAAAACAGGCTCCACACACTTCCTCATCCATAAATACTTCAGTTTGCCTAGATTGGAACCAGAAATGATCCCCAGTCTTTCATTTGTACTTCAGACAAAATACAGGCCACGTGTGCTCACACGATGGAATCCAGGCCGATGGCTGACTGAAATTACCGTCTGGGTTAAAGCAAGCTTGAAGCGCTTGCTGCTGTCACGGGCAGGTGTGGGTCACGTCTGCCCTCTGCCTCTGCCCTCCGGTGTGGCCATAATACATGGCTCCGAGCCTGCCCAGCCTCCCCAAAGACTGTCACAGAACCCAGCTTACCTCGTCAGGCGCCCCACTGCCCGGGAAGAAGTTCCCATCGTCGTAGCGGTGTAGTGACACGTATAAGACACTGGGGTCGCTGTAGAACGCTTGCTGGGTCCCATTTCCATGGTGCACGTCCTTAAAGAGCAGGGAGAGCCACCTCAGGGCAGAGACAAGCATCAGAGTGCAGCCCTCACCCCAGGCCCATTCTGGGCTGTCCCTAGCCATGCCCTGTGATGATGGCTCTTGTTCACAGATAGCCTTGCCCTTCAGCCAGGCCTGCACCCTGCAGGCATACATCAGGGGCTACGTGGTACAGGGTCACAGGAACTTGAAGGGCCAGTGCCCCTATCTGCAGTGCTGTCTGTCTTTTCCTTAACACCATAGCACATTCCTGAACCCAGAAGATGGGGCTGGGGTTTCAGCCAAACCTGGAGGTGGCGGTTTCCCAGCCAAAGCCATGTGACAATGTCTCACACCTGCTGTGTCTCTGTGGCAAGTGAGCCATTTCCACAGCCTCTTTCAGGAGGAAGGTCACTGACTGGGGCCTGTCCACTTACAGGCACATGTGAGGTGTCCACCTCATGCCAGATGCGGGGATATGTCAGGAGATAAGTCCCATGGGGCTGTAACGGGCGCACATACAGTGTGAGGTCCAGACCCCCCACGCTGAAACAACAAGCTGCTTTTCTTAATCACAATGTTTGCAGGTTAAAAGCATCAGAGGGCAACAAAAGATAGGTAGCCTGGGCTTCTCCTGGCCATGGCCATCCTGCCCCTAGGCCATGCCGGCAGGTGGTCACCAGGACAGAAGGGCGAGGGGCAGCCCTGCTGCACACAGCCATGTGATTCAGAAGAGCTGCTGTGGGGCAGAGGTTTTAAACATGGGAACCTGCTGCTTCGTGTCTTTTTTTTATTTATAAAGGTTATTTGTGTTCACTGTAGGGAATACGGAAGCACAGCTGTACAGGAGGAGCAGGAACAAGTGCCTGCGATCCCACCCAGTAATCCCTGTGGCTGTGAAGATGCACACTGAGGCTCTCTGTGAGTGCAGTCTTATAACCCAAATGACCCTGGAAGTGCCACCCGTGCACAGTTCAACACAGCAGTGCGGCATTCCGTGAGCACGCCTGGTGTCCATGTGGGCCGTTCTGCTCACCGCACATGCTTTGACACATGTTGGACAGAGGGGTCCCCGGTATCTAGCCATCAACTACCTCATCCTTTTCTTTACCTGCACTTTGACCTGCTCCCATAGGAAGAGCAGAGGGAAAGGCCCATGGCTCCCAGGTCCTGGGTGTGAGGAAGACTGACTGCTTCATGGCCTTCCCTGACTTGTTGCCTAGCCATACTCCTCTCGCTGCATGAGAATCACTACCTGCAGACCCCACACGGCTGCCTGGAAGCTGGTGTGGCATCCTGGGTTGTGTTTTGCTATTTCTTTTCAAACTGGGAAGGGCTTTTACAATGCACATCATAACCCTATTTGATGAAGCTGCATTTTTATTCCTTAAAAAAATTATAAAATCATAAGCACCCAAGACAGCACTATATATGCATATATCTAGCTTTAAAGAGTCATAAAGTGAATATATTGAATATTAATTTCCAGTATAAGAATCATTATACCTTTTTTTGGAATTCAGATTCAGATATCATACAGCATTATTTAAAAAGAGTTGGCCTGCCGGGCTGGGTGGCTCAGCCTGTAATCCTGCGCCTTTGGAAGGCTGAGGTGAGTGAATTGCCTGAGCCCGCGGGTTCGAGACCCGCCTGGGGAGCGAGACCTCATCTCTACGATAAATCAAAAAATCAGCCGGGCGTGGTAGCGCATGCCTGTAATTCTGGCTACTGGGAAGGCTGAGGCGGAAGGATCGCCGGGGCCCAGCAGGTCGAGGCTGCGGTGGCCGGAAGTGGCCACTGCACTCCAGTCTGGGCGACAGAGTGAGACTCCAAATCAAAAAATTAAAAAAAAAAAAAGAGTTGGCCCTTTTGGGACAGTGGGGTTTTGAGAAATGGCACCTCTCCATGAGATGTGGAGAAGGAGGCATGGCTGCCTTTATTCCAGTGGGAATCAGGTACACCCGCAGAAGCAGGAAGGGCAGGCGCTCATCAGTGGTGGCTGATAGGCAAGGTGCAGCCTTCCCAGGTCTATGCTCCCAGGTCACACACACAAGGCCAATGCCCCCAGGTCAGATGCACAAGGCCCCCGCAGGCACTATATCCTCCCCAATGCCAACCCCCTCCAACAAGATTTTGCCAAGGGCTGCTCCTGGATGCTGCCCTCACTCACAGGGACATTTCTAGATGTGCCAGGAGCCATAATCGGGAGGGTGGGTAGACAGAAGTTATAAATGATGTGTAGTGAGGTTGAGGCTTTAATTTCTGCATCTTTGACATCGTTTCCAGAAATTTATGCTCCCTAAATCCACATGACCCCGGGCCCTCTCCACACACATTGTTGTCTGCTTGGGGGAGGCCAAGGACAGCTCTTGGTCTGGGAAGTGGGCTCCCCTTACCCAGTCCACTATGAGGATCTTGCTCACGTTCAACCTCTGCTGGAGGAGCTTGGCAGCCACGGCTACAGAATTGAAGTAGCAAAAGCCCCTGCAGGAGAGAACGGGACCATGAAACAAGGCATGGGCGCCTGTCAGTTTTCACACAACTAGCCAGAGAACCATCAGTGCATTTGCTCATTTCATGATGGGTGATTTGGGAGAATCTCTGGAGATCCTAGGAGTGTTCAGGTAAGGGCTATCTCCTCAACAGGTAAGTGGGGAACCTAAAGTGATGCTGTATGATTGACTGAGACACAGATGTACAGACACGCACACACAACCCACAGATACATACACACTGCAGAGATATACATATACAGACATATACGCAGTCTTCTTATAGATACACAAACACATATCTGCACACACACTGTATAGATACACATGTGCAGACATGTGCACAGACCCCTAATAGATAAACACATACACAGATACACATCTGCACAAATACACTGCATAGATACACATACAGACACCCAGGCGCATATATATATACCACATAGATATACACACCACATAGATACACACACACATACACCATATAGATGTACATACCAAATATACACACACACAGACATATACACACCCCACATAGATATACACACACAACCCCACACAGGCACACATACCTCACACAGATATACACAGAAACAGATACACACATGTGTTTGTGTGGTTGTGTAAGTATACCTTTGTGTGTGGGGTGTATCTATGTGGTATGTATATCTGTGAATAGTGTGATCCACATGCAGACACACATACATACCACACAGACACACTCCACCATAGACACACATGAAGACACTCACACCACACAGATACATACGGACATACACATACTACACAGCCACCCACATAGATAGACACACACCATAGGTACACAAATAGATATACCACAGACACAACAGTTGGGCTGCTGGTATGTGTGTACACACAGATGCACACCACAAACAGATATATATCACATATGTGTCTATATATCACACAGATACATAGACATATCACATAGACAACCTCCCACAGATACACATATAGACTCATATACCACACAGACACATCATACATATGCACATATCACATGGACACACACCCAGACAGCCCACCACACAGATATGCATAAACACTCCTCACCAGATACACCAGATACACTATTCAGACATACAAACCACACGAATACACTCCATACACAAAGATACACAAACACATACCACACAGACACACATCCAGAATATAGAGACACACATATACCAACATGCCACACACATAACACACATACATGCTCCACACAGATAAACACACAGAGATACTACAAAGACACACATACTACATAAATACACAGGCACAGCCCTACACACAGATATACACACAGATACATTCACTATATAGATACATACATACCACACACATACATACACATAAGCACACAAACACAGACACACATTCCATAGGCACACATATCACAGATACACATACAAAAACATACACATACAACATAGTCATACACATATATGAGGGGGACCCCAGAAAACCCTGGAATTATCTTTTGGAGGCAGGCCCCTTTAGTATAGGCATCCCCGGCGAAGTGAGTGCTCTAGGAACCCACCAGCATCAATGTATCAGCTAGAGTTGCTGTGAGAGGCTGTGTTCGGCTTCAGTAAATTATTTTTTGGAGATTTTTTTCAGTGCATTTGCTCATTTCATCATGGGTGATTTGGGAGTACTCCTGCTCACACTGCACTGAGTGTTCAGCAGTTATTGACTAAAAACGGCCTTGACCCCTGTGCCCCATTCTCCCTGTTCACCCAATCTCACCCTGAGTAACTTTTTTGTTTCCCCAGATGAAAAGTTCCTCAAAGGGAGATGCTGTGCTGATGTGGAAGAGGTAAAACAAAACAAAACAAAACAAACCCAGCAGAAGCACTAAAAAGCATCAAAATTGATGAGTTCGAAAACTGTTTTTAGCAGTGGAAAAAGCATCTTGATAGGTATATTGCATCAAATTAAAAGTACTTTGAAGGTGACTGAAATTTGAAGTTTGAACATTTAAGAATACATAATTTTTTTAGTAATAAATGCTATTTTTCTGTGTTCTTCCCCTACCACATACATACATACAGTTTCCTGTTTGAAGATTTGCAACACTCCTACCTATGGTAAGAAAATCTATTTTATTTTTTATCAACACATATATATACATAAACATACATACACATAGATGTACATACCATATAGACACACAGGCAGACACATACATGCATGAACTACACCTAAATGTACATAGGCACCACACACATACAGTTGCACACATACACACATACAGTCTTCTGCTTGGAGATTCCATCACTTCCATAGTAAGAAAACTTTTACCTTTGATCAACATTTCCCTCTTTTTTGCCCTAAAATACCTCATCTCAAAGGATGCTATGGTCCACAAAACACAGACGTTACTTATCTTAGCTGCTTACTGCTTATCTTTTCATATTCTAAGACATATAATTAACAGTAATTTTGAAGTCTTATTCAAAAGACCAAGAAAAAGAAGATAAGAAAGTGATTCAAGTAGAAATGAAAATTCTCTCAATCTAAATTTTCCTCTGTGTGAGTTGCCACAAAAGCTGAGAAACACTGGTGGTTCTGTTTTCAGAATCCAGGCTGGCAATGTGAAAGTCCACACCCCAGAACATTCTGGACTTGAGCTATACCTGCAATGGCTCACAGGAAATCTGACGAGGAACTGCTACCGAAAGTATGTATTTGTCTTCCATTTCGGTTTATTATTTAGAATAATGTCCAACAGCTGAGATCCAAATTAGAAAAGTAACCCAGAGACAAGAAACAAGCAGAAAACCCAGTGCCTAAGTGGCATGGAGTGTTCTGGGATGTGGAGTGATCACCTGGTTTTTCAGGTAAAGTCACAAGGAATCCACTTGAAGTTCACTCCTTGGTGGTTACAATCTCTTCTGTCTGTGCAAGATGGAGATTCCTTTCTAAGACACAGACCATCTCACCTCCTGACATGAAATACAAGAGCCCTGCTTGCTGATAACTACTATAGCCCGAGCCTGCTGGGGTGGCAGGGAGGTCTTTTCCCAGTCTCCCACACTTCCATTTCACTGGCTGCTTCATGGCCACACCCTGACAGTGCACTTAGAAGCATCTGTACTTGTCCTGGTCATGTCCATGTGACAAATTCTCCAAGCCACAGCCCAAATACCACCTTCTCCTAACTCTAGCCAACATAACCAAGTGCCCCTCCTCTGACTCCAGAGTATAGGCTATGCACTCTTTTTAAGCACTGGTTACACTCACTCATGTGGCTTCTTATGTCCCGTGAGATGGCATGCTCTTTCAGGGGATATTTACTCACCACCCGGGCAGCAGAGGCAGCACACAATTGTGGTGTCAGGGTCCATACTGATCTTGCCCTAGGTGGGTCTGCACCTGTCATTGGCTTTCCACAAGCAGTGATGGATCTGGAACCATCCACACCCTCAGATGCGTGGACAGTCAGAGGTATCCAGAAGAAACAGTGTCCAGGTAGCTGGTCCATGTGGAAATGACTTTGTAACTTGCCTCATTAGTACAACTGTTAGCAGATCAGCTAAAATGCCAGGCACCAAATGTCCTAGTGCTCTAGACAGTGAAGGGCTACATGAACTTGCTGCAGGGCAAGTGACATTTCCTCTCCTGAGTTTTGACACCGAACTTGAATGTCAGAAGACTCCTCTGGATTTACTTCTATGGACTCCTCTGGACTAACTTCCATGGATTCCTTTCCTTTCCCTTCCTTCATCCAGCTGTCTCCATCATGAACCATCAGTGACGTTAACAGGCATTTGTGTCTAGGCTCAGCACTCATTATGCAACTCCAGCACATGCAAGATGGTGGCTCATGGCAACCCAGTTCACTCAGGCACTGACTCAGCCCTTTAGGGAGGGGAACCAGAAACTCCTGCCAGTGAGAGACGCGCCTACTTACATGGGTGTGCTCTCCTCGGCGTGATGTCCTGGGGGGCGAACCACAGCAAAGCCATTCTACAGAAAGTAGATGTGGGAGAGAGTGACAAAAAACGCGCTTTATATCCATGAGAAAACTGTTATGAACTGAACTTTTAGCAGTTTCAGGCTACATGGGAGGACACAGTTTCTAACTGCAGTCTGGCCACAGATGAGGGTAGGACAAAGGGATGCTGGGAACCTTTCCCAAAAGCCTGGATCTCTTCTCATAAAGAGGTCTGTTGGATACCCGAGATTCCCAGTAAAACTCAGTCACTAAGTCAGCAGTCTGTGGCAGGGCCTGATGCTCTCAGCCTGGGGATCTGGGCAATGTGAAAGGGGTGCTCTTGGTCCCTCTTTTCTCCTAACCAGGACCCACCAGGAAGCAACTTGGTAGAGGCCTAAGTGCAGAGAAAACATGAGGTGCTCTCCTCAGGCCTTTAGTGGCGGGGCAGAGACTTCCTGCCCAGTTTGGCCTCAATGTGCCTGTCTCTGTCCCAGTGCAGTGGGCAAGTAGGCAACACATGAAACAAGCACCACCACTAACACCGAAAATATTCCAGAGGCCACATCAGAGCTGCATGCTCTCCCTGCCCTGTCACTTATGTGTTAAAAACCGATCTGCAAACTGTTTTGTAGCTGCTGCAATTAAAATGGTTTCAAAGGGTATCTCTTGGTCTCACCAGCATCAGGAAATCATGTCAAAGTCTGTAACATCCTCCAAAGGGCCAATCATGAATAGCCACACCATGGGAGGGATAAGATAGTCGGGCACAGGGACAAGGCTCAGGAAGGGACAAGGGTGGTGAGGTCGAGAGGCAAACTCACACAGGTGATCCCACCCTTTAATACACTCAACGTTGCAAAAATCATCAACCTGTTTCTACACATCTACACGATAGTGGTTCTCAAAGTGAAGCGTGCAAACCCCAGGGCTCCTGTGACCCTCTCTGGGGGGGTCTGTTTTTAAAAGAATCTTAAGGCTCTATTTACCTTCTTCATGTGTTGACAATGGCACCATCAGTGCTGAAGCATGGGGGTAGACTACTTCACACGGAATGGATGCCATGCAGGAGCCTGGTGAGCAAGGAGCACCCAGCCCTCACTGCGTCACCACCACACATTTGTGGGGCAAATGTTCTTGGTGAAGCAGTTTCTGCACATTTTATTAACTCTCCACTCTCAAACACATGTCCTTTTTACAACCCAAGTAGAGACGGGAAGGATGTGTGAGTAGCTCTGCTGACAAGCAAGGGTGAGCTCCATCTCCAGGGATAATGACTGTGTGGCATTTGCAGTGTGAGCCGCACTGGTACCTGTGCGCACAGATACCAGGGCTTCTTGCAAGATGGATACACAAACAGACAAGTCATTCCAACCTGGGTAAACCTAGGACAGTGCTCAAAAACAGACAAAAAGTAAGTCTGTCATAGGAAAGCAACAGACAGTGGTTGTCAGTGACAAAATCTGAGCTTTCAAGTGAATATTATTACAAGTTTGGAAAACATGTAACTGCCTCTGTGAGCCTGACAGCTCTTTGGGTACTTACAAGACTTTTCTTGTAAGATGGGGGGTGATATGAATGATTGCTTTGCTATCATATAATGTGTCAGGATTCAGAAGACCTACATAACTCAGAAGATCTACATCACTCAGTGAGCCTAAGTTTCCAAATGACCTGCGTACAGTGCTTCAAGATCACCCATGAGTGAAAGATCAATTCGACCTTGCAAGGAGGGTTTCAGATTCCATGGTGTGGCTTATCTCCAAGACACTACCACTTGCGGAATGTTGGCGCAGTCTCCAAGAAGAATATGCACAATTATTTGAGAAGGCAATTAAAAAGACTTTTCCAACTGTGTGTCTATGTGAGGCCAGGATTTCTTAGTACATTTCAACATGTCTCAACAGACTGATGTGAGCAGATGTGAAACCCCAGCTGCCATCTACTGAGCCAGACATTACGGTTATTTGTAAATTAATACATATTTTAAACATTTCTCAGTTTTAATCTCTAATATGGTCAATACAATATCGTTGATATAACTCATGTAAACAAAAACTCTTTGCGTTCCTCAACATGGTAACCTTTATACTCTTGAGGAGTATAAACATCTAAATCTTTGAGAATCCCTACTATATATGTGCTGTCACGAGTGTGGGAAATGTGCCTTCGATTCAACAGTGAGGCTGTGCTGCAGAGTAGGGTCCATGATTCCCTGTCACAGTTGCCTTCACACATGACTGGGGGGAGATGCAGTGGGCTGTCCCTCCCTGTGGCTGGAAATCTGCCGCAGGTCTCCTTTCAGAAGCCCACTGCTGCCCAGGCCCCGGCTGACCTTCAGCTCCCCTGTGGCCACCTTGAAGACCAGCTCCACCACGCAGCCCACGGCCAAGCGGGCCGCTCCCGATGAGTGCACCTCGTTCCATATGGTGTCACTGTCCACCTGTGGAAACAATGCTCTGCAGTGAGACTGATGCCCTCGGTCGCCATCACCACCATCCCATACAGCCATGGGCTCCCTGAGCTCTAAAAGCTTGTGGACTCTGCCTCAAAACCACAGAACCTACTGGAGCCAGGGCAGCCCTAGCCCCATTCAGGCATATTTCAAGATATGCCAAAAAGCACTAAACAGGAACATACAAGTGAATGTACCAGAAATATGACATGTGTTTTTATCCATTCTAAATGTCCTTTCTTCTCTCAATTGCTCCAATATATCTGGAGCCAAAAGTAAAGGCGTCAAGGTTACCTATTTCCTTTTTTTTAAAATAGCAACTGCAGTTATGGAAGTTATTCAGGTTGAGTACCTCTAATCCAAAATGCTACAAAATCAGAAACTTTTTGAGCATCCAGCTTGCTCACTGGAGCATTCTGCATTTTGGAGTTTTAGATTGGGGATGCTGAACTGGTAAGTACACCACAGATATTCTAAAATCTGAAAAAAATACAAAATCTGAAATACTTCCTGGTCCCAAGCATTTTGGATAAGGGCTGCTCAACCTGCACTAACAATAAGCAAAATGAAATGAGAGAGGAATCAGGATCAGTGGTCTCTCTAAATTATTATTCTATCTCACGTTGAACTTAATTGTAACCTCCAAATATGGACAAGAGTGGTTCAACAGGACTGGGAGCGTGGGGTGGAGGGAGACTCACCCTGCCCCATGCCTAGGGTGGGCAGACAGCTTTGTCTAGGTGACAGCAAGTCAGCCTGTTAGCTGTGTCCACTTCAAACAGAAAATGTGCTTCATACAAACACATCAAACACTTTCTGTTGTGTGCTGGTTCATTTACTTATTTGAGTACATTAGAAATTTTTACTAACGCCCCAGATAACATGGTAGAGAATGAGGACACAGAGATGGTTCTGTGAAGAGAAGTCTCCTGCGGGAACCTCAGAGGACTATGATGAAGCACACAGCTCCCAGGTATCTAGGTAGTCATCCCCAAGTGTTTCCTTGCCACAAGACATGTGGGGCAACCGTGCTCCTCAGGAGGGCACACTTGGGACTTGGACATGCCTAGCCAGTAAAGGTCCTGGGTAGGCTGTGCCCAGCAAGCTTACTCAGCCTGAACATGAGGTTTGCAGATCGACAGAGGACCCCTCCTTCTCAAGCTGACCTCTTCTGAGCACTAAGCGCTATGGGACTCCTGAGCTGGAGTCAACCTATGCCTGGCCCTCTTCTCCCCTTCTCTCCTCTACCCTGGTCCAGGCCTGCCAGGACCACGTGGCTCCTACCCAGTGGGAGGCCCACATACCACTTGACAGACACTGCTCATTACCTGGGGAGGGATGGATTTCCTCCCAGGCAGTCTCAAAGCTTATCTTCAAAGCAAGGTGATTTCAAATGCATTTTCAAGGGGCTGAAGACATTTCCTGAAGAGCTATTCCACAATGGTTATTCTTTTCAATGACCAAACCTCTTTGCTCTTAAATAGTTTCCAAATGTCAAAAGAACGCTTTCCACTTTGCCTGTTCTCCAAAGCATTAATATTCAGCTTGCAAAGAATGGCTCTATTCTAAATAGTGCTATGTTGTTATTCATTGAAGCAGCCACACAAGTAGGACTATTCTGGGCTAGTTACTTCAGCTAGAGAATTGGTTCATTAAAATCAAAGGTGACGGCCCAGGGGTGAGAGCCAGGCAGGGAAAGATACCACCAACTGCCCTGTGCCCTCTGGGGTGGCAATGTACTGTGTGGGCCAGACCTAGAGGCTGCACCTGTGGGTAAGGCAGTTTGGCCAAAAGCAGCAGAGATGATTTCCCTTTAAGATGCAATGAGCTAGGCTTTAGGACCCAGTCAACACTGCAAGGAAGGGAAACCAGAAGGCATCTGTATTGGTCTTTCTTGGTCTTTTGTTCACTGGGGCACCAAGGGGCTGGTCAGTGCACCAGGGTGCCTGTGTCTGGAGGCCCAGCCATGCCCCCTCCTGTGTAACCCTTGGGTTCAGAAGCTCCTGGAACATTCTGCCCAGAATGAGAAACAACCCCCCAGGCCTACTGCAGGATCCCAGGCTGCCACTGTTCCCAGAGAACCTGACAGGCCCCTTCTGCAGCTTCAGGGCTCATGGCCCCTAGCTGCTGGCCTCTAGCTCCATGGACCAGCTGGAGTTTCAGAAGCACAAGGCTCAGGGTGAGGGAGCTTGGCCCAGGCTGCAGCGCTGCTGAATGATGGCCCAGTATAGGGCAGGACAGTGACAATTACTAGCTCATGAAAGAGCAAATGGTGGTGGAGGGAAAGGGTGAAGAAAGAATCTCATGGAGAATGAAAATGGGCAAAGAGCGCGGGCAGCAACACAGGGGAAGCTGCCACCATTCAGAAGGCTCTGAGCAGCCCCAGGGCCAGGAATCAGAGCAGGTGGGGCATCCAGCTGGGCCAGGTTTAGCAGGGGAATTCAAGGACACCAACTCCTTACTAACTGAAAGCCTGTGGACAATCAGGAAAGAAACAAAGCAGAAGTTTCATTTGGTTTGAAAAAAAAGGTCAAAACAACTATTTACCATAGTTAAAAAAAAAAGATGCATTTTAAACTTTGAAAGTACCAGTGCACAACTTTAATGTTAACTTGGACCTGCTTTCAGGAAAGGAAGGTGGCTTCTTTCTACCTGCTTGACCATCCTCTGAGAAGAGCATCTCATGTCCACCCATGCTTTGGCTCCTGGGGTTACTTAGCTCCTGCTAACACCCCAAGGGACTGGCCCCTGGCTCTGGAAGGAGATACTGAGGCACCACGGGAAGGCTGCATCTGTACCACTGACAGCTAGTCTACCTCAAAGTCAGGGCAGGGGACAGCGTAGCCCTCCTGTCTGTGACCCCTTGTTAGAGGTCATTATGGGAAACAACAGGATGAGACTAGAACCTAAGGACATCCATGGCTCACACTGTACCTCTCTCTACCCAGGGCCACTTGGTGAGTTTTTCCATGAGTATCTTGCACGAGTGCACTTTGTGCCCAGATTATGTTAGGGTGCAGCTCTGGTCAGCCTGCTCCACCCCATATCTGGATTAACACTTGGGAGGGGCTGCTGGGTTCTTCCCCCCAGGTTTGAGTGTGCATGTAGTTTTCATTTGCAAATTAGAAATTCTGCCTTGAATAGGCATGCTGGCTGCGGGGAAGTGCAGATCCAAATCTTTTCAAGCCTGGCCAAAAATTTGCCCTGAATTAAGAGATTGCGGCCTATTTACAATACAAAATAAAATAACTCTAGGAGAGCTTGGTGGTGGTATGAGTAAATGCCGTTTATTCTTTTTCTGACGGGATAATTTTCAAAGCAGCGATTTTTGTAAAAACTCAGGAAGAAAACAATTTTGTTTCATTTCCATAACAGAATCCAGACCTCAAGCTTCACCCTGCAATGTGATTATACACTCGCTCCTCAGTGGCCCTTGCTGTCCACTGGGCCTTGTCTTCCTCACCTGAGACCGTCTGTGGGGTTCCGTGGGAACCTAAAGACATCCATGTCTGTGATGGCCAGCAGACAGGCCTCACCTCCAAATGCATCTCTCTGTGGCTGCCCTGACTCATGCTACATCAGAGGATGGAACCAGGGAGAACTTTCTGTTACTGAGAGGTTTGACTGTCAAGACCTGACCCTTCCTGTGCAGATGGACAAGCAGATGCCCAGACTGGAAAGTCTGTGGAAATTCATGTGCTTAGGCCAGTTCGTCATCATCTGCTTGTATAAAAGAAGCCAGTATGGCCCAGGGAGCAGCTTTATTGGACCCATATGGCCCTCATGTATCAGTCACCTCATTGAGAGCTTCACCCGTGGCTTCACCCGGGTTGGAAATTGGATATGGAAGAAGCACACATACATCCTACCAAATGTTGTATTCATGACCTGAATGGAAATGAGATTACTGCTGTAGACTTAGGGGGAGATGACATGCCCATCCACACACGGGATCTTGTTCTTAAAGCGAGAGCCACAGCCCACCAGAGCCTGAGCTGCCTGTACCAGACAACCTTCCCCAGAGAAAGGTGCCCAAGTCCAGCGATCAAAACGCTCACAGCGCACAGGGCCTTTGAAGCTACACATGGGCAGCCCCCGCCTGACAGACCCTGTATATGGAAAACACCTGGCAGCAATTATCCACTCTGAGGAAAGCAAGGCTGCGATTTTTGTGACCACTGGGACTCGAGAAGAAACAGGACATTATTTACACATTAAAGAAATACTTACCCCAACACCACCACAAGGAAGTCTGACAAACACCGAGGTTAGTGAGCCTGTGGGGAGAAGGAGAGGGTCAGAAAGGCCGGGGTGCATGGTGAGCTGGAGCTAAGATGGGCTCTGGGAGCGTGTGGGGTCTTCATCTGTATGTTGGCATTTGTGGCACATGCATGACACTCCACACACTGGGCTCAAGACAACTGCTCACCACAGGTCACCAGGTAGTCCTGCTGCAGGGTTGGTGTCTGACTGGCAGAGGCACTTGGCTCTCTGCAAGGGCTGAACTGAGCCACTTCATATTCTCATGGCACTATCCAACTACTCAGGGGGCTGAGGGAGATTCCAAGCCACCAAGTACCCTTGGTGGGTGTTTGCCTCCAGCCAGTGCTCACGGGTCGTGCCTGGGCAACCTGTGCTCCTGAGGGGCTGTGTCTACAGCACACCCTGCTCCAAGATAGCCAGCTCCTCAGTGAGTTCTGACACTTGCCCAGCAGCCCCTCCAGCTATACACAAGGAAAGGGGCCTAGAATTAGACACCACGGTGAGGCCTCTTAGACACTGAAGGATGTGAATGACAACAGCCTCCTCCTCCCCTTCTATACACTTAGATCAAGCACCACTAAGAAACCAAAGACCTTTGTGGCTGCTCGTCCAGGTCTCGTCCCAGGGATGCCTGAGCCCATGAGGTCCTCTATCACCCAATCCCATAGTGCTCATGCCTGATCCAGTGGCTAAGGCAATTCCAGTATGGGGACTATCTTTTTCCTGTCTGAGTCCAGCACTGGTGGAATGTCGGCGACCAGCTTAAGATCTGCCTGTTTCAAAGGCCGAGAGACCCCTCCCCGTCAATGAGCACTGGGGGCCACTACCCTGGCTGCTGCTCTGGGCTGCCCACCCCTTCCTGGGCTAGATCTGTGCAGAGGTATTTTACACGCTTTGGGGAGACTTGCTCCATCTAGCGGGTTCCATCCTTGCTCAGAACTCTACTTTCTGGCCTTGGCAGGGTTGTGCCCACCACTGTGAGGCTCCTCTCCCACCACCTGCTACTCCCGACCTACACACTCACAGATCACCCTCTTTGCACTGGCTGCTTAGTGCCATAGGAAGAAAGCCGGTCTTGAGGGATTAGTCAGAGCCTGGGCTGCCTCCTGCAGGGAAGGCTCGCCAGCTGAGTTACCTCAGTGTGAGTGAGAAGGGTATGTCCTCAGGATAGAACATAGCATAAAGAGTAACTGTGATGGCATCAAGGCTCCAGGAGAAAAGCCAGCACAGAGGAGAAGCTCATCAGACATGCTTGCTTTAAACCATGGCTTGCTTTAATCCACAGTCCCCAGCCAGGCTCCGAGCGAAAGGCCCGGCACACAGAGCTGACCAGCCCTTCCCACTCTGTGGAGGCTGCAGGATCTGCAATGAGGCTACAGGCTGGGACTCTCCCTGTGCTGCAAAATGACTGTGTCAATATCCCGAGGCTGGGGGACTGCCATGCCAGTGGATGCAGGACAGGAGGGTGGTGCATGGCACCTACAACCACTTTCCAGAAGGGGCTCAAGGGCCCCAGGCCACTTCAGGAAAAAGTAAAAGTGATTCTCAGTTGATGAGAGAAACTGGCCAGCTGAGGGGTGCAGGTGCCTGCTGGGACACTGCAGTGTTCTGATTTCCGGGAAAACTCCCTTGTGCTGGGAGTGGCTGGCCTGTTTCAGCAAGAGCCTGTGCTGCGTCCCCATGACGGCCTGGTTCCTGAGGGCAGGTCTGTGCTTGATGCGTCCCTGCTCCCAGCTCCAACCACATGAGGTACTGAGCCAACAGGGTCAGCAGCGTAGACCCGTGGGTCAGCCTCAGTCACGCAGTCCTGGTTCTCATGCCCATTGAGGGCAACAGCCTCCCCTTCCTGCAGATCTTCATACAGCACTAACTACTCCGACACACAGAAATAATGCTGTGGACTTAAAGAGCTCGTTCTTCCAAATGCAAGTACTTGCATGCATATAAATTCAGACACACATGTGTGTGGGAAGTCGTGTCAAGGGCTCTGGAAGAGACTGAACTTCTCTTTCTGAAATTATAGCCAACCATGCCTACGCAGAAACCATATATCCTCTGAATACTTTGACTTTGCTCATTTTCCAGCAAGCAGAGACTGAAGCGATAAAAAAAAGGTCTGCTGTGTGAATACAAACACACAAAGCTCACACTGGGGTAGACAGTAGGGAATGGAGTTATGGGGAAGCTGTTTTGGTAACAGAGTCCTCAGAAGGTCAGTGGCGGCCAGGGGTGTCCACTGTCAGCTGAGTCTCTGCTGCAGGAGCCCAGGCCCATCCCTAGATCTGACCTGCTGTAGTTTGGGGCCACAGTCACCTAGACCAGGTCACAAATCTTCTGGCCTAGTGATGGGGCCTGGTACCCATTAACAACCATGCCTACTTGTCCACAGTGGTTGGCAAGCAGGCATCCCATGCCTGGGTTGGGGATGGAGAAGATGCTGACTGTTCTCTGATCACTGCTCCTCAGCAGGGAGAGGTGCTTGCTGGGCTGAGTCGTCTTCCTGTGGTGTTACCCCTCCCCTGAGTAGCACTGGGACTTGCTCTCCGGGACCCAGCTCCAGACCAGGTTTCCTATCCATGCAGCACTATGTCAGTCGCTATTAGATAAGCACCGTGACTTCCGGTAACATCAAGGCAGAAGCTGGCCAGCCTGTCTCACTGTCCTTGAGCTACTTGAGAGCTCCTATGTGTGGCACTTCACCACATCAGTAAGGAACTACAAAGGGGCTTTTGCAGTTGGCTTAGAAATTTGTGGGTTCAATTAAAAGAGGAAGGGAAATCACACAGTAGTGTTTAAACACCTAATTAGGGTTATGTTAACAAAATTTGAGATAATCACCAGCTATTACAATGTCTGAAATACTTAGTCTGATGATATTGGAGTTAGTTTCTTGGTTAGGACAATCATCAGAAATTTAAAAATCGATCTCTAGTAGGAGAAGGATGGATTAGGTATCCTTGTTGTAATGTGAATAGATTTTAAAACACAAAGCCTAGCAGGAAGGACAAGGAAATAATAAAATGATTTCTAATGTCTCTGATGTAAATTAAACACACGTTTTGTCATAACATACTCGGTCAACAAAATAAACACTAAATACATTAAATGGTTGCCTACAGGGGAGAGATGGGGTATGATGATGGCAGAAAAATATTTCAACAGAGAAACCAAAAGCCAGACAGGGATCTTCAAGGGCCCAGTGTTGGCATGAACTGAGGCCCAAGACCCATCAGGCAACCAGCAATCCATGGGTAAGAGAGCTCCAAGTTCACGGCATACCCATGATTGATCTTTCCCCAAGGATACCACATGTTCAATTTCCTTTTTGATTTTGGTAATCTGTCTTAAACCTAGTTTGAAACTAGCTTAATACCTAGGACATCCTCCTGCTAGTAGAGGTAAGCTCATCTTCCCCTTGGACATGGGAACCGTCCTCTGTCCTGCTGAATCCCACAGGTTTAGAAGACTGAGTGGATAATGGGTAGACTGACAACTGGCCCTTTGAAGGTGGACAACCAAGTGTCAGGACCGACTGAGCAGAGCAGAGCATCTCTTCTCCTAGAAGGAGATAAAGATGGGTAGGTAAAGCTACACACAAGTTCAGGAGGGAGCCTGACACCCTTTGACTTGAGGTCACCCAGCAACTCCTTAGGCCTGATGAAGTCCCCATTGTGGCAGCACCGGTCTTGTTTCCTGGTGGGACACACAGGCATCTTCTGCTGTGCTGGAGAACATGCCAGACAGCTAAAGTGCCACATGACAGTGACATTTTCTGGCAAGGACCTGGAGAATTCTGAGGGATGGGAACTTAGGCCTGGGTGCCTCTGCACAGCCTTTGCTCGCCCAGCTCCTGGATGCAGTGCTGCCTGCCCTCTTCCACCATTCACACCATCCTTGTTTTTTAAAGCTCCCTTCTTCTGGCCCCAGCCGATACACTCTGCCTCCCTCTCCTGTTACTCCATGTGCTCTGCTTGAATCTGCGACTCCCCCTACACCATGTCCCCTGCCTCTAGGATCCCATGAGCCACCTGTTCCCCCAGGATCACTCCCTTCCTTGAAGACAGCTGCTTCAGAGCATCCATGGGCCATCTCAGACTTCCTGGCTCTGTCCTCTCCCCTGGTCCCACTCCACAACTGCTGGGGTGAGGAGTCTCGGTACCCACATTTCTAAGTACACAGCTATCTTTTTGGAATACAGGAGATAACCTACACACTGAAGAACCTACACGGCATACACACACAGCCTGCATCATAAAGCAGCTTGTGATTGAGGAAGAGAGCCCGGCGGCCCAGTCCCCAGAACCCCTCCTGCTTCTGGCCAGGCATCCCCAAACTTCTGATGGTTTCACCTCCTAGGTGTGTGTCCTAAAACATGGTGGCTAAGCTTTGGAAAACTGAGTTGAAAAGCAAGAAAAACCTCACTGCATGGACAAAGACAAAAGCAGTGCCTTTGTGAGGTGACAGCTTCCAGGAGCAGACAGGCTGAGGGGAGCATCTTGGGCCACACTTTGCCAACAACTTCTGAATCTATCTTGGGGAGTGTGACTCATGATGGCCAGAATGCCTGGAAGGCCTGTGTCCCAGCGTTTCCTTCTGAGCCCCCCTGTGACTCCTCTACCTGTGGAGTGAGCCCACTTAGGGACTTGAATGTATGAAGACCAGGCAAAAGGGTCTGGAAGTAGGGGCAGAATGACCTGGCCTAGACAAGTAAAAGCCTGAGAATCTGGGACAGACCTGTGATTCCCAGACTGGGCCAACAGCCTGTGGTATCTCAGGGGTGACAGCCCCCTAGGCTGCTCTCAGCCATACTGCTCTGGGCTGGCCTAGCTGTTTTTATGGGGGACCCAGCTGTAGGATCCAGCCTCTGTGATGGGTCTCCTGTCCCAGGGCCCGTGGCAGCCTCCCAGTTTTCTTTAGCTTTGGGGGAGCATGTCCTCAGCAGCTTCCTGAGGAAGTAAGCCTGAAAGGTGAAATTCCTGGGACCTCACACATCTGAAATGCCTCCTGCTTGCCTGCAGCTTGGTAGGGTAAATGCTTTAGCATGGAGGGAAGTTCCCTCAGAGCCCCAAGAAACGCAAGGTCACCCTGGTTCTCTCTGGAGCCCCAGCATCTTATCTTTGTCCCTCCACTCTGAGACTCTGTTGGTGCTTCCTGGGAAGGGTCCTTCACCCCTCGGTGGGTCCTTGCAGCCTGGCAACTCATGCCCTTTGGTCTGGGACCTTCTCCTGAGTTCCTCCACAGTTGCCCTCCTGCCTCTGCTTTCCCCAGGAATGCTGCACACCAGGAATGGCCTTTGGTTTTCTTATTCTCCTTCTCGTATTTCCCAGTTTTCCAGCTCTGTCATTTTTCTGCTCCATTTCCTGGGAGATCGCCTCAGCTTATCTTCCAGCCTGAGGGTTTCCTATTTCCGTGCTCACATTTCTAACCTTTGTCTTCTCTGAATGTTCTGTGCCTTTCCCCTTCCCATTACACGTGTTCATGTTACACGGATGTAGAGTCTTCTCTCTTTGAGGAAGTTAACGGCAGCATGGGTTTTCCAGTCCCTCCGTTTCCTGCCCCTGAGCTGCTTCCCTGGCTTTACTTCCATCTCCACTTTCCTGTCAGGTGCTTTTCTCAGGTCCTGATAGTCCTCAGTCGTCTGCTCCTAGGAGTGAGGTGCTCGCTGCTGTTGGAAGCTGGGGCATATGAACTGCTGATGCTAATATCAGGGACCTCAGGGACTGTTTGTTGGGGAACCCCAATGTCAGTTTCTTTTGGGCTGGTCAAGTCCCTGCAGAGGGGTTTCCTGTCTTCTGCCTGGAGGGATAAACTCAGCATGCTGGGAGCCCAGCAGGAAAGGGGTGGTAGGAGTGGGCGTGATGCCCATGCCCAGATCTGGACCCACGTCCCTCCTCCTGGAGAAGCGGCAAGGAAGCAGCTGGGCAGGATCATGGAGGCAGGGCCCCGTATGTGGGGCCCAGAGACTTCTCCACCAGCTTTGCCCAGGGCTCGTCTGAGTTCCTCTCCCTGTGCTCAATTGCCGTCCCTGAGCTGCTGGGGTCTGTGGGAACTGCTGGCACTCATCCCCAGGACTGGTTTGGGTGTTCACATTCTTGAATGTGCCAAATCAGCATTTCTGTCCCCCTCTTCCCAGGCTCCAATGTCCTGTAGTTGCTGACTCTTTTCCTGTCTTTCCCAAGCTTGAGGGAAGTCCTGATGCCACAGGGGCAGAGGGGGGCCAGGAAGCAGCACGATACAGTTTAGATATCTGCCCCCTCCACATCTCATGCTGAAATTTGATCCCAGTGTTGGAGTGAAGCCTAGTGGAAAGCATTTGGGTCATGGAGGCAGATCTCTTACAAATGGCTTGTGTTGTCCTCCTGGTAATGAATTTTTGCTCTGAGCCAAATAAACCTCTTTACAAATTACCCAGCCTCAAGTATTACTTTATAAAGCAACAAAAACAGATGAAGAAACCGATGACCAGACACTTGAGGTCAGAGCCCACCTGTGTCCTCATGGCCCTACTAGCTCCACACTCTCCAAGGGCAGCGGCCACTTCTATCCTGTTGGTACTAATAGGGTGAGAAGACACCCTCAGTGAGTGAATAAATGGGTGGGTGAGTAAATGAGTAAATGAATGAGTGAATGAGTAGATGAATAAGTGAATGAATGGATGAATGAGTGGTTGAGTGAGTGAGTAGGTGAGTGAATGAATGAGTTACTGAGTAGATAAATAAGTGAGTGGATGAATGAGTGAGTATGTGAGTGAGTGAATGGATGAATGAGTGGGTGAGCAGATGAATGGGTGAGTGAGTGGGTGAGTAGGTAATTAGACAGATGAGTGAATGAGTGGGTTCGTGGATGAATGAGTGAGTGGATGAGTAGGGGAGTGGATAAATGAATGAGTGGGTAAGTGGATGAATGACTGGATGAATGAGAAAGAGTGGGTGAATGAGTGAATGAGTAAGTGAATGCCTGAGTGCACAAAGGCCTTGAGGTGTGAGACCCTATGCGGTTCGCCCTGCTTGGTGAGGGCCTGGCATAGGAGACCTTCAGCCACATCCACCACATGAAACACAGGAAACCAGGCAAGCACAGCTCGCCCTTCCTTGCCCCACGACTCCAGCATCCAGGACTCCCCACTCTCCGGCTTGCCTCCTTTGGCTCATGCTCAGGGAAGAGCTGGTGTGAGCTTCTTTCCCTATAAGGCACAGGCAAGTTGGGGAAGGAAACCAGTGGTCAGTGACTGTCCTGGTTCAGGTAGCTGGGAGGTAGGAAGGATGTCATCTAGGAAGAAAGAGAGCCCTGAGGCCAGTGGAGTCTGTGAAGAGCTCACCCGACTCTGCTGAAGGTCCTCTCTGAAAAGCTCTCAGCACCCTCAAGGCAGGAGACGCCCATTAGAAAGTTTTTTCTATGAGGTCAACACCTGCCCTGTACCCACCTACTCATGCAGGGACTGCCTGCCAGAGCCGACACCAATGGCCTTTCACCCTGAAGCTGAAGCTCAGGTACCCAGGGAAGCCATGGCTGGGCCTGTGAACACTTTCTAGGTCTCTTAGTGGTTCTGCCCTGGTGAATGTCTTGCTTTTTGAGTCAGGGTCTCGCTTCATCATCCAGGCTGGAGTGCAGCTACATGATCATAGCTCACTGTAGCCTCGAACTTCTCAGCTTCTGGGCTCAAGCGATCTTCTTGCCTTGGCCTCTCAGAGCACTGGGATTACACTGTGCCAGGACCCTGATAGTCTTAAAGCAGAGTTCAAAACACGACTCCAGGCTTCCTGCAGAGTGAGGGCTAGGCAGCATGCTGACAGTATCTCTGATCAGCTTCTAAAATCTAAATTCTGTGACTCAAGATTTTTCTAAATTAGTGGTTCTCAGTCCATTTTCTATATAAACACACTTGTTGCACGGCACTTTCACTGGAAACTAGCAGTTGGTGAAGTGAGGGTGAGAATTTCCCTTCCAGGCCCTTTACCTTATAACCTGGTGGGTGATGCCTGCAGCCGCTCCAGCCGCAGGGGGCTGAGGGCTGGAGACATAACCTTGGGTGGCTTCAAACTCAATATGGGAGGTAAGGAAGGTCTTGAAATACCTAGAAGTTTCTTACTGTCCAGTTTCTGCCTGTTGAGGGGGTTTGTGCCATAGAGGAGCGTGTGAGCTTCTGAATGCACCGTCTGCAACTCCTCCAGAGTGGCCTTCCGTCCGCGGATGCACTGTGGGGACAGAACGTGAGAGGACATTCATATCACCTGTGGGAGCTGCGTTTCTGTTTCAACAGACAGTCACTCAGACTACAACTATCACCCAAAAGGAAACTTAATTTGCTACAAGAACAAACACAAAACAATTTTGCTTCTGCAAAATAAAAAGTAACTCACCCAATACAATATTTAAAAATATTTAAGAAATATCTTAGCAGGCTTACACTTAATTATAGCTTTGAAAAAACATTTAAAAAGGTAATTCCAGCCTTCAGTGCATTACCCTTCACTGTCACGCAAATGATTTGGCATCAAATTATTACTTTGCTTCCCAACTGCCAGGGTCTGGTCTTAAAATAGAGGTGAACTGCCAGAGGCAGGGGGAGTGTGTGCACTTACATCACATTCAAGGGAAACTGGAACCCGGTCTCCCCTGATATCTGGTGCCTCAGGATGAAGCTTCCTTCCTCACCAACTGTCAGGCTGGTGAGCTGAGGGAGGCCTGGGGTCTGCCTTCAATGGCTAGCTGGGTGTCCTGTCTTTCCTGGGGTCTGGAAACTCCTTGGATCAAGGTACCTAGGTTATTTTCAGATTTTCCCCAGAAATTAACAGAAAAGCTGGGCTACATTTATCAACCTTTTAAAAGGCTGGTGGATTAGCCTTGACATGAGGTCTAAGTTAACATTTCACATGGAAATGGCTTTCTGAGGGCTTAAGCTGACACAGGACAAGTCCGACACCACTCAGGTGGCCACAGTTGTGGCTGTCACCTGTTTTCTCCAGACAGGAAAGTGATCTAGCTTTCCCCTCCTGACCTGCCTGACCTCAGCATGTGCTGACCCCCATCAGGTCTCAGTGTCTATACCTGTGCCTGAGACCTATAGCAAGGAATGCTCGAGGGCTTCTTACCTGAGTCCAGTGCCCGAGGCTGCTCAGGCCACTAGGAGTCAAGACATGCAGCCATTCTGCAGGATGCTGTGCCTAGGAGTCTTATCAGTGCAGGGCAGAGAAGGAAGGGGTAGGCCTAGCAGAGTTCAGCCCCCACCTATGGGACAGAGGCTCCCACAGGACAGCTTTCCTGGGCAGGGGGGGTCTGCTCTGGGGGTTCCCTTCTGATCATTATCAACAAGTCCACAAAATCAGGCT
Organism: Cephalopachus bancanus; assembly: GCA_027257055.1. NCBI lineage: Eukaryota > Metazoa > Chordata > Mammalia > Primates > Tarsiidae > Cephalopachus > Cephalopachus bancanus. The sequence continues at coordinate 4,517,332 of JAPVLO010000135.1, read as the reverse complement.
CTTCTCTATCAAACCACTCTGTCTAAGAAAGAAAAGACATCACTCTACTTCCAATGTGGAAAATGAGTCTATGATCCCACCCACAACCTAGTGTTGATCCTACTTTGGGACCTAGGCCAAGTGTCCATGAAAGCCAGGTGGGAAGGACATACACCCAGGGTAAAAGTTGGGGAGCCAGCAGGGATTTTTAAGGATACCCTGAAGCTCTTTTGCAGGTGCTGGCACATGTAGGTGTGGCCAAATCCACCTGGATACATGCATCAGAACGGCTGTGCTGGAGATACTTCTGGGGGACCACAGGAGTTGTGTCCCGTAGTGTCTAGACACAGGTAATGCAGCATGGACTTCAGGTGAGAGAGGGCAAGGCTGCGGCAGCCAGTGTGCTCTCCCCATCCTGTTAAATAGAAACTTGAATTGCAGCAAGAAAGGTTTTAAGTTAGACTAAAGGAAGAACTTCTAAATTAAAGTGAAAGAATGAGCCAAATGAGAAAAGTATAAAATCCCCATCTTTACAAATAGGTAAAAGGGAGACAGAAAAGACACAGGACTGAACTAGTAAGAGTTTTGTGATATTATGATCATTTAGACTGTACATGAGCACTGTCCCTTCCCTCCTTTGCTGGGACTTGGATCTCATTATTTCTGTCACCTTGCCCTTTTAATTCTTGGGATAAAACACAGGGACCTCCTGGCAGCAGCAAACCCACAGGTTTGAGGCAGGATGAAAACCCTACTGTGGCCTCTGTCGCATGTGACCCTGGGCCCACCCTTCCCTTCTTCCGCTTCCTGAGCCATGTCTGACTGGCAGAAGGGTACTCAGCTGGGCACACAACAGGCAGGAGCTGCTCTACACCTGTGAAGTCCCCGTGGGAAGGCAGGGCTACCACACACACATGGTCGTGCTCAGGGCTTTCCAGTGTCGCTCCAGCTCCTGGGAGGATCCCTGGCTGCTTGAAATAGAATATGTCCATCACAGTTTCCCAAGAGATGCCTGGGGGCTGGCGAGTGATGCAACAGATTCCATGTCTTGTTGGTCTGGCCTCCCAGTGTGGACAGGGTGTGAGCTCACAGAAAAGACCCCCCAGCCCTCTCCCATTCTCCCCCACCACTCTGAGTCCCACGCAGCAGCAGTGGGAGGGAGACCACCTGCTGAAGGGCCCTCGCATCGTGCACCCAGAGGAAGGGTGCTGACCAAGGCCTGGGCTCCAGTCTGACTATGGCTTCCTTGTGATAGAAGGCCCGGGGAAGCCATGGTCCCTCTGCCCCATCTTCTCCTGCCAGGTACCTTCTCTAATGACCCGTGTCCTCTCCCCTGGGCCATCTCAGGAGTCCTGGTGCCAGGAGTCTGGTGAGTGATCCCATGTTCCTTTGGGCAGAGTCAACACGTGGCTGGTTCTGAACTGGAGGTTTAGCTGCAGTACAGAGCTGCTCCATGTTTGGGAACGGGGCACTTGTGTCCGGGGAACTAGACTCAGTGTGGCTGCCTCTGCAGCTGTGTCTGAGCCGCCCATCTTCCCCCAGTTCTTCTCTCCCTGTGACCCTGTCTGGCCCAATGTCTGAGGACCCTCTGCCAGTCCTTGGCCCAGACCCAGCTGGCACCTCCACCCCCAGCCTACCCTGTCTTCCTCCAGTGCACTAAAGGAAGGCAGAAGTGTGTCAGTGATCTCTACTTTCTCCCTCTATTTTCATTTTCTCACTCTTCCCTTGATAGTATTTGCTTTGCTGACTGAGAAACCACCTGAGTTCCGCTGGCCTGAGTGGACCCTCCTGTGGGAAGGGTTGGTAGAAATGGGAGAGGGATATGGGAGCAGGACAAGGGGACGTTCAGGATGCCTTGGCAGCCTCTGGAAGGGGAGCAGGGCTCCTGGTCTGGTTCTATGGTTGGATGGGATGCAGTGCAGACAGTGTCTGCTGGGCAATGCTGCCCCCCAGTGGCACAGACATCCTGACTGATCCCTGAAGCATGTCAGATGGCCGGGCTTACAGGGAGGACTCTGGGCCGGACTTCTGAGTTCCTTCCCCCTGAAAATTATGTATTACTAGTAAAACTGGTAAAGGACACTGGGGTGATATGCAGATTGACTTAAATTTCTAAATAGCCCAGGTTCAGAAGGAGCAGGTGGACATGTGGAGTAGAATTCTGGGGTAACTCAGCCAAGAGTCTTGAGGTGCTCTGTGCCCCACAGCAGGGTTGGTGTGCCACCTTCACCATGCACTCACTCGCCTCTGCCACAACCATTTGAGCCCAGGGCTGGTGTAGGGCTGGATGTGGATGGTTTTTTTTTTACCCTGTGTGCTGTCTCTAGTTTGAAGGGATTCCTGACATGGGGCAGGAGACAAAGCAGGTTCCCATGGTGAGCATTGTGTGGGCTGGGCACTGTGGTCCTAGAGCAATCCTGGGAGGTGGGCACTGCCAGCCCCTCTCCACAGACAGTGAAACTGAGGCTTTCCGAGGCTACCAACTCCCAGAGGCTGGAACCCATTCTCTTCATGCCTGCACCATCAGCAGGGCCTGGCCAGGCCCTCTGCCCCTCGAGAGCTCCAAGATGCCCTGATGACAGCCCAAATCCAGGGCCAGGTCAAAAACCAAGTCAGTCTTGCTGACATGCTGCCCCCGCTCTGCCCTCAAATGTCACTCAGCTGAGCCTCCTGCCTTGTGGCCTAGGTGCCTGCTGCAACGGGATTTGAGGCAGGATTCCAGTCCTGTTGGTGGGGGCTTGGCCCTACCTGCCAGAGGCAAGTGTGGCCACTGCCACTGCCAGGCAGCCAGGGAAACCTAGGACCAGCCAGAGGTGCAGCATTCCTGAAAACTCCTTACGTGACTGAGCAGGGCACACGGGATTGCAGCGCTGTTTGGGGGAACCGAGTTCAAACCTGACCAGACCCCATGGGCGACCCCATGCTCCACAGTCTGCACAGCCTCACAGGCTCTGAAATTCTGAGAGGGACTCATGGCCGGAAGCTCTCCACATGTGCCCAGAGAAATTTTTCGAAATAGTGAAATAAGAGAGTGCTATTTTAATGAAAAGTCAGCAGGCCTGATTTGATTTTCCCTGTGGGACTCCAGACCATACGTCCTGGGCAGCCCAAGGGGGATGTGGTGGAGATCAGTGACCGGAAATCAAACAGGGATGGCCATGGACATCAGCAAGAACACATTCAGTCAGAGGCACAAGCAGGATGTAAGAAAGGGGTACAGGCAGAGGTGACGTGCAGCTTCCTTCAGGGCGATGAGGTATTTCGTGGAGACAGCCTTGGATTTCTAGGTAGGAGCCAAGCCCTATGGGCGACTCTCATGAGAAATGCTCACAAGCCCCTCCTCCAGGTGACCAACCCAGAAGCCCCACCTGCTGGGTCTCCCTTGCCCAAGAAAGAGCTTGACAATCAATGCTTTGGATCAAGCATGCCCAAGGGTCACCTCCACTGGTGTCTCAGCCACAGGGAAGCCCCTGCCCCAACCCCTTGCCAGCATTACCTCACACTTGCCCCGGAGGCCGGTCTCCTGCAGGCGGGACCAGATGCTCTGGATCCTCCCAGCGTGCTCGGGGTGGCTGTTGGTGTTCCCACAAGTGCACTGGTGCTTCAGCATCAGCGTGTCATACACCAGGCCTGGAAGAGGACAGAGATGGCTAGGGTCAGAGGCCTACCCAGAGGTCCACCCTGAGGCCCACCACGGGTGCACTGACCACCCACCAGAAGGCTGCCCCATGGCAGCAGAGCCACTGCTTTCCTAGACAGAGATGGAGGCTGGAACGACTCTTTAGGAAAATACCAAGTTTACCAAAAGCCCTCAGCTGGCCAGGCCCAGGGGATGTGGAGGAAAGCAGGGGCTAGGTGGGTGAGGCCTGGCCATACTCACACTCCTGGCACTGTCCCAGAGCCCTGGCAGGAGGCGTGTGGCTGCCCCCTGCAGCAGGTTGAAGAGACAAGTGAAAAGAAGGCCTGCCTGGGAATAGACCCTTGCAGGAGGAGTCCCTGTGTGTGAGGACTGTGCCAACTTTTAGAAGCCTCTACAATCTACGTCCACTTGGACACAGACCAACCTAATCTTTAGTTCTAGTGGACTGAGAACTGTCCAAGGTTCTTGAGAGTCACACAAACACCAGACTCAGGTCCTGTCCTTATAAACTTCCAGAGTAACTGGGACACATGAGAGAAAGCACATAAAACTTGCACACATGGGTCTATTGGAGGTGAGCCTATGCCTGCGGGTAGAGTTCAGAAGCGTGCTTGCCCAGTACTGAGCCCAGCACTGACTGGCTCACAGACAGCACAGCCACAGGAGTGGGCCCAGCTGACCTCAGGACCAACCGGGCTAGCTGCCTAGGGCTCTGCTGTGGGGAAAAGGGCGATGTGCCCAGACCAGCAGAATTCTGGATGCCACTCTTTCACAATCAGGAAGACACAGAATGTAGGGCCACCATGAAGGTGGAGGTACTGGCCTGTCTTGAAATGAGTCTGCAAGTAGGAGGGAAGGGCTGAAGGTCCCTTCAGGGCACAGATCTTCCATAACTCCTCTGCTTGCCAGGTCTTGTCCCATGAGGATGACCTGGTAACATCTGGTAAGAGGGCTGCCCTGCACCCCTGCTGTGATACCCGTGTTCCTCATACGCCTGGCCTTCCAGGATTTAACACGGGGAATGTTGGGCTGGGTAAACAGACACCTTTGGCAGGCTGTCACTGGAGAGAGGCATCTGATGGCTAACACGTGCTTATTTGGGCAAGTGGTGCAAAGTCTGGGTTCTGGTGCCAGTCAGACCCCACTCCAGTGCTTCTATCTGTTGACATGAGAAAGTGTCTCTCTCGCTTGTACTCCTGTTACTGGAAATGGAGGCAGCATCACCATCAAAGGTGAGCTGAGATTCAAGGTGGTCCTATTGCTGCAGGGCCCAGTTAGATGACTGGCTCTTGGTATATGTTAGTTCCCACACTTTCCGGCCTGGTCTCTTGTGAATTGTGCTAACAGGAATCAGTTCCCTGAACTTAAGGAATTCTGGATGTACTAGCAAATCAGTGCTGGAGATCTCTGGTAAAAAAAAAACAAAACCAAAACAAAACAAAAAACAGCAGAGAGGAGCAGCCTTATAGGACCCAACAAATATAGAAACTGACAATCAGGTACACTACAGTGTGTGGGTAAGAGGGTATGCTGAGGAGTTTGTAAGATGGCAAAGGACACACACGTAGTGACAGGTACTGCGCCATCTACATGCGAGTGTATAAACAATCCAGATGTCTAACAATTCAATGAAAAAGAACTGCCCACTCTACAGAATCACAATGATAAGATCTTGTTTGCTAACACTTAGTAGGCTGGAGCCTGTGATGTAGACATTCCATTATTGCCTTCACGGATGGAAAAACTGGAGCAGAGCCACACAGAGAAGCTGAGCAAGTCTACATAGCTGATGGTGGCTGAGCTAGCCAGGAGACTGAAGCGACAAGAATGCTGTGCAGGGACACAGAAAAGTGGCCAAGGAAGAGAAGTACTGACAGGGAGCACACAGGAACAACAGACTTCCATCTTTGTAAAATAAATTATGTCTATGTCGACCTATGTTTTGAAACAAATGTGGAGGAGTTAAACCAAATTACTAACAATGGGCAATGGTGTTTTCTAGGGGTTTCCATCATGTTTGTTTCTTTACAGGGAGCATGTATTGTTTTATACATTTAAAAAAGTAATAAAGACAAAGCAAGAAATTATTCAACCAAATGGGGCAGCCCAGAGTCTCCTCTGGTCAGCCTCGGTAGGCTCAGTGTATGGGAGGTTCCCACTGCTGTGACTGTGGCTGGGTCTTCAGCTGAGTTGCGTTCTTTCAAGAACACATTTATTTTAGTCAATGGCCAAGGACTTGTGGAGTGGGTCACCTGGCTGATTCTGGAACCTTTTGCAGTTTTCTTCCTGAGAAGCAACATTTTAACTTCTGGATAATTACTACTGAAATTTTTCTCTGAACATGAATAGTTTCCCTCTAAGACCTGAAAGGGAGAACTTTGCAGTATGCAGAAAAATACTTACTGTGTGTAGAAAAATAAGACATTTTGTAAGAATTATTGAAAGAAGGATAAATTCATTCTGTATTTATATAACTTTGTTCTTAGTATGTCACTAAAAAGAAACACTAAATCAAAACTATATGAAGAGCCATCCTGGTTCCCTGTTTGTCCCTAGAGGCAACCCCTGCCAGAAGCAAGACCTTCCTGCTCCTCCCCATGCAGGGGTGCTGGGCAGAGGCTGGCCCAGGGGAGCAGCCTCCTCCTGGCTCCAGGCAATTTCTCGGCTGATGCGCTCAGTGTCCAGATCCTTTCTGCTTCCTGGGCTGTGGAGAATGCCTTACTCGCCAACTGAGCCCTCACCTCTGACTTCTGGTGAGAACACCTATCAAAGTAAAACCAAAGGTCTCTGTGGGCAGAGCACTTTCCCAGCCTTGGGGGTGGTGTGGGCAGTGTGAGGGACAACACAGATGGAGGACATGCAGACACAGCAGTCGGTCCAGGGCTCCCTGACTCTGTTCTTGTGTAATTACAATTGTGCAGTCCATTAGTTACACCAGCAAGTTACTGGAGCTTCAAAGTCAATGCTGCTGATGGAGGCTCAGAGCAAGGAGAGGGAATGAAAGACAGCAAGTTCATGATTCCTGCTGACTACCACAAGAAGCCCTGAACGGTCTACCCTAGTGTGTGGCTGGGGACAATTATCTGAGGAGACCGTGGTTCTCTGGGAAAGAGGAGGCAGGCACGTGAGCCCATGACAGGGGAATAACAGAATAACAGAACAGGGAGTGCAGGGCAGGAAGGGACCTCAATGACTGGTCCGTCTGGTTCCTCCCACCCAGTGTGGCCCCTGGGCATCACAGCAGTGCCCACCTGGTGGTCTCAGCCTCCGGAAAGCAGGTTGCAGAGCAGCTCCTCAGGCCAGCTCCTGCTGCAGCCAAAGTCAAACCCTCAGGCTCCATGTCAGCACAAGACACAGGCCCACCCTGACCCACAGCGAAGACAGTGCTGCATTACCTGTCGTGAACCGTGGCTTGGTGGGGGGCTCCTGCACAGACACGGGGAAGGTGGCGGATGCTGGGGAGGACTGTGCCCGGGACAGAGGCCTGTGGCCGCCAAAAGACACGGGAATGCCGGCAGCCTCCATGGACGCCTGGTAGTTCCTTAGCTGGTGGATCCGCTGCTGCTCCAGCAAGAGGGCTTGCTGTGGGGGAAATAAGTACGTTTGTAGCCTGGATGCCATCACCTGTCTCCTGGCTGCAGGACCATGTGCATCGTTCTCCCACAACTCATTCCCACTCAGCCACTCACAGGCCACAAACACGCTGGAGGCAGGAGTAGCAAGAGGAGCTTCCTCGTGTGTGCCACGGCACTCAGTGTGGGACCAAAGCCCAGAACGAGGCTGCAAAGGCCCCACCTCTCTTAAGGAAAGTTGACAGGGAATCCCTCAATACCATTATGATATGTGCCAACCAGGGGTCCCAGAGAAGCCTTGCCCAGTGTGGGGGGTCAAGGAGGGCTTCTCTGTGGAGGAGTCAAGCTATGAAAATGCAGGCTGCACAGGAGAAGAGGAGCAGGGCTCTGGCCGAGAGCAGTGCGGGCATGTGGAGAGGCACTGGGTGGGGCGGCAGTACGGTATCTCCTGGAAGCATGGGATGGCCATGCAGATGCGGGGAGTACAGCGTTCTCTCTGCCACACCACAGAAATGGAGCGAGTGGACACAAGATACCACCCCACTATGTGATTTGCTGTTCTTGTTTCTAACCAAGAGCACTTCATCTGCAGCCAAACTTGGGTGAGAAAGTAAGTCAAAGACTCAGAAATGCTAACTCCACTTCATTTGCAGCACCTCCCTCCATGGTCTCATCATCCCACATCCCCTCATATGGGTGAGCAGAAGAAATACCCTATCAGTACCCTGGTGTCCAGGGCCAGTTTGGGGCACTGGGGACGAGGAGGAGCAGTCCTGGTGGGTGTGGATGTGTCTCTCTGAGGAGTGGAGGTTGGCCAGGGGTCTGCACAGGGTGGGGTCACCCAGCCAGAGGTCTAGGAAACCCTGAGGAATGTGGACCCATGGCACAAGGGGAACAGGCTGGTGTGCAACCCTGGAGGAGGCAGAATGGAGCTAGAGGGAGTGAAGCAGAGATGAAGCTGTCTTGTGGCCTTGCAGCCTCTCCCTGATACATATAGTTTTAAAAATAATTAGATACCCACTTTATGTTTACTCCTGCAAATTGCTACATGTACCACCAAGTTCCCCTGATAAGGAGTTCTATTTATTACTCTTCTGAGAATACAGAAAAAATATGTGTTTCTAATAATTGTCTCATGTTTGGACTATAACAAGGCTCTTTTTTTCCCAAAGTAAATGCTAATCAATAAAAACTAGCCCTAAAAAGTATTACCTTAGTTTCCATCTTCATATCAGCATATTGAATTTCAGTTAGAGTAAGAGACTTGACTCCTTCATAAACTTTCAAGGCCCTAATAGGATGCACAGATGAGCACTTGCCATGAAGCGTGCTGTTCTTACACCAGAGAGGCCAATGGCTTTCTCTTACTGTTTTGGCTAAGCATTAGTTCCAATGGATTTTGTAAAATGTGGTGTGGCCCCAGAAATTACAGATGAGAAATAGAAAAAGCACCATAGTCAGCTGTGAGGAAATGGCCAGCGCGGCCTGTTTCGACCCAAGAAGCCTCTAGAGAATCCAAGAGCTGATTCTATGTGTTATAGACATGAGTCCAGGTGCTCCAGGAGTACATGGCTTCCTGGCCATTTATCCAATGGCAAACATTTAAAAAACTTTAGATAAGAATTAAACAGTCAGCCAGGCTCGGTGGTTAAGCCTGTAATCCCAGCACTTTGGGAGGCCAAGGCGAGTGGACTGCCTGAGCCTGCTGGTTTGAGACCAGCCAGGTCAACTTGGCAAGACCTCGTCTCTACAATAAATAGAATGTTAGCTGGGTGTGGTAGCACATGCCTGTAGATCCGGCTACTTAGAAGACTGAGGTAGAGGGATTGCCAGAGCCCATCAGGGTGGCCGTGAGTGTGCCACTGCACTTCAGCCTGGGCAACGGAGTAAGACTCCAACTCAAACAGACTTAAACAGTTGATGCTGGCACACTGCCTCATACCTATAATCCCAGCACTTTGGGAGGCTGAGGTGGGAGGCTCTCTTGAGTTCAGGAGTTCAAAACCAGCCTGGGCAACATAGCGACACCTCATCTGTATAAAAAAATTCAAAAAGTTTGCCGGTCATGGCAGTATGTACCTGTAGTCCCAACTACTTGGGAGGCTGAGACAGGAGGATCACCTGAGCCTAGGAGGTTGAGACTGCCCTGCAGTGCAGCTTGGGTGACAGAGTGAGACCCTCAAATCAACAAAAAGAGAATTTAGAATTCAACAGTCTATTTCAGAGTCATCCTGCCCTTGCCTTCTCAAGTGCTGCTGGAGGAGGAAGGGACCAGAGTCAGGCTACACGCCTGGGTAGTCATAGGCTGGGAAGGAGTTCAGTGGGGCAGGAGGCATGGAGCCCACCAAGAGAGGGGGATGAGCCGGTGGCCTGTGCCCCAGGTGCAGTGCCCAGATATCAAGCTTCACGACTTTTAGATATGATTATGTTCCATTGCTCCAGCTTCTCCAACTTGTTTCCTGCTTATCAGGAATAAGTAGTCTCTCTGATGGCACTCTGGCTTCTAATACTGGGTTTCCAACTTGCTGCCCATAGTATTTCTGTTGACTTTGCAGTTTCGTTTTTCACTGGAAATTAATAAATCATTCATTGGATTTCTTCATCATTCTCTTGTGAGTGTAGCTATTGCGTGTCAATGCCCTGGAACCTTACTGGCTCTGGGTACCCTAATGATACCGTTTGCCTGGATCTGTAAGCTTGGTCATTAGTACCTCTCAGGCCTCAAAAGTTCCTGGCTTCTGATCAGACTCTGCCTATCTCTTTGATCACCCTGCCCTCAACTTTAGGGATTATAGTGAATCCCACTAACACTTAGATTTGGTGCTAATTTATAGCCTACAGACCTGAAGGAAACCCATCCCCAGAGAGTCTGGGGCTTGTGTCTAGTTGGAAAGCAGGTACATGAATATTCACAATAATCCAATGCCCAGTATCCCTAGGTTTGGTTAATATAAAACAAAAACACAAATGTCTCCTGCACCTGCCAGGACAAGATGGGGAGGCCCTGGATAGTGGCAGTGGAAGGATGCCCTTCAGCCTCCCATAATCTATGGGCAGCTGAGTGTGCGGTCTGCCAGTGTGCTCCCCACCCTTGGTCACCTGTCTGAAGAGCAGTTCCTGCTCTGTTGGCTGGCGCTGGCCTGGCTCCACCTCCCGCGGAGGCTCTACCTCCTCATCGTCACTCTCAATGGGCTCCTGCTTCACTTGCACGCCAGCCAGTGCATGCGTCTCCTTCTGCCCTGAGAGCCGGTCCAGGTATGGCTCATCCAGCAGAGCCTGGTGCTCCCGGAGCTCCTCCTCAGTCTCCTCTGGGTGGCTCTCAGGCTGCCGGGCTGGCTCACTTGGTTTGGGGATCATCTGCAACACAGAGGTGACAAATGAGGTGTGATGTCATCCAGGCCACTGAGGTCATCAGACACGAAATGGCTCATTACAGACTCCATGCTTCAGGAACAAACAATAGGGACTCTGAGGGCTTGCTATCACCCTATACCAAGGCCCAGCCTTATTTCCCCACACAACAAGGACATTGGGCGCTGTCCACGGTGCTGAGGAAATGCACAGCAGGACCCAAGGGTCAAAGTGACCTGACCCAGACAAACTGGCATAGGAAGTTTACTCAGCATCACTTGTGCATCAGTCACAGAGATGCTCAAAGCAAGTTGCAGGTGCCAACTGCAGAGGGGAGTGTGGGCTTGATGGGGGAGAGGCCAATGCTGACCTCATGGTCACAATTGCTAAGAGGAACACTTAGCCCGCCACCCAAGTGAAGACACCCGAGTTCACAGTTCTTGCTACCAAATCCCACAGACACCCCATGATCTCCCTTCCTGCCAGATCCCATGGACATTCCATGACCTCTCTTCTGATAGGATAAAAAAGAGACTCCATGATCTCCCTTCCTGTAAGATTCCAGAGACTCCATGACCTCCCTTCACATCAGATCCCACAGAGACTTCTTGACCTCCCTTCCCATAGGATCCCACAGATGCTGCATTATCTCCCTTTCCTTAGGATCCCACAGATGCTCTATGACCTCCCTCCTGTAGGATCCCACAGACACTCCATGACCTCCCTTCCTGCAGAATCTCTTCCACATGGGATCCACAGGATCCCATGAATGCCCCTTGAGCTCCCTCTGTGGCCACTCAGCACTGAGCAGGCAGCAGGTACTTCTCTCTTGCTCCTTGCCTCCTTTCTGCCAGCTCACTCCTTGGGGCTACTCTGTCCTGGCCCACTCCTGGGCTCACTTCACACTCTGTGCAATCTTTTCCCTGCTACAGATTCCAAACACTGGTGACTCCCAAATGTGGTACCCAGCCCCAATTTGCTCTTCATCCAGATCTGGCAGCCTTCTTGACACCCGGGGTCAACCTGGTGTGCCCTGGGCCCCAGCGAGGGGCCCAGCCTTCAACTCAGAGCAGCATGTCTCCATCTTCTCCCTTCTCCAAGATTCCTGTGTGATTGAAGCCTCTCTCCAGCCAGTTGCTAAGTTATACCCAGAGTCTCCCACTCCCACCCAGCCAAGCCTTGCCCAAGCCATGCTCCTGTGAAATGACCTGGAACGTGCCACTCCTCTTGGCCCAACCTCCTGTGTGTTCCTGCAGCAGCAGCAGCCTGGCCTCTTCTGCTTGGATTATAGCTGTGGCCTCCTGGAGGAGGACCCACCACCAGCATCAACTCACTTTAGTCTTTTCTCCAGGTGGCAGGGAAGTTGAGCTTTCAAGTGAACCTGCCCAATGTGCTCCCTCCCCTGTTTATAACCCTGTACACGCCCCATCATCCTGACTTTGCTGGTAAGCTCCTGCATAATCTGGCCCACTCACAGTTGCCCCACTCCCTTCTGCCCTGCCTGCCCCAGCCCTCATCACCTGCACCACACCCTCCCCAGCCAACTGCCTCTCTCCCTTCCTTGGCCCCTTTGCTGCTCTCCTAGAGGCTCCTTAGGCCTCCAATGTATACTGCTTCCTCCAGGAAGGGTTCTCTGACTCACCAAACAAAGGCAAAAAGACTCTCCCTCCTCATCTTGTGGTCCTCTAAGCTTTCCCCAGTGTGACACGTTCTGCAGTTGCCAGTTTATTTCCCATCTTTCCTGTAGTCTTTGAATGAGGGTGAGGACCATTTTTGAATCACCCACATGGCACACAGCAATTACTTATTACACATTTGCCAAAAGGATGGGGCAGACGAAGAGGCTTCCAGGGAGTGGGGTAAGGTGGAAAGAGGTCAGGTGGCTTCAGGACTCTGTGAGCCACAAGGAGTTAGCAGGCTGAAGTGTAAAGGTCCAGAGAGCAAGGACACAGCATGATGGAGATGACATGAGGCAGGGTGGGAAGACCCTCTGGGGCAGAAGACTAGCAGTTGTGTGTTCTAGAAGTGTGCTCTGCTGGAGGCAGGTCAGGTAAGTGCCCAGAAGATAAGGGCCTGCCCAATTCCTGGCCGTGGCGTGGAGAAGAAATGGATTCATGTGACACCAAATAGGAAGCCACTCTAGGTCTGGGGACAGACTGCATAAGGAGAGGGAAGAGGGGGTGCCCAGGATGTCTCCCTGGGTCTTGGGCAATTGAACTTCCTCCTCACACCCGGGACCTAGAAGTGGGACAAATATGAGTAGTACAAAGGCTGAGGGGGTAGGGAGCAGGAGGGGAGAAGACAGATGCAGTAAGCAGCAAACAAGCTCAGAGAAGACAAGGCCACAGGTCCCAGCTCTGCACCTGCCCAAGTAGGACCAGAGTTAGTCTAGGGAGGGCATGTGTAAGGAATTTCTCAGAAAAGAGATTAACTAAACTGTATTCCTCTCTGCAAACCATGAAAGAACACTCCTAAAATTCCAAAGCCCCAGATCTGAAGGTCTCTCTGGATGTGCGATTCATCTGCTAACAGTGGGAGATGAGCTGCTGGGCAGATGTTGACAGGGCTGTGGTTAGGAGATGACACCACGTTTTCCAAGTCCCTGATAGAAGGGAGTCACAGTGCTGTGGAGAAGGAATCTTTCCTCCTGTTCTGTTTCCAGAAGGGAATTGAGGTTTGTAAGGAAACATGGCATTTAAAAATCTGTATTTTAAAAAGTCCTCACAACATTGCTTGCTTTCTCACCCTCACTACAAGGTGGCCTTCCAGCAGACTGAACTACGAGGGGCAAATCCAGTGGACATTCTGGTGTAAGCATTCACATTCTATTAGCTTGTTCCCAGGGGTCAACTGTAGCAGATGCCAATGGGTCTCCAATCAGGAGGACTGAAAGGCAGACACAGACACACACACAAGCAAACACATACCCTGTGGTATCTTTTACCCTCCAGAACCCAGTTTGGCCTGGCTGCAAGAAAACATGAGATTTTTTGATTGGGCGAGGGGCTTATTTTAGATGATCATCCCTTAACGTTCTTTAAAAGAAACAGTTTAAAGTAAAGAAGCAGGACTACAAAAGTCAAGCCAGGAAAACACTGGACACAGTCTTTGTCCTCTAATCCTAAGGCAGCTCTTCATCAGTAAAGGCTTCAGCTTCACTCTAGCACAGGGAACACTCAGAGGGCAGACAGTGCAGATGTTGGTGTGAGGAGGTGGGGAAGACAGGGAAAGAGGAGCAGAAGGCAGTTTGGCTCATGAGAGACTCTACTTCGAAAGTTGAAAGCCCAGAAATAGAGGCTGCTAGGTGGGCTGGGGGTTAGAAGTGGGGACATAATGGCCATGGGTACAAACTTGCCATTAGGAATAAGTTTTGGGGACCTGGTGTACAGCCTGGTGACTGCAACTGATATTGAACTGTTTACTTGAAATCTGCTGACTGTAGATCTAAGTGTCTTAAATACACACACACACACACAGTGGGGGTTGTGCGAGGTCACGAATGCATTAATCAGCTTGAGTGTGGTGATCGCTTCACAATGTGTGTATCAAATCACTGTGTAGTACCCTGTAAATAAACACAATTTTTATCTTCAGTCATACTTCAATAAAGCTTGGGAAAAAATGATTTCAAACAAATAATCTGGCCAGGTGTGGTGGCTCACTCCTAAATCCCAGCACTCTGGGAGGTGAAGGCTGGAGAACTGCCTGAGCCTAGGAGTTTGACACCAGCCTGGACAACACAGAGAGAACCTGACTCTACAAAATAATTTTTAAAAAGCTAGCCAGGTAGGATGGCACGTGCCTGTAGTCCCAGCTACTTGGGAGGCTGAGGCAGAAGGATTACCTGAGCCCAGAAGGTGGAGGCTGCAGTGAGCTATGATTATGCCACTGCACTCCAACCTATGTGAAAGAGTGAGGCCCCGACTCAAAAACAAACAGACAATCTTCCAATCTTGTACCCAGTTGCTCTGACAAGTTTGTCACTCTGGTTGTTTTAAAAAGCTTGTTTTTAAACATTTGTTTCACTTGATGGTTTTGAGATGTGTGATGGCCTTTGATCCGTCAATCCCACCTTCTTTTGTGCAGAGCCCTCAAGGACCTGTAGGCAGCAGGGTCTCTGAGCCATGCCTGGGTGGGGGCAGGGAGGAGATAGGAGGGGTCCAGGAGGAGGGACAGTGGCAGCAGGATGGACATGGAGAAGACCCTGGCCTTCAGGGAACAGAAACTGCATGTACTAGGGGACACGGGTGTGAAAGCAGCAGCAGTAGGGTTAAAGACATGAGGACAGGGGCTCAAACCACAGGGATAAGGATGGCAGGGACAGATGCTTATGCCACAGGGCTAAGGATGTGGAAATGAGGGCTCAGACCATGGGGCTAAGGACATGAGGATGAGAGCTCAGACCACGGGGCTAAGGATGGCAGTGACAGGCACTTAGACCACAGGGCTAAGGATGTGGAGATGAGGGCTAAGACCCTGGGGCTAAGGACATGAGGACAGGGGTTCAGATCACAGGGCTAAGGATGGCAAGGACAAGGGCTCAGATCATGGGGCTAAGGACATGAGGATGGGGGCTCAGACCACAGGGCTAAGGACGGCAGGGACAGGCGCTTTGACCATGGTGCTAAGGGTGTGGAGGTAGGGACTCAGACCATGGGATAAAGGACGTGGGGAGAGAAGTTCAGGCCAAGGACATGGGTATGGGGACTCAGAGGACCCCTCCATCACAGTGACTTTGTCTCTCAGACAATGGCATGAGAGGCTGGCATTATCTAAGAGAGGTGGCCTGCTCCTGCCGATGCCACGGAATGATCCTAATAGATTAGATTGAGAGTAGAGGGGACAGGGTAGAGCCTGCAGAGAAGTGATCCCGCAGAAGATCTGTCAGGGCCAGATGGGGGCTGGCAGAGGGGCTGGGTCCTGGGGCAAGGGAGAGAGCCTGTGGATGGAAACTGAGCAGGAGGCACTGAGATTCCAGGCCAAGTGTCAGAGAAGGGCTGCCACAGAGGAGACACGGCCTGGGTGAAGGGCAGGGTAGGGTGCAACTGAGAAAGGCTGACATCCCAGTGCCAGGCGGGACCCCTGACAAGTCCAGCAAGAAAATGCAAATACAAGTCTGGGATTTGTGAGGCAGATCAGGACTGGAGATCAATATTAGAAAGTGATAAGCAGATGGGTCAAGGTCAAAGCCATGAGTACATAAGCTCCACGTACAGCTCTGGGAGCCAAAGAAACTGAGGAATGAGGGGGACCGACACTGGGAGGACAAGAGGAAGGGAGGCCACACAGACACAGATACACAGAGAGGAGGCCAGTGAGCCAGGAGAGTGGTGTGAAGGGAGATGGAAAAGAGACAGGGGGAAGGGAAGAGAACTTGGACCTGGAGGGAGATCTGGGGTGGGGGCGGGGCAGTCCCATCCCAGAGGTAACCCGGAAACTGTCAGCCTTCTTTAGGAACTCAGGAGACTTTCTGAACTGGATAAAAGTGCTCAAAGACAGCATCCCCACTGGGGATACAGAAACAGGACCCTTCTCTAGGGCAGGGTAGGGAGACACAGAAATGGAGGAGCAGAGGGTTAGGGCCTGTAGCAAATGGTCTGCCCCCAGGAAGCTAGGCATAGCAAAATTGAGGGCATTACATGAGGAAAAAGCCTTAGTTTTGTTTTGTTTGAAAGGAATGCAGCCAAGGGAGAGCATGCTTAGTGGGCGGAGAAGTGCGATTCCTTGTTTTCTTCTGATGTTTTTCTTTTAAATTTCAAACCTAAAGAAAAATCTCAAGAATAATATAAGCAACTCTTTAATGCCCTTCTCCTCTATATAGACAGATTGATGTAGAAATAGAGAGGTGGGCCTTCCTTCCTGCCGGCCTGTGTGAGGCTAGTCATAACCACTACAACCCACAGTGAAGGCTTTTAACCACCATGTCTACCATGTTGCAGGGATTCATAGTCTAAAGTGTTGTGCCATATGGCCCTTTTCGGTTCGGCTATCGATCATGTGTTCTGCTGGATGTTGTGTCTCTTGAGTGTCTTTAAATGAACAACATTCCCTGGGCCTCTTTTTGGTCTTTCACAAGATTAAAGCCCACTTCCTCACTACAGGACTCAGGCAAGGGTTTTCAGGCAGGGACGCTAAGGGTGACAGTATGTCCTCCTCAGGAATGCTGTTTCAGGAGTCCGGTGGCGGTTATGTGTTTGCTACCTGTGATGCTGAGTGTGATCCATGGCTGAGGCAGTGTGTGCATATTTCTCCATGAGGAAGGTTCTGCCTACTGTTGATGTTGGTATGCCCTCATGGTGTGTGAGGAGAAGCATAACAAGCAGGAGAGGGCCAGGGCCCAGCAACCACCCTGCCTGAGAGACCAAGGACAGGCAGAAGGGCACAGCAGCGTTAGGGCCGGAACTGTCCCTCATAGGTGCACTTCCCAGGGTCCCCTCACAAGAAAAGAGGCCTCAGACCCCAAGAGAATCATGACACTCAGGGCTATGGCAAAGGATTTCTGGGGAACCTGGACCAGAAGCTTGGACACACTTCACATCCTAGGGTAGAGGGAGGCCCTGAGGTGCAGCCACAGTCCTACTAGGCCTCTTCTAGAGGGTGTCAGGGAGGAATGTTGCCATGGTGGCGGCACCCGTCAGGGCCCTCTCTGTGATGCAGAACAGGCCTGGCACCAGCCTTCTTGGTTCAGTATTGACGTAGGCGCTGGTGCTGTCAGCCTCCCATGCCGTGGCCACAAAGCCTGTCACTCTCCCCACCCCTTTGAGATTCAGCTCTGCTCCTCGCTGGCAAGACTGGGACCACACTACAGAGCTGGTTTTGGGAGGTGAGCTTGCTGCAGGCAGTATGACAGAGGTGCCAGCAGTGCAGTGGCAACGGATAAACAAATTAGTTCCCTGCAGATCACAGGCCTCTTGGACACTGGGAGCCCCCTTTATCAATTAAGAGTAAATATACCTCCACGTTTAGAACAATATATTTTTTTAAAATCAGATTGGAGTTCAGGGCTAAAACCAAACAAGTAAACCGCCTGTACGTAAAAACTTTTAGACATACTAATAATTAGGCTGCCCATAAAAATGAGTCCAAGTTTTCACATTCAAAATTGAGAATGTTGAGCTAAAGGCAAATACACCCAGCTTAGAGAAACACAGACAAACCTGTCCTGAAAGGGTCAAGTTACTGTGTGGTATTCAGAAACTGTCCTCAGCAGCAAAGCTTCTTGCTCCAGTGGTAGAAGATGCCTTCAAATAGTCTCTTTTAATAGAAAGAAACAGCATTTCGCCTGAACACATCTCGGCACATCTCCCACTGTCTGCAAACCAGACACTGCTGAGGTCACGTCCGGATGCGGTCAGCAAACACAGAGGGGTGGTTTCATTTGCAGAGTTGAAAGCTCCACTCGCCCTTTGATGGCACACATTCTCCAGAAAGTTCCTTTAATCAGCAAACCTTCATTAAAGACCACTGTGTGCAAGGCATGGGGCACTGACAATAGACACTGACACACAGCTGGAGAGCACCAGCCACAATCCCAAACACGGGCTGGAGAGTTGTTAAGGCAGCCAGATCTGGATAGATCTCATCTCTCTCGGAGACTTTTCTCAGCCAAATAGGGCAGTTCCATTGACTGTGAACCTCAGGAAAACTAGAGTGGCCACATATGGCTGCTGGGAATACAAGTAGGAACAGGTGGTCTCTCTCTTCCTCTCAGAGTGACATCTTTGAAGCAACTGCCCTCCAACACACAGGCAGAAGGAGCAGCAGACCAAGTTGGCCCCGACCTCAATCCCCATGCCAGTCGGAGCAGGTCCCCAGGACGGGAAGCTCACAGCTGCCTGAGCTGGACAGATACCCTCAGGAAACATCAACCTCCAAAATGAAGGTCAGGAACATGGGAGCTAGACAGTGCTGGATACGATCCTTGTCTTCTGAGCGTCCCAGGAAAACATTGTATAAACGTTTCAATCAACTGTCATTCACTACCATAAATCAATCATGTAACAAAATCCAGTGAGATTACCCAGTTTCTAAATCATTCTTCTCAAGAATATACCACATGTGAATAGGTGTTTCCTGTCTTCCTCAAACCTCCTACCCTATCACTCAGACAGTGACATAATAAAATTATTAAACCTAAGATGGCATTAGAAAGACGGATATGAAAGTGCTTTTGACACTTGGGAGTAAAGACACTTGGCAGGATACTGTCTCACCCACAGCAGGCACCTTTCCCATCGCAACGAGGGGACATGTTTCTTCCCTTGCCATTTCTGGCACAGTCAATGCTATCTGGTGATGAGAGGACCTGGGGTGGGGGTGGTGAGCATATTTTGTAGTGCCTGGCGGGTAGTAGAGGTCTGGCTGTGGTCTGTGCTATCTCCTCAGGGGCAGCTGCCACCTGGGGTCAAGGCACCAAGAGGGCCTCTTTCCTCATTGAATGCCCCCAGCCCTGCAATGGAAAACACAGTAGGACAGATTTAGGCTGTAGTCAACTGCCATCTCCAAAGGACATTCTCTGAGGTAGCCCCACTGGACACAGTGAAAGCAAAGCCTTCAAACACACAAGGGCTAAGCAGAAACTCCTTTTGGGATGGAAACAGGGAGCTTGAAAGAAGAAAATTGAGACTAGGCAGGAGTGAGGGGTTAATGATGCCACGCGGTCAGGGCTGTCTGGGCTCAGTATCATGTCCTTGAGAAGGTGGCAGATGTTGGTAGGGGATGTTAGTGGGGGATAGAAGAAGGGTGCTTCCTTATGGCTCCATCTCTGCCCTTGCCTGAGGACCCTGACACTTGACCTTCCAAGTCTTACTCCAAGGTACTTCCAAGACTCTTCTTAACCTTTCCCCCAGCTTTTCATTCTTTAGGGAAACAACAGAAGCCCCTGACCCTGTTGCTCGGTAAAGAACTCATGACTGGGGTCCACCTGCAATCAGGGGACTGACAGGAGAGCTTTTATGGCAAGGAGACATAATCAAGAAACAATTCAATCCGTCTCCAGATCTGCCAAAGATTTCTTCAAGTTTCCTTCAGAAAATTGCCACCAAAGTCCCCTTTCTTTCACCTCATCCTTTTTCCTTGTAGCTTTATTGAGACATAATTCACATACCACAAATTCATATTTTTAAATTTTGTAATTCGGTTGTTTTTAGTATATTTACAGAGTTGTGCAGCAATCACCACAGTCTAATTTTGGAACAGCCTTTCTTTATAGGGATGATAGGCTGTGCCCACTGGCAGTCGCTCCCATCTTCACACAGCAGCCCTGGTCCCTGGCAACCCCTGATCTGTTCCCTGCCTCTATGGATTTGCCTGCTTTGGATAACACATGTGAACACAATCATATCATACCATGTCTGGTCTGACCACTCATCATTAGGTGGCCACCTGGGTTTTTCCATGGTTGGGTTATTATGAGTAATGCTGCTGTGAATACTCAAGGATGCGTTTTTGTGTGGATGTGTGTCTTTGCATCTTGCAAAAAGAGCTGTGGGGCCATGTAGTGGCTGTACTCAACCATTTGAAGAACTGCTATATTGCTTTCACAGCAGCTCATCTCACCTCTAATATTAGAGATGCTTTATTCCAATTGCCAGCGTTGGAGAAAAACTCATTTAGCACCTTTGCTTTCCTGTTTACCAGCATCACAACACTAACCTGCCTTACGACTTTCTCCTGAACATAGACCTATCTGAGTGACTTTCAAGACTTTTGAGCACAGGGAACTTTGGGGCTGTCCTGTGCCCAAACCACCTCTGACAATGTTCCTCCAATATATAAGCTTGTTCCAAGTGCTACATGCCTTGGTAAATATGCTTGGGGCCTTTATAGCATTATGAAGTTGTTAACTTTGGGTTGTAGGTTTGTTGAAACAGCCTTATGTAGTAACCCTAGAAAATGGCATTGCTCAAGTAGAACTTCCCATGCACTGACACAAACCCTTACATGCATGACATGGCCCAACCATACTTACTCCTGCTGATGGGGAGGGGGCTGGCCCTGGGCTGTGTTTTTTGCTGCTGGTAAATTGCTTCTGACCCCCAGCTTCCCTAGCAACCCCCTAGCATCCCTTCCCTAGCACCCCAGCTTCCCTAGCATCTGCTACACAGGTCTCTTTCAAGGTCAGAAGGGTGATGCTGAATGGTGAGGCTGCAATCACATGGCCACCCCTGGAACCCAGAGGTGCCCCAGGGAGTATGCTGAGTTGGCAAACTCACCTTGTTCATGTGCAGTTGCTGCTGCTGGAACTGTTGCTTGTGTTTCTCCAGAAACTGCTGATGCTGTTGCTGGATCACCAGGTGCTGCAGGGCCTGGGCGTTCTGGGGCAGTGGGGCTGACTGGGTGCGCCCCAGCGGGCGGTGCTGCCGCAGCTTGTGGATAGATGGGGACACCCGGTCGGCACCAACCAGGGACTGTGCATGGAGGGGCAATGCTCCCAGGCCTGAAAGATACCAGTCTGAAGATAATATGGAGGAAAAAACAGCAGAGGGGGAAGAGGAAGAAGAGAGGAGGGAGAGAGGCTGTTGAGTAAGTGATGGAGACAACCACGCTGTGCACCTGCCAGCCTGGGCGCCTCCTTCCTGACACCTTGGGACTGTCTAACTGTGCTGATCCCAGCTAAGGTTGGGTGCTAGAAGCTCAGGCTTTGGGACTACAGAGACCATGATTTGGAGACAACTGTCTTGGGAAAATCAGATTGGTGCAGGAAATGCAAGGAGTCCCGAGTGACAGGTTTCAAAGAGCAAGCCCTTCCCAGGAGGGGCAGGATGCAGTTTCCCCTTAGGGGCTGCAGGCCCTAGAAGGGTACCCTTTTGGTCTGAATAGATAGTGGGTGGGGAAAGAGGGCCACTGGCATGCTTAGGAAGGCTGCCATGGCTCTAATAGCCTCCAGGGTGTTTACAAGACCTTTCCCTAAGTGTTATAGGAGAAGAGTTATTAAAAGAAAATTGTTTGGGGCTCCATATCATTTTAAGTGTCTTTTAAAGCACTGACTTTATGCACAAAGACAACATTAACACTTTAAAAAATCATGATGCAAACTGTCAAAACCATTCTCTGAAAAGGTTTTGCTAAAACACATTGCTGCCAGCTGAGCAGGAGGATGCCTGCCTCACACACCCTCACCTGTCCTGAATTTTTAAATTAAAAGAATTTGTTTTGATAGGAGATGATCTTGCTTTAACTGGCATCTGAATCTTGACTTAAAATGCAATCTATTCATGTAACTTCAAGCGACATTTTTTCTTCTGTATTCTTTTCATCCATCTGTATTTTTTCTTTTGCAAACTGTTAGTTTAGGTGTTTAACATTTTTCCATGGTTCTGTGGGAAAAAAGAAGTAACAAACCCTTTCCCCTGCTCTACAACTATCTGTTCCCCTGGTAACTCAAGGTGGGTAGACACTAAACAATGCTGCTCAGGGTAAAAATGACCCATGGTCAAGGGCGTCTGACTGGGTAAAATGTCAAAGTGACCACACCAGCTCTCTGCGGCCCTGCGTGGGTGATGCCTAGAACTGGGCACCTGCCTGAGGCAGCCTGCTCTCTCTGCCTCTGGACTGGGTCACATGTCCACTGCAGGAGTTCCAGGGATGTCCTGGGACACCAAAATGACCTGCTGGCAGCTCCTGCCCTGCCTATTCTTAGGGACCCCAAAGCCAGGGTTTGCTGGGGCAGCTGTGTGTGCCATCAGGTTCAGTCCGGCCCACGCCCCCTGCGCAGGTCACTTCTTGGTGTTTCTCTGGTCTCCTCATAGCAGCTATTTCTACATTTCAGAAACACTATTTTATATGCAAATAGAGAGAGGGCACACACAGAAAAAAGACCTAATCCTAACAGAACTGTTCTTCACTACGTTTTCAAAACATTATTCACTACCATCCCCTAAACCATCACCACTTCTCATCCAACCCCACAGTTTTCTGGAAAGATAAGCTACCTTAAATCTTATTATCAATCCCTGGCTACTAAATTAAAGTGAATAACTCAAAAGGAAGAATCACTCCCTGAAAAAAAGTAAAAGGTATTTATCCTAAAGAAGGTATTCCAGAATGCTGACTAGGCATTCTGGGGGAGGGGAGGGTAGGGGTTTTAAAGGGAGGGTATAAGGGAGTTGGTCACCCAAAGCTGCATTCATGGGTTTAAAAGATTACTTAGTTGCTGAAAAGGTCTCTCAGAAAACAATGAATGAGAAGCTAAAATATACTTTCCTTCCTGTTTCTTTTCAAAGTCTAATGTTCACACAAGTCATGAGTGAGATCAGTGACTAGCACAGCTCGTATTGTTGGCTAGGTCTGCCCAGCCTGGCCGTCCATTGAGTGGGCTACGGCTGTGAAGGACATACTGCCTTCACATGCCTTCACTAAGTCTTCTGCGTGTGACAAGGGATAAGGAGTAGCAACCTGAGCAGGCAGGTGTGAGTGAGATGGCTGCATGGTGCTCCTCAGCTCCTTCCCCTCTAGTGCTTGGCTTCCGGCACCCTCTGCAGGGCCAGGGGAGACTTCCTAGACCACCAGCCTCACACTAGGGCAAAGACATCCCTGAGGATATGCGCTCACGTCCCCACGGGAACAGCATTTCATTTATAGGCGTTGACTTGGACGAAGGTTCCATGGCTGACCTGTTCTGGCTTCACTCCCCACCGGCTTGTCACTTTCTCTCAGCCCCATCTTGCCCACCCAGAATTTCACTCTGGTGCCTCTTAGGGTATAAGACCCGGGGCCGCCACACAAGTCTGCCCATAGGCATCCTTGAAAAGTGAACCTAATCTCTGGACAGCAAAACCTATGGGCCAGCCAGGTGGTTTCCAACTTGGAACTCTAAGATCATCAACCTGAGTTTCTGATGACAGACCATGATGTTTAGAGTATATTGTCAGAATTTTCAAGCTTAAAATCCTAGTGCCTTAGGACAGAATTCTGTGGTGGTGGCCCAGCTGCCTGTAGGGGCTGGTTGTGCTGGGTGAGGGTATGGGGACAGAGCCTGGCTCCTGTGACCACAGTGGTCCCTTGCTCCAGGCTCTTCTACTGGGCACCCAGGCCAGCTCCACTCTTCCTGCCACAGCAGTAGCAGAAGTCCCCCTCCAATTCCAGTGAGGGACAACAACTGATCCTGACTTCTGGGGTTGAAGGGCCGTGTCCCTGTTGTTACATGTTCTTGTTCCTCCTGGGAATACCTGAGGATAGGGCTTGAACTGTACTCAGTGGCCATCTTCCTTGTAAATCCACGCTAAAGCACACAATAACAAAAACAGCAGCAATCATTCTTAAAAGAGCACTCAGGAGTTACTCAGTCATCCACGGTCTGAGTTTTACTATGTTCAGCACTAATCAAGCTAACTAGTGAATTTGCAAACAAAGGCATTACTCAGATACAACCCCCCAGGTAGGGGTTACAAAAAAAGTTGACAAATCAGATTGCTCTTGAGTTTTGGACCCAGTTCTTAAGTTGAGCTGGCCTTTGTGCAGCGGGATTCTGCTTAAGGAGATAAATTCACACTAGATAAATGATTAATGGCGCCTGAGTTCTTAAAAGTCCTTTTGGTGTATTTCATTGCTCTTACTGACATGTGAAGTTCTTTAAAGTCCTTCAAATGAGAAGTAAATCAGGCAAGTGTTAGATTCAAACTAGTGGTCTGCAGATTATTAAGGAATAATCTGTGTGCTGTGGACCCACCTGGACCAATCAGTATACGTCAGAGCTTCTGGGGGTGATACTGGGCCCGGGGCCTGAGGATTACTGCCTAGCGTGCCAGTTACAGGACAATAACAATGGGTTGTGCTCAAGTCCTTCCTGGGACTCGTCACTCTCTGGCATCATGCCTAAAGGGTGGTGTGCAATCACTACCACAGGAGTCAGTGGCACCAGTACCCTCAGTACCTGATAACAAGGCAGTGGCTCTTGGCCACCAGATCAGGAAGGTAGAAGCCTCTCAGTTCTCCTTGGGATGCTGGCAGCATGCCCTGAGGGGATGCTAGAAAGATCTGTGACACAGTCACTACCCCCAGGCACAGACACCTGCTCCCGCTCCCTGGACTTTCTCTACCTGTTCACCTGCTGATTCCTACCAAGTCCTCAGCTCTGGTGCCTCTTTTCTGGGCAGTTGTCCCTGATGCCTGCCCTGCCATACAGCCCTGGCCCTCGGTCTTCTCCTCTGCAGGCCCCAACTACCAGGCTCTTGCAGGGCCTTGGAGGGGTCCCGACTCTCCAGGTCCTGGCAGAGGTAACACTGTTTTCAAAGACTTGCTGTCCAGTCATAAGAGCGTTGCAGAGGACTCAGCGGGGCAGCCCAGGTAGTGATCATGCCTACAGCTACATGTCGAGCTGCAGAAGCAGCACAGCTCTCTTTAAGTACTATTCCTTTTCCACCCTTGGAATAGTTTCCTGAGCTCCACTGCCCTCCTTGGCTAGAGACTATGTCTCTGAGTGTGTATCCTGCCACTCTGCTCCTTTCAAGAGAAGATATGAGTAAACAGATACTGTCTGTGGAGTACCTCACCTGATCAGCAAATAAACGAGCACAAGTAAGAGTCACACTGAGCCTGTGACTGTGGCAAGGAGCCTGCCTGGAGCCACAAGGGCAGGGGCGGCCCGGAGGAATCTGGCCAGTGGGAGGCAGCTCCAGAAGATGCTGAGCCATGGCTCTCCCCCTGGTCCTAGCCAGCCCCATCTCCTTCAGAGGCATCTTTTTTTTTTTTTTTTTGAGTTGGAGTCTCACTCTGCCGCCCAGACTGGAGCGCAGTGGCTGCTCCTGGTCACCGCAGCCTCGACCTGCTGGGCTCCGGCGATCCTTCCACCTCAGCCTTCCAAGTAGCCGAAATTACAGGCATGCGCTACCACGCCCGGCTGATTTTTTAAAATTTATTGTAGAGATGAGGTCTCGCTGCCCAGGCGGGTCTCGAACCCGCGGGCTCAGGCAATCCATTCACCTCAGCCTCCCAAAGGCGCGGGATTACAGGCTGAGCCACCGAGCCCGGCTAGAGGCATCTTTTAAAGTATTTGTGATGAGAGGGTTGTTCTTGCTCTAATATTATATCACAATTATCAAGAAAGTAGGTCTGTGGGCCGACTACTTACAGAAATTTGGAGATAAACAGACATAAGCAAATCTCTGTGCTTAGACACCAGGCCACCCAGAGACCTTAACTTTCAATGAGTTCCATCCTAGGAGCATTCACTAAATACCCATTGAGGATCAAGGGAGGATCACAAAGTCCCAGGAAAACTTGATCACTAATGTGACTTGAGCAGGAGAGAATGAAGCAAAAACTACACGAAGAGGCAAAATGAGGTAAGGCAAACACGGGCAGGGAAAGAGCCCAAGCTGATGGGGCGAGGGACAGGAGGTCCCAGGACAAGGGGCAAGCTGGGCCTGATGGAGAAAAAGTGCTCCAGGGAAAGAGCACTGGGTCCCACAGGCTGTGTGCTCAGGCTGGGTCAGCGGTGAGCCTGCTAGTCTGGCTGGTGTGCTGGGTAGGGGAGGAGAGAAATGAGGCCCGCCGAGTGAATCTTATGTCCATGCTATTCAGCTGGGACTTACCCCAGGCCAGCGCTGACGCCAGAACTTTCTGTGATGATGGAAATGTTCGACAGGGTAGCCTCAGTCACATGAGCACTGGAAGTACTGCAAATGTGACTAAGAAACCAAAATTTTTATTCTGACTTTAATTTTCAGCTTAGGTTTAAATAGTGACTTGTGGCTGGTGACTCTGGCACTGGCTGGCACTGCTCTAGTCAACAAAGGAGCCCCCAGTCTATCCAGGAGTGGCTATGGGAGGACACGCTAGAGAGGCAGAGACATGCTCAGGAGGCTTCTTCCCACAGGGGGATGGTGGGATTTCAACAGACCTGGAATTTGGGTCCTGCTCGTAGGGAGGGTGACATGAGGGCCCAGGAGACACTGGGAAGGACAGACTGGGACCAGCTGGGGGAAGTGAGAGAATGTAGGAAGACTAAACACAAGCAATGACCACAACCACAACATCAGCACCTAAAGGGTTGCAAGGCACCATCCTATGTGAATACAAAACCCATTTAACCCTCATCAGGCTCTGAGGCAGATCCTCTCGGTACCCCCACTTCACAGATGGGAAAACGAGGCACTCAGAGAACAAGAGAGTTCCCAAGGCCACAGAGGGAGGTGAAGCTGGGATGGAGTCATCTGTGTGGCTAAACCACACAGCACCCACAGGACTAATTCTGTGATGATGGAACTAATTCTGAGGTGCTCAGGACAACCAGCAGCAATGTGGGGAGGTCATGCAGGAAAGAAGGGGCTTGCAAATAGCAGAGGTTGGCACACATCAAAGCAGAGGCAGTAAGGTTATATGGCCTGGCTGGGCACAGAGTGCAAAAGCAGGACTGGAACAAGCTGGGGCAGCTGTGTGTGGGTGCCCCGATGCCACAGGGCCTGGGGATGATGCACCAGGGAGTGCCCACACCAACAGCTGAACCATTCTCATAAGAAAAGGGCACCGGACTACACATAAGGGGGGAAGCAGCAACGCTACCAACTGTAGGAGGAAGCTGAGATCAGCAAATCTAAATCTATTGGAGAGGTGGGATTTATGCAACATTGTTTCTAAAGTTCCATTAAAAAGGCTATTTTCCAAGAATCTGAGAAACACAAGATACACAAGATTATGCATGCTATTTAATCATGGATAATACACTGATTTAGAGAGGAAAGAAGAGGAATAATAGACACATCTCTGGTAAGGCAAATCCCAAGAATCCTAAAGGACCAGGCAGATTCCATGCTTTAATAAACACTCAGGCACTCTTCACTACTCAAATCCTGCTATCTGATCTTGAGCAGCTGGTAGATTCAGCTGCAACTTTAGATGAACTCCAGAGAGATCACCCGACTCTGCTTGCTGCCCGAGCTTGAGAGATACACTCCCTGGTCACACTTGCCTGCTCCTGGGCTCTACACAGCACAGGGACAAGAATTCAGGCTTCTGGAGAAACTACCAGAAAGGGGCCTGAGCATAAATAAAGCTTGCCCCCATGTGGCTTCAGCAAGACGCTGCTTCCCAGGTCTGGGCAAAAGAGGTGTCCTTTATCTAACCAAACACACACAGCACAAAACGAGAAAACAAAACCAAAAGGACCAAACCCACCCAAACTGACACACAGACTTGTACACCCTACATCCAGTCTATGACATGCCAGGCATCTTGAGTTTTCATCTAAGTTAAGTGCCAGACTACAAGGTACAGCTCTGAGGATATTTCAGCTTATGATTGTGAAATAAATAGATCTCCAAGACGCCAAGCACAAAGCTAAAGATGGGGTGAAGATGTGAAACGATGACACATATGGTGGGGATTTTTTTTTTTTTTTTCACAGAAAACACATGTTCCATCACTTCTGGAGTTACACTGTTGTTGTTATGTAAAACAAAGTTCTTAACAAAATTCCTATTTTTCTCTAAATTTTATTTTTCTAACTATAACCATCCCTCAGGCAGTGCACATTTGTACAAAGCTCTCCTGCTACTAGAAACTATCTACCACAGTCAATTCTGATTGGGATTCTAACACTTGTTAACTTGATCCAGACAGGGACCCAAATCAGAAGAGCCAGTGGTCCATTTGGAGAGATCAGACAGGTGTAACTAACATCTATTTTATACCATCTATCTGATTTTAGGTGTGAGATATGGTTTTTCATTATAGTCAGGATGACTAAATTACATGACAAGGACACGTACACAGGAATCGTGGGGGTGGGACAGGCTTTTGGCCCTGCCTCCTCCACAGGCTGATGGCAGCCAGTGCCTGCCTGGTACTCACCTGTGACGAGGGGTGTCTGTGCTGGCGGCTGCTCCAGTAAGACCATGTGCTGCAGAAGAGGGTTGTGCGCCGTGCCACCGTCCCGCTCCAGGGGTGACGTGCTCAGGTAGGGAGTGAGGTGGGTGCCGGGGAAAAGGGAGATCCTCTGCTGGAGGGCAGGGAGGGCAAGCCTCTCGGCATCCTGCTGGCCGGACGCGCCCTGGAAAGCACAGCCAGGATGCTTGGGCTGAAGGCCCCGCCACTGCCATCCCAAGTCCCACAGCCCCACGAAGGCCACTTACAGCAGAAGGGCCGGTGGCTGGTAGTCCCAGAGTGATGTTGGGCAAGGACGGCGACGTGTAGAGAGGGAGTGGAGCCACCGAGCCTTCTCGTGTCACAAGTCTGTGCGCCAAACTCGCCTGGGGACAGAACACACGATGCCGGTCACACACAGTCTGCTGCCAGCAAACATGAGCAACACACACCAGAAAAATGACAATAGAAATGCTCCCAGGCAGACTGAGCTGATCTTGAGACACTTGAGTGCAAACAGGTATTTAACATATTGTAGCAGATAGACAAGCCTGGAATTTTAAAGCATACCACAAGGAGGAAACACAATTCACGGCTCATGAGTGTATTCCCCGGCGAAATGAACCCTTCTTCTGCCACTGTGTCTGTTGTCATCTAGTTTATTTTTATTCAATTTGCTTACTTACCACAAAACTAGCAGAAGAAAATAAGCATAATATGTTAAAAATACATTTTTGGAGTCGGGAATGTCTTTCCAAAGATGACATCGAAGGCATAAACCAAAGAGATAATTACTGATAAATGCAAACAAACAAAAAACCAACCAAAAAAACCCTCCTCATATAAAAGGCAGATAATGATTACAAAACTGGCAATGTGTTGGACTGATGAAGGTTAATATAAATGAGAACATCTCCCCCCATAAGTAAGAACATGCTGTATTTGTCTTTCTGGGTCTGGCTTATTTCAATTAACCAAATGACCTCCAGTTGCACCCACACTGCTGCAAACGTCAGGATTGCATTCTTTGTTATTGTTCAATAGTATTCCATTGTGTATATATATACCACATTTTCTTTAGCCATTCATTCATTGATGGATACCTAGGTTGATTTCTTATCTTGGCTATTGTGGAATATTTAATGGCTAAGATCTCAAAAGCACAGGCACCAAAACCAAAAATGTCAGACAACGGGACTATGTTAAACTAAGAAGCTTCTGCACAGTAAAGGAAACAATAGAGTGAAAAGACAACCTGTTTAATAGGAGAAGATACTCACAAACTGTTCATTTGACAAGGAACTGATATCCAGAACATACATGGATCTCAAACTCAACAACAAAAAACCCAAATAATCCTCTTAAAAAGCAGTCAGGCCAAACACAGTGGCTCATGCCTATAATCCCAGCAATCTGGGAGGCTGAGGAGGGAGGATTGCTTGTGCCCAGGAGTGTCAGACTAACCTGGACAACATAGGAAGACCCTGTCTTTACAAAAATTTTTTTAAAAAATTAGCTGTGTGTGGTGGCACATGCCTGTAGTCCTGGCTACTTGGGAGGATCACTGGAGCCAGGCGTTCAAGGCTGCAGTGAGCTATGATCATGACACTGTAGTTCAACCTGGGTAACAGTGAGACTATGTCCCAAAAACAATAAATTGAGAGAGATAGACAGAGAGAGAGAGAGAGAGAGAGAGAGAGAGAGAGAGAAAGGGTAGGCAAAGAATCTGAACAGATATTTCTCAAAAAGAAGATATACAAGTTGCCAACAGGTATATTAAAAATGCTCAGCCTAACAAATGTTTGTGCTCATGCTGAACCTGTAAAAGGCACAGCTTTTTCACTTAGAAAGAAGCTTACAGTATCTTGCCCCAAAGAAAAATGCTTCAACTACCTTTAGATTTGCTCACATATTAAACTGTATAAGTAATGATTAAAGAGCTTCTGTGAAAACCATTTTCCCTAGACAAAAAAAATTTTTTTGTTAACGTGAAAGAAACATCAGTAAGTTATGCTTTAGAGGAAATGCTTGAGATTGACAGAAAAGCATGACTATTGTATTACAATGATTTGGGAACAAAATAAGCAGACATTCTAACGTTTGCAAAGTTATAATCTTATAGCCTCTATAACCAAGGTTTTATTTATTCATTTTTTTACCCAATTTATTTTTAGAAATAAATCAACCTTCTGAAAATTACTTGGTTATGTCGATTGGTCCAGATGAAAAGTCACAGGGCATTTTGGTGTCTGCTGTCTTTGGGATGATCCTGCAGGAAGGAGCCACATGGAGCTCCATCCACCCTACAATGTGCTCATCAGCTTCCAGGGAGAGGCACTCGGGAACTCTTAGAATGTCCAGGGGCCTGAGGTCTGAGTACCTGCTGTACATGCTCAAATGACATGCAGTGTTTTAATTAGATGGAGCAGCACCACAGGAACTGTTCTCTGAGCCCCTGGGGAACATCCCTCTGGTTCTTAGAGCCCTGTTTCCTCCCTGCAAGGGAGGTGGTGTAGAGGATGCTGGGCTTCTCTGGGTCCAGGAGTCTTCAAGATACAGTAGTGTTTCTATGGGGGCTCCCAGAGTCAAGAGCAAAAGGAGGTGTTAAGAGCCTGGCTGGGAGATCCCTACTCCTGCCATGTTCTGCTTCTGCATGAGATTCCCCCTCCTCTGGGCAGGCTTGCTGCCTCTACACACATGAGAATGAAAAGCTGGCCTTGGCTTCCTTGGTCAGGAAGCATGAAGTTCTCAAAAGCCATCCGATTCTAATGATGCTGGAAATCCACAAAGGACATCCACGTGTGATCAAACATTCAAAGGCTACCTCTGCTTATCATAATGACTATCTGATGTGAAATGCAAACAATTGTACTTTTCATATTTCTTATGATTCCGCTTACATTGTATTAATTTACAGTAGCTTAAATTACACAGCATGATTCATAAAAATTGACACCTAACTGGAACCATGCAGATTCACCCAAGCAAGGCACTGTTACAATATTAACTATCATGTACATGATTGTCCACTAATTTAAATAGAAACAAGTATATATGACTATGATCAACAAGACGTAACTAGTGTTAACATCACAGGGTAGGAAGTCATTTCCAGGTTGCATTCTAAAGCTTATTACTAGTAGACCTCAGCTGTGACCTCAGTCATACAGAAGGACTGTTAAAACTTCTAACCATCTAAATAAGTACTAAAGTTGGTAGGATGAAGAAGAGAGGTAATAAAATAAACAGATGTATAAAGTGCAAAGAATAAGAAAAAATGAAAATTAAGTAGCCTAGAGGTGGTACTACAAAATTCATTCCTAGTAATAATACTAGTTGCCAAAAATCTTGTTATACATAAAGGGTCTAGAAATTTGAAAACACTAAGCACTTGGGCTTGTGTATCCCAACTAAGATCTGTCAACCCTTGGAAGGGCAGGATTCATTTCTAAATATTTAAGAAGGAAAGTAATAGCTATATTTAATAAATTATAGTCTTCTGTGAGTTAGAGAGAATTCAAAAAGAACCTCCCACTCAACAGAACTCTCTGCCCCACAAAGCAGACGGCATTTCTGGCTCAATTCATCAGAAGGCTCACTGCCGAAGCAGCCCTGCCCCACGCAGTCACCCCTGGCCCGGTCCACGGTACCACTCAGCCATGTGAAGGACCTTCCTCTCCATGTTCTGGCTGATACCTGCCTTTCCTCATCAGTGGGGCTGCTGTGTGGAGAGGGCCCTCAGCTGCCTGCCAGGCTCCATCTCTGGGCCTGGCACAGGGCACTCCAGAAACTTGTGGAATAGACACAGGGTATGAATAAAGGAACGCCATGAATGTGGAGTGAGGGTTTCAGGACCTGCTGCTCCAGAAAGTCCCCTGACCCAGGTCCCATCAGGGGTACGACTGTCAGCTTGACATCCTTCCACCCTCCTCTCTGCTAAGCTCTTATGTCTCTGACATTATTCCCTCCAAGGGATACCAGAGCCCTCTCTGATCCTACTCTAGTTTGCCAAAGCCCCTTTGGGGTCTCATGAAGGTAGGGGACTAGGGGTGCTGAGCCCTGTGGTCTGAGACTTCTCATTCCTGCAATGCCTTGAGAACTGCTCCCCTGGCATCGGCTGGCTCTTGTATTACTGACCATGGGTGACACTCTGCTTTGACAAATGGTTTGTTGGCCCACATTTCAAGTTGTGTATTTCTCAATACAAAATAAATATTTTAAATCTCACTCAGCAAATATTCCCATTTTCCCACTGTCTCCCAGCTACTATATGGAATTCTGGCGACCATGGTGAGCTGGGCAGCAAGGGTCCTGTCCACCCAGAGTGTTGAATGCATGGGGGATTGTGCTGTGATGCTACCTCACAAAACATGCTCTTGAAGAAGCCAGGAGAAAGGACTGGGTTCAGAGTTGTCTCTGATGTATCTGGGACTAATGTCTTATTTAAAGGAGACATTTATGATGAATGGATGATGGAGGGTAAAGGCCAAATGGGTCTTCTTCAGGATGACACATGTGTCAGTTTCCCTCACCCCAAATTGGAAAGTCAAGAGTGAGGGGCAAGTGCACGGTGGGGTCATTTCAAGCACATCAATTTTTTGAATCTGACTCAGTGCAGAACACAGCACAGAAATGCTTGGCACTGACCTCGGCCGGGATGCTGGGGACCGCGGGTGCTATCCCGTTCTCGGCACTGACATTCCCGGAGCTGTTGTTGGGCGAGCTGGGCCCAGAGCCTGGGGCACTGCTGCATGCGGAGTCTGTGAAGGCAGAAACACCATGGTGAGCATCACTCTGTGCAAGGGTGGGTCATGCTTACCTGTGGCCTAAGTGGTTTCTCTGCCTTTCACGGATCTCTGCTTGCAAGCTTGCAACTGGCAGAAATCCCAGCAAGAAAGAGAGTGTTTGTGGTTCCAAACCAGGGAAAGTGATGCTAATTTCTGGTTTTGCCACTGACTGTACCTTTGGCTTTTAGGGCATGCACATTACCAGTTTTATACCTCTTTTGATTTTCAATATGATTTTAAACACCAGAAAGATAAATCTTTAAACACTTACTAATAATCTAACAACAGAAGACCAAGAAACACAGAAGCCAAATGACTTTGAACAGTGAAAGGTCAAACGGACTGTGCTCACTAAAAAAAGCTTCTTTTGGAATACAGCAACCTACCATTAGTGTTCACTCTGCACTTAATCCTCTCATTTTCCCTACATAACAGCACACATCCAGGGGAAAATATAGCTAGTGGCTTTTGTGACCGATCAGTGTTATTTGAAAACACACACCAATGTATTCTTAAAGTACCTCCAAATGTTGAAGTGGCTGGACCCTGGCAAGCCATGGCTCAGGAAAGGAGCCAGGTCTAACCCAGAGCCCCTGCGTGTCTAGAGGAGGTTGTTGTGTTTCGTGTGTACACACTGGGGAAGCCTCTGTGATTCCTAATATTATCCAAAGGGTTTGTGTAGCTAGCTTTTTATATGTTTGGTTTAATGGCATTTTAACAATGGCATCATCTGATTAAAGCTTTCTGAGGAAAACACAACATGATCTATTTGCCTTGAAAATTCTAGGTGTCTACCATTCAACAATAACACTGACTGCTTACAGTCGCAGTCCAAAGATAGACTTGTGCAGCACACAGGGGTTAGGAAGAAATGGCACAGTGAAGACACTGAAGGACATTTGCCCTACGCAGGTTGCTCAAGGTAGGTAGCTGAGCTGGGAGGTGGGCCAGTTCCCAGCAAAAGTTCTTCCATGGACTGCTTACTGCCCCTGTCCCCTGGAGCCCATGAGCATGTAGGTGTTTACTCTGCTACTCACATGGTGTCCAAAACCTGCTGGAAGCAGATGACTCTGAAAAATGGCTCTAAATATAACCCACAGCTCTCCTGACCTGACAAATTTGGCTCCGAGCTCTGCTCTTATTAGCTCATTCACCTCCATAGCTCTTTGAGGAAGGTATTATCGTTGCCTTCATTGCACAGAAGAGAAAATTGAGGCACAGAGCAGTTATATCACTTGTCCCAAGTCACACAACACAAGGGAGATGTCAAAGGCATACACACATCCAACTCGATCTAGTGGTACTGTGAGTGCTTGCTTCTTCTGTTGACCCAGCTCCACCCAGGGACACTCGGGCTCCTCTGTCACCCTCAACAGCAGATATCTAAACCTCTAGAAGGCAAATGGGTGTGTTCACTCAAGAGCCTATTCCTACTGCTCCCTGGAGCTCAAACAAGCACGGGGTTAGCTCACTGTCGCAGGCACTGACAATAAGCACAGAACCTGGTCCCCACCCTGTTCCCTCCTCTTTTTATTCTTTCTCTGTCTCTCTCTCACTCCCACCAAATATAACCTAGAGGTTGACTTCTTTCTGTGGTGAATCACGTTTGTTTGCACTTTAACTGGGAACCACTGGGACGCCACTGAGCAGGTGTTTACATTCCCCTCAGGAAAATAGGATTTGCTTTCCCCATGCCCCTCTAACCCTCCCATCTCTGGCCCTGCCTCAACCGCTGCTCCCTGTGTTGTCCTGTCTCCAAGTTCCAATAAATTTTCCTTTAAACGTGTGCCTCCCCATAAAGTCACCAGATAAGCACTCTCATGCATGTGTGTGGACAACTGGGACAACTTTTTAGGGTAATAAAAAATGGATATCTAACTTCCCACCCAGCTTTTAACTCAATGATGTTAATATTTTTTCATTCTATTTCCAGGAATCAGCTTAAGAAAATAAATATAAATGCATAATCATAATGGTATTATTTATATCAGCAAAATGGAAATACCATTAGAGGTGCTTAAAAAATGTTTGTGACTGATATCAAGTGAAAAAAGGATATGAGCTTGCAGAGAAAGATGGTACGAATTCAACTAAGTAAAGGAATGCACAGAAAAAAGATGGAAGAAAATACATGAAATTGTGAACAGCAGTTACTGTGGACAGTGTGCATGAGGGTAACTTATTTTCTTCTTTGTGTTCTACAATATTCACAGATAACTAACAACAAGACAAAGGCGAGTATAAATCCAGCCTGCCCCTGAGCCTGACTCCTAGTACTCTTGAATCTCCCTGGATTTAGCTCTCTTCTGTTCAAGAATCATCACTGCCTCCCCAGAACCTCCTTGGGGAGGTTTGACTGCTCTATTTGGGACTCCCTCCCAGAACCCCTTGTTTTTCTGTCTGTTGGAAAACAGCTCCATTCAGAGCATCCTCCCCACCACGGCGGCTGCCCAGTGCCTGTGCCAACCAGAATATGTACAACCCTCTGTCTCTGTCCTAACCATACACATCCACCAAGTCCCAGCACAAAAACACCTTCTCCAAAGCTCGGTCTGGCTCAGTGTGACTGCTGCTGACCTCCCCTGCCCCTGGGTTCCTCAGTGTGGACTTTCTCTAGGACACAGTTCAGTATTACTCAGGTCCTGTCACACATGATTCTTCACATGTCTCGTGTGAGATAGGCTTGTTTCTCAAATTAGATCATAAACTACTTGAAGGCAAGAACCTCTTCTCATTATTTCTGTGCCCAGCCTGCTGCTGACTCACAAACAGCATTCAGTAGTCACTGCCTGACAACATAAAAACCAAGTTTAACACTTGGTAGACACTCCATCTTACCAACTGTTACTTAAAAAATGCAAGGGTTCATCTCCCATTAGAGCTGGCCAAGCAAGGCACTGCTTAAAGGATATAAGGCTGCATTTGTGTTTCGGAGTTTTTAATTCACATGAAACCTCATTTAAACTAAATCTTCCCCAGTTATATTTGGTGAGATTTCAGATTATGATATTTCTTGATCTCTCTAGACAAGGTCTCTTAGAGGAAAGAAACTTACAACTCAAAAAAAAAAAAAGACAAAAATGGTGTTCCCTATGGTAGGAAGCTGTCAGGCTCTTTTTCATACAAATCCACAAATATCCAGAGCCAGGCCCCTGGACAGGGCTAAGATTCCCTAAAGCAGAGGTGGGCAGGGCACAAGGCACAACAGGCCTCCATGTTGAGGAGGGAGGCCTGGCTCTCCTCGTGCTGCCCAGAGTCCTTGTGAGATGCTAGATGCTCACACACAGAGGACACCGTCCTTTTATTCTTTCCTGGGACAACAATATGTTCCTCGGAACACACTGGAACCCTGCAATTCACAGACCAGCCACCAAGAGCCTTGGCCTTCAAATTCGGAGCTCTATGTTGTGCAAATATGTTCACTGCCCTCCTGTTTCCAGTCCACCTCTGAGCAGTCCCCTCATCTTGGTGCTATGATTTCAGGAGCAGTGGGGAAGGTGTGTTCTGGGGGAATGGGGTTGCCTCAGGGTGGGGATATGTCCTCAAGAGGGCAGGTACTCCTTTGGACCAAGCTCTGCCTGTTCATCCTTCTGTGCGTCCACCACTAGATGGGGCCAACCTCATCATGTCTACCAAGATGAAGCAGAAACAATTTTGCTCCTGGCTTTTTCCCTCGGCCCAGTTGATGGCCACTCTGGCAGAGAAGACTTCAAAACTCTCCGGCAGTTCAGACATTGCTTGGCGGGCAGTGGAGAGGAGGGAAGGATGTGTGATCCACCACTAATAGGACAGGATCAGTTAAAACCCCTTCAGAGAAACCTCAACTTAACACTCCTCATAAACATCTCCCGCAGCACCAAGCCAGATCCCTCTCCTATACCTGGGCCCCATCAAAACCAGCTCTGAGTGACTAGCGCTGGCAGCAAGGACTTGGCTGGAGACTCTTACGTCACCAACCCTGGTACACTGGGCCTGGCACTTGCAGTGCCATGGGAACAAGGTCACACTGGGGGCCGACAGTGTCAGACAGGGACATGATTTTTCAGAGGCACCCTAGAGACACTGACTGCACCAGGGACACCTCACAGGGACACCTCTGAAGCCAGGGACACCTCTGAAGCCAGAGGTGGCAGGACCTGCTTGGCTGACGTACCTGTGACATCCAACGGACGCTTCTTCAGAGCAGTGACCACAGGCCCATCTTTTCTGCGTAACAGGGGGCTGCTCCGCCTTTCAGCCACTTTCTGCTTTAGCCTGGACCGTAACTTCAGATTGGGTTCAGAAGCTGCAGAGAAAGATGTCACCACAGTCAGGCTGACACAACAGAGTTCAAGGTGATCATGGGAGTAGTTTACAAACATGCACACGAGGTAAATATTCGCTGCACATGGACGTTCAGCTCCAGGGAGACCCAAGGACACTCACAAGGCCTGTGGGCAGGGGATTCCAGTTCCACTCATCAGTCTCAAACAATGAATAAAACACATCGGATGCTTTGGCTTAATTCCCAGGGACACAGGGTTATATGATGCTGGTAGCATCTTCATAAAGTAATGCCGCTACCACGTCTACCCATAGACGGGAAAGAAGACCCATGGCCTGATTCACTGGGCACAGCAGGAAGCCGGCAAGCTGTGAGGTCTCATAAATAAATAACGTTGTAGATAATTCATCCATGTCACTCTAGCTGTGTTGCTTTAACATCTGAGAAAAACTGACAAACATGAATCATTAAGGGCTTCTATGCTACACATTTTCTTGGTCACCGACATATGGCCACATCTGTGAAAGGTCAGTGAGGCACCCACAGCAGGGGGTGCCAGTCCTACCCCCTGAATGGGAGAAGCCAAGCCAATTCTCATCCCCTGAGAGTGGGTC
This sequence comes from Cephalopachus bancanus, assembly GCA_027257055.1. NCBI lineage: Eukaryota > Metazoa > Chordata > Mammalia > Primates > Tarsiidae > Cephalopachus > Cephalopachus bancanus. Next base: position 4,479,323 of record JAPVLO010000135.1, on the reverse strand, counting down.
ATACACGCTGCCCTCCATTTCACCCCAGCTCAGCACACAGGCGTTGGCATAGTATGGTTTTGTGAACAGCTCTGCTCTGTGACATCAAGCCCACCCTCATGTCCAGTTCCTCTGTACCTGGAGCCCACACCTTGAGCACATGGTGGGATGCTCCAGTGCTGCTGGTAAATGAGAGGCTCTGGAAGAGGCTTAAGAATCTCCATCCCTATGGAGCAGAGTCATGGGCTTTCAGAGCCTGGGACATTAGTGACACCACCACCAGAGGTATGTAATTCCTGTCTTAGAGTTTTGAGCTTTTACTTGACTACAATACTTGCAAGATCCTGCCACTTGTAGATTTGCAAATTAGTGAGATTTTATGTCTCTCTTTTTTAAAACCAGCACCCTGCTGTTTTTAATCTTTCTGAAACAGGAAGTTCACTGCTTTCAGAGCAACAAGCAGTGAGTGAAGCTTTCCTCTGGAATCAGAACTAAGACGGGTTTGGGTTATGAGAATCAGGTCATGAGTGACCCCACCCTTTGGGACATGTGGGTGGCCCTGGACCTTCTCCACTCTGAAGGAGGCAACAAGGCAGGGGAAGGTGTTTTGTGGGTCTTGGGAAGAGATGGGAGAAGCAGGTTCCCTAAATCAGGCTTCTCAGAGAAATCAAAGATGTACTTTAAGAAGCTGCCAGACTCTTCAAGATCCCCAGACTGCTCTGGGGGAGTGATGCCCGCCTGCTCTGCAGCACTGAAGACCCAGATGATGACAGATGAAGGATTCAAGCACAAGCCCGCCTCTCCATGGGCTGAAGAAAAGGGCCTACTTCTGTTCTTAACATGTGTGCCTGTGCAGTAAGTGTAGATTCACACTTCCATTCCTACAATGGGTTTCTTGTCATTGTTTAAAACAAAAAACAAAGTTAAGCCAAAGACCACACTTGATTACTAGGCAAGAAAATAATACCTCTTCTCCCGTCACCAAGACCTCCACTGCAGCCCACATGGGCTCTGCTGCCACTTGCTGGGACAGAAGCTGCGGACTGTGAAGAGGAGCCACTTTTGAGATTGGGCATGTGCATCAGCAGAATGGAGCACAGTGGTCCCTGGCCCTGTGTGGGAGGGACCTCTCTTGGGGGCTGTCCTGCTGCCATGGAGCAGGCTGTGCACATCAGGAGGCAGGGTATAGCAGGGTCACTCCAGGCCACTCCAGGCTGGCCAAGCCACTGCAGCCCAGCACCCTGACCTCCCCTAGGCCTTGCAGGTCTCTGTGAGATGGACTGGAGGCTACTACACAGTCAAAGCACCAGACAGGTCATTAGCATCAGATATCAGATCCTCCCATGACCCCACTCAGGACCCCAGACTCCTGATGTGACAGAATCGACAGGAAAGGCCCCTGCATCCCTCTGACCTGCCTCCCCTGCCCAGGTTTCCTTGCCTCCCATGCTGCCCCTACCACAGCCCCACTGCCCTGTTTTCTTCATAGCAGCCATGCCACTATCTGATATTATTCTGTCCCTTCACCCATGTTCTGTCCCCCTGCCACCTGAACACCTGCCTGGTCTCGTTGACGCTAGTTGAACACACAGTGCTCTCCTGGAGGTGGCTGCCCCCTCCTTCTGTAAGGCAGATGTGGGGCAGGACTCACCACCTCTCCCTGTACCGCCCCATCTCAAGCCAGGACCTACTACCTAATGCACAGGATCCACAGCAAAGTGGAAATGAGGGCTGGCCTTGTGTTCAAACACAATGAAGAACTTCAAAATGGCAATGCTGGAGTGTTAAACTCAATGGAACTCTTTGGAGCAGTCCTGCCTGCAAGTTGGCTGGCGCCAACCAGAAGGCTCCATGATACCACACCGGCACTGCCAGGGGACAGCATGGTGTGAGGCCAGGAACCTGCCTATGGGGTTCCTTAGGACCTTGATTCGCCTATGGAATCTACCAGACAAACAGAGCCACCAGTGATGGGGAGAATGGACTGAGAAGCAGACGTGTGGACAGAAAAGAAAGGAGCCCTGACCCAGGGAACCCAGAGTGGTCTTCCATGGAGAGGATGAAAAAACCTGTGGGGCAGAAGGCAGCCCCTGGGGAGCCATATGTGAGGGGACATCTCAGTGTCTGCTGTCAGGGCTGTCTTCACAGGCTGAGCTGGAAGGGCCTGTGAGCTGCAGCCTTCCTGCTTCCTGCTTTCCCTCAGCTTTCTCTGGAAAAGGCTTTTTCTCTGATCACTTCCAGTCAGGACAACTTACAAGCTGACATGGGTTAAACTCCAAAGAGAAGGCAAGTGACCTACAGTTCAAACATGGATTTCTTAACGCTTGCAGAATGCCTGTCATAGGTAGTCAAAGCATAGGATGCAGGTGAGTCTGCATCTGGTAACAAGGATAGCAGGCGCAGAAGGTTACTGCATGCCAGCCCAGTGCAATGGCTCCTTCCGAGCACCTGAGGGGCACTAAAACTCATTTCACACCCGGTATGGCCATGCGAGGAGCCATAGGAACTGGATTTAGAAGCCTCTAACAGGCTGCAGGTAAGCTGATGAAACTCAACAAGCATCGGGCGAGAGGCATCTTGGAAGAGTAGCTCCCTGCCGGTGAAGGTGAAGGCTAGGAAGGATGCTAACCTTATTCCTGAACTCAATGTATGTGCAGGCAGCAGGCGGAATGTTTCTCTTAAAGACAAACAAGTAAATGACAATTAAGGAAGATAACCTTAAAATTCCACACAATCTCTAGCACCTGTGCCTGCATCTGCCAACATGAAGCAATTCCAGGCCAGGTGTAGTGGCTCAAGCCTGTAATCCCAGCACTTCGTTATGTCAGGAAGGGAGGCTTTCTTGAACCTAGAAGTTTGAGACCAGCCTCGGCAACATAGCAAGACCTCGTCTCTACAAAAAAAAAAAAAAAAAAAAAAAAATCAAAAAATTAGCCCAGGAGGTCAGGCTGTGGTAACCTGTGACTGTATTACTGCATTTCAGCCTGGGGAGAGAGTGAAAAATTAAGTAAATAAAGAAAGAAAAAGCAGCAATTCCAGCTTGTCTTCCCTAACTCAAACACTGTACACCTATTTTATAAACTGCTTTTTTTTTTCCCCTTGAGAGTCAGTCACAGCAGAAGACAACTCTCGGAGTAGGAACACTTCAACTATTGAATAGGTGGGTTTAAAGAGGGTACATGCATGCACCTGGCAAGAGTGAAGAGGGCAATTTCTTTGTGAGCTGAACGCCATGTCCAGGAGCCAGCAAGGAAAGGACCTGCTGACTGAACAACATAGAATGTTCACAGCATTGCTGTGGCAGGAGGCAGGCAGGTGAGGCTAGAGAGGGAGGATGCACATGTCCATGGTGCTCTTCCCTGAAACTACCAACAGTGAGGTGAATTTTACAGAGGATAAAGCCAGGAGAACACAAATTAAAGTGCTGGAAGAAGAAATTCAAGAAAAAGTTGAGAATTTTCAGAAAGGAGAATAAGGAGATAAAAAGATGAAAAATGAGAGTACAAAGGTCAAAATCAAGTAAATGAAAACCCCAGGAGACAAGAGAATAAATACAGTGGAGAAAAAATACTAACAATAATTCAAGACAAACTCCTCTATCTGAGGGAGGGGCTGGTGTCGAGGGAGCCCACACAGTCTGGGGACACAGAGGTCACAGACCCTCATCCAGTGGGCAATGAATTGCTTCAGGGCTCTGGGGACAAAGGATCAAACTTGAGAACAGCTTTGGATTCTCTGACACAAGACGATGGCCTGAAACAATGCAGGAAGATGATGTGGGTACCCAACCAAACTGTCAAACAAGTAGGAATGGATTAAAGAGATTTCCCAGCAAACAGGGACTTTGAAAACTCACGTTTCACATACAATTTCCCGGGGGGCTACTGGAAGATGTGCTCAGTTAGGGTGAGGGAGGAGGGCAAGTCCAAAGAACCCAGGGAAGGAGGAAGGTTCCTGGATGGAGGGTGTGGGGCTCTGGGGGTCCTGGAGAGCAGATTGTCCGGACACACTGAGCAGTGGGGCCGAGAGTCTTGTCTCCCAGGCCCCAGCAGAACTGCAGGATGCCTGCTGTCCTGGCCGTGCAAGAAGTATCTCCTAGGTCTGCCTAAATGTAGGCCTGTATTAATAAACTACAGCAGATGAAAAAGACTAAGCAGATGAAAAAGACGATCAACTTCAGGAAAAGTTCTACAAGCAAGGAAACACAGCCAAGGTGTGCTCTGAGGTTTTGCTGTGGACACAACACACATTGTCACCAGTAAGGCTGTAGTGTGGGTGGTGCTGGGACAGCTGCTTTCCCATCGTGAATATCAGGGTCTGTGATTTATGTACATTTATTTACTTTGGTAAAAATAAAATGATAATTCTAAAGACACAAAAGACAGACTGCAATATAATTTTTTAACACATATAATTTTTAGCACATAGGATTGCGAGTAACAAATACAGTGTGCCCCCAAAGCAACATAAACCCCCCTGCAAAAAAAATGGATCAACAAATTGCCATTAAACACCATCCACTTAGCACTGATGGAAACTCCCCAAGTGTACTGCATGGATCTACATGCTGAGCATGAGGGATGGCAAAAGAAGACAGGGCCTGCCCAGGACAGTCTGCTGTCCAGCCCTGGGGGCACCAGCTATACTGTATGCCATGTTGATGGCATCCAGGGGATGGTACTTGGGAGTTTGGCAGCACAGCCACCCTTGTCCCTGCTGCATGTTATTGACACTGTAGTTAAGAAGATGAAAAAAAAAACAAAAACGAAAATCACCCAAATTTTCTTAACAGTGATAGAACTGCTCATCTAAACCCCAAAAGGCTCATGATCTTATTCATCAAACTGACTGAATTGTGACACTGGCCAGCTAGTGGAGGGGGTGGTATAATGGACTCTCACAAGTTGTTGGGAAGGGGAGACAATTTGCCCAACGTTTTAGAATACATGTACTCACTGAACCAGCACTTCCATTTTTAGGAATCTATCCTATAGAAATACTAGCACAAGTGAGGGAAGGCACTCATATTTGTTGGCAAAAAGAAACTAGAAATGCTACAACTTATATATCTACACATTGGAGTACTATAGAAAAAGGTATTGATCTTTATACACTGAAATGGAATGATGTCTACGTATAGTATTAATACAAAATAAAGTTACTGGATAAAATGCAAAGCAGGTATTTTTGTTAAGAAAAAGACAACACACACACACCCCTACACACAGGCACAGAAATATATCTGGACAGCTACATATCCAATGATAACAGTAGTTGTCTCTGGAAAGTAAGATTCAGGGTATGTGTATTAGCTTGTTTAATTTATTACAAGCATGCACCATACATGTGATTTTTAAAATAAAGTAAGCAGCACTGTATGCGATGCTTATAGGTGGTAAATTTTCCTACATCCACTTTCCAACTCAATCCTCTCAAGAGCATATTTCAGTTGGCATTAATCTCAGTTTAATTTATTAATTTCATTAATGTTCGATTTTACCACTGAACAGTAAAAAAAGTGTATTTGAGAAAAGATGAGTTCAAGATCCTTCACATCAGGAGTTTAAGTTTGACTGATGTCAAAGTGTTAGGGATGGAGCACAGAATGTGGGAACCACTGTTACTGACATGGAAGCTGCCCAATATTTAACCACACTCACCATTTCTCCAAATTTCTTTCGAAGAACACAACGAAGCCTTTTAAAAAACCTTCTGAACACACTCATACTCACTTTTTTTTAAAAAGCAGGATTTATTGAGAGGACAGAAAAGATCCCACAGTGGGAGGGGACCCGAGGGGGTTGCCCTCATATTTACTTTTTAAGGACACAAAATTGATGGAGGACCCAGCCCGGCACAAGAGAGAGCCCCTGAATTCTGATGGAGTCTTCCCATCTGGTGGACGGAAGCTCAGCAGAGTGGGCTCTGCCTGGGCATCACGGATGTGAACTCCTTTCCTCTCTGTTCAAGGGCAGCTCAGGAAACAACAGATTCCACTGACCACAGTACAAGCAACAGCTGAAGGGACACTCGTATGTACCCCTAACATGTATAAAACACAACTTTACTTACGGGTGGTGTGTTTACTTTAAGATGTGTGGGTGCTGTCCATTTTGCCTGGTCTTACCAATCTATCTGCAGTTTCTCCAAACTGCATTAGAAGAAGACAGAGATGGCAAGTGATGGCACAGGCTATGCAGAAACAGCCCCTTCCCAAACCGTGGGGATGGACATCAGGGTTGGAAAACACCCCCGTTCCATTTCACAGTACTCTGTGCTTCCTCTACACACAGGTGTAGAACAAACTCCTTGCAGTATTATTCAGTTCATTAGTACATAGGGAGAAATCCGTGTATTTATTGATAAGCTTTGGAGCGCTACTGAGAAGAGGGCACACCCAGCTTCTCTGCAGGCTGCCCCTCTGTGCACATGCCTCATAGGAGGTGTGGTGCTGAGAGCAGGACCCTGGTGTCTGGAAGCCAGCGTAATGGGGTCAGGGAGACCCCAGACGGGGCCTCAATCTACTTTATTGTGGATTGGGGTGCAAATGCAGCCTTGCCCTTCATTTTCCTAGGCAGCTGGTCTTGCTCTCTCCCTGGCCTGGCCCCATGGGGCCATCTGGATGCTTCCCTGGCTCAGGACCCTGTTGTTCCCTCTCCATCCACTAGATAGCAAGCTGCTGAGAATCTTGGCCTGTTCCATGCCTACTGCACCAGCACAGGGCCCAGCACACAGGATGCACTCACTGAATAGATACTGTAACACGTACGTCTGAAGCAGAAAATCTCAATGATGCCATGGGTCTAAGTGACCAGCCCAAATCTCAATTTACTGCTGTGTGACCAGACAGGAATGGAATTCCCAACATCCATCACTAAGGGCCACTGCAAGCACCAAGGGATTGATGGCACATGGCACACATGCCCTTCAGAAGCAGGAACCCTGTCACTGGGGATCTTAGAGCACCTCAGGAATATTCTCCCTGAGAACATCAGTTGCTGCATGTTTTCAGACTAAATTTGGAAAAAAGGGTGATTTAACATACTCCCTTCAATGGCAACATGGGGTGTATGTAAACTAGACCAACTGACAGACCTGAAAAAACATTTGCAGGAGATAACAGAGGTGGAGCCATTTCACCTCCTGGCCTTTCTGGCAGCTGTGTGGGCAGCCTCCTAGGAAAGGCTTCCTTCTCTTTCTGAGCACTGTGGTCTTGACCCCCATCCCATCCAGCCCCTACCACTTCGACAGCAGCAGCAGCACAGCAGCTGCTCATATTGATTGAACCACCCTACGAAGAATCTGCTACTGTCTCCATCTTGCAGACTGGAAACACAGTTGGGAGGTTGTGTGCCTAGAATAGCGGGCAGTGAGGGCTAAGCTGGCCTCAGGGCATATAGTCTTCCCCAGCAGGAAGGGCAGCTTCCCCCAGTGATGAAGGAAAACTCATCATATTTTATACATATAAGTAATTAACAGGCATTTCCCACGGACAACTGTAACCTCAGGCGACTGGTGCTAGGAGGCTCCAGATTATAAGGGCAGCGTTAGATGAATACTTCTCAGGGCTCTGACCATGAAAGCAAGTCCGGGGGAGCCCAGCACCTTTGGCTGGCTACCTAGGTAGGTGCAGGGATTATCAGAGCTCAGCTCAGTCCCTAAGACCAGTCTGGCCTCCTCCAAACTCATACCCAGTTGTGGGAGCTGCACCCCTGCCAGGTGGTCTTGAGAATTCTGGAACAAGGTTGAGGTTACCAACTTCTCCCTGAGTATCAGCTTTGGGTTTTTGCTTCATTAAAACAAATGGCAAGTTACAATCCACATAAGTGCCATGGCCCATGCCACCAGCTGGGCCCCGATGACATGCTGGGGAGAGTGTTCGCTGATAGGACAATGTGTTCAAGGAGCCATCAGGGCCCTAGACAAAGAAGTTCCATGTAGGTGTTCAGTGCCGAGGTCCAAGAAGTTGCTGAGAAATGAGACAGAACTGTGCTGGCCACAGTTTTGGCCTTGTTTCATCAGTCAGAAGTTACATTGGAGGAAAATTTAAGTCATTATTAAAAAAAAATACATGGCAGCTAATATCTTTAAGACAATCAAGATGAAGATGCTACTGGAAAAAAACAAAATCCCTAAATATCAACAAAATGGCAAAACTCAATTTGTTTTTAAAAATGGAAAAGCAGACTGGGTGCTGTGGCTTACAATTAAAATCCCAGTACTTTGGGAGGCTGAAGTGGGAGGATTGCCTGAACCCAGGAGTTCGAGACCAGCCTAGGAAACATGGCGTGGTGGCACATGCTTGTAGTCTCAGCTACTTGAGAAGCCAAGGCAGAAGGATCTCCTGAGCCCAAGAGGTTGAGACTGCAGTGAGCCATGATTGTGTCATTGCACTCCAACCTGGGTGACAGAGTGAGATCCTAATTCAAAACAAAAAGCGGAAAAGCATCCATTCCTCAATATGAACATGACATCAAATGAAGCTTCTGGTTAGGCCATTTCATACCCCACAAACAACAGAAAGGACCCAAGAAATGGGTGCCTGTGTCAGTGATACAAAAAAAATTCCCTGGTATAACATATCTTTCTCTCTTTTTTAAATTTTATTTTTCTCTTTATTCTCAAAACATTATGGTGTTAAATAAAGTCCATGAGGTATGGGGCTGGTCCTTATTTGGTTTCTAGTGCTTTAGGTGAGGCAGAACTGAGCGCCGAGGAATGTGAGAGTATTACTTCAAAATGTTAGTAGTGGCTGCTGTATAAAGTTCAAAAGCCCCAGTCAAATCCTGGACACATCCATGGAGCATGGGTTCCAGCTCTTGGGGAAGAACAGGGGTGGAAACTGCTTTGAGAAGACAACTGAGCAAAAGAGGACCTGGAGCCAGAAGGGTCTAGTGGTAGACAGTGGGGAAGGGGAAGGAAAGATAGGGTCATTCTCTCCTTTCAGTTACTACCTAAGTTGGGCAGAGGCACATGACGCCAAAATAGGTAGCAGCTACTTAAGTACTTAAAATGTGAGAGATGCCAGACTTCAGGGAGAGTCAACTGGCATTGTCAGGGAGTGGAATGCTGGCCATAAGAATGGTGGCAAACTGTTCCAATTCCTGTGTAGCTTGTTTCCCAAACTCTAATATTTCCTCATGATTAGCCTTTTCTAGGCTTCCATAATCCATGATGACCTTGTTAATGATGAGTGAGAAGCCAAAGACTTGAGATCCACAGTGCTGTGCAACTATACTTCTGGTACTGTGCTCCTGCCAACAACATCTGCCCTCAGCTTTTGCAGCAGATGACACTGCCAGTCTCAAAGTTGAGGACTACCACAATGACACAGGTGAGTTCCTGTAGCTCTCGCAGCTCTCCCATTTGTTTCCAGGTACTAAGAGTCTTCTGCCTCATCGTCCCCTCATAGGCAATAGAAATGACAGGAAAACGAACTCTAAACCTTTCATCAATAGGCCCTTTGAGAGGGTTTTGACCACAGAAACTAGGTAGGTTGATGTGACCACAGATTAGCATGGTCTCTCCAACCTCAAACTTGGGGTTGAGACCTCTAGCTGCATTGGTGACCACCAGGTTGTCCACATCCAGAGGAAGAAAACCCTCATGGGGAATGTTACCTTCCAGGGTGAGTAACCTTCATACATATGGAACCTGCCCTGCATCATCACACAGATTCTGCCATTCAAGAATCCAAACACCAGTTGATCGGCATGACCTGGCACTGTACTTCAGGGAATTTTTGGTTCTCACTATAGTCAAAGATCTGGGCATGAGTTAATTTATCACTCAGACTTCCTAATCCATAATCACAGAGCACTGCCACTTGAGGTTGGTGCTTAGTGTGAGACAGAAGCTATTCTGCAGTGTTCGATAATCTTCATATATATATATATATATCTGTTTTCCCTGGGTCCACCAACGCCCTCTCAATGAGGCTTCTGTGCTCCAAACTGCTCCGCTGAGCTGAGCTGGGGACAGTCACTAGGTCTGGTTGGCACAGGGCCAGCTTATCTTTCATGACTATATTTAAAAATACACCCTAAACATCTTTGAAGAGTCTACAGAAACCCAAAGTTAGGGTAGCCCTTAAGGGTATGCAGAAGGAGCAGTGGGAAGGGACCTGGAAGCCTCGGTCAAACAGTGGTGGGGGTGGAGTCCCCTAAAGTAGAGATATCACCTAGGAAAGGGGTGGGGCTTCTAATAGCAAGTCAGAGCTGGACCACAGACCTTGGGCTGAAGAGCCTGACTCAAGCTAGATGTGGAAGCTGTCTAGTTTTGAGCTTCTGGGAGGTAGTGTTCAGGTGAATGCAAGCCAGGAGCTAGGAGACAAGCCCTGAAAACCCCACAGAGTAAGATATGCCCTGCAGGCCAGAATTTTGGCTACAGAGGTCAGAGTTCATTTCCATGTGCTCTTTACCTAAATGGAGTTGAGTGGTTCCTGCCTGTTCCCAGTTGAGCTGGGGCACTGAGGGAATGATCTGGGGGGGATGCTAAGTCTGACAGGAATGAGTTGCTGCTTAGGAAACAAGAGCAGAGGTCTACCCTGATCTGGTCCAACTCTAAGCACTTTACAAACATTACCTCATTTACTCCCCACAATAGCCCCAGGAGAGAACTGTTTCACAGAACTCTCTCTTGCATTCTTGTTCTTGTGGAAGTAGGGGGTTGGAGGGCAGTGCTGTGTCATAAGGTCAGAAGCAAAACAAAAGGTGTTAGAGATTTTGCTTCCAATAATGACCAGAGAAATACAACTCAACACAGGAAGCTAACAGTCATAGAAACTTAAAGAGATCACAGGCCCTATCTGTGGGACAATTTTACAGATGAAATTGACATTTTATAGATGACAAAACTAAGGCATAGAGATGTTCAAGACCCTGTCTCAAATCACAAAGTAGTGAGAAAAGGAGCTGGGCATGAACTCAGGAAGCTGGGCTGGCCCTACACGCCAGGGCCAACTAAACTCCCTGAATATGCAAAAGCTCAGAAAAGGGGCTCCCACATTTTTTCAAGAGGGAAATAAGGCATTTGAGCTGGTATAGGTGTGAACTGTCACCCACAGAGGCTATCAAAGGACATGTAAAAATGTATGGTGGGATGAAGAGATCAGCAAGAGGGTGATTAAATATTCTACATGTTTACATATCAAGCAATTGCCCTTTAAAGACTGAAAGATGGGCAAATTAGGTGCAAGGTCAGTATAAATTAGTGTAAAGTCAAAATCATGTAATTATTTAAGTGTAAATCACAATTATTAAAGATTATCATCTCAATTCATGTAAGTACTTCATAACTAAGATTTCATTTAATATTTCTTTCATATTTCCAATGCGCTGACGTTAATTTCTTAGAATTAGCAACGTCAAGTGTTTGCAAGTAGATATGTCAAGGGTGATATAGGGTACCTAACTATACATTATTCTCTTAAGTGGTTTAAACATTTTCTCTGAAATCTTTATAATATTAATGTGCTAGTGATATCTTTAAAAAATTTGATAATACAATCAAATCTTAATTAGGTTCTTCTGGAGCACTGTATATTCTAAATAACACTTCCCCAAGAGGGAAAAGAGAATTATCTCTTTAGTTCTCATGGAAGTAGGGGGCTGGAGGGCAGTGTTGTGTCATAAGGTCAGAAGAAGACCAAATGGTATTAAGAGACTTTGCTTCCAATAGTGTCCAGAGAAATACAACTCAGCACAGGAAGCCATAGAAACTTAAAGAGATCACGAGACCTATCTGTGGGACAAAGACCATAGGTGGTGAGGATCAGCAGCAAAATAGGCAGCAGAGTATACTATCTCCCATCCTGAGAGTTTTCCAAGAAGTCTTGCTACAGATTATTCGTGCTGAATTCTGTTTCTTAGAACAGGAAGCTGATCCCCAGACTGTGCTGATGTTATTTGTTTGGGAGGGGAGCAGGAACGAGAGTGAATAACTCATGGACTACCCTCCACCTCTGCTACTTTTTATGAGTATGGGGTGCCTGGAGCCACTGAGGAGTTGTTTTTGGGGGTAGATGTGACAGGTGGTGTGCAGTGTCCCTTCATGGGGACCTCAGGGAGATGGAGTAAAATGAGGTGTTCCCAGGAAGGTCCATCCTCACCCTGTGTGAGAGCCAATAGCTTGGCCTGGTGGCCAGGCTCTCACCCACCACTTCTTCCTATGCCCAATGCTCTAGAGACTGACTGCATGCTACTGGGTGCACACCTAGGTGCATACCCATAGCCGTTAGGATGTTGGTGTGGTTAGACCCATTTTACTGATGAGAAAGGAGAACTTAAGGAATTTGTCACAGAACATACATAGAGCAGACAGATCTCAGATCCAAGCCATGTGTTTGCAGTGTCCACAGCTTCCACCCTCACCCCTCCATGTCACTCTCGTTTCTGAGCCAGGGCTCCTGGGGGCAGCACATTCTTTGCTTCCCTGTCCCCAGGGCCCCTGTCCTAGTGTAAGGCCCATCACTCACTGTGGACTTTGGTTTTGTTGATTAATTTTGTTTAATAATACAATCAGAAGGGGATGTGAAGGACGATTTAGATTAGACCTAAGTCCCACAGATTCTCTCCTGATGTTAACGGGCATAGTTTTCTGGAAAAAATACTGACATCTGAATCAATACCTTCTGCTGAGCTCTTGGGCTCTTTCTAGGAACAATCCGAGACCACTCTCATAGACTCATGAGTGAGAACCACACGCTTGGGCCGATTAAATGGGAAAGAACAGAAGCTGCACATTCACCTTTACCAATAAAGGATTTATGGCCTAAGTGAAAATTTGCCCACCTTGGTAGGATCCTTATGCCTCTGACTTGGAGGATCTCTGCCAATTCTCTAACATGGCATCAGCTCTGGGGTTCCAGTACCAGGGACACCACTGTCCTGATATGGCCCGCTCCACTAGGAACACATCTGTCCTGATATGACTCACTCCACCAGGGTCTCATCTGTCTCAATACAACCCATTCTACCAGGGACACATATGACCCACTCCACCAGGGACACAGGTGTCCCATTACAGCCCACTCCACCAGGGAAATCGTTGTCCCAATATGGCCCACTCCACCAGGGACACTGCTGTACCAATACAGCCCACTCCACCAGGGACATGGCTGTCTTAGTACAGCCCACTCTACCATGGATATCACTGTCCCGATATGGCCCAGTCCACCAGGGACACTGTTGTCCTGGTATGACTCACTTCCCCAGGACACATATGTTACAATACAGCCCATTTCCCTGGGGAAACCACTGTCCCAACACAGCCTAACCTATAGAGAGACTGCTGGTCTCATAGAGTCCACTCCATTTCACACATCTTGAATATAAGTCAAGTCTTACCGAGGCAGAGCTAAAGAGTCCTCCCTTCAACCCTCAGCTCTTGATTGTGGTTCTGTTCCCTGGTGTCACGTCAAGTCCTCTCTGGGGCATGGCTCTGCCTATTGAGAGGTCTTGCAAACATCTGCCCGATGCTTCTGTTTTTAGGACGAGCAGCAGGTGAAGTCAAAGCATCCCCTCACAATACCTCACCACTTAGGTAAGGAAGCCATGTGTGACTGACTGCTTTAACACATTTCTGTTCAGAACCAATTAGAACCTTCAGATAACATGGAAATTGTGTTTAGTAAGAAAAAGCTGTGCCCCCTCAGACCTCATTTCCAAGTACTGCTCCATTAGGAAGAGCACTCTGGGACTTTCCCCACAATACCCTGCAGGTTGTGGGCTCTGCCTGCTTCATTTGAGATGAGGGCACCACTTACCCTCAGTGCATGCTGTAACTCCTGTCCTCACTTCCTCTCTCGGGGTAGAGGGCAGAGGCTGTTGCCCTCCCCAGCCCTTCTTGCCAGCTCACTGTACTGCCCAAGTCACTTTGATCCATGTCCAAGCCACTGCTGGCTTAAACCATCATCCTTGAGAAAGTCCAAGAGCATCCTGACTTGTCAGACTCTTCTGCAGCTGCCCTCTCCCTGCTTCTGGAACAAGCCAGGTAAATCTATTCACACCTGAACACACTTCTCCCTCCGGTTTATAACAGAATTGCACATAATACTGGGCCTACCTGGGATGTTCCCTGCAGGACCCAGAGGAGTTCTTTCTCATAAAGGTTTCTCCCCCACTCTGGGGACAGGGACAGCTTTGCTACCTAGGTCCTGCCCAGAGCTGGCCCTGAGGGCCACATACTCACTCACTCACTGACAGTACCTGATGACTTGACATACATCATCAAGAACAGCTTAATCCCAGGGAGCTGCTCTGTGAGAGGCATGTCCTTTATGAACAGCCAGGCATGATTCCAAATTCTTGATATGGCTAAACTGAGGGGATGCTTTCCAGGGTGGCACACCAAAAGAAAACTGAGCTATGTTTCAAAATGACTATGAGTTTTAAAAAGTTGGTGTACATATGGGAGAGGTTCCTTTTTCTTGGTATAAATCATAAAGGAATGCTTAGGGATAACATTCCAAAATGATGCTCTAATGGAAGAAATACTTATAAAAATCTTCAGATAATTCCTTCCCTAAGTAACCGACTATTGTGTGGCTCAGCATGGTCACAGCATGGGAAAAAATCTGTGGGGGCCTCTGGGGCAGCAGTGAACCTCGGCACTAACCTGTCTTCCTAAGAGGGAAGTCATCTTTGGCGTCGTACATTCCCAGGACTGGGTGGTTGTAAGAGGCCGACACTCCACTCTGGGGAGGAGAACTCTGGTCAAGGGAACTGTGCTGTGTTTTCCTGGAAAAAAGGCAAAGACAGGTGGTTTAGTTTGGCTCAGAGGATCGCTTTGCACATGCTGTGGCCAAGATGCTGCACATGAGGATACACCTTCCTTTAAAATCTCAGCCCAACCTCAACTGTCAGCCTCCTCCACAGACTCGCCTCTACCCTCGGGCCAAGCTGATATTAAACAGAAACAAAAGAACCCCATGTCCTCTACCATCCTCTACCATCTGACTGGCAGTGCTAGGAACTGGGCCAGGTAGCATTTCTGGGAGTTGGTGTCAGTGGTGCATTCCCCATATGGGCCAATGCCTTTTAGGTGGCTCCTGCCTAGTCTCTGACTACCAGGACAGCCACACAGAAAGCCTGTCCTCAGGATGTAGGGGCAGATGATGGCATGTGAGCTGTGGTGTAAAGAATCAAAGTTGAAGTCGTAGGCAGCTGAGATGGGGCAGGGAGCAGTCTGGGAAGGGATGCTGGTCATATATAGGGTTCTCTCTGACTCCTGGGAAGCAAGATCTCATGGGGACTCCTCTCTTGAGAAAGCATCCATCTTCAGCCATGGCTTTACCAAAACCCAAATTACTTTGGTCGCTTCCTTTTCCTGGGGGAGGGATAGGCTGTAGCAACTGATACCCTCTACCCTGGGAGCTACTCATGAAAAGCACTTCGTTCATGACCAGCCAGAAGGACTCCAAATCCTCGACATGATGGGAGAGGGTTGCCAGTAGATGCTCAGAGGGAAGAGAAGGGGCAGGGGTCCTCAGAACGGTGGGGGATGCTGGCTGGCACTCAAGGTGACCATCAGCAAGGCCTTCCTGCCAGTCAAGTCTTGCTGAAAATACCAAAACAAGTGTAATAAATTCTGTGAGTCTTTAAACTGTATAATCTGCTTAATGACTAGAAACAAATTTGCCAACTTACCTATTTGGAATTTGTTAGACTATTTATTTGAATATACAGCACCCCACATCAATGCACCTGGAGTTACGTGAATTAAGAATGGGAGCTCCTAAGTGTGTACAGGTGTGTATTTAAATACTTGAGAGCACACAAGTGCAAAGATCATGCTGACAAGATGTCAGGGAAAAATCTACCAAGCCGGGGTTGATGTTTAGGCTTTGGGGTCAAAGAGCTCAGAGTGCTCTAGAAAAGTGCCCTGCTGCAGGCCACACCCCTTGCACCCACTGCCCAGGGCACACTTCCATCCTGAGGCCCTTTCTCCTGTTTCCTGAGAGATTCTGCCATGCAGCAGGCTGGGTGTGAAAACGTCTACACCTGTGCAATGGCTGTGGCCTCCTCATGGGCTCATGCCCTAGGACAAGAAGCTGTCCTTTCCTGCAGTTATGCTAGGACAATCCTAGGTCACTCTCGGAGTCCATCTGCTCACAATCTCCTGAAAGACGTCTGAGGGCAATGCTATTTCTCCACCAAAAGTGCATTTTCAGATTGTATCCTATAGGGAACGTGGGCTTGGCCTCTAGCAGACTTCCTCAACACCAAGTTACATTGTGGGGTCATTTCTGTATTCATTCTTCCTTCATAAGAAACATGGAATGACCTGCGTGTGCATCATGTGAGTTAAAAAGATAATTATGTACATAATAATAAATAAATAATTTAAATAAATATGTAAATATAATAGCAATTATTATGATTATACTTTAATGGTAGGGTTTGCTTATAATTAAGCCAGGAGATGGAAAAGCTTATTCACTTAAGATAGTTGTGATTTCTTGAGGTGCTATCAGTATTAAAACCCTCATGTTCTTGTTAAGCTGTGATATAGGCAAAGTAGGAGGTGCTTGCCTGGGCCTGGCCCTGCACTGGCTCTGCCCAGTTTCCTCAACCTCCAGCATCCTCTGGAGAGTGCTGGGAGGCAGAAGCACACAGCTGTGCCAGCCCTACAGGACCATCTCAGATGGATCCAGAGACTTCAAGAGGGTGGCCTCCCTTCACACACAATCTACTTGGTGCCAGGAGCGCGCAGAGAGGAAGGAGAACCCGCCTCACTGTGCACTTGCCGCCTCCAGAAGTCAGGGAAGAGCAGTGGTTCAAGGGAGAATGCAGATCACATGTGCCCAGCCCTGGTCACACTACCCCCAGGGCTGAAAGGTGTGTTGTGCTCTCAGTGAAGAAGCATCCAGAAAGGAAGTAAAAGTGAAACCCTATCCCTGCTGTGCTCACACTCACACCCCATACCTCACACACCTACTCACACCCAGTCACATTCACATTTCACATTCATCTCATACACACTCACACCCTCAGCCCACACTCACCTCACCCACACCTCATACCCACTCACACCCACATCCCACATTTCACACCTCTCACACACACACTCTACACCCACTCACACAACCTGCTCACCCCCACAGCTCACTCCCATACTCACATCTGCTCACACCCATTCATGCCAGTTACATCCCTAGACTTGAGGGAATAACCTGCAAAGCTGCTCCTTCTCTCTAACTCACCCCTGACCAGGAATTATCTTCCATTTTTTTCAACCTCTGATCACCAGCTCAGTGATAGGGAAAAGCAACGAGGGCAGGTCACTGCTGTGCAAGATCTTGGCTGAGTCTCAGCGGCCAACCCAGGCAGTGTATCTCAAGGCAATCCTTGCCTTACTGATGAAGACAGAAAAATAAGTATTGTTTTATTTCTAAACATTGCCTTGATCAGGGGTCCCCAACCCCTGGGCCGTGGATCGGTACCAGTCCATGACCTGTTAGGAACCAGGCTAAACAGCAGTTGGTGAGTGGCAGGAGAGCAGAGTTCTGCATCCTGTCAGATCAGTGGTGGCCTTGCAGTCTCATGGGAATGTGAATCCTACTGTGAACTGCACATGTGATCTAGGCTGCACACTCCTTATGAGAATCTAATGCCTGATGATCACTCCCCACACCAATCTGTAGAAAAATTGTCTTCCACAAAACCAGTCCCTGATGCTAAAAAGGTTGGTAACTGCTGACCTTGATTCAGCCACTTAAATTCTAAACAATTGGCCTTCCCCATGACATTAGATGTATACCAGTGATTTAGAATAATCATTAATTGCATATATGGCACATTCCAACAGAAGTAGGATAGGGGTGACATGTGTAATTAAAATTTTTCTAGTAGCTACATTAAAATTAATTTTAAAGATGAGTAGAATTAATTTTATTATCTTATATAACCCAATATTATCACTACAACATGTAACAATACAAACTTATGAATGAAATATCTTGTATTCTTTTTTCTTTTTAGAGACAAGGACTTGCTCTGTCAGTTGCAATCACAGCTCACGGCAACCTGAAACCTCTGGGCTGTGATCCTCCTACCTCGGCCTCCTAAGTGGCTAGGACTATAGATGCGTGCCACTATTCCCAGGTAAAAAATTTTTTTTTGTAAAGACAGGGTTTTATTATGCTGCCCGGGCTGACTGCATTCTTTTTTTCCATACTGAGTGTCTGTAATCCAGAGTCTTGTCTTTGCGGCATGTCCTAGTTTGGCCCTGTCACATTACCAGTGCTCAGGAGCCTCATGTGGCCCGTGGCAGCCATGATCGATAGCACAGTCTTACATGACCTTAAAGCTAGAAGCCCCACGAAACCATCTGAACCATTATCCAAACTAATATCCTTTGCTACTTCTGCCTGGCAATGCCTACCCTCCAACCAGAGGGACACAGAGCTTCTCCCTAAGCCTGGGTGGCTGACTGTCCCTGGCAGGGAAACTGCAGATTGGCACCCCCAGAATGGGCTCCAAGCATGCTGGCCACAGCCATGTCTCATGAGCCTTCCTTCTCTCTTGGGTCACACTGTGGCTCACTGCTGTCAGGTGCTGCTTTCCATAGACAGCTACATTCTCACTCTTCTTTGTGAGTTTTTGGGTCACTGGCATGTTAGGTGTGAACACAGCTTATGTGCACTTGCAACATGCACTGGCCACCAGAGCTGAAGAGGCATGAATTGCCTCCTCACAAAATGCCTTTTAGATTGTGTTGTGGTAACTGACATCATTTGGCAAAACAAGTGGGATTTGGTGGTTTTAGTATAAATACTTGTCTATTTTGAAGCTTAAGAAGAGTTCATTTTTCTCCCGATGAAATTACTAATTACATTTTGATTTATGAAAACTACTCCATGTGGGGTTTTTTTTAGAGATAAGAACTCACTCTGTCACCCAGGCCGGGATGCAGCCGCAAGATCACAGCTCACTGTAACCTTGAGCTCCTGGGCTCAAGTAATCCCCTTGCCTCAGCCTTTCGAGTACCTGGGACTACAGGCACACACTGCTATCTATACCCAGCTGTTATATGCTTTTCTAGAAATGAAATGATCCTTGAAAGCAGTAGAGAACTATTTCAAAGCAAAAATCTGCTGCACTTGAGAACTGTTTAAAGCCCCATAACTCTGCCCCTCTGGTCCACTCTAGGCCTCTGAGGCTCGGCTTCTGAAGGCTTCTTTCTGCATCGGCACATCAGTTTCCCTTAGTTCTTAGAGTGAATGAGGCTCTTTTGTGGCCTCCGTCAATAATATGGGCTCTGGCAGGGGTTCTTAGTATAAAAATAATAAAGTACCATAGGTACTTATTGACTTGCCTAAGAATCAATAAAACATTGGATAAAAACTTTGTAGGTGCCCAAAGACAATTTAGACTCACAATTTAGACTCGGGTTCCAGTTAAGTGGCTCCTATTGTGGCTGAAAAATAACGACAGCCACCAGCCCCAAGAGCATCACTCAGTCCCTCTGAAGGCAAACCTACTTCCCTGGGGACAGCCACTGCTCCCCTGTAGATGGCTGCCACATGTGTGGACTCCAGGCTGCTGCACTCACACCCATGTTCATGACTGGGCTTGGGGGACTCCGTTTTTCACCCTTCCACCTTGCCTCAGAAGGTGAAGGTGAAGGGCTGGGTCTATTCAAATCTACCCTCGGATCACGTGGTCTTCTGGGCCCCCAGACAGGAGGCCAGGTGTTCCCACACCCCTACTTACCCGTACCAGTAGCGAGGATCACTGGAAATGCAGTGGTTCAGGTTCCGATGGGCCAGGGCCTTCTTTTTATTGAGGACAAACTCTTGTAACTTCATCTTCACTTCTGTGCTGGCCACAGCACCTGGCATGGGAGAAAGCACAGGGGAGGGTGACATGTGACTCTGCCGACAGCACCAAGGCAGGGCAATGGAGACACACAGGGAAAAAAGGGATCAGAACCGCAACTCTCCCTCAAGACCCAGTGGCCACAGTGACTGCCTCCTCAAAGAAAGAAGGCCAGGAGGAGTTGTAATAAGTCTTCTTACCATCGAGATTTTTACATAATTGCATTCTATTTAAAATGCAGATTTAATCATTGGAAAGACTTATTGTTAGCTAACACAAGACCCACTTCTGAAGGAAGTTCTAATATTCTTACATAAAAGAACATTCTGAATTAAGCGCTAGCAGCATGGTGGTTTCATTCTTGCTACTGCACAGAAGCAGATTCTAAGCTAGAAGGTTTTGTGCACACAGAAGAATCACATATGGAGTCCATGGTAAAGGGACAAAGCTGCCTCCTGGGCAGACGTGCATCCACACCTGAGCCAGAGATAGTCGGGTTTCTTCTAGGAGTATCAGGGGAGCTCTATCCTCTTCTGACAGCTTGGTGCTCAGGCACACTAAGGTGGACTAAAGTCAAAAGTGTGTGTTTTGTGGTTTTCTTGTGATGTTGGTGATTGTTTCCAAGCCCATTAAAGAAAACTGGCAAATTTGAGAAACAGACAAAAAACAACAATAACAAAAAGTCCAATATCAACACCTGAATGCGAGGCCTGTTAGCATTAAGTGATTCTCCTCAGAACTATAATTAGACTATATCATCTTTTTATATCCTCCTTCCTCTTGGGAATATTTTAAGGTTATCCCCTGGTATTGCACAGTATTCAAATAATATTTTTAATGGTCCAAAGAACACCTCATGGGGTGAGTGAAGCAGAGTTTACCAAACCATTTTTTAATGGGGGCATTTTTTGTTGTTAGAAACCATGTTCCAACGAACATTTATGAGTAGATAACATCGACCATGTTTAGAATTATGTGCTCAGGAAAGATTAGCAAAATGACTCTACCTAATGAACTTTATATCATAACCCTTGACACATCTTGCTAAATTCCTGTCCAAAGTCTCTGCAATGAGACCACCTTGTACCAGCCATCCACTTGTACTAGGGGCTGCCCTTCCTGCAGTGCTTAAGCCACCACTTGCCAAAACTCAGGAGCCCAGCAGGCATCCCTGAGAACTACTGGGCATGCAATTATTTTTTTCTCTTGTAATATTATTTTATATCCTTGGCTTATTGTTTTTTTGGGAGCCTTTCTGTGATGTGCTGTAGATCTGTGTATGTGTCACAGTTGTATCCATTAGAGTTGCACAGGTTTTCTTATAATGATAAACTTTCTGAGAACCTACTTTATGCTAGTCTTGGCATGCTTAAACTCCACATTAAAGCTACAGGCACTTTTATCCTCTAGCTGTCAATAAAGAACACAAGTGGAAGGTAAATCTGGCTGCTTCAGCTGCCAGGTCTCAGCAAAGTTCTGGGCTCTCTATTCTATGTGAATGCAAACATTTGCCCTTGTCTCTTGCTTCCTTTTAAAATATGGATATTCTGATGTTCAGATGTTTGTTTCTATGAAACTCAGTTTAGTTTTTCCTTTGCAATTTTTCCCATTTCCTTGACATTTGCAGTCAGTCTTTTCAAGAGCTTAGTAATAATCATTTTATCCTTGTTGTTCTGGTGTTCAGTTTTTATTCATTCAGTTATTTGCTAGTATTATTTTTTCATGATTTACTCTGATGTGCTAGAAATGGATTAGTATATATATGGATCTATGGATATTTTGATAAATTGCTAATAAATCATTAATATAATTAGAGAAATAACTTTTCCTTGCCACTTTTATTGCAGACCAAATGTATTATCATTCCCAAATGCAAGTTTTTGTTTTTTTGTTCATATTTCTGAGTTCTGTAGGGCAGAACCTTACTGAAATCATGTCAAGGTGGAACTTCTGGGTCTGTGGTCAAGGGTCAGCCAGTGGCAAATCCCTGTGGTGGGACCTGAACTAGACTAACCAGAAAAACACACAAAGAAAGTTAGCTAACTACCACACCATCAGTGTGAATTTGGGAGGGTCTACCATGACACATCAGGCTTTGGTCTCGAGGCTCCCTCAGGGTCTGAGAAAACAACCTCATTGCTCATGAGAGAAGCTGTCATGAAGTCCCCAAGCTCATGCAGTTGAAGACAGTCTGCATCACAAGTTGTATCTGTGGTGAGTGCTTCCCTGGGGGGGTGGGGGGTGGCAATGGGAGTGGTGGGAGGAATTCTTTCTTCCTAGACCCAGCATTAGACTGGAATGTTATTTACAAGCACTTATAGCCTAATTGTCTTTCTGTAAGTGGACTTGTCAGAAGATCATACACTTATGGAAGCAATCTGCTTCTAACATCCCAGACATGCCATCACTAGTATTCCTAAAAGACTATCTGCAACAGGCTACTAAGTTTGAAAAAATAGACCCAAGACATAAATCAATCAAAGGGTCACTTTATAAATATACGGAGTGCCTTCCCAACCAGTAATAATAGAAAAGGCTGGGTGACGGGGAGACGAGAGAGTAAAAGACAGATGAGCAATTTCAAAAGGAGAAAGGCACATTTGCCAGTAAGTATATAACATAAGCTTAACTCCACTGATAAAAGAAACAAAAAAGGGAATGGGTAGCTTTAATTTTTTTTTCACTTTTACACTAGTGAAGCTTTGTTTTGTTTTGTGGTCTAATGGTACCACCCATGATGCTGATGGTGCAGGGAAGTGGTCAAACTGCACAATGATGATGGTGATGGTGACAATGAGGACTGGTAATGATGACTTAGATGGCCAGTCAGAGAGAATGACCCTTAAGTTCCTTTCACACTGCTGTTCTTGAGTGGAGGAGGAAAGGTAGGACAAGAAGCAGTTCTCAGAGTACAGAAAGAGGCCTCTCAAGATCTTCCAGGTTGGATGTGGTGGTTCATGCCTATAGTCACAGCACTTTGGGAGGCAGAGGTGAGAGAATTGCCCGAGTTCAAGGGTTTCAGACCAGCCTGGGCAATTTGGTGAGACCTCGTCTCTACAATAAATAAAAAAGTTAGTCAGGTGCGGTGGTGTGTGCCTGTATTCTAGCTATTTAAAAGGCTGAGGTGGATCACCTGAGCCCAGCAGGTTGAGGTTGTGAGCGTGCCACTGCACTTCAGCCTGGGCAACAAAATGGGAATCTGACTCCAACAAATAAATAAATAAATAAATATTTTCCGGCCAACCAAAGCTAGGTGTTAGCTAGCCTTACTTCCTCAAAAAAAAGGAGATCCAGAAACACAATGACAGCCATGACCATCTACTTTTCCTCTGAGGTGTCCTGCAGCTGGTCTAGAGACAGAGCCAGCAGACATATGCTTACAAAGCCTCTGTGACCACACCCTCTGCCTGCTTCTATAACCAACCAGAGGCAAATGGTGATATGGTCACAAGCCAGGACCCTGCATGGCTCCCTTATGGCCACCATCACTGGGGGCACCTGGCTGGTGATGCATAAGCTGCCTCCACACAGAGAAGGTTCAGGAGCCGAATTCATGTTCTATACCTCAGCGCGGGCTTGGCCAGAAGTAAATGCCAGGAACATAAGCTGAGGATTTGTGACTTTTTAAAGCACAAAGCAATCTTCTTTGTTCTTTGGACTTCAGGAGAGAATTCAGAATGAGAGAGGCTAATTCTAATCCCTACTGTTTTCTTACTTCTGGTTATATATTCATCAACAGGTTGCTCCACTTACGTAAAAATTCTAGAATCAAAAACACATTCAATAAATGAAGCGCAAAACTCTAATTTTTTACATTTTAAAAATTTAATTCACAGTCAGTATCATTTGTCCACCGAACAGAGATTTTTTTAGAGATCTCATCCACCAGCCTATTCTGGTGGATGGAGATACAGGTGAATAAATAAGACAAAGCTCCTTAGAGGGGGAGAGGGGGAGTGAGGGAAGAAGTGAGGGAAGGGCAGTGGGAGAGAGAGAGGGAGGGGGATAAAGAAAGGAGAGAAGGGGAGAGAAAGGGAGAGGGAGAGAGGGAGAGAAGGAGGGGAGAGAGGGAGAGGGCGAGGGAAAGAGGGAGAGAGGGAGGGAAAGTGAAAGAGGGAGAGAGGGAGGGAGGGTGAATGGTGGGGGGGGGGAGAGAGAGAGAGAGAGAGAGAGAGAGAGAGAGAGAGAGAGAGAGAGAGAGCAAGCCACTGAGAGAGAGACACCTCTTCAATAAGCAAATGAGTAGAAGCCTAGCAGGGAAGAGAGAGGAAGATAAACAAATCTGGGTAGGAGTGCACAGACCAGGAAGCCAAAGGCCATGGGTGCTTCCCCCCGTGCTGGCCTGCTCCCACAGGCCAAGGAGTGCTGTGGGCCCCTGGGCACGGTGGCAACTGATGACAGATCTGTTGCACATTTTCAGTTTGGCTTTTGCCTGAGATTACTCCTTTTTCTCCTGTCCCACTTGCCTCTGAGGAAGGCACAACTTCACAAATGGCAGGAATAATTACTTTCAGAATCAGGTGTCCAATCTTAAAACGCCAGCCTTCTGTGTCATTTTTACACAAAGTGAAGGACTTTCCTTGAGTGACTGCACCTCATTCCCCACAGGGCTATGTTGTAAATAACAGTGAAAGAAAATGTGGTTGCATTGTCCTGCCCTGCTCTGGGACAGCCTGGCCTGCTCACACATCTTTCCCTTTGAATTTATGCTAAAAAACATGTATTTTAGATTCCCAAATATATTTATTCCTAAAGTAAAACCTGGCTGGCTAAAGAGTATGTTCATGACAAACATGATGAAAACTGCCACAAATTCTAAGAATTCACTGTTCTATCAAATTATCAGCATTAGTTGTATTAATAAATAAAGGTGCAAAATTACTTAAAATTAAAAGTACTGTAAATGTTTACAAGTGTAAAAAAACTTTTTATTGAATACCCCACAAGAAATTCATTTTTTAAAAAACTCCAAGAGACTCAACAACAGATACTCTGCACTATGTTTTCAAATGCTCAAGTGCTGGGGACGCTTTGTGTCATCTGCACTGGCCCCTCTCCATGAACGCTCCCGAAGTCAGCACAAACAAGCATCTCCTTCACAGGAAGATGCTGGCCCCTGGGCCCCCCTTACATAAGAGCCCCCGAGTAGAGTCCACCACAGCAGACTGCCAATCCTGCGTCCTCACCACAAGACCACACTCTGAGGGCTGCAAAGCCCACACGAGCTTGCCAAATACCCAACTGTACACAGTTTATTATTAATAATAAAACCTGACCACCCAAATCCACAGTGAAAACCACCAGGGCTGCCGCCTGTGACGAGGTTGGAGAGAAGCAGGGAACATTCCAGAACTCCAGTTAAGGGTGGACGGCGCTTCTTATGTAGTGCAGAGATTGTTTTGGACCTGTAAATGGGTCCAAAATATTTTCTGAAGTCAAGTCTTTGCATATTCTGTGAGCCTTAAGATGATATTTTTATTGGAAGACCCTGTAAAACTAGGGGGAAATGATTTAGACCATGTTGCTTTTTAGCAATCTGAAAAACAGTTATTTGTTGGTTAGTTGTAGTGCAAACCAGTTAGCTGATATTTAAAATGTAAACTTCAATTATTTGATAAACAACTATTTTCTCTACACCAAAGAATAATAAGCAAGTAGGATACACATACACACAGAGGTATAAGTGACTATAAAATGGAGAGGAAGCCAGATTCCAGTCAGAGGCCCCAGGGTGTTCAGCTTTGGTGTACACCTGCGACACTGGGTTCAGTGCATTCTTTCTACACAGCAGCATCACCAGCGTAGGATGGACATGGTCAAAACGCTTCTCACAGGGCTCCTGTAAGGACATGCACGTGCTGTTGTCTATGGGAAGTGGCTTTCTAAAGTGGAAAGCAGTCCCTGAAACGTAGGCCACACCTGGCAAGTCATGGAGCCTCTAAGATATCCAGATTCCAAACACATGGAGCTAGAAGATTCATCTAGACTCCCAGTTCTCAACCCAGGAAGGACACTAAAAACACACTGAGAGTGTTAGGTACTGATAGTCAGGTTCCACTCCAGATCAATTCAGCATGTTGGGATGACTGGAGACCGATGCGTGTCACATTTTTCCATACATATCTGTATGCAAAGACCAAGGGTGTATGTATCCAACCACATCTGGAATGTAACTTCTCTGCATGGCCTTCTGCTGCCATTTCTGGAATCTCCCCCCTGTGGGAAATCACTGAACAAGTAAGTCATCATCTTATCTAATCAGAGAGACAGGAACCAGGGACATCATTCAGATTTAGTATTCACTTTCAAATACTGGTACAAAAATTAGATCTAACATGGAGTAAAAACTCTCCTTATATGCTTTCTACCTTGAAATTCTACAAACTAAGTGAAAAAAAATTAAGTGTACTTATTATTTTAAGAATAAAATGTTGCAATAATTGATGATAAACGTATTAGTTTTATGTATAAAAATAATTACGAAGAACTTATATACGCTTAGGAAAAATACTTAACTGTTGAACCAGCAATTATTTATTAAAATGTACAAAATGATACAAATTAGATCACATCCCAATTCTAATTTAGAATTATTTTGGCATAACAACATTCATTACATTAAAAATAAGCTTGCTGGGCTCGGTGGCTCAGCCTGTAATCCCGTGCCTTTGGGAGGCTGAAGCGAGTGGATTGCCTCAGCCCGCGGTTTCGAGACCCGCCTGGGCAGCAAGACCTCATCTCTACAATAAATCAAAAAATCAGCTGGGCGTGGTAGCGCATGCCTGTAATTCCGGCTACTTGGAAGGCTGAGGCGGAAGGATTGCCGGAGCCCAGCAGGGCAAGGCTGCGGTGGCCGGGAGTGGCCACTGCACTCCAGTCTGGGTGACAGAGTGAGACTCCAACTCAAAAAAACAAACAAACAAAAAAAGCTTAAGTACTGAATTTACTTGATAGTTATTTACTACCTTTTAGAACGTAAGAATTTCAAAAACAAACAAAAAAACTAAGTCCTACTTGGAAATACTTCAAGTCTAATAAGGATTAATTAAAGGCAAAATGTTAATTTCACAATATAAAAATTACATAAAGGCAAATCTCCAAACCAAAATATATCCTTTCACTTCAGACATAATGAAGAGTATAAACAGCATAAAGGAAAAAAAAAAAGAACATGTTAGAAAAACTAAAGCACTCTAAGCACATTTTGTTCTCAATAATATAACTTTAAGAATTTTTTGCTTCAGGTAATTCAAACTAGGTAATTAAATTAAGCCTACTGGGAATGGTTAGAAGATCTGAACAAAATATCTGAACTTTCTGTCTGAAGGCACAGTGAGCAACTACAGCAGCATGGAATAATAGGGTCAAGGCCAAGAGAGGAACAGAGTTGAGCCCCACCCACGGGTGGCCTTTTCTCTAAAGACACCTGTGGACTTGAGAAGAGGTCACTAACAGGGCCACAACTGTAGTTCACCGAGGAAGAGGAAAGGACTCATAGTAAACCTCGGATGCTTTTGGGTAGGATCTCAAAGGGCTATCTATACCTTATGAGGAAAACTGGCTAGAAAAAAGAGCCCTCAGAAGGCCAGAAAACCGACTCTGATAAGTTAAAAACCAGATTGAATTATGATGATTATAGAGATTTAATGCCTCTGGTCAACTACAAAAAGCAAAACAGAATCCATCCTAAGGGACTATGTCATCATCCCAGATTCCCCATCATCTCGATAGCTTTTTATACATGAAGTCTAACACGCAACCTAAAACATGTAGGCATATGAAGAGACATACAACTTGACCAAAAAAAAAAAAAAAAAAAAAGAAAGAAAGAAAGAAAAAAAGAACAAGAAAGAGCAGACAGGAAAAACCTAGCCACAGGATAATAGTGTTATCAGTCATAGACTAAAATAATTGTACCATGTGTAGAGAACAAATAAGATCGAGAAATTCTATGGAACTACAAAAAAGGGCCAAATTAAAATTCTACAACTGAAAATTAAATATATTTAAATCTTTAAAAAGTGATTGCACATTAATTTTTGAAGTTTTTTTGCTGAGCGTATTTATTTTCTTTCAGCACTTTGAGGATACCATTCCATTATCTGAGTTTAACTGCAGATTATTTTGCAGGAGAAGCACAAATTAGTGAAGTAGATGAAGATTAGAAGACAGTACTTATACTGAAGAAGAAGAAAAAAAAGGAAAACACACACACACAAAGAACATAAGAAACAGGGGATACAGAAAACCCATCTAACACAGGTACAACTAAAGTCCCAGAGAGGTTAAATGGAGAGATTAGGGAAAAAGCAATATTTGTTGAGATAAACATTGATAATAATCAGTTCTAAGAATTCAAAAAAGTATAAAAAACCCACAGACTTAAGAATTATGAGTCCCAAGTAGAGTAAATGAAAACAAAAGAAACCACAGTTAAGCAAACCCGAGCAAAAATTCAAAAAAAATCAAAGACAACATCTTAAAAGTAGCCAAGGGAAAAGATTACCTCCAAAGAAAGAACAGAACTGATAGGTAATTTTTGGAGATTAACAATGGAAATCAGAAGATAATGAAATGTTATCTTTAAAGTTGTTGAAAGAAAATAAACACAAATCTGGAATTCTATACTCAGCAAAAATAACCTTCAAAGAGAAATGTGAAGTCACTTTTCAAACAAAAGCCATAGAATTCATCACCATTAGACTTGCATTAAAGCAAATAATGAAAGAACATCATACATTAAGTTCAAAGCAGAAATGAGTAAAAGTGGAAAAGATGAATGTGTAAGTAAATTTTGACTGTATAAAATAACAATGTCTTGTGAGTTTTAAATATAAATATAAAGTTAAATACAGGTCAGAATAGTATATAGCTTGAGGTCTAAATTTTTCCAGGACCCTTACATTGTTTCAGAAGAAACAAAAGTATTAGTTTAGATTAGTCTTTGATAAGATTAAAGCTGACGGTTGTAATCCCAAGGATAATCAGTAAAAGAACAGGAAAACAGTTAACTACCAAGTTGGTAGAAAACGGAAAGTATGTCATTAAAAAAGTAAATTTAAAAGAAGAGGAATTAAAATAATTGGGATAACTAGAATTCACATTGTGCAATGATAAATTTAAGACAAATATATCAATAATTATATTAAACATAAATGGACCAAATCAGTTGAAAGATGACAACTGTCAGACTACATATTAAAACTTGTGGGATCAGTTAAAGCTGTATTTAGAGAAAAAGTTGTATCTAACATATAAATGCGCATGTTAGAAGAGAAGGTTGAAATGAATGAGCTAGGTATCTATCTCATAAAGTTAGAAAAAGAGTCACACTAAATCCCCCCAAAATAACAGAAAAATAATTAAAATATTAAAAATTAATGAAATGGATATTCAATACACAACATTCATAAAGTCAAAAGCCAGTTTAAAAAAAGGCTTAATTGATAAGCCTCTAGAGAAGCTGACTAATAAAAGCAAAAGCAGAGCAGAACAATAGCTAAAAATGAAAAGGCACAGGTAACTACTATCAGGAATGTAAAAGAGGATATCACTATAGGTCTGACAGACATCAAAAAGACCAGAAAAGAATATGTCAATAAATACCACTATGCTAATACTTTTTAAATAATTGAGAAATACATACATCTCTTTCTCTCTCCTTCTCCCTCTTTTAAAAAAAATTCCAACTTACCTAAACTGACCCAAGGGAAAAAAGTCCTATAAACTACTTTAAAAACTGAATATGTAATAAAAAACCTTGTACAACGAAACTTTAGCATTAGATGCTTTTAATAGTAAATTTCACAAAACATTTAAGGGAAAAAAATCTATGTTAAATAAACTTTGCCAAAAAAATGCAAAAAGAGAGAACGACGTTTTAACTTATTTTGAGACCAGCATAGTTATAATGCCAAAACCTGGCAAAGGCTCTATGACAGAAAACCTGCTGGGCAATTTCCCTCATAAGCATAGTTGCAAACATACAAAATAAAATACTAGCAAATCAAAGTTTGCACTACATAAAAAAGATAATGTATTTTGATCAAGTTGATTTGGGTTATTTTGAAATTTTCAGTTATAATTTATATTCAAATAAATCTATGTAATTCAGCACATTAACCAAATAAAGAAGATCAAAAGATGTTAAGAGCACCTGATAAAAATCAGTAACCATTCATATTGAAACTCTTAGCAAATTAGGAATGGAAGGGAAACTTCTACAGTCTGATAAAGTGGATTTGTCAAAAACAAATAGACAAATGAATAAAAAATACAAACAAATTCCCTTACTAAAAATCTGGTACTTAATAGGAAGTTGGGAACCAGACAAGTATGCCTACCATCATTACTTCAATACTCTACTGAGAATCTTAGCCTCTCTATAAAACAAAGCAAGTAAGTAAAAGGCATAAAAGGCATTTCAACTGGAAAGGAAGAAACAAACTTGTCATTATTATAGATGACATGATTCCATGTTGAAAATAAAAAACAATCTATTGGTAATTAGGATATGTGAGTTTAGCAAGAGTGTTGGAAACAAAGTCAACAGTTAAAAAATG
This sequence comes from Cephalopachus bancanus, assembly GCA_027257055.1. NCBI lineage: Eukaryota > Metazoa > Chordata > Mammalia > Primates > Tarsiidae > Cephalopachus > Cephalopachus bancanus. The sequence goes on along the minus strand of JAPVLO010000135.1, from coordinate 4,448,962 downwards.
AACACTTTTCAAAGTTATGAAAACCAAGCTATTCATAGTAACACAAAAATCAGCAAATGGCTGGAAACATGTCTAATAAAATATATGCAAGGCTCTTGCACATGTAGTTATTAAGAAATTATTAAGAGAGGGTCTCTCTGTCCCCCTGGCTGGAGTGCAGTGGCACAATCGTGGCTCACTGCAGCCTCCACATCCTGAGCTCAGGTGATCCTTCTGCCTTAGCCTCCTGAGTAGGTGGAACTACAGGCATATGTCACTGTGCCTGGGTAACTTTTTTGGTTTTTGTAGAGACAAGGTCTCACTATGTTGCCCAGGCTGGTCTGAAACTCCTAGGCTCAAGTGATCCTCCCACCTCAACTTCCCAAATTGCTGGGATTACAGGCTGGAGTGCACACTCACAGCTATTGCAGCCTGGACCTGCAGGGCTCAGATGAACCTTCCACCTGAGCCTTCCAAGTAACTGGAGCTACATACAGGAAACTGTCCAGGAAGCAAGAGAAGCAGTTGTACATGATGGATGAACCAAATGCTAGGAAGTGGCTTTGCAATGGTTATTCAGAAGAAAAGTATCAGAGATCATACATGGCCTTTCTTCTGGTTTGGTCAGCTCACCTTGGACAATGTCTCTAAAGGTCCTATGTTTTTAATGCTTTAAAAGTCTTTTGTTGAGGATGCTGCCAGCTAGAGCCCACCGCCCGGGCTGGCGTGGACCCTGGCCCGCCCCCACTCAGCGCCTTCATGGAGCTCATGGCTGCTGCAATAGAGACGTGAACAAGATGGCAACGGCATAGATGAATTTGTGAGATTCTCTGAATGTGAGTTCCCAAAAAGACTCTTACTTCTCTTCCCCCATCCTCCAGCCCACCACCAGCCGCGCTGGTGTGAGACCCGGGACCTTCGATCCCATGCAGGGCCAGATATTGCGGCTCCCTGCTGATGCTATTCCACTGTGTGCGTGGGAGTCTCAGGTCCCAGACCCCTCCCAGCTCCCTCCCTGGCTATATCATCTCCAGTCTGGCACCCGGCACCAAGCCGCTGGTCACTCAGGGAGGCTCTGGGCGCCCGCCCCTCAGAGACACCAGTCCCATTCCTGGCTGAAGTACCCTGTGGGGGGCCCAGGGCCACTCTCACCACTCACTGCCTGCCCTTTGGAGTTTTGGAGCTCTGGAACTCTGGGCCAACCCTGGCTGAGGCACTCAGCGTGAGACCCCAAGCTGGGGGACCCAGACAAGTGGAGAAAAACAGATCTGCATAAACTGCCTCGCCATTCTCCAGGCAGAGCCTTCCACTGCCCTGCCCACCTATCAACAAACTTTACCTCAGTTCCTAAGGCAACAGCGCGAAACAGGAGACAAAGCCCCACCCCTACACTGCAACGAAAAACAAAGGGGAGAGGCCGGAATTGGAGATCAGAGAAGTGACTTTAGTCTGATCACTTATTTTGACTTATGATTTTATCATTGTAACTGTTGGTTTTGATCACGTTTGTTGTTTGCCTTCTGACTTATACTGTTTCTTGATTTTATTGCCCTGACTCTGTGTAGCTATCAGTACTCTTTAGGGAATCTTTCTTATGTGTCTTTCTTCACTTCTTCCCGGCCTTGTGTCTCTTTCTCACCTGATAGTTGGTATGTATATCTGTTTTCCCTCTTGTTCTCTCTTTCTAACTCCCTATTGACCCCCTTCCTCCATTATTTTCCTCTTTTATACCCCCCTTTTTAATCTAGGGACCAAGACTACATACTGCTGAATGGACAGATTGTAAGGCAGAGGGAAATAGGTTCCAGAATGCTCATACACCTGTTTGTGGACGCAAGAATCAACATATACATTCTGAACCACAGCTTCCCTCTCAATTAAACCTCAAAACTGCAAAAGTACAGATTGTAGCCTATGCTCCAACCTGAAAAGTGAACAAAGCCAGAAGACCCTCATAAGGAAGAAGAGGATATTGCAGAAGAGAAATAAAAGCAACCCCACCTTCCCTCAAAAACAGAATTAAAGAAGGGGAGGGAAAGGAGGAGAGAGAGAAAAATCTACACAAATGAAGAAAACCCAAAAGAAGAGTATGGGTCTCTCCCAGACCCCTGGGAGGGCAGACACTGAGAAACCTGACTTAGGAATGCAAACAATGAAGAGCCCCAGAATGAAGGGTCTCAAACTACAAATGTAGATATCAAGGCAATCATGGAGAGATTAAAAAGAATTGAGAAGACACAAGAAGAAACTAGGAAGGAGCTGATATCTGAGATAACAGTAATAAAGAATACTGTGAATGAAAGAAATAACAAACTGATAAGCATGGAAAGCAGAATTACCCAAGCAGAAGAAAGAATCTCAGAGCTTGAGGACCAAAATATAGAAATAACCCAAACTCTTAAAAACACAGAAAATAAGCTCAAAAAGACAGAAGAAAACCTTCAAGAGATGAGCGATTACCTCAAGAGGCCTAACCTAAGAGTACTTGGACTTCCTGAGGCAAAAAGAGAGACAGAGACCACACTGGAACAAACTTTCCATGAGATCATTCAAGAAAACTTCCCTTATCTAATCAGTGATGCAAAAATTCAAACACAAGAGATTCAGAGAACCCCTGCAAGAAAACAAATGAGAAGACCAACTCCTAGACACATAATAATTCGCCTAAACAAAGTAGGCATAAAAGAAAAAATCCTAAAGGCAGCAAGAGAAAAAGGCCAGATCACCTACCATGGAAGACCAATCAGAAGAGCAGCAGGGTTTATCTACAGAAACCCTGCAGGCTAGGAGAGCTTGGAGCCCTATCTTCAAAGTCCTAAAAGATAAACAATTTCAACCAAGAATAACCTACCCGGCCAAGCTAAGCTTCATCAGTGAGGGAGAATTAAAATCTTTCCCAGATATCCAATCCATAAGAACTTATGCTGCCACCAAACCATCTCTACATGAAACACTTAAGAAAGTATTAAACACAGAAGAAAAGGAAAAACGAACAACGTTCTTCACAGGAGTACAGGGAAAAGAATAAAATATACATGAACCAACCCCAAAACCAAAAGAAAGACAAAAACAAAAAAAACAAAAAAAACCCAAGTGGAAGAACAACAACTCTATAAGAACTCTATGATAGGGATGAACTCTCATATTTCAATAATTAGCCTGAATGTGAATGGACTAAACGCACCACTGAAAAGACACAGAATGCCAAAATGGATAAAATATCACCAGGCAACAATATACTGCCTTCAAGAGACCCATCTCACTAGAAAGGACATCAGACTCAAAGTAAGAGGATGGGAAACAAATTTTCAGGTGAATGGAACACAAAAGAAAGGAGGAGTCGTGATCCTAATTTCAGACAAAACACCATTTAAGCTATCAAAAATTAAAAAAGATACAGAGGGCCACTACATAATGATAAAAGGTTCACTCCATCAACAAGAAATATCTATCCTAAACATATATGCACCCAACATAGGTGCGCCAACTTTCATAAAGCCACTTCTAGGAAAACTAAAGAAAGATATTGACTCTAACACCATCATAACTGGGGACTTTAATACCCCACTCACAACCCTAGACAGATCATCAGGACAAAATTTCAGCACAGAGATCCGGAACCTCAATGAGACTCTGGACCAAATGAACTTAATTGATACCTACAGAACACTCCATCCAAAGAACACAGAATACACATTCTACTCATCACTGCATGGAACATATTCTAAGATCGACCACATAATTGGACATAAATCAAGCATAAGCAAATTTAAAAGGACTGAAATTCTACCATGCACCTTCTTGGACCACAGTGGAATAAAAATAAACATTGACACCAACAAGGTCCCCCCCAAAACCACAAAGACATGGACACTAAACAGCATGATGCTAAACAACTCCTGGGTCAATGATGAAATCAAAAGAGAGATCAAAAGATACCTGGAAACAAATGAAAATGAAGAAACATCTTACCAAAATCTCTGGGATGCCTTGAAAGCTGTAGTAAGAGGGGAATTTATATCCCTACAAACACACATGAAGAAAATGGAAGGAACACAAATTAACAGCCTAACAAGCCACCTAAGGAAGCTGGAAAAGCAAGACCACAAAAACCCTAATTTCAGCAGAAGAATCTAGATCACCAAAATAAAAGCCCAAATCCAGGACATAGAAGACAAAAAGATAATACAAAAAATCAATGAAACAAAAAGCTGGTTCTTCAAAAGGATAAACAAGATCAATGGTCCCCTAGCTAGACTGACCAAGAAAAAAACAAGAAAAAAACCAAATAAGCACAATCAGAAACACAAAAGATGAAGTCACATCTGACCCTGAAGAAATACAAAAGATCATTAGAGACTACTATGTACACTTGTATAGAAACAAACTTGAAAACCTTAAGGAAATGGAGGACTTTCTGACATCACACAACCTACCTAGGTTGGAACAAGAAGAAATTGAGACCCTAAATAGACCAATAACAATCAAGGAAATCGACTACGTAATAAGAAAACTACCTACAAAAAAAAGCCCTGGTCCAGATGGCTTTCCAGCAGAATTCTACAAGACATTTAAGGAGGAGCTGATACCAATCTTACTGAAGGTATTCCAGGTGATTGAAAAAGATGGAACTGTCCCCAAATCATTTTTTTTTTTTTTTTTGAGTTGGAGTCTCGCTCTGTCGCCCAGACTGGAGTGCAGTGGCCGCTCCCGGCCACCGCAGCCTCGACCTGCTGGGCTCTGGCTATCCTTCTACCTCAGTCTTCCAAGTAGCCGGAATTACAGGCATGCGCTACCATGCCCGGCTGATTTTTTTATTTATTGTAGAGATGAGGTCTCGCTGCCAGGCGGGTCTCAAACCCGCGGGCTCAGGCAATCCACTCACCTCAGCCTCCCAAAGGCGCGGGATTACAGGCTGAGCCACCAAGCCCAGCTCCCCAAATCATTTTACGAAGCCAACATCACATTGATACCCAAGCCAGGTTAAGATCCAACAAAGAAAGAGAACTACAGGCCAATATCTCTGATGAACATAGATGCTAAAATTCTCAACAAGATCCTAGCAAACCGGATTCAGCAATACATCTCAAAAATCATCCACTATGACCAAGTAGACTTCATTCCTGGATGCAAGGCTGGTTCAACATTCGTAAAACCATAAATGTAATTAAATACATCAACAGATGTCAAAACAAAAACCACATGATTATATCATTAGATGCAGAAAAAACTTGTGATAAAATCCAGCACCCTTTCTTGATAAAAACCCTTGAACATCTAGGCATATGGGGAACATAACTCAAAATAGTAAAAGCCATCTACAAGACACCCATAGCCAGCATACTCCTAAATGGACAAAAATTGGAACCATTTCCCCTGAAAACTGGAACAAGACAAGGATGCCCACTCTCACCCCTCCTGTCAACATAGTATTGGAGTCCTGGCTCGAGCAATTGGAAAAGATAAGGCAATCAGGGGTATCCAAATAGGAAAAGAGGAAGTCAAATTATCTCTCTTTGCAGATGACATGATTGTATACCTTGAAAACCCAAGAGAATCTGTCAAAAACCTCCTTACACTGACAAAGGCCTTTGGCAAAGTCTCAGGATACAAAATAAATGTACAAAAGACAATCACATTTCTCTACACCAATAATAAACAAACAGAAAACCAAATAAAAAACACAATTCCATTCACAATAGCCACAAAAAATGAAATACCTTGGAATCCTCCGAACCAGAGACGTGAAAGACCTTTACAATGAAAACTATAAAACACTGCTCAAAGAAATCAAAGATGACACAAACAAGTAGAAAAATATTCCATGTTCATGGATTGGAAGAATCAACATTGTGAAGATGTCCATCTAACCTAAGGCAATCTACAAATTCAATGCAATACCCATCAAATTACCAGCAACATTCTTCTCAGACCTAGAAAAAACAACATAGGAATTCATATGGAAACATAAACGTCCAAGAATAGCCACAACAATCCTCTGCAAAAAAAAAAACAAAACAAAGCAGGTGGTATCACATTACCAGACTTCAAACTTTACTATAAAGCTACAATCATCAAAACAGCTTGGTATTGGTATAAGAACAGGCATATAGATTGATGGAATAGAATTGAGATTTCAGAAGCAAAACCTCAATTTCTCAACCAACTCATCTTCGACAAAGCCTCCACCATCTACCACTGGGGAGAGGAGAACCTATTCAGTAAATGGTGCTGATAAAACTGGCTGACCACATGCAGGAGATTGAAACAGGACCCCTATCTATCCTCATGCACAAAGGTTAACTCCAAATGGATCAGAGACCTAAATGTAAAACCTCAACCCATAAGAACCTTAGAAAATGAAGGAAATACCCTCATGGAAATTGGAATTGGCATCCAATTGCTGAACAAAACCCGAAACCCACAGGTCATAAGACAGAAGATAGACAAGTGGGACCTTATTAAACTGACAAGCTTCTGCAAAGCCAAAGAAACCATCAAGAGAGCAGGGAGACAGCCTACAGACTGGGAAAAAGTATTTGCCAACACCAGGTCTGACAAAGGCTTAACATCCTGGATCTACAAGGAACTCAAACGTGCTGAAAACAAAAAAACAAACAACCCCATTATAAAATGGGCAAAAGATATGAACAGACACTTCACAAAGGAAGACATCCAGGCAGCCAACAGACACATGAAGAAATGTTCAACCTCACTAAACATCAGGGAGATGCAAATCCACAGTGAGCTACCACCTAACTCCAGTCACAATGGCAATTATCAACAACTCAAAAAATAACAGCTGCTGGAGAGGGTGTGGCGAAAAGGGAACACTTCTACACTGTTGGTGGGAGTGTAAACTAGTGCAACCTCTGTAGAAAGCAGTGTGGCGATTCCTAAAAGCTCTAAATATCAACCTCCCATATGACCCTGCAATCCCCCTACTGGGAATATACCCTGAAGAACGCAAATCACTCTATAAAAAAGATACCTGCACACGTATGTGTATTGCAGCATTGTTCACAATAGCAAGAACCTAGAAGCAACCATGCTGCTCATCAAAAGAGGACTGGATTAAAAAAATGTGGTACATGTACACGATGGAATATTATGCAGTTATAAAAAAGAACAAAATCATGAATTTCGCAGCAACCTGTATGGAACTAGAGTCTATAATACTGAGTGACCTCTCACAGAAACAAAGATCCGAGTATCACATGTTCTCACTCATTTAATGGACCTTGAACATCAAATGTAATACTATAAGAAAATGACTGACAGTACTGGGAAACTATGGGGGAGGAGGGAGATGGGATTAACAGTAGCAAATATCTGTCTGGGGATGGGGAAACACCTCTTATCAACAGGGTGCCTGAATGAAACGTAATTGTATACCTAACCCTTAACTGTACCCCACAACATCATAATAAAAAATATTGATTAAAAAAAGAAATTATTAAGAAAAATTAAATAAGATAGAAATGAATAAGACTAGAAATAATCAGTGTAAAAATAGCAGGCTTCCTGGTTTGATTCACAGCAATGCAATCACAAACAAAACCCCTATAGTACATGTGGAAAATAACAATCAATTCTAAAATTTCAATGGAAATACAAACCACCAAGAATAGCAAGACAAGCTTAAGTGGAAAAACAGTAGACAGATTCATATTGTTGGGCATGAGACTTATTTTCAAGCTATGGTAATGTAGACCATACTGTACTGATGCAAGGATAACAAAGGGGGCAACATTACCAACAGAGAGAGTGGAAACAGACACATACAAGAGCAGTCATTTGACTCATGCTGAGAGGCAAAGGTGCAGGGCCAACTGCACATCTCTGTGAAAAAAAACCCTGAAACTTAACTACTACTCATACCATACACATGTCAATCCCATGTAGAATCAAAATTTACCGTCAAAGGAATACAGTGCAGCTCCTGGATGATAATTAAAGAGAGTATATTCAAGATTTTGAAGAAGGGAAAGATTTCTTAAACAAGGCACAAAAACATCAAAAGGAAAAGACTGATAAATGAGACTACATTAGAAGGGAAACTTCTGTGTTCTGAAAGACACCATTAGGAGAGGGAAAGGGCAAAGTACATAGTGGAAGAGATTTACAGATGTGCAACTGGCAAATGGCTTGATTCTATAATATAAAAGGAACAATCCCTATTTAAGAAAAAGGTAGACAACTCATTGGAAAAATGGGGAAGAGAGCTGAACAAGCACTTCACCAATAGGGGTGAATAAGCATATAAAAATAAGTTATATCTCACTGGTAATACAGTAGAGGCCAATAAACATACAAAAATAAGCTGTATCTCACTGTTAATATAGTAAGAGGAAGTACTGCTACACAGCTGATATTAAAGGGACTGACAATAGCAAGTGTTGGTGAGCACGTGGAGCAACAGGAACTCTCATATGTGGCTGGTGGAACCATAAATTGGTACACTACTTGGAAAATTTTTAGGCATCATGTATGAATATTGAAGTCATGCATGCCTTAACGTTGGCAACTCCATAATTGCCCTCATGCATCAAGAAACATGTAACAAGAATGTATGTACACAGCAATGTTATTTGTAATAGCTCTGGTTAGGAAACAGCCCAAATATCTACCAACTTAAGAACGAATGACTAGCCAGGCTCAGTGGCTCAGCCTGTAATCCCGCGCCTTGGGAGGCTGAGGTGAGTGGATTGCCTGAGCCCATGGGTTCAAGAACTGCCTGGGCAACTTAGTGAGACCTCATCTCTCAATAAATCAAAAAAATTAGCCAGGCATGATAACATGCGCCTGTAGTTCCAGCTACTTGGAAGGCTGAGGCGGAAGGATTGCCAGAGCCCAGCAGGTCAAGGCTGCGGTGGCCAGGAGCAGCCACTGCACTCCAGTCTGGGTGACAGAGTGAGACTCCAACTCAAAAAAAAAAAAAAAAAAGAACGAATGACTACATATTTACAAGTGAGACACCACACAGCAATAAAAATAATGAACTCAGTTGGGCATGGTTGCTCATGCCTATAACCCCAGCACTTTGTGAGGGTGAGGTGGGAGAATCACTTGAGCCCAGGATTTCAAGATTAGCCTGGGCAATGTAGAGAGACCTCAACTCTACAAAAAATGAAAAAAATTATGTGGGTGTGGTGGTATACACCTGTAGTCCTCGCTACTCATGAGACTAAGGCAGAAAGATTGCCTGAGCACAAAAGGACAAGGCTGTGGTGAGCCATGATCATGCCACTGCACACCAGCATGGATGACAGAGTTGCTGACTTGATAAGTAAATTAGTAAGTAATTAAGTAAGTAAATAAATAAATAAGAAAAAAAGAGAAAAGAATGAATTCTTCTAAAGTCAAAATGGGAATGAATTTCACAAGCCTAATGTTGAGTAAAAGAAGCAAAACATAAAAACCTACATATTGAGGATTCCATTTACACACATTTCAAAAGCAGGTACAATTAATCTTCTGTATAAGAGTTAGGAGAGTTGCCTTTAGGAAGGAATGGGAGAAGTGTCAAGACTTCCCTTCCCACTCATGGGCACTAGAAAGGTAAATTGCTCTATTTCCTTACATGGAATCCTATTACCCGAGGAAAATGTACATCTTGACTTATGTTCAGTATTACCATGGAACAGATAAGTTCAATGGAGCACTGAAGTTCTGGTCAGAAACTTGAAGAGTAGCCTATAAATGTGAAAGTTCATTCACTCTAGTAACTGGCTCCTGAGTATGTCACTTAAAACAGTAAGCTGCCCATAGAAAGGATATGAATACACACTGAGAAAAGGGTTCTTTTAAGTCAAAGTCTTGCAGGAATGCTCAGCGAAGACAGCCCCACAGTGGACCCAGCATCCTATGGGGGACACACCAGGGCTCAGATGCACGTGTCATACTGAGCACTGGCCTCACACAGGTGAGCCCATGGGCACTCAGCCCACTGGCAGAGCAGTCAGCAGAGGTGGCACTATGACCTTTTCCCCAGTAGATAACATCCTCTAATTTTCCAAAGAGGGATAGTAAACAGAATGATCTCCTGACTAGTATCAAGTTCGAGCTTTTCTTAGAAGAAAACAGACCACGCTGGTCTTCAGATATACAAGTATAGCTACCACAGAAAGAAACAATTAGGGTCAAAGAGCAAATGTGAAAATCAAGCCTTTGCATAGCTGGTATCCCCTCCTCAGCTGTGGGTTGTCCTACAAGCTAACACCTGCTTTTAAGGCATTCATAAAATACTCCCAAAGGAAAAGTGCTTTGAAAAATGTAGGGCAGAATTCACAGATGAAATTCACTATATATCTGGTATGTGCTTTATGACTTTTAATATTTTTAAAGTTTATTAGGAGCACTGCCAAATAGTCTTTAAAATGCTTAAATCAACCCAAAAGTCGGGTTGAACTCCCCTTGTTTTCATGTTAATATTGAATCCTACAGTCCTGGCTAAAGATAAAGCCATGGACTCTGGTTCACCTCTGGAGTTAACCATAGGTGACCTGACATCTAGTCACACAGAGAGGCACTGGCTGTCCCTACCAGGGGGTGGGTCACACTCCTGGACTGGTTAGGAGAGAGTTGCAAGCACAGGTGACAAGGAAGAGCCACCATGGTAAGGCCCTGCCAGCCCTCATTCCCTTTGCCTTCTGGCCTGGGCACTGCCTCAGTACCCTCCTGCACTCACTCTCTTTGCCCTCTTCTACCCTTTCCACCTTCCCCCACTCCTTCCCTCTCCTCACTCACAACCTTCCCTCTCCTCCCCACCCTCCCAGCACTCACTCCCTTTCCTCCCCCCACCTTCCCCTACTGACTCCCTTCCCACCCCTCCCCACCTTCCTGCACTCCCTCCCTTTTCTCCCTCCACCTTCCTTACTTCCTTCCTTCTCCCCACCTTCCCCACTCAATCCCTTCCCTCCCCTCCCCACTTTCCCCCACTCACTCCCTTTCCTCCCCTCATTGCCTTCCCCCACTCACTCCCTTCCCTACCTCCCATCTTCCTCCACTCACTCCCTTTCCTCTCCACTTTCCCCCACTCACACCTTCCTCCACTCACTCCCTTTCCTCTCCACCTTTCCCCACTCACTCCCTTCCCTTCCCTACCTTCCCCCAATCACTAGCTCTCTTCTCCTCCCCACACTCATTCCCTTCCCTTTCCTCCCCACCTTCCCACACTCACTCTCTTTGCCCTTCTCCTTGTTCTTGAGCTGCTGTAGCTTCTGCTCCCGGTGCTGCTTCTCCAGTTCCTGCTCCTGGCGGTGCCTCTCCAGCTTCCGCTGGTGCTCCAAAAGCTCCTGCTGGTGCTTCATGGCCAGCATCTCCTGCTGTTGCTGCAAATGGGAAGAAGACAGACAGACTGTCAGATCTCGGATTCCAAGAAACCCAGCCCCACAGGTCTGCCCTGATCCCAAACGTCTGCCCTGGTGTCTCCCTAGGTACCACTCTCATCTGTATGGCCAGCATTTCAGCCCCTAAGGGCTGTTCCAGGTCCTAGATGTCTTCTAAGCTTTTAAGTGGTAAACGTGAAAATAAAAGCCATGGAACTGCTAAGAGAAAGCACACAAGAAGAGTTATGCAATCTTGAAAGTGAACAATGCCTTTTTGAGAATGACACTGAGAATAGAAGAATGTGGAATGGTACGGCCACTCTGGAAAACCGCTTGGCACTTTCTTATAAAGAGAAACACATGTCTGCTCTAAGACCCAGCAATCCCATTCTTAGCTATTTATCCAAGAGACACAGAAGCACGTCCACAGAAAGCCTCCATGAGAGTGTGCTTGGCAGCTTGGATCACAGCCCAGCCTGGACGCAACCCACATTTCCCTCAAAGGCAAACACATGGACAAACACATGTGCTTTTGTATAAGAGAATACTACCTAGCCATAAAAAATAATAAACTATGGATACATGAAAAAACATGCATGAATCACAAAACAAGCAAAACAAACAGGCATTGGCATAAGGATATAGGGGAAAGAGCAGAGGAAAGAGTCAATACTGAAAGAGGCTACAGGTGGCCCTCAGCATCCGTGTGTCCAAGTATGCAGGTTCAAACAATCTCAGATGGAAAGTATGCACTGTTGGCCCTGTGTCCACGGGCTTTGATCCTTTGGTGGTCAAATCAGTGAAAGTCAAGCCTGAACATATGGAGTGCTGACTGTATTTATATCAAGTTTTGGAAAAGGAAAAATTGATATACAATGATAAACCTTACAAGGTTGCCTCTTGAGGGCAAGGCAGGGACTGAGGCAGGAAACAAGGTCCCAGATGATGGGCTGCCTGCCCTGCTAAGATGTTTACAGGGGAGCTCACAACGTCAGCATACATTCAACATCAACGTAAGAGCTGGCATTCTGTTGTGTGTAAGTGATATCTAATATTTCAAAAAATGAGTTGGTGACATAAAATATTTTGTCTTTATACCAAATAAAAAGCAAAGGTAGGCCAGGCATGGTGGCTCATGTCTATAATCCCAGCACTCTGAAAGGCCAAGGCTGGAGGATTGCTTGAGTCCCAGAGTATGAAACCAGCCTAGGCAACATAGTGAGATCTCATCTCTAAAAAATACAAATAAAAATAATAAGCCAGGCATATTAGCAAGTGCCCGTAGTTCCAGCTACTTGGGAGGCTGAGGCAGAATAATTACCTGAGCCCAGGAGGTCAAGGCTGCAGTAAGCCGTGACAAAGTGAGACTCCAACTCAAAAATAAAATTTAAAACTAAGTAAATACATAAAATTCAAAAGGTGAATGAGAAAAACTCTTTGCCGTATTTATGATATACAAACTATACGTAAATGATTGTTATAAATTAATAAAAAATGATAAGCAACTCACTAAAAAGGTGGGCAAAAATGAATAAGAGATTCACAAAAATCGCTAAAAATCAATGGGGAAAACATGTTCAACCTCACTAGTAACCACAGGTGAAAAAGAACACTTTGGGCTAGCCCTGATAAGAGTGAGGGAAGGGTACAACTGACCAGACAAAAGGGGCCCCCATGAAAGTGGATCAGCTGTCCCAAGAACAGCCCAGGCCTATGGTCCTTACATGTCTTCCTTCTCCTCCAAGGTTGCTCTACTGTTATTCCATGCTCTGGGACTCTGGCTACACACATTTTCCCTCTATCCACACAAGCTCCTGGGCCAGCTAGGGAAATGCCAGACCTTAGAGAATGCGAACACCCTTGCCACCTTCCTGGGTCCTCGCACTTCTCCCTCTTGGCTTGTCTGCTGTCCCCACTGCTTACTCAATTACTAGTTGTCTCTTGTCAGGTTTTTGTGTTGGTCTTGCTCCCCTTAAGAAAGAAAGGGTGGTGGTGGCAAGAAGTGGAGTAAGCAGGGAACCTGGTAACCACAGTGGCCCATGGAACTTTCTATGGAGGAAATTTAGACACAAGCTGGCTCTGGGCTGGGTCCAGAGTGGGGTTTCCACCAACTTGCAGTTCTGGCTGGCGGAGGAGGCTCAGGACATGAAAAGGACAAGCCAGGGAGGAAATGGGGTAAGCAGGCAAGGCAGAGATTGGACATGCGTGCCCCATGAGCATTACTGTGCAGGCACGTCAGGACTGATGCCCACTGGGATGGTCATGGGCACCACACTATCTCCTCAAGTGTATTCTCCAATCCTTCTACAACAAACACATTTTACTTCAGAGAACAGGTTGTACCAAGAGAAAATAAAAGTGGCTTCAAGGTTAAAAGGCAGATTAAAAAGATTAGAAAAAACAGACAGAGGACAGAACAGGGCCTACAGGGGTAGATCCCCATGATGCCGCTGACCAAGGGTCCACACGATGTGCTGAAAAAGAAGGCTGCCCGAGCTTTCTGCCAAACTGCTGCTGCCAGGAAAATAGTCACCAACATGGAGAAACATGAGAACCAGCATGCAGGTGCATGTGTGTGTATGTGTGTGTGGTTTAGGGACGTGTTCATGTGGGAGTGTGCATGCATAGCAGTGCATGAGTGTGCATGGTCTAGGTACATGTGTTCTTCATGTGTGAGTGTGCATGCATATGAGTACATAACTGTGCATGGTCTAGGTGCATGTGAATGTGCAACAGTGTCCCCTTCTCTTGGGTACTGGCCCTCAGTGGTATCAACAAGGCAATGGGGAGTGGGCCAATGTCCAAAAACACCTCCAAAGTCTTCCCTGGTCCTCTTTCAGAAGAGGGGCCTGAGCCAACTAGCAAGCTCTGTGACCTTGATGTACCCACAGAGCCTGCTCCAGGGAGGCCACCACAGCCCTCCCTAGGGGAGAGCTTGAAGGCCCAGACCCCCAGCCTCGGCACTCAGCCCACATACTTCTCAAACCCCAACACTTCTGGAAGGGTCTGGTTGCGAGGAAGGCCTAGTCCGAGCCCTTCCCTGGCTACGGACCTGCGGGAGATGAGCAGTGGCCCCATTAGGGGCATCAATCCACATTCTGGCCTTATTTCCCACAACAGCCTTCTGTTATCTTGGTACCGAGGAATCACCCAGTTTCCATTATCAACTTGATCAAATTGCAAACTAGGAAAACAAGGGCACAGATTGCTCAGCACTTCCTTCCATTAAAGATGCAATATGCCACTTACCCATCACGGCTGTGACTTCTGTGAAATTCAAATCACATCATATCAGCAATGTTAAAGAAATATAACATTAATTGTATAATGTTATATGGTAAAAATTAAATTATCCTTCTTCCCAAGCATGGGAACACTGGTACTAGACAACAAAATGACATTCAGCAAAACTTCTAAGAAACCAGGAGTAACAATAAAGAAGCGAAATGAACATGATCGCCAACTTTTCAACATCCCATGTGTATGGAACGATGTGCTGGGGCCCTACCTCCACCAGCCCAGGCAGGCCCCTCCAACTCCCTAGGCCATAATACCTTCAACAGAAGTTCTAGAGTGAGGCCGACCCTAGCATTCAGGGCAGGGACCACCACAGCCAGCAGTCAGCTCCCCGGCCTACTGCCTTGCTGCTGTGGAAGCAGTCTGAATAGCAGAGCTCCCACAGGACTCACTTGGAGCCAAGGGTAACGCCGACTCAGGCTCTAGCCAGGAC
The DNA here is from genome assembly GCA_027257055.1 of Cephalopachus bancanus. Taxonomy (NCBI): domain Eukaryota; kingdom Metazoa; phylum Chordata; class Mammalia; order Primates; family Tarsiidae; genus Cephalopachus; species Cephalopachus bancanus. The sequence goes on along the minus strand of JAPVLO010000135.1, from coordinate 4,433,923 downwards.
TGTTCAGTCATGCCTGTGGTCACGCCCAGCAAGGATTCACCGTGGCCGAGCGAGCAGGTTGGCATCCAGACCACGGGAGCTCTGTGGCCTGCAGACTCTCCCCTGAGGGTAAAAAAAGCCCTGTTTACAAACACAACCATCTACCTACAGCCTTGACTAAGTGGGTGGGACTCATTTCCAGCCTGGAGCATGAGAGAGAGTGATGACTGGGACAACAGAATAGCTGGAGAGGTGAGGGTAGGTAAGCCCAAACTGGTACAGGAAGCAAGGAGGAAGGTCAGGGGCTGGGGCTTGACAGTGCCCAGGCAAGAGGCGGTTGCATACACTCCACACAGCTCCTGGAAGGCAGGTGGATGCAGGTAAGGCAGGGTGGCTTGGAAGGGCTGAGGGAGAGGGGCTCACTTCATGTCCAGCAATAGTGCGTTCAAAGGGAGCCAGGATAGGGCCATAGGGGCTGAGTTCTCAGCTCAGTGCCCACCATGGGGCCCACAGGCACTGAGGGTCTCACCTAAGATCTCTCTTAAGGAGGAAAACTTACGTTATAAACGACAAATGCAAATGTACTTCTGGGGGACAGAAATAAGTTCTTTCCCTGCCCTTCATTTGGACGGAGCTGGCTTCAGAGAACAGGTGAGTGGCATTGCAGCACAGGGGTTGGAGGATAGTGCTGAGACCATGTCTGGCCATGACCCCCATCCCACCCACTCCTTCCTGAAGGCATCCTGGGATTTAAATGGCTTTAGTGGCAAGATCTGTCCACTAGGCCAGTCTGTGGCCCAACCCCTGGACCACAGACTGGTCAGGAACCAGGCCAACAGCAGGAGATGAGCGATGGGTGAGGAAATGAAGCTTCACTGGTATTTATAGCTGCTCCCCACTGCTTGCATTACTACCTGAGTTCCATCTTCTGTCAATCGGTGGCATTAGATTCTCACAGGAATGCAAACCCTACTGTGAACTGTACACGCAAGGGAAGTAGGCTGCATACTCCTTATGAGCAAATAATGCCTGATGATCTGAGGTGGAGCTGAAGTGATGATGCTAGCACTGGGGAGCGGCTACAAATACAGATTAACATTAGCATAGAGACAATAATAAATCACTCATATCAAAACCCTATCTACGAGTGGCAAGTGAGTTGGTGTACTTCAATTGTACAGCTGAATCTGGTGGCAGGCCTTAAGTCAGAATTCGACACTAATTTTAATCTGCGCATGGCCCACCCATTATGTTATTTACCACTTTTGTCCCTGCCTCTTGTTTTTAATGGTGAGTTTTATAATTATTTCATTATATATTACAATGTGATAGTAATAATAATAGAGATAAAGTGCACAATAAATGTTACGTGCTTGAGTCATCCCGAAACCATCCCCTACCTCCCTGGTCCGTGGAAAAATTATCTTTTATATAACCAGTCCCTGATGCCAGAAAGTTTGGGACCACTGCCCTAGGTCATTGTTGTGAGGACTCATTGAGATGGCGTTGGGAGGACACTCAAAAGAGGCAGGCACTGCGCTTTTGCTTATGCCTCCTGATCATCATCAGATGCTGACTTCTGAAAGACATCTCCTACAGGGTTGACTTCGTGTGGACTCTAAATGTCATCCTAAGATAAAAACAAGGCCACCAGTAGACTCCAGGAAGATATAACACAAAACTGAACCTTCCTAATTGTGTGTCACTTGTTGCCAACAGTTAGTTCAGTCGGGTCTGATGGCCAGTAAGGTTTCAGCCCCCTCCAAGCAGGCAAAACTAAATCTGCTTGAATTGAAAGTTTAGCCTGAGAAGTTTGCTAGATTTTTCAAAACAGGGATGTTCCCTTACCTTTCAAGAGGAAAACCAAATTACAACAAAATATTAAATGCAGTGGAAGATTGCATTGCAACAAAACAGTAAATGCAGTGGAAGATAAAACATGTCCCTATTATTAGTTTCATTACAAGAAACACCGTTCTCACAGCCATATTATGGGAAAGTCCTGCTCTTACTAAGAACAGAGCCACAGGCCAGCAAGGTACCTCTGCCAGGAAAAACATCTGTGGACATGCACAGATTCGGGGACTTGGCCTTGGGGTGCTGCGGCTATGTTCATAGGCAAATGTGCCCCCAGGGCATCCCTGGGCTGCTGTCAGCACTTGGGGACCCCACAGCATAATTAATCTTAATAAATAAATTTCAAACCCACAGGGCTTCTGGATGCTTCTCAGTTCAGAAACAAATACAATCACATTTTGAACTGATTTCATTAATTCAAGCCCCCTCCCCTCTGGTTATCACCCACCCTAAGTAATCACCTGCACACAGCTCCTCGGCTCCCTCCTGCTGCTCAGTGTGCATTCAAGACAGAAATGCAATGCAGACAGACTTGCCTAATATATTCTTACAATATTTACTTGTCAACCAGAACCCAGAAGGAAAGTGAGATCTTTCAATTATCATTACAAAAAGACTAGAAAAAACCACTACAGCTACTGGTGATTAAAATTCACAGGAAGGCAAAACTCCCAGAAAAACAATATTGTTGTGGGGTTTTAATGAAACTAGCAATTACAATGTTTCTGATTCCCCTAAAATACCCCACAGCAACATTGTGTGATCTTATTCTCCAATGCATGTAAGTAGACTTACGTCCCATTAGATTTATACAAGATAACTTGTAAAGTCCATAATGCAAAAGGCAGGTAGAACAAACTTGAGCTTAATACTCCTCATTCACAGAGCAACATTATGTGTCAGGCTTGCTTCTTGATCTGTTGACAAAGGGACCCTCTATACGCAGAGCTCTTGGAAAACACAGGTGAACTCTGGTGTAAGGATGCCCATTTAACTTTGCTCCATGCACATCATGCTGTAGGTAGCAACACGAATATGCACTTTACTCGTTATGGGGCACCCTCAGTTGGATCCCTGAGGGCAGGCTCCTGGGCTGTCCCATGAGATCAGGAAGACTGTTATGTCACACGAGTATAGAACTCAGGCTAGCCGGGCTCAGTGGCTCAGCCTGTAATCCTGCGCCTTTGGGAGGCTGAGGTGAGTGGATTGCCTGAGCCCGCGGGTTCGAGACCCGCCTGGGCAGCGAGACCTCATCTCTACAATAAATCAAAAAAAAAAAAAAAAAAAATCAGCCGGGCGTGGTAGCGCATGCCTGTAATTCCAGCTACTTGGAAGGCTGAGGCGGAAGGATCGCCGGAGCCCAGCAGGTTGAGGTTGTGGTGGCCGGGAGCGGCCACTGCACTCCAGTCTGGGTGACAGAGTGAGACTCCAACTCAAAAAAAAAAAAAGAACTCAGGGGATAGGCTCATTTTTATGTCAAGTAAGGTTATTTGTAACTAGTACCTCACAAACATGTGAAAAGGGCAAGACTATTTCATGGGGGAATTTTTCTAAGAAAAACAAAAACAAAATCAATAATAGTAGGTCCCATTTCTCTAACCAGATTTTACTATTAAGTTTATTTTAAGCCAACATTGAGCTCTGAACCAAATGTTAGATCCCCAGAATTGAGTTTCTTTGAGTCTGACTTTGGAATTTAATATACAAATATTTAAGTGGAAATCCAGCCAGATTTTCACTTTAAAAAGTAAACTTCTAAGCCGGGCTCGGTGGCTCAGCCTGTAATCCCGTGCCTTTGGGAGGCTGAGGTGAGTGGATTGCCAGAGCCCGCGGGTTCGAGACCCGCCTGGGCAGTGAGACCTCATCTCTACAATAAATCAAAAAATCAGCCGGGCATCGTAGCGCAATTCCGGTTACTTGAAAGGCTGAGGCGGAAGGATCGCCAGAGCCCAGCAGGTCGAGGCTGCGGTGGCCAGGAGCGGTCACTGCACTCCAGTCTGGGCGACAGAGTGAGACTCCAACTCAAAAAAAAAAAAAGTAAACTTCTGACTCTCCTGTTTATCTTCTTGGATTTGCCAGTGGAATAGCCCCAGTCCGGTGAGACGCTATTCCTACTACACACCACGGGGGCCAGGAGGAAAAAGGGCAGAGAGAGACTCTGCAGATGGATGAGCTGCCACCCAGGCTAGGCAATGGAAGCACACACAAGACCGTCCCCTACATTCTTGACCCCTTACAAGGACTTTCACCACAGAGGGACTCTGCTCCAAATGAGGAACATGCAGGAGAGTGCTGCCTGCCCTGTCCCCCACAGCACCCCTGCCCTGGCGTAGAGCCCACCTGGTCCAAGGCCTCTTGCCCCAAGCACAGGGCCCTGTGCCTGCCTTCACTAAACAGGAGAATGGATGAAGGTACACAGCTACACTAGCCACTTCCTTCACTGTGCCACTCTGAGAAGGTTATACTGAAAGTTAAACACACAGCCTCCACATGCATTCTGGAAAGATACATGAAATCTTAAGCTGGTATGGTCAGTACAGAGGGGTGGACACAGGTGATGGTGGACAGCCATGTTGCAAGTCCATTTCCTTCTAGAACTGGACCTGGATGCTCTCTACATGAAAGCCAAAGCCTCATGACACACTCAGCTGTGGAGCTGTTGTGAAGATAACTCCAGGGCTCTCAAGTCTTCACCTCTCTCACTTTCCTGAGAGGGCAGCCCCAGTTACCCTCACTCGCCAGAACACAATGTTTAAGAGAGGAAAATAAACAAGGCGTCCTCCCTGGGTGTGGCCTGGCTGTTGACCTGGGGAGCAAGCACTGTTTGGCCATTGCTTTTATGGACCATTTGAGACTGAAATGTTGCTCCCTGCGGGGCCCTAGATACGAAAGCATTTCCATCTTTACTCACTGGATGACCGGCTCCAATAAAACCAGTGACCATACTGCAGCACCTTGGAACAAGCTTTTCTCCTTCCTCCAGGCATAACCAGCTGTGATCACAGTATCTGATCTGCCAATCAATGCTCCTACCCAACCTAGACACTCCAGGGTCCAAAGACAAACATAATTACTCTTCAGCATTAAGGTCTACAAAAGTAAGGTCCACAGCAGGAATGCCTGGTGCCAGGGCTCTCTGGTTCATGCAGGTATGGGCCAGAACCTCTGTAGTAGCTCTTGAGGCTGTGAATACAGCATCATGGTAGGGGTTGGAGGCAGGGGCTGCAGAACCAATGAGAAGGAGGAAAGCAGAAGTGAGTGGGGGTGGGGGGTGGGGGTAGGGATGAGAAGAGGGAAGAGGCCCAGTACAAACAAGGCAGGCCTGTACCTGACCTGTACACTTCCTGGGGTGGATGGTTCCTCCAGTTCTCATCCGCCCTCTCCCCAAGGGTCTAACTTCAACTTCTCCTTCAAAGTTTAGCTCAGCGCTGCAACCTCCTGAAGCCCAGCACCTCTCCTGGGCCTTCCCCTCCTCAGCCCCACAGTGCCTGGAGACGCTCACCATGTGACTCCTCATCATCCAGGAACATAGTGGGTCTGTATGAATCAGACAAAGGCAGCACATCTGAGGGGAGTGAGTCAGAGAGGAGGAACCGGATAAGATCAAGCTGCAAGTCTCCTCCTAGCCCAACCCACATCTAGGTTCTTTGCAGAACATCCATGGCTGTTAGGGTTGGAAATACATGGAGAGCTCCTTCTCATCTATAAACCACTGCCCCTAGAGTCTAGAAGGCACAATTAAAGGTGGACAGGGCAGGTCATAATGCTCACTGCCCTATGATGTGCCACTAACACCTGGCAGCAGATGAGGAGGTGCCCAGAATATTGGCCAGCGACCCCTCGGGCCAGCAGGGCCATGCTAGGTCATTCATCCCAAAGTGCAGGGAAACAAGCACGATTCCTTGCTGTGGCACACATAAGGAGCACGTGAGTTTTAGGGGTGATATAGGCCATGAAATCTTGAATAGGACTTGGCAGCTCACAGCTATGTGCTTTCCCAGGTACTAGGTATTAGAAGGAGCCCAAGTGGGTCCTACAAGCTGACTAACAGTTGACTTGGGTGATCAGAAGCCAGGTGTGGGGCAACATCTCTTCAGCTACTTGGGAAGGTAATAAAGAGAATCATGGCCCTGGACTCCCAGTACCATAAAATCAGGTTTTCTGTCCATTTTGGCCCTTTCCCTGAAAGGGAAATAGTAACACTGTCAACTAAATAGCTCTTAAAACTCTCTCCTACCTATGGGCACAGCACATGTCACATGGAAACACACACACACACACACACACACACACACACACGGAAAAAAGCTCAGTCTTCTAGAAAAAAATTACAAATTATAACAATGTGTAAATAATTTTTATTTTTCACCTATTAGACCAGAACTATTCTGCCAAGAGAGGGGAGGAGAGTACTCTGACCTGTACTTCCTGGGGGGGCAACTTGGCAAGATGTTTTAAAACATGTAACACGCATACAGTATCTTTCACGTGAAGGGTGCCCAGCTGCTGTCCTGGAGGGTATGTGCTATGGTGGGTGCCCAGGTGCTTGTTGAGGAGGGGCATGTCCTACAGTGCCCAGGTGCCTTCCATGAAGAAGTGTGCCCTTCAAGTGGGTGTTTAGGTGCCTGTCCTGGAGCAGCATCCCATGGTGGGTACTCAGGTGCCTTCCATGGAGAGGTGTGCCAGTCCTGCGCTTTGAGGTCTCCCATACCTCCCCCTGCTCTGTTACTCACCAGCCTGGAGGCTGCTCTAGCCATAACAACATGGCTTGTCCTCAAACCCTCTCTGGGTACATATAATGTTTATGCTTTCCCCCTTCCTACCCTTCCAGAAGGTATTAGGCAGAAAAGCAAGAGAGAAGCCTCCATAATCACCTAAGATCCAATTCTAGGCAGAAGAGAACTGTCCAAAAACAGAGGAGCGTGGTGTTTAAACTACCATGAAGAGCAAGGAAGCTGTGGCAAGTACAAGTTCTGCGCATGAAAATCTGTATAAAAGATCTTATTTACCCAAGATTAACAAGTTAAGTTATATTTTACTGTTTCCTTTTTCCTTTTTATGAAAATAGAATTTTATAAAATCCTATTCAAATTCACTGATGAGTTAATGACACTAATTAGATTTTGTGTTCAAGAAATCTGTCTGACAAACACCATTGCCAAATGTCACTAACAATATGAAGAGAGTTTATGGCTTATGAACAGAGTTTAAATCATCAAAACAAAAGCCTACTAATGTAATGATACAATCGCAGTGCTCAAATGGCTTTTATAATGTTCATTTTAATGAAAAAATAAAACGAGTCATTAAAATGTAAAGATAAATGTAATCCTGAGCTCCTTTCTGTGCTTTGAAGCCCCTAGCCCAAAGAGTAGCTTACAGTCACGGTTCTGGGACCTTTGGTCATCTCTCAGAAGGCCCAGCACTGTGGGTTGAAAGCAAGCTCTCTTGGGGACCCACCAAGCCCAGTGGCCCAGCCTGCAGGAGCTGACCTGAGGACTGGCGTTAGGAGAGTTCCTTCCAGGCAGCAAAGACAACTTCTGAAGCACCCGGCAAGGAGAGACAGAGGGGTCTAGGAGATGGGACCCAGCTCAGACTGCAGGGAGCTGGCCTTGCCCAGAGGTGGCAGCACTATCCCTGACTCAAGGGTCTTTCTCTGTGTTTCTTGCTTCCTGGTATTATTCTGATGACCCCCTCACACAGGCAGGTCATTCCTCAGTTTCTCATTTATTTTTCTTGTAAAAGCTACAAATTCAACTGACATATAATCAGACTTACAGAATTACAGCCTTCTTTACCCCTAATCCACACCAACATCCACCACTGCAGGTTCAGGGAACAGTCTTCCAATCACACGTTGCCTGAATGCTCCCCTGTCATAGCCAAGGACAGGAGTGTTCCAAGGTGTGGTGAAAATATAGGAAAAATGTTAATTCAGCAAGTAGCCACAGAAGCCCATCCTCAGCTGGGCCTGTGTGGGGTCTGCAGGGAAGCCAGAGTGAATGAATGTGTCCTCATGTCCCCAGGTAGGCCAGGACTAGTCATTAAAGGGGACATCCAAGAGATGCAGAGCAGCTCCAGGTGAAGAGACTGCTATGGAATAGGGGTCCTCAGATTCGATGTGGAGCTACCAACATGCAGGATATAAAGGAGCTACAACTCTCATTTTTAAAAAATTGCCGTTAGGAGTCATACAAATGTGAGGCTATGGCTCAGAAACTAAATTTAAAAAGTGGCCTGTTAAGTACTGTTTTCAGTCAGTTACTGAAAGGCCAGCAAGCCGGAGCCCTACGTAGGCTGCAGGGATTACCTGGGATGACTCCCACTGACCTGTGCCTTCTGCCTGGCACACACCCATTTCCTGTGGCCAGCCTAAAACATCCTTCTCCCAGGTCTAAAACAGAGGCCACATGAAGCTGCCCACAGTCAGGGCCTCAGTATGGAATAGGCCTGGGCAATCCACAGCACAGGGCAATACCCATCAGCAAAGCAAAGACTGTGTCCTCCCTCACATCCCACCAGCCAGAGGGAAAGTCAGTAGCACTGGGGCATGGTGCTTCACCGAGCATGTGTTAGAAAGGACAGGATCCTGGTGGCTGCTGGAGGGACAATTTTAATAGGTACTAGTGGTATCTTTTGTTACACACAGTCGCTAAGTTACTCAGAATTATGAAGGCAAAAACGACAAAGCCTAGGCTTCAAGCAGCTCAAAAAAGTATGCTCTCTTTGGTTTGTTAAATGCTGACATTAGAAAGCCAGTGAGTCAGGGCAAAAAGCAGCAGTCACAACAGCAACCCTCAAACCAACAAATAATAAAGCAACAATCCAAGCTCCAATGACAGGTCTGCAAGCAGCCCTCAGGGTCCAGGAGGAAGCTTCCCAGACCCCCAAGGCCAGAGGAGGCTGAGGCAAAGCCCTCCGGGCTTACCTTTGAAGCACATGATGGTTTGGTGACCATGAGAGGGGGCTCAGAGATGCCCGTGGGCCTGTCCTCTGGGGCCAGACAGGTTCTGTGATGCAGCTGAGTCAGTGAACAGGCCCTGGACAGCCTCCCCAACAATCTACTGCTAAGCCGATAGACAATCAATATTGCTTTCCCTCCACTTTTCAACACTGATTATTAAATAAAGACAATGAACGAAGTGTCTTACATATACAAGGAGCAACAAGGGGATAGATCCTGTGGTCAAGGGAATTACTGGCCAGGGACAGAAACTGAGAGGTATACAGTAAGTCCCCTACATACAAATGAGTTCCATTCCAAGAACATGTTCATAAGTTTAATTTGTTCGTAAGTTCAACGAAGTCAGCCTAAGTACCCAACTAACATAACTGGCTATACAGTACCAGCTACATCACCACTACTTTTACATTTGCTTCCAGACATCCTGGACTTGAAATAAAGATACTGTACTACTGTACTCTATACAATGCTGTACAATAAAGTACATGAAAGCACAACCACTTGTAAAGGATGCATGCACGTGACAATGTACACAAGATGTGAACTAACTTACATGATTGGACATAAGAACGCACGTTTGCATCTTTGAAGGTTTGCAACTTGACAATTTACATGTAGGAGACTTATTGTATCACTAGCTATCACGCACAGAACCAGGCACGCACACTAACATCTGGGTGTGAGCTAACGTCTCAGGAGGCCAAGGCTTTGGCTGAACAGCTTCTACCCATGGGCCATGTGAGTCTCTATGACAGAGCATCATGGAAGCATCAGGTTAACATAAGGTCACAGGCTTCTAATGCTCTACATCTGAAATGCAGCTGGTCCAAATCGAGACATGTTCTATATACGTGTCTCATCCCCAATAGTTTGCCAACTCTTAGCATGAACAAAAGAATGTAAAATATCTCATTAGTAATTTTACATCATGAATACATGTTGAAATAATATTTGGAAATATATGGCTAAATAAAATACGATAAAATAGATTTCACCTTTTGTTAAGTGGCCCCAATGATCCCTCTCTTGGTATTCACCTTCTTTTCTAGGTGCTCCCACAATATGCTGGGGTTGGTCTGTGTGACTGACAGAACAGGGCAGACGTGGTAGTGTGTCTTTTCCTAGATTAGGCTGTGGCTTTCACCTTGGCCATGTTCCCTCGAATTGATTATGCTAGGAAGCCAGCTGCTGTGTGTGAGCAACCCTGTGGATGAGGACCCGAGACCTCCTGTGCACAACCATATGAATGAGTTTGAAAGTAAATCCTCCTGCCTTGGTCCACTGAGTCCTTCATATGAGATGACAGCCCTGTCTGACATCTTGAATGCAACATAACAGGAGACCCTGAGTCAGACCACCAGTTAACCTGCCCCTGGATTCCTGACCCACAGAAACTGTGTGACAATATTATTTGTTGTCTTAAGCTGCTAAGTTTTGGAGTAATTTTGTTACATAGAAATAGATAACTTAATATGGTTTTTGTGAGCTACTTTGCTTTGTTTAATGTGGCTGTTAGAAAACTTAAAATTATCTATAATTTTAATATACACATGCATATTTATATTAGACAGTGTTGTTCTAAATGGTTCCAATATTATGGTTTCTATGTTATGCATTGAGGGCATAATATAATCACAGACATCATAATTGTCCTGCCAACTATATAACTTTGCTACATGTTTCTTTCCAATATATTTAATTTTAAAATATGGTGTCAGATTAAATATTTTTAGAGAGTAAGTACCCAAAAAAAAGTCTTTGTTAGTTTTTTCTTACTCCATTTAAAATAAAAGAAAATATTATCTTTTTCCAACTATAACAGTTCACTGGAAAGAAAAAAAGTCTCAAGAAGAAGAAAATAAAAATGATTTGTAAAAACATCACCCAGGGATGATCATAGTACTTCTTTCCACTGGTAATATCTCTATTTATGGATACATTACAGATGAAATGAGGTGATGAGCATTTTCACTATTTTAAATAGGCTTCTACATCACAACCTTAAAATGCTGCTCATGGCCAGGTGTGGTAGCTCATGCATGTAATCCCAACATTTTGGGAGGCCAAGGCAGGAGGACTGCTTGAGACCAGGAGTTCTAGACCAGCCTAGGCAACACAGTGAGACTTTATTTTTAAAAAAATAAAAATGAAATGCTGTTCACCACTCTGTACCGCTTCCTTTGCCACTTACTTAAGTGTTGCCCACTGTTGAGCACACAGGCCAAGGTCCTTTGGTACTATCATCACAGTGAGGACTGCCCTGTAAATGAGCCTAAGTGTCACACCTGGGATTAGAAACACTCCTTAGATGCAGAAGGAACCGTCACCAGGAACGTGAAGGTGCTGGAGGCTCTTGGGCCAGCTTGGCCTGTGCCCGTGCCTCAGCAACTCACCTTGATGTGCTCGTGAAGCTGAGCTTCGTGCTGCCGGGAGAGCTGCTCATGCTGCCTCTGGAACTCGGCGATGAGGATCTGCCTCTGGATCTGCTGCTTCTGCTTGAGTGCCAGCAGCTCCTGCTGCAGCTGCTGCTCTCGAAGGGCGGGCTCCGCCACAGGCAGCGAGAACTGGTGGTCCAGACGCAGGTCCATGGGCACTGCCGAAGGGGCCACTTGCAAAGGCAGCGCTGCAGTCACATCCACTGTGGGAAGAGCAAGCACAGAAGAGCCGTCATTGCCGCCCTAGCTGTCCCTGTACCCCAGAACACTCCAAGACACACTGGCAGCCTTGCAGGGAGTCTGTGGCTGAAGGACACTTGGCACTCCAGGCACCTCTTTCCTCTCTTGCCCAACAGGCTCAAAATGCAAGACTCAGAGGCCTCTGGAGACTCCATTTCCTCAAATACAAAAATCACAAAAGCCTGGAAGGTCAGACCAGAACATGCACTCCACAAGTCCTCTTCCCTCCACCCCATCATCCCCAAGGGGAAACCTGTTCTCTCAAAGGATCCTGCTACAGGCCCAAAGGCCTTGCTGACATCATTTCTAAAAGCCAATAAAGGGAAAAATAAAGAAGAAGCTCTAGCTAGCCAAGGGAAAAGAGCTAAGCACCAGTCCTTCTATTGGCAAACTGGCCTGTTCCATTCTTCTCCCTCTTCTTTTTCTTTTAATGAAGCCACTGAAGAGCTGTGTGAGAACCAAAGAACAGTATGTGCCCTGAAGTGGTCTGGACGGATGCTAGGGACTGAGAGCCGGTTTCCATGGCGAGAGGAGTGCCCCCTTGGAAAACATGTTTACCCGGCCACAGCCAGCAAGACCTGCTCCTGGTAATTGGCATGAGTGCATTTCATCAGGGCATGAACTTTCTAAACTATACTAACGTTCTACCGAAAAAAAAAAAGGCGACTTTTATTAGGGACAGAAGCTTAATCAGTATTCCTTCCACAGTAATGTCAAATTTAAGTGAGAAAAATGATGCTTTAAATTATGGATATCACAAAATAATCCAATGTGTGTGCTTCTTGCCTAAAAAGTACACAGTACATGCAGGCAGTCATTCTGAGCCGCTACTCCTAGTGCAACCCAGTGACACTTGGTGGTACTTATCAAACATGCAGCTCTGCTGACACAGTCACTGAGAATCTAGGTGAGAGCGTAGTCGCCTATGGCTCTCCTACAGGCACCTTCTGTGAAGTCACCCCACAGCCCCATCCCTTCAGAAAACTCCCTATGCCCTGTCCAGCCTCATTTCTTCATCATGCAACACACATGGGACCTGGGGAAGGAGGCAGGCCTTGTGTGCCAGGAGGATCTCAAGCTCAGAAAAGACCAAGCCAACAAATGAGGGTCACTGAGAGGGCTTAGTTTCTCACTCCTTGGGGTCAGCACCTTTTGTGCTTGACTTTGTTTGGGTGCCTCCTTGAGAGTGACCCACCCATATGCCCCAGGAACTGACCCCCAGCCCATAAGGCTTTCCAGTCCCAGACACTGGATGGCCTAAGACTAGGCCCTGGCTGTAATCCAGTTCCTAGCAAAAACTGTACTCCAAGGTCTCAAAACCCACTGATTCAGGTAAAACTGCCCATAAGTGGCAGCTGTCCCTCAGCACAAAGCATTTCTATGGTTACTGCCCAAGCAAACAGGCTTCAATTTCCAAACTGCTGGAGGCCTTGGTCCCAGGGCTCAGCCTCCTTCTGAAGAGGGAAGGGTGGGACCCATTTCTGTGGAGGAGGTCCCAGCTCTGACGGGAGCTGTGAGTTCTAATTCCCGGGCTGCTATCCAGCTGCTAGCAGTTGCAGAGTCATGTGACCTCTCTGAGCCTCAGTGTCCAGGACGTTACCCAAAACGGAGGGGTGTTTTCAGGTTCCTCAGCTGAAATCACTGCTGTCCCCATTCCCAGGCACCCACAGCCAGTCCCCAGCTCTGAATCCGACCCTGCTGTCTCACCAGAAGCTCCTCTGGGGCTTGGCTAATGGTGCCTGGGGCCACAAGAACTAGCTCAGGCCCCTTTTCTGGACAGTGCAAATAGGCAAAACAACCAAGAAGGCAATGGGAAAATTCTCAGTATTTAATTATATTCCATAATGCATTACTGGCTGCCTCTTTTTTTTAAATCAAATCCTCCTTTCTTCTGACAAGCACTGGATAAACACCAGCTGATTGTTTCTCTTCTGTTTTTTCCTCCAAATCAGGGAAGCACAATCCACAACTTTTAAAATGTATTTTTAAAAACTGGGTATTGGGCTTGACATATTAAAAGTTTGTATTTCATATTCTGTGGGAAGCTGTGTGTTCAGTGAGCAGACCCAGAGAGCAGTGGGCCACCCACCCCACCATACACACGTGGGTGAAGACTGCATCTCATTCATTTCCTTTTTTGATCATTTTTACGATAAATTATAGCAAAAATGGAAAGACTGTATAAGCAATGCCAGTTTTAGAAAACATCAATGTTGGCCGGGCTCGGTGGCTTAGCTTGTAATCCCAGTGCTTTGGGAGGCCGTGGTGAGTGGATTGCCTGAGCCCACAGGTTCGAGACCCGCCTGGGCAACTTGGCAAGACCTCATCTCTACAATAAATCAAAAATTAGCCGGGCGTGGTAGTGCGGGCCTGTAGTTCCAGCTACTTGGAAGGCTGAGGTGGAAGGATCGCCGGAGCCCAGCAGGTCGAGGCTACAGTGGCCAGGAGTGGCCACTGCACTCCAGTCTGGGTGACAGAGTGAGACTCCAACTCAAAAAAAACACCAAAAACCCAGAAAACATCAATGTTTGCCTACATTTGCTTCAGGCTTTCTTCTAAGGAATATATGAAGGCCAGGGAGGAGAGCTAAGTCAGCAGACTCAGAGAAAAGAAAGAGGCCTGACTTCGTGAAGGAGACTCAGTTCATGAGCTCCTTTCTCAAGAGGTTGAGGCTTGCATCATCACACATTTACAAGTCTGACAGTGCTGAGCATTTTCTTAAAAAAAATAACAAAAAAAACCACAGCATTGTGAGTGACTGCCAGGTCTCCCCATTCCCCTTCCTGCATTCATCACTGTGAGGAGAAAGTTGTGTGCACAGTCTGCTGCTGTGCTTAGTTACTTCACAGGCTGCCTCAGGTAAGGCTTTGCTTCCTAGGTATAAACCCAATGTTGTTTTTCCTAAGTAACACATACATACATTCACTGGTGGGCTGAGTCTGTTGCCATTTTAGTTTCAATGTTCATGTCTATATTTCCAGGTGAGAGTGGCCTATAGTTTCTCTCATAATCTTCTCATCTGGTTAAGCAACGATATTTTAGCTTAAATAAATAAGCACTGAGAATAAATAACTGTCCTGCCTTCCATCTGGTAGGCTGCATTATTCCCCATGTGTCACCTCAGCTGGCCCTATGGAGGAAGCTCCCACTTACGAGATGTGCCAACGTGACCCAAGACCTCACTTAGACACAAGGCCGCTGGGCACAAGAAGAAGGATCCGTTGCTCGCTGGAGCACATCGCCTCCTTGTTTTTAATTGTTCACAAATGAGGGGAGAGGACACCATCAGAAGTATCTACTAGTTAATCTCTTTACTCTCCATAAAATAACTTTGAAGGGATCTATTTTATTAAGAAGTATGGTGGGCCAAATGTTTCTACTCATGTATTCATTCAATGAAGAAATAAATACATGTCGCCCTTGCTCTGTGCCAAGCACTGCAGGAACAGTTCCCAGTGCAGCCTGTAGGGGGCCCCACAGAGCAGAGGGCTGATGGAAGACCCTGGGGAAGGGTCCACAGTGGGCTGCATCTCACTGAGAGGGGAGGGGCCGCCTAAGCAAGGACACAGAGGTCTGGGCGTAAGTGGAAAGTCACGCTGATGGGGTTGAGGAACTCAGGGGCCCAGCACAGAGAACAGTCCCACATCTGCAGACCCTGGAGTATCGCTGCAGGCTTGGGGGCCTCGGGTGGGTTGGAGGGCAGCAGTTCAGGTGCCACTCAGGACTGGGCTGTGCCTTCTCAGGAATGAGGTGGGAAGAGGAGCAGGCTTTGCATACCCACCATATGCCAGCGGGATTCTTTTTATTCAAACTTTTCTCAGATTCCTATGAGTCTGAAATAACAGAGTATCTTATAAGAACACACAAATTCATGTTTGGTCCAAAGCATCTAACAGAAACGACACCAATGTAATCTTGAAGTGTCCTGAAATTGCCATTGCAACACAGACACCTGGCTAAATCCTAGCCCAGGTGGTCAATGTGCTCCGGCCACCTAAGATTTTTCAGGAATATAAAAGATCACACAGTTCTTCAAAGGGATGTCACCCAGAACTCACCACTGAGCCTGAAGGAGACGTACCGACACAAATGAAAGTAGGAAAAAGAAGCACTTTGAAGGTTGGACTTTCTCACTGGACGTAACTTCATCTCGATCAACTAAGCTTCAGTGGTGGAATGGAAGAAGACAGCATTTTATTGCTTGGTGTTTCAAAATTTTACAACTGCCATTTTCATCCAATCTACTCAAGCTATTAATGCTTTAATTCCTAAGGCATTCATTTTTTAAGCTGTATTATTGGAGATATGCACAGGTTTCCCAAATGGATTTACATTTCATCTTAAAAGGACTTCGTAAACTGGACCAAAAGATGACCAGCACAATCAGATGTAACATAAACTGCACACAGGTGCTGCACAGCACACCGCTGCTGACCAATCTTCTCTTGCAGACTCAAATGATACCTCCTGCCCTCACAAGCATGTCAGATCTTCCAGCATATGGCATCAATCTAAAGGGTCACAGCTCTTTCTAGGTCTCCTCTTAAACTCCACCATGCATGAAACTGCAAGTGACCAGCCCAGCTCTTCCCCACCACACACAAAACAGCTCAGGGGGAAGTAAGTGAAGGCAGGCAGGGATCCTTCCAGTTAGTCCTGCTTCTCTACAGTTTAGCACATGCTGGAAGCTGCTGGCACTCATCCGGCCCTGGCAGTGCTGGGGAGAGATGTGAATCACTCCTGGCAGCTCCTGTTCATCTCTCCATATGGACCCAAAGAACACTGGTTCGGCTGGGGAGCTGAGATGCGAGGGGCCCTGCAGAGGAGCCCCCTCTGCCCAGAGCGAATCTGGACTCACTGGCACTGTGCAACCAAACAGAAAGGGGTTTTGGGGTGTTGAGGCTGGGGGCTGGGAGCACAGTGCTGTCTTCAGAACGCCATCACTTTTTCCATTTCTACTAAGTGCTAGAAAGGGAGGGAAGTGCTGCCTTCCCTCTATCATCATAAGGTGCCATGTAAAACTTCACTCTGCTAAAGAAAGCTAAAAGCAAAGCAGAGAAAATCAAAAGCAGCACATTACCTACATCCGATGTGCCACAGTCCGCCTCTGCCCTGCTCACCTCTGAAAACAATGCCGCATTTATAGTAAGACATTATTCAGACTTTCAAAGGGCAAGAAGATTCACCCCCGGACTCCTGAGAAATGCTGCCTTCTCATTCCTAATGACAGCACCGGGGGCAGGTGGGTGGGGGATCTGGCCCGAGCTGTCTCCAGGCCCTGCCCCACATGCCAGCTGCAGAGATGAGAACCACAATCCCCATTCATGCAATTGCATGCTGGCGGGTGCGTCAGACGTGACTTGTACTATTTCTGTATCAAAAACCATTTGAAATGCCACGAGTTCCCAACAGAAGCTGCTAGTGCTTTTGACCCAAAGCGCCCTGAAGAAAACAATAAAACCTTCTCTACTTAAAGAATGCAGAATCAAAACAAAAAAAGCTTGTATTCTCATGAATATTCTATGGTACAGCAGAAAATTGCTTTTATAGGTTGTGTCTTGAGAAACATACTAATACAATCAGACTCATGACGTTAGTAAAAGCACAAAGACTACATTCAGAGTTTCAAGGAGAAATGGCTAGTCTGTGCTGTGAATGGGTTCTCAATCACAAATAGAAAAATCTGTTAGTCTCAAGTCTCTCTCTCACAAAATAAATGATCATAAAGAAGGGCACTAATTTTCCATTACATGATTAGGTCCTCTTTTCATGACACCACTTCATGCCATCATATAGATATGGAATAAAAAGAAGTATTATTCTTTAGAAAACATGACCTAAGTTTAGGGTCTCTTCAAGTAAAGAATGACTCATTCAAATTGAGGGAAAGATAATAGATGTTTCAACTATGTAACCATGATTTCCTCTTACACTGACATTTTGCCTGTGTGTGGGAGTGGGGGTAAGAGAGAGAAAGGGAGGGAAGAGGAGGGAGAAAACACAGAGGAAATGTATAACTTCTCTGCGAAATGCGTCATCCATGCTGAAGAACATATATGTGAAGTCAAAGAATGGTAATGAAACAAACTCTGGTACAGCCACTACCTCGATGAAGACCTGAAACATCACTCTCAGTGTCTCTACAAGTCACACGTACCTCCTACCCCCATGAACAACATTCTGACTTTATTAAACTTTCTCTTGCTTTTCTAGGGTTATAACATCCGCATAGATGTAGTCCCAGAAACGTATTCTGTAGTTTTCTAACACTGAAGGCAGCAGCACCAACGCAATGGAATGAAGGAGTGACAATGGTTCCCAGGACAGGACAGTCTTGAGTCAGTCTGCTGCCAGCTTCTTGAACAGGTGACAAGAGCTACTTCTGGCATGAGGTTTCCTTCAGGAAACCAAGGGCCATCCCCATCTGTGGCATCCTGTGGTCCAAAATCAGATGTCCAGAAATGTGGTCTAGGGAGAGAGCTGCTCCATGTATCTACTCTACCATCTTGATGGCCCGCCTCCAGCTCTCAGGGGCAAGCCAAGCAGAAGATCTCTCTGGAGAAATGAGTGTCCTTGGGTGATCAAGGCAGTAGGGCAAGGGGATAGCAAAGGCCATGTGGTCAGGAGAGGTCAGGTACCAAGAAGGGTCTGGGTGTCATGTTCTCAGGTAAAGACAGGGGCAGTAGGCAGTTCGGTGAGGCCAGCCTAGACACAGGTGTCTCCAAAGCCAAACTGCTAGCTCTGGGCAGGTGGTCTGCCTGTTTCTGTGCAGCTGCTGGCCTGGACAGGTCTGCCCATCTCCAGAAGATACCATTTGTATCTCTGTCTACTTTAACTCGTCCATTTCATCTGTCTTATTTATCATCTTTCTTGGTTTATTCTCTCATTCTGCAGGAACTCAGGCTCCTACTGTGTCTTGAAAAAGGCATAAGAAGTAAATTCAGCACATCTGAAATGTATTTATATTCCCCTTACCATATCATTACCTTGAATGTGTACAGAATTCTAGCTTGAAGTCATTTCCTGCAGTATTGTGAGGGCATTGCTCTATGATCTTATTGCTCCCAATACTGTTAGTGATATATATATATATAAAGCTGTTCTGATGCTGAATACTGTGTGTATGACTTGATGTTCCTCTCTAGGTGTCTGTAAGATCTTCTCTTTGTTCCCAGTGTTCTGAAATCTCAGTCATGCAGTTTGATGAAGACCTTTCTTTACCCACTGCTGGGGCACCTGGCTGGTCCTTTCAATATGGCAGCTCATTCACTCCAGTTGGTGGACAGCTCCTTGAATAATTTCACTGAGGATTCCCTTTTTTGTGATCTCTTTATGGAACTTGTAACACTTGAGTGGCAGATCTCCGGGAACAACATGCTTTCTTTTCCATTCTTTCCTATTTTCCTTTCCTTTGTCTTATGCTTATCTTCATATGAGACTTCTTTAAATGTATATTCTAACACTTTCATCGAGGTTTTCATAATTTCTGCTCTTTTGTTTTTAATTAGCAAATCAAATAATCATTTCAGAGTGCAATGGTCCCTGGATATTCTTTTTTATGCCATCCTGTTCGTATTTCCTAGGTAAAATACCTTGTCCGATCTCTGAGGATGACAACGATAACTTATTCTGCAGAGTCTCTGTTTCTCTGCTTCTTCTCATCTCATCCTGGCTAGAGCTGTTGTGCCTGGTCAATCTTGGTCATGAGGAGGCATAAAAACCTACCTGGAAGCTGTAAGCAGAGTGGGATTCTCAATGCTGAGCTTCACTGGAGGAGGCTAGGGGTGGCACAGTCAGGAAACTCTCAGGCTCAGCAGCAACAGAACCTTCCCCTCGGCCTTTACTTCCTTAAAGAGAAGCCTTCCCATCTTGGTCCTGGTGAGTAAGGACTGAGCCTTCAGAGTGGCCATAGAAGGTCCCTGCACTCAGCATTTGGTGGTGAATACAGTGACTTGTTCCCCTTGCTACAACCCCTATGTCCTCGACAAACTCACATCCAGGCAGAGACTCTGGGGATTACAGTCTCCTGAGAAACACCTCTGCAGCTACTGCAGCATGGATTCAATCTCTCTACATGGTGCCCCAGGCAGGTTGGCTGGGGCCTCACAGTCTCTGCTTCCCCACCACCCTCTTGTTGGGCTCACTCGCCTTTATTCCTCTCCCTGATGGAAACGGCACGGCTCTCTGAGGATGCTGTGGCATTCATCCAGTGGGTTCTCTGCGTTCCCTGTGGCTGGCTCGGGAGCTGGCCAATCTGCCAAATCAGTGTGACTTACTCATCCACTTCCCAGCTGGCAAACTGTTGTTGATGTTGCCCCACTTCTGTTCTCCCTATCTCTGTGAGCTTATGACCTTTTTCTGTAATATATATTTTTATATTTTATGAGAACTTTCAAAAATATACAAAAGCAGAAAGAATTGGGTGATCAAGCCGAACTCCTGTCCTCTATATACCCCCTTATTTCCCCTCCTTCTAGATAGTTCAAAAGCAGATCCCAGCCGTTACAGCATCTCAGTCACAAATACTTCCTAAGTATCTCTAAAAGAACTCTTTTAAAAAATACAATTGAATACCATCAACATACCCAAATAAATTGACAATTCCACATTATCAAAGAGCCAGAAAGTGCTCCTATTTTTTAGATGGTCTCATACATGCTTTTTTTATTTTGTTCAAATCAAGATTCAGATAAGATTCATACACTGAATTCACTGCTATATCTCTTGAAGTCTTTTTAACCTAAAGCTTTGCCCTCTCCCTTGCTCTCCCCCCTCCCCCAACCCCCCACCCCACCCCGCAGTTTATCAGCTGAAGATACTGGGTCAGCTGTCCTGTGGAGCTTGCCACAGTCTGTAGTTTGCTGATTATACCCTGGGGTGTGGATTAGCAAGGCTCCCTGTCCCCTGTTTTTCTGTAAACTGTAAGTCTGATCTGGAGGCCTGGTCAGATGCGGCTTTGATTTCCCAGCAAGACCTAAGGCGAGTTCCTGTGATCTGGACAGGCTTTTTGTGTTGTGAGCAGCTAACAATGATCATTGCCTAGATTCTTTCATCAGAGTTATAAATAGAGCTTTTCTAGTTCCATCATCCCTCTCCATGTGCTAGCTGGACTATTTCTATAATGAAAAAGGATCCAAAATCAACTATTTTGTTACTCTCACAAATAGTTTTTATGAGAAAGGAAAGGTAAATGCTCGATTCTCTTCCTTTATTTGCCAATTTTGGAAAATAGAGAATTGGTCCCTCAGCACCCTCCAGATGTGAGCAATGAGGAGGGTTTTGTTTCTTTCAGTATCCTAATGAACCAAGTCCACTGGTGTCAATGTTCTTGAAAATGCTCAGACAGTCCTGCCCTTGACCAATGGGGCCCCTGCAGTGGGCTCCTGATTCCTCCTGAGACTCCACTAAGGATCTCCAGTCTCCTGTTCTGCTATGACAAGATGCTTTGGGCTCTTCCTGTACATTTCTTTTTTTCCCCCAGGTGGATGGGCATTATCCAGTCTTCCTGCACATTTCCTAACCCCTATGTGGGTCCTAGACTACAAAAGTTGGAAGTTGGGGTGAGCACTGTTACTGAGTTGGGACTTAGGATATATATATCTTTACTGAAGCTTTTGTGAATTTCCGGAGAGAAATTAGATGTATGTTCAATCTGCCTGCCATTTCTCCTTGGAACTTTGGAGAGCATAACTTATTAAAACTATTATTCAAAAGGACTAAACAGTCATAATCAAGTTCCATTCAAAATACTGATTTATATGTCATCTTGTCTTCCCCAAAGGTGTTTGTAACTGAATTACAATTATTCTATTTAACATCCTGTGAAGGAGCGATGAGGTGGAGAAGACAGAAGTGCTTTTTAACATAAAGATTTAAAAATATTCTATAGTAACATAAACGATCCAACCATAGCTTCGTATGCAGATTAGTATTTATATATCATTTCTTTTTGCCTCATTTAGATGTATATATGCAATACCAAAGAAACACGCTTATGTTAACAATTCACTATCATTTAAATCATGCTTGGAAAATAAAAATGAAAAATATCATGCTGCAAGAAGAGGCTGTCTGCATTTTGGTTTTGATTGAAATAAAAAACATAAAGAAATAAATACAAATATATATGATGTTATTTATAGATGCACATATAAAAGTTTTTTAAAATCTGGTATTGGCCAGAAGAGATGTGCGTCATTGGCAGATTGTAGTAAATGTAACCCTCTGAGTTGTTTTCTGGCACAGTTCTAGAAATCAACAAAGCCAGCTAGACACAGTGGCTCACGCCTATAATCCCAGCACTTTGGGAGGCTGAGGTGGAAGGACTGCTTGAGCCCAGGAGTTCGAGACCAGTTTGGGCAACATAGCAAGACCTCATCTCTACAAAAAAGTCAAAAAATTAGCTGGTATGGTTGTGAGTCCCTGTAGTCCCAGCTACTCAGGATGTTGTGGCGAGAGGATCGCCTCAGCCCAAGAGGTCCTGGATGCAGTAAGCCATGATCATGCCACCACACTCCAGCCTAGGCAACAGAGTGAGATTCCAATTAAACAAAAAATCAACAAAGTTGCAGCACCCTCTTAGGCCCTGGCTTATCCCATGCTTCTGCTTTCTAGCAAGAAGGGAGTTGAAACTCTTCAAAATCCATGAAAATATGCAAAGGAGAGTGTCTATTCCAAGCTAGAGGCAGGAGAGGATGCCTAGTGCAGGAAACAAACCTCCCAGTGCTTCCTTGTCCTCTTCATCAGGCATCACCACGGGCCTGTGCCCTGACTCTGGCCTGAGGCCTGACCTGCATGTCTGAAAGGACTCTACAGGGAATTAACAGATACCAACTTTATCCTCATTTGACAGGTGAAGACACTGAAGTACAGTTTGGCTAACTTGCCCAGAACCACACAGCTAGTGAAAAGCCAACCCAGGACAAGAACCCTGGCATCCTATGGAAGCATGGACTGTGGGAGAAGGCTGGGAGGAGGCTGGTCTTGCAGAAATCCTCAGGTCACCCTGAGGTGGCAGTTCCCATGCTGGGTAGGGTCAGTAAACCCAGGAACAATGCAGTGAGCCTATCCTGCTGCAGTGAGTTAGATCTCTGTGGGCCCCAGCAGTGCTGCAGAAATCCAGGCACCCCTGAACTCCTATTCTGGAGCCGATGCTCTCCCAAACCATGACATTCTCATTCTCGAGGAAAGTGCTCAGGGACACTCTGTGTAAACAGCAGACAGTACATCCTACCACCAGTGGGACCAATCCCTCGACCCTCTCCCTGTGGCTCAGGCTTTGGTTTTGTTCATGACCAAAGGACGGGACCTCCCCTGTAATTACTACTTGCTGAGAGCCTGCAGCCCAGGGCTCTTTATGAATCAACTCTCCTTTTCCTGGAAAGCTCCTGGGGCCTAGGAAGCAACCTAGATCTGCTCTGCAAGGTTGTTCCAGGCTGAGACAACAGCCCCAGAGGCATGACCAGGACCCGGTCTCCCCACACAACTGGCACCAGGAAAACAGGTGACAACAGAAAAAGTGCCGCCAAGTCTGACCTGCTGAGCACAGAGCTGAAAATGGAAAATCCTGGAAACATTATTTTCACTACTAAAAATAAAAAGCTACAATTAACACCAGGTGTGTGTTTTACTCCAGTCTCTTTTTTTCCCTAAGTCAGCTTTCATCTCCACCAAACTTGAAGCACCTTCCCAAACTACAAGTTTTCAAAATGTTTACTTCCTGGCAGAAAAAGTCTACATAGATCACATGCAGAATAATGTTGTGACCTACAGCATTGAAAAAAGTATATGCCACCGAGGACAGTGAGCCCACACTTGGTTAGGAGCTCTCCACAGCCTTCGCCCTCCTGCAGGCGACTTCCCCTCCTCCACTGGGATCCTCAGAGTCCTCTGCTGGACCAGTGAACATGCTTCCAGAAGGGTTGGTCGGCCATCCACATGTTCTCTCCCCATCCACGGCCCAGCACAGCAGTGTGGGGGACGCTGATGTGAAATGGGGGCTATTTACAGCAGAGAGTTCTGCAGTCTCAAATCCAAAACAATAGGACAATATTTCCAAGTAAAGCCGAATGAGTGATCTATATCCGGAAACTGCTTTTATGTTGTCTCACAAGACACACATGTAGAGAGACTTGGTCGCTCCAAATTTCCACTGTGTGGAATGAAGCCATGAGGTAACATATGGAGACAGGCAGAGTAGAGCAATGATCAGAGTATGGACTCTGGGGTCAGGTATGAGTTCAAATCCAGCCCAGTGACCCTGGAGAAGGTACCCAGCCACCATCTGTCAGGGTAAGAGCAGGATGCCTACTAGTTGCAGGACAAGTAGGTGATGGGGGCGTGTAATGCAGAGACTCAGCCTCCAGGAGTGGCAGGAACTGTATCTTCAAGTCTCATGCACTTTTGACACTTCTGGGCTCAAACAGCAAGCCTGCAGCCCACCTGCCTTACCCCTAAGCCCTGACCTAGGGTCTCTTCTATGTGCAAAACTGTCTGCATGCAAAGCAGTGACATCAAAATGGAATTAGGCACAAGAGAGGAAGAAAGGAAGGAAGGAAGATACATGCTGGCACAGGTATGGCTGGTCTTCATCATAAGAGCAGACTCACCCTGAACTTGAGGTCAGGGTGATGGGGGCGTGTAATGCAGAGACTCAGCCTCCAGGAGAGACAGGAGTTGTACCTTCAAACCTCATGTACTCCTGACACTTCTGGACTCAAACAGCAGGCCCAGAAACAGCTTTGCAACACTCAGGGTGATTAATGCAGCAAGATGGCAAGATAAAACCCAGTGGTCAGATGCCCAGGAGGAAGTTCAGGAAGAACACAGGGTTAAGCATTTATCATTTCAAGTTGGATGAGCACACTGAAGGCAACGAGCACTGACAGGCTCAGGGAAAGGGCCCGCCCACACCGCCCAACCAGAGCACATCAGCCACCACACCCAGACTCAGGCCTGCAGCCCACCTGCCTTACCCCTAAGCCCTGGCCCGGGGTCTCTTCTATGTGCAAAACTGTATGCAAAGCAGTGACATCAAAATGGAATTAGGCAGGAAGGAAGGAAGGGAAAAAGAAAGAAACTGAGGACTACTAGTGCCTTTTCCTTCTACAATCACTACCAGCACAAATTCTTTGGTCTTTAAATTGAACCCCTTTAACTGAAATAGACTTGGGTTCTACAAACACACATGGGCTGAATGTCCAAGGACTGTCTTCTCTAAAAGGTGGGTGTGGTGACTACTGAGACAAAGGCACAGATTCAAGGGGGAAAAGAAAACAAACCCACCTGGAGTCTCTGCTAGCTTGACCTCAACAAAGCAAGTGTGAGTCCCAGACAACCCCATCAGGACCACCAACATATGAGCCCCTCAGCCTCCTCCACCAACATATGGTCCCCTCAGGACCTAGTCACCTCCATGTCTCAGGGCACAAACAAAAGCCCTAGATGGAGCAACCCATTTCCTAAGCTAGGCCCCCACAGACAGTCGCCCACCCCACCCCAAAGTCCAGGAGGGTAAGACCCCTCTGCCGTCCACCTGCCTCAGCCCAGCCCTGGCCCAGCAATATCAAAATGGAATTACCAACTTCAGTGATATGAACAGGACTCAGAGACACTCTAGCTTCACAAGGCACCAAGGAAACAGGAATTGATTTATTTCCTAATGCAGAGGGGGAAAAAAATAGCAGCTTTCGTTTCCTCAGTGCAGATTCTATAGCACCTGGTTAGTTTAGGCCAGACGGATCTATCGATCTCTCTCTTCTTATGGGGGAAATAGAAAGCTCTTTGTAGTGCAGAAAAAATGAGGAAAGAGAATTAGAAAAATGAAACAGAATTTAGGAGATCTTAACCTTCCTGCATGAATTAGGAGTCTTCATTTCTAAGCATCTGGCGTGGCAGCTTCTGTGAACCTGTGAAGTCATCTCCTCCTCTGTGCTGAACTTCCTGCTCTGGCCTGTGTCATGGTGTTCCCATACTTCATGATGCACATGGACAGATGACTGCAATGCTGACCTCAATGCAGCAGCCCCTCAACTCTGACCAAGGTGGGTCCCTGAGCCTAGGCCATGGCCTGCACAGGTCAAGCAGTGGTGACTCAGTCTAGACTTTATCAGGTCACTACAATCTGCTATCAGTGCTGCTGACCTCACATGGATCCAAGAACTCTTGCTTTCAGGGAAGAGGGGACTCCATGGCCTAATGCACAATTGATGTGTGTTCAGGAAGGACTTGAGGATGGACAGGGTCCCTAGGCCTAAAGTAGGGAGCCTCCTGTTACTGCTTCTCGCCTTTCAACAACCAGGAACTGGGAAGTGTTTAACTTTTGAGTCTGCAGTCAACCCTCCAGGACTGGTGGAACCTCTAAGACTGTCTTCTGGACTTCCACTGGGTCAGACACTGCACCCTTACAGGGGCCTCTGACACTGCCTTCCTCCACTCTCAGGGCCCAACGCCTCTTGGTATGTCTGGTGACAGAGAAGTGCCCTGCTCCTCCCCTGTCTCTCCTGCTCAACATCTAAGCTGACTTCGAGGGTCTCCCCACCCTCCCATCCTATCTCCCCTAGCCATCTCTGCTCCTTCCACCCTGCCTTCCTATAGGCAGTACTCCTTCCTGCCTGGTCTTCCCAACCCCACAAAGCAGGCAGGTGGTAGAACCTGTGTGTCAGTCCAGGGAGTCAGGTTCCAAAGTCTGTGCTCTAAACTGAGTCTCTACTTATTGCCAGAACTCCAGAGAGGCAATATCTGAAGAAGACGGCTGAGAATTTTCCAGGACTGATGTAAGACACGCATCTGCAGACACAGAAAGCGCAACCAAGTACGCGCGTGTGCACACACACACACACACACACACACACACACACACACACACAAACACACACAAAATGAAATTAAGAC
The DNA here is from genome assembly GCA_027257055.1 of Cephalopachus bancanus. Classification (NCBI taxonomy): domain Eukaryota; kingdom Metazoa; phylum Chordata; class Mammalia; order Primates; family Tarsiidae; genus Cephalopachus; species Cephalopachus bancanus. The sequence continues at coordinate 4,407,556 of JAPVLO010000135.1, read as the reverse complement.
AACTTCAAAGTGAAACTGCAGATCACCAAAGGCAAAATTCAGAAGACCCTGAAATATAAGTGAAATCATCCAACACACGTGACCACAGAAGCCAGAACAGTGGAATATCTCTGAGCACTAAGAGAAGACAATCATCAAGCAGAACTGCATGCCCCGGGAAGCTATCTTTCAAGAATAAGTACAGAATATGCAGATATATGCCAGACTAAAAACTAACAAAGTTTAAAAACTCACCAAGAAGCTTTCAGGGAAGGAACAAGACTACAGAGAGCTGGTGACTGTGGATAGAAATCTAAATAGACGTCGCCTGAACAACAGGAAGAAGAACCTCGCCTAACTTCTGGAGACAACCCAAAGGACAACTAAAATACTGGATAACAACAAGAAGCAAGTGGGGAAGCAATGATCAGTGTTCAAGCATCTGTAACATACTGTGGCTATGGAGGCTGAGCATAAAATAGAACTTTGGTCATTTTAATTTCATACAGTAACATTTCACAGTTAACAACCAGAAGTAGAGTATATAACTTCCAAAACAGTTGTTGGGGTGGGGGCAAGATCCATCAAAAATAATTGTAAGGCTGTTAGAAACACACAGATACACACAAACACAGGTACAGTTGGTCACCTCCCGATAAAAGCACACCACTGCATCTTGTATCCAGTCTTGCCAAGAATAATCAAGCTTGACTCTGACCAAATCTCTAGATCTAACAACTAATTTACAGGAAACACAGACAACAAAGGAACATCTTAAATGACACAATGAGGATAAAATTAAGGAAAATTTAGAACATAGGAAAGAAAACTCTGTAGGACAAACAACCTTGTATCTTAAACAGATAAACTGCAAGGGTTTAAAAGAAAAGGTAGGGAGGAGATACCTATGAATTAACTGGGGACTTCATGATAGGCACCTGTCACCCACGTATAAACACTGTTTGGACCCCAGTCAAATTACAAACTAAGAAGTGTTATTTAAACAGCATCAGAGACATATAAACACTGAATGAAGATGTGGCCACATTAAAAAACTGTTCATAGCCGGGTTCGGTGGCTCAGCCTGTAATCCCGTGCCTTTGGGAGGCCGAGGTGAGTGGGTTGCCTGAGCCCGCAGGATTGAGACCCGTCTAGGCAGCGAGACCTCATCTCTACGATAAATAAAAAAATCAGCCGGGCATGGTAGCGCATGCCTGTAATTCTGGGTACTCGGAAGGCTGAGGAGGAAGGATCGCCGGAGCCCAGCAGGTTGAGACTGCGGTGGCTGGGAGCAGCCACTGCACTCCAGTCTGGGCGACAGAGTGAAACTCCAACTCAAAAAAAATAAAACAACAACAACAAAAAAACTGTTCATCTCATCTGAATACGAAAATGGTACTGTTTTGTTTAAAACAAAAAGTCCCTATCTTGTGAGAGGCACTAAAACAGCTCTAGATGAAATAACAACTGGGATTTGATTCTAAAGGGTTAGGAGGGCGAAGGGAGGAGGGAATAGGGGCTGGGAGGGGATGGGTGGTTAGAGATGCCTAAATGCAAGCCCCAGAGGCACTGGCCTCCCTGAAGTAACCTCACTCACTCTTGGGAGCCTCAGGGCTCACTCTACAGCTCTCTCCACCACTGAGTGTGTCTAAGATTTTCTATGATACAAAGTTCAATTTTTTAAGAAAATTACACTTCTAAATATCTATGAGCCAAAGAAGAAATTACAACCAGTTCAGAGAGAGAGAGAGAGAGAGAGAGAGAGAGAGAGAGAGAGAGAGAGAGAATGGAAAGATAATGAAAAAACTATGTGGAAAAACTTGCACTTACTATTCTTAGAGGAAAATGGACAGCCTTAAATGCTTAAATTTGACATTAAGGATACAAATAAATAAGCAAGATATAACTTTAGGAAATACAAAGAGAAAAATAACAGAATAAATCCAAAGAAAACATATGAAAAATATATAAATGAAATGAAAAATAATCATTACATACACTCACAAATAGCAACATAATAAAAAATTGACCCTGAAAAAAATTAGTGAAACAAACTTCTGAAAAGAGTGATTTAGCAAATAAGAGAAAAGGCACAAATTAAAAACACCAGCACATCAGCAGTTTAAAAAGTCACCTGACTTCAAATATGGCAGATATTTAAAAAATTTAAAAAATACAGTAAGTTTTAAAACCTACATTAAAATAGACAAACTTCTAGAAAAATATAACTTCCCAAAGTTGACAAAAAATAAACAGAAAACTGAGTAACTTTATAGTTATAGACTAAATTGAATCAATACTTTAAGATCTTTCCACAAAGTTCATTTTAAAGGCAGTGATAGCAAACTTTCTACTAACTGATCATTCCGTTTTAAAAAATACTCTTTAGAGAATACAAAAAGAAGTGCAATCCTAAGTTTATCCTATGAGGTAAGAATTTTTTTTTGAAAAAATCTTGATACTAGACAAAGAATAAAGATGACAGAAAAATTATAGTCTCAGTTATGGATATGGCCACAAAAATCCCAAATAAATTATGAGCAAGCTTAATCTAGCAGTTTTTACAAAGACAGCAGACCAAAACAAGTGGTGCTTTAGAATAAGAAAAGCAACCTCTGTGTATAGCATCTGTATATGTAATTCACATTATGATCATCATAGTGAAGATAAGCACATGATAAAATCCCACAACTATTTATTAAAAGCTCTTAGCAAATGAGGAATAAAAGAGAACTTCTTTAACTTGAAAAAGAGTATCTATAAAAACGACACAGCAAATATTGCTTTTAATGGTGAACCCTGAACAAGACAAGCTTCCAGCCAACACTGGCTCAGAGGGGAGAGATGACATAATGATACAAACAAAAAGGGAAGAAAACTGTCATGATGTAGATTCTATGACTGCCAATACAAAACTCCACCTAAACGTCCTCTAAAAAAAAAAATAGAATTACAGAGCAATTAATTGAACTAATGAGGAAATTTAACAAGGTGCTAGATAAGATCAATATTAAAAATCTACTTTCATCTAAATATACTGTAACAAGTAGAAAACCTCTTATTTGTTTTGCTTTTGTTTTTAAGTTAGGTCTCATTCTGTCACTCAGGCTGGAATGCAGTGGCTCACCACAGCCTTGACCTCCTGGGGATCCTCCCAGGGATCCTCCCACCTCAGCCTCCCAAGTAACTGGGATTACAGGCACATACCACCATACCCAGCTAATTTTTTGAGGTTTTTTGTTTTTTTGTTGTTGTTGTTCAGGCTGGTCTTGAACTTCTGGGTTCAAGTAATCCTCCTGCCTTGGCCTTTCAAAGTACTGGGATTATGGGTGTGAGCCACTATGCTCAGCTGAAAACCTAATGTTAAAAACCACAAGGTATCTAGAATCAAATCTTAAAAAAAAAAAAATGGGAAAGACCTTTATGGATAAAAGTTACAAAATATTGCTGAAAACACAAAATATTGCTGAAACATTTTTAAATGACCAAAATAAATAAGTTATGAAGAGATAGCTCATGTTCAAGGAAAAGAAGACTTACTATTATAAAGGATATGATTGTCTCTCCAAAGAAATCTACAGATCCAATGCAAGGTATTTCATGATCCTTTTTTTTTTTTGAGTTGGCGTCTCACTCTGTCACCCAGACTGGAGTGCCGTGGCCGCTCTCGACCTGCTGGGCTCCGGCAATCCTTCTGCCTCAGCCTTCCAAGTAGCTGGAACTACAGGCGCACACTACCACGCCCGGCTAATTATTTCATAATCTTAAAAGTTGGCTATAAAATATATGGGAGAATAAACCCACAAGTAGCCAAGATACTCCTGAAGAAGGCGGAGGCTGGTCCTTTGCAGATTACTATGGAAAAGCAGAGTATTTAGTAAATGCTGCTGGGACAAATATTTATTATACAGAAAAAAAAAATGGTATTCATCCCTATTCACACCACAGGCCAAAATTAATTCCATGTGGGCTAAGACTCAAATGTGAAATGTAAAATTTTGAAACTTTTAGTGAACACTATTGGAAAATATTTTGAAAAACTTAAGATGCAAATAGTGCTTCTTACCACAAAAGACAAAATGGGTACATTTGACTACACTTAAATTAAAATTTTCTGCTCATTAGACAGCTTAAAAAGTGAAAAAATAAATCCAGGAGAAGAAACTTTAACACATAAATGGACAAAGAACCTGTATTCATAACATATAAGTAACTCCTATAAGAAAAAGACAATAGCAGAAAACATGAAAAGGCTTTTCACAGAAGGAGGACCCTAATGGTGGAGGGAAAAGGATCCAATACTTGGCCACATTACTAATCAAGGAAGGGCGAGTCACACCACCAAAAGACCCCAATTTACACCCACCCAATTCTGACATGACCAAGGGCTGGAGAGACAGGGAGCCAAGGGCACTGCAGCAACAGTTGTATAAATGAGAAAGAGCCTTCTGGAAAACAGTTGGCTTTTTCATATAGAGCTAAATCTTGGTCTGCGACCCAATAGCACTTCCTCTCCTAGGTACAGCCACACTTGAAAAACTCCTGAACAACTACACAAGGAGAATGGTATGAGAATATTCATTATCATAAGCTGCATTAACCAGAAATAGCCCAAATACAATCAGCAGAGCAACAGATAAACTATAGAATATTAAGAGTGTAGAACTGAATTGAGCAGTGAAATTGAGTGAATTACAGCAACATGGAATGACATGAATAAATCTTAGAAAAAATATTGAGTTTAAAAAAAAGAGCAAGCTACAGAAGACTGTCAGTATGATTTCAATTTTTAAAATCTCAGAAAAGTACATCTAAACCATATGCTGACTGAGGAAACATACATACATGGCAAAACTAGTTTTTAAAAGAAAGCACCTCAATGATAACCCCTATTCTCAATTTTGTTTTTTGCTAGTGGTGAATGGCTTCACTATAAATTTAGTAGCTGGCTTATGAGCAAAGGGGCAGGGGACTTGTTTAGAGATAACCCCTCCTGACTTGCTTCTAGTAATGGATTACTCTCAACAGGTACAATAAGAACAACACTTATACAATGACCAACATGAGTTTTGCACTCATGACACAGCTGGGGCTAGGGTCCTGGAACCTCCCTGTGAAAACCAACCCGTGCGTGTGACTTCTTTGAGGGAGGAACAAGAAAAGGCAATTCCTTTACCAGACTGATCACAAAGAATATTGTCAGCATTAACCCTATCACAGAAGCCTTGAAACACACTCCACAAATACTCAGGGCTCTTTATATATGTTATCTAAAAAAAGCAGTGTAGATAGACATTGGCTTGTTCTGTCCTGTTATACATTTCTTGAAAGACTAGATGAAGTAATCTTAAATGCTACCATAACTGTAAATTAGAAGCATTAATGTATGATGAAATCACCTAGCTTTAAGCACTTTCTCACAAAAAAATAATTCATTTAAATCCCATTTTAAATTGACCTATTCAAAATTAATTTAAATGAAAATTTCTGGCAGAAGGAAATAAATATATTGTTTCTCTCATCTTATTTTTAATATCCTAAACCATTGTTGCCCTCACAATACAAAATCAAATAGCACTATAAAACACACCTTCCAGAATGCTGGAAATAATAAAGGAATGTTCTTCCCGAGGGTCCTGCCCCAAGACTCTCCTGAAAGCCCTGTTACTAACAGTGATGATCCCCAGGACAGTTCAGGCTTCCACATCATCTTGATGGAATTCAGTTAAATAAGGATGAAGAAGTCAACAGCACTGAGTTTTATGTTGAGATAAAAGAAACATCAATGAAATCTGCATTTGAAAATGCCATTCCAGTAGGCCTCTGTGGCTCAGGTCTATAATCCCAGGGCTTTGGAAGACCAAGTGGGGAGGATCAATAGTCTGAGGCTAGGAGTTCTAGGCCATCCTGGGCAACATAACTAGATCCCTGTCTCTACAAAAAATAATTTTAAAAAATTGGTCAGGCACTGTGGCTTACACCTGTAATCTCAGTGCTTTGGAAAGCCAAGACAGAAGGATCACTGGAGGCCAAGAATTTGAGATTAGCCTGGGCAACATAGCAAATCCTAATCTCTACAAAAAAAAAAAAAAAAAAATTAGCCAGGCATGGCAGGCATGGTGGTGCACCTGTAGTCCCAGCCACTTGGGAGGCTGAGGCAGGAGGATTGCTTGGGCCCAAGAGTTCCACTCTGTAGTGAGTGAGCTACGACTATGCCACTGTACTCCAACCTGGGCAAAAGAGCAAGACTGAGATTCTGTCTCTAACACAACAAAAAACGAAAATGCCATCTCATTCATTTCTCACCTCATTTTGCTTAACTTCCATGATAAGGTCACCAGACAACTACAGAGACTCTGATTCTTGGGGCTCTGTCTAAAGCAAGGGCTGTGGTTTCTAACCCCAATTATTCAGTAGCTGAAGCTGCAAAAACAGCTCTAAACCCCAGGCAGTGACTTCCCCACTATGCTTTTATTGAGCTGTCAGGCATTCTTAAGCCATATAACACATTCCCCAGAATCCAGCATCTTAAAATATCCTCAAGGACTTTTATAGCTGCTCATTCCTTTTCTTTAAAAAATAAGCCATCAAAGAAAAAGCCAAAAACAAACAAACGGTAGTGGCAACATCCATCACTGACAGGCATCTTTGAGAGCAGTTAAACACTCTGTAGGCACTGAATGTACACGCAGACGTCAGTGTGAAGATAAAAAACAGTCCATTCTCCACAGTCTAACATTTTGCAAAACTCATTTCATTGAGCATAGGGTCATTTTAAATAAAATCTCCTTTAAATATGAAAAGTGCTCTTGAAGACTTCTTAAAGTCCCTTAAGGTAATAAATGAAAGTGTAGGGAAGATAGCTTTTTGTTTGTTTCATGAAGATTTAATTTTGAAGCCTAGTAAAAAGTGTTTTTACAAAGAAACAGATAAAAGTGATAGTGAACTGAGATGCTTTAAGTTTCTGGAGTATATCGAAGTCAAAATAATCTCTAGCTTTAATTGTGAAATTAAGTTTAAAAGGTTTTTATATCAGACAGCCTGCTGGCTAAGGTCAGGGGGAGGGGATTCATTCTTGACATTTAAAGAATTGCTTTTTGCAAAGGACAGAGGCTGAGGAAATTGATCCTATGCCCTTCTAAAAACCCACTCTAAGAACAGTATAGGAAGGAAGGAAGGAAGGGAAGAAGAGAGGAAGAAAGGGAGACAGGAAGAAAGGGAGACAGGAAGAAAGGGGGAGGCATAAATCTTTCTAAGAACACAGATCCCACAAGGAGACAATCACCACAGAATTCTGGAAGGTGGTTAGGGGTCAGCTGAACAGAGAGCTGAGACCATGCTGGTCTGGTCTGGTCTAGAGGCCAGGACGGCCCAGAGGCCTCTGAGGTTGGGAAGTCTCAGCTACAATCAGCATGTGACTCCCATATCCCTTATGCACCCCCATGTGGTACCACTCCTTCCTTCCCCCACACCCCCAGATTTCCCAGGCTTAGTGCTATCAAGCTGAGGACAGGCCACACCAGTTAGGTGATGAAACAGGGGCAGTGAACGGGGGCAATGAAAGCTGACACACCAAGAAGTTAGGACTGTGGGAGCCAGGCCTGTATCCCTAGGAAGGAGTTGACAGGGTCCGCTCTGGGCAGACAGATCAGGCCAAGAGAATAGGACAACAGACAATGGCACCTGGGATCTCCAGGAAGTGACCCTGCCCACCAGGTAGGATGACCCATCAATATGCCCCATCCAGCTTGCTCTTAGATACCAATCACCCAGGATCAGCAAACATTTAGGAAATACTAGTTTGAAAAAACAAAAAGCAGCTGGGCTCAGTGGCTCAGCCTATAATCCCACGCCTTTGGGAGACTGAGGTGAGTGAATTGCCTGAGCCTGCGGATTTGAGACCCGCCTGGGCAGGCGAGACCTCATCTATACAATTAAAAAAAAAAAAATTAGCCGGGTGTGGTAGCGCGCATCTGTAATTCCAGCTACTTGGAAGGCTGAGGCAGAAGGATCGCCGGAGCCCAGCAGGTCGAGGCTGTGGTGACCGGGAGCGGCCACTGCACTCCAGTCTGGGCGACAGAGTGAGACTCCAACTCAAACAAAACAAAACAAAACAAAACCAACAACAACAACAACAACAAAAAAAAACCAAAAAGCAAAACCAGCCTTTGTAACTATCTGGGTTCTAGCGCACTGACTGTTCACTTGCTTACTGTCTGCTCCTCTAATCATTTGTTCATGAAAACACCAGGGTGGAGGAGGAGGCATGGGGTCTGGGTTGCTCTTTATGGTATCCCTAGAATCCAGGACAGTTCCAGAAATATGAGGTGGCCACAGTGCTAAAGGGAACGGACCAGAGTGAGGTGGAGGAGGGACTTGGCATGGCTCACCAGCCCCACAATTGGGAAAGCCGGGGGCCAGGGAAGGGAAGACCAGGGCCACGGTGACACAGGTAGATGCTACTTCCTGGCAGAAATGCTGCTGACTCATCCTTAGTAGGAGCTGAAAAAAACCATACTCTACAAAAAACAATAGGTCAATGGCGACCATCAGATGCAAATCTGAGCACCTAATTCGACGTGTGGCACTGGCGCCCCTCATTCTCTGTACTCTGAAGGCTGCTACAGAAATTCAACCACTCACTCAAGGATTGGACCCTACAAGCCCACCTCAAATGAGTCTGCTACTGCATCTGGTATTCATTTGGGTTCTGAAGACCCATCTCTTTTCTATTCCAAAGAGCCTTTATCCACAGTCACAACAGTTCTGATAGTGTGACTATCCCATCTCCAGCAACAAAACTCCTGACCTGCTTACACCAGAAAACCCATCATCAGGACTTCCAGGAGAAAAACTAAGGGGAGTGGCATGGGACAGTCAAGTGGAGGAGAGCATCAAAGACCATCGCCAACCTCACAGAATCTGGAGAGGGTGAGGGCTCAGGATGGGTGTGGCTCCAGGTATGGCAATGAAGCACTATCCCCTGGACTCCGTTTCTCTCCTCTGGATCAACAACACTCAGGGCAGCAACACTGGGAGACATCCGCCTAGGAAATGCCAGAACTCCTTTCAGATCTCTCAGGTAAAGCCACCCCTAACTCCATCAACCAAAACACAAGCAATAACAACACTCTCCCCCCCAAAAAAACCCCCAAACTACTTTCTTTTATTTTTTTCTCTAGGAAGATATATGAGAGCATTTCATTTTAATTCTTGAATGGGATTTTCTATATAAGTACTACATATATATGTACATATGTGAGTATGGGTGAATATATATATGTGTGTGTATATATATAAACATGTGTGGAAAATGTTCACAGTGATGACTGGAGAAAAACTGCGCATAACATGGTCAGTGGCTGCAATAAGAAAGTCTCTGTGAATCTTGGTTCATCAAAAATCACCCTGAATAAATAAAAGGAAGGCAATTTGGCATTTTGCATTAAAGTCCCTAAACAAGTATTCATTTCTTTGACTCAACTCCTAAAAGTTATGGTATATTCATATTGTGCATCTACATTTTTTTTTTCTTTTTGAGTTGGAGTCTCACTCTGTCACCCAGACTGGAGTGCAGTGGCCGTTCCCGGCCACCGCAGCCTTGACCTACTGGGCTCCGGTGATCCTTCCGCCTCAGCCTTCCAAGTAGCTGGAACTACAGGCGTGCGCTACCACACCCGGCTAATTTTTTTGATTTACTGTAGAGATGAGGTCTAGCCAAATTGCCCGGGCGGGTCTCAAACCCGCGGGCTCAGGCAATTCACTCACCTCAGCCTCCCAAAGCGCGTGATTACAGGCTGAGCCACTGAGCCCGGCCATGCAACTACATTTTAAAAAAATATTTTGCAACACATTAGACCTTCATTCGTTTAAAAAGTCAAATATATAAATGCTTAAGTATATGTATGTGCATATGCTTATATTTTAGATAGCTTAAACATCCTAATTAGGACCATATTATGCACAGTTTTTCTCCAGTCATCACTGTGAACATTTTCCACATCAATGAATATAAAAACACACATGTTTATATATATACACACACATATATATTCACACATACTCACATATGTACATATATATGTAGTACTTATATAGAAAATCTCATTCAAGAATTAAAATGAAATGCTCTTATACATCTTCCTAGAGAAAAAAATAAAAGGAAAAAGTCTTCAAAAAACATTGGCACTAAAAGCTGATTTTCTAATCTTACTGCCTTTAAAGAGTGCTGAGGATGACGAGGGTGACAAGAATGATGAGGTAGACAATCTGACAGCCCTGATTTCGCCCTCTCAGGATTCCTAGAGGCAGAGTCCACACCTGCTATGCCACAGACCACTCACAATCAAAGCCTTTGGGAGAAGTGAAGGCTTCAAGTAATTTAGTTTTTAAAATTGATTTTGTGCCAAACATTTAGAGTAGGAACACTTGATCAGTTTCCTTTCAAATCAAATGCCTTTTCAGGAAGGTAGTCTTTAAAGGTGTCCTTCCCTAGAGTGAAGCTCCACCAGCCAGATCTTCTAGCCTTTGCTCTGCTCCTCTGCACTCCTTCCTCCTGTGAGTGCCTGACCCCACTGGAAAGGAGGACAAGAAAGGGCGCATTTAACTGCCCTTCCTCTTGCCAGGATGGACACTCCAGTGAGAAGGAGATGCTCTGGGGATCCATCTGCCTAACTCGGTTGTCTTCCTCAGCAAGTTCACAACCTGCACAAGAAAGAGGGTCTTACTGAGTCACCTCATATTATTCTCAATTTCTAACATAATCCTTGGTTTGACAGAAGAGAAATAAGTAGCAAAAGACAGGTTATTCTATTTCATGACATTTTCCCTCCCCACCAATATACGAGGTCTAACAGTTAAGTTCATAAACCTGGTACCATGTGCTTACATTGGCAGCACTATACAAACAACTCAGTAAAGTTTCATAACCTTGGTATATCAATGTCTCACAGCTGCATTCATGTCAACATGTGACAATGTCTTACTAAGGGGCATTCGTTATTGTTGCATGCTTTTGTGTACCTTCATAATAATGTCAGAGTTTGAATTAGAGCAATGAACAAACATTAAATTTCTTGTTAAACTTGGCAAGAGTGGAAGTAAAATCAGGGACACTTTAGTCCAAGTTTATGAGGATAATGCTGTGAAGAAAACAGCATTGTACAAGTGGATTAAATGTTTTTCTGAAGGGAGAGAAAGCATCACTGATGAAGCGAGGTCAGGATGGACAATAATGAGCAGAACTAATGAAAACATTGCAAACACTCATTAAATTGTACATCAAAATTGCCAGCTGACTATAAGAAGCTCAGTAGACCAAATAAACATAGATAAACAGGAAAATCTTTACTGAAAATCTTGACATGAGAAAGGTGTATGCAAAAAATGGTCCCAAAGGAGCTCTTGCATCACGACAATGCACCAGCTCGTGCAACACTGTCTGTGAGGGAGTTTTTAGCCAGTAAACAAATAACTATATTGCAACATTCTTCCTACTCACCTGATCCAGCCCTTGATGACTTTTTTCTTTACCCAAAGAGAAAGAAAATATGAAAGAAAGACATTTTGAGGACATTCAGTACATCAAGGGTAGTACAATGATAGCTCTGATGGCCATTCTAGAAAAAGAGTTCCAAAATTGCTTTGGTGGGTGGACTAGGCACTGGTGTTGGTGCAAAGCTTCCCAAATGGAGCTCTTCAAAGGTGACCTTAGTGATGTTCAGCAATGAGATATGTTGCACTTTTTTCTTTTTTAATTAAGTTTGCAAACTTAATTATCAGACCTCATATAATTCCCAATCCCAAAAGGAGTTCACCTAAAGCTCTCATTTCAAAAAGGGAACTTCCATAGTCAATCCAAGGACTCAGCAGCAACCCACAGGCATCTAAGACCAAAGGCAGGGTCCTGACTGTGATTGCTGGGCCTAAGGGCTGGGAGGAGGACATTGTTCCACGTGACTCTGTAGGGGGCCCTGGCTGGCAGCAAAGACTGAACACAGCACAGGAGGAGGGTCTCCAGGAGCTTGCAACACCCTCTTAAAAGCTTGGAAAAAGCAAGAGGCCCTTCTACTCCCTTTGGTGATCATCAAAGTGACTAGATCTTTAGACCCAACTTTCAGAAATCTTGAGGCTAACTTAAAATTCCTTGCATTTTAAATGGAAATAGCAACCAAACAAACCAAAATGTTGGGGAAGAAACAATGAACTCATTTTCTCAATAACCACTATAAATCAATAACCATTTTTAGGTTAATAAATCAATAAATGGTACTCTAAGTATATTTTCATATACTATCAAGAAGATCACTAGATCTAAGAATAACCCTGCCACTAACACAATAAAAAAGACAAAAAGAAAAAAACTAGGAAAAGTGTCTGTACTCATTTTCTAATCTCTCCCACAACAAGAAACCAGAGTTTTTGTAAAATACATGAGCTTATAAATGTTCCCACAATAAAATCTAAAAAGAGAATATAATCTTCCAAACCACCAGAAGGAAAACAAATCACACACACTAAACCAAAAAAAAGGCAAGAAAGCCCATTATAAGAAGTAAAAAAAAAAAAAGCATTAAAAACAGAAAATAGAACATAAAACTGGATGGAAATCTTAAAACCAAATATATCTGTTGCATCACCAAATATAAAGGGAATATAGTCACATGAAAAGTACCATGTTGGGTAAAAAACAAAACTGAACAATATACTATACTTTTTAAAAAGGCATCCAGAATAAAATACTCAGACTGGATTAGAAAGAAGTCCTGATAAGTAAATAGAAATAAATCAAAATGTAAGTAAGATATCAATATCACAAAGATTAAAGCCAATACCAAATACTAAACAAGATATAGGCCCATTTCCTAGCTACAAAGTACACAACTTACAAAGAAGACATAATTGTTATAAACGTGTGTACCAAACAGCAAAACAAAAACAAAAACACAGAATGCAGAAAAACAAGAAACAAACAGTACATTACCAGTAAACTTGAACTTGCTTTTGTACGCTCATGACAGAGCAACTGCACAAAAAAATAGGCATAGAGGATTTGCATAATATAATTAACACTTCAACTGAGAGACAGACTTTTAACTCCATATCATAAAATAATTTACATGTTTTTTTCAATCTCCCATTTACAAAAGTCAATTCCACATAAAGAAGGTGGAAAGTTTCCAAATAATGTAGAATACACTGCAAGATAACAAGAAATTAATAAAACAAGTAGAAACAAAAATCCAACTATAGGAAAAATGAATATCTTTCTCTTACATACTTCAAATTCTAAATGAAGGTGAAAAAAATTCATAAATAATGAACACATCACATATCAAAAATTTTAGGATTCAGGCTGGGCGGCTGAGGTGGGTAGATGGCTTGAGTCTGGGAGTTTGAGACCAGCAACATAGCGACACCTTGTCTCTACGAAAAATTTAAAAACTAGCCAGGTGTGGTGGCGTATGTCTGTAGTCTCAGCCACTTGGAATAATGAGGTAGAAAAATCACCACAGACTCCACAAAGGCTGGGGTAAGCAGTGATTATACACTGCACTCCATGCCATTGCACTCCAGCCTAGGTGCCAGAGTGAGACCCCCAACTCAAAAAAAAAAAAAAAAAAATTAGCATTTACCTAAAGTTGAGCTCAGAGAGCAATTTATAGTCTTATACACATAAGTAAGTAAAAACTGAATCCAAACAAATAAAATAAGCATTGAGCTAAAAAAGTTAGAAAAAGAACTAGAAAACTATATATCGAATGTTATTCAAAGGCAAAGAGGAAGATGATAATAAAGACTGGAGATATCAAAGGGATTACTGATTTAGGTGTAGCTGACAAAACCTACAGTGTGAGCAGTTTGTGCTTATTTGGGGAAGAAAACATGGAGAAGATTCCAGTTGAAGAAGGCTCTCAGGAACCAGTCTGTAGCATTTAAACAAATTTTCCACTATGAAAACCTTCAATGACACACAAAATTGAACAGAGGAATAAAATAATACACATATCAAGCTTCAACAATTATAAACACTAACGATTTTGTTTCATCAATTAACACCCATCTTTTAAACTTCTAATCCCATGGAATGAATAGCACAGACAGGAAATGAGTCATATTTTTAAAAAACATACTTTTCCCACTAATATTGTAAATTAAAATAAAATTATAGATTACCAGGAAGTTGCAAAGATGATCCAGAGAGGTTCCACGTACCCTTCAACCAGGTTCCCTCACTAGCTCTGTCTTCTGTAACTATAAAAGCCAGGGAGCTGACATCGTTACCATGTAAGACAGGTGGTCCTGTGCCATTTTGTCATTAACAATCAAGGTAGAGCCTTTGACTTGCAAGCCCTTCCACATAATTAATTCTACTGGAAGGAACATCTGATCAGCTGGAGAGACACACAGAGAACTTCTCACCTGCTGTACCCCTTTACACACCCCGTTTTCAATTGCCTTAATATTTTCTCTACATCAAGGAGAGCCAGGTCAGCGTGAGAGTTCTTGCTTCTACTATCAGACATAACTTAGAAACATAAAGAGGAGATATGCAGGAGGTGAGTGCAACGAGGACATCAATTGGTTCTCTGACATAAACTGTGGAGGAAAGTAAGAGTCCATGGACAGAAGAAACAGTCACAATGGTGTCAGCTAATGCCACACCAGGAAAGAAGTTGAAATCGTTTTAGGAAACCCTCTGAAAAAAATCACAGCTCCAACCAACAAAGCTATAAAGCATCCACATATTTAATGGGGGTTACCCACAAACAAAACAAGACAAAAATAGGCAAGAGAGTGGGAGGAGAGCTCCTGAGTCCCTGTTACTTTCTAGGAGGGTCACAGTGGCTGCTCATGTCCCTTTCAGTGTTCTCCAGCACCAATCAAAAGGCCTGGACCCAACCATATCAAATGAGTCACCTCCACTTGCACTTCAATGTGCACTGAGAGTTGGATACATGAAAACTTCAAACTGGGGAACAGCTATTTCCATTCACCAACACTTTTAAGGATTCCTTGAAATGTATGATAAATTCAAAAATCTCATTTTTCAACCAAAGTCATCATTGAAGGAAAGCCATTTTATGAAGTACACAACTTGATTTGATTCTCTTCTGATGCATATTTTTTCAAAAAGTCCTATTAAATGACAAGCTGAAAATAATGACTTTGAAGAAATAAGACTTTCCCTAGTAGATCACTTACATGGCTTTTTCTTCTGAATAATAAGCTATATCAACAATGCAGATAAAGCTTTAATCAAAAATGCATTCCAGCCAGGCTCGGTGGCTCAGCCTGTAATCCCGCGCCCTGGGAGGCTGAGGTGAGTAGATTGCCTGAGCCCACGGGTTCGAGACCCGGCTGGGCAACTTGGCGAGAGCTCATCTCTACAATAAATCAAAAATTAGCCAGGCATGGTAGCACGCCCCTGTAGTTCCAGCTACTTGGAAGGCTGAGGCGGAAGGATCGCCGGAGCCCAGCAGGCCGAGGCTGCGGTGACTGCACTCCAATCTGGGCGACAGAGTGAGACTCCAACTCAAGAAAAAAAAAAAATGTATTCCAAATTTGATTCCAACAGAAAATAAAGTTCTTCCATGCCAGCATTAAATCCAAATGTGACTCTAAATTTGCTGCTGTAAGGAGCTCTATGATGATCTCTCCCACCCCAGGAATGACACCACTGTACCACAGTGAGGCCAGTTTAGAAACATCCACTTCCATTTCCCTGGCTTTTATGATAGCCCATTATGTTATTCTCATGGAATTCTGAATACATACATTCCTGTGTGCCGCCTGTACCAGCTAGGGTTCTATCTAGAGGTAGCAAAACCATCTGCAGTCCTTTGCTCTGTGATTTGACAAAGCATGTGTTAGATTTTTCCCTTACTCCCTATTTCAGAACTATCCTTAAAGCTCTTTAGAAAATTCTTTTAATGCTTCTAATTTGTTCTATATCCTCCAAGAAGAAAAACTGTCTTTTGGAAATATTTGTAAGCTCAAATTGAGCAAGAGCTGAAAATAAAAACCTGGCATGCAGTTAGTTGGTAACTTGGCTTTCAAGAAGTGCACAAATGTACTTCCTGAAAACTATAAATAGAACCAGGCCTTACCCCATACCAAAAAAAAAAATGGTGAAGTGTGCTTTAAGTTCTCATATATAAATGCAGCCACTAAAGACACACATGACCTCCAGAAATGACAGACAGAGCCATTCATCTGAGGTACTGCTATAATAATATTATAGACAAGGAATTACTGGAAAAGAATTCCGTGTCTATACAATGATAATGTAAAAGTCATAAAACAGAAACAATAACAAAAAACAAATGCTTTATTACTGAACACCAATTAAAAGTGTTTTTGCTTTAGATCACACAGTCCCATGAAGCAGGTTCCAGTGGAGACCCCGTGTCATAGATGGGGGAACATAGGCTGGAGAATCCTTAGCTGCTTGCCCAGTCCTCAGCCAATAAGTGTGGTCACCAGGATTCAAATCTGGTCACACCCCCTGAAACACCACCTCCCTCAAACCACTGTAGCCTGCCTCTCCAGCCTGTTCACAGCAGCATGTATCACAAGTTACTCTCTGAAAGCTATTTGATTACCCTAGATTCAATGGATAAAAATATATTACCTGATAATTAAAAATAGTTTCAGTGGTCTAGGAAGGATACTAATCTCACCTGCAATTGTTCTTGCCATTTCAGTTATATAAGGTCAAGTTTACATAAGAACACATTTCAGAATTTCCTTCTTAGCAACCTCCAAACATTTAGTTATGTATTTCACCTAGCAGCTGGACCAAAGTAGGAACCACTATTACTTAACAGTAACAGTCGAAATATTTAAAAATAGAAGATGTTTCTTTCACTTGGCAGAGGAGAAGAGAGGGCAGCACAAAGGCAGAGCTGAAGAGGGTTGCCTTTCTGGAAGCAATAAGGACGCATCTTTCAAGGGCTCTATGGTCAATGGGAGCTGGAGTAATCCAGTAGGCACTTGAAAATGTAGGATGTTATAAGAAGAGTTGGTTGGTTCAGAGTTTTGTTTAGAACAGTCACCTGGGAAGCTTGTTTAACAGTGACTTAGGCCAGGCACAGTGGTTTATACCTGTAATCCTAGCACTTTAGGAGGCTGAGACGGAGGATTGCTTGTGCCCAGGAGTTGGAGACCAGCCTAGGAAACACAGCAAGACCTTGTCTCTACAAAAATCAAAAATAAAACAATTAGCCAGGCCTGTGGGCACATGCCTATAGTCTCAGCTACCCAGAAGGTGGAGGCAGAAGGATCACCTTAGCCCAGAAGGTTGAGGCTGCAATGAGCCGTGATTGTGTCATTGTAGTCCAGCCTGGGTGAGAGAGTAAGACGCTGTCTCAAAAAAAAAAAAAAAAAAAAAGTGATTTAGCCTCCCAGCCTCAGTTTCCTAAACTGTACCTATTAGGAGACCTCCTCAGAAGAATTAAATGCCAGTGAACATACAGTACTTAGACGAATGATGGGATCTGTTGTTGTCAGTGCCCTTATCATTATGTTATTATAATTATCAGCAGGTCCACAGTGTGGGGGACGCACACTCACTCTCACTACCCAACAAGGAGATCCTGGAGCAAATAACTTTCTTGGGAAACACTAACACTTTACAAACTTGGATTTGATAGAAAATGCACGTCAACTCTGAGCAAACACTGTCTGTAAAAAAAAAATATATAGAAACAAAGTCTACTTTACGGACTTTGCATGGAGATCACTCCCTCCTAGCATTCATTTCAATACTATGTCTCTACTTTAAGCTCCTAGCCCAGGCCCCCTCCAAGTTCAGGCTCAGGCTCACAGCTGCCTATTCAACATCTCTAACAGGGCGTGCCTTTGAAACAGTTGTATTTACTCCTCATCCTGCTCAGGTCCACTAAACACAGAGTTCTTAATTAATTCAACTTTATCATCCAGATGCTTGAAGACAAAATGCTGGGGTCATCCTTGACTCTTCTGTCACCTAAATAATCCCACCCACTGTCGAATATTTCTCGAAACTGCATGATCCACTCCCACTGTGTCCACCCAGGCTGGACAACTGCCCCCTGCTTCTGGAGAATCTCCCTACTCCTCTGGATGACCTGTCCTACATGGCCACTGTGGTCACTCCCTACGGGGTAGGTCAGGTGGTATCACTTCTCTGCTCAGAGTCTCTGAGAGCCCCCATTTCTCTCAAAGAGCAAGCTTAACTGATTGTGATGGCCTTTTACAGCCCCTGCACCAGCTGCTCCATCTCACCAGAATGCTTCCTGGTAACTCCTCCTAATGATTCTTTGACCTTCACCTGTTGCTGTCCTTCTCTAGGAAGCCTGCTCTAACCACTGGTGTAAAACGACAGCCCCTCCACTCCTTAGCCCTGGGGCTGCCTGTCTTGCTCTGCAACTTATTTACTGTGTTTATTGGCTGTTCTCTCATTCTCCCAGTATAATATGAGCTCCCCAAATATAGAGATTCTGTTTTATTCATAAATATACGTATCCCAAGTGCCAGGGCAGACGCTGGCCCTAGAGTGTCCAATCGATAAGAATGAATGAATGAGTCTGATGCCCTCCTTGACCACTATTTTAAAATGCAGAACTTGGCAAGACCACATCTGTACAATAAATAAAAAAAATTAGCCGGGCATATGCCTGTGGTTCCAGCTACTTGGAAGGATGAGGAGAAAGAATCAATTGAGCCCAGGTTGAGGCTGCAATGGCCATGAGTGTGCCACTGCACTGCAGCCTGGGCAACAGAGTGAGATTCTGACTCAAAAAAAAAAAAAAAAAAAAAAGGTAAGAGGCCACCCTCCTGAATCTCCCTGTCCCTACCTGCTTATTTTCCTCCAGAGCACCTGTCGCCTTCTAACATCTTCTAATTGTCCATATAATTTACAATCAGCAAGTTTGATTTAATGAGCATATTTAGAACCCAGCACTCAACAGCTAGAGAATACAAACTCTTCTCCAACACATATTAAAGATTCATAAAAATTGACCGTAAAATAAGTCTCGACAAACTTCAAAGGATGAATAATTTCTAACTGTAATGCAGTAAATTAGAAATCAATAACAAAAAGATTACTTGGACACTTCATACTTTCAGAAGTTAAAAACACTCCTAAATATTTCATTTTTTCAAGGAAAAAAAGAACCACAGAACAAATTTCAAAATAACTCTCTTGAGAAACAGTAAGACTTTATAAAGTGTTAATGTAATATGCTTTACAAATTAAAAACTACCAACTAGAACTTATCCAAAGCAGCTCCATCTGGAGCAGAGGGAAGCAATGCATATAACCCTGAGTGTGTACTTCAAAAAGGAAGAAAGGCTGCACATTAATGAGCTAAATGTTCAACCCCCAAAAGTTACAAAAATATCAGAATAAACGCAAAGAAAGTAGAATCGAGAGAAGAACAGAATTAATGAATTAACAGAATAGCGTGTCCACAAGGGCAGAAGTGGATTCTCTCAAAGACAGTAAAACAGCCAAAGCTAGGGCAAGGCTGATGTAGTGACCTCCCCTCCAGCAAAACCCAGGCTGCACCTTTCATAAGCTCCAGTATAAATATCTGGTCTTCCACCACTCCAGGACTGCCTCCACCTCCAGGATTGCATGAGAAACACCTGGAGGGAAGGATGAGGCCTCAGGCGAGCAGAGGGAAAGAGGGTGAAGCTGAGGGAGGGAAAGGCATAGGGAAAGTGCCCTGAGAAGACCTGCCCTGGATGGCCCACATAGAGTGCTCAGTAGACATTCGTGGAACTGAAAGAAGTGCCAGCCTTTTCCCCAGGCTCCTGAGAAAACCAACAGAGCCTCCTTCCCTTTCTTCCACACACCTATAGCCCAAGAGACACCTCTGAGCCACCTTCACATTGTCAGACACCTGGTCCCAAATAACCACTTAGGAGACCCCCAGTTGGGAACAGGAAGGCCTGGGTTTGTTTCTGCAACATGGGTGACTGTATATGTCTTGCTGTGAGGTCCAGAAATGGAACCTGCCTTAAAAGATGGGTACAGTCCTTCCTAGAGGACATAGTACTGGTGTGGCAAAACATCACATCAGGGTCAAGTGTGATCACTGAAACTAAAATAGTTTCAGTTAGACTATAATACACATACACTTAACAAAAAGTTGCCTCCTTTATCCTGGCTGCATGTGCTTTGACACCATTTAAGGGGTTCACAGGTTCTCTGGATACTTTTTATACTACATAGGTTTGTTTAAAGCATATAACACAAAGCTGGTAATAAAAGAAAAAGACCACAAATGGTATCATGCTGCAAAAATTCATTACTGGATAATATTTCTGGCCATCAGTGACATTTCTAATGCACAAACAAAACAAAATTCTGAGCTGAAAAAAAAATCCTTTCTTCCATCTAAATCACTTAAGATTTCAAATACTCCCCTGGAGATGTTCAGAGATAGTTCTCTATTTTCTTTATCAACACAGATCTTGGGGTCACTGTTAAGACTGCTACACATTTCTTTCCCCTATAAAATAAACAACCTATTATAAGCCGGGCATGGTGGCATGTGCCTGTACACTCAGCTACTTGGGAGGCTGAGATAGGAGGATCGCCCGAGCCTAGGCGTTAAAGGCTGCAGTGAGCCATGACTGACATTGCACTCCAGCCTGGGTGAGAGTGAGGCTCTGACTCAATAAATAAATAAATAAAGTTACCAATCCAAACACATCAGGGTGTTGTGTGGTAGGCTTTAGGAGCACTCAGAGTGTGAGTGCAGAGACATTTTTCAGACAGCCACCCTAAGTCTCCATGACACCAATCACTGCCTGCTTTCTTACTACTCATATTCCTTTCTCAGGCAGATAGTACACTCTTTATAACTTTGTGGGTCTATAGCAACAACAACAATATAAAATTTAATGGGGCAGAACAACTTGTGATAAACATAAATAACCCAAACAATCTAATTTCCACCCAGGATAGGGAAGGCCTTTATTATTCTCCCTCAAGCACTGGGGATATTGAAAGAACACAGTTGGAAAAGGAAGCGGCAGATGCGCTGGCAGGGAATGGAGTCCTCGCTGGGTGGTGGGGAGGACAGATCCCGCCAGCCAGTCACGGGGCAGCATCGGAGAGCCGCAGGGGCATTTCTGGTCAACAATGGCAGCGTGAACACAATCAGTCATCCTGCTCCCTTTAGGATCCCACCAAGACAGCGTGTACTGTTTATAAAGACAAACCAACACCAACAAAACATACACATGGGCAGCAAAATTCTGCAAGTCAGAAAGAACATGGATGTTTAACAGGTAAGTATCTCATGAGACACAGCAAAGTTGGCCAGTCACTCAGGGTGGGCCCAAGGAGGAGCAGTCTGGTTCCACTGCGGAGCCCTCCAGGGTGCAGGAGAAGCAACACAAGGAACTAGAGGTGGGGGGAAGCAGGCCCAAAGCAGAGGATGGAATATCTGCTGAGGTTGTATGGAGGGGCCACCGCTGCCTTACCTATGGGGCTATCAGGAGCCTGAGACTCCTTTCTGGAGAGTGAGAAGGTAGAGTACTGAAAACAGTGATCAAGCGGAAGTTGAAGAGCTACACATGAAAACCCTTGCCCAAGCATGAGGACAGCCAGTGTCCAGCCCTCCCAGTGAGGTCCCCCTGCCAACAGCTGAGCGGCCCACTGGATGTTGTCACCAAGTGGGCCAGCACCACCCACAACCCCAAGGATCCCACAGGCCTCCAGTATCCTCTCCTAAAGACAAGGCAGATGGCTGAGCTGACCAAACAGGCCAGGAAAACTGTCGTCATGGAGGGCAGAGCCCAGACAGACAACAAGCACCTTGCTTGGGGACGCACAGACAGACGGCGCTGCCCTCCCAGACAGAAGGGAAGACTGGCCGTCTCAACACAGTTACCAAGAATGGGAGGCAACCATGGAGCCACAGGACAGGAGGATGTGCCTCAAGATACCTGGGGAAAACTGTCCAAAACAAGTGCCTGCCCAGCCCCACTAACCATCAAGCACTGAGGGGTCCACAGGATTCCAAGTTAGAAGGTGGATCACACAGTGTCTCCCTGAAGGCAAATATGACTCATTTCTCAACTGTGCTGGGGTCACTGCCCCTCAGATGAGGTGCAGTCGACTACAGGTTCAACAGTTGCTGGCCCAGGGTGGCCCTGGCCTTCCACTGGGTCTCTCTGCTGGTTCCATTCAGGAATCTCCTCAAGTCGCATTTTCAGTATAATGCAGGTCTTTTTGTTGTTAGGCTTCCGTGCATCCGCTGGGCTTTGTTTCATTAGAGACAGTCAATCCTAGGACCATCATCACAAAGGCTTCTGGGCTGGGACAAAGGGGAAGGTGGGCAGGAGCTGGTCAGAGGACACAAGGAGGCAAGAGCTCATGAGAACACAAGACCCCTCCTGTGTGCCCAACACTTGCTCTCATTGCCTGGTGCCTGATCCACCTGCCAGGGCTGAGTAGTCACAGGATGTGGAAGAGGAGCCACCTGCTGCAGGTCACACTGCCAATCATAGGCAGACAGACAGACTGTGCTGGCCCCAGGTCTGCCCAGACCCTCAGGCCTTGGAGCAATTCTGCTGGGCCCAGGATCGAGCCTTCATTGGCTTCTTTCAATACTGAGCCCAAAGTGAGAGAGTAGAAATGGATTCTCACCAAGGGATTAAGAAAAAAAGGAAATGGGATGAACTACAGTCTATGTTTGCATCATATGAAAGGTGTTATTCTTGTAACCTCAGGGTTTTCAGAGGTTCATCTGACATGATACTGTTCATGGAATTCACAGATCCTATGGGAGGGAGAAGACAAATCAGAAGTGACTGTCCCCCAAAGTGCTCTAAAGTAAATGGCATAAGATAAAAATAGGACTAGTCTGAAGATTCAAAAGAGAACAGGGATGTGAGATTAGGAAGGACTGGAGAAGGTGGCGTTGGGATGAGTGGATCTTGAAAATTAACAACCTTTGGAAATTCGAAGAAATAATAAATCTTCAACCATCAAAGGGAATTGGAATTTGAGGATTACTCAACACCATGTAACGAGGCAGGATAGTGCAGCTTCTAGTCCAAAACTATTCTTAGCTATAAAGTAACGGGGCCTGACCTCCAAAGGTGACTCCTGCAAATTTCTAAATAGCTCATAAAGGCATACAACACATGCATGGAGAAAGTCATCCTTACAGTCAGCTTCTACAATTATATGGGCTACAGACTCCTCTCTCTGGTCTTTAAGTCATAGCTAATCATACAGGCTCTCAGGTTAATCTGATGGAAGGAAGTAGAAAAACTCTCAACATCAGTCTGAGCTAAGCAAATCAAACCATGGGAATTTTTCTGATTTTACTTTGATGTGTTTATATTTCATATTTTGTCTTTCCTCCAAAAATCGTAACAAATAAGTAAGCAAAAACTGTGAAGCAGGCAACCTGTGAGGCTGGTGGATGTGTTCGCTGAGTCAGGTGGTGGATGTGTTCGCTGAGTCAGGTGATCCTACCACATGCTTCCTAATCCCCGGCTGTGGCCTGAGAGCAGCATGGTTTGTGGCCAGAAGGAAGTGAATTACTAAGAGACATTTCCCCTGACCTGACGAAAACAACTGAGAGAGGCAAGATGGCACCTGAACGTAGAGGCCAAAGAGAGCTCTCTCCTTTCCATCATCCTTTCCTGGGCCTTCAGTAGGGGCCACTCTCAGGAACCACCAAGGCAGTCATGAGTCCTTTACTGCACCCTGTCCAAAATCCAGAAACTCCAGCTCCACACTGAAAACACACACAAAGGACCAAACAGGAATATTCCAACTAAGGGTCTGTTAGGGTCTCCATTTATTCAGGTAACATCTTCCTGTGCAATAAAGGGGGACTTTCTGATGTTTCCCCTGAGGTCATATGTTTCCTATTTGTAATGGATTCAAGTTTCCTCTTACCAAACAAAACAGCAATAACAATAACAACAATAAAACACATCTTGGAGGGAATATAAGCTTCAGGTGTGCCAGGTAAGCTTTAATAGCTCCTTTTCCAAAATGTAACAGAAGTGTCAAGAAACTCAGCAACCCCTTTGACAGTGTGCTGGTCAAAGACCTTTCAGATTGGGAAACCCAAAGCTAAAGCCAAACATCATTTTTTTTTTAAATTTTAGAGAAGTTTTCTACAGTTTTTGTGGTTTCTTCCCTCTTTTGGAGATGTTTTCTGCAGTTTTTGTAGTTTCTCCCCATTAAGATTCCAGAATTTTCTTTTAAAAATTAGCAGGGCTCGATGGCTCAGCCTGTAATCCTGTGCCTTTGGGAGGCTGAGGTGAGTGGATTGCCTGAGCCCGCGGGTTCGAGACCCGTCTGGGCAGCGAGACCTCATATCTACAATAAATCAAAAAATCAGCCGGGAGTGGTAGCGCATGCCTGTAATTCCGGCTACTTGGAAGGCTGAGGCGGAAGGATTGCCAGAGCCCAGCAGGTCGAGGCTGCGGTGGCCGGGAGCAGCCACTGCACTCCAGTCTGGGTGACAGAGTGAGACTCCAACTCAAAAAAAAAAAAAAAATTGCACATTTGACGTACACCTTAAGAAGAAACCTCCCTAACTCTGACAGATACACGTTTATCAGGACACATGAACAGAGTGTATGGTCTACCCTTAAAATCAGCCTTATTTCCCCTTGTGTCAGATAGAGGTGCACAGCATTTTCTAATGTTCTTTTTTGGAATTTTTTTTAAGTTCCCTGTAGTCCAACCCCTCAATATAGTTGGGTCTGTGATCCCATGTGATATTTCACTGGTCTGTGCCTGAACTCACTCTTAGGTGAATATTCCACACCTTCTCCTCTGTCTCCAAGTTCCAACATTCCCTTTCCCCCAACTCTGAGCTGAAGACTCCGCTTCCTAATTCAATGGGAACACACAAGATTCTGGAAGAGGAGGACTCTCAGCCATGATCTCCCACCCCCATCCCATCCCACCCTGCTACCATGTCTACACTGGGTCTATCTATGCTTGCCTCTGCATCAAGTTCCCTCCAAGGTGGCCCTTCCATTCACCAAAAAAGTGAACAACTGCCTCTGGGAAGGGAGGAGGGCATAGCCTCATCCATAACTGTAACATTCCATTTATTTAAAAAAATAAAGAAACATGATACTAATATGAAATAATATTAACATAATATCCATTCATTATATCTTAGTGGTAGGTAAATGGTTATGTTTTTTCTATCTTTCATGATAGAGTTACTTTACAATTAAAAATTTTAAAACAAGGGAAAAAAGAGAAATACAGACAGAAGCAAAGTTTTTTTTACATATAAGAAATTAAGAGGGAAATTGAAGAAATCAAAGTTGATCCAAAACAAATAGCATTCTGGCTTTCCTTAAATACAGGTTGAACATCCCAAATCTGGAAATCCAAAACCCAGTGCTCAAAGGAAATGCTCATTGGATAATGCAAATATTCCAAAATTCAACTTCTGGTCCCAAACATTTCAGATAAGAGATAAACAACCTATGTAGACTTTTCCAACAAAAGTGATGTTCTTACCTGAGGTATCTAAAGTCTTAACTCACAATGATCTACAAAAAAATGGTATGAATGAGGCTTTTATTTGAAGTGAGAATTTATTAGGATTAAATATATTTAGAAAGAACCATAATCAGAAAGAATGTTGCACATGCCACCTTAGCACGATGGAATATCAAGAAATTAGAGAAGACTATCAGTGGGAACGCTGTTTGGGCACAGTTCCTACTCAGAGTAAAAGCTCATATCTTCAAAGGAAACAAGTATCAGGGTAAATGCTGGAGTAATTCCTGATAATTTTATATGCATACATATGTATATACATCAATTTGTTTTCATATCTTTGAGTGTCAAAATGCATAAGATTAAATTCAATCATTAAGAAACATACAACACCAAAATGGGATTGACATAATATACCTTAAAATGTTTTCCCTCCCATATCATAAAAACATAACTTTAAAAACATTTTCATATTAGCTGGGCGTGGTGGCTCAGCCTGTAATCACAGCACTTTGGGAGGGCAAGGTGAGAGGATTTCCTGAGCCCGGGGGTTCGAGACCAGCCTGGGCAACTTGGTGAGACCTCATCTCTACAATAAATCACAAAAACTAGCCAGGCGTGGTGGTGTGCATCTATAGTTCCAGCTACTTGGAAGGCTGAGATGGAAGGATCGCCTAAGCCCAGCAGATTGAGGCTGCGATGGCTGTGAGTGTGCTACTGCCCTCCAGTCTGGGCGACAAGAATGAGACTCCAACTCAAAAAAAATTTTTTTTATATCAATTTTCGAATTATTACTTAAAACGAGATTAAGATTTCTTTGTAGTATTTTATAGTAGGTTGAAATGACCAAAATGGAGTTTGAAAGAACACTCTACAATTCAGAGGCTTCTATGGCACATGCCAAGGTGCAGGCTTAATGATGAGTACTACACACATACTGCAGAGTATGCATTCATTCTTTCTCTGCCCACTGCTCATAGGCAGTGCATCTATGTTGTTTAAAATCACACTGCAAACACTGCAACCACAAATGGTGCAAGAATATACAATAAACACTAAGAAGTACAGTACCCCATCCTTTGACTTTGAAAATTGGGAACATGATTACCAGGAAGGTAAATGATTACAGTCAATTTCAGGGGGCAATCTTCCCAATATGCCACCTCTCAAGTTGGGTGGCTCACCCCAAAGGAAGAAAATAATGGTAACAGGACACTGGAAATGTCCAGAACTTGAACTGACACTATAAAGGCTACATCACAGCAGGGCTCGGTGGCTCAGCCTATAATCCCACGCCTTTGGGAGGCTGAGGTGAGTGGATTGTCTGAGCCCGCGGGTTTGAGATCCGTCTGGGCAGGTGAGACCTCGTCCCTACAATAAATCAAAAAATTAGCCGGGCGTGGTAGCGTGCACATGTAATTCCGGCTACTCAGAAGGCTGAGGTGGAAGGATCGCCGGAACCCAGCAGGTCGAGGCTGCAATGGCCGGGAGCGGCCACTGCACTCCAGTCTGGGCAACAGAGTGAGACTCCAACTCAAAAATAAATAAATAAATAAATAAATAAATAAATAAATAAATAAAGGCTACAGCACATGCATTCTTCAGTACTAGTCAACGGGTTGTTGAGATGACATTTATCACAGAACTACTAAAAAGCTGACATATAGCTTTGATCTTTATGAAAACTCTGCAGAGAAGTATTATTATCCCATCTGAGAAATGAGAAAATAAGACTGAGCTATTCAGCAATTTGCTTAAGTTCACAAAGTGCACAGGCAGCCGAGGCAGGATCTGTGTCCACTCTGTCTTACACTGCAGTCCTTGCTCCGTTCCCTTGCTAAGCCAGGATTCCATGTAAGGTCTCAAGGGGCAGGGTATACTTCACAAGTCAGAAATTTAATTTGAAGTTCACCATTTTTGATTCACTTGGAAACTATGCATATTTACTATCTTTTCAGAGCCCATCAGGCTATCTGAAAAATCCCCTTACCTCTGTTCCACACCTGGGCAAGCACAAGGAAGTTGTCTCAAAATATTCAAGTTACAGAAGGATTCAGTGTTGACAACAAAAATAACACCCGCAAAGTGATTTCAAGAGAAGGTGAAAATCAGAACTGTTTATGTGAGCTAAAATTTTTAAATTGTGCATCTTCATATGATATTTAAAGTTCCTCATGCCTCCCCAAGGGTCAAGTGTCCTAGGATAAAGACACAGAGTTGATGGTTTGTTAAAAAACTGAAAGGTGCCTAGAAGACAGACAATCACATTGACTAATTTTACCACAAAAACAGGAGGCCAGGCACGGTGGCTCACACCTATAATCCCAGCACTTTGGGAAGCTGAGGTGACAGGATTGTCTGAGCTCATGGGTTCAAGACCAGCCCAGGCAACTTGGTAAGACCTCTCTCTACAATAAATCAACATATTAGCTGGCGTGGTGGCACTTGGAAGGCTGAGGCGGAAGGATCACCTGAGCCCAGCAGGTCAAGGCTGCAGTGGCTGTGAGCGTGCCACTGCACTCCAGTTTGGGCAACAGAGTGAGACTCCAACTAAAAAAAAAAAAAAAAAACAAGAGGCCATAGACAAGGCATGATCTGCCTGTGGTCATGTGGCTGGCCAGCACTCTGCCCCCCTCCTCCACCCCCCCCATTGCAGGACCCAGCCTGGCTCCAGCTGAAGCTCAGAATGCTTTCCTACACACCCTCATGTGGATCAGGGCCTGGGGTTATACCCAACACAAGCAGTTGGTACTACTAAGAAGAACAAACCCTTTAGAGACAGAAAAAGTTAGCACTTCTCTGCCACTTAAATAGCACCAAGCCAATGTCCATTTCATTTCCAAAAAGGGCAGCCTCTACTATGCCAGAGAAAGAGCACCCTAATTCAGTGGCCCTGATAACCATACTCCCTGCTTCTTTCCATGCTCACCCAACATAGCAGAGACTCATAATACCCCTTTGGCTTAGCCCAGCACTGGAGGGAAGGGCAGAGGTGGGCTGACTTACCCGTGCTGGGCATGTGGTTCACTCGGGCAGGATTCAGCAGCTCCACTGGCTGGTCTCGGCCAGAAAGTCCATCTGGAGAACAGAGAAGGCACTGGTTTCAGAAACTGCGTGCATTTCAGCCAAAATTCTTTACCCTGAGAGTCTGCAAACAATAGAATTGCATGTGTCCTTCCTACTTTTAAAGGAGGACAGCTTCAATTTCATCATGGATTATCCCTACTTGCCAACTGAGATATAGCAAACACCGATTTCTGGCTTAAGAGCAACTGGCTTAGCAGTTTTGGTTTACTTCTGTTTAGCAACCATATTCTACCTACTTGTGTTTACCAGAAGTCGGCTTTTCTGCAGACCACGAGCATTAAGATAATAAAAACAGAAGAGCTATGCTTCCTCTTCCCAGATACTGACAAATGGCCTGTCCGCCAACAGAAACACAGCCCAGGGAGCAGTCTCAAGCAGCCAGGGTGCTTGTGGGACATGAGGAAGCAAAGCACTGGGCAGCTCAGACCCATAAACATGCACTGAGGCAAAACCTTTGCCAGGTGTTTGTGATTCACGAATCCTTTCTTTTTAAATCCACTTTTGTATTGAGGAGCTGTTTCTATCTATCCAGACTCGCTGCAAAGATGAGACTGGAACCCACCCACCACCTAAACCTGGTGCAGGCTGGATTTAGACTGCTTGAGATTTTCTATATTCTCCCAAACAGAAAGGAAAGAAAACTCTGGCAAGATTTCCAGGAATCACACTTTTCTTTTAAAATTAGCTTCTGACAAGTGGTGTAAAATGCCCCACAATAACATGCATATCATTACAGACTTGCACACAGAGGTCATTTTTGTTACTAATTTAAGCGAGAAAGCATCAGTTTCACAGGGCAGCCATGACTCTCCTGTAGATACTGTTTCACAAAATTACTAATGTCAGGTCAAATGACTGTAACAAAACCTCACTTTTTACCCACATTGGATAATAGTTAGCACAGTCAAACCCTGCATGTCCCTGGAGATGTTTAAAATCCAAGGACAAAGACAGTAGCCCCAAGAGATTCAAAAGGGAGCTCTTGAGATCTGAAGCCCATCTTAGGTTAGAGATGGGAAACAGTGAGGCCAGCATGGACTCCAGGGAGCTCAGCAGGAGAGGTTGCTCTTAAAGAATCAAACATGGGGGCTTGTCAGCTTCCCTCCCACCAACCAGCACCCTTTCCCCAGTTCCAGCAACTCAAAGGTTTCAAAACAGTTAGAAGTAAGATACTAGGCATCTTTGGGGTAAGACAGTCCAGATTCCCTGGATCAGAAGAAAGACTAGCAGGCCACAGTTATAGCTCAAGAGCAACCCCCAAGTCCAAGCAATCATCCCAACTATTCCCACATTTCAAGGCTTTCTGGAAGAACATGACCACACAGGGGGTGGCCTGAATACTGAATTGTGAACATAATGCTATGTCTCCCAAGACCTTCACTGTTACTCAGAGATCTCCAGATAGCAGTATAAAGTACTTTTCAAGCCTTTTTTTTTCCTGAAAATGCTCATTGTAGAAAAAAGAAAAGTTAAAAAAAAGGTATATACATATTTCTAAAAATCTGAACCCCATTATAACTTCTTTCAGAAACACCAAAAGACACTTTTAACAATCCCAAGGTAGTTGCAGCTTTCCAATGGGATGGGATCAGGAGCAAGGTGCTGGGAAGACCACCCTGTTCCGGGGCACTCCCTCAGCTCCCATGAGTCTACACCTGTTTTCTGAGACCACCTCCACCACAGATGCCTCAGTGCCCACCCTCAGCTTCCATCCCAACAAAAGCACTGGAACCAGAAAGTATAGAAACCAAGAGGCCCAGGAAACTCCAGTCCCCAAGGTAGTTGGAGCAGTGGTGGGACCAGCATCCCAGTTCATATGAAGACTTTTTTAAGTTTGGGATTGAGCTGTTTATATCTAATTACTACAGAGCCATGTGAATAAATGATGCCCAATAAGAAGTTACTTTTACTACACCAAAGCAGGAAGACACATCAATTCTCCATGCAGTCGTTTCAATGTGTAAGATGTATGATGCTTGTGTATTCATAAGCACTGCCCATGTATTTTAAATCAATGCACAGCTTCATGAGTCTTGTTCATTCACAAAATTTCTGGGCACTGGGTTGGGTCCACAAAGTTGTCCCCATTTCAGACCCAAGTTCCAGGCCCCCTGTACTTCTGACTGATTGGCTATAAATCAAGGGTTCTCACAAGCCCCTCTGGTTCTATAATTTGTTAGAACAGCTCACTGAAGTCAGGAAAATACTTACTTATATTTATGGGTTTATTATAAAAGACACAAATGAACATCAAGATGAAGAAGTGCATAGGGCATGGTCCAGAAGGGCCGGAGTGCAGGAGCTTCTGTTCCAGTACCATTGGGTGCACTCCCCACCTTCCTGCTATGTGCCTGTGTTCACCAACACAGAAGTTCAAGAGTTTTTATAATCCTGTCTCCAGCACCCCCCCCCATACACACACTCCCCAGCGGTCAGCCTGTGGGGCTGAAGTTTCCAACCCTGGTCTTTGTGGTGGCCAGGCCCATCCTGGGGTATCCAGGAGCCCTATCCTAAGTCATCTTATTAGCATAAACTCAGATGTGAATGAAAAAGCCTCATTATGAATAATGAAAGACACTTGTAACACTTGGAAAATTTTAGGATTTTAGGAGCTAGAATTTTAGGAGCTCTGTGCCAGGAACCAGGACAAAGACCAGATATACTTCATCTTCTACCCCACAGGGACATTGCTTGTGCTCACTGTACTAGACTAGGCCTGGCTGGCATTGCAACAACACATAAATTCAAACCCCCAACCACCGCCATTTTTCCATCTTTGTAGAATTACCTAGAAATATTTCAAGCGAAAACTGTTTTGATTCAGCATTAGACGAATGTTAAGCACCATGCCTCTCAAGGAGAGAAGCAGCAGCGTGGAACTATCTTAAAACAGCAGGAACATCTCTGAATACACAGGTGCATCTCTGAATACACAAGTTCCTGGGAGGCGGTGCCAAGAGCATGGGTCTCAAGGCTGGATGCTATAGCATCAAAAGGCTACTAGCCTCCATCAGCTGGAAGCATGGTCAGAAACTTCTTTGGGACAACACCACGACCGGTCCCATTCTGTCATTCATCTGTGCAGCATAGCAGATGCTGCATCCCTAACTACAAAAAGAGGGCTACAGGACAGCAGCCATAATTGAGAAGCCAAAAACTAAAAGGTGTTTTGACAGTGGAAGTTGAGAGAATGGCAATGGACCAGCCCCTACTACAGACACTCCCTGAGGGCTCCCCAGAGCTGAGAAGTGCCCGATGTGACTGGAGGGACATCTATGATCAGAAACAAGGCACATCACTCAGAATAAATGGCCTAGGGAGCGGAAGCAGGGAGAAGGGGACAGGCTCCCTGACACACAGATGAGGATTGACCATTGCAGCACTGGCTCCTGAGACCTCCTCCTCCAGTGCCCGAAGCTGCCAGTCCTGGTGTGAGGCCCTGGTCCCAGGGTCCAGAGCACAACCCAGGTCATGTGGTGAAAGACCTTGTACATCACCAGGGCAGAGGACCAGGACTGGGCTTCAGGAAACACAGTGCAGGACAGGGCCCACCTCTGGCCTTTAGGGGTCTAAAATCTAGTGAAGATAAGCTCTAACTCCACATAAGAACTGCAAGTGGGGCCCTGTGAGAACCTGATGTGCAACACATACTCCCTTCAGTGAGGACCAGAAAGTGCCACACGACCAATTGGAGCCACATCTCCGATCCACATCACAGGGACCAAAACTGGGATAAATCCAACTGACCACCTTCCAATTTATCAGTTCCATTTATCGGTTCTCCTAAAACACACTTCAGATGTGAATCAGGACAAAAGCCTGAGGACAGAGCAGGAAAACAATAAGACTGCACCTCAGGGAGCAGGCTAACCAGGGCTGGGAAAGATGTCTTCAGGACAACCTAAACACCCCACAGTCAATGACCTCTTGGCCATGGGGCAAGGAACATCATCTCCAGGATGAAATAGACATGCTGTGGGGCACAGGCATATGCGATGCATGAAGGCACTGTGAACAACTTTCTAATGCTGTATTTTTTCAGATATCATATTCCAGAGTGAGTTAAAATGAAATTAGTAATGAGAAGTGGAATTTCCATATTTACCTGCCTCTGTGTTGAAATTTCTAAGACTGAAAAGGCAGTAGTAAGAACCTAACTTAACATTTACAAGTAAAACAATAATCAAGATGGAAATCAAAGTCCCACTTCCTCATCAAACACGTGCTACAACCAGGTCTCCTTATCTGTCTTCACTTGAGAATCCATTTTTGGAAACCCCGCTGGACTGGAATGTATGTTCAAATGGGATTTTAATCAACTCTTGGGGCTGGGAGAGCACAGGCACCTCCCTGTCTTCATGTCACCATGTGATTTGTCCCACTGTGCTCAATGCACCCACCGGGTCAACTGCAGTGACTACATCACGCTTGCAAGAAAATGATCGACTACAGGATCCAGCTTGCAATACAGATTTGCTGAGATTAAGTGTCTTTCCACTGGAGGGACAGGGCTAAGCCATACAGTACATTTGCTTTTCAGAAGCCACCTTTGTGAGACACAGGGGGGTGTATCTAACCAGAATCATAGCCTTCCTGAGACAAAGGAACCTAACTTTCCACCCAAATGGCCCAGTTTTCTCACCTTAAACTTAAAGAGTTGTGCAGTTTGCCCAAGACTGTGCAGTGAACACCACCCAAAACCCAGTTCTGTCTCAGCTAGGCTGCCCTAGGTCTGAAGCTGGACCTCAGGCAAATGGTTACTCACCATGACAGATGCCTTCCACCTAGTGCTTCAAATCATAAAAACCAGTTTCCAGTCCCCTAGGAATTTGCCCTAATCAGGACAGAGGTGGGGAGGGAAGATAGGAAAAGGAGAAGCAGAAAGAAGGAGGGAGGGAGAGCACATCACAGTTATAATTCACACACTCTCTCCCTTTTCAGGTTCAAGTTTCCAACATTTCTGGAGAACATTAAATGAGTCTGCAGGACCTTCTATAGACCCCAGCTGGAAAAGTCAAGCAGGTAAGGGAGACGGCCCTGGGCTGGCACCTGGAGGTTCTAAGTCACACTATGAAGCCCTTTCATGGCCACCGCATCCCCAAGGACAACTGATTCCACCCCACCCCCTAGGTCCCCTCCCAAAGAGCACATGGGTCCAGACCATGGCACAGTTAACTAGCCGAGTATTCACTAAAATAGACACCTGAAGCAATTTCTAGGAAAACTCTCATAGGATTAATAGGGAAAAAAACTTTAGTTACTGAATAAAAAGATGCAATCCATTCCCTGTATACATATTTAAAGTGGCCTTTTCAGTAGCAGAAAACTATCAGGGGAAGGGGAGGTGGGCCTGGCAGTTGGGGGAAGCTGCTAGGGGAGGGAGGGGCATGCCTCACCAACAAGGGTACCTGCATGATCAATGTTTGTATACCTAGCCCTGAATTGTACCCCACATCTTTATAATAAATAAATTAATTAATTTCAAAAATAAATAAATAAAAATAAAAAATAAAGTGGCCTTTTACTGTCACACAAGAAATTACATTTCCTTTAAATCAATATTTTTTTATTATGGTTTTGTGGGGTACAGTTAAGGGTTAGGTGTACAATTACGTTTCATTCAGGCATCCTGTTGATAAGAGGTGTTTCCCCTTCCCCAGATAGATATTTGTTACTGTTAATCCCATCCCCCTCCCCCCCATAGTTTCCCAGTACCATCAGTCATTTTCTTATAGTATTACAGAAATCACATTTCTTGGGCCAATAAAGATAGTATATGAAAATCCCACTTCCAGGTTACCAACACGGAGGGGAGGAGAGGAGAGGGGAGGGAGGGGAGGGGATGGAAGGGGAGAGGAAGGAAATTGTAATTACCGGCCTTGGGAAAGAGTCTCCTGTGCCACATACACCCCCCAGCCTTACCCAGGATGCAGTGAAGGGTATCTGGTTGAGACTGATTTTTGCCTTTCTCAGATGACTAGTAACACTGAGCATCTTTTTACATGTTTACCAGCTATTCTGGATTCAGGTATTTTGTCCATTCCCCCCAGCCCCAACTGGGTTATTGGGTTGTGTGTCACTTGCTTACTGATTAAGAATAATTCTTTTAGCTGGGCTCAGTGGCTCAGCCTGTAATCCTGCACCTTGGGAGGCTGAGGTGAGTGAATTGCCTGAGCCCGCGGGTTCAGGACCCACCTGAGCAACTTGGCGAGACCTCATCTCTACAATAAATCAAAAAATTAGCTGGGCGTGGTAGCGTGCGCCTGTAGTTTCAGCTACTTGGAAGGCTGAGGCGGAAGGATCGCCGGAGCCCAGCAGGTGGAGGCTGCGGTGGCTGGGAGCAGCCACTGCACTCCAGTGGCTGGGTGACAGAGTGAGACTCCAACTCAAAAAAAAAAGAAATTCTTTTAAAATTCTAACCATTCATCCTCTGTCAATTACATGCTGTAGATAGCATCTCAAAGGTCATATTTAATAATTGTTTCTTTTTTTCTTTTTTCCTTTTTTTGAGTCAAAGTCTCACTCTGCTGCCTAAGTTGGAGTGCAGTGGCATGAGCATGGCTCACTGCAGCTTCAACCTCCTGGGCTCAGGGGATCCTTCAACCGTAGTCTGCCAAGTAGCTGGGACTACAGTGCATGCCACCATGCCCAGCTAATTTTTTTTTTATTTTTAGTAGAGTTGAGGTCTCACTATGTTGCCCAGGCTAGTCTCGAACTCCTGGACTCAAGTGGTCCTTCTGCCTTGGTCTACCAGAGTGCTGGGATTACAAGCATGAGCCACTGCACCCAGTCAATTATTTCTTTTAAAGCTTATGCTTTTATTCAGGTTGGAGAAATTCTTCCCTATCTGGAGGCTGCAAAGATATTTTAACATATTGTCATTGCAAAGTTTTGTGGTTTTCCCTTTTATATGTATATATCTCACCTACCTGGTCCTGATGTTTGTATATGGTATGAGGTGGAATTTTTTTGTGTGTTTTTCCATAAGAATAGCCAAATATCCCCTTATCATTACTGAGAAGTCCTACCTTTCACCACCAACCAGCAATGTTAGTTCTATTACAAGTCAAATCTGAGTCTCACTGGTCAACTTGTTTATACCTATGCCGATACCTACATTATCTTAACCACTATAACTTTACAGTAATTCTTAATAGCTAGCAAGGTAAAAAAAAACCCTACTTTCTTCTGCAGATCATCTTACACAAAACTGGCCCTTTGTTCTGCCATATAAATTTTTAAATTAACTCATCAAGATCCACTAGAAGGAAAAAATAGAACTGAAACTTTGTCTGAGAATGCACTGTATCTATCATCTGGGGCAAAGAGGATCTTCACATTGTATCTCCCAATCCACGAGAATCATATATATATATATTGATTCTGTATCCTAGAATATTCATTCCAATCATTTATCAGTAGTTATTCTGTATTTTCTACATCCAGAATCATGTCATCAACGAATAATGAGTTTTGTTTCTACCTTTCCAAACCTCATTACCTCTTATTTCTATTCTTATTCTATTGGCTGGAATCTACAGTATATTATTGAATAAAAATAGTGATAGAGGACACACTGGTTTTCTTTCTGATCTTATTGAGAATGTTTTCAATGTTTTACCAAGTATAATGTTTGCTACAGGTGTCTGACAGATAACTATCAGGTCAAGAAAGTAGAAGCTTCTAGTTTGCCAAAGATACATTGTAAATAATATACGTTTGCTTAATTTTATTAAACTTTTCTGCATCAATTCAGATAATTGAATAATTCCCACTTGCGTCTTATAATACGGCAAAATTCCTTTTCTCGTGTCAAACCAACCTTGCATTCCTGGGATAAACCAGCTTGGTAAGGTTCGATGAGTTTTCAGAAACAAGAAAGCAACAACAGTGGTACATATCTCTAGGGGTCAGAGGGAGGCCTGAAACCTTTCTCACTTTGATTCCAAAGATTTAGAGACCGTGGCTCCACATTTTAGCCTTAGCTCCACACTTCAATGTTTTGTTATAAAGGAGAATTGGATAAATTAATATTCTAAAATGTGTTTGATGGGGGATTGTTTGACACAGATGAAAATATTAAAATGGATGTGAGCTGAGAGTGGTGCACACACCTCATCATTCTATCACAGTTGCTTTTTGAACACATGATAATGTAACTACAAGGATAATGAGAAGCAGCAACAATTCAGCCTTCATTCCTATCCTTTTTTAATTTTTTTAATAAACTTTTCTGATTTAGAACAGTTATGGGTTTATAGAAAAATTTAAAATAGTACAGGGTTCTCATATACTCTGCACCCCACATCCCTTACTATCAATATCTGACTTTAGGATAGTACGTTTGAGTATCAGTAAAGAAAGTTAATACTTGATTTAGATTTTCTCAGTTTTCCACTAAGATCCCCATCCAGGATCCCAGATCACTTAGTCCTCAGGTCTCCTTAAGCTCCTCTTGGCTGTGACATCCTTATTTTTGAAGACCTTGAGAGTTTTGAGCAGTCCTGATTGGGTGTTTTATAGAATGCCCCTCAGCTGGGCATGGTGAATCAAGCCTGTAATCTCAGCACTTTGGGAGGCTGAGGCGAGAGGATTGCCTGGGTCCAGGGGTTCTTGAGACCAGCCTGGGCAACTTGGTGAGACCTCATCTCAATAATAAATTTTAAAAAATTAGCTGGGCATGGTGCCATGTGCCTGTGGTTCTAGCTACTTGGAAGGCTGAGGTGGAAGGATCACCTGAGCCCAGCAGGTCAAGGCTGTGGTGGCCGTGAGTGTGCCACTGCACTCCAGCCTGGGTGACAGAGTGAGACTCTGACTCAAAAAAAAAAAAAAAGAAAGAAAATTGGAATGCCCCTCAATCGGGGTTTGTCTGATGTTTTTCTCATGATTAGAGGGGGGTTGTTTGTTCTTAGGAGAAAGATCATGGAGGTGATGTCACATGTCACACCCCCTCACCTCAGGGCACACACTATCAGCATGACCTGTCACTGTGGATGCTACCTTCATCATGTGGCTGGGTGGTGTCTGTCAGGTTTCTCCACTGAAAAGATACTCTTTTTATTTGCTTTCCATACTACATTCTTTAAAGGAATGTCACTATGTGCAGCCCACACTTGTAAAAACTATACAAGTTTTTCTTCCCCACCTACTTCTGAGGAGTTAATAGGAGTGAACAGGCTCCCAGGAAGGCAGCATTAAACACCCCAGAGGCAGAGAGTGGCCTGGGTTCTGGATCCTTGAGGAGATCACAGAAACTAAGGTGCAGACAGGCAGAGCCAGGCCAGAAAAGGCCTAATTGGTTGCTGGCAGCTCTTGTGGGGCTGGGTATGAAGTACCTTGGAAGTCACAGCTTAGTTCAAAGTGAGGCTCTACTCCTCACCTGTGTCATAACACCATGACCCTGGGCTCCTGGGTTTGCATTTCTCAGACTCCTCTATGCATCTCTTAAGCAAGAACAACAAAAGGCCAAGCTGAAAGATTTGTGTGAAAATTCAATAGCTATCTCAAGGGGTCTGACAAGCAGCACATTTTCTAGTAATAAGAATGATAGCATTCCTTCCCTTTCCTCGCAGTTGCCCCCACCCCTTCTTATCTGTTGTACGCACAACTCTAATAGATAATTTGCTAGAAATGTATGCAAAGGGAATGGGTCCCATCCGTAAAAGTAGCTGAAAGTCAGTGTTTGAGTCTTGGCTTTCATTTTGCTGCTGAGATCCATCATTGGTCCCTGGTATGTCTATGACAGGGAGGAGGTTCTGGAAGGTGAGAGGGTATCATTTATTGGACACAGATTGGGCCTTCTACTGATGGAGGTGGCCTCTGGATATAGTATCTTCCACAGGAAGGACATCAGCTCAGAAGTAGGTGTCTAGTGCTTTAAATCTGGAACAAAGACTGCTCTAGGCAGGCCCGGGTCTTCCTGTGATTCCAAGGACTGAAACACATGAACTCCTGAGTAAGGGAGTCAGACCACAGAAGTCCCGTGTATCTTCAAAACCTGACTTGATCAAGGACAGAATTTTGTTGTTTATAAAACAAAACAAAGCAGACAAACAAAAAAACAGGTTAGCCTTTATAGCAGGGGAAAAACAAAATAATTAAGTTCTCGTTTGGTGAAAAATGACTTGCCTTTTGCCTAAATGAAAATGGAAAAAAAAAGTCCTTCTGGAGGGAAGCCTGGGCACAAGGAAAACAGCCCTGTGGCCTGTGCCACATTGGCAGGTGTCTGTGAGAAAGTAGTACATACAGGACCTACTCACCCATCAGAAACCTCCCCATTTCTTGGAGCGCGTGGTAGGATGCACAATTACACACAAAACCTCTCCTTCATAGAGCAAGTCAGTGCGGAATTAGCGGTACGTGTTTGGATTAGGTGGCCACCATGCCATCCTTTCAGGCCACAGGGAAGTGAGAATTCTTTGCACCTAACTTGTGTGACCAGTGGTATCATTTTCCAGACACTTTGATGAGCCTGTTCAATTAAATTATGAAATAGAGCTCAACCAACTAAAATCTCATGACTCAGTGATAAAAATGAACTATACGGTCAGCCAAATACGCAAATTCCCCTAGGCCCTTCCCCTGACCTAAACCTCTAGAGCGGTCTCCAACTCCTGCCCTAAGCAGGACCTACACCCACAGCACTCTCCTCTCTGCCAACTCTCCCACTTTACCAAATGACCCGGCCAGCTCTGGCCCTGTGATCACTCTGACCTCCTTTCCACTTTGCAGCCCACATGGTGGCACTACCCCAGACCTGGCTGACACCAGGCATAGGTTCCAATGCCCCATATACTCATGCCCACCTAACCAGCTCCTCCCTGTGAGCTCTGCTAACAGTCTCGAGTGTCCCAGCCCATTATATGTTGCTTTTCCTCTCTGTGCAGGTTACTGAAAACTGCCAGGGTTCTAGAATAATGCTTGCATCTACCCATTAATAGGAATTAAACATTAGTGACTAAGTGTGAATTCCTCAGGTACAATCAACATAGTTTATGTGTATTAATTAGAGAAAATGAAAATGGAAGAAGATCCACTTTCTCTAAGCAATATTTTTTCCTTCAGGGTATTCAGGCAGACTTTAGAAATATCAAGAATAACCTCTGAAATATTTTTGTTGTCTTTCCCATAGCATCAACTGGCTCTAGCTACCAGCTTACAGGTGCACAGGTGTGAAGGAATGTGATAAAGAACACGAAAAGGCTATGATTAGTCAAAGGTCTTGAAAAAGAAAACCTTCAGGACAAAGGATCTTGAGATGGGGAGAAAGGAAGGGGAGATTTCAGATACATGGAGGATCCCCTCAAAAAAGGAATTTATTTATAAAAAATTGTGTATTCTTACATGTTTATACTTCAATCACCTTCAAAGTACTCTTTGTTTGATGCAATACACCTATTGAGATGCTTTTTCCACTGCTCAAAAGTTTCTGAACTCATCAATTTTGATGCCTTTTAGTGTACCTGCCATTATTGGTTTTACCTCTTCTACATTAGGAAAACATTTCTCTTTGAGGGCTTTTTTTCTTACAGGAAAGCAAAAAAAAAAAAGTGTTCAGGTTGAGATTGGGTTAATAGGAAGGGTGGTGCACAAAAGTCATGCCGTTTTTGAGTACTCAGCAAGATGTGGACAAGTGCATTATCAGAGTGGAAGAACCAATTTGGGATGTTTCTTCCATAAATCGTGATGCAACCTTCTCAAAACTTCCAGATAAAAACTTCGGTTGACCATTTGATCCAGAGAAACAAATTCTGAGCGTAATACAAAGGGCCCATCCTCCAAAAATATAATTTATGGGGGTCCTTCCTCGTACATCAGTCAGTCCTAATGTTTGGCTCTTGATTTGAACACATGAGTGCAAAAAGACATTTTTAAAGATAACCTGTAAAAATTGAACATAGCTTGGGTATAAGATGATATTTAGAAATCATCATTAACTTTGCTGAATGTGATCTTGGGATTGCATCTGTTAGAAACACACACTGACGTATTCATGGGACAATGCTATGGTAAATGGGATTTATTTTAAATTCTCCAGAAAATAAAGGAGGGGGTGGGGCATGGAAGTGGGCATGGTGGAAAACCTTGAGGTTTCAAAGAGGAAAGATGGGTATGGGGGTTCACTCTATAAACTAGTCTCTCTTCTTTCACATGTTTATGACTTTTCATGACAATTTGTCAAGAGATGTCAGGAATAAAGGTAAGACCTCACCTTCTATTCGATATAACCTGTCTTTGTTTAGCATCTGCTAGGTAATCTATCTTATCTGTTCCATCACTCATCTTCCTAACCATCTCCAGTTTATCACTAGCCCCCTTCTGTTAGAGCAAGCATGCACGCCTGGTTAACATTCAGCTTGACAAGCAGGTACAGAGCATCTGGGAAGTGAAATTGAGCGCAACACAAAAGCCCAGCTTCAGTCACGCAGAACTGAACACCAGCAGGCCGCCTCCTGCCCTGCCTGTGGGGTCTGCCGCATCTGCCCTGAGACAGGCCAGAGGAGACCCTAGGGTGATGCCCGGCTCTTCTAACACACCCAGCCAGGTGTGCTTTTAACACATGAAGCTTAGTCAGATCCACTAGGACAAAAGGTGCAAACTGCCTCCGCCCCAGACACGCAGATACCAGCAGAAAAACTGAAGCTGAGTGAAAAGGATAGTTGCATATTACTCAGTAATCTTCTCTGGGAAAATTTAAAAGCAGAAAAACGCTGTGTCGCCCACACCTATTTGAGAAATGACCCACATGACCAGGAAGCGTTGGCAGCGGGAGAAGCACGGAGCAAGGCGCTGACCACAGACCGCAGGAGGAGTATCCAGGACAGTCCAGCACATTCCACAGATGAGGAGCTGCCCTCAGGCAGAGCAGGCCTGTCATGTCCCCATGGATCCTGGGTCCAAGCACAGAGTCAGGAATGCCATGGGGCCTGGAAAGGCACTGGGTGAGTGGGTGGGTGACAGCAAAGACACAGGGATGAACGAGAGAAAGCAGTTTCTCAGTCCCTGTTCTGGAAGGTCAGGCAAGGCCTGGCCTCTTCTCTACTGGCCAAAGAACAGCGATTCCTAGAGGGAGCTTCTCAGCACCTCTTCCAGACAGTTCTCTAGGGACTGATCTGGTCATTCTCTTTCCTCCCTAAATAAGACAACAGGAAGATGGACAGCTCTCAGCTGCTACTACTGAGCTGCTCAGAGCAGCTCAACCGTTCATAAATGATTTAGCAAATCAGGAGAAAATGTCCTCGCCCGCCTTTGAAAACAGCATCCATCTCTGCTCCTGAGAGGATGTCCATCTGCCCTGCAGAGAGGACACAATTGGGTGAGTCATCACAAAGCTGTTTTGTAGAGTGCTGGGAGCGTAGGAGAGAGAATAGCCTCGGGTGCAACATATGCAGGTTTCTCAGAGCCTGTATGAGAAATCTCGCACAGCAGTCATTAAATAGGAAGACTGCAAGGAACACAAAATAGAATCTCCACTAATTTAAAATAGTTTTCTGGATAGGTTCTCTTGGATTAAGTTAGTAACAACAAAAGGTGACACAGTTATCGGCCAAGACTGAAAACTAGCTCTGAGGTCTACTGTGAATAACCACGTTTCCTCTGCGGTCAGACCAACCCGCATGGCTGTGCAAACCAAAAGGCAGACTTTTCTAAGGTGTACCTAGCACTCCTGTCTTTCTGCAGGCATCCTATCTTCTGAACTAATACCTCTTAATTGTCAAGGAGTCTAACAAATACAGTTTCTACCTGAATTCAGCCCTTCACCTGGACACAGGTAGACACTACCCTGTGTGGGAGGAGCTATGCCCTGGGAGCCATGAGGCCCTGTGGGGTTTGGGGTCAGACAGACCTAGCGTGTTTAGTTATCATGTGACTTAAACTCTCCAGCTCAAATTCCTCTTCT
Source organism: Cephalopachus bancanus (assembly GCA_027257055.1). Lineage (NCBI taxonomy): Eukaryota > Metazoa > Chordata > Mammalia > Primates > Tarsiidae > Cephalopachus > Cephalopachus bancanus. The sequence continues at coordinate 4,365,095 of JAPVLO010000135.1, read as the reverse complement.
GTTGAGTGAAGACACAGGCTGATACGAGGAGCGAATAAAAGAAAGTCGATAAAGAACAAGGCACAAAATACAAGATCAGCAGAAGACCCCATCTGCCCCTCCCAATCATTCTCACTTCAGTGTGGGGAGCTCATAGCCAGGGCTACGCACAGGACATGAATGTTCCCCAGCTGAGGCATGTGATCCACAAAAGCTTCTCCTGAAATGTGAGTCAGCACAGAAAACCACTTTATGGATGAACCATTCTCCCAAAACACTTTCCACACTGTTGAACGTTACAAATGAGCTAAAAGGTGTTTGTGGTTAAGTGACGGGAAGCTGGAAAATAGGTACATATTAATAAGCAGCTCATGAGAAATGAGTCACTAATTCATAACAATAAACCAAAAATGCCACTTGCAGAAAGTCCAGGCAGGCGAGTTAACCATGCAGCTGCAAACCACAGCAGGGAATGATCTCTGAACAGGACAGTGACCCAGCAGCATGGACTCTCATCCCACCCCCAGGTCAGAGCATTGCTTGTTCGCTGCACAGAGAAAGGATTCTTCATCTTCTTACTTTAATGCAGTCTTTCAGAAGTGACCAATCTGGTCAAACTCCAATGAGATGGACAGTAAGGTTGGGCTGACCGGGTGCCCACAGACTTGGTGATTTTCTGCCCACTCCAGGCTGACCCCGTAGCAGCAGCTGTCCAAAAGACAGGCTAGCCTGTCCTCCCAGCAAAAGTTTGCTCCAATGGTGCTTTAGCCATGGCCAACAGGCCTCCTGAGTAGAAAGACTTACCCTCCTAGCACTTTTTAGGAATATATGTGCTTCAAATCATATTCACATTCCATTTCCCTCAACTATTGTTCTCATTAGATCTTGCTAGAACTAAACATATATTTGCTTGTTTTTTTTTTTTTTTTGAGTTGGAGTCTCACTCTGTCGCCCAGACTGGAGTGCAGTGGCATGCGCCCAGCCACTGCAGCCTCGACCTGCTGGGCTCCGGCGATTCCTCCACCTCAGCCTTCCAAGTAGCTGGAACTACTACAGGTGCGCACTACTACACCCAGCTAATTTTTGATTTATTGTAAAGACGAGGTCTCGCCAAGTTGGCCAGGTGGGTATCAAACCCGTGGGCTCTGGCAATCCACTCGCCTCAGCCTCCCAAAGTGCTGGGACTAGAGGCTGAGCCACTGAGCCCGACCATTTGCTTGTATTTTAAGTGAGAAAAAAATAACAGCTACTCTTATTGGTTCCTTATTATGGGTAAAGCGCTTGTCTCAGGGATTCACTCACAGGTGCTCATTTAGTCCTCCCAGAGAAATAAAGGCACAGATACTATTACTGACTCATTTTAAAGATGAAATAAGGTAAACCAGGGAGACAATGAAGATCATTTTGATCAAGATTAGTACCAACGTCCAAAACCAGACTCACTGTCAATCTTCTGTTATGCCACTCCACATTTATTTAGTCAAGCTACAAGGTCAATATCACATCACTCACTTATTCATTCATCCACTCAACAAGTTTTACTTAACTAATAACTGAATTGTTCAGTAAAAGTGACTGTCACAATTCTGGGGATGCAGCTTTGAGCGATACCACGTCCTTGCACCCCAAACTTCCACTAGTGAAGAGACAATCACACAAAAACACAAATCATGTGGCATCATGTGCTGAAAATAAAAATCGTGCAGGTAGAACGTGATTGGGGCTATTGTTTTAGACAAAGTAATCCAAGAAGACTTTTGAGATGGTGTCATTAGAGTAGACACCTGAAAGACGTGCAAGGAGGTCAACTATCCTAAAAAAGCACATGCTAGGTGTAGGGAACAGCAAGTACAAAATCTGGGAAGTGGAGCAAGCCTGGTGGGTACTCGTGGAACAGGCAGAGGTGACAAGGCCGGGGTCTGAAGGTCGCCATGAGGACCTTCTGTTCTGATTTGTGTTGTGTGGGCTCATTTCAGCTACCGTGCAGAATATTACCCAGAGTCAGGAGAGTGGAGGTGGGAGGAGAGAGAGTGGAGTGGGAGAAACAGCTGGACTGATGCATCCAAGGCCCAAGGCTAGGAGGAGGATGGTCCCCGGGGAGCTAGGAGGCGTGTTGTATTTGGGATACATCTTGAAAGTGAATCCACCAGGATGCAGTGTGGGTGCTGCCAGGAGAAGCCATTCACTAAGCCGTGAAAGACAGGGAGGGGCTTGCCAGCCTGCTGATTCTAAGAGATCTACTCACAGTTTTGAAGAGCAAATAGTACTTCTAAACCTCCATAGTTCTTTTTTACTTTCTCAGGGGAAAAAAATTAGAATTTTAGGTTTTGTGTCAATGGCTCAAAATTCAAGGTCTCCATATTCTACAACAACGTGGACTATAGTTTAGCTGGGTGCCTTCCTCTGCCAGCTGGAAATCTAGTGCTGCTCTTCAGGGTTTCTGGGCAACATTCTTTACCGCTCTCCTAAATCCCACTATCCAGGTATCACTCCATTCTGGGCATGGCTCTAGTCTTCCCAAATATTTGTGTCTTTGGCTGAGCTACTAAGGAAAAAAATACAGAGCTTAATATTAAACGACACACATTTCACCCAAAACTCTTGTGCCAGGAAAGAACATGCATGAAATACACTTAAGCAATGAGAATCTGCTTTGTGTGTCTAGCTGGTTGCTTCACCCTGGCTTGCACGTCTCTCAGTCCACAATAGCTTTGTTGTTCTTAATGAGACACGTGTCTCATTAGCCATATCTGGAAGTGACAGCTTACACTGCTGCCCAGTAAAGTAGCTTCTGTGATGACCACAGCAGCCTCTGCCCCATTCTGAAGTGAGTTGCCACTTGCTTCCTATTACGATGCATAGCTGTTCTCTTATCAAATCAAATGCCCTGTTTTAACTTCATGTCTCAGACAAATATTCTCAGGAGCCAAGGGCACTCCAGACATCATCTTGGGTGCCAAGAACCAGCTGATGAAGGCACAGAGTCTCGTCTTCAAGGGCCCAGGCCCTACAGGAGATGTCCAAGTGACAACATCATTGTGTCCTCTGCACCCAGATCTCCAACCCTGAAGGTGGCTACCCAGAGACCCAGGGCCACCTCACCAGAACCTGTAGGGAATAACAATGAATTGCAGACTGTGAAAATATGACAAGAGACTCATAGTAGATAACCCAAGGACTACCCCCCCACCTACCCCCAATGCCACTCCTCCATATTGTCAGTTACATGTCCCCTCCTACTACTTAGGGGCTGACACAGCCTGAGCCTCTGGGAGCCTATCTTAGGGCAGAAGCAGTGGGTACAGAATCAAATATTGTTACTCATCGAGGTCACTCTCCTGGAAGCATCCAGAAGTACCAGTGGTTTTAATGTGCACAGGCAGTGGTGGTAGAGGTGACACCTGACATCAAGCCTCTTTTAGAAGAATGTCCTGGCCACTCCAAGAAGGGGGCCAGAAAAGGAGCTTCATCCCTGGAGGCTACTATACTCCAACTGCCTGCCTGGGACCTGGATGGAAAGGATTATTCTCCATAGCCTGACTCTGGATGGTCATGCTCCAGCAGGACACAATAAAGGAAGAGAACGTAGGACTGTCTCATGAACCACTGCAGGAGAAGAGCTGCCCAGATATGGAACTTGGAAGTGGGTTTCCTCCATCCATGAAGTGACCCTACCTGAAGCAGATAAAAGGCTCCTGTCCCACAAGTCTCCAGTATACACGCCACAGTTCATCTTGAGACCTACATCCATGTACAGATGCAGCCAACACATCTGAAAAGAGACTCCTCAACAGGCACCAGGCCCTGTGGGCTCCAATGGCTCCTTACAGACTGACACATGGAGCAAAAGGAGGACCTTTAGATGCCAGTGTTTTCTTTACTTTCTTTAAAGTATTACTTTAAAATACTTCAAAAAATTTTATCTTCCTTAATTTCTGTCTATGCACTAATATATAGCACTGTTTCCTTTTTATTATATCTATTTTCTAAATTTTTTAAAATAAAATTTTGTTTAAAAAGTGGGAGACACACAGATCACACCATACCTATGCCATGGTTGTTGGCATTGGTAACCTGGGTAGAGATTTCCATCTCCTGGGCACTGCACCATTTGTGGCCACAGTACCTGCTCTAGACTCTCCCATCTGCCTTCTTGTGTTCTAGTACGTGTCCTCTCACTGCACAATTGCTCAAATGTATAAATGTACATTCAAGATCATCACATCATTATTACTTAATTCAAGAATACCACAGCACACTCCTCCCTCTGACAAAACTGGCTCTTCTGAGTTCTCTGAAAAGCAGATAAACCATCTATGGAAATCATTATTACATTTCTGTTGTGCACAATATGAATATACTCTACACATCACAACTTCTCCCAAACTAACACTAACTAAATCTTATCATTATTCCTTTTCATACAACACAAACTTCAGTTTCTAAAAATACAGTGATTTCTTTGTATCGTGTTTTATTTTAATCTTCTAAAAATAGAGCAACTGCCAGGAGAAGCAATTTGCTGTTGGATGCTAACTACACTAATGTCACTGACAGGATGTGGATTTTTGCCCTCTCTAGACTTTTCAGCTTCTGGTTTCCATGCTGCAACTGTGGCAAGTTGCACAGGGGCTCTGGCCAGGAGTGTGGGAGCCCGACCACCTGGCATCAAAGCCAGGATCTGTTCCCAAGTGTCCTTGATGCCAAACAAACAACTTGACAAGTCTGGTCCTCATCGTCCACATCTAGCAAATGGGTGCAGTGATGCCCTCTACCTCAGAGGACTGAGAAGACTGGACTAGGCCACCCTCAAACATGCTGTACCACTGGGAGACATAGCATGTCTTCTGACTTTCACTTCCAACAGCAGGTTCACCAACAGCATTTCTCAGGTTAAAAACTGAAGTAAATTAGCAGAGAAGATCAAAAGGCAAGAGGAAAAGTAGAACAAAAACAAGGATTCTGCATCCCTCTAAGAGTTCAAACGTCCCACAGGAGTTCCTTCTCGAGGATGGGTGGATGGGCCTATGCCTGTCACTTCCTTCCCTCGCTTCTCCTCCAAAGGATGGATGCTGATGCCATGCCAAGCCAGAGAGCAGCAGACTTTTTTCAGATATCCCATAGGTTAAAATGGGTTTTTGAAACAATACTTTCAAGTTCTGAAAGTTTCACCGTTGTAAGAACAGAACTATTCAAAACTTTAGACTATAATCTCTTATATCTTAACTCAAAAAGGAGTTATTTTTGAATTTAAAAAAGTAGAAATACAATCATTTCTCTCCTCTCTCTCTCATATCCATGTACACCTTTACTTTCCAAACTGTTCTCAATGAGGAACCCATCAGTCAACACTTCTCCTGCATGTTGTTTCACAATGTAGAGTCCGGTGGCCAAGGGGGCTGGACACTTCACTTAGAAAGGCAGCCTGTACCTCACAGTTCTCAACAAGTTTCCTGTGTACCTGGCAGTGTACCTGGCCATGTGCCTGACAGAGCAGCGCACAGTGCACGTTTCCATCCCATTTTAGAGTCTGCACGGAATTCATGACACATTTTCATCTTCTTGTGTGATATTACAGTCCTTGAATCACATTCCCGTCCTCTTACTCAACAGGTGACTCAGACGATAAATCTTGCTCCACTAAGTTAGTTTGCTGACAATCTGTAGAATCACAGGGCAAAGGAAGTCTAAAACAAACCCCTCAAAAAATCAGCTTTCCTTAATCTAAACCAATTTCTTTGATTTTATACCTGGATAGACAGATATGTCAATGCATGAAGGCAATGTGTAATTAAAATGAGCACCCTCATATGCTGGGTTTTGAGTGATCTAGTATTTAATATCCACAGACAATTAGAAAGAAGGGCAAGCCTTTAAAATCAACTACAAGAAAAGAGGAACTGGAAAACAACAGAGGCTGAATTTGGGTTCCTTGCTTTGCAATTTTGAATTAACAGAGATATCTACTATAAAAACCAATTTGATGCTTTGGAAACTGCAGATCCTACTAATGCCCAACATACAAAGTTAATTAGAACTTTAGGTTCTTAAACCTTGTTATATTGAATTGGTAAGGATTCCCCACTTCTTACTTCAAGAATAGAGAAATGATGATTATAACACAGAATAAATTTCTACTCCAAAATTATATAGAGAGTTAAACACAAGAAAAAGAGAAGATTCCAGTCACCAGAAAGGAAAAAAATAATAATAATAAAACAAAAAGCAAGTGTACTGAGACCCAGAAGTATATTCCTGGGGTCCAAGCATCATTAGACTAGACATAGGCCCCAGGGAACTAGGGGGACCTGCACATCCAGGGGGCCATGAGCTTGCCCTGGACAGAGAGCTGAAACTGAGATCCCTGTGTAAGGACAGAACTCATGAAGGGCTATCTGGCCTATAAAAAGAGGACTAGACAATCCCACCCACCAGGTTAGGAAAGCAGAAAAGGGTTGCTTGGAAGAGTCCTCTGTGAGAAACTTAGACCATAAGCCTATGTCCATGTGACCCCCAAATTCATATTCTTTGAGTAGTTTTGGAATCCCAGGTCTAGAGATTAAGATAAAACTAGTCCAGAACCTAGGAAACCCTGTAGCCCCAGGAAAACAAAGAAAATGGTTCTTTAGGGATACATTCACAATCCAGAGCACATAAGACACACAAACATGGATGAAAGGGAAGGAGGGAGAGACAATGGACATTCCTGCTAAAGATGAGCTTACAATGAAAATTAAAATTACAAATATGGAAACGATCCATCAAGTGAGAATCAGTCAAAACAAAAAAACAGAGAAATGACTCCAAAATATCTACAAACATTAAACCAGTACGGAAAAGATTATAAAGCATGCATTTAAAAAACAAATTAAAAGGAACTAGAATGAACAAAAAGAACTCTGGAAAAAAGAAAAATGGGAAGCTCAAAAAATTTTTTCTATAATTGAGAAGAACAGATTAGATATAAAGATAAAAATATTGCACTGGACAACAGATATATATGTAACTAACCAGAATGCAGCAAAATAGGAAAAGATAAAAGAGGAAGGCAATGATAAAAGAATTAGAAGGTCCAACAGAAATCGAGTATGAGTTCTTGAAATAAAGAACAGAAAAAAATCCATGGAATGTAATATTCAGATAGATAATGAATGAAAATATTCCAGAATTCAAAGACATAAAGTTCTTCAATTAAAAAAAAAAAGCTAAGTATCAAGCAGGATAAATAAGTACAAATCAGCATCTAGACACACTGCAATAAAACATCTGAACATCAACATGAAAAAAGATCATAAAAGCATGATGATAGGAAAGGCATATTACCTAAAAAGAAACGATAATCAGACTGAAAGCTAATTTTCAACAATGAAAACAGCCAAAAAATAATAAAATATCTTCAAATGGCTGAAAGCCTACAATTCTATACCCTGCCAAACTATCATTCAAAAAAAGGGAGGAAAAAGACATTTTCAGATAAATAAAACTTGAGTGTTTACCATTCAGGAACCACTGCAGAAATAACAACAAAGGATTATTTCTGAAAGAAGAAAATTATATCCAAAGTGAAAGAGTCAGATGATACTAAATTAATATAAAGTTTCATGTAGTTACTGAGACTATTTTCATTATGAATAATGTACTTTCTTCAAACTTTTGTTTGTGGGGGAGGGGGAGGAGTTCAAAGTCACTGTATAAAACACTCAGGTTGATTTCCTCTTAAGAACAACGTAAATCCTAAAAATAAAAGGCTTCCCTCTTCATTTTGATGTCTAGGAAACTCAGAGCCAAATTATCAGTTTGTTTTCTCAAGTAATGATGTAGAATTTACAATATGCACTTCTGAGCTCTACTTCTCTCTGAGAAACCTTCATTTTTCCTTTGCTGTTATTTCTTTATCAGAGCAGTTCAGCTTAATGAAGTAAGAATTAAGTACAGTGGTCCTAGAAATTGGACGGCTTAGGTAGCAAAGTATTCAACACACCAACTCACCACCTTGGCTTCCTCTCATCTCAAGGAGGCGGAGACTGGTGAAATATGGCCTAGTTTGGGTAACTCTTTGCAAAACTCTTTGCTGAAGCAGAGTTCAGTACCACTAAAATCAGGGAAAGAGCTCATCAGTTCTACTTTGGAACACAAAAAGCTCCCAAGAGCATGACTGACAGCAATCACTACCATGTACATGAGCTATTCTCTACTCACAGCACTTGACATCACATTTGCATGCTGGAGAGCCCCTCTTTGAAAACAGCTACACTTGTGCAAAAGGAAGTCTTTGTGAGAAATAATCAGCAAAAGATTGCTTATCCTTTGCTACACTCAGAAATTAGTTAAAAGTAACCAGCTCTTGGAAAAGGATAAACCACTCTATGCAAATACTCTTGCAAAGGCTCTCTATTAATGCAAATATTATGTTTGTCTTTTATTTTAATGCAAACAGCATCTGTTTTTCACAGGCCATCACGCCATCACTTTGTAGTCTGTGCTGAGCAGCTCAAGTGTGTTCCAGCTGTGTTTTAGAGTTTGAAACAGATTTCCAGAAAGGCAGAGCCACAAAAGCAGTTCACCAAAGAGAAGAGAAAGCAAGCAGATTCAGTGGGTCTCCTTCTGGGAGGCTGCTTCTATCTTAAGGCAGAAGAGAAACAAATCCAAGAATGAATTCCAGAATCTACTTCTGGAGAGGTTCGGCTTTAACTGTGGGATTTTTCCTTTTTTAATAGTTTTGACTAAGGAGAAAATGGGATTGTCTTTTATAAATTCCTTAGCAAAGAGAATAGACTCAGAGGAACCACACATGCTGAAGAGGACAAGCCAGGGAGCGACAGGCAGCCATCCAGAGCATCAAGGCTACTTCCAGCTCCTCTTAGAAAGCCACATTCCAACCCAGTCGCATCCTCCTCCCCTCACAGAAGGGCAATCTAGTAGGCTCCCCCTGGACAGTACTGGCATCACAAGATCAATGCTTCTCCCACTATATCAAGAGTTCCTAACAGGAACAGAATCTTTTTGGTTTTTGCATCTGTGACCATAAAACAATGACTAGTTCAGCAGCAGTAGAGACTGGATGGGTGGACGGATGCATAAATAAATCAAGCTACATATGGGAAATAGATAATGTGAAAAAATTGATCTGGGGTCCTTCAGATTTCAAATATATTCAATTTCCAAATCTCTTCCCAACCAAGAATAACTGGAGACAGTTTGACCTCAAAACACCAATAATGCTAATTTTACCACTCTATATGTGGGGATTGCAAATATGAGGGGGGACCCTAAAAAGCCTGGAATTTATTTATAAAAACTTGTGTATATAAAGGTTCAAACTTCAGTTACCTTCAAAGTACTCTCTGTATGATGCAACACAACTACTGAGATGCTTTTTCCACTGCTCACAACAGTTTTTGACTCGTCAATTTTGATGCCTTTTAGTGCTTCTGCCATTTTTTGTTTCACTTCTTCCACAATGACAAAACATTTCCCTTTGATGACTTTTTTTATCCAGGGAAACAAAACAAAGCCTCTCAACGAAAGATTGGGTGAATAGGGAGGGTAAGGTATGGAAGTGATATCCCTCAAAATAAATATCTATTCTCACATTAACTTGATTTTAAACTCCAAAATATTCATTTGCACAAAAAAATAATTTGGGTAAAAAACAGACTAAGCATTCTAATAAGCCATTCAATAATTATCTTAATGTTATTAATCTCTTTTCAAAGTGACTAATTATCCCACATATACTGCTAATTATCTTATGATATTACTCTCTTCCTCTAACTCATGCAGGAAGAATTTTGTTTTTGGCAAAATATTTTCTGATTATCAATAGTTGATGGATAAATATGACTCTTCAAAAAATCCAAATGCAAGTAAAAGGTAAAACAGATTATTTGGCCTCGTTTTATTACACAGAGCAACCACAAAAACTAGACAAATATAAAATATAACATTTCCTTGAAGGTGCTGTTAACAAAACAGTTAAGAATTATAAGACCAGACAGAGGTCTGGGGGTGAGCCTGGCATTTGGGGCTTATTTTCCCTCAAGGACATTTGCAGGGCCCCTGGCCATCTCTCCAGAATCTTTAGTGATGTTGATAATCTCTTACGGATATTAGGTTCAGGAGAAAAATGTGGTGAATCTTTTCAGTTTGGGTTGAGATCTTGAAGCAAGCCTTAGAAATAAAAGAGATCCAAAATAAATGGACCCTTAAGAACTGTAGCTCTGCTTCTAATGACTGCAATCTCTGAAATAGAACTGAGGTGATGACTAATTACTAGTGTCCCCAAGCACCAGGGAGCAAGAGCCTTAAATCTACTCTGCAGGAAGATGTTTTCATCCTAGGCCTCAAATTATCTCAACAGATTTTTGCAAATAATATATCTAACACACACACACACACACACACACACACATACACACGGCAAGGAAAAGACAAAATCAACAGAAACAACAAACAATAGAATAAAGATCCTCAGGTGCTCCGGGTAAAACAGAATTATCAGAAACTTTATTACTTACTTGTTCTATACCATGATTCATAAACTAGAGCTTCAAAAGAGTATTGATAATCTAGTAATAATAATGGTATTCTAGTAATAATAGCAGAAGTGAATGTAATTTAAGATTCTGTAGTGGTTTTAGACCTAGACTTTAAAAGAACAATGATTTCTATGTTTAAGAAGATTAACTGGAAACCTGAAGAGAGAATTCTGAAACTTAAAAATATAAAAAGACACTATCATTTAACAGATTAGACACAGCTATAGTGGGCAGAAAGAAAATGTCCAGAATGATCACAAAAGGCAAGGGAAGTGGGCTAGAGAAACAGAAGGCACAGTGAGGGCACGACACACACAAGGAGACACTGGAGAACAGAAACTGAACAGAGGAAAAGTGTATTTGAAGGGACACTGGCCAAGAACCTTCCAAAACTGATGAAAGACATCAAGTAAAATTGTTGAAAACAAAAACGGCCAGGGAAGTAGAAAGGAGTGATTACTCTCAAAGAGTAGCAATTAGAATGATTAGTAATTTCTCAACAGAAACACATAAACCAGCAAACAATATCTTTCGAAGTGCAGAAAGACTGCTTGAAAGTGCTAAAAGATTATAACTGTCACATTAGAATTCTATGTCCAGCATTAACATTCTTCAGACCTGTAATGAAATAAAGGGATTTTCCAACAAAACAAATAATTTGTCACCATTAGACATTCTCACAGTTGATCTCAAATGAAAGATTGAAAACAATGACCTATATAAAGAACAACAAAAAAAGGTTTAAATGTGTGGATAAATGGCAATGAATATTGACTTTATAGAAAAATAATAGTTAAAATATGCTCAACAAGAGCATAAAAGAGACAGGACAGAGGAGGAAGCACAAAGTAAAATGACAAATGGAAACACAAACATTATAAGGAATCACATTGAATGTAAACAAAGTCTAATTAGAAGCAGAGATTGCCAGACTGCATAGAAAATATTTTTTAAAAAAAACCCAAACACATACTATTTACAAGGCTACATCTAAAACAGAAAGCTATGAAAAGTATGAAAATAAAACAATTGGAAAAAATGTGCACCTTACAAATAATAACCAAAGAAAAGCTAGTGCAGCAATATTAATGTCAGACAAAGTAGACTTTTGGTGATTCTCAACTGTGACAGCAAATCAGTCCTACATTTTTGACCATAATACAATTAATCTAAAAATCAATAACAATAAAAAAGAACTAGGAAGCTCCTGTATTTCTAAACCTTAAAAATACACTTAAAAACTACCTATGAGCCAGACAAAATTGAATAATAAAAATAGCACACATTAAAATTTCTGGAAAGCAGCAAAAGCCATGTATAAAGGAAAATGGCCTTAAAATGCAAATATTAGGGCTCAATTTTAAGGGTTTAAAAAAGAACAGAAATTAAACTCAAAGAAAGCAAAAGGAAGTAATAAAGAGAGCAGAATTTAATGAAATAGAAAAGAGGTATAAAGTTAACATTAACAAAGGCAAAAACTGGCTCTTTAAAAAGACTAATTAAATGGAAAGATCTCTGGTGACAATGACAAAGGAAAAAGTATTTTCTGTTCAGCCCAGAGCTTAGGGGACAACTTGTGTCCCAGTCCTTGATCATAGCTCAAAAGTGGAAAATATGGCCTTGGAGAAAGGGAGGGTCAGAGGGAAGGGAGAAGTGACAAAGTCAGGTGTCCTTTATCACCCAGGGGGCATCTGACAGTCAACTAAAGGGAACTAATTCTGAAGGTAAAGCTCATGTCAGTCCACAGGAAGAAGACTAGAGACTCAGGAGGATGACAACACTCTTGCCTTCCAAACTTGGATTTATTTCTTAACTCCATCTCTGGGCATCACCTTTGTAAGCCAAGAACTTCATTTCAGTGAAGTTCAGTTAAAAGACAGAGATCGAGGCCCTCTGCAGATGGCATGTCCAAGTCTGTCTCCAAGAGCCCAGTGGTAGCTTTCTCTTGCACACATGCACACACATGCACACATTCACACCACAAGAAAATGCAGCAGCACCCCATGGTGGATAAGACTGTGGACTCTGGAGCCAGACACAAGATTCAAAGCAGACTCCTCCACCTTCCAGCTGTCAGATTCTAAGCAAGTTTTATGTATCCCATTTTCTTCATCATAAAACAGGGAGGACAACACTTGGATTTCATAGTGTTGTTATGAGTATTAACCAAGTAGTACAAATCACATATCTGGAACAGGGTCTACTTGTTGTCCAATAAACAAATTGAGTTTCATAGTACAGAATGCCCCAAACTGTCCTGTGGCCTCCTCTCTCTTCCTGCCAACAATCCCAACACTGCAACCAGAACTAGTTCTATAAAACAATCTGCCTATCAGAGCAGATCATCTTGGAGCAACAGTCTTCAATGCCTCCATAGTGTTGGTGGACAGAGTAGGTCTGTGGTTTCCTGCCTGACTCCTGCAACCTGCCAGGTCAGAATGTCCAGGTCTCCCCCTTCCCATCCATGCTGTTCTCACACCCAGCCTCCCATGGGGCACACCCCCCATTTGGAATCCCAGCCCTGCCCTCCCTTCCCCTAGAAGGCAGGAAGGCAGCTAACACCACACTGTGCAAATGGCAATGTCTTTGCTGGAATGGAGACTCTCACATTGAACCTGAGAAGCAGGCACCAAGAAAGCCAGGGAGAGCCATCAGAGGCCATGATACTATAACCAAGACAGAGAAGTCAGTCTGGGAAGGGCTGGAGCTGCAGTCTTCACTCCCGCCAAGTGCAAGCACCAACTAAGGTTTCAGGTGAATGTTTTTTGTTTTTGCTTATTTATTTATTTTTTAGAGACAAGGTCTTGCTGTGTTGCCGAGGCTGAACTCAAACTCCTGGGCTCAAAGGATCCTCTTGCCTCAGTCTCCCAAGTATCTAGGACTACAGGTGTGTGCCACCACACCCAGCTTGACATTTTGTTCTTCAGGTGTGTGCCACCACACCCAGCTTGACATTTTGTTCTTGGCTCGTGTGTGTGTGTGTGTGTGTGTGTGTGTGTGTGTGTGTGTAGAGACTCGTGTGTGTGTGTGTGTGTGTGTGTGTGTGTGTGTGTGTGTGTGTGTGTGTGTAGAGACCAGGATGGGGTGAAGATAAAATCAACCCCAGTTAGCCCACCCTATGAAAGCAAATAGAAAAATCAGAAGTGTGCAGGTGACACAGGTACTAACAAAGTCTAAATACTTTTTAGAAACTAAGTTCACAGGAGCATACTGGAAACCCCACCTGCTAGAGTTGCGGTTAAGGAGGGAGGGAAATCTTCAGGTCAAAATCCAGAAGACGGCACCCAGTCTACAGCAGCCCCTGCCCCTGCCCCTAAACAGTTGCCTGAGTGCTAAGCCTGAGCACAGCGCTCTGAAGGCCCGACAGGGCTCCACAAAGACAAAAGCAGACCTCAGGCACTGGCTCCGCTGAGGCAGGAGGTCCCTGAGGACACTGTTATATGCATCTGTAGAATATCCTGGGATGACATGATGAAACCTTTTCAACTATTACCAAAACCAGACACCCTGCTAGCATGCTCACTATCAAGCAGACATCCCACATGGGTCACCAAAGGGAGCCTGGGGTCCACAGAAAGGGACCATAAGTTCCCCCTACAACTTAGAGGGTTAAGGAGACAAGGCCAGGCAAGGTGTCTCTTTGCTGAAGAAACCTGAAAGGAGTCAGTGTCCTCAGAGGGGTCTGGTGAGGCGGTGTCTCTGGCACAGGGGAAGGAAGGGCTGGTGGCCACTCTCAGAGGGAAACGTCTCCAACGCAGATCATACTTGAACCATCCTTCACTCCTTAATAACACAGGTGCTCACAACAGAGGACACCCTTCACCATGCCCACTGGCAAGTCCTGCTGCCAGTCTGACCCAGGGCAACTGAGGAGTCTGATAAGGCCTGTGTCCAGAGGGGCTCTGGACCACCTGGGCACCACAAAAGCACTGCCTTTGTTAGGTCCCTCCCCCATGGGACCTTGAAGACCTCAGACACAGAGACCCACAGAGCAGAGCATCCAGGGAGCCTGAGGAGTGGAGGCCTCTCCACTGTGATCTCTGAGAGGAACACACCTTGATGATCCATCCTGACCATAAGTCAGCACAGCCTGCAGCAATGACACACCCCTCATGCTTACCCCCAAACACAAGGAGAAATCACTGTCCAGTTGTATCCATGAGCAGGGCCTCCTTGTGGCGTTTTAGAAGCCAATATTTCCTTCTCTGTTGTATCCTTGGGGAATCCTACATTTCCATGATGTGAGATAAAATTTTAGTGGGATGACAAAAATCTTGGCTTAATATCACAGGCCACAATAACACAGTTTAGAAACAGAGTAGCAATTTGGTTCTTTGAGAAATTATAAATGGAAGGGATGTATTTTACTTGCAATTTTAAAAATAACAAGGGAGGAAGAGGAGAAAGGGAGAAAGAGAAGCTTTGTGTAGGCAGAAATTAAAATCTAATTAGAAACAGATTAGGGCCTTCTCAAATCACCTTTCCTTGCCTGAACAGGTCAGAGATGAGATAATGCCATCATCACAGAAGACTGATCTCTACTCTGAGGGGTCCAGAGCTCTGGGCAATGCAGCCTGTCCCCAACCCTCTCAGTCAACCATGTCCTCAGCCTCACCCGTTTTCTGGACCAGAGTGTGAGACCACTAGGAGGCCAGGTGGCCAGTACAGGGGCTATGGGCAGGACACCCCCGAGTGTGCCCACAAGTGCAGGAGAAATGGGCAGTCGGCACTTTGTTGGCTACCTCCAAAGTCCAAGAGGACAGACTAGGTAGCCCACCCTAAAACACTAAGGAACCAGTGGCCTGTTCCAGAACACATCTAGCACCTACTGGATAAGCTGGTGCCTCAGTGAGCAGGAGCACGTGAAGTTCAAGGGAGCAGACCTCTCAATGGAAGGTCAGGGCATCTCCTAGACACCTGGAAACTTCTGTGCTTCATGACAGATCCACAGGGAGCCCCCAAGGAAGCTAAGACCTAGGAATGGCTCATGCTATAAGACTTGAGAATGAAAGCTGGGGAAGCTACTCGAAACCCTCAGGTCCCAGAGAGATTCTGTATGGTCTAGGAGTGACTTCAGCATATACACACTACCACACTTATTGCTAGGAAATATATTAAACACTTCATCTCTTCACTATGTGCTATGTTGGAGGCTCAGCCTCTGTTACAGAGTCACAGTTGCTCCAAGGACATGGGCACTGCGCAGTTGACCATAATCTACCCTGATGCCTGCCCCAGCCCAGGAAAGACAACGTCCCTGCCCTTCACCCCAAGTCGGCTGCCCCCAGCTCTCCACAGGTAAACCCTCCCCTTGGGGCTGCCCCATGGGCTTCCATGCACAGCAGATGTGTCCGTCCACCTCTGCACCACCAGGAGCTCCCAGCAGCATGGCAGCTCTCGGCACTGACACCCAGGGGGCATTGCTAGGCACACATGTAACTGCTGTCAAGGAACAGAGGTAAAAGCCAGGAAGTAAGGTCGGGGCACAGCAGCTCACATGTTCAGAAGGGTACAGAAGAGGAGGATGAACCACCCTGGTCTGGAAAGGCCTGAGAGTTGGAGTTGTTAACTACACCTCAAGGGATTCCCAAGAGACAGAGGGGGATTGACAAGGTGACAATGTCCAAGCCACTGCCCCTGGAAGGGAACAGCAAGCTGCCTGCATGTCCTGAGCTGTCCAGCACCCAGCTGCACAACACCTCCTGGTGGCCCAAGTTAAAGTGGCTGCCCAGTGACCTCCACTCTGTGCCATCCCTTGCAGAAGGTAAGCTCCATGAGGACAAAGCCTCTGTCTAGCCACTTCTCCTCTTAAACCTCAAAGGAATAACCAGGAGGGGCACAGGGCCACTTCACAAGCCAGTGGCTGGTCCCCCCACGTACCTTCAGAAGCAGAGCCAACCCAAAGATGGAACAGCATGGCTGAAGATAAAAGGGATAAACAGAAAGAGGGGTTCATGTCCCCAGGCCAGACAGGGTGCTCTTGGGAACACAGGCTCCAGCCTTGGCCTGAGGGCACACCCTATGACCACCCCAGACACTGGAGGTGACTAACATGGAGGGGGCTCCCTCGGAGGAGAAGAGTAAGACTTCCAGCTGGCGTTTGTCGCCTCCTTCAGCTCACACCGCCAGAGGAGCAGATGCGCCTGCTGAAGGTTAAATTCGGTTTCGGTTTGCAAATTTAAGCACAGGCATTTCCAAATGCAACTCACATTTATGAGTGTGTCGAAAGAGCGTAAGGGCAGGAAACAGGGTTTTGTTTGGTTGGTTTTTAAATGTCTGTTAAGAATGTGCTAATGTAAGACTACTCATGAAGGTCACCGGGCAGATGCGGCAGTTTATCCTGGAAAAAGAAGTGTGGTTGCCCACGGCTCGACAGGACAGCCAACCACAGGCAGCTGGAGGGGGGCACAGCTGAGGGCAAACTGAGGCCCTTCCATCCTAGATGGCCAGCAGAGGGCTCTATGCAGCCCATACCCCCAACCTGCAGAGGATAAGAGTGCTGACACAATAGTCTGAGGAACAAATGAGCTTTTCTTGGGGGAAGGCCAAACCCTCTCTGGAAGCCCTGTCTTGTCTATCTAACATTCCTGGGGGCTGCTCTTCTAAGAGCCACTTCCTTCTGATGGGCCACGCCTTGCTGCAGGTCCCAGGGTGTGAATGCCTGAAGGGCCTCAGGACCACAGTCACCTTCAGTAAAGGCAGTGGCGATGCCTCCCCTTTCCTTACTTTCTGTTGGTGTTACACTGATTCCAATACCCCATGCTGTTTGTGACAAGATAATTTGTTTTTCTTTCTTCCACAAACTAGGAATCTGCCTCTCAGAACTTCCAGGTTCAGAGAACCCAGAGGATGAACTCTCCCACTGCAGAGCAGGCAGAGGCCTGATGAAGAGTGAGGTGGGAAAGGGGTGTGGAGTCTGGTGGGGGCTGCAGAGGGGAATCTGGAGCCCACTGAAGTCAGAGCTGGGAGCCAGCCCTGGGGTCCTCCCACCTCTAGGTCACCCTGACCCCCAGGTGACAAGTGGGGCTTCCCCATGCATGTGATGACACCCAAGACAAGCACACTCAGGAAAAATCACAGCTTCTAAAAATGCTCCAGAGGTGTCATAAATGGAGTCATAAAACCCTTCCTTTCCAAACTTGTGACTTCTCAGCAAATACAGCGACAGACTTTCATATCAGGAAGTCAATCTTAGACCAGCAATGGGTGTGGTTTCAAAATAAATCACTCCTCCTGAGAAGTGAAGGCCTCACACTACGAAACAGAACTTCTAAACCTCATTGTCTGCTGCCTTCTGGCACCTGCACTCAGCTCTCCCTGGGCACCTCGAGGCACTGCATGGGTAGGCAGGTAAAATGCTTTCCTGGGGGGTGAAGTGAAAGTGCGGCCCAGGCCCTCCCTCTGCCCCAGGATCTCCTGTTAGGCAGAGCATTGGGACACAGAGGAGAGAGCAGGGACACACAGTGATGCCAACACCAGCCAAGCTGCAGTGTTGGCACCAGTGTAGGGGTAGGCTCAGGGTCGGCCAGCTCTGAGTGATCACAAAGAATAGCATCCAGAACCCTGATCTGCTGGGTGGTGTTTCGGAATCTTTCTTAAAGGTTAAGCACCTTTAAGGTTACTCATGAGCTCAAGCATTTCACTAGGCTCTGTGAAGTTAATAAGAATTACCAAGCCATGTCATGGGCTGGCTGGCACTGAGTGGGCAGTGCCCTTTCCATCAGGCTGAAATACTGACTACCTGGACCCAGCAGGCCAAGGAGAGGGCAGACGTGAGCTGCCTGTCAACCCTCACATGCTGTTCACAAGGTCCTGCCTGGCTCCTGCTCTAAAGGACAGGAAGTTGGGCATGAGTCCCCAAGCTTGCACAGGGGCTGCTGTGGCACCCAGAGAGATCACCCAGTCACAGCGGTGGCTGAGACCAGAGGCAAATCACTGGGTTACAGGGCCAGGCACCACATAGGTCCACCAAAGCTCAATGTGCTGCCACAGCCCCACTTGCCTACCTGAGCCAGGAAACCCACATTCTGAGCAGAGCCACTAGGTATGGTCTGTGCCCCCAACTCTCCACAGGCCTACATCCCTGTCTCAGGAAACCATATTAAGCTTCCAACCAACCTCAATGCCCTGCACCATAAGCCTCTGGCTAGGCTCTTTCAGCCCTCCACTGACCACTGGCCCTGCCACCCTACCAGCAGCACGCGTGCCCACCCTGCCAACAGGCTCACAGATTCATAGCCCACCCCCCCAGAAGCACTGGGCCCCATACTGGTTATGCTACCCACCCATTCTAGAGGACCCTCAGGGCTGCGGAAGACACAAATGACTAACAACTACAGACCAGCAGCCCAAAGGCAGGGGTCCCCAATTTTGTGGCACATGGCTTTGCTACCTCCAGGAATTACAAACCACAGGCTCAAGAATCCATCATGGCTTCCACAGACCCCACAGGTAACCTCTATAACTCACATCTGCCGTCTTCTCTCTCCCTGTCTCCACATTCCATACCCACCCTCTAGGCTCCCCCCACATGGCACCATTTCCAGGCAACCAAAAGTGGACTCTGGGCTTGCAAAGTGAAGGTGGATCTTCCTCCATTCAGCCAGCTCTGATGGTGCCTACGTTGACCAAGGCCCCTCTTCTGGGATACAGCTTCTGAGACAGTTGCCCTGTCACACACCCATGTGTGCCAGGTGCTGTGGCCTCCATCAAAGGGCACCAGGTCATCAGGTTCATCTCCTCCCCATAGCAGGGCTATGGTAATCTCCCCAGACACAGTTGCTGCACAGAATAGGTACATACAGATATACAGGAAAAAAACACGTGACCCACATGGTCTCTGTCATAGCTGCAGAATGCCTGGGAGACACTGCTTGGTCACCTACCAGCTGCATGACATTTGACATGTTACTTAACCTCTCAAGAGCTGCCATCTATAACCTGGGAGACAGCGGGACCTATCTCCTTGGGCCTAGGGCAGTACCCAGACCACAGCAAGTACTCATCTACTACACCTATAATCACGCTTCATAGTACTAATCTGCGACCATGGACAACCACACCTGCCCATACAGCAAAGCCCACGTCACACAAGACAGACAGAAACACTTCTGATTGACAGAATCACCTTTACCCAGACCCTCCCACGGAAGCTGATCAAGTCTGAAGTGCACCAGTGGCCGATGATTAGTACTAGAGCACCAGGGCCCACCTCACAGCGCAGCAGTTGTTCTGAGTTCCAGGACACAACACCAGACAGCAAGTACTCCCCAAATCCTCTGGGATGCAGTGACGGCAGCAAAAATCTGTAACTGTTCCCGGAAGGGCTCTGCACGGCTATAGAGAGTTGTACACACAAGAAACTAGCCACAAAGCGGAAACATCAAACCACAGCTCTGTAACACTTCCTCACCAGGACTGCTGGGGCCCACAGAGATGACAGCCCAAAGCCAAGGCAGACCTCGAAGGCTCCACCAGAGAGGGCCTCCAGGGCCTCCTGAGTCAGCGGTCCTCTGCCCTATTATAGCCACTACACAGCGATGAGGACTAAAATAACAGGGACCAAGCCAGACAGCAGCCCCTCAGAGCGACTGCTGCTTGGGGCAGGCTGCCTGCATCACCCTCGCCAGCTTCTCCCTCCACCAGCTTCTCCCTCCACCAAGAACAGAGACTGCTCACGTCAGTTTCAACACAAAGTCTACACTGGGCCATAGTTTCCAGCTTTTGAGTTTTTAGCTAGTAAGTCCTCATATTCCAAACACATAGTCTTTCAAATGCCCTCTCATCTAAGGATGAATGCCTTTTCCTAAAAAGACAAATATCATCAAGCATTTTTAAAACATATACACATACCCCAAACCAGGAGCTACACTTGAATTCCATGCTTAAATCAGAATTTTCTCTAACTCTTGTCTAAATGAAGTCAAAGTGTTACCAAAATTATCCAGAAATATTTTGGAAGGGGTTTGTGTTCATTTGGTTATAATTTTTTTATTTGCTCAATTCTTCATTCAATTCCTCTTGCTGAGCTGCTTCTCTTTACAAGGTATGAATGGGTGCTAGATGGAGATGAACTCAGTCCTCAGCAAGCCCAGGATGCCAACAGTGCTGGCAGCTCCCAGTCCTGGGCTGGTGGCCAGGACAGTGGCCCTAGTGGGACAGACCCTGCTGATAGCCCTCTGCAGGCCTGAGCATCTTCTGGGGCCATCCTGGAGGGAGCAGGGCCCACTATGTGCTTGGAAAAGAGCAAGTGAGTCAAGAGATCACAGAGATTAGACATAGTTTAGAATTTCTCGGGATCAAGTGTGATTCTGAAAAGATGCTGAGTAAATAAGTCACATGTCAAGGATAAAGATATTCATCATGAAAGTAAACAAGTTTCCCTGAGTTCTGACTTATCACAAAAAAGAATCAAAACACATCCTTTGTGCTAGCTTTTAGGAAGCATCTCCTCAATGCACTCATGCTTCATGCTTATGACCACCTGGGAGGGACAGGAGGCCCCCACCACCACCACCACTCTTACTAGAACAGCCTGAAAGCAAGGAAAGGTAGAGCAGTCCTGGGTGATGATGGAGTGGTCAAGTCACTTTCCTGTAAGGATGTGGTCCCTCTGAGGGCTTGACAGAGAAAAGGGAACAGCACTCCCCAGAAAACTGCATAAACCGAGGTGTGAAAAGTAAATTTCTTTTGACCTATTTGTCCATCATTAACCAAGGACAGCGTCAGACAAATAGGCAAATTTTGGGGCAGGAGACCCATGGGGGGACTAGGACCCAGAAGGGACCTAGAAGGACCCAGAAGCACTTGGAGTCAGGAGTCTAGGTTAGGACAAAGACACATGAAAGTCCTAGTAAGTCCCAGACTCAGAGCCAAAACCTAAAGGGGCTCTATCCCTCCCCAGCTCCTCAAAATGCAAAGAAACAAAGAAAGAGCTAGACAGGGCCAGGCTTGGTGGCTCAGCCTGTAATCCCAGCACTTTGGGAAGCTGAGGTGAGTGAATTGCCTGAGCCTGCGGGTTCGAGACCCACCAAGGCAATTTGGCGAGACCTCATCTCTACAATAAAACAAAAATTAGCTGGGTGTGGTAGCACGTGCCTGTAGTTCCAGCTACTTGGAAGGCTGAGGGGGAAGGATTGCTGGAACCTAGCAGGTTGAGACTACCAGGTTGGCCAGGAGCGTGCCACTGCACTCCAGCCTGGGCAACAGAGTGAGACTCCAACTCAAAAAGAAAAAAAAAGAAAAGAAAGACAGAAAGAGCTAGACAGAAGAACTAAATAAGTGGGCTTTTAAAGGACGGCTAATAGCACCAGCAAGAAATATCAGAGTCAATTACTTCCATAGCAGAGCTTATGGCACCTTTATTCTAGGCTACCAGTTATGGGAAACTTCAGTCAGAAGACACATTTGCACATCAACACTTAGCTTCTCAGAAGAAGGAAGGTATCCAAGCACCCCCTCATCATTCATACACACATACATTCATATGTCGACAACCATGTGCATGAATGTGTACCTCAGCACATATATCATGTTTGTTGGAAGGTGGGGTCCAACTTCCCAGACTGGCAAGGGAGCTCCTACAGGTGCCATCTCAACACCTTTCAGCTGAGTGCCAAACTCCACTCCAGTTCACAGGAATCTTCTGTGGGCTCCATCCTTCAGGACCTCAGTTCCCCCAGCTGAACAAGAAGGACGTGACCTACTGGCCTCCTGGAGGAGGAGTCCTTACATGTGCTCCAGGGGGGCAGCCACTGCAAGCCCCCACGCAGGTCATCTTGTGGCCAGAACTGCCGGTTCAGTCACGTGTTCTGAGGCTGAGTTCCCGCACAGGTTTATACAGGAATATGACTCAAGTCAATTTAACTCACAGACACTACATATCTTCCAATCAGCTCAAAAGGGAGAAAGTACAAACTGTCTGCACACAACAGTGTAAGGGCAAGGCCAGTGATGATGGGTTTGGTTCTTAGGACCCAGACCTGGCTCAGGATCTCATCCTACCACTCTATTAATTGTTCATCATGTGCCAGAGTTCCTCACACAAGGGTAGTGACTACATCTAATTTGTCTGTCTCCCCTTAAATGATGTCCTTGCACAAAATATAAACAGGCAACTTGGAGACAGCTGACTCCACATAGGTGGCTCTTAAAGTCACAGAGTTCACCTTCCAGAAGAGCACAAGGTGTCATGGGACATTCAGAAGCTTGGACATCCCCTTGGGGTGCGTGAAGAAGCAAAGACCTGATGGCTACATTCTCAGTTCTGCCTTTGGCTGCACTGAGGAAGGTGTATGGACTTGTGACTTGTCTACACCAGTAGGTGCGAGAATTAATAGATAATAGAAATAGAAAAGCGCTGATGTGGGTGGTAACATGATGGAGAGAGAAACTGAGCAAGCCAAAGGAGCAAGTCTGAAGCCTCTATGGGAGGCTCATTAGCTGCCCCCTCCCCACATCTGCCCACGTACTCAACTGGAAAGGAAAAAGGGGAGAGCTGGCAACGTGTAGAAAATCAGGAAACATTGGGGGGAGACAAAGCACAGCACAGTGATAAAGACAAGGAGGTCTTTAAAAATGAGAATCAAGAATGAGCTCTAATGAGTTTGGGGTTAAAAAAAACTAGACAATTTTACCCTAATTAGGGATATTACAATATGTTCAAGTCTCCTGAGAAATGAACCCCTCCTGTGTTTCAAATCAAGACTTCTACTTGCATTCAACAGTTATGTAATTTCTTATGAGTGCAAACAGGAAACTATCTGAAATTCCTGAAATCATTAAACCAGTTATTGAATGGAAAGGAGTAAGACAACCAGTTGATGGATGTGACAGATGCACTACGGTGAGCAGCCCGCGTAGATTTATGTGGCTCTTAGTCCAGACCTTGGAAAAGATAAACATAGAGTAGATTATATACTGGCAGGCTCACTTTTTGCAAGGAAAATACAAAGTAACCCTTCCTCATTCAGAAAGATGGTGAAAATCTGGATTGATATTAAATATATCCTCATTAGTTACAAGGTCCTCAAAATACTTACAACTCAAAGGCCTGGGTTCATCTGATAAACACACAACCCTTCACTGTTCTCATTAAACTGGAGCTGAAGGAAATGAAAGATCCAGAATTCCAAACTAGTAAAAAGGTTGGGGCTTAGAATGTCTTGCATTTAAAGCATTCTACGTTTCCAATGCTGTCATGTCTGGAAGCCAGGAGTATTCAATTCAGATGAACTGAATACACCTCTTCACTTGGTGGCTGCTAAGGATGGCAACAGCCAGCTCTGCTAGCATTTTCCCTAGAGCTTTCCATCTCCTGATGTGGTTGTCCCAGATTCTTAGGTAGATGCTGCTGTCAAAACCATTTTACAGATATGAAGCCTGGATGGCTGAGGTCAGTGAGCAGGGGTTCAGGTCTGGACCCCAAAGGCAGACTGTCCTTCATCCTGTCAGAGAGATGTGGCTTCTTTCCTCAGAATGTGTGACCCCACATTCGGAGTTCCTGATGACTCTGTGTTCCATAATTAACCTATCAACAGGAGAAATGTCCACCTGTAAATTACACAAAGCCTTCAGAGTGTTTTGGAACTTGTGTTTAGAGTGGGAGAATCTCACTAATGCTACAAAACTCAACAAAAGCAGCAATACCCAATCCCAATGGACATTCACAACATGAAGCCAGATCCCAACAAACTGTGCACAATAATGATAAAAAGCAGTTTTAAAAAAAAAAACCAACAAAGAAACTTAGCTCTCTCTGTGAAACCTTCAATTTACTTGGCCATTTTCCCATGAACATTCAATTAAAAACAACTGTGGGAAAAGCCAATCTAGCTGTTAGACACTGCAGAAGCTAGCCAGGCAATAAAATAAGCATCTCTTCTAACAGCCTCAAGAAGTCTTTTAAGCATTTACATTTGACAGAAGCCAAAAGCCAGGAGCCCCAAGAGGAGAGCCACATCATCATTCCAATCCAATCTGAGTTCAGTAAATGTCTCTGATAGGACCCCAAAGCACAAGCAACAAAAGAAAAAGAAAAAAAAAATAGCTAAACTGGACTTCAACAAAATTAAAAACTTCTGTGCTTCAAAGGACACCATCCAAAAAAATGAAACGGCAACCCACAGAATGGGAAAGAATATTTACTAATCATGTATCTGATGAAGGAGCTATATCCAGAATATATAAAGAACTTTGGCAGCTCAACAATAAAAAGGCAAATAACCCAATTTTAAAATGGGCGAAATATTTAAATAGACAATTCTCCAAAGAAGATATGCAACAGCCCGTAAGCATCATCATCATAAGTCATAAGCTCAATATCATAAGTCATTGGGGAAATATAAATCAAAATCACAATGAGACACTGCTTCATACCCATGAGGATGGCTAGAAGAAAACAAAAGATAACAAGACCACCTTTGCCATCAGATCCAGCACCAGAACCTCTCGCAGCTGTCCACTCACCCCCAAGACACCTCTGCCCTGCTGCTGTGGGTACCACAGCCAGGTGCCCCCTGACCTTGGAGGAGCAGGGCAGGCAGCTGCAGGGGATGACAACAGCAGAGGGGCTCACCTCTGTGGCCTCTTAGACCCTGAGATGGGCATCCACACTAGCCCTCTTACCCTGAGCTGCACCTACAATTCTGAAATGGCTTCTTCCCTCTTTAGCGATCTGGCCAAAAAGCTGCCCACGATGACCAGCAGAGTCAGAGGTTGGAACTGCAGGTCTGAGAGCTAGGCATGCAGAAGGCTGAGTAATAGCCCCCTCAAAGGACCCATACCCTCATTCCCAGAATCTACAAATATGTCAACTTAGATGGTAAAATGAACTTTGCAGATTTAATTTAAAAGCCTGAGATGAGAGATTATCAGATAATTGGCTGATTCTAGTCTGGAAACAGGAATTGTACAAGGTGACAAGGGTGTCTTGTCATAGCAGAATAAGGAAGTTACCAAAGATTACAAGAATCACGTCAAAAAGGCTCAAGGGCCAACATGTGAGGCCAAAGAAGAGATAATTTGAACTTCAACAAAAATAGTAATAGAAAAGGCTTAAAAACACATGAAATATACATAAATCCATGAGTTTACAATTATACTAAAAATAAATAAGTGATAAAAATAATTGGTTAACTTTAGAAGATGGTATGAAGCAACTAGCTCATGACTTTGAAAACTTGTAAATAAAGTAAGCCTTTTCTGTCTGAACCAAAGAGCTGATGAGGGAAACTTTGAACAGAAGTCTTCTAACTCAGGAGGAAGGAATGAGAGTCTCAAGATATCGCTCTGCAGCCCCCAAGGAAAGAGGGAATGAAGCTAGACAATAATCTGTAGTAACCACTAATCACCCAGCAGAAAATGGAAATACCCACACCGCCTATTCAACCATCTTCCCAAATAGCCCCCACCTGCGTCTGGTACAGGCTACAGCTTGGACCAAGTCACCAGAAACAAAGGGGAAGAGACGCTAAACAGCACCACATGGATATATGCACTGAAGTTCCAACTATGGAAACTCAACAGGACAACCAGTCAAGTTTCTTCAACAAATAAACTGAAGATAAGAGGGGGTGGGGAGTGCTGAGGGGACACAGAGAAATTGTTGCATAAATAAGTCATAAGTGACACAGTGGCCCAACAGAATGTATGAAGCTTATTTAACACTTACTTGAACAACAACCCCCCCAAAAAAAAACTAATTAAAAAATCTTTTAAACAATTGGAGATTTTAAACAATGGCTAATGATTTGATGGTATTAAAGTTTTAGTTAATTAATTAATTAAAGCCGTGGTCATGGTATTATGGTTATATGTTAAGAAGTATCTTCATCTTTCAGACATTTTTGTAACAGTTAAGCTGCTTCCAAACAATGCAGTGAGGGTGATGGGTACAGATGAGGCAGGCCTGACTCTGGTTGGGGGTGGAGGTTGGCACCTACTCGTTCATTATTCTTTCACTTTTGTAAATGTTTAAAATGTCCCCTAATAAAACATAGAAAGCTAGTCAGCAAAGGAGCTAGATTTGTTTGCAAGTTGTTGCAAACACAAACCTGGGCTCACAGTTATGGAAGAGTCCGCTCTCTCCAGCCAATTCAGAGAAAAAGACAGTCCCATATGGCCACCAAGTTCCCACAACTCCCTGGAACAGTCATATCTAAACATATTTCTGATCAATACCAAATGGCAGGATAAACTCAAAGTGGCCTGGCATTCCTTCTCTCTTTTAAGAACAAAGGTATGGGCCAGGATACTGTTGCTCTTCTAAGAAACAAGCGGTATCCCTGATTAACCAGGAAACTAGGACATCAGCTGCTAGTTAACAACTGATTCAACAATAACAAAAGTAACCTTTACAATAAAAGTGAGAGCCTAATTTGCCTACTTAAAAACAAAAAACAAAAAAACAAGCAAAGCAAACCACTGTACTAGGGGTCCCCTGAGACCCTTCCCTCTCCGCCCCAACCTCCATGGCAGGGCTCCCTCTTCCTGGCACAGAGCAAAGCTGTCTCAGAGACTCTACTGAGAACAAACCTCATCCCAAAAGCTGCTCCAGAAAAGACTTAGAAGCCCCAGTTGGACATTCCTTCCTCAGGCTCATATTAAAACAGACTGTGGTCCCACGTTTCTCCAAGGCTGTCCTTCTAGCCCTGCCTTCCAGTTCTGGAACACGCCCCTTCTCTGCTGCTTCTCTTGGCTTGGGGGCTGGGGGGTTACAATGAAATCCCTTCTTAATTAAGCCTTTCTTACAAGGAATCTTTTCAAAGAGCCATGTACTAAAATTATTTTGTGTGACAGGGAGGAACAGATCAGTGGATCTGCTTCCAATTGTAAACATTCCCAGAGCTGTAAATATGCGCTGTTCGCCCGCAGGGTTACACATAGGAAACCAGTAAATAGCAGAGAAGGCTATAATTACCATTTCACCCATCTCCTGCATTGCTGACGGTGGCTTCAGGAGGGGAAGAGAGGTGGGTGGGGCTGGGCCGGAAGCCACTCAGGCCGAAGCCACCCCAGGCCCACAGCCCAGACCACCAGGATGAGCAGCAGGATGGCCTTCTGAAGCTGTCCCTGGCGAATGTCCCCACGCTGGATGCCAAGCTGCCGGCAAAGCCTTGCTCACTGCTGCTTTCTTCACATGTGGTTTGATTGACGCAAATCAAGAGGCAAGCAAATGATTCATAATTGTCCAAGCACAGGGCTCACACAGAAATGGCAGGAGCTCAAACTTGCTGATTCACCAAGAAACAGCCCCGTGTACCGGAGGTACTGCTGATCTGGACTTTCCCATGCGTGCATACACACGAGCTCCACATACACGATGGTGGTGGTAGTGTCATAGTACAACCCTGCCAACAGGCAGCAAGGTAGGGTCACCCCAAGGGAAACACGTGTGGAAGTGCAGAGTGCTGGGGGCACGCCTGGGTCACAGCACAGCCACCATGGGACTCTAGCTCCAGCCTCAGACCCAGGCTGGGCCTGCAGTGCCTAGTCCCACTTTCCACCCCTTGGGGAGGAGGCAAGAGGGAAAGCCAGGACCCCTGCTTCTAGGAGCTCACAGCAAGGTGAAGCCACATGGGGGACCCCCCCCCCCAAAAAAAAATCCCCCTCAGTGCCAAGTGCCACCCCAAGGCAAGGGCTATGTACGGAGCAGGAAAGACACAACCCCTCCATCACCTACCTTGGTTGGGAAAGCTTCCCAGAAGATGGGCAGGAACTTACTAGGTTGATGGTGAGCAAGCTCCTTCCAAGTAGAGGGAACAGCACACTCAAAGGCACAGCAGCCCCAAAGAGCATGCACACAGTCCAGAGGCAAGTGAGCCCGGGAGTACAGGGGACAGAAGGAGGCTGGGGGACACCATGGAGTCATGAGGAGCCCTGAAGGATATGCAAAAGAACCCAGCATTTCTCCACAGGTGGGAAGACCTGTGCAGGGACCTGACCCAAAATGACACTCAGCCCCTGCACTAGGAAGTTCTCTGGTGGCAAGGCAGAGAACCCAGAGACACAGGGTGAGACCTGAAGCAAACTGGTGGGGACTCAAGGAGGAGACACCTTGAAAAATATGATTAGAGTGTTGAATCACTTGTCCTGTCAAATGAGAGGTCTGTCTGTCTACCTCGTCCCCTCTCTGTCCCCCCTCCCTATGGCAGGGCTGTCAGATCACAGCTCCATGTGTCTGGACCCCAAGTCACAAGGCAACTGTCAAGGGCGGGAAAGGCACGAGTTCTACTTGTATAACCTGCAGTGTCTTTGCTGCAGCCCTGATGACTATAAAGGGCCCCACGTGGCCATCAGCACCATTCCAGCGATGGTGATCCAAGTCCCTCAAGCTGAGGGTGAGAAGCTGAGGCTCCCCGAAGCTGTCTGCTCTCCAGAAAGAAATGACTCCCTGGACACTGCCTGCCATGGCCAGACAAAAGCTGGCTGCAGAAGACACCAGAGCAGCAGAGCTAGGGGCAGGAAGAGGGTGGGCTACAGAGCCTAACAACAGGTTCATGGGTGACACCAACACTGAGTGGTCAAGTCTGAGGCCGACTTCACTCCTGCAACCATTTCTTTCATCGTGTCACAAAATCCCCCAACCCTAATGCCCTCCTCCCCATAACACTTGGGAAACACCATTCAAGAATCAGTGGCTCATGCCTGTAATTTCAGCACTTTGGGAAGCCAAGGTAGGAGGACTGCTTGAGCGCAGGAGTTCAAGACCAGCCTGGGCAACACAGAAAAACTTGATCTCTACAAAAAAATTTTTTAAAGTAGCTAGGTGTGGTGGCATGTGCCTACAGTCCCAGCTACTCAAGATGCTAAGGTGGAAGGATCACCTGAGCCCAGGAGATTGAGGCTGCAGTGAGCTGTAATTGATTATCATAATCATGCATGCCACTGCACTCCAGGATGGGTGACAGAGATCCTGACAGGAAAGGAAAGGGAAGGGGAAGGGAAAGAAAAGGGAAAGGAAGGGGAAAGGAAAGGGAAAGGAAAGGGAAAGGGAAAGAGGAAAGGAAAGGGAAAGGAAAGGGAAGGAAAGGAAAGGAAACAGCAGTGTGAAACCTCCCCTTGCCCTTTGCAGCCCCTCTTCAAAGCTATGTTGACAGCACTAGGTACTCTGCCCTGCACTAACTGCTTTGCAATTCTCTGTCCTAACTACCCAGGGAGCCCTATGAAAGAGGGACTAGTTCCAGTTCATCTTGGTGTTCCAGGGCTGCCCCCCTCCCCATGCCTGGCATAGCAGGAACTCGATGTTTGTGGAAGGATGAGTAAAAGAAGAAAACACACAAAGCACCCGAGGCCTAAGCCCAGCATTTTGGCTTCTCTAGTTCCCCTGACACGGTAATTTCTTTATTGTTGTCTGTTTGGTCAAGGCCTTTTGGAAGGCATAGGGCAAGTGAATGGGGAAAGAGGAAAGACATCAGCACAATACCAGGAAAGAAGGTGGAAACGGAGTCAGGGAAGCCCCAGAAGCACAGGCCTAGGTAGACAGACCCTGGACCACATGCCAGGAGGATAGGCAGGTTAGTGAGAAAATCACATTTAAGGTCTCTGCAATGGTGACATGAGTCACACAGCTGTAACCCATCTCTGAGAGTAACACATCCTGCACTCCACAGCAAGGACCTGAGTCTCAGGACACTTCCTCAAGTTCACCTTTGTGCCCACTGGCATCACAAGCATCACCAGAACCACTGAGGCAGGGTTGACAGTCTAAAAAGCAACACAGTCGTCCAGCCTGGGCTGACCCCAAGAGCCCTGGCTTGATACAGTTTGCTTTAGAAAGACGTTTCCACAACTCCCACCAACACTTATCAACTTGCAAAGAAAACACTGCTGCTTTCCACAGCAACTCCCTCCCAGAGGAGACCCAGGCCACGGCTAGCCTGAAGTAACTCCTAGCAGTCAAGCCCTCAGATCCTAGGAAACAAGCAAGAAACTAAGGCAACTCTCCTCCCTGCAGGTCCCCTCTCCACACTGAGCTCCCAGTGGCCAAGGCCACCTGGTGGCTGTGAGGCTTCTGAGGAATACATAGGTTCTCACCACTGGTTTGAGACCGTTGGGTCTTCAAACAACTCCACAACAGACAGAAAAGAGAAAAAGAAAGAAAAACAGCCCAGCAGGAGCAGCAACCCAACTGAGCGACAAAGGGCATGGTTAAGTTAACTCTTAGTGACACCACCAAGAAGCAGTGCCTCTGCCAAACAGTATTTTCTGCAAGCATTTACACCGGTTTTTTAAAAACTTGACAATCTAATTTGTAAAAAAAGAAAAAGAAAAATTTCATACCATATAGCAGTCAAAATAACCTGGCAAAGGTTTTGGTTTGCTTTAATTTACCTTCTAATAAAGTTCTGGATCTTCCTTTGAGAAATGGCTTCCCTGCCCATCAACACAATTCCCTTCCTCTTTAAACACTAGAGACTGTGAATCTGGGTCAGAAAGACTAGGACACATAAGCCAAGTATGGTGTCACATACTTGTAGCCCCAGCTACTTGGGAAGCTGAGGCAGAAGGATCACTTGAGCCCAGGAGTTCCAGACCAGCCTGGATAATATAGAGAGACCCCATCTCTAATTTTAAAAAAAGAAAACAAAAGAAAGGTTATGCTGCAGGTATTGAAAATAAAAGAACAAAAAGGAAGAAATGGGAGGGAGGGAGAGAAGGAAGGAGGGGAAGCAGGTAGGGGGCACAGCTCCCCAGTCCTAGGCAGGAAAAAAGGTCACCACAAGGAAAAAGTGCCCCCTTTCAGATCTCAGAACATTTGCAAATTCAAAATTAATAATAACCGTTATTTGCAAAAGCAAAGCCCTTAATTTGCTGTTTCCCTGAGGAGACTCTGGAATCTTAAAAGTTGAGGCCTGAGATCTATGCCTGACCATGAGATATACACTTTCACTGAAGAAATAAATGACTGAATAAATGACTCATTAGATATAATGAACAAACCTGGCATCATGCTATGAATTCGCACTCAATTCCCTAAGCCTTATAATATATGCATGAGGTAGGTCTTATTACACCCATCTTCCAGAAAATAGGGCCGAAATAAACTGAGCAATGCACCCAATATCTATGCAGCAAAGCTGAGGTTCAGAGCTGATCTCACTGCCTCCAAAGTCTGTCTTCTTCACTGTTCCAGCAGAAAACCTCTCCCCTAGAAAGAGCACAACAGGGAGGGCCCAAGCAGAAGGGAGTGGGTGAGAGCAACCCAGGGGAATGAGCTGGAAAAGAAACTGAATCAACTGCAGCAGCAGAGAAGCCTAGAATCTCCAGTGCATCTCCCAGTGTCTAATACAAATAAAAGCTTCCTAAGAGTAGGAGACATCAGAACTCAGAACCAGTCACTGGTAGCCAGGCCTGCAGGGGGGCTTCAGAAGAGGGCTATTGAGTGAAGAAAGTTCCACACCCTCACCAAGAGCACTGGGGATGGAAACAGTGAAATGCTGCATCACTAGTTAGAGGTACTCATTCTGAGAAAAAGAATAAATGCCAAACTATCTCCCTGGGTTTCTCTATGCTTTCTGGAGGACCGTTTACAAACGTTTCAAACAAAGGCCAAAAACTGTGAGTACAGCATTTCTGAAGTTTCCCTCCCTGAATTCTAGACTCAGTAACCACAGTCCATGGAAAATGCATATCCCACCTCTCAGGAGTGTCTCATTGTATCAACTTATACCAAAGAGGACCCTTGGACCCTCTCTAAAGTGCATTTGGTTCCAAGAACTCTGAGATTCCAGGCTTGTCAGCTAACGACCCAGTCACGTGTTGACGGAATTTCCTTATGGCACCTGAGACACATGCTGTTTCCTATCACATCATCCTTGGAAAACACGTTGGTCAGAGGGAAAAAAAAGTCATCTGGAAATTTCTATTTTATATTCTGTCGTTGTAACTATACCAACAACCCAAGAGACAGGAACAAAGTTAAGGCACCGTATGCCATGTACTCCCAGGATGCTGGGTTAAAGAGAGTAAGCCACATACCCTTAAAGTACTTTTTGTCCCAAACTTCCTCATGTTAAAATCCACTAAGGACATTAGAGAAACACAAAGCTGTTTCTGGGAAGCCGGCTCGCACTCTATTAAGCGCTCAGGATAGGCATGACTCAGTCATGCCAACTGCTCCCTCTGACAGGCCAGACTGGAGCACAGAATGTTCAGCAGGTAACCCAGATGCCACTCACCCTCCACCAGCCCCTAATGCTGAGGCCTCGGAACAACTTAAAAAGGGTAAAGAAGAAAACTGGACCCCAGGGAGGAGAGTACACTGTGACCTTCCTGCTGAGAGCCACAGGAAGCCTCTTTCCTGTGTGAGGAAAATGCCAGGCAGGGCTGAAATGATGTAGCACAGATGCAATCCAACATCCTAGAACTATTCACTGTTAGCAGGTAGGTGATAGCAAGATTCATGAAATTCCTGCCCTTATGCATATGTGTGTAAACCATTTTAAAAGCAGTAATCCACACTCATGCTGCCAAACAGTATTTTCTGCAAGCATTTACACCGGTTTTTTAAAAACTTGACAATCTAATTTGTAAAAAAAGAAAAAGAAAAATTTCATACCATATAGCAGTCAAAATAACCTGGCAAAGGTTTTGGTTTGCTTTAATTTACCTTCTAATAAAGTTCTGGATCTTCCTTTGAGAAATGGCTTCCCTGCCCATCAACACAATTCCCTTCCTCTTTAAACACTAGAGACTGTGAATCTGGGTCAGAAAGACTAGGACACATAAGCCAAGTATGGTGTCACATACTTGTAGCCCCAGCTACTTGGGAAGCTGAGGCAGAAGGATCACTTGAGCCCAGGAGTTCCAGACCAGCCTGGATAATATAGAGAGACCCATCTCTAATTTTAAAAAAAGAAAACAAAAGAAAGGTTATGCTGCAGGTATTGAAAATAAAAGAACAAAAAGGAAGAAATGGGAGGGAGGGAGAGAAGGAAGGAGGGGAAGCAGGTAGGGGGCACAGCTCCCCAGTCCTAGGCAGGAAAAAAGGTCACCACAAGGAAAAAGTGCCCCCTTTCAGATCTCAGAACATTTGCAAATTCAAAATTAATAATAACCGTTATTTGCAAAAGCAAAGCCCTTAATTTGCTGTTTCCCTGAGGAGACTCTGGAATCTTAAAAGTTGAGGCCTGAGATCTATGCCTGACCATGAGATATACACTTTCACTGAAGAAATAAATGACTGAATAAATGACTCATTAGATATAATGAACAAACCTGGCATCATGCTATGAATTCGCACTCAATTCCCTAAGCCTTATAATATATGCATGAGGTAGGTCTTATTACACCCATCTTCCAGAAAATAGGGGCCGAAATAAACTGAGCAATGCACCCAATATCTATGCAGCAAAGCTGAGGTTCAGAGCTGATCTCACTGCCTCCAAAGTCTGTCTTCTTCACTGTTCCAGCAGAAAACCTCTCCCCTAGAAAGAGCACAACAGGGGAGGGCCCAAGCAGAAGGGAGTGGGTGAGAGCAACCCAGGGGGAATGAGCTGGAAAAGAAACTGAATCAACTGCAGCAGCAGAGAAGCCTAGAATCTCCAGTGCATCTCCCAGTGTCTAATACAAATAAAAGCTTCCTAAGAGTAGGAGACATCAGAACTCAGAACCAGTCACTGGTAGCCAGGCCTGCAGGGGGGCTTCAGAAGAGGGCTATTGAGTGAAGAAAGTTCCACACCCTCACCAAGAGCACTGGGGATGGAAACAGTGAAATGCTGCATCACTAGTTAGAGGTACTCATTCTGAGAAAAAGAATAAATGCCAAACTATCTCCCTGGGTTTCTCTATGCTTTCTGGAGGACCGTTTACAAACGTTTCAAACAAAGGCCAAAAACTGTGAGTACAGCATTTCTGAAGTTTCCCTCCCTGAATTCTAGACTCAGTAACCACAGTCCATGGAAAATGCATATCCCACCTCTCAGGAGTGTCTCATTGTATCAACTTATACCAAAGAGGACCCTTGGACCCTCTCTAAAGTGCATTTGGTTCCAAGAACTCTGAGATTCCAGGCTTGTCAGCTAACGACCCAGTCACGTGTTGACGGAATTTCCTTATGGCACCTGAGACACATGCTGTTTCCTATCACATCATCCTTGGAAAACACGTTGGTCAGAGGAAAAAAAAGTCATCTGGAAATTTCTATTTTATATTCTGTCGTTGTAACTATACCAACAACCCAAGAGACAGGAACAAAGTTAAGGCACCGTATGCCATGTACTCCCAGGATGCTGGGTTAAAGAGAGTAAGCCACATACCCTTAAAGTACTTTTTGTCCCAAACTTCCTCATGTTAAAATCCACTAAGGACATTAGAGAAACACAAAGCTGTTTCTGGGAAGCCGGCTCGCACTCTATTAAGCGCTCAGGATAGGCATGACTCAGTCATGCCAACTGCTCCCTCTGACAGGCCAGACTGGAGCACAGAATGTTCAGCAGGTAACCCAGATGCCACTCACCCTCCACCAGCCCCTAATGCTGAGGCCTCGGAACAACTTAAAAAGGGTAAAGAAGAAAACTGGACCCCAGGGAGGAGAGTACACTGTGACCTTCCTGCTGAGAGCCACAGGAAGCCTCTTTCCTGTGTGAGGAAAATGCCAGGCAGGGCTGAAATGATGTAGCACAGATGCAATCCAACATCCTAGAACTATTCACTGTTAGCAGGTAGGTGATAGCAAGATTCATGAAATTCCTGCCCTTATGCATATGTGTGTAAACCATTTTAAAAGCAGTAATCCACACTCATGCAGGTTGTATGCTAGCGGCTGAGGGCACAGAGTGAAGCCCTGCTCCAAGGAAGTTTGACATTAAACTAATGAGTACACTAATCAAGAAGAAAAGGTATAGGCAAGCTGCAGAGGACTATGTGAGGAGGAGCTGGCCAGTCTCTCTGGCTGGAAAGGCTTTTGTCAGGAGCTGGGACTTAAGCTAACACCTGAATGATGATGGGTCTCTAAGTACAGGAGAAGGGGATACAGGCAGTGGGAGCGCCAGGAACAGTGTTCCTGAGGCTCAGGAACAGTGGGGCTTCCCCCAAAAGCAGGAAGCCTGATGTGGCTAGAGCCCCAGTTTGAGGGGACCAAGTTAGAGCAAGAATTGGGCTGGCCACTGCAAGGGGCTTGATACGCCACTGAGGGCTGAGCCAAGAAGGGATCTGACCCCACGTGGGCATTTCCCCCATAAAAACACAAAAGCCTTGAGAGCAGATAAGACAGCAGTGGAGTAAGATACTCAGGAAGTAGTGAGTTTTAAGTATTGATTAGCTTTTTTTAAATATGACTTAGTTTAGTAAGTTTACTAATTAAATTTTCATAATGGCTATGTTTGGTAACCGGCTTCTAAGGGTAGCAGTCACGCCAGCCACCACGGGGAGTTGTGGAGTTGGAGAGAATCAGGCAGCCCCCAACAGAGTTTTGGAGGAAGAATCGTCACAAAGGGATGATGAACTGGTCATCAGGAGTTAGGAAAAGAAAAGCAAAACACATTTCCTAGCCTTTTGCCTGGGTGGTGGGGCCATGTGGCAACCGGGAGAGGTAGAGAGCAGCTGGGCTGTGCTGAGATGGAGCTGCCTCTAGATCCAGGAAGTGGGCCACCCCCTGCAGTGGGTGAAGCCAGAAGGGCCAGGGTGCTGGGGCAGGGGTTTCCTAGCCAGTCACCATTCCAACCTCCTGCACATCAGTGCTTCTAGAAACTGGCCTCCATGTCCAACTGCTTTCCACATCTCATGTTTACGTTCTCCTCCTCATCGTGGGCCACAGGCAGACTGAGAGGAACTCGAAGGAGTCCCCTGAAGTGGGTTCTGCAGTCAGAAGTGGGGGCCTGAATGTGGACTTCAGTGAGCTGACAACAAATGGGAGACACGGACACAGACGGCAGAGTAGTCTGCACTCCAGATGAGTGTGGCTCTGAGGGGCTGGTGTGAGGGACAGATGGAGTGAGCCAGAGAGTGGAGACAGCCAGGGCGGAGGTGAGCCAATGCCTGGATTTGTTACCAAGTAGCTATGCCAGGCCCAACTATGGACAACAGAATGTTCCAGCAAGTGGACCCCTCTGAGAAACCTCAGGTGAACATCCCAGACTGCCTCATCCTCCCTGGGGAAAGAAGGGGGCAAGCAATCCCCCCATGGCTCCTGTCTCCTACTAGTCAAGGGTGACTCTGGGGACAGCTCTCACATGTGCCAGTTGACATATACATGAAAGTCGATCAGATGCCCTTTAGGCATCTCAAATCAAGAGAAGCAGAGGCAGGTGAAAGCCAAGGTGTCCCTGTATGAAGGAGACCCCAGAGTGCCACAGCAGTGACTGGGATGGGTATTGGGGCCCAGAGGATATGTAAGGAGCATAGATGTCCCATGGTGAGTGCCCAAATATCCCAGTGCTAGAGCCTCTTTCACGTGTAACTGTCCTAGTTTGGAAAGTAAAACATAGGAGGACATGAAGTGTCAGGAGTGTGGATAGGGGAGACTCAGGATAAGTTTTATTTAATCATTTGTTTTAAATGCAAGTAATTGAAACCTCTAAGGAGGTTCAGAAAGGAAGCTAGAGACATGAGAGTGACAGAAAATACAAGCAAAATGAGAGAGTATTCATGATGAAAGGAGAGATAGAATCAAAAGCATGGAGGAAGCCCAAAGATTACGCATCTAAATCTATCCATCAATTTACCAACCCATTAAGTAAAATACATCCACCCTTCCATCTTGAAAAATCCACCTCATGACAACCTGGAAGACCAAGTTCTGGAGGACAGAACAACACTGGATGGGGATGGAGCCACACTGAATAGGGAAAAAGCCACGCCAGACAACAGAGCCATGCTGAAGGAGGATAGAGCTACACTGGACGGGGTCAGAGCCACGCCAGACAAGAGTCACATTAGAGGAGGACACAGCCACACTGGAAGGAGACAGAGCCATGCAAACAACAGAGTCACGCTGAAGGAGGACAGAGGCACACAGGATGAGGACAGAGCCACGCCAGACAAACAGTGCCTTGCTGGAGGAGGACAGAGTCACACCGGACAGGGATAGAGTCATGCTGGATAAGGGGAATACCCAGTTTGAATCTGGGTTCATGACTCTGACGTGATCTTTTCTAGCAACATACGCCTTCTTGGGAAAGGCAGGAAGAGGCAGACAGTGGGTTTAAACCAAGGTTGGAGCTTTGCCAGGTGAACAAGATGGAGATGGAGAGCAGGGGTGGTTACTAGCAAGTATCTATGTTGCTGGAATCTCAGCTAGGGATGGAAAAAACAAAGATGGGTAAAAGGGCAGAGAGAAGGCTGATCAAAGGCGGGTTATGAAGTACTGGAAAGTTCCTCCTCTGAGAGGGTGACAGACAAGTCACTCTCAGAGGCCCTTGTGCTGTGGGAAACCTAGATTCTGCATAAAATACAGCTGCTGTCACATTGCTGGGCTCATCAGTAGCAAAGAAGCCTTCCAAGGAGCCAAAAATAAATAGTTAAAAGAAATAACAACAATCTAAGGTGAACTGACAGCAGAGCTGAAAGCAGAGAGCAATAGAGCAATAGACAGCAGGAAGACAGGACAATGTGAACACTGAGAGGTGCGGGCCTGGGGCTAGGGCCAGGGCTGATGGGGCTGAAGTCCAGGCAGGGCCCAACAGGCACCAGCATTCTCAATGGGATACTAACAACAGGTTCCCAGAAACAGCACACAGCATTCCTGTCTGAAGAAAAACCTCCTCAGTTCAAAGCCCTGCATTTTCCAAATATTAAGACCAACCAAACACACACAAGCAAATATATCAAGAAATAGTAAAAGGCAGCAGACACATCAAAAGACAGTCCAACAAACTCCTTAGGTACTTGCATTACTAGAAACAGAATATAGTTATTATTTCTGAAACTTTTAAAGAAACAAAATCTATTAATGTTTTATCCACTCTCATTTTTCTGTATATACATACTTTCATTAAATAAAAAGTTTACTAAGATACTTGACAAATTTTAAGCAATGAAAGAGAAAGCAACAGAACTGTCAAACTTAATCATTTTTAGGAAAAGAACAAATTAGATTTTCAAAAATAAAAAGTATAATTGATGAATTTTAAGGACTGGCCCAGTGGCTCATGCCTATCATTCCAGCACTTTGGGAAGCTGAGGCGGGAGGATTGCTTGAGTCCAGGAGTTCAAGACCAGGTTGGGTAACATAGAAAAACCTCAGCTACTCAGGAGGTTGAGGCAGAAGGTTCACCTGAGTCCAGGGTATTGAGGCTGCAGTGAGTAGTGATTGTGCCACTGCATTCCAGTCTTGGCAACAGAATGAAACACCATCTCAAAAAATAAAAATAAAAATACACACACACACACAAATAAAATCATCAATAGACAGTTTAAGCAATAAATGCCATAAAAAACCAAAAAAGAACGTTAGGTGAATTAGAACACAGTTATGAAGATATTAGTTGGGCAGATGGAGGCAACACTAAGAGCAAAAATACAGGGAGAGTTGAAAAGCCATGATGAGCAAAATGATAAGGTGTAACATTCATCTATTCAGGACTCCAGAAGGAAAAAATGAAGATGATGGAGCAATATTTAAAGAGACGTTGCCTGGGAATTTCCAGAACTGATAAAAGAGACAAATTAACAGGCATAGAAAGAAAATTTATGCCAAGAGAACACAGAGCCATCCATACCTAAACACACTCTAACAAAACTGTAAGCATCGAAGACAAAAGATGTTACAAGTGACCAGTTAGAAACAGACAAGGAAGGAACAACTACTATGCTAACACTGTGGTGTTCAATCACAAAAGAGAAAGCCCAAAGACAGGAAGAATATGCTGAGTGTGATAAAAGGTGAAAAAGAAAAATCATCTTGAAATCTTGTAGAATAATCATTCAAGAATGTGGGTGAAGTAGAGGCATTTTTGGATAAACAAACAAAAAAAGAAAAAAATAGGGAGTGAACACCAGACAGAGCAGGGTCTGGTGTTGGACAAGAGGAACTTAACATTAGTAATATCTCATTTTAGTCACAATTCGGGAGCCAATATTGACCCATCATCATTAAGTGGAGCCCACACTCGATTCATATTTCCTCAGTTTCCCCCTTCTGTTCCACCTTCTGTTCAAGGGTCCCTCCCACAGTATCTTCTTCACCATAGACTCCTTAGGAACCTTCCACTGTGACTGTTTCTCTGTATTTCCTAGCTTTTGATGGCTTTGACAGTATTGGGAGTATTGGCTGGGTATTTTGTAGAATGTCCCTTAATTAGGATTTTTCTGATATTGTCATGACTGGGGTTATGTGTCTTTGGAAGGAAGACCACAGGGATCAAGTGTCATTCTCCTTATATCATCCCAAAGGTATATGTTATCAATACGACTTTTGAAAAGCTCAGAATAAAAATAAAAATGCTAAATGTCAAAACCTGTTTACACACCTCACACTATACTTCAGGGGAAATGTGTAGCATATAATAGAAGAAAGGCTGAGAACTAATGAGCTGTACATCCAACGTCAGAAGTTAGAAAAAGAATGCTAGAAAGCAGCCAAAGGAATTCTAAAAATAGAAAGCAAACTTACAACTAAGAGAATCCATGAAGTCAAAGTTGACTCTTAGAAAATATAATAAAGATTGATTTAAAAAAGACTAAATAGTGTTAGAAATGAAAAAGGATACATAATTGCAAATCCAACAACAATGTTAAAAGATAAAAAAATACTGTAAACCAACCATGACCAAAAAAATTTGAAAATTTAGGTGAAATTTGAGGGCAAATTGCTAAAAATTTCTTTTAAATTGATACTAAAACAATTAGCAAGTCAGATCATTAGTAACCATTAAAGGTATTAAATCAGTAGTTAAAAAACCAAACCGTCAACCCTGAATAGAGTTAGGGGATAATTTTTACAAACTTTCAAGGAATAAATCAACTAATCTTAAACAAACTCTTACTGAAAGTTATAAAACAAAAAACATTTAAAAAGAAAAATGGCAGGTCACTACATGACAGGTCACTACAATTCAAGAACCTAATCTAGTCAAGTATGAAAATGACAGTATTTACCACAAATAAGTTGAGATCAGGGGAGGTTTACCAGTAGAAAATCTGTAAGTGTGATTCATTACAGTAAAAGATTAGAAGAGGAAAAACCATATGATCAGTGCAACAGATGCAGTAAAAGCATTTAGCTAATAAAACACAGTTATCCATGAGCTTAACTTGAAAATGGGAATCTATAATAACCTATGCCAAACATCACAAACTGGGAAATATTAAAAACCTTCCCTTTAATATCAAGGATGAAGCCGGGCTCGGTGGCTCAGCCTGTAATCCCGCGCCTTTGGGAGGCTGAGGAGAGTGGATTGCCTGAGCCCGCAGGTTCGAGACCCGCCTGGGCAGGCAAGACCTCATCTCTACAATAAATCAAAAAAATTAGCTGGGCGTGGTAGTGCGTGCCTGTAGTTCCAGCTACTCGGAAGGCTGAGGCGGAAGGATCGCCGGAGCCCAGCAGGTCGAGGCTGCGGTGGCCAGGAGCAGCCACTGCACTCCAGTCTGGGTGACAGTGAGACTCCAACTCAAAAAAAAAAACAACAAAAAATCAAGGATGACAGAAGGAAACTCAGTAGCTCTGCTTTTATTCAAAGCTGAACTGGCATTCCTAACCAGCACAGTAATACAAGGAAAATAAATACAGTAATTAGAGAGAAAGAAGCAAAAATATCATCATTACAGTTAATGTTCTTTGTCTTAGAAACCCTGAAGATCCTACAAATTTTTTTTAGTAACTGTAAGATATTAGGATACAAATACAAAACTAAATTGCATTTCCAAATACTTGCAACAGAAAACTTTATTTAAAAAAAGATATCGCCTACAACAATATAACCAAAACCTACAATCTATCAAAGAATAAACCTACCATAATAAGTGCCAGGGCTTTATGAAGTAAATTATAACAATATAATGAAAGACATTTAAAAGATCTAATCAGTGGAAAGAGAAGCCACACAAATACACACACACACACACACACATTATATATGTTATATATATACATACTATATATAAATACATGTGTGTATATATATTTATAAATATAATGTATAAAAATTATATATATATTTATATCAAATAAAGATGCCAGTTTGCCCCGAATTCGTCCATATATTTAACGTAATTCCAATCAAATGTCCACCTTGGCCACCTGTCTCTGGAGGAGTCACACCCAGGGGGAGCTGGGATGCTTGCAGGGAGGTGGATCTAAGATGTGGAAGTTATACTAAATGATGAGCTGGCCATGCAGTCATCCTGGGGACCATATATTATGGTTATCAAATTGAGAAAAGACAATGAAATTGATCCCAACTCTGCACTACACACAAAAATCAAAGGCTAAAATAGGAAAGACAAATTTTAAAAGTCTTGAAAGAATATATACAACATTATCTTTATGGCCCTGAGGTAGGAAGGGTTTTTTGGTG
Source organism: Cephalopachus bancanus (assembly GCA_027257055.1). NCBI lineage: Eukaryota > Metazoa > Chordata > Mammalia > Primates > Tarsiidae > Cephalopachus > Cephalopachus bancanus. The sequence goes on along the minus strand of JAPVLO010000135.1, from coordinate 4,323,124 downwards.
GTTGTTTTGTTTTAAATAAAATACAAAAAAAGCACTAACTACAAAAGGAAAGGTCTATTTTTTGGCTTAGTCAAGGTGTAATCTAAAAAGAACTGTTTTTGCATATAATCTTTGTGTGTGTGTGTGTGTGTGTGTGTGTGTGTGTGTGTTGTGTGTGTTGGTGTGTTTCCAGACCTAGTGAGCTGAATAAACCATTATTAAATAACATGTTTTCCTCCTTAATTCACTAAGCCTTTACTGAATTCCAACCATGTGTCCAGCACTGTGCCAACAAAGAATGAAATGTGAAGAGAACAAAGGTCTCTCCTCCTGTTCACTGAAAATTCAGGCTGAGAAGATGGTACATGAAGGGGCAGGAGAGGCAATCACTCAGACCTCTGTGTCACAGCAGGTCTCTGCCTACCCCACCTAACTCATCTAACACAGGAACCCCAGGACTCTGACCCAGCAAGGCAGGCTCTCCCACCGCCTATCCTGCCCAAACTCTAAGAGGGTCCCTGGTTATGACCCTCAGTTCCCCTACTCTAAACACTCTGGTGCACAAATCTGCATAAACCCTGCTCCATAATCATCTCATTACTTCAAGCCTCAGAACTCAAGACTCTTGACAGTTCACCACTTCCTAAATTTTAAAAAGCATCACAATCTTTACTCACCATTTTTGATTTGGGTAAATTGAGTGAGAGAATAAGATAAACAGGGCTCTATCAACTATGAAAAAGATGTGTTATTTTCAAATGTGTTTAGTGCAAATAAAAAATGTTAATTTATACTCCATTTAAATGGTTTTATCACAAGACATGGCAATAACCAGGAAAAATCAATTCAAGTCTCTTAATTTAAACCTAAAATGTGTTAACAGTTTTCACTAAATTTAATTATTTTTTTTCCAAATGTGAGTTAACGTTTTCCATGTTATCAGACTTTACTCTTACATAGCTCCCTGTCCTCTGAGTTATCCTTAAGTATAATGAAATAAGAGTACCACACTCTTATTTCAGACTGTGGGAACACCCAGCACCAATGACTGTGGAACATCCAGTACAAATGATGTGGGGACAACCAGAAGCAGAGATTGTTGGGACACCTGGCGCCAATGACTGTGGAACATCCAGTACCAATGAAGCTGGAACACCTAGCAGCAGTGACTATAGGGACACCCAGCACCAATAATGTAGAGACACCTAGTAGCAGTGACTGCTGGGCACTCGCAACAATGAATGTGGGATAGCCAGCACCCAGTGATGTGGGACACCGAGCATCCAAGACTGTGAGGACATACTGCTGAAGGATACTTTTCTGTGCGTGCGTTGGGAAGGAGGAGAGAGTGCTAACAAGAAAAACCCCGACAGCCTTCAATATCACGGAGAGTTTTGAAGGGACAGGAAATTTGGTATCAATCTTTAAAACAAGCAAGCAGGCAAGGAAGCTCCAAAAATGGGGATAGACCTACACACACACACACACACACACACACACACCATGAGCACACGTGCAAAAACAATACACCCTGTTACCAAGTAGTGTTTCTCAATCACCATGGAGAGGGGAGAAGGGGACTGACTTTATTTACTCAGGAATTTTTCATTGTACATGGAGGCCCAGGGTTGAGATTTTTTTCCTAAAAAGTTTTATCCAATCATGACTGGTGAAATAAGTGAGCCAGGCATCAAGAAAACAGAAGACAAAAGGAAAAAGCCACTCAGAAGGGGGTGCCTGCCTCCACCGAGTAGGGTACTTCTGGGACAGGGATAACTGCAGCTTTCACCAGACTTCACATAAGAAACCCAGGTTCTTAACAAAGAAAAGCCTTCTAGGGCCCTCATTCAACACCTTTTTTATTGTGAAGCTTATGTCAAGGGCCAGAGGGTGCTGTGACAAAACTGAAAACCATGACAAGGAAAAATGTTTTAAGCCATCCCTTGTCTGCCAGAGCTGACCCAGGCTGGCTAGGGCCAAGTGCAGGGTGTCCAGGGCCAAGTGCAGGCCAGGGATGGGCCTCATTGGCCAATGTGCACAAGCCACGCCAGCTGTGACACCAACCGGGATTGCTGAAAATAGCCAGGGTTTGTTTACATGCCCTGTGTTGAGAAAGCCTGATCACCCTTACAGAAGGGCCAACTGGGGCGCAAGGGGGGGGGGTCTTGAGGGGAAACAAGCAGCCAGCAGTGAGAGGGACATCATCTGGAGACACTGGAGCTAGAGGGTGGCTCTGGAAACTACCAAATCCAATCACTCTTCTTGGAACACTGACTTTAAGGGGTGTCAATGCGCAGTAACCCATGGTAGGGCCCGAAGCCAGCCTGCTGCTCAGACCTAGAGAATGAAAACAGCTTTAAAAGACAACCTACAATTAACACAGGAACAATTATCTTCCTAATTTAGGTTAATTTCTACTTGCAGTCCTAGCTGGCAGATCGGGGGAAGGGCAGCACTGGAGATATCCACGTTGGAGCTTTGTATTTTGTTCTTGTAAGTCCACACATATTAAGTACCACAAAGAAGATTTCAAATGTCCACCATTACCTTCTAGAAAAAATGGCCTAAGCTCAAGTTAGCCCATATAACTCTGCTTTCACCCTTGGAGTGTCTGGCTGCATTTGCATTAAAATAGAACCTTTGTTCTGAAGAGTTCCTTGCTCCTGAGATCAGTCCTTTGTCTGTAATACCACAACTGATCGTTGGGCAGGATCCTGCTGTCAGGGCAAGGCCAGCTCAGGATGGCAGGCAGGGGACTGTATGTTCCCACTGTGGCAGGGCAAGCACGGGGCCAGCCAGGAGGGCAAGTGGGGCCCCAGAAGTCAGGGTATCCGGCAGGGGCATAGCAGGCACAGCTTAGGAGAACTCCCAGCAGTGAGATACTGCAAAGTCCTGCCTCTCTGGAGAACCTAGCAGAGGCCTTTCCAGGAGCACCTGTAGAAGCAGTCCCTAAGGGGCCCTGAATCACCCCAGCCTGGCCAGTCAGGAAGAAAATGAAGCACCTTCTCTTGCTGGTTCTCGATGGTTAGAGCACAAACCCCTTTTCCAGCATCAGCTGTTTGTTGGATGTGTGACAAAAAGACCTTGGAGAGCTTCTGTGATGAAGGTGGCGTGGCCATGGAGGGTAAACCTCGTCCATCCCAAGCCCTCAGCACAATGAATCTGATGGGCTGGCAGTGGCTGGGAAAACAGAGACTCACCAGCCCTTATTTAAAATGCATCTCTTTAGTTTCAGAAAAGCAAATAAAATATCCTATCTGGGCACTCAAGCCAAAGTAATGGGTCAGGTCGAATAAAGTCTACAATTCAGAAACACTCCAAATGTCCATTATGGTTAACTACTAGACTGGAGGTGGGTAAGGGCAGAAGATACAGTTTATTCTTTTTTTTGGAAGAGGGGAGGGGATAGGATGGCAGTAAGCCAAGGGGGCTGTCTTTCACATAGACTTTTGAGAGGACTACCCCCTTTAAATAATCAAATAAAAAAGACAAGGTACTAAAAGCTGGGTGGGAGAAGGCACCCAACAGCACTTCAGAGCAAAACCCCATTTAGACCCTCCAGTGGGAAAAAGGACATTTTTTATTTTAAGTTATCATTTAAACAGTAAATAGCAAGTTCCATTAGGTACAGTTTTACTTTAAAAAAGAAAAAAAAGCAACTGAACATCCTCTAGAAATGAAACAAGAATGCCCACCTGGCCTGCAGGTTGAGGTCTGGGGCCAACGACCAGCTCCCAGGTGGCCCAGGTCCCCTGGGGCACAGGAAATGCCAGCCTCCGGTCTTGGAACCAGCTCTCCTTTCCAGGGACCTACTCCAGCTGGGTTGATCCTCACAACTGCTTTTCCCAAAGACCATCCCATGAAGGAGAGGAGGTCCATGGGACACAAATTCCCTGTAATAATAAACTGAGCAAGGCTCTCTTACACAGCTGGTTTCTCTACTTTGGGGCTTCTCAGAGCTTTCACACAGCAATTGCCTTCTGAATCTCTATGAGCTTCCCACAAAGACATCTGACCAGGGCCTGCCTCCCATCCCCAGTTTTTATGGTGAATAATTGTAAGTATCAGCTGGGCTCGGTGGCTCAGCCTGTAATCCCGCGCCTTTGGGAGGCTGAGGTGAGTGGATTGCCTAAGCCTGCGGGTTCGAGACCCGCCTGGGCAGCGAGACCTCATCTCTACAATAAATCAAAAAATCAGCCGGGTGTGGTAGCGCCTGCCTGTAATTCCGGCTTCTCGGAAGGCTGAGGCGGAAGGATCGCCGGAGCCCAGCAGGCGAGGCTGCGGTGGCCGGGAGCAGCCACTGCACTCCAGTCTGGGCGACCAAGTGAGACTCCAACTCAAAAAAAAAAAATTGTAAGTATCTTGCAAAACTCTGGGGTTCTAAAAAACCCCATTCTAGAAGGGCCCTCCGCTCTGCAGTTAAAAAGGGATAATACCTATCCCGGTAGGGCAGAGAGCAGGATAGGACCACCAGACAGACTCAAGTCAAGTATTTGCTGTTATGGAGTGCTCAGAGGCCAAGAGGATGCGCCTGGGAGTCACCACCCACCTACAGAGAAAGAGATCCCTGTCCCTTCTTTTGAAGAGATGTCTCCACTACCCAATGCCCTGCTTTTCAAGTCTATCTGCACCCTGTACTGAGAAACGAAGTCTGGACACACAGCTCAGGTGCTCCACAAACACCTTAGCTACAGGGATGGCATGAAATACCCCAAGGCAAGAATGTCAGGCTCTTGTGGGAAAACATTTTTAACAAGTATTTGCTAAGTACCTGATAGGGCCCTAGTAACAGCAGGACTTTAAATCATCTACTTGCAATAAGAAAAAAGAAAGCAAGTTTTCTAGAGCTGTTTCTAAAGAGAAATGGGCCACAAAAATTACCCCCCCCAGCCCAGGCTCTGCTGCCTGTAGCAGGAGGAGCAACTCATTCTCACAAGTCACACAGAAAGCTCCTGGATGCCTACTTGCAATGACCAGCTGGGCCATTTAGGTCACATTTATGTTCAAACAGAAGTGCCCCATTACATACTCCATCACCCCAGGTGACTCAGATGAGGACCATATTCACCAGGCAGGTGCCATCCCTTCAGAACCCAAGCACAGGGCAGGGGACTTGGTGAGCGATGCCTCAGGGCTGGAGGAGGAGACAGGGAGGAGCACAGGAGACCACTCCTCTACTGTAGGGACATGGACAATGGCAGCCCCTGGCAGAGCTTTAGCAGAGGGGTGACTGATGGATAAGATCTGCATTTTGGAAAGGTTATTTTGGAAGCTGTAGATAGGCTGATGGGAAGTCTAGAGTCTACATAACTTCCAGGGCAGGGATGGTGGTGGCAGCCAGGATGGGAAAATTGCAGAGGGATTAGAGATTGTTAGGAGGCAGAAACACCATACTTAGGAAAATGATTTACATGTTGAGGGAGGAGCCAAGGAAAGAGCCCTGACTGACTCAGGTTCCTGGGTGGGAGGAGGAGAGGGCTCACTCTTTCTGGGAGAGGACAACAGTAGTGGGAACTGTTGGGGCAGACAGAGAAGTATTTATAGGTACCTGAGAGTCTTCTATGGCTAAGGATCAGGCCAAAACAGGGAGCCAGAAGGAAAAGAGGCTATGCAGAGGACCTCTGAGGCTGCACAACCAGGCCTCAGGTAGGAGTTCAGTGGCTCAGGGTCTCGGCTTCCTCATCGGTATATTGGGGGTGATGCTACCCTTCCTCGGGGTCACACAAAGGCCACTTTCATTAGGACTAAAAGCTCTCAGGACAGAGACAGAGAGCCATAAAAGTTAAGCCTCTGCTCTGACTCAAGGAAGGAGAGTGGTGGTTGGCCTGGAAAGACCAACTCGCCAATGGCATCAGGACAACGTCCATCTGATAAGACTTTTACTGCCATGGAACATCTGCTAAGAGTTTTTTCTTTTCTTTTCTTTTTCACTTAAATGAAAAGATGAGTCCAGCAAACCAGCAAGCGTTAAAAAGAAAAAAAAAGCAAAACTAGCCAATTTTAATTCATCAAAAAGCTAGTTATGTAAAACTAACAAGGATGCCACAAGAACAGTGTTTGGGAAAAAAAATAGGAAAATGTTGACAGTGGTGATATCTGGGTGACAGAATTAGGAGAGATCCCCTCCCACCATTTTCATGTTTTTTATTCTTTTTAAAAATTTACTAAGCAAGTCCTACCTTTATAATTAGAAAAAGAGAACAATGTACCCTTGCTTGTTCAAAGAGAAAGCTCTTGCCATTTTACTTTGAAATTTGCTGTTTTCTTTTCAGCTTTTCATTCTGTTTTGTGTCTAGTTTACTGTTTCTGTTAAACTTCATTTTATTTCTTAAATAAACATCCTCACCAAAGCTGACAACAATAACAACAAATCTCTACCAATGATTTTCTACAGGAAGAGGCCAGAGGAGCAGGCCATTCACTTTTGTTCTACGGTCACTGTCTTTCAAAACTGCATCACAAGCTCCCCGAGACCGTCATTATCTTTCTGAGATTCTTCATGGCTGGTCACAAACTAACACTTCATTTGCAGCAGGTTCTTAACAGGGTGCCATGAGAAGAGCCAGTAATTAGCACTATCAGGCAGCAAGCACACCTTGGAGTAACTCTTCATCTTCACAGAAAACAGAGAGAATTAAGGATGTCATCATCCCCATTTTACAAATAAGGACTCTGAGACAGAGGCTCGGGGATGCCCGAAGTTACCCAGCATGAAAAAGGCAGCACCAAACCAGAGGTTGCACAGACTGCCCAGAAGTCATGCCCTTGAACCTGTACACTCAGAAAGTGGTCACCCTCAAAGCACGCACGTACATGTGCACGCGCGCGCGCACACACACACACACACACACACACACACACACACACACACGAGCACATGTTGGCCATATGTGTGCCCAGGGTACAGATGCCAATACTCTGCCCAGAAGGAGACCGTTAGCCACCCAACACAGGGTCTCAATGGCAGTGCAGGGTAGCCCATCCTGAAGACCCCTGGTCCTGGATGGTTTTCTGTTTCTTCCCTGTTTCACGGTTACAGTCTCTTTTTTTAGATGCAGATGACCAGCTGAATGCTGACACTTTAATTCTAAAGATCACCCCATGACATTTCCCGTGGCCTCAACTATCTTTCAGGGCCCCCACAGATCAGGGTCACAATGCTGGCTGGCATTCAAGAGAACCTGCACTGTTGTTTCAGGACTTTGCATTTACTTAACCATTTCTGGCTCATTTTCCTTGAAAATAAGTCACTAAATAACAAACTGAGGCAGTATTTCCCAAATGTGTCCATAGACAGGGATGACATGAGGTGCCTGTCACACTGCCGAACCCTGGAGTTGTGCTTCAGTGAGGTCACAGGGGCATGGGAATTGAGGCTTTGACCTCAGCCCGGGAGATTCTTGGTAGCAGATAAATTTAGAAAGCACTGGATTAATGATTAAACTCACTCACCAGGCCTGTCTAACGCAGACAATCCTGGACTATTTGCTCTAATTTCCCTTGACATTCAATATTTGATTATTCCTGCCAAAGAAATGAACAGTGATCTAAATGGTTTCCAAAAGATGTTCCCTGCAGTACAGGAAAAAAAAAACTCCCATATCTGTTTTTTTTATGTTAAAGGGGGAAGCTTCATATTGCTTCCTGTAAGGGCTGACCTGTACATCCCTCAGTCCCATGTCAGGGTATGGGAGGCTCTCCAGAAGCCTCTGGACCCCATCATGCTACTCTGTGTAAGCTCTGACAGAAGCAGGGGCCAAGGATGAGGCAGCTGGGATGCACCTGAGCCCCCAACCTTCCTATGAGCAGCAGGCACTTGCCTAAACCTCTGCATGAGGGCAAGGTGCGCCCACAGCTTGGTCAGATGCCATTTCAGTGGCCTGGCCAGAGGATGGGACTTCAAGTGGACTCCACATTAGAAAGGACACCCCCACTGTCTTGGGGGAGTCCACCAACCTGTGGGCCAGCCAAAAATGTCCCAAGCGGAAGATGTGGCCTGGAGCTTTACAGCGTCATTGAATTCAGACACTGGTAGGACAGCACAGGGTTGAGACAGAGAAGTACAGGAGTCAAGTCCAGACTCTGCGGCTCACTTGCTCTTGCCCTGAGCTATGGTAGAGCCTCTTTGTGCTGTGGTTTCCCTCACCAGGAGAGCAGCCCACCTCAGAGGGTAAACACCAGGTGTACATAACCCAGGGAAGGCACAAGAACATTGCCTTGCAGGTGATCTGTGGCCACTGTCAGCTTCATTCATCATGAGTTAACTAAGCTCTGGGGTGCCAGGCCACACAAGAAGAACCATGGACATCACCCATCACGCAGTGACATCCTATCTCAGGACAGCTCCACACAGTCACCATGAGCCCCTGTCACATCAGTACTCTATTTGCTCAGTCCCACCTGACACAGGGCTGTGCCACATCAGGGGCTGTAAACACAAAAAGAAAATCTTAGAAAGATTGTGTTCATCACTTTAGAACTTTTTAGAAAAGTGAGACCTAGAAAGCAAAAACAAAGTTCCAAAACAAAAAGGTAAATGGCATTCTTCAAATTCAAGGAACAACATGTTCATTCCATAGATACCTCAAGACAAATAATTATCTACTGCTGCTGCAGCTAAGTGTTTCTGGCCCCACACTGCCACTACTACTAATGTGCAGATGAGAAGACATCAAAAAAGACAGGGATTAAGTACAATATGGAATAGATACCTGCGGATCAGAAGTCTATAAGTGTGCTGAAATCATAAAGGGTAAACGTATTTCACACAATTAAAAATTAATGGACTAAAACATAAACAAGAAACACCCAACCAGATACTTCTCCTAATACAATGTTTGGAGACACCAACCTCAGAACAGTGTGGGAACATCTGGGTACTCCAGAAGCAGACAGACCTGGGATCAAATCCAGGCTTGATGTAGGATTGTGCTGGTACTTTGGACAAGCTGTGGCTTCTAGATGCTGGTAGACTCTGCATCACAGGGAGAAGGGAAGACACTTCCAGAATCTGACACACAGTTGGGATTTCTGAGCGCCAGAGCTCTTGCATCTCAGGGAGACGTTGGGGGCATCCAGAAGTGCAAGTGTGTGCACACTGTGAGTATGCTAGGGTCTCACAACCTCAGCTGTCACAATCACACTGTCACGGGCTGAATGCTGAGTGCTATACAGGAAACTCCTCATATAGTCATCACAGTCACCACCGAGCATCATTCCAGGCTCCCCTTCATTTACATCCCAGTGAGCAGCACGTGTAGGACTCACACGACAGGAACATCCTGCCACTTTTACAAAGCTATAAAATCACGGCCAAATCTCATTTGCCCAGGACTCAACAGTAGGGAAATCATTACACTTTACCTACAGGGGCTAGGCTAGAAAGGCATTTAGATGAATAAAACAAAACAGTTTAGAATTATTTTTTTCTAATTATCACAATCTTTCAGAGACTTAACTGTCATACGATGAATAACACTATTTCCTCCAAAATGTACTGTGGGAGGAAGCATCCCTTCCTTGTCATAGCCAACCTCTTATTCCAAATATTTAAAAAGCGGAAGTGGGTGGCAGCCTGCCACCATGAATGAATATCTGGAGAATATTTGGTGAATTCCAAAAGTCAACATATCAACTGTCAATAATGAAGTGAAAACACATCATTATTGGATCATCCTATACAATCGAATTTGTGTTTATAAGTTTCTTCCTTTAACAGCAGAAAAGCAACTGCCAAGCAAAGTTCATTTCAGTATAGGGACATACCGTGGTACAATAACCAAGCAAAGATACTCTAATTTATCTAACAATGTGAATAAAATACTTACACGGTCTAATTGCATAAACACATTGTCATTCCTTCACACAGCCATGGCACTGGGATGTAGAAACAAGAAAAGACACACACAAGAAGAGAGTGAGTGATGGTCATCATGGGTGAGTGATAGGAGGGCAGTTACACATATTTGCCTACCTTCATGTATAACAGATTAATGATCAACATTTACTTACTGGCTAAGTAAATAGGACACATGGACGCAAAAGAGAACTCCCTGCATGAGAAGAGTCAAGAGAAGATCATGAAGTGAGGTCCCATCCACACGGGTTGACATTCAGTAACTTTCACAGACACAAGACTGAGTAAAGCCCAGCTGGAGTCTGTCTGCCTGCCATGCCCAGTTTCCCTGTCCTACTCAAGTTGCCTTGGCTCCCAGGGCGTGTAACAGGAGAGGCATACACCAGAGAAGCCAAACCAGTAAGAGGACACAGGCTGAGAGCCTGCAGGAAAACAGCTGGGGACCAAGCAGATGGGCGAAGGAGGAGACTGGGGCATGAGGGCAGGTAGATAAAGAAAAAGAATGAGTGGTCCTGTCTGAGGACTCCCTGCAGGGTGTTCTATGAATTTCTCCTGAATGCCATCAATAAGCTCCTTTGATCAGTGCCACTGAGGGAATTTCTGCTCCTTGCAAACTAAATGAACCTCCCAGAACACATCCCTCTCTGTAACACAGAACTTCTCTTGCAGTCTCCCAAACAGCTTTCAGAAAGATCATAAATTCAGCAATGAACTGACACTGGCCCAGGCTGTTCACTGTTAAAATATTCCCATTCCAACACAAGCATTCTCCCTTTTTATCCCAACTGGGAAATCTTCAAATAACTGAATAAAGGAGGAGACTCAAATCCTCCATCTAGAGCCTTCCGTAGAGCTACGCTGTAGGTAGCCACTAGCCTCACATAGTAACTTAAATTGAAATTTAATTTCATGTAAAATCCAGTTCACCAGTCACACTAGCCACATGATGATGTGGCTACTGACAAGCTCGACAGCCACGATGGCCAGTGGCTGCCCCAGTGGGCAGTATAACTATGTACCGTTTCCATCACTGTAGAAAGTTTTGGATTGTAAAACCAAGGAGGTCTTTTCTTTATAAAGCCCTCTTTGTATCCCAGTGTCTTTTCCTCTTCTTCCAAATGAGCAGGGAAAAAAATTCCCAACTGTACTTGACTCTGCCCCATACATGTGAAGGAAGCCAGGTAGAGCTTTCCTGCAGGACGGGCACAAAAACACAGAAGTGGAAACAGCACACCTTCGTTTCCTAGTGAACCCCAGGGAGTTGTAAAAACACTCAATTTTCCCCTTACCAGTTCTTACAGAATTTTTCCAGACAGCTCTTTTCCTTCTTTATCCTTTTCCATAATTGCATGTTGCTCGATGGAGGAAGAAATGAGGGAGAAGGGAAAGCAAGAAGCCCATTTTACTCATTCTAGCCACGTATCCACGCTGCTTCAAGGACTGTGAAGGAAACGTCTCATGGGTCCACATGAGTCTCCTCCCTAAGCAGGGTCCTTGGTTCTGGGTTTCTCTCCCCTTGCTGGGACCACACCAGTCAGAAAAGCAACTCTGACCCCTCATCCGGGCCCCAGACAGCACCGCCCATTTCTCAATGCCTGCTGCTCTGCCTGGCACTCAGCCTCATGGGAAGCAAGGTTTTTCCACAGACAGCCATCAGGCAAAGACAGCCAGCATTCCTCATGGAGAAGCCTGTCTTCCATCCCTTTTACATACCAGCCAGAGTAAGGAAAGGGGCTATCTCTCCTCTGCCCGTGTTCTGGTTCTGAAAAGTCTGTCTCTCATTCCAGCTATTATCAGAAATGATAACGGGATTGTGGTGTACTTTTACAGTGCATGAGTTTCTCACAACTATGGAATGTTCCTCCTGCCTAGTGAGACTCTCTCTGCTCAAGTAACCACAAGTCTAGGACAAGAGTGGCAGCCAACAGTCAACAATGCCAGGCGAGGCCTTTCACACTGGTCCACATTTCTAAATCCTGTTAATGGTCCTTAATTCATTTCTTTATTTAAAAAAATAATATTAATAAGAGAAGGTGTGATCAAATACTGCAACGTTACTAAAGTGTGGTTACTGAACAGTATACCTAACTATACTTTGCTTCTCTATCAGAAGCCTTGGTTGATCACTACCAAGGAGATTATGCCTAAGACCAAAGTCACCATTAATTAATTAATGGCTTCAAAGTCCTTTACTGTGAAGTCAGGAATAATTCCCTAGTCATGGAAAATAACCTCTAATGATGCTATAAACAGACAGCTCACCACATCAACCAGAAAACATTCTTAATGCCATCGCTCTTAGTCTACAAAGGAAAGGAAACTACAACTCCTGCAAGCTTCACTTTGAAAAACTCCGAACTCTATTCTGGTTGAAGAACAGTCTTCTCAAAGGAGTACATGTGACATCAGATGAGGAACAGGCAGACAGTGGCCAAAGCCCTGAGCCCAGCATCAGCCAAATGAAGTGTCAAGCCAAAGTTTCAGTGAGTTCATTTCAAAGTCAAGGGCAAGGCAACACCGAGAGCAAATTCATCTGGCTACTCAGAGTAAAAGTGATGTACTGATCTCGCAGGACTATCACAAAGGCTTGCCACGCCAGACAGCAGAAGCAGAAAGTGGAGACCCCTTCCACAGAAACCCAGGTTAGCACACACTCTGCTCTCTTCAACATAACTAGGTAAAAGTCAGCAGGAAATCTGGAGAGAGAATGGCCTCCCCCATAGAAGGAGAACCCAAGCGACGGTCATGACCAAGTAACCCAAACTTCTGAGCTAGAGCTTCTCCTTGTCCAGCTTCCAGTGGAAGCAGCAACACTGGTAGAGACACCCCACCCCGCTCCCTCGCTCCAGGTCCCCCGACAAAGAGCACAGCACCATTCCCTCTCCCTGGGCTTGCTTCACATGAAGCATTTCAGAGGAGCACTCTGTGGGAAGAAGCATCACTCAAATCAATCACCTAAATTTTATTCACTTTTGAGAAAGGTAAGTCATCTTATTCCTCCCCCAAAACGTATCTCACAACTTTAGTTCTTACCCACGAGGAGGGCTTGCTAAGCATGTAAGGTAGGGCATTACGGTGACAGTCCCTAGCAAGGGAGAGGGTGCTGTGATGGAGCTCCTGCCTAGGGCCACATCTTCAGCACAGAAGGGCCAAGTGGGCTCAGGTCCAAGTGACCTAGGCAGGAAAGGGACAGGCACAGGCACTGCCTGGGCACCTTGTGTGCTGGGCATCAGACCTGTCACCTCATAAGTCCTCAAAGCAATCCAAGGTGGGAGATGTTACCACCTCAGTGTACTGAGCAGGAAACCTCAGTGTGCTGAGCAGAGTTCAGAGTGGGCACCTGGATTCTAGTAGCAACAAAGCCCAACTCCAACACAAGGTAAGACACCCAGCCCTGGTTTGTTCCCATCCTCCACACCTGGCTTCTCACTAGGGAAAGAGAGAGTGCAGGGCAAGGCAGGAGGTGGCCTACAGAACAGGGGCCCTGAAAGTCCCAACAGCTTGACAAGCTGAAATAAATGTTCTTGCCTTTTTATCTACTCTACCGCATTTATTTTTGTCTTTCTGTAGTGCCTAGTTGAAAGTTCATTTCCTCTCCTTAACAGGATCTGTTGTCTATTGTAAAGGCAAGCATTTCTCATCCTTCTGCAATCACCACCAAGCAGGCATGGTGTAGCCCATGGTGCATCCTGCAAGAGTGTTGTAAGCATCTCACACACAGGACAGACACACAGCGTGTTGTCCTCGGTTTCTTCATTTCCTTTCGGTACAACTTTTTGCTTTGCTCTCCTCTTGAAAGTCTCTCATCATCATTATGCTCATTTTTCCTAACTCACAATTGAGGAAACCAACAAGTTGAATTGTTGCCTCAAGTAGAAAATTCAAGTCAGCCCTGAATGCTGTCCATGTTTCTTGTAAAAATTGCTCATTTGGAAACTGCATCACACAGCAACTAGCGTCCTCTCTCCTCATTCTTAAAAAGCAGCTGCGGCAGCTGCATCTTCTGCACTCGACTGCAGGACACCCCGCCGCCTATGCTCTTGGGAGGCCACACGCCCAAGGGTTTCTCCCAGGGACCCTAGCCACTCACCAGATCCCACAGGCCTCTCTCCTGGTGTCCCTATGAATGCTCAGTGCCAAGGTCCCAGTTCTGCCTCGGGCAAGCGCCTGCCTCTCAGGCCCAGTGCTGTCTTCCATCTCATCCAACAGGCCTATGAGAGCCCCCACCCCTCTCTGAGCCTCATAAAGCAGGCAGACAAGTTCTACAGCCAGACCCTTGGGTGCAAGCCCAGCTTCCCCATCTATAGCAGTTCACCTCAAACCAGTTGCTTAACTGTTCTGAGTCAGCTTCCTCATCTACAAATGAGGAAAAAAGTAACAAATTCACAAAGCCTGAAAATAGGAAGCCCTCAATCAGTGTGAGCGTGGGGTAGGAGACAGAGCAGAGCGGTACCTGTTACAAGTATTTTTATTACATGCTGCGAGGATTAAATGAGATAAGCTGGGTAAACACCAGGGACATCGAAAGCATGAAATGATACCAGGTGGTGGTGTGGTGTTACTTTCATTATTAATAATTTGAAAAAGCAGATTAAAAGCCCAGGCCCTGCTGAACTCAGAGCTCCCATAAGGATAGAGGCTATAACGTAATAGACATGAAACAGACTAAAAACTCAGCATGCAAAATAAGTTGTTTACACCCACACAAACTTCTTGTTCTTCAAGAGACATGCTGTTTTAAAAGGGGACCTAGGACTGAGGAAAAAGGCAGTGCTCCTTTGGTCAAGCCCTATAAACACTACTGCATTCTGTTTCAGACTCCTTGGGTCAGAGGCCCTCCACGAAGCTGCAACCCTTGCACCGCTGAACTCAAAAGAGATGATTCATTGAGAGAACAATCTGGGAGGGGCTGCAGGGTGTATGGGGACATTTGGGGGTATATAGAAAGGGTTTGAGCCTCCTGTCTCCACCTCTTTAAGGGAGGCCCATATCCTGAACCCAGGATCCTCTGGGAGCAGTGAGAACAGCAGGAACCACAGGCCAGGGTGGGTGGTGGTGTCCTTCACATGTTCCCAATGAACCCACAAAGGGCCGAGCTGTCTGGATGACCCATTGGGGTAACCCCTTGTTTCCTAACCTATTTAGTGGGGGTTAGGAGACACAGTGTGAATGTTTATTGTCAAGCAGGAATAGGACTCCGCTTGGTAGCGCCCAAAAGTTAGCAAATACCTATCTCATATACATACGAGAATTTAAATGCCTGGAAGTCCAAGGTCTCTGGTGAGCCACAGGGCCCAGCAAAGAACACATGGGGAGCTTCACACAGTCCAGCCACCTCCGCACTATATCAAACAGGAGAATCCAGAGCTTTCCTCTGGCTATCCTGGGGCATGTCAGGAGGAAGGGCCTGTACTGCAGACTGTTCTCAGGACAGCCTTCATAGAGACAAATGTACCTGTTGCCGTGCAGGCACACACGGGAGGCTCAGTAAGTCTCTCTTAGTCAAAGTACAGATGAGGAGGCAGCTTGAGTAGCATGAATACAGCCACATTCATCTGATTTTGGGGGCTGATTTCTAACTGTAAGACAATAACCAAGCAGTTTTCAGTCATGTTGGTAGTCTGTAGTTTTCTGAAAGTGACAGCAGGTACCTCAGTGGCTGATATAGGAAGTTTGTTGGCAAACCTTAAACCTCATTACACTTTCTGAACAATGGTAGGGAACAGTCCTTATTCCTTTGGCCTATACAGCTTTATTAAGCCAGGTACCAGTGGCTTACTGTGGGTCTGCATTTCCTTTACTGAGAAGTGTGGGTTCTCTGAGCCTGAGGGCATTCTCCAGGCACTGAGCGAAGGACATGCAAGTGGCAAGATGGCCCCAGCTTCTGCCCCTTTCTTTGTGGAAGCCGCTCTGCCAGGCCCAGAAAGGAGAGGCAAGGGGCTTCCCAACTGTTTTGCTGTTTGGTTTTTTTTTTTGTATTTTTGTATATAAAAAAAACACAATATCTGCATGAGCTATTTTCAAAAAGGAATGCTAAATTAAGTTCTAGAAAGTTCCAGATTTGTAGGTAGAATGAATAAGAACTGAGTTTGGTTTCCAGTCGTGTTCAAATTATTTGTGTATGTACAGCTTAGTTTCATTTAGTCACTAAATCATTAAATTCTAGTCATCCTTAAACTAACAGACCAATGAAACCTGTATCTCAAGTTCAAATGCATTTACACACACACACACACACACACACACACACACACAAAATTAAATTTGTACACAAGAATGTTTAGCAAACATTCCTCTGACCCTCACTCCCCTAGACATGATTGAGAATGAGGCTGCCATTGCCTTCACAGGCTGTGAATCTAACAACATTCAAGACGACCGTGCAGGCAGCAAGTATGAAAAAATATGGAAGCACCCATGTTTCAGATTAATGAAGTACTGTGAGTATGCTTGATGTTATAGTGTTCCCCTACAGTCGAAATTATTTTTAGACTGCCTGGCTTAACATGTAAGAATCGTTATATTTAAATAATTATTTGATGATTCAAAATCTCAGAGAATGCTGCCAACCTCAGTCAGTCTTGCTTCTAGAAATGGATCTGGGTTTAAAGGGACCCTAGCTCTTCCCTGGGAAGTCAATTTCTTGAATAGATCCTATTTCCACTTATTTTCCATCTTATCATAAATTTAGAAGGCAGAAAAAGCTCAGCTCTTTAGTGACTCTGGGGGCTTGTCAGCCATCAGTGGGAAGGTAAGCCACTGCCCCAGGTCCAGCAGATCAGTGACAGAGGACACAGCCTTATAATGAACATGAGGACCTCAGAGGTCACTCAGTTAGGCCCCATTTCCTGTGGTGACACCTGCCCATGTGTCAGCAATGCCTGACTTACACCTGGTGCAGGGCCAGGCCATCCTGCATCCCCACACTCAGCTGGTAGAGCCATCAAATCACCATCGCCTCAACACACTCCAGTTTCATGCCCTTCTCGGTCATCATGCAAACACAAACTGGAAAAGATGTTCCCCAATTAATCAAGCCATCAGATGCCTGCTCAACACCAAGACCTCCACATTTCCCCAGCACCACCCAGATGACAGCAGAACCTGTGCTCTCATGCACCAGAGCAGCCTGGGTCTGGAGCCCACATGGTTTTAAATGGTGATAAGGGGTGCAGTGGGGATGCTATAAGAGCAAAGGCAGGACCCCACTCCAGCCCAGTTAGCCCAGCCAATGACCCCAGCCTGGTTTCCCAACCACCCCTGAACTCAAAAGAGATGATTCATTGAGAGAACAATCTGGGAGGGGCTGCAGGGTGTATGGGGACATTTAGGGGTATATAGAAAGGGTCTGAGCCTCCCGTCTCCACCTCTTTAAGGGAGCCCCATACCCTGAACCCAGGATCCTCTGGGAGCAGTGAGAACAGCAGGAACCACAGGCCAGGGTGGGTGGTGGTGTCCTTCACATGTTCCCAATGAACCCACAAAGGGCCAAGCTGTCTGGATGACCAAATCAGGCCACAACCCTCTAGCTCTGTGCCTTCTTTCTGTCCTGGGTGTCCAAGAAGGGTCTAGAAACCCTGACATGAAGGAGAGACCTAGGGTACAAAGCTCAGAATCCTGAAGTGGGCTGTGTGCCCTAGTGGCTGTCCTCAGACAAGTGAGGAATATGCCCAGAACCCTCAAAGAACTGTGGGCTATTTTTAGAAATAGTTTTCCTTATTTATTCTAAGTGGATATTCAGTGGGCTCTGGCTAGAAACAAAGCACTACAGAGCCAGGGACTCCAATGCAACAGCAGCTTCAACTGCTGCCCAAAGGCCAAAACTGGGCTCTGGGTGACAGGGATCTTGAAGGGCAGGTACCACAAGCCTTCAGAGAGCAAGACAGCCATAACAAAGGACCCCCCACCGCTACCAGGGACCTGCCAGAGGTACTAGGGGCTAGGTGGTCAGAAAGACATGTCCTCTACATTGTCTGTGCAGCCCCATACTCTCTCATAGAAAATGTGGGTATAACTACTTCTAGACCTCACACAGCTCACTAATGATCCTAAACATGTTCTTCTAAATGGTCAAAAGGCAAGTCTTACTCAAGAGAGCAAGTTTAAGGCAAGTTCCACTCATTGAGGCTTCTAACAACCACACTTGGTTGGAGCAAACGTTGTTGAGATTGAGTTTCTTCAAGTTCTCCTTTGGAACAAGCAGAATGAAGTGAGGATGTCAGAGTGCTGTACATTTTCTTTCCAAAGGGGTAACCGACCTGAAGTGCTGCTCAACAGCCACTGTGGAATCAGGAATTGTCACATGTCTCCACAGCATGCCCATATCAGCATCACACTTTGTCAGTGTCTTAGGATTCCTGTCCCTCACCTGCAAACTGAACACAAAGCCCAGCAGCAAACACCCAGTGAAGTGCCCTCGTCCACCCTGAAGTGAGATACCATAAAGCAATAGGCTGAAGAAGCCAAAGATGGTCCACCCTGTGGTTCTGCCTGGGCCAGGTCCCAGGTGCAGTCCCCATCTGTGAGAGTGGGCATGTCATCTACCCTCTCTGGGTCTCAGTTTCCTCATCTGTGATATGGGGGTCATAAAAGTACTCCCATAAAAGCAGGTGTGTTTTGAGGATTATGACAGAAATTTCACTGACACACTTCACACTTGGGGGAGGGAGGAGCCTAGCATGCAGAAAGTACTCCATGAACACGAGCTATCATTTCACCCATGAGAAAGGGAGAAACTTAGACTGGAGCCCATTGCCCTGGGGACCATATGAAGCCAGGATCACTTTCTACCTCACTAAGTTGGCTCCCTGGTGACACAGGACAATAGGATAACCTGCTCAGCACTTGGCAACAGATTTTCCTAATAAGAATTCAACACTTCCAGGAGTCTTTAATCTCCTCAGTAGTGAGGGATCCTGGCCAAGATTCCTAGCTTTCTGTTTCCAAAGTGTCTTCTTAGCAAAGAGAGGAATCTGCAGATCTCTTTGAAAGATCAGCTACTGACGAAAAATAACAATAACGAAGATCCTTGGTTTTTAGTCATAGTGAAATATGTACCCTCCATCCATGGCTAGCTATCACTTCCAGCAAGTGAGGAACAACACTTCTGATCTAGGTGAGTTTGTGTTTCATATTTCAAAAGAGAAAAGATCTGTGTTCAGGCGCAGTCCAGGGTGACAAGGCCCCCAGATGTCCCACGTTCCAGCTCAGTGAAGGGGCTTGGCCACCGCCGACACCCTGAGTCCACTAATGCTAGAGCCCCCCACAGTGCGGAGACTGTTGTCCACCAGTGATCTTGCTCTTCCAGGACTTATACATGCAGCAGCAGAGTCACACATTGCGAGTACTCAGTCCCTGCCACACAAGCAAACTCGTCACCAGGCAAAATACTGGATCCCTTCACTCTTAAACCCAAACCTTCCAGGAACATGCTGTGGGCTAATCGGAGGTAGCGTGATGCCCCCTGCTCCCCCAGGGACTGAGTTTAAACATTCTAAGTTGATTCCAGATAACAAGCCACTAGGTCACTAGGAACGACGCTGTGTAAGTTATATAACAGAGCACAGAAAATCCTTTTCAAGTTTCTTAAAGAAGAGCTAATCATACTGACTTGGTACTTTACCTGCAGCCAAGACTTCTGTTTAATCCCAGAAACGCCTCCAAAGTTCTTCCTCCGAGGGCCTTCAACCCTTTAAGGTAGGAGAAAACCCAAGTCCTGCTCTCCCAGCTCTCACTGAGGAAGAATTCCATTGCTCCGCCCTGACATCTGGTTTCTATTTCATACCCATGTTGTCACATTACATAACAAGCAGATGATACGAGAGATCACCACAAGAGTTTCGGCTCAAGACTCACAAAGAACGCCCCAGTACACTGTTTATGTTTGGGGCCCTGAATGTTCACCAAACCAAATTTAGTGCAGAGGCTGCATCATTCCAAGCTGAAACCCAGCACTTACAGCAAATGCCCTGGGAAACAAGAAGCAAGACACTGCTTTCTCGGCTATTTTTTATTTAAATTTGAGTTCCATTCCTAACTTCTTCCTCTCATTCCACATTCAAGTTTGAGAAAAGTACAATTTATCTCTGACCTGCATTTAATTTTCCTGCACCTTGAAAGAAGCTTCGGCCTTGAAGAAGTGCTGGAAGGCAACAGCACACTGGGCCACGAAGTGATCTGAGTCAGGAGGCTCCCAGCAGCCTCTGTCAGCTAGGGACTCTGTGGACACAGAGGAGAAGAGACAGGAAGGCCTATGGTCTCTACCCATGGGCAGACAGCAGCTAGCAGGTGTTCCAAAAGTTCTGGAGCCATATCAGGAAGCAGGAACCCCCTGCCCCCACCTTGTCCTCTCTGCCTTAACTTAGTTTAGAAGGCTGAGAGTATTATTGTTTTACATGAAACATTACAACCACACACTCAGGTCATGCTATGGCCAGGTGAGCATGTAGGCCTGGAGTCCCTGGTGAGTGCACTCTGGATGCTGCCTTCTCCCATGCTGCCACTTGGACCCATGGGCATGGACAGAGGGTGGCCAAGGCAGCCCTGGAGCAGATCAGGCACAAAGATCACAGGGTTTTTCCAGAGTCATTGTGAGTAGCCCATCCTCTTTGGTCCAAAAGAAGTCAGATTCCACAATGGGATTAACCATCTGGTTAGCCAAACACCTAAAGGGCTCCATGCGCAGCAGGTGCTCAGAACCAAACCACTAAACCACAGGAAGTCCCACTGGGTGAGTGGCCGGGACAATCATTCAGTCTTGGGGTGAACAGTTCTGCCCAAGCACAGGTGAGAATGAAAAACGTCTCTTACCATAATACACAGAATCGGTAAAACCAATGTGATTAGTAGAAAAACCAACATACCAGAGACATAAGGGTCTGGTCTGCACCAGCCGTGAGTGGAAGCCACAGATGTCCCCCAAGCCTAGCCCAGGGCTCTGCAGACAGCATATACTCCAATTTGGATAGTATTGGTGTTTATTAGATTCTGGATTTTGCTCTCCGTCCTGAATGAGGGACAGCGAGTGTTTGTGGAGGAGGAGCTGTTTCACAGGCTATATTCAATAGGAAATGGGCATGGTCTGTCTGCAAGAAGAGGGTGGTGCTCCCAGGAGGATGGCTGGCTGGGCTGAGGGAAGGGCTGGCTGAGGAAGGGCATTTATTTACATGCAGGCAGAGTGGGGTGGGGCTGTCAGGCAGAAACAGCACAGTACAGGGGCAGCCCCCAGCTGACAGGGCTGAGTTATGTGAGCTGCCCCCCACAGTGCATAAAGGCAATTATGCAAATAGGACAAACAAACAGAGGCCCAGGGAAAGGGCCAGCACCCTGATGCCCACTGAACATGCATATCGGCACAGAGTTCTGAGGTAGGTAAGAAGCAAGGCCAGCCCTAAGCCCACTGCAGTATTAAAATCAGACCATGTGCACCACTCAGATGGCCACGCCCCTCAACTTACTAGTGAGGAAGTTCTTGAAGATGTCCTTTAACCATATTGTTGTTTTCCTTATCTGGGGTTCTGCCTTGTGGACAATTAATCCAATTATAGCAGGGGCAAAGGAAAAGGGAATGGCAGAGAAGAGTGAACAGACTCCAGTAGATGTCCACTGCCAGCAAAGCAGGCAAGGCCAAGGTCGCTGAGGGCAGAAAGGCCTCACTAAATGTCCAACATACTTTCCGCTAAAGCAGCCACACAGGTGAGAGGCTTCAACCCCATCCTTAAGACCTGACACCTGAATTATTGCTGACCATCCTGGGTTAGCCATATCTGAACCACAGCCACTGGCCATAGAAGAGTATAAGCCCTGACTTTCACCTGCTTGGGTCATATTATAAGCCAAGGCAGTAGTACCACAACTCCAACTCCAACAACTCTATGCTAAAAGTGCCTTTGAAACATGCCGTTAATATCTACGGTGATCAAGGTCTGACACAGAAAAGACTTTTTAACAACCTGGGGTTTCATTCCTGTACCTATTATGCACCCCCGCCTACTTCCAGGTTTCAGTTTCTCACCTGAACTCAATAAAAGTTCAGGCTCTGTCAGTTGCTGAAGACAGAGTCCAAACCCAAAGCAGAATAAACAACAAGGACTGGATAGAAAGCCAGGAGATTCCCAGGAACCAGAGTGCCTCCACGTCTCCAGAAAACTCTCCAGAAAGGCAGGTGCTGCAGTTGGAGCCCAGGGAGCACCACCAGCAAAGATTCAGCTGATGTGTCAAGACCTCTTGTCTATCTCTTGCCTCTTGTTTCTCCTTCTTGGCGCCCAAAAGTGAGTTCAGCATCTCCTGGACTCTTGTGTTCCCAGTTCAGTCACCCATCATAAAGGGGCCTCTTTCCAGCTCCAACTTGGAAAGCTCCCAAGGAAGGCTCTTGTGCTCACTCCCTACCTAAGACTAGGTGTTTTTTCCTTGGGGGCTGGGGAGGTGCATCTCTTGGAAAAAGTGTGAAGGACCTGGTTCCTTCCAAGTTCTTGGCTTCCTGAACTCAACGTGTCCCCTGCACACCAGTCCTGCACTGTGTTTCAATGTTTGGCACAAGCAGGCACTGAGCTCGGAGACATCCGAAGCGGACCGTTATATCGGGTAGCATTTGTCAAGCACCTCACAAACAGCGGATGAAGTGTTCTCAGCTGGCGTCAGCTGTCTTGATCCCCAGAACACACAACGTCTGGCATTTCTTTCTGAACATCCGGGAAATGTGAAGTCTAAGTGTTACACCATCCAGTTGATGATGACAGATTTAAGATATAATGACACCAAATACCAAGGACTTCATAGGAATGGAAGCCCCTGTCATTCTTTCCCAGGTGAGGTACAGAAGGGACACGGATTTGCAACAGAAGAAGATAGCTTGGCCTCTCCAAAATCATACACAGGGGATTGGACTTCTCACAAAACTTCACATTTCTATCTTATTATAAAGCATATTTTAAACTACATTCTTACACAAAATTCCCATGCTGGGGCTTTTTAACAACAGGTGTTAAAATAACAACAAAATGGTTTTTCTCCACCTCACGATGACACAGCAGAGAGGTGTGGACCAGGGCTAGTGGAGCCCTTGGCCTAAGTGGCCCTGAACAGCCCATGGAATGGGTCTGGGCCCTCCCCCACGAAATGAAGAGCTCAGAAACAGTTACTCTGAAAGTTCTCCAACAGAGCATACATTCTGTGGTTCCCTCAAGCACTAATGTGGGGAGAAGACAGAGAAGACAGGTCAGTAAAAGCCTTACCAAAAAGTTGAAAGTCAAGAGAAATCACAACCAGATCATCTCAGTTTAGACTTGAAGAACCTCAGCAATACATAATCATCACCATCAAAAAGCACCGAGATGCCAAGGTGTTCACTTAACACTGCAACCTGGAAGGAGGAGCAGGGCATACAACCAGTCAGCTTAGCCACCCAAGCTGCAGAGTAGAGACAGCTGCTCTCAACTGGGAGATCCTCAATACCATCACCATGGCCTTGGCACCAGGGCCTCAGCCCACTAGGGGAGAAGGTAAGAAGGAAACTGTCACCACAGCTAGGAGACCAGCTGCCCACTCCCAACAGCGTACGAGGGAGCCGGGCAGCCTCTTCTCAGACCAAGCTCACCCACGTGGAACGCAGTGCTGCTAGTGTACCTCCACCCACGGTCACCAAGGAATCCATACACACAACATGCAGGCATGCACATATGCACACACACACGTTCACATTTGGTCCTTTCTTCTTCAATTATTTGAAAGAAGGCCAAAGTCAGAAAGTAAAACCCACAAGCAAACATCATCCCTTATTGTCCAGCATTCAAAAGCAAATGCTTGACTGTTATTTATGGTTTGGTTAAGAAAAATTAAATGCTCTCCTGCTACAGAGGAAGCCTAATCATGCTTTTCTTTATATGAAAACTTTCACACTGCCTTTATAAAAATGGAAAACTGCTTCTGGAACAAGGTCCATGGCATTTCTGCCAATGTGTCCCATGGATGTGAGGCTAGTTCTGCGACAGTCCTCTGAGGTGTGCACCTCAACTGGGCAGAGCACAGTAGAAATGGGGTGATGGCCCAGGAGCTCTGCTCCCTGCATGCTCAGCCTAGCAAAACAGAAAGAGAAGCCTAATGACCTCAGGCAGGCCACATTCCCCCTTGGCTTCCTTATCTACAGAGTGAGACCCAGAGCATTCACAGTCCCATCTGGCATGTACTTTAGGGACCGATGAGCTGACGATAGGCAGCACCCTTAAGCCCCCAAGCTCCTCTTGCTGACCAGCAGAGACTCAGGCGCAATGGAGAGGAGCACCAAGCCAAAGGCGGCCTGGTCCAGCACAGGGGGTGCCTCGTGGGCCGAGGAACCTTGCTTCGGTCTAAAATTTGTCCATGTAACTCCCCGGGGATGCTCTGAAATGGCAGGACAAGGAAGCTCTGCCCTGTTATCTACCTCTGTGTCTCTCCCTTTTACCAACATACAGATGTTTTCAGCAGCAGAGTCTGGTGTCTGCTTGAATTCTTTTCATATTTTTGCATGTACTCTTAACGGAAAGCAATGAAAGTACTCGACAGAATTAGCTGATATAAATGTCCTTGCAGCAGTCAATAACTAATTTTAGAAGGAAGGGAGCTTTGAGGAGAAACCCAAAAGATGATCACAAGCTAGGGATGGCTTCCTCTGTGAAGAGTATAAAGACCTGGACTAAAAAACCAGATACATCCACAATGCTCAAGGGCCCATCTTCACATTGGGGGTGTCACTGTTTCATAGAGTTTTGATACTACAGTTTGGACTCTTCAGTGACAGTTAGGAATTACTCAGTTTCCCATGTAACTTAATAAATATGGCTGATCAGCACCTCCAGGCCTCCAGATCTCCCAAGCTGTCTGCTTGAAGTCACATACACAGAGAAAAATTTGTTTCACTTGAAAATAAGGGCCTCCAAAGAAAGCCAACTTCTAGAACTGGGGACAGAAGTGAAGAATCAGAAAACACTGTGCATGGCAATGCAGCAGGTGTACTTCTAAGATCTTCTGATATGCAGTTGGCAGGAGAATAAGGTAAACCCTCAGAAGACAGGAATACAAGAAAGGGTAAATTTGAATAAGATAGCTGGCCTGGAGGCCAGTGCCTGTCCTGAAGACCACTGCCGCCACCCCCCCCATGCTCACTGGGTCTCTGTGAGTATACATGGGGAGTTGGCTGCAGCTCCCACAGTAGGAAGCCAGGCCTGGAAGGGATACATCCACGCCTAGGCCTGACGCTGGTGGGAAGGGAGCTAATCAAGAATGAAGACTCCCATGAGAATTCATAACCATAGATTCCCTCACAATGGAACAGTCAACTCATGAGACATGACAAACATCCATGGTACTTGCATCCTCAAGTGTATCCCAGGTGGTGCTTCCCAGGCACCAGGCAGAAATGCACATAAATCCTCTCTGGAGGAACATGCTATCAACCCTGAAAAAATGTCCATGAGATGTTATAAGGACATACAGCAACAATAAAAAATCATGAGGAGGGGGAGTCATCCCAGGAAAAATGTCAATTATAGGAAAATCAGATACTGGTCACAAAATACATGTGAACAAAATGATTGAAGAAACAAACAAGGTCATTTCAGGGTAATCCTGAAGCTAGTGACTACCTGGTTCTGTCATTTAGTAACTGTGCAACTCTGGGCAGTTTCCTTAACCTCCTTGTGCCTTAGTTTCCCATCTGCCAAAGGGAGATTATAATACTAAGCACATACTTTCCCTGGAGGAAGAGTAAGGAATAAACAAGATTATATGTATCAGCTATTATTAATAATATCAGAAGTGGCTAGGTGGATTTGAAAATGATCCAAACAAAATTTATAGAAATAAAAACTGTAATTAGCAGAATTTAAAACTAAATGAGGTAAATACAGCAATCAAGTAAATGCAGCTGAAGAGAAAATTGGTGAACAGTAAAACACCACTGAAGAAATAACCCAGGATGCAGCACAGAAAAACAAGGAAATGAAAAGTATGAGAGGTTAAGGGAATTGAAGGATGGAAGGAGATATGCCAGCATACATCTAATCAGTTCCAAAAAAAAAGGAGAGAGATGATGGGAGAGAGACACACAGTTCAAATATATGAGGATATGAAAGCATCCAAATAAAAACTGATGAGCCCAACTTACTTCAAAGCCCCTCTTCTTAAGAGGGCACAGTGCTAGCACAATAACCAGACAGACCAGGCAAGAGAACAGAAAGTTCAGAAATAAACCAAAGTACAGATGGAATTCTAGTGCAGGATAAAGGTGGCATCTCGATCACTGGGATAAAGAAGGACTTTTTAATAAACGGCACTAGGACAACTAGGTAGCCATCTGGGAAAAGTTAAAATTAGATTCAAACCTAAGACCATATACACAAGAGTAAACTCCAAATGGATCAGGGATCTAAATGTTAAAAATGAAGCCATACAAGCACTAGAAGAAAACATGAGTAACGTGTTCCTGTTTAGGAATAAGGAAGGCTTTCTAACTATGACTCCAAATCCAGCAGATTCAAGGGACAAGAGAACTGAACCCTATAGGGGACCTGGGATTTCCTTGTGACAAATAGGGCAGTATTAAGACAATCAGCAAAATATAAATAAGGCCTATAGATCAGAGAATAATATTGTATCACTATTAATTTTCTAACTTTAATCACTATATGTGATTGATGAGAGACCACACTTGTTTTTAGCTAACATATACTGGATTAGTTGGGAGAAGGATATCACATCTACCACTTTCAAATGATTCTGAAAAAAAAAATTATATGTATAAATAAACAGTAAACAGCCCCTACTTCTAAAATTAGTCCCTGGTTGCTGCAAAACACTTACATCAACTCATTTTGTTAAGTACTTTCATTGCTTTCTGGTTAAAAGTATATTTTAAAATATGAAAATAATTATTTGGACTATTCTTGGTATATTTCTGTAATTCTAAAATTATAGCAACATTAAAAGTTACAAAGAAGCCAGGCTCAGTGGCTCAGCCTGTAATCCCGCGCCTTTGAGAGGCTGAGGTGAGTGGATTGCCTGAGCCCGCGGGTTCGAGACCCGCCTGGGCAGTGAGACCTCATCTCTACAATAAATAAAAAAAAAAAAAAATCAGCCGGGCGTGGTAGCGCATGCCTGTAATTCCGGCTACTCAGAAGGCTGAGGCGGAAGGATCGCTGGAGCCCAGCAGGTCGAGGCTGCAGTGGCCAGGAGCAGCCACTGCACTCCAGTCTGGGCGACAGAGTGAGACTCCAACTCAAAAAAAAAAAAAAAAAAAGTTACAAAGAAAAAAAAAGAGTTAAGGGCTAAAACTTCCCCAGAAATACTGAAAGACACTAATCTTCAGATTCAAGAAATTTTAAAAAATATCAAAATGGACAAACAAAAATGCTCAGTAAAAATGTAAAAGATTGAGAGAGATCAAAAGCATCTAGAGAGGAACAATAGATTCCTACAAAAGAACACATGAACATGGGCAATAAACACAGCCATAGTGGAATTTTCAAAGTGCTGAGAAAAACCAACCGTCTACCCAGAACTATCTACTCTATGATGGTATCATTCAACAGTGAAAGTGAAAGAATGCCATTTTCAGAAAAACAAAAATGAAATAATTTACTACTTTAGGAACTTCTAAAGAAACTTCTAAAGGATATTACTTCTGAAAGAAAATAAGAGCAGAAAACAGAAGATCTGCCATTCAACAAAAATTGTAAGCAACTAAAATAAATACATAGACAAGTATAAAGGGTAATGACTATAGAAAGCAATAACAATAATAATAAAAAGCAATATACACAGCTAACAGCAGCATAGCCACCAGCAGTTGGAAGGAAACACACCCAGATATATCAATTCTACAAATCAATAGTACAAAATCAAACAAACAACCAAACAGAAAAATGAGTACTCCATGTAAGTAAATATAAATGGCCCAAACAAGCTGCTCAAAGCTCGCTGGTGGTACAGCACACGCACCTCAATGGACTGACCAGCTCGTTCGTGGTGGTCTGAGGAGAGGCTGTGCTGAAAGTCACATAGAGTTAAGTGTGGCTTACCCATGACCTGGCATTCTCATCTCCAGACAGGGACCCAGGAAAGGTCCAAGTTCATGTGTGCCAGAAAACACGCAAAAGAACGTTCATAGCACCATGTGTGCTAGCAGCCACGTCTGAACACAAGCCAAAGTTGTGAAAATTCACAAAATACCAAACACCAGTGAAAATCAGTCAACTACAGCTACATGCATAAACATGATTCTCAAAAGCAGTTCTAGCTAAAAAAAGATCCCACAATATAAAACATACAGTATAATTCCATTTACACAAAGTTCAAAAACATAAAACTAAAATCATATGGTTTAGAAACATGTACATATATGATAAAACTCTTTTTACGGAAGAAAATGGTAAGCAAAAATGTAAATATCCTTGTAATGGTCTCTATCTCACAGAGCATACTGCTGTTTCCATTTTTCTTCTTTAAAAGATACCCATAAGGTCTACATGTTCTTTAATTTAGTATACTATTTATAAGTAAAATTTAAAACAAATACGTGTGGAGAGAAACAAAAAACAATGAGTAAAGGGGGCTAATACAGCGATACATCAAACAAAAAATAAGTTTACAGAGAATTACAGTGACTGACAAGCTGAACTCCACCAGCCTATGACAAATGATATAGGTGAGTCCAAATTTGCTAAATTTGTAAATAAGAGAATTGGTGACATTCTTTTGTTATGCAAAAAGCTACAATTTTATATAATCAAAACTTTTATTGTTGAATTTTCTAACTACTATTGGCAAATACAAAATAGACAGATTACGTGGGTTTCGTAATCTATAAATTTACCAAATCTTTTTGGGTCTTTTTATGTGACTCTATTTTAGTTTTTCCCATCTTCATGAATCTGCTGGCATTGCAGACCATACTGAAGAGATGTGCTGCCTGTCATGTTAACCTATGACCTGCCTCTTGTTAGCAGAAGGCTCCCCCAAGTGTCCTGGCCACCTGCTTTCAAATGATCCTTGACCTATTATTACTTACAAGAACTACGTATTTGCTCCAATTTGGGAACTTATAAATCAATTATGATAACTGGCGTACTATTTATCTAACCTTTTTTTTCTTTTTCAAAACATTCTCCTGTTTTTACATTAATTATACAGCTCTCCTTGTATAACAACATTCCTTTAAAAAAAAAACTTTGGTAATGAACAACTACATAATGTGTTGTTATATTCTTTTCCTTAATATTCTATTTAAGGTTTTACATCTATATTCACAATAAAATGAGCTTATAATTTTTCTTTTATTGTTGTCTCTAACAGGTTCTAAAATCAAGGCACTTTGAGCCTCATAAAATTAGATAACATTTTTCTGTGCTTATAAGTGATCTTAAATAATAGGTCAACATTGTGTAAACGCTGGAAAATACTGAGTAATCCTCGAAGGAGTAAGCGCTTGTCTTTTAAGAAATACTTAGTTGGGTCCTTTTTGAGTTTCAAGTTCTTCCTCTTGGTGACGACTAAATCACACTTCTTCTTGCCAGAGCACAGAATGGTTTTCTTCTGTTTTAAGGTTAATCATTTTATCATGACTGCCACATCATACTTCTGTCCTGTCCAAACCCTTCAAAGCCTTCCCACTGAACACAGAAGAACATCAAAACTCCTAACCACACTGGGACTTTCCCTGACACTCTCTCCTAATCCTTACCCTGCTTCATCATTCTCAGGACTTCCTCTACACCTGAGAGCACATTCCATGACAAGTTTAGAGGCAGCAAAGCCTTATGCTTGCAGGCAAAAACTGCCTGGTTAAGAGTCAAATTGCTTGGCACAGTTCCCTTGGTAAGTGATTCCCTTTCTCAATGCCTCAGTTTTCTCATTCGTAAAACAGGAATATTATGGGATAGATTATCCCTAGATTGCTATAAGGATTATACCTGCAAACATGGAGAAAACACTTCGGAAAGTATGGGGGGGACCCAAAAAAACAGAATTATCTTTTTAGAGGGCAGTATACTCAAAATTTGCTCCTCTGCATCAAATGGTCAACCAAAGGTTTTATCTGGAAGTTTTGAAAAGGTTGCACACAATTTGTGGATGAAACATCCTGAGTTGTGGCAAACAGGTGACAACGTACCTGCCTATATCATGCTGAGTGTTCAGCAGTTTTTGGCCAAAAACAGCATGACTCCTGTGCTTTATCCTCCCTATTCACCAGGAGCAATTTTTGCCTGTTTGTTTCACTAGATGAAAAAAAAGTCCTCACAGGGAAACATTTTGCCAATAAAGAAGAATAAAACAAAAAAAGTCAGAAGCACTAAAAGGCATCAAAATTGATGAGTTCAAAAACTGTCCTGAGTTGTGGAAAAAGAGTTTCACTAAATGTGCTGCATCAAACGGAGAGTACTTTGAAGATGACTGACGTTTAAACATGTAAGAATAAATACACAATGTATCATAAATAAATTCTCTGTTTTTGGAGGTTCCCCCTCATATCTGTGGCAGAGCAGACTCAATCACTGCCAGCCTTTTTACTATTATGTAGCTATTCATCTACTGTTTGACTCTCCCACTGGCAGAGAAGTGCCATTGGGGTATTTCCTCTGTGGCTCACCTACAGACACCAGTGATTAGAGCAGTCCAACATATGGCAGATTCTCAAAAAGAGGTCTCTTGATTGAATGAGTGATCACATGGAAATGGAAAACAGCCTGAGGAAAGCATTCTGCAGACTCTTCCATCCTGCCTCAGTGCAGGTGGCCTGAGTATGTTTCTCAGCCCCTCACCCAGAGTACCACAGCAGGGTAAGACAAGCGACCTCACCAACATCTGCCCCAAGCAGTCTCTAGAGGCCCTTCCTCCTTAGGGAGTTCATGAAGAACTGCAGTCACTAAGACAACACCCAGCATTGCTGCAGGGTGTGAGGAGGTATTTTTGCCCACAGTAGGTGGTTCATGTGCCACAGCATTTTAGAGAGCAGTCTGATAATGAGGGTTACTCAAATGTATAGCCCTTGTCCTAGCAGTCCTACTTCTAGGACTTCATCCTAATAAAACAATAATGATAAGAACAATAAGCCCCTAACAAAAAGATATATGCATAGGAATACTCACTCAGGTGTTATTACTACAAAGGCTTTTTAAATACTAAAACATGACGCAACTACAAAAAAGACCACTGTTGTTCTATCATGTATGTAATAGGTAAGGGTATAAAGAGAAATAGAGATTCTGAGATAGAGACAGAGATAGAGATACCCTGTTTGAGACACTATATATTAAAAAAAAAAGTCATCTGTGATTTTCTCAGAACTGTATCCCTGTCAGCTAACAGAGGTCTGGTAGAGAAATGGGGGTATTCTCCTTTCTATGTTATACCTTTTAGCTATACTGAATTTTAACTTAAGGTGAAGCCATATCTTGTTTGTTTATTGTTTGTTTGTTTTTGGAGTCAGAGTCTCACTTTGTCACCCAGGCTGGAGTAGAGTGGCATGCTCCTGGCCACCAGAGCCTCGACCTGCTGGGCTCAGGCAATCCTTCCACTTCAGTTTTCCAAGTAGCTGGAACCACAGGTGCATACCACTACACCAGCTAATTTTTTGATTTATTGTAGAAACAAGGTCTCACCAAGTTGCCCAGTCTGGTCTTGAATCCCTGAACTCAGGCAATACTCTTGCCTCGGCCTCCCACAAGTGCTGGGATTATAGGAATTAGTCACCACTCCTGGCCTAAGGTGAGACCATATTTTAACTTTTAAAATTGGAGGAGGGAAGTATTTTCTCAAGTATTAAACTGCCTTCATGCCTGTAATCCTAGCACTTTGGGAGGCTGAGGCCGGCGGACTGCTTATACCCAGGAGTTCAAGACCAGGCTGGGCAACATAGTAAAACCCTTGTTTCTAAGTATGTACAGACATAAATACATAAATAAATTAAATAAGAACTTGCATTCACCCAACAACATCAACATAGTAAACTGGGCAGATCCTCGGAGTACCTATCCTGTGGAAGAGCCGCTGTCTGGTGTCAGGCAAGATAGTAGGCATCCTGGAGCTCCGCTCCAGCCCTACAAGAACCTGCGACCCAACCAGCACCAGCACCTGTGCCTGGAAAGCACCTCATGTGTGGAGGTGGGGGAGAAACATCAAGTTCATGTCTCTGCCCAACCTGGATGTGAGAAGGAAGACTCTGGTGGGAACTTGGACAGCATCCAAAGGACAGCAGCTCACCAGCCCCAAGGGCACAATGCCACAGGTTATGGACACCAATGGGGGCTGGTCAGGGAACAAACGCCATCACCCAAGCACACAGAAATGTCACAAAACGTTCAGCGATTTTTCTGTAAAAAAAAAAAAAAAAAAAAGGCAAAACATGCACCACTCTTAAAATCTTTAACTTACAAGAAACACTGAACATTTCAGAATGAAATATGTTCTCTATAGCTTCACCTAGAATCCAGGCCACAAAAAAGTGTGTCTGAATGGGGACACATACACTATGGTATGCATTTGCAAAGCACCAACAAAGACTGACATCAATTTTTAAAAGCTAAGGATTAGCACAATTGAAGGTGAGAAATTGTGGATGGCAGTCAAAAAATTTAAAAATAGCTGTAGCATATCAACAGGAAACTTTGGGTATCTGAGGAATATTTTCAAACATAAAGTATTCATACAGCCCTGAATTTGGAACCCAAATTGGAAATGTAAAGACAAAAATTTAACCACAGTTAGCTGAAAGAGACACAGGCCTGAGGTATCCTACGAGAAAACCAATTCTGCCACAACTCACAATGTAAATTTAATGTGGAGAAACAGGTCTGCATTGCACACTATTCCAGACAGAAAGGCTAGTAAAAGAGTGGAAATCAAAAGTAAGAGAACAGTGACCAGGGTCTCTAAGCAGTTGCCATTAAAATATAAGAAGAACAATATTTACATTCCTCAGAGAAAAGAAATAAATCCCACTCCCTGCAAAGCCTCTTGCCATCCTGTGTTTGCTCTGCAGGCACCAGGCGAGGCCAAGATGTCTCTGTGGTTTGCTGTGGTTTCCCCACCCAGCAGCCCACCTGTTCCCGTCCAGTGGCCAGCACGTGCAAGGCCCCTGGTCAGAAACCAATGAGGACTCTGCTGCAGCTGAGAGTGGTCTAGAGAGCCCCACCCATGTGGCACAATGGCTTACAGTCAGCACAACTGGAACCTAAGCTGCACTCCCCTGTTCTCTGTCTCCTGTGTAAAGCCTTGCCGGCTGTTCTCAAAATCGTCATCCCTTGGAAGTGGACAAAACAGAGGGGGATGTGGATGAGGTGCCAATGTAGGAGCACAGAGGCAGGGGTGGGGCTTAGAAAAAGGGAAATTATATACATGACTGCAGCACTCTGGTTTAAGAAGAGCAAAATCTATAGTGATCTGGGGAGGAAAAACAACTGTAGCTCACAATGCTTCCAAAGACAAACTTCCTCTCTCTGCTGAGGTACTGATAAAAAGCAAGAAACATCCTCTTCCAACAAACGGTGGTGGGACAACTGGATATCTACAGGCAAAAGAATGAAGTGGGATCTTTACTTGCATATCATAAGCAAAAATTAACTCAAAATAAATCAATGATCTAAATATAAGAACAAAAGCCATAAAACTCTTAGAAGAAAACATAAGGGGAAATCTTCATGACCTTAGATTTGGCAGTGGCTTCTTAGATGTGACATCAGAAGCCAAGCAACAAAAATTTTAAAAACAGATTAATTGAACTTCATCAAAATTAAAAACTTTTGTACATTACGGGATAATATCAACAAAGTGAAAAGACAACCCACAGAATAGGAGAAAATATTTGCCAATCATATGTCCGTGATATATAAAGTACTCCTACAAATCAACCACAAAAAGAAACTCAATTCAAAAATGAACAAAAGACTTGAATAAGCATTTCTCCAAAGAAAATATATAAATGGCCAATAAACACAAAGAAAGAATCTTAATATGATTAATTATTGGGCAAATAAAAACCACAATGAGATACTACTTCAGACCCATCAGAATGGCTATTATCAAAAAATTGAAAAATAAAAAATATTGGCAAGGATGTGGAGAAACTGGAACCCTTGCGTGTGGTGGGTAGGAACATAAAGTGGTGCAGCACTGTGGGAAAACAGTGTGGTAGTTTCTCAAAAATTAAACACAGAATTATCACATGATCCAGTAGTTCGACTCCTTGGTATATACACAAAAGATCTAAAAGTAGGGGCTCTGACACATATACACCCATGTTCATATTAACATTATTCAAAATAGCCACACACACATACACACACACACACACCAACCCAAGTGCCTATTAAGAGATGAATGGATAAACAGAATGTCAGGTATATATGATGGAATATTATTCAAACTTAAAAAGGAATGAAATCCTGATACATGCCATAACATGAATGAATACTGACACAATATACCAAGTGAAACAAGCCAAGCTCAAAAGGACATATACTACATGATTCCATTCATATATGGTACCTAGAGTAGTCAGATTCAGAGAAAGTAGAATGGCAGGTATCCGGGGCCAGGGGAGTAGAGAATGAAGAGGTAGTGTTTAATAGGAACAGTTTCTGTTTGGGAAGATGAAAAAGCTCTAGAGATGGATGTTGGTGACAGTTGCACAATAATGTATTTACCACCACTGAAATTCATACCTAAAAGTGGTTAAAATAGTACATTTTGTTATGTGTATTTTACCACAATAAAAAAGAAGCATAATGAACTAAGAAATTGATATACATGTTGGTAAATAGACTAAAATAATACTGGAGGGTTAAAAAAAAGAATAAGTGTTTTATTAATTGATATGAAATAATCTTCAAGACACAATGAAAATAGGAAGGAATTGGAAAAAACAACAGATGGCAGTACATTTTTAAAATCCATATGATTTACTCAAGAGTTGTGAGGCCTTTCCAGTGGGCATCCCAGTGAGAGAGCAGCTGGCTGCATCTCTGGTCTGAGAACAAACATCCATATACCTGAGGACTCTCCACAGGGCGATGGGAACTGGTGAAGTAGATTGCACACCAGCCCCAACCACACAGTGACATCCGGGTCGTTTCCCTAAAGAGAAGCATAAAATAGACCCACAGACACAATCTTTTCAAGTACTGTGAATTCACAGCACAAGACACAAAAAACTAATGAGACCACAACACTCGCTAGCAGTTCTAAACTGCACCTGTTTCTGGAAAAAAACTTTGACTATGATAATCCACTAACTGCCTCCACTGAACAAATGCTTCAGAATCTCTGAGTAGTAGAGCCCCAAGAAAGCCACAGGAGCCTGGGGGTCAAATGGACTGAGGCCCTATCCTGGCTCTGCCCCTGGGTTTCCTGGGCACAGGTTTACCTTTGGAGCATCACCATCCCCACCTGTAAGAGAAAGTGCACCTTATCCACAGAGCAGCATAAGGCT
Organism: Cephalopachus bancanus; assembly: GCA_027257055.1. Classification (NCBI taxonomy): domain Eukaryota; kingdom Metazoa; phylum Chordata; class Mammalia; order Primates; family Tarsiidae; genus Cephalopachus; species Cephalopachus bancanus. The sequence goes on along the minus strand of JAPVLO010000135.1, from coordinate 4,287,833 downwards.
TAAATGAACTAATGGCACTAATGAGGCACACCTAGACACCCACGCCCATGTAACCCAGGTATAGTAGAGACACCAGGGCCCAGATCACCAGCTCTCCTAACCTGCTCAGCAGAGCCCAAGCATCCAGGGAGTGACACAGCTATTCTGCCCCTCATCTGAAATAGGGTAGTCTTCTCTCAATTTTAGTTAATATTGTAGACACCCTAGACTTATTTTCATTCACAAAGCCCCCTTAAATTGTGTTCCATATCATAGCTTGTGTGCACAGGAAAAAAAACAAAAAAACAAATAGAAACTAAAGGTCCTGAAATCAGATGCCAGCACCTGGGCTGCCATTCTGATTATGGGGTTTTCTGAGGGAAACTCACAGGATGGGATTCAGAACCAGGACCTGGACCCGTGAGCACTCAGAAACCAAATCAAGACTGGAGACTCCCCGACCAGGTTCACAGATTACAGCCAAACCCTGTGCAGTTCCCAATGCCCCTCATTCCTGCAAGCTAGCATCTGGGGGGGGCGCCTACACAGCCTCAGCCTGGCGTTCTCACTGCTGCACCTGCATGGCCTCCCGCTTGGGGGTCCATCCACAAGGCCCCTCACTGTGCGTCCCTCAGCACCTGAAAGCGGCTGATACCCAAGGAGTGTTGTCTCCTGTGCCCCTTAAGAGTGTAAACTCCTGGAAGACACTCTGGAAGCCATAATTTTTGCATCATCCACCCATAGCAGGGGCTCAATTACTACCTGCCAACTGCCTGAATTACACATCAAAACCACAGAGGCCCAGGTTCATTCTCCCCACTACCCTGGAGGAGCCCAGCACAGGCCTGAGCACGCTGACTAGTCAACTGAGGACTGTGGGCCTCATGCTCCTTGGCCTCCAGCCTCTGCTCAGTGCCCCAGATGAAAAGGGGTCTACAAAAACAAGAGCAGGACAAATGCAGCCTTGAGACTTACTGAGGATCTCAAATGCTGTTGAAAAAGCCATACAGTGAGTTTCACAGAACACAACAAGATGCATTCTGTAAGGTACTCTGTCCTTGAGACCAGGACAGCAAGGAACATGCAGTACAACTTCTGGGTTTCCCAGACCTGAATATCACACTGTGCAAACCTCACACACAGGGATCTTTCTTAACCCTTACAGAATATTCCAGACTAGTAAAACATTATATCAATGAGAGTGGGGAGTTGGGGGGTGGGAGAGTAAAAAGAAACACCAAACACTTCAGGAAATGAATCACATCTGTGCCCAGCATACTTCCCCAGCGAGCACAGCATGCATTGGATCTGCTAAGCTCAGGGCCTCTGAGAAAAGGACTTTGTGGGGAGCAGCCACGCGCCTGACCTCCCAGGCACCCACTAGCCTTCTTTATCTCCAGCTGCCCATCCCGGAGCGCCGAGGGCAGCCCAGCCCTGGCCAAGAGTCAGGAGCGGTGGAGCTAGGCCTGGTGTTTATGTCTGATCCAGACAACTGGGGGTTTATGACGATTTACTGACGCAAGAGCTCCCCGACGCCGCATGCCAGAAATTAATCAGGGGAGGAGGAATTCTTTTTAAGAAACCACTTGGCGGCAACTGACCCGCCTGAAAGACTGAGAGTGTAAGCTGAGCTCTTTCCTCCAAGCCCCAAACACCAGGGAGTGGCAGCACACTCAGGACCCACAGGCAGAGAGCCCAGGGCCGACTCGTGGGCTCCAGAACCATGTCAGGGATGTGGGAGGAAGGGGATCCTGAAACGCCAGGCCCTGCCTGCGCCAGCCACATCTCCCTACCTGCTTGCCCCAGCCCAGGCCACTCCCCAAAGGCCTCAGAGAGGGTCGGCTCAGACCCCATCAGCTGAACAGACCCCCAAGGAGGGCCCTCCTAGAATGATGGGAGCCTTCCAATCTTTTGTCATCTGTTAGTAAAATCCCTTTCTCAAGAGTTGAGTTATAAGGTTTACAATCACTAATCACCAAAAGAGAAAAAAGTTAAAATATACAAGTTTGATTCTGCCCCTTCATCTTGATGAGACAGATGCAGCCTAGGAGAGCAGGAGGCAGGGCCGGCCAGGGGAGCCAAGTAGAGCAGGGGGCAGGGCCGGCCAGCAGCTTCTCTCCAGCTCAGCTTTCCTCTTGCCGACGGCTCTCCTCCTCTTGCCCCTCTCCCTTACTGCCTGTGCCCTGGACAGTGGAATCAGGTGGGGGCAGTCAGGCTAGACTTCTAGGTAGTTCTCAGCTGAGGGAGGGGAGCTGGTACATGTACAGAAACGCTTGCTTGATTTGTTTTCTGAAATTTCAAACACTGAAGGGTACAGGTTATTTATATTTATCAAAAGGGCATGAGTCTGACAAGGTTGACTAAACTGAAACTTGCCAGACACTCAGGGCCTAGACTGGGCTACAGATGGTTCTGGATCCTGGGATGAGGACAGCAGCTGACGTCCCTGGGTAGGAGAACCAGGCACTGGGCTCCACATCTGCCTCACTTGATCCTCATGATAACCCTATAAGGTGAAGCCTCTTAAGATCCTCATTGTTCAGAGAAGGGAACCACAGCCTAATGGGAGGCAGCCCTGGTCACATGAGAGTAGGCAGGAATCGGTGCCCAGGCAGCCAACATCAGAAGGTTACATGTAGATCATGCACAGCAGCCTGGAGAGACAGGGGATGCTGAGCCTGAGTGGCCCAACTGCAGGCTTTGCACAGGACCATAGGGATGGGGAGATCCATCCATGCCATGCCCTAAAGGGGACTCTGAACCAGGAGAAGAAATGTCCTACAGAACCTACCACAAGAAAGAGGCAGCTGCTAATTCTGCCTAGTTCCAAAGGCCTGAGCGAGGACAACTGGGGATCCTGGCTGCTGCCTGGTATCCAGGACTGCAGAAGGAGGACAGGAAGAAGCTAGGCAGTGATGCCTGAACTTTGGCTCCCCGACCATCAGTTTCAGCCTCCACTGGGCCTCCAAGAGGCTCTTTTCCATCAACTCTAGACAACAGGCTGCCAAGCAACTTTGAGCACTGGCAGGTGGTCACATGGAGGAAGTGACAGTTATCAGCTAACTTTCACAGTCTATTTGTTTTATTATCTCTGGGGAGAATGCTGATTCTGACAAAATAACTGTTTCACTACATATTGAGAAGGTCTTCTGGTCATGATGCTTGGCCTCCTGCAGGGAAGAAAATTGCTGGCTTCTTTAAAACAAGCAATCTGTAATCCAATTTGTAAATAAAAGTACATTTTTTTTAAAGTTTTACATGAGCAATTATATTGAATAAAATACACTTTTAAATGTAATAGACTAAACATGGCATTTGTAACCCAACCATGGTATATAAAATGCAAGGATTAATAACAAGAAAATGTAAATTTTAATGTGGAAAAATAGGTCTCGCCCTCAGCCATCTCCATCCCAGAAAAGCCATTAAAGAAGAGAAGCTGTGCTACACCCCCACCCAAGTGCAAAGTCCCTAAAACATCTATCTGCTGGCCTGTGGTTTACTTCCAACTTTTCTGGCCTTGGCTGACACCTGAATGTGAGGATCCTGAAATCTCAGAGTAGGAAGGAAGGAAGATATCATTCAATATAACCCCTGACTCAACAAATGACAATGAGATAGAAAAACCAAGTCAAGCTCCTGCCCTGCCCAGAGGGAAAGCAGGGCTGACACATCATTAGCAAAGGTGTTTCCAGCACAGTCATGACATCAATGGCATGAAAAGCAGTGTCCTACAAATTATTTATCGAGCTCAATCCTGAATGAATTCTTCATTCATATTAGGGGAGAAAGGCAAAAACCACTAGAGGAGGCAGGGTGGGGGAGGGTAGGCAAGCAGAAAGGGCAGGACAACTCTGCCCACTGCATTCAGGGCAGGGAGATTTTAGACCATTTATAAGGTGCGACATAAATCACTTCATAAAATATCTGAATAAAAGTGCTATAAGAGCAGCTCAAGGCTGCAGATATGTTTCAGTCCACTTTAAAATATGCCCAGCAGTTATTTCACTGCAACATAAGGATGAATGCAAGCCTGTAAAGCCATCTGTAACTTGTGAACTGAGAAGTCCAGATACAATGTACTATGGGGGAAACCTTAAACAATGGATGTAGACTGGGTGAATGAACTGAAATTACACATTCCATCATTACATTGAAAACATGATACCTGGCATTGACAGATAAACGTCAACTTCCACTTTGAGTTACAGCAAATTAGGTTAATCAGACACCCTCCAACCAAGAACAAGAGGGCAAAATGAAATATAAACGAGAGGTATGTGTGCATGAAGGCTTTGGGACGAGAGAGCAATCAACACAAGCCAGAGTTTGATGAGTCAAAATATGAGAAAAGAGGGAAATAAAAAGAAGGCATATTCTGAGCCCATATATCTCCTGGAGGCATTTGCTGACCTGAAAGCTGCTGCCTCGAAGACTAGGAGCTGAGCAGAACGTTGAGGGTCTCAGAACCCTGGGAAATGAAATGCAGTCAGGGCCTGCCAAGGCAAGGGGCCACCAGTCACACCTGGCTGATCCTGGGGATGCTTAGAGAGCTGCATGCCAGGAACGAGGGCTGTGAGAACTAGACTGGCCCCTCACAGAACCTGAAGTAAGACTTTAGCACAGGAAAGAATACAAGAGAGAAAGAAGGATATTGCATAGCATAAGAACATTCTAACAAGAAAGTGTAAAACTCTGAATCGGCACAGGCTTAAAATAGCTTCAAAATATATAAAAACAAAGGCTGAAATAACTAAAAAGGGAAACAATACCAATCCACAATTATAGCAGGGGATGTTAAAATACCATTTCAGTAACTGATACAAAAGCAGACAATAAAATTGGTGAAGTTAACAGACAATCTAAACACAATGATTAACAAACTTGATTAAACTGATATGTACAAATGACAGATGTCCATAGTTTATTCTCCATGAATATACACAAAACAAATATACCATATAATAAACAGTAAAACCAAACTCAAGAATTCTTAAATTTTCTAAAAAACTGAAATTGCATATAATAAATTACTAAATTCAGTAAATTTACATATAGTAAATTGAGTGACCATAGTGAAACTAAACTAGAAATCAATAACAAAATGAGGGTAAAATAATACTAAGAAATTTATAAATCATTGAAATTAAGAAATACATTTCTAAGTAATTTATGGACCAGAGAAAAAATTTTTTTAAATAGACAATATTCTTTTTTTTTTTTTTCCTGAGTTGGAGTCTTACTCTGTTGCCCAGACTGGAGTGCAGTGGCACGCTCCCAGCCACCGCAGCCTCGATCTGCTGGGCTCCGGTAATCCTTCCGCCCCAGCCTTCCAAGTAGCCAGAACTACAGGCATGTGCTACCATGCCCGGCTAATTTTTTATTTATTGTAGAGACAAGGTCTCACCAACTTGCCCGGGCGGATATTGAACCCGTAGGCTCAGGCAATCCACTTGCCTCAGCCTCCTCTCAAAGCGCTGGGATTACAGACTGAGCCACAGAGCCCTGCATAAAAATAGACAATAGTCTAAACAGAATTACAATTAAAACAATGTTTAAAAAGGTTGCACACTCTAAAGCCAAGCACAGGTGCAAATGTATAGCCTTAAGCATATGTATTACAGAAGAAGATAGATGAAAAAAATTTCAATGATCTAAATACTTATTTCAGTCAATAAAAATAACAACAAAAAACCTCAGCAAATTAAATCCAAAGAATAAAAAGAAATAACAACAGTAAGAGCAGGCATTAATTTTTTAAAAAATCAATCAAAAGAATCAAGAAAACCAAACACAGCTCTTTAAAAACATTAATATAACTAATAAGCCCTAACAAGTCTAATGAAGGGGGGGGAAGAATAAACGTATATTTAAAAATTTAGATGAAATGAAAAAATCCAAGAAAAACTAAACAAAAACTGACACACATACACACACACACACAAATTAAAAATCTACATTGCCCTATATTAACTGAGGATGTAATTTACAATTCTTCCCACAAAGAAAACTCCAAATGAATTCATTCAAGCATTTAAGAAAGAAATAATATCATTCTTACATAAACTCTTCAAGAGACCTAGACAGGGTCAACAAACAGGCACACAGGTCAAATACAATCTGTGTTCTGATTTTGTACCATCTGCAAAGTAAGACGGGCTTTTACATTTTAAATGGCTTTTTAAAAAGTAGAAGAAAAAAAATTCCAATAGAGACCATATGTGGTTCACAAAGCCTAAAGTATTTAATCTCTGACTCTTTACAAAAAGAGTTTGCCAATCCTAGGAACAGAAAAAGAGGACAATCATGCACGGTGGCTCATGCCTGTAATCCCAGTACTTTGGGAGGTTGAGGCGGGAGGATTGCCAGGAGTTCAAGACCAGCCTAGGCAATATAACAAGACCCTGTCTCTTCAAATAGTCAAAAAATTAATCAGGCATGATGGCGCATGCCTATAGTTCCAGCTACTTGGGAGGCTGAGGCGGAAAGGTTGCCTGAGACCAGGCAGTCAAGGCTGTGGTGAGCTGTGATTATGCCACTGTACTCTAGCCTGGACAACAGAGTGAGATCCCAACTCAAAAAAAAGAACAATTTTATGTTTAGAGGCTAGCATATCCTTAATATTAAAACCTAACGAAGTATTTCAAGAGAAGAAAATCACGTCAATCTCATTCACAAATTTAGATGAAAAAATTAAACTGAATATAAGCAAAATAAATTTTCCAGTATATAAAAGAAGAATACATTATAATCATTATCACAGAAATATAAAGTTGACTTAACATTCAAATATCAATCAAGAAAATTCATCATAATAATCAAGTAAAGGAAGAAAACATGATTATTAATAGATGCAGAAAAAGTCTAATATATTAAATTGAACCAAATGAAAGTACTATTTTTGTAGAGTGAAAAAGATCAAATATCTGTAATTTCACATGGTTCAATTTAGTATTTTAACAATTACTAATGAGAAAAACTCTTAGCAAACTAAGAACAGAAAACAACTGTAATAATCTCATGGACTATTTACACAAAACTTATAGCAAACTTAAATTTAATGGTGAAACATTGAAAAGTTTTCCCTTGATATTACAGTAAGACATAGATGTCCACTATCACCAGTGATGCTTCACATTTGATTGAAGGTCCTAGGCAGTGCAGCTAAAGAAGAAAGGCAGCAAAGTTTTAAAAATTCGCAAAGAAGACATGAAACATTTGCTTTCAAAAATAGTATGAATAAAAAATCCAAGAGAATCTAAAGATAAAAGAGTATAATAATATGTATATTGTGCAAGGCGTCTGGAGAAAAGGTGAGTATACAAAAATTAGTTGTATACTTCTAAATATCACAAACAAAACTAAATTTTTAAAAACAAAACAGCATTCAAAAAAAACTCCACAAAAACCTAGAAGTAAATCTAACAAAATAAAAGACCTCTATACTGAAACTATGAAATGTGGTTGAAAGAAATTATGGAAGACTCAAGTAAATAGAAAGATATAGCATATCTATAAATTAAAAGATTCCAAATAAATTGATTCCATAAGCAAATCAATTACATCCCGACTGAGATCTCAATAAGTATTCTGATGAAATAAAGCTGATTTTAAAATTCATATGGAAATGCAAAGGCTTTAAAAAAAGTGAGACAAGTTTTAAAAAGTTTTTTAAAAGTTGAAAGACCCACATAATTATAAAGTTACAATTAATTAAGATAGTGTTACATTAGTACACGGACATGCAAATAGACCAATGGACCAGAATAATGTCCAGAAACAAATCTATTTATATAAAATACATGACTTATGACAAAGTGGCATCCAATTGCAGAGAAGGATGAATCATTTTTAATACCATCAGGCCAAGTGAATATCCAAATGGAAAATTAACCCCCAATCCCTACCTCACAACATACTTTTTAAAAGCAATTCCCAGTGGACTACAGATCTAAATGAGTGATAATATAATGAAACTCCATAACCTTCAAAAAGGCATAAATAACTAATAAACTGAACTATGTTAAAATTAAGAACATCTGTTCATCAAAAAACACCACTAAGAAAGGGAAAAGGCAGACCACAGACTGATAGAAAATAGCAGCAGAAAAACACAACGAAAGACTCACACCCAGTCTTTATAGACAGCCCCTACAAATTAGTAAGAAAAATGAAGACAAACCAATTTCTTAAAAGAGCAAAAGACCTAAATAGGCACTTCTCCACCAAATAGGAGAAATTAATCTAAAATAGCTAAAATGAAAGACAATTACAGTACCACTTACTGGTTAGGACAGAGCAAACGGAATAAATGGAACTCAAACACACTACAGGTCTGCGTGTAAACTGGAACAATTAATTGAAAAACTGTTGGGCAAACATACACTTTATAAAAAAATGCATACTTACATGCACCAATTGACACATATAAGAATGTTATAGTAGCATTATATATACCCATGCCAAACTGAAAACCATTCAAATGTCATCAGCAACTGAATGAATAAATAATTTGCGATTTGTTTATACAATGAAATATTATACACTCATGAAAATGAAGAAATGATTACTATAAGCCACAATATCAATAAATCTCACAAACAGATTGTTGAGTGAAAGAAGTCAGACAACAACAGTAAATATTAAATGATTCCATATATCTAAAGTTTAAATCCAGGAAAAACTAGTCTAACATGTTACAAGCTAGAAAGGTTATTCCTAGGGGTGGCAGATTGAGGGTACAGTCACTAAGAAGGAGCACTAAGGGATTTCTGAGTGCTGGAATGTCCCATTTCCTGATCTGTGCAACAGTTACATGTGTTTTCCTTTTGTGAGAATTCATCCAGCTAAGCACTGAAAAGTGAACTTTAAAAAGTCCACTGAGAAAGGGGAACTCTTCTAAGCCACGTGTTTATAATACTAACAATAGAAAGACTGAAAACAATCTCAGTGTCCACCAATAGTGACTTGCTAAGTCAATGACATCACATACACATACAACGACTAAAAAAGAACCAAAAAACTATTCTTGTACTAATTTAGAATAATCCCCAAAAGAAAAATTTTAAAAGCTAGGTGCTAAAGTGTCTCCAGCATATGATCATTCATAAGCAATGAGCAAAAGAGAATATACTTTTTTTTGAGTTGGAGTCTCACTCTATCACCTAGACTGGAGTGCAGTGGTCGCTCCTGGCCATTGCAGCCTCGACCTGCTGGGCTCCAGTGATCCTTCTGCCTCAGCCTTCCAAGTAGCCGGAACTACTGGTGCGCACTACCATGCCCGGCTAATTTTTTTGATTTATTGTAGAGATGAGGTCTCGCCAAGTTGCCCAGGCGGGTCTTGAACCCGCCGGCTCAGGTACTTCACTTACCTCAGCCTCCCAAAGCGCGGGATTACAGGCTGAGCCACCGAGCCAGGCTACTTTTTTTTTTTTTTTTGAGTCGAGGTATCACTTCATTAGCCAGGCTGGAATACAGTGACCCAATCACAGCTCACCACAGCTTCGAACTCTTTGGTTCAGGTGATCCTTCCTCCTCAGCCTCCTGAGTAGTTGGGACTATAGACATTCACCACCACACCTAGTTATTTTTTTTTTTGGTAGAAGCAAAGTCTCACTATATTGCCTAGTCTTACTTCATTTTTTGAGCTCCAATTTTAGTAATAGACTTTATTTTTAAAATTCAGTAGCAGAGTACAGAGAGCTCACACATACCCTATCAACACCAACGTACATAATTTCACCTATTATTAACGTCTTACATTACCAAGGTACATCAGTTACAATTAAGGAGCCAATATTTATGTAGCATTGTTAACTAAAATCAGGAATGTAGGATTTTCTGAAGGTTTCTACTAATGCCTTGTTCCCATTCCAAGATGCTGTCCAGGAATTCCACATAACATTTAGGTGTTGCATTTCCTTAGACTCCTCTGGGTTGTGACATTTTCTCAGACTCTCCTTGTTTTTGATGACCTAGACATATGAAGAAGGAGTGAGCAAGTGTATTGTAGGATGTGTATCTAGGGATTTGTCTGATGTTTTTCTCATGATTAGACTAGGGATATGAGTTACTGGAAGGAAGACAACAGAGGTAAAATGCCACTCGTCAAACCCATTTATTTTTAACCTCACAGACTAGAATTAACACACCCCCAACTCCACTAAACTGATTTCACTGAACAGCTAGTTGTCTTATAAACAGCTCCGAGGAAGTGGGGTAAACAGCAAGTCTCTGGAGACACCGTCATCGGGTGCACATGGGACTCAGCTGTACTCACCAACAGAACAAACACTTTAGCCCAGGGAAGGCTACAAACGTCCACTGCGAGAGAAACTCACAGCCAGCCTAAGCCACTACCCAACTCAGGATTCCTACGCCACCCAGCTCACCGATAGAAACTCCATTCACAGAAACTCCACGGCAAGCCAGTTATCTCTGCAAACTTTCCAACAGGAAGAAATCAGGACTCAGGAGAGTAAACAAAATGAGGCCTAAATCTGGCAAGTGAGGAAATCAAATGCTTCATCTTAATTACATATTGTAGTGATTAGAACAAAGTCAGATGGACGCTGCTGGGTTTGACATTTTGTGGCTCTTCCTTTCCTCTGAGCTCCCAATTTGCTTCCAAGAATGAGGATAAATTAACAGCATATCCACGTATTCGACTAGAGCCAAATTCTGCTCCCAAACATAAGGCGACAGAGGAGACAGGATGCACCCAAAGCGGCCCCTGGCTGTGCATGACAAAGCTTTCCAGGAACAGAGCGAGCCCGACAGGACAACCAGCTTCAGCTGAGGTCTGCAGACGGGGCTCTGGCAGAATAAATGAGCAGACTGGACCCAGTCCAGGCTTGGGACAAGTTACAAATAGCAAGAACAAGAAATGCTGGCTTGCTTTTGTACACTGCTATCACGTCAGCAGGAAGAAACACAAAGGAAAGTGGATGGGGGAATAGATCTAAGTGTCTCTGGTCCAGAAATCCAAAGAAGACCAGACTTTGCAGGAGGGTATCCCCAACGACACCCATGGCCTGAAGGAGACTCTGCTCCTTGGAGAGAGTGAGGCTCGCCCACCCCATGCCCCCACTGGCCAGGTGCTGAGTCTGCTCACACAGAGAACAGACAGGTACCCAGGAGAGCAAAGAGGGACAACTTTGTGCCACCAGTTGGATCTGTTTTACCTCAGTATTGAAGCACATTGTTTCTGAGATCTCCCAGGGTGCCTCTCTCACATTTCCAAAGGCCTATACAACTTCCTCGCCATCCCCTTCCTCACCACCCTCTGTACAACCTGGGCAGCGGCAGCCTCCACTCATCACCTTCTCCTTCCCGCTTTCCTCCACTAGGTCAGTTGCTTGAAATCCCTTTTCTGAGAAGCCTTTCCAACCCCTGCAGCAGCTCAGGGAACTCTGGTTCTCAAACTGACCCTAGCTCAACCCCACACTGGTGCAAACACCAAATGACGTCTATTAACAAATTTACACACAAAAAAACAAGATGCATTCCAAACTCAAAGTTTATTTATGTTTGGGCTTTTAAGATCAAAAACTAGCACTGGATGTTCAAAATATAAAGTACAAAAGAGTAAATTCCTATTATTTTTCTAAGGCAGTTCTCTAAATCTGCAGCAGTTGTCATGAGATCCCCATGGATTTGGATGTACAAAGTTTAGAACTGACAGAGATCACATTATTCAATGAGATTCTGAGTTCAGTCAATCCAGAAGATTCTGTGAACATCCAAGGAAAAGTGCAATTCAGCCTCTGACAACATTACAAAAGCCACTGGTGGAAGAGCAGGTGTCGCATGGGGCATGGTGCAGGGTCTCCCCACTCTGGCCTAATATTGGGATTCTACCAGGAACTTAGGTTCAGTTTCCCAGCGGCACTTTTGTTTCCAGTGAGAATGTGGGAGTAAAACTGCCTTGAAAGGTATCCAAACAAACCATGAAGACTTGGGCTTGGGTAACCCATATTTAATAATAACTCGTGAAAGCTAAATAATTAGTTTGCATAAAACCAGAAAATATAGAACCATTGTAGAAAACAATGGTCAAGATGTTACCTTGACAAGTAAGTATAAACAGTATTTCAAAATGAATATACCAATCCAAATACATGAACCACCTAGTCTGTTCCTGTCCAGATAAAGACCAGCTGCCCTGTCCTTCCATTGCAGGAGGGTCTGGGCTTTGCCTGTCAACACACTGCTCACTGCCCCAGTGAAGTCTTCTGTCTGGAAAGTGACACAAATAAATTTCTATCAGCTGCATGCCAGGTGCAGGAAGGCAAAAGTGAAAGCCAGGTGTTCTTCCAAAGGGCAGGACCTCATAAAAGGAAACAGCCCCATCCTCTGGAGGCAAACAGGTCCAGCGAGGAAAGCCCTCTGGACACTTCAGCAGGGAAGGCAAAAGATGCAGAGCACCCCTAAACAGAGATCCCCCAGTTCCCACCCCTGTCTACTCTCCAGGTAAAGCCCAAATACTCTGACCTGGAAATTGGTGAGAAGCACTAAAGTAATATTATCTCAGGTAATCTAAGCTACTCAAGAAAAGCCCAAATTGTTTTCTTCTTGTAGATAGTAATGAAATCTGAAACCAAATCACAGAAAGATGTGAAAGCAGATAGTTGGACTGTTCAGACAGACAATCCAACTGTTAGCAGAGACCAGAGAGGGCCCCCAGTGGGGTAATCCAATGAAACTCCCTGCTTGCCACCCAAGATTTTGGAGCATCTCCTAAAGGCTGGGCTACTTGCAACAGGGAAGACCACAGTGGGGTTTCAGTCTTTCCAGGCCAGGTCCTGTCAGCGCTGTTGCTCAGAGATGCCTCTGTTCCTCATCGTTCCATTGTAACTGCCTAGACATGGAGACAAACACATCTTCTCAAAAACAGCCTTGACGTACACTGACATCTGCATCAGTATTTGGAAGAGAACCACGTTCCTAGACTGAAGCATCTTCTACAAAGACAAAGGCTCCCCACGATGAAGACCGCACTGACAAGGACACCGGTGCCCTGTAATCCCAGGCCTGAGTGCCTCTACTTCAGAGTTGGCATCCTGCCTCTATCCTGATGCTGTAGGACCGAGGATGAGGAGCCCACTGGGGATGAAGACTACTGAAGATAAATTTCCTCTTTAGTAGTAATGCTCTAGTCCTTGTCATTCAGAAAACTGGACTCACTACCATTTAATTGGTGACTGTAGCACCCACTAAATATTTCTAGTGGGATACTAACCTCCTCTCTGCCAGCATCAGAAGCACCATTACCACTGATGACTCGATTTCCAACACACACAAAGTATCAGGACTACCAAAAATAAAATTCCCCATCTCTCTGGTTTATTGCTAAAATTTCCCATGAAAATCTCTGCTTTTCATGTCTCTGGTCTTCCCTAACACCTGTCCAAATTTTCTGAAAACTCTTTTTTCCAATAGGACATAAGAAAGAAAAAATTAACCCAGCCTGCCTCCTTTCCACTAACTAACTCTTTCAATGAGACTAAAATAAGGAACCACACGAGAGGGAACAATTGGGACAAAGACCACCTTTGCTCTGGCCCAGTCACAGCAAGATTCTGCAGGTGTTCAGGCAAAGAGCACTGGGCAGCATCTCTGCCAGTCTGTGGCAAGCAGGTTTGCATTCTGCATGTCAGACCAGGATGGGGAGACAGGACCTCAAGAATCAGTCAATCAGCCCCTGATCTGGATACCATACAAGGGAAAGTGAAGAGCATCAAGAATTCTGCATCACACTATTCAATATTGAAGGGAGAAACTTCCACTAAATATACCCTCACTCTAGCAGATGTGAAGAGGTTAGAAAGCCTCAAGACAACATCTAGAAACCCTAAGTGCACCAAGAACAGACTCCATGACTTTCTCTGAAATTCCAACGGCATTTCACAAGTTCTACTGAATCAACAAGTCACTGAGAAACACAGTTGTAATAAAAGTCCAATTTCTACAAAGGACATCCTAGGAAAATCACATATGTTTTAAAAGGAATATACAGGGCTATAGATGCAAACTAATTAAAATGGAAGCTTTGGCTATTATGATGTAAGGCATTCTCTTACTCCCCCACCCCAAATTCATGAGTTGGAACCTAATACCCAATGAGATTGTATTAAGAGTGAGACCTTTGGGACATGATTAAGCCTTGGGAACCCAACATCTTGAACAGGATTAGTGCCCTTATAAAACAGGCTCAAGTGGGATCCCTTGCCACTTCTGCCATGAGAGGACACAGCAAGAAGGGAGAAAGCTGTCATCAGACACTAAATTTGCTAGTGTCTTAACCTTAAACTTCCTACCCTCCAGAGCTGCAAGCAATAAATTTCTGTTTATAAATGTTCTGGTCTAAGGTATTTCGTTGTAGCAGCTTGAACAAACTAATATATCACCTAAAAAAACAGATTATAAGAGCAATCATCTAAAAAAATGGCCTAAGTGTTTAAAGTTAAAGAAAAAAAAAAAACACTGCCATCAATCAAAATATTTCTTCCAGTGGAGGTCTCTGAAGACAATGACTTAACAATAACAAATCCTGACATCTAAAGTACATACTGAGTCAAAGGGCTAATCTGAACCTTCTGAGAACATAGATGTGTACAGGAAAAAAATTCCCCAGTCGATGACCACTAAATAATGAACACCAAGACACTTAAACCAACATTACATAATTCTTTATAAATGTTCTCAAATGGAACAAAAATAAATAAATTTAGGTCATTTCTGTATTTTCTAAAAAACAAATATCACTTTAAATAAGCTTTACTACTACTTTCAAAAGTACACGGTAATAGTAAAAGTTAGAAAATAACTATAGTTGGTAGGGCTCGGTGGCTCAGCCTGTAGTCCCATGCTTTGGGAGACCAAGGTGAGTGAATTGCCTGAGCCTGCGGGTTCGAGACCTGCCTGGGCAACTTGGCGAAACCTCATCTCTACAATAAATCAAAAAATCAGCCGGGCGTGGTAACGCATGCCTGTAATTCCGGCTACTCGGAAGGCTGAGGCAGAAGGATCACCAGAGTGCAGCAGGTTGAGGCTGCGGTGGCCGGGAGTGTGCCACAGCACTCCAGTCTGGGTGATGGAGTGAGACTCAGACTCAAAAATAAAAGAAAAAGAAAAAGAAAATAACTGTAGCATTGAACCTTGTTAAGGTAAAATTCCGAAAACTCTAGAACTGCATCTCAGCATGGAATCATTCCATTCAGAGTCTGGATCCTACCACTAACGGAAAAGCAGCAAGAGAACACGGGGAGGACAGAGAGGAGGGGCTGATCAGGGCGAGGAGGATGAGGGAGCATGGAGTCCAGTGGGAACAAGATCAAGATCAACATGGGACAGCCAGCTCATAACCCCAGCAAACGATCGAGAGCCAGCAAGCCCAGCACCAGCTCAGGGAAACGGTCACCTAAGCTCTCAGGCATGACATTCCCAAAGACCAAGCCATACTCAGTTGTCTCCAAATCACCAGTGCCTCACTCCCAGAGAGGCAGAATTTATCTTTCCCATTTTTGTTTTCCTAGAAAGTGGAAAGGAGGGAGGTACAAACATGAAAATAAAGTGATATAAGGTTTCCTTTCCTCACGCACTGTGTGTCACTTCTGAAAGGCCAGCATTCACAAAGTCTTAGTGATTAGGTAGTGAAAACCAAACCAGTTTAAAAACAAAGCTAAATATGATTTAACAAGTTTAGTTATTTGCCTCATTTGATTTCTGTCTTCATCATTACAGTTTTCCTAAAAGTGTTCATTTTCACCATGTTCTCATGAAATAAGCAAACAACAACAACAAAAAAGACTAAGTGGTAATTAGATGAAAAGTTTCTACCCAAATCTCCCAAAAGTTTCAGCCCAAATCTCACTTGGTTATGCCTGTCACCCAGTCAACTTCTGCAGTCCCAACTTTCTGAGGACTGGCAAACACAGCTCAGAAAGTTTACAAAAATACATTAGATACACAGCAAGTGGCACAGGTGCCAAATGTTCGCTGACAGCAAAACCCATGCTCATTGATACTAAGGGTCACATAAAGCCTATGCTGCAGGAGAGGACACCAAGTCAGGAGGAGCAGAACCTGTGAGGGACCCATGATCCCTTCTCCATGCCTACTGTCAGGGCCATTACAGACTCAGTTCACATGTCCTCCTTGGGGGATGGCCTCTCTCGGCTTCACATGTCTCTTTTGGGGACTTCCATACCCTGCGCATCTCTCCATGGCACAAACCACACTGGACCAGTGGCCTGTTGCCCCTGCTTGCCCTCGCTGGAGAGCTACACACAAGGGAGAGGCTCAAAATCAAAGCACTCAATGTTCTGCCTACAGAGAGGCACATGTCCCTCAAACGCAGATGACCAAGTTGAGGGCCAGACTGGTGCCCAATTCACTGCCTAACCTCAGTCCAAGCACTTGACTGCAGTAATACTGGTTTCCTCATCTACAAACTGGAATAATGGTGCCCCAGGTCACGTCACAGGGTTATCATGCAACACAAAAGAAATAACTGTAAAGGATAATTCAACAAGGTTGCTATTCATCTTGGTCTCATAACAGCACAGCAGGGTTGACTTGGAGTAAGCAAGTAATCAATGTTGAATTATTATTAAGTTTTAAACATCTATGGTCAAATAGAACTAAAGCTTCGAGAGGAGGGGAGCAGTTCCCGCCTCACACAGCCCAGGTCTAGAGACAGCTGTGCGTCTGCACACCTGTCTACGTGCAACCTGCCCCCACCGCCAGGCGCCTCAATCACAGCCTTTCTGTTCCCCCGCCAAGCTGTGCTCAATGATTCTAATGATTCTCATACCAAGTTTTCTATGTCAAATACATACCGGGAGTTCATTCTTAAATTTCAATATCATTAATCATCCAACATTCAGCATCTCAGAACTCAAAAATTTGCATTTCTACAATGGTGGCTTTGAAAAAAGGACACAAATGCAAATGTTCCACAAACTGTAGAAGAATTTTCAGAGAATTGCCAAAACAAACCATCAATGCTCCATTGACAGTGAATTTTCTGAGCTCTTCATAACGACCAAGTACTCATGATTTTTAAAAGACAAAACACAATTTGAGGATGAACAAAAAAAAAAAAGTAGGTTGAAAAATAAGTCCTTATGTCTACATGATTTCCAGAACAAACCTTGACTGATTAAGATCCCAGATAATGATGGCATGGAGAATCCGGGCTACTGAGAGCTGCAAACACTCTGTGCCGGGTGGCTGGGAGGAGGCCTGAGAGGATGCACACTTCAGACAGGCTGTGCTGCAGCGTCAGAAAAATGCACGGGAGTATTTCTTAAACCTTTCCTTTAAAAGCGGAAGCAAGCAGCACATGGGCATCAAAAGCAGTTCCCATCCCAACATTAGTCTGAACAACTGAGGCGTTTCTGTTGTGCTTCTCTAAAACGGCTCCAGGCAATACAGAGATGGTTTACTCTCCCATGTTCTTGGGGCTCAGTCTTGCTCCCTCTTACCCAGAACCCCTGGGCTGCCGATCACTGGGGCAATGAAGTTATTCTCCAGCTAGCATCAGCTGCTCTTCAGTCTCCTGACAGGCATGAACCCGGTCTGTCTCCTCGCCTAAGCTCCCCAGGACTCACACCGGCTGGCTACACTTGCTGTCTGCCACTCCCTCCTGAGAGCCCTTGCTGGGCTGTTCCCAAGGCTCTCATCTCAGCTCTTGTCACTTCCTGCCTCCCAGGGCCTCGCTCAAGGTCTGCAACCCATTTATCCATCATCAGGAGCTCAGAATCAATGTCTTTGGGTTAACTGTAGGTCTGCAAAATTCATTTTCTCCCTTTAAAACTTTGCAACATTCCTGAAACATTCAACCATTGCAGAGCATGATTTAAATGCCATAAAAATGTTTCTTTATGAGATCATTTCTATATTAAACTATAATAACCTTGGCAGCCACACTGGTTGAAATAAACATTCAAAATCAAATAAAGGAAGAAGACTTAAAGAAACCCCAGAGTCCAGCTCAGATCAGCCTTCAGGCAGATAGGCTTCTCCAGGGGACTTACAGAATTAACACTAGACAATGCTTTGAAGAAACCAGATTACTGTGAACTCACTAATCACTAAATTATTGCTGACACAGACTTCTTAGCTGCTTTCATGTGGATGAGGTATTTCAGACTAAACAGACTATTAAGAAATCATAGAATGGCCTGAGTTAAAATACTGATCTTAATTTATACAAATTTCCCTCAAAATGGTTATTGTATTTTTAACTAAACACTATCCACACCTTTTACCAAGATTCCAGGAGAGATAGGATGCTCAAATTACTCACCTGCTCAACCAGTTTCCTATCAAGAGCATCATCTGGGTGACCAGAGACGCATCCCAGCAAACCCAACGTGGGGCTCCTCCTTGAGATTTAGAATGTTTCTCAGCAACACTTTCTCCAGACAGGAACATTCCAGAAAGGAAGGTAACCAGCACTGGAGAGACAGGGCAGTGTTAAATGGGCAACTGAGTGACAATGTCTGAGTTTCCTGCTAGTCGGTTAATTTACCAGTATCCTAGGCACACTTTAACCATGAGGAAAGACAAAGACAGTCAGTTATAGTTATTGAAGGAAAAACGAAATGGATGGAAAAAAAGGAGCCACTGCTTGTCCTGTCAGCAGGCCCACATGGGGTGCCCATCCACACTCCCTCAGTTTTATTCCAGGGAGTCACCTTCAAAGCAGAGCCCATGCCCTAATAAATTCATCCTGACCTGTTTCGGCACATCCCCGACAAGGAAAGGTATGGAGGGCCAGGTTAGGCAAGAAGCATAAAATTTCAGAGCCTCTTTTCAAAGAAGAGTTCTTCTAGGCTAAATCAATCCAGGCTCTTTCCTCCGGCTGCTCACTCATTAGAAATAGTTATTTAGAGCAATAAAATCCCAACAGTTAAGCAGCTTTTACGTCAGAGAACCAGGGCCTGGCTCTGGCAAAGTTCAGAAAGAACAGCAATAAAATCATAATGCATACCTCACCCAACACCAGAGGGAGTTTTAAAGACAAACAGGGAGAGGAAAATCACACATATCAAATAAAAAGGTCACTTTATCATCAGGGCAAAGCCAAATCACACTAAAAATGTGAGAGAGGGGACCCCAGGGCACTAGAGTCCAAAGCGCCAGGGAGCAAGGAAGCGCTATGGGCACACTGTGCCAAGCCACACAGGAGAAAGGCTCAGCAGGCAAAACATATGGCAGGCATGCAGGCAGCAGGGGTATGCCAGGCAGTCAGGAAGAGGGACACGAGTCAGTCAGCAGAGGAAAACACCGAGGGGACGCGCAGACAGGAGTAAAGGCACACAGCCAGGAGAAACTGAAAACCGCAGCATCCCAGTGATGCTGAGACAGCAACAGGACTCGTCTCCTTGGCTTGAGAAAAAGGGAGAAAGAGCAAGTCCATAGCTATGCTGGAACACACCTAGAAATTTATCATTCAAGATAGCAAATTGAACAACTGAATATTATTTCTTTCCTCTCTAAGATCCACTAAGATGATGAAATATAAACAAAATTATAAAAAGACTTACAGCAATGCTTGACAGTTGGTGAATAGGTGCATCAACTGACAAAAAGCTTGGAGGAATTTTCCAGAATCTCTAAATCCAAAGGGAACAAACTGATGGGAAAATGATCACTAGTGAGAAACTCATGTCCCATGCAGGCAGCAGCCTTGCTAAGGAGCAAGGGCACAGATCAGGTAGAGCCCAACTTCCCAGCCAGGAGCAGTGCCTGAAGAAAGTACAGGGCACGGTGAAATCATGGGTCATAGTGCTGATGCATGTGACAGCACAGGTTGTACAAGGCACCCTGAAGGTGCTCTGAGAAAAAAGTCAGATTCCTGAGGGAGATCTGAGAGCTGGAGAGAGGAATAGGAGGATCCAGAAAGCTGCAGGCCCAAACAAACAAACACAGACACCCACATAGTCAGAAGAGAAGTGAAAGGGCTCAGCCCTGCCCTCACCCGCTATACCTGTCATCATAGTCTCCCTCACTGAGAGACAAAGAATGGAGGAAGGTCAGCAGATGACAACAATGCATATGTAGCCTGACACAAGGGGGCACAACAAGCCCAGGCAGGCCAGTAATAAAAGTAAATGTGAATGGCTAAAATTCCTCATGTAAAAAGCAAAGACTCAGCTTCCTGCTATTTATAGAAATAAGCCTTAGAGAAAGTGGTCAGAAAGAGCTAAAGATAAGTGGATGAGGAAATATTTGCTAGCCAAAGGAAACCAAGGGAGGAAATATCTTACGAAACAGAATAAACTTGTAGGCACAGAAACATTAACCAAAGAGAAATATATTGTATTTAGATAACAGATCTGTTCTACCAAAAGAATAGTAATTAATTTTTCAGCACTGAAATATATAAAGCAAAAATGTTAATAATGTAAAAATATTACAAAACTATAATCACAATAGAAAAATTAACTTATCCCAGAAAT
Organism: Cephalopachus bancanus; assembly: GCA_027257055.1. Lineage (NCBI taxonomy): Eukaryota > Metazoa > Chordata > Mammalia > Primates > Tarsiidae > Cephalopachus > Cephalopachus bancanus. Next base: position 4,267,383 of record JAPVLO010000135.1, on the reverse strand, counting down.
TGAACAAACAAGAAAATGAGTAAAGATATGCTGATTGAAATTACTCAAGTGAGTTAATAGCTACGTAAAATAACATATAAAGTAAGCATACATATAATTCTATATATAAGTATGTAAAATATATATGAATAAGAGAACTTTAAATACAATACTAATATACAGATATAGACTTCTCTTTAGACCAATAATAATAATAAAGCATACTTTCTCTTCAAATGCCTGGGTAACATGTACAAAATTTGATTACGTCTATACCAGGTCATACAAAAATATGCATCCCCATTTAAAACAGTCATGTGAACTCAAACAATAATTTTCCTCTAGCATGCTGACAAAAATGAAATACAACGAAGCTACCCTGTGATTGACAAAGTGTTAGTGAAGAAAAACATGCATCCTTATAAACTGCAGTTAGGAAGATCAGTTGAGACAAGGTTTCTGGAGCAGTGTGACAGTAAATCTAATGATGTTTTAAGTATACATGTTCACTGACCCAGCTTCTACTTTCTGGAATTTGTCCAGCTGAGATACTTATAGAAGTGTACAAAATATATGTATAATAATTGTTTGATACCACTTTGGAACTGTTATAAATAGTGCTACAACCACATTAATACACATTAACAAGCTATTAAGAAGAGTAAGATTTATACACATACTGACATTGAAAGATGCTCAAAATACATTCAAATGGACAAAACATAAAAGAATCTCACATATAGAATCACACTCTACTAAATGTTTATACACATAACACTATATTTATATACAGGAAAAACATACTCCCACCCCAACAGCAGGCCACTCTGAGAGCAGGAGGGAAAGATCCAGGCACCACTCAATGTCTACTTTATACACTTCAATCCATAGTGCTTAATTTTTTTCTTACAATGATCATAAACCATTCTTTACATCAATTAATGCATGAGCAATTTTAATCAATAAAACCTCCATGTCTAAATAAAACCTGGAATGCTGCCCTCTGGAGCTTTTCAACAAAGCTGACCCCACCTAAGCTAAGACAGTGGGAATGTTCTGGGCAATCTCAAAGAGAGTGATGCAGACCCGAAGGCTCTGCTTAGGCTCTAAGGCTAACAAAGATTCAGGTGCCTTGAGCATCTGTCCAGTAGCTACCACTTTCCCTCTCATGTGGATGCAGACAGAGGCCAACATCTAAGAGTCCCTAAATGCCAGGATGTGCTGGAAGTAGCGGGATGCCCATACCTGTTAGGCAGGATGGTGGCAGAACTCTTCAGGTTTTATTATGAAGTATGCATAGTTACTTTCCAAGGACATTAAGTGTGTCCCTAAATGTGTCCCTAACATGCTTCTGATACTTAAAGCAGGACACGCTTGGTTCCCAAGACCATACAGTTACCATTAACAAGCTCTCTGACCTCTGACAAGTTACTCCTTCCCACCAGGTCTGGTATTATCTGGTGCTATTACGAAGACTAAACGGTTATAAAATGCTTAGCACAACACCTAATAAAAGCACGCAAACACCAGGAGCTACCGTCACTACCACCTGTGAGTGGGAACATATGCTTCTTTCCAGATTTAGCCCAGAGGTCCAATCACAAGAGCACTACCACCCCTCAAATCACCCCCTAATAAAAAATAAAGAAACTGGGCAAGGAATTAACTCTCCAAATCACACACTGACCTTTAACTGCTAAAGAGCAATTCTTTTGTCCTAGCATCAAAGAAACCTGTGTGCCACTCAAGTTGGCCTACAAATTGGAGCCAAAGACTTTACTCCAAATCCTCTGAGGTCTCTATCAGTCCTTCTTTCACTGAGAGGAAGAACAAACAATCTACTTTGCACTTGGTGCTGTCACAAACCAACAGTGACCATTATCAAGAAAAACAAAAGTCTCAAATCCAGTAAGCAAGCCGTAGTCACAGGAAATCTGACTTCTGTAAAAGAAAGCCCAGCTGTTTTTCAGAGAAGGAAGGACCCAGGCCTTACCCGGATGGCTTTGGGAGCTCATTGCTAGCAGCGTCTACTCCTTTAAGCGATTCAAAATGGCTCAAAATTTCCACGTAAACAATAGCTCCAAAGAGCTCCAAACTTCCACCAACACATACAAGTAGAAAATGGGGCAGGTTGGATCACAGTCGTGTAAACACCGAGCCTCACTGGCAAGGTCTTATGAACCAAGTAATCCACAAGGAGAGGAGAGGGCTTCCGCTGGCTTTCCAAAGATGAACCTACAAGGTTAGAAAAAAAAGAGACTTGAATTACAGTGTGAAAGTTTTATCTGGAGAGTAATATTTAACTGAGTAAAAAACTAAATCATTTACTCCTGTTACCAGGGATAGATAAAAACAATTCATATGAAATCATTTCTACGAGTATCGACCAGTTGGGATTTTTGCTAGTAAATCATATATGTATGACATAAAAATGTTTCTGGAGAGCAGAGTTTCTCAACCTCAGCACCATTGACATTTTGGGGTGGCTATTTTGTTGTTGAGGTGTCGGGGGCTGCCCCACGCATTATAACATATTTAGCACATCCCTGCCCTTCACCCACTAGATGCCAGTAGCACCCATGAAGTCATGACAACCAAAAATGTCTCCAGGGTGTGACAAATGTCCCCAGGGAGCGAAAATCACCCCCTGGTTGAAAATCTCAGATGTAGAGGCACCATCGTTATCCCTTGTACAAGTTACCCCATCATTAGGCTTTTGAAAAGCAACAGAATATCCTCCAATATAAATGTGTTCTAAATTACATTATCTTGTGAAATAAATATGAAAGAAAACATTTTAAAAGAAAAGTCACTTTCAGTTCACTCTCACCACACATTTTGTCATTTCTGCACACTCACATCCAGCCTACATACACAGACATCTGTATTCACAATGTCTGTGCAATCATAGAACTGAATTCTAAATTCTGCTTTCCTCATGCGACAGTATACCTTATATAGTTCCCCATGTTTCTGTCTTCATAATTACCATTTTCTCAGGGTGTGTTGTATTTTTTTTTTTTTTCATTTTCTGATGCTCATCACAGGCAAGTATTTTAAAAGTCACCCATGATGCCATCACACAATGGAGGAACTTGGTAGTATCTGACATGTTTCTTTGCCATTGTTTTTCTTTGCCTTTGGCCTATACAACCTGCTAACTATACTGTTGTCTATTATATTCTCTGTGCTGATATTACAGTCAGGCATTTTCCAATGTCATTAACTACGCATGGTGAGCATTGTTTTGAAGGGCTGTTTCCTATTCCATGCATGACAGACAGCATGCCCAGTCCCACTTCAGGAGGTTCTTCAGATGAGCCTGTTGGTCTCAGGGCACTGCCCAGACCAAGGGCTGGTATGGACACCAGCTAAGCTCATCAGATTCCCTGACTCGTCAATAGATCACAGTCACTAAATAGAAGAGCCCAAAAGAGACAAGAACTCCCACACTGAGAATCCCTGACTGATCCTGGTTCAAGGATTTTTAGAAGCTTCTGTGTTCATCTCTTCTGTAAGAATATGACAGATTCCTTTTCTTAATTAAGTTGTTTTAGATTTTTTTCCCCCAAATTGCTTATAACCAAAGAACCTTAACTAATACATCATGTAAAGAAGTATTCCCCTAAGGTTGGCTATTTAGGTGGTTTCCGCTTTTACATTATTATGTGCAACTCTATGATTAATATCTTCATGACTACTGTCCTATATCTAGATACTTCCTTAGAAGGAAGAGTGACTTATTTATCTTCAGGTTCAGAATTTGTATTCAGCTTTTGGTCAGAATGAAACATCATTTTCTTGAAGGGAATGTACATGGTATATTTTGAAAACCCTGGCAAATCTCATATGACTCTGTATCCTTCACACAAAAACCGTATCTTAGCTGGGTATAAAAGTCTTAGAGCACAAACACTCCCCCTCAAAATCTTTAGACAATGTTCTACTCTCAGCATTGTAAAGAATTCTAAGTATAGCTTAACTGCAGTTCCTTTCTAGGTAGCACTTCAGAGCCTAAGTTTTAATGTTGTGGTTGTTGTCATTTTCATCTGCCTGAATTCTGCTAGCACGTTTCTTCTTTAATCTTAAAATTTTTAAATGCTGTCAGAAGACCTACAGTAAGAGTCTCTTCATTTATTTTGCTTAAAATAAGACCCTTTCAATATATTATAGGTCTTCTTTCTGCTAAGGAAAATGCTCTTCAATTATGTCTTTATTATTTTTGTTAAACTTGTTCTGGCTTTTTCAGAGATTCCTGTGCTATTTAGCTGGAATCTCTCCATCAGATCTGGCCTCTCTCACCGTTGACACATCTGTTGTTTATTCTGCATTCCCAGGCAGCCTCTCAAGTATGTTCTTCACATCACTGCTGCTTTTTTCCACAATATCCGTTTTATTCGTTATGGCTTTGAATACAGATTTTAATTAAGCCTTAAACTCTTTGTTCCCAACCATTTCCTTTGCAACTCATCCCATTATCTTTTCCACTCAGCCTAGTCCTTCTTCATGACCTTCCGTCCCTCTCTGTAAAGCCAGGTCTTCTTCTAGGCAAAGACTTTTGAAAAAAATTGTTTCTGATTTAGACTGTAAGTCAGTTTCAGAGATACAGCCTTCTGCATTTCAGGATGTCTCACTCTTCCCCACACTATGGGATACCTTTTTGACAGATCCCAAGGCAGAGATTATTTCTATTTATTGATCCTCGAATAATAATAGCTCTAGTTCAGAGCTGAGGATTGCCAAGAGGCTGTGTGTGCTCATTCCTATCCCGTTCTGTGTTTACTTTAATATTGGGTAAATATGCTTCTTAAAGCTATAACTCTGGAAAGGTGACACACACAGTTCCTAGGTAAATGTCCAGTGTCTTGCAAGCTTTCATCTAATGCCATGCTGCCAGACAGAGATGGACTCTTCTCTCCTCAAAATTTCAGATTAAACAGAACACAGGGGTTTCTACTGTAATGATAAAATATATATGTTCTGGACGAACCCCACACTCTGCAAAATTGCATACTACAAATACTGGGTTTTTTTGTTTGCTTGTTTTTAAGTTGGAGTAGACTATTCAAAACTATGTGATTTAATAACCCAGGCACTACAAAAATCAGTAATTCTAAGAAAAACACTACAATAATTTTGTTTTTAATGCTATATTCCTAATAAATAAAAAATCCAGTAAATGTAGAATTTTACCTTTAAAAAAGGTGACAACAGTTTGATGGAAGAGGATAAAAGGAAGAACTGAAGCTTCTAAGTTACAGAATCAGGGTCAACCAAACCCAGCTATATCAATGACTATATCAAATGGTGTGAATAGCCCAATTAAATGGCAGAGGTTGTCAGATTGGATTAAAAAAAAACCCCACCTGCCAGAATATAAAAAGGAAACTTGTGAGATAGGACTAAAAAATGGTCTGGAAAGAGAAGGTCATATGCTGTATAATGTTCAGTCAAACTTTCCTAAGCACTCTAGACCCAACTATGTGCTGCCTACAAGGAATCATTTAAGTTACATTTAAATTATGCATCTATTTTAAGTTACACTTAAAAAATATAAATAGATTAAAAGTAAAGATGGACAAAGATAGATCATGCAAATACTACTTAGAAGAAAGCTGCAATGGCTATATTAATATTAGACAAAGTAAATTTTTCAAAAATAATATAACCAGGGACATAGAAGGTCATTTCATAATGACAATGGGGTTATTTCATCAAGATGACATGATAATCCTAAACGTTAGAGCATCTGAAAACAGAGCTTCACACTTAAAGTAAAAAATACTGGAAGTGTAAGGAGAAATGGACAAATCTACAATTATAGGTGGCAACTTGAACACCCTGCTCTTAGTAACTGTTAGAACAAGTAGACAGAAAATTAGTAAGAACAGGGAAGACCAGAGCAACACTACCACCCAACTTGGCCAAAATGACATTTATGGAACACTCCATAAACAATAGCAGCATACACATTCTTCACATTCTTTTTTTTAACACACGCAGAACATTGACCAAGATAGAACATCTCTTGGACCATAAAACAAGTCTGAATAAATTTACAAAGACATGAGTCAAGTCATACAAAGTTATGTTCTCTGACTAAACTGAAAGTAAATTAGAAATCAATAACAGAAAGATGTCTGAAAACCCCTAAGTGCATGCAAACTAAATAAAACACTGCCTGAGCCAAAGAAGAAAATCAAGACAGAAATTAGAAAGTATTTGGAAGAATAAAAATGAAAACAAAACATATCAAAATTCACAGAGCTTAGAAGGATATGTATAGCACCAAATGCCTACATTAATAAAGGTCTTGACTTAGTGACATTAGGTTTCACCTTGAGAAACCAGAAAAAGAACACACTAAATTCAAAGTAAGCAGTAAAAAAGACAATAACAAAGAACAGAAACCAATGCAATAGAAAAGAGAAAAATCAATGAAACTAAAAGCTGATTCTTTGAGACAATAAAAATGATGAACCTCTAACCAGAGTGATCAAGAAAGACAGAAGTCACAAATGACAATATCAAGAATGAAAGAGGGAATTAACTATAGACCATACAAATATTAAGAGGACAATAGAGAACATTATGAACAACTTTATGTCAATAAATTTGACAACGGCCGGGCTCAATGGCCAGCCTGTAATCCCGCACCTTGGGAGGCTGAGGTGAGTGAATTGCCTGAGCCCGTGGGTTTGAGACCCGCCTAGGCAACTTGGTGAGACCTCATCTCTACAATAAATCAAAAAATTAGCTGGGCGTGGTAGCGCACACCTGTACTTCCAGCTACTGGAAGGCTGAAGCGGAAGGATTGCCAGAGCCCAGCAGGTCGAGGATGCGGTGGCTGAGAGCGGCCACTGCACTCCAGTCTGGGTGACAGAGTGAGACTCCAACTCAAAAAAAAAAAAAAAAAAAATTTTGATAACTTAGATGAAATAAACAAAAAAGACCCAAACTACCAAAGCTCAGTCACGGAGAAAAAGACCACATCAACGCACAGGGGCCTGGCTCCATCGGGGAGCCCACTTGTGATGTACACACCTTTGTGATGTTTGCCTAATGGTGAGATTTAACTTCCCTCCTTTTTCCTGCATTTATTACTGAAAACTTCACTGCAAGAATGATCTCTCCCTTCTCATCTTTCCACTGAATCAGTTATCAATAGACATTTATTACTCATACATATTTATTTTATTCCCTCTGTTATTAGTCCAATACTACCATTTATTTTGCTGCTGAGAGCTCCTTTAGGTCAGCTGCTATGTTTTTCAGCAAAGTCTCCATCCCAATCTTTCCCTTCTTCTTTTTTTCTATTTGGAGCATTTGCTTGTTTTCTGATTCTACAAGATGTCCCTGTCACAGCCCTGGAATCAATCACTTATCCAAAGAAACCTAGTTTCTTTGTTTGAAGGATGTGTTTAGACCCCATGATCTGGGTGCTCAATTTGTGCTCATGGCTGCCGGGCATCATGCTGTAAGGCCCCTCTCAACAGACAGTATGAGTATGTCTCCACTCATACCTTTATATTTCTGTATTAGTTTATATTTTAAAATCATGAGTCTAGACTGATATTTCAGATTCCAACATCACAAGATTTATTTTAGGTCTCCCTCTTTCCTTTTAACCTCTCTCTCCAACAGTAAGAAAGCTGGTTCCTATTATCTACAATATTTTGACTGATTTGTTCAGTTCTAGTATGCACATCAAGTTGTTTCAGCATTTCTAACTCCCACACACAAGAAACACATTCATGACGAGACAACAGCATTCATATATGATCTCTATGACCTAGCCTGACAATATCCAGTCAAGACACTGTTTTCCAAAGTTACTCAGGTGAGTCTTTGATTCCACATCTACTTAGTGTAGCCAGTTATGCATTGGTAACAAGAGTTAGACTCCTTGGCTAGTATTTGCATTCCATTTCAGGTTCCCCCACATATTGGTTGGGTTTTGTTTTATGGGTTGTTTTTGAGTCAGAGTTTTACTCCATCGCCCAGGCTGGAGTGCAGTAGCTCAATCACAGCTCACCACAGTCTCAACCTCCTGGGCTCAGGCAATCCTTCTGCCTCAGCCTCCCAAAAAGCTGGGAATACAGGCACGCACCACTATGCCTGGTTAATTTTTTGTTTTTTTGTAAGGAAGAGGTCTTGCTATGTGGCCCAGTCTGGTCTTAAACTTCTGGGCTCAAGCGATTCTCCCACCTCGGCCTTCCCAAGTGCTAGGATTTGGTTTTAACTGTTTATTTGTTAGATAGGTGAAGAGTAAGAAATACAAATATTTTTAGTGAAAAGAAAAGGTGTTCATATTGATATCTGCAATTTAAATGTAAGATTTTACAGGGTTTTGATGTAAATTTATCTTGCTTAAAAAAATTTTGCATTATGAAAACTTCGCACACATACAAAGTAAAGAGGATAGTATAATGAGTCCATAGCCCCCACTTCAACAATTATCAACATCCTGCCATTCTTGCTATATCTGTATCTCCTTTATATAGATTGAAATGACAAAATTTAACTGCACAATGTTATGAGTATATCTATGTAACCCTATTACCATGTAAGATTTTTCTTACTTCTAAATGCATTGCCAAGCTAATGAGAAATACTTTCGATATAAATCTAGTTCTGTCATAAACAAGAAGGCTTGTATCCTCCATACTGAAGGAAGCAGAAGCTCACTGAAGGTTTCTCAGCAGTACAGAGAGTCTAGGTTGGGGCCTACAATAGGTCAAGATGACAGTATCATCCTGGATAGGGACTCCTTTCCGTAGTGTTGGGGGAAGGAGGGTTTAGGTGACTGAGGAGTGCTTGGAGAACATTCCCTTCCACTTAGTCACATATTTAGACACTGGGGTTCTTTTTCAGCCAGAAATGATTATTCCCTGGTGCCTCTGGTTAAAACTCATTCAGAGTCAGGTATACCAGGGCCCACAGTCTCCTGAGAAAAAGCTGTGGGAGCTGGGATTTAGAGACACAGAAGATGGGGAGAATATGGAAAATAGTGGACCTCAAACAAGGCTAAGGAGCCAATTCTAGAACCTGATGGGCAAAACCTCAATACCCACAGTCTTATAAACCCTTCTCTCTAGAAACAGATTAGAACACAGAGGATTTAAATCAAAGGAAATGAAAACCCAGGCTCCAGAATGAAGGCACACTAGACCCAAGGTGCATCTGATAGGGGTTCATGGTTGCACACAACAGAAATGGACTATGGATAATCTTGGCAAATAGAGGAACCTCCTGGAAGGAAACTGGATAGCTGGAAAACCAAGAAGTAATGAACAGTCCCTTCAGAACATCTTGTCCAAGATTCCTATTCCAAGAAGATCCCATCTGATGGCCTGTACTGAGGCACATCTCTTGACCAGGGAGGGCAGAAAACCTTGACCAGCTGCCTCATCAAAGGAAGCCCAGTGGGAAAGGGGGTCATTCCCTAAAGGAAAACTGAAGTGCTGTTACCAGAAGAAGAAACAAGAAACATAGACAGCAGCAAAGGGACCTGGATATCCAGCCCCAAGGTTGGAAGGATGATGTCACCAGCAAGTATGCTTAATACTTGAGCTGAAAAAGTGGCTTCCCAACAGCCACAGACAGAACTGTCAAGGCTTCCCAGTTGTCCGGACGTCCTGTTGCAGGACTCCAAGCTGTTTTGGCTCTAACTGAGTTTGTACTGGCACATTTGCTGGCTTATCTGATTAATACCTGCCTCCTAGGCTTGGCTGTAAGTTCCATGAGAACAAACAGGGACACATCAGTCTCTTCACACCCTTGTCCCCTGGCTTGGGAAAGAGTGCTAGACTGCAAGTTGGGAGATTGAGCTCCATTCGGCCCCACCACTGATGTAATGAGCTGCATCATCTTGGGCCAGTCTCTTGTCATCTCTGAGACGTTTCTCCCCATAAAAGTACAGGGGTGGAGTAAATCAGCATCCCTGGTGTGCTGTAGGTAAAACACTCTATGGCCAAGTTCTCCAGCATAGCTTCACATTAGCAGAGAAAACGCTCTGAGCAGCAGGTAGCAAGGTAGCCTGGGACTGCTCCAGCCCCTCTTCTCGGGACCTCCAAGAGCACTCATCCACAGGGCTCACCTTTCATACTTCCCACCACCCAGAGGCTGCTCCAGATCACCCTGACACAGTGCCTTCTGCCTGATGCATCACTCCTATCACTCCACTTTCTTGCCTTTCAAAGTTCTTTTCTGATATTATATTATCATATTGTGTTTTGGGGTTTTTTTTTCATTTTCTGTCAGTCCCTCTGCCCTTGGCTGGAATGGATACCTCCTGTTGTATCCCGAGCACAAAGCACACAGTAGGCACACACTAAAAATGTGAACTGAATGAACTGTTTAAAACTCATTCTGAATCCACCTCAGAAACCACCTCAAAAGCAGCTAAAGTAGAAAGCAAATTACAAAAGAAACAGTTCTCTGCCTTTGGGAGATTATAGGAAAGAGATTTTTAAGGATCTGATATCAAAGAGCCCAGAAATTCAAAAGTCTGTGAGGCTTTAAGCCTCGGGATCCCCAATGCCTTAGAGAGCCTGCAGAGGACTGTGATGAGAAATTAAAGCCACATAGAACTCAAAGAACCTTTTGTAACCCTCAGAATATCTAGGTTAAAAATAAAGAATTCACATATCTTCATAAAGATCATGAGACAGAGAAGAGAAATTAACCAAGGAGCTAAGAACAATTTTGTAGCTGAAAACTACATGAAACCCCTCACAAGAAAGCAATATCATCTCAGTCGCACAATGAAAGCAAAATCTTGTCTATTCAATCTAAGATGAGAACCTATCAATAAAATTGTCTTACTTGTTTAACTATTGTCTCTTCTTTTTCCTCCATTTCATCAGTATCTCCATAGGCAATGAGACTTTGAACAACCCAATGTAACAGTCAAATATGAAATGTATTAGAAATTAATGGTTTAATGAAATAAAATGTAACCATGATATACTCCCTTTTATCTTGATGCAAATGTCTAATGGCACTTTACTAATCAGATTAGATAACTAAGATTATCACTTTCCTATGAAAACACATGAAAAGCACATGGTACTAAGATCTCAAGAATTACAGTTTAAGGTTTCTGAAATATATTCATGAAAAACATCTGAAGTTTGTATCTGTATATCTCCAACTAAAGCATATACTTCTGATAAATAACAAACAAACATGGAACATATTATGATTTTCAAACACAACTGGTTTTATGATTGTATTTTTTCTTAATTTGGCACATAAAGTAAAAACCCACATTTGGTAAGCCAAGAGTATCTATGATTCTGATTTACAAGCACCTTTCAGTAAGACAGGCACAGTTATTCTGCTAATTGGGCAGTCTCTGACACTGGGCATATAATTATATAAAGACATCTCTTTCTTTATTTTTATTTCTGCTCCATACAGAATAAACGAAACTAAATGCGTCACTACAGCTTAAGTGTGGGCTAGTATTTCCTTCACCAAACATTTTGAATCTAGGATTACCTATGGTTCTGCCCTCCTGCAGCTTGGAAATTTTGAAATTTTAGTTGACTTAATTTTGTGAAACCATAAACCTTCCAAAGAGCAAAAAGTCTTAGAAGCTATAAATCCATAAAAGAACATTCTTTTAAAAATTTTATTAAGCCACCACAAAGAAACATGGCAGAGCAAGGAGGTTAAGTTTTATCCCTTACCATAATTCTCCCCATCCCATCTCATGGGCAGAGTGACTACTGCTCAAAGTCCATACCATGTGCCATCACAGCTTCAGCCTGCCAAGCTGGTGGAGAAACAGCAAGCTGCCAATAAAAACCAAAGACAGAACCCAGAGTTATCCAAAGTGAGGCAGCCTGTGGCACCTTAACACAGAATAACAAATGCAAATCGTTTGCTGAAGGCAACAGAGAGCTATTTCCTGAATAGGGAATGAGATCAAGATGGCCACTCTCGCCAATTCCATTCAACACTGTACTAGAGATACTAGTCAGGGAAATAAGGCAAGAAAAAAGAAGAAAGAAAGGCAAAAAGATGGAAAGGAAAATGTCACTATACACAGTCAACATACTATATATATAGAAAAACTAAAACAATCTACCAATAACTATTAAAATTTCTAAGTAAACTTAACAAGATTGCTGGGCATAATATCAATGTACCAAAGTCAAAATTTATTTTATTTCTGTATACCAGCAACAAATACGGGGGGGGGGCAAAAAAATAAAAACTGAAATTATCTTTTGGAGGACAAGCCCCTTGGAGTACAGGCTTCTCCTGCTAGGTAAGTGTTCTAGGAACTCATTGGCATCAGTATACCAGCTAGCATTGTTGCGAGAGGCTGCGTTCAGCTTCAGTGAATTTTTCTGTGGCAAACAGGTGACTGGTTCATCTGCCATGACAATGTACCTGCCCCTACCGTACTCAGTGTTCAGCAGTTTTTGACCAAGAACAACATGACCCCCATGCCCCACCCTCCCTATTTACCTGATCTTGACTTGAGCAACTTTTTTTTGCTTCCCTGGATGAAAACAGTCCTCAAAGGGAAATGTTTTGCCTATGTGGAAGGTCATACAAAAAATGGTATAAGCATTAAGAGGCACCCAAATCGATGAATTCAAAAACAGTTCTGAGCAGTGAAAAAAGCCTCTCGATAGGTGTATTGCATCAAACGAACAATACTTTGAAGGTGACTGAAGTTTAAACATGTAAGAATACACAATTTTTGTAAATAAATTCCTGTTTTGGGGGGGGTCCTCTCTTCTAGAAAATGAGCTTTGAAAAAAATAACATTTAAAAAAAGCATCCAATATTGGCAAATATCCAGGACTAAATCGATGAAAAAGATATATAAGAACTTTACATAGAAAACTACAAAACATTGTAAATGAAATTAAAGATCTAAATAAATAGAAAAATACACTATGTACATGGATTGAAAGACCCAATATGGTTAAGACATCAGTGTTTCCCAAAATTAATTGATAGAGCAATCTCAATCAAAATCTTAGCATAATTTTTTTTGAAGACTGATAAGTTAATTTTGAATTTTACATGGAAGGACAAGAAACCTGGAATAGCAAGCCTGAAGAAAAACAGGCCTGGGGGACTTACTTTACCAACAAGATTTATTATAAACCTATGTAATTAAACTGTAAGAATAGGCCAAGTAAACCAAAAAGCAGAAATGCTAGAATGAGAACAACACAAATAGTCATCTGATTACAGCAAAAGTTCCACTCTAAATTCATAGGTTAAAGAGAATCTTTTCAATAAACAGTGTTTGAGTCAACTGCTATTTTATGCTAAAAGAAATGAACCCACGGTCCATAAAGCTCACTATCATGAAAATCAGTATGAGAGAGATCACAGTCCTAAATGTTAAAGTGAAACAACAAAGCCTAGTCTAAAAGACAACAAAGAAAAATATCTTCATATAGGCAAAGATACCTAAATAGATGGGGGAAAAAAAGGCACTGACCATAAAAGAAAGAAAATGATAAACTGTACTGCACTAAAATTAAGAACTTCGGTTTATCAAAAGATACAGTAGAAGACTGAAAAGACAACCCACAGAGCAAAAGAGAATCTGCCATATACATACCCAACAAAGGACTGATATCAGAAGCATATAAATAATGATTACAAATCATTCAGAAAAAGGCAAACAACTCAAATAAAAAGTAGACCAAAGATATAAAATTTACAAAACAGGTACTTAGCATGTGTGATCACAAGGAAATACAAAGTAAAACCACAATGAAACACTACACACCCACCAAAACAGCTAAAATTGTAAAAGCAAAGAAGTACCATGTGTTGGTGAGGATACAGACAACTGGAACTTACACGGGACTCTGAGAGTGTGAATGACACAGTACTATGAAAAACCTTTTGGTGCTACGTATTAAAGCCAAACACACACAGATCCTGTACCCCAGCAATGCCTGCCCCCAGGTAGATACCAGATAGAAAAGCAGACATTTGCTCACCAAAGTTATTTACAAGAAAGGCAGAGTAGCATGGTTTGTGACAGTCAAAAACTAGCAACCTCCCAAACGTCCATCAACAGTCAAATGGATAAAATGTGATATAGTCGTACTACAGAATACCACACAGTAATAATAAACAAACTACACCTACATGCAGCCACACAGATGAATCCCACAAACATAATGTGAGAGAAAGCAGACACACACTATGTACTATATGACTATGTATATAAAATTTGAAAACAGATCAAACTAATCTGTGGTGGTGGAAGATGAAACAGCTTCCCTTGGGAGTAGGGGGACAGTGACAACTGAAAGGAAGAACAAGGGGTTGATGGGGTGCTGGTAAGCAAGGAACTTACTTGTAGAAATTCACCATTCACATACTCCTGGCTTGTATAATTTTCTCATGTTATACTATAATAAAAAAACAGGGGGATCAATTACTCCAAGATCATCTTGCATCAAGAAAGATGCAAAATAATAATGCCCATTTGACTGATCCATTCTGCTTGTACTATTTTACCTAGACTTTCTGGCCAGTGGATAAATATTTTCTAGTTCTGGCCACTATCTTCTTACAATTAGTATGTGCAGGAGAAAGAATTGCCATACTACTCCTCTTGAAAGAAATCTCACAGAAACAGAATAGGATTCATAGAGAATCCATGAGGCTGCATGCTCATACCTGTAATCCCAGCAATTTGAGAGGCTGAGGTGGGAGGATCACTTGAGGCCAGGAGTTCAAGACCAGCCTAGGCAATACAGTGAGCCCTCACCTCAGAATAATTTTTTTTTAAGTGATAACTAATTCGTGAGGATGCAAATGGATGTGGATTTCAGACTGATAAAAATGTGGAATTCTCAAGGAGGTCCTATGTCAGGTTTGTCAGACAAAGCATACATGGAATAATTTATAAATATTTAATTAAGTAATTAACTTAACATGAATGCAGTTAATCAAAATTCAAATAAAATTTAATCTTTAAAACAAACTGTTGCTGTGTACTTTTTGTGACTCCTATCTCTACGGCGAGCTTTTTAATGAGCACTGCTTTCCTCGGAGAAATGTGGGCTATGAGGTCTGCCTATTATGTTTTGTGACAGTGTCCTTTTATGACAGATGGTCACACAGTGGAAGACTTCAGAAACTTTTTACCCATAATTTGTTGGTATAGATTTATACTTTAGTTTCATAATGGACTCTATACTTGAAAGTAATAAAACTCCATTTTGCTGTGTTCTAACAAGAATAAAATATGAAGCACTTCACAAAATCCACAAGTTTAATCTGAATAATGTCAAAGTAGGCTCTGCTGAGCAGAGGGCTACGATTCTAACTGAGATTCAGCTTTCTTCTACCCATTCTGGAAAGTCTAAAAGGTCAGACACTAAAAGGAAAAGGAGGAAGAGCAGTGGCAGCAAGCAGTGCCAGGGTTGTCAGAGCCAAACGTGTGGCACTGGGAAATACAAACGCATGTGCACACACAGGACATCATCTATCAGTAGCAACACAGCATTAACTTTCTGTATGAAAGAAAACAGGCCCCCAGCCCTGTGAGTCCCTTTTGCAGATGGTTTGTGTATATTTATTGTCACTCTACATAAGTATGAAAGATGATAAATACCCACATTCTAGTCTATGATCTCTGTTAAACTCCTTAGATTAAGGGTTCAAATGGATTAATTATCCAGATTTTTAAGAAATAGCTGCAAATTAAAAGAAGTTTAGAGAAAAGGATTCAGACCAGCAGCTAGGAGGCCCAATGTAAAACACTGGGATTCAGGGATCATTTAACATCAAACCATCATGAGTCCGCATGATAGCAAAAGGCCAGGGGTATCTCAGGCAGATGGCTACAAACCCCCTAAGGGAAATAAAACTTATCACTGCCCTACACAGGACACCGCAGAGCAAGTGACAAACAGCCTCAGCACCTTATTTAAGTACAAGACTAGTAAGGGATGATTTCTTCCACTGTTACCAACATTAACTCAAGTACTCATAGCTTCACCAACAATGTATTTGAAAGCCTCCGTCACTGACAGACATTTGAGGATGAAAAACAGTCATTGACAAATGACTCACCACCTCCCAATCCCAACTCTGCAAAAACCACTGTTTCTAAAACAGCAGTTCTCACAATGCGGTCTGAGGTCCCTATGGGTCCCTGAGCTCTTTATAGGAGGTGTGCGAAGTCATATCTCTTTTCAGAGTAAGACAGAGATGCCATCTGCCTTTCTCTCATGAGCGTGCAGGAGTTTACCAGAGACCACGTAACAACAGAATGAATTAAGAGCAGGTTTGAAAAGCTGGCTATCTTCTATTAAGCCAGACATTCGAGAGATTGGCAAAGGGTAAAACGATGCCTCCCGTCTCACTATATCTTTTGTTTCAACAAAGAGTTATTTTTCAAAAAAAAAAAATGTTATCTATATATATTAACATGTAACAGGTTCATTTTATTTTAAATGATTTTTTTTTAGGTTTGTGTTAATTTCTAATATAGCAAATATCAATACAGGTTGAACATTCCTAATCTAAAAATTAAAAAAAACACAAATGCTCCAAAATCTGAAACTTCTTGAGCACTAGCATGATGCCACAAGTGAAAAATTCCACACCTGACCTAATGTGACAGGTCTCAGTCAAAATCTTTATCTCATGCACAAATTTATTAGAAGTATGGTATAAAATTACCTTCAGGCTATGTGTATAAGGCGCAAATGAAAAATAAATGAATTTCATGTTTAGAGTCAGGTCCTAGCCCCAAGCTATTTCATTATGCACATGCAAGTATTCAGTAACAAAAAAAAAAAAAAAAAAAAATCTGAAATCCAAAACATTTCTGGTCCTAAGTATTTTGGATAAGGGACAGTCAGTCTGCAGATAGAAGTTATTTAACCAAAAGCTCTTTGGGCTCCACACTAATTTTTAGGAGCATAAAGAGATCCTGAGTTTGAGAACCACTGCTCTGCAGGTATATTCCAATACTCTTCCTTCAGAGATACAGTAACGTCCTGAACAAGAAAGACGGAATATGCAATCAGCAGAGATAAAGATACTTAGCTATGAGGAAGTCAAGGAACCATGGAGCGAATAAAAAGATCCTGAGTAGACTTGAGAACCAAGGCATGGTACTATCCAATGTTCTCGCCCCATCACACACTCTTGACAGGGAGGGGGGTCTCCTCAAGGCAACCGAACAGCTTCTTGAAAAGAATTCAGGACTGACAGAAGTCAAGCAAACAAAAACTTGAAAAACTGGGAACTGCGTAGTATTCCATTGTGCATATGTACCACATTTTTTAAATCCAGTCCTCTTTTGATGGGCAGAGTAGTTGGTTCCATGTTCTTGCTGTTGTGAATACTATGCAGCCATAAAGAAGAACAAAATCATGAACTTCACGGCAACGTGGATGGAATTAGAGTTTAGAATACTGAGTGATCGCTCACAGAAACAAAGAGCTGAGTATCACATGTTCTCACTCATAAGTAGACCTTGAACAACTACTGTATTACTATAAGAAAAGGATTGAAAGTCGCGGGAAACTGCGGGGAGAAGGGTGAGGGGGTAGGGAGGTGGCTTTGACAGTAGTTGATATCTGCCTGGAGAAGGGGGATACACCTCATCGATGAGGGTACCTGCACGGTGAATATTTGTGTCCCTAGCCATGCACTGGTGGGTCTAGTTACTCCTGGACACCAGAGAGTCCTTGCCTGGTGAGAGGTGAATGCCAACCCTATGGGCTACACACCACTGCCCCAGTGACCATAGGGGAGCTGCTCAAAGGCGACAAAGGACCTACACACACCAGGCAGTGAAGGGTCTTGCTGGTAGGCTAGACAAGGAGGAGGGTGAATCCTCCATTTGACAAAACAGACACAGGCCTGTGAGAAACTGTTTGAGAAAAGGTCAGAGAAGTCCTTCTCTGGTGACAGTCTCCAAGAGAGGGAAAGAAGGCTTGGACAGATGCCAGCTGGCAGGGAGGAAAATAGTGGTGGACCTTGTCTGGGACAATATCCTTCCATTGAACCAGGTCTGAAATGCCCACAGTTCTGCACTTTTGATCCCAATAAATGCATGTCTGGACCATGACCATGTCTGTGCTCAGGCTCATGCCAGCTGGTGGCAGCAAGGAGACCGGCTAGTGGGCTAAGCAGCCCGCAAGCCATAGGGTTCCCCAGAGATAGCCACATGGGCTACAATGTCTGGGAGTCACAGTCCCATTGCTAAACTAGTTTCCTAGGGTGGATGAAATTCAGGGGTTCCTGTAAACTCCTACTTTCTAAACTTACTGCTGCAATTGTTTACAAGAAGCATTTATATTTTAAGGCAAATAAGAAAGCGATTCCTATTTTTTTTTAAATAAATAAAAACTACTATATATAATACAAAAATGGCTCAAACCCTGCTTGTATCCCAGCAGGCATTATGTAGGTAGGCACAGGTCCTCGTGGACTCATGAGATTAGTATGTGCTAAACGCAGCACCTTGGCAGCTAGGCCTCTGGCTGGCATACCCTACATCACTCTCAGGAGATCTGGGCCACTCGTGCTCAGGAAGTATAGAATCATGTCACCATAAGCACCTAAAAGGAGGAGAGGACAATGTGGGGCGTAAGCAGGGACCTGGCACAAATAACACCCATCAACATGTACTGAAAGTGGCACTACACCCCTCACATGAACTTCCCATTCCTTCCTGGTGGACAGAGAGAACCACAGGACTAACACATCTTGTCATTCCCATTTCTTTTCTTTCTCCTAAAAAACTGACAAATTGCAGTGTGGCTGGCTATACACAGGAAAGCACGTTCCAACCAGCAGGCCCTGTATGAGTAAGAGTATCTCTGTGTCCGTGTTTAGCAGGTCAGGAAGAGCAGCATCTCCATCTTTCCCAAGGGGCTCCACAGGGTAAAAACATATTTTAATGTAATTTATATATTTTTAAAATTATTATTGTTACCATTATTATCATAAAGATATGGGGTTCAATTCAGGAATTTAGGTATACAAACATTGATTATGCAGGTACCCCCAATGATGAAGTGTGTCCCTTCCTCCCCTAGCAGTTTCCCTCAACTCCCACTCCTACCCTCACCCCAACAGTCTCTCACTACTGCCAATTCCTTTCTTATAGCAATTATAATTGTTCACGGTCTGCTTATGAGTGAGAACATATGGTACTCTGTTCTTTATTTCTGTGATAGATCACTGAGTATGATTAACTCTAAATCCAACCAAGTCGCTGCAAAGTCCATATGTTTGTCCTTCTTTATGGCTGCATGATATTCCATTGTGCATATATACCACATTTTTTTATCCAGTACAGTTTCAATGGGCAGCATGGTTGGTTCCAAGTTTTTGCTATTGTGAATAGAGTTGCAACAAACATACGTGTGCAGCTATCTTTTTTGAAGAATGATTTGAGTTCCTCCAGGTGTATTCCCAACAGGGAAATTGCTGGGTCATATGGAAGGTCAATTTCTAGTTCTTTCAGAAATCGCCAAAGTGTCTTCCAAAGAGTCTGCACTAGTTTGCATTCCCACCAGCAGTGTAGACACGTTCCTTTTTCTCTGCATCCTCGCCAGCATCTGTCATTGTTTGTTTTATTAATGATGGCCATTTTTATCCAGGGTTAGATAGTATCTCAATGTGGTTTTGATTTGCATTTCTCTGATGATGAGTGAGGCTGAGCACTTTTTCATGTGTCTATTGGCTGCCCATATATCTTCTTTTGAAAAGTGTTTATTCATGTCTTTTGCTCACTTTTTAATGGGACTGTTTGTTTTCTACCTTTCAGCACATTTGAATTCCTTGTGGATCCTAGATGTTAGGCCTTTGTCAGATATACAGTTTGCAAATATTTTTTTCCCATTCAGTGGGCTGTCTCTGCTCTCTTGATGGTTTCTTTTGCTTTGCAGAAGCTCGTCAGTTTGATGAGGTCCCACTTGTCTTATTTCTTATGGTATTGGCACTTAGGGTTCTGATCAGGAATTGGCTGCCAGTTCCAATTTCCATAAGGGTGTCTCCTGTGTTTTCTAAGATCCTTAGAGTAGAAAAATACAAATACGATTACAGGATACCTAACCATGGACCACTGAAAACCATCCAGAGAGGAAAGCTGACAGTGGAAAACACTGTGCTGACAGCAACATCACAAAGTTCTGGAAATGTTTCAACTGGAACAGAGCCCCGACACCACTGGAAAATCAGGCTAGGGGTTCTCCCACTAAGCTGGTGAGAACAGGTACGGTCCTCGCAAGAGACAAGGCACAATTTTAGTAGACCATTACTTAGCAGACCTGTAAAACTTAATCTTCCCAAGAGCTCAGATGCTGGACTCCCGCAGCTCCTGCCCAAATCCAGGCCTCCCCATTTAACCTCCTCAGCCCCAGGGCCTGGGAAGTGGGGCCCAGCACTTTTCAGCCCATGTCATATGTTATTTGATTAACAGCAGCAGATAGTGCAGAGCTGATCCTGCACAGCAGCTGTGTGGAGAGGAGGACACTTGTCCAGTGCTGGCTGGGCACCTGATGAAATGGTCGGTGCTCCCACAGTCTTGCAGTGCCTGGAGGAGCTGGGGGAGCACCCATTGGATTCAGCTTCAGATCTTCTCTTCACAACTAATCCCTGCAGCATGCTCTCTTTATATGATGATTACTTTAAAGCTGTCCTCAGGATAAATTATAGACAGCTAAATAAATCATTAAAGACCAAACAAAGTATCAACATGGGCCTAATCTTGTAATTTGATCACTGATGACAGCTACCATTTAGGACAATTGCTCCAACCTTGTGCATTTCAAGTTTACCAAAAAAGTAAAGCACAGGCAGTGTCCACCAAAGGGCTTCCCCGTGGTCTGTCGCCCTGAGGCATTCAGTCCCCAGCTCCCCACAGTCACAGGGCAAAAGCCCAGTCAGGCCAGGACCACCCTGGCAAAGGTCCACCATGGTCCTGAGGGGCACCACAGGTTCGAGTTGCCTTGTCCGTGCAGACACCTGTTCTGGCCTACTAACCCACAAGACTGCCCCATCATCAGGCCTCCAGTCCTTCTCCTCACTCCTGTTTTCGAGAGCCAAGTCCTCAGCAATGCACTTCCATTTACAAAAGTAGACAGCACCACACAAAGATGTAAACAGGTAATCTCTATTCCTGACCACTCTGCCCAAGACTACCAGGGTCCCTCCCCGAGCCTACCCCTGCGCCCACAAACATAAACAAGCCCACACAGACAAGCTCTACTTCTGTGAGTGCCAAAAGACTCACACCTCACATGTTACCCTGAAGCCCACTACCATGCCTACATCCGGGCCTTCCTGCTAAACCAGGAGCTACTGCCCCATCTTTTTTCTACAGAATTTATGCATAAATGTGCATGGACAGTTTCTATAGATGAATAGTACAGACATACCACTTCGTTTTTACAGCAATGGCTTCCTTCTTCCTCTTTCCAGCTTTTCCCACCATCAACATCCAACAGAAAACCTTTGTGTGGGTCTGTCCCTACTGCCCTCCATTTCGTGCACATGCATGTACATACACATATGCACATGTGCATGCATGCATATACACACACAATGCACATACATGTGCAAACATACACATGTGCATGCATGCACACAAATGCACACACAAGCACACTGTGAATGTGTGCATAAGCAAACACGTATGCACATGTGCACACACACCAGGTGATCACTTTTTGCCTTACAAAAATGAGCTTTTTACCTTACAGACTTCTCAGTATCTTACTTTCCTCGTTCACTAATACCTCTTGGAGTTGTTCATCACATGGCTGTACCAAAATTTAGACAACCGTTCCCCTACTAATGGGCACAGGCTTTCCTCCAAAGGTCTATCACAACATTGCAGAAGCCTGCTGGATGCAAGCAGCCTCTCGTGCTGGTGTTTGTGCCCCCGCAGAATGCAGCCTGGGAACAGGGCTGAATCAAGGGATCTGTGTGTATCTCACTTCAGAAAATGTGAGTGAAATGATTTCCAAAGAGGATGCGACCATTTGTACCTCCCCCAGTCATGCCTGATAACCAGTTTCCCTATATCCTCTACTGCTATGGATACCATCTCTCTCTCAATCTTTTGCCAATTTGGGTAAAAAGTGCAATCTCTGCCTACTCTTCTTAGCAGCTCCCTGAGCACTAGGGAATTGGAGCTCTGCTTCGTGTCTGTGACAACTGCTCTTCCCTGTACTGCCCGCTCACACTAGGTGTTCATTTTCTAATTTTTGCCTTTCTCTCCAGTTTGTAAAAGCCCTCTCCATAATAAATGTTATTCTTTGAGCAAATGTTACATATATTTTTCCTAAACTCTCAGTTGATTTTGTTGCTAATATCTTTATTGGCTCAAAAGTTGACATGTCTATACTGTCAAATGCGTCTTTTGCAGCTTCTAGAGATTCTGGATGGATAGGGAAGGAGTCCCTGATACCCACATTGTCTTTGGAGATTTCTCCTGCCTTACTTTTTACATTTAAGCCTTGACTACATCTGAAATGTATCTTCCTGTCATTCTTGAACATGAACAGATAATTCACCAGCCATTTAAGGAAAAGTTGAAACAAGAAAAAGAATGACCAAGACAAACAGAAAAACTGAATCCAGAAGACACACAGGTAATTTCAGCACCCCTAAGGAGGAAAAATAGCAATTGAGAGACTCACATGCCATAGTATCCACAGGACAGGCACTGAATGATGCAAATCAGGGACAATTAGGCAGCAAGAAAGAGCTCCTGGAACTTCAGCAGGTGAACAGCAAAACAACACCTCACAGAGGAACTGAGTAAAAGTTAGGGAACAAAAATCAGTGACCAAAATGGCACTAACAGGGATTCTACCAAAGGGGAACAAGGGACAAAAGTCCTGAAAGGAAATGATAACAATGATAATGACAGGAAGAGGAGGAGGAAACTTCCCCAGATGAACAGAAAAAAAAGACTTTAAAATTAAGGTAACCCCTGTGTGCCAACTGGGATGAATTTTAAATGTCTCACACTGTTAAATTTCAGAATATCAAAGAAGAGACAGAGATCTCAAATCCTAGAGAAAAATCAAAACAAGACACCTAAAAATAAGTGACAGCCAAGTTGGCATCAGGTCTCCGTCAGCAACACAGGGACCAGCATACCTGCTGCTCTGACATGCTAGAGGACAACAATGTGAATCAGGTACTCCTTACACAACTGTGCACCGATCAAAAGAGAGGGAGGAGTCCCTAAGATTCATGAGATGGATGGTAGAGGGCAGGGGTCAGCCTGAAGACCCAAAGTGAAAGGAGTCTGTGAACATCCATGGTGACATCGCAAGGGCATCTGAGATGCAAGTTTACCAGCAAACCTGCAGGGCAGATGTGAGCTAGCTGACAGATTTGGGAGTTGTCAGGTATGGATGGGAAAGTGACCTCAGGGGATTCAGTGGGTCAGCCAGGGAGAACATGTGAGTGAGACAGGCCCAGGGGGACATGAGGAGCATGAATACAGGGAACTGGGCAGCAGGGATGCCCACAGAGGAGCCTAGAGCAGGGGACTGCACAGGAAGAAGTCAACAGAGCCAACTCAGTCTCTCTACTATCCTGGAGGTCCACTGCCCCAGCTCACCCATCTGTACTTTTCCCCAAACCCTCCCTGAACACCTACCCTGGATCTGGTACATCTGGTGCCTGGCCTTGGACCCAACACTGGCTTGTCCTCATAGGGCCAATAACAGTCTATGGTGGTCCATGCCAGCCAGACATCACCACGGGGACATGGGGGAGGTAGAGTCCCTGCCCTAGGACCCAGTATCCTCCATGCAGACTCAGACTCAGCCCCCCACCCACAGCAATGCTACTGACCTCAGTGAGTAGCTGTGGTACCACCTCACACCATCCACAGGAATGCACTCACACCTTACCCACACACTGAAGGAAAGGTCTGGGGTAGAAGATCACATGGGAAGCATTACTTGCACCCAGCACCACCAGTCGCTTGGGAAAGGCATTTCCTCCATGGCCCCTAGGAGGCCTGGGGTGTCTAGACCCCCTCAACCAGTTAATGCCCACCTGAACCACAAGCAAACTTGCTCAGCATAGGCCAGCTCCTATCCCTCGTGGAAGAAGGTGTTGGAGAAGAGGGTTGTGCCTGGTGGTCATCCCATTCAACTTGTCACCTAAACCACATCATCATCACAACCTGCTGGGCACTCATGTCTTACTACTTCCATGTGTCCTTCAATGCTCCCTAAAGCAGGGCTGGTAGATTCTGGACTCCACACCCTCCTGAAACCACAGAAGGCAGTCTGGTCACAACTCCTCAGAAGCCTCTACACAATACTCCGGATGTTGCCACCATGCTATCAGAGGCCGGAGATGGACTCTGTTGATGGTCCTGGCCCTAGGGCATGTGTCTACTGCTGTAACATGACTTCCAGCCATGCTGCACATGATACCTGCAGGGAGCATGATACCCCAGCCCAGTTGGAGGTGATAAATGCTGTCCAGTCACAGTCAGATAGACAGCAGAGTGCTGGTCATACTGTTCCATTCACCTGGGACCCCTAGTACGTGTTAGCTCTGCCCCTGCATCCTTGAATACAGCCCAAATGACCACACTTGAGTAATGAGTAAAAAAAAAAAAAAAAAAAAGCAGAGTGCAACAGAACATGTTGTTGTTGTTGCAAATCATTAGAATGCAAACAGCTGGGTAAAAGGATCTCTGTGGAACCTGGACCATGAACAAGCACAAAGTGTTTCTGACACACTGATGACAACTACAGGACAAAATATGGTTGTATGATGACAGCAGCAAGAAAAGGCCAGGGCCTCATAGATAAGTGACTTTCAGCAGAAGTCTTTATTTAAAGGGAAGTTGCCCCATGTCTGTTCCTCCTGGACATGGACTGCCTCCTCACTCACATCTCTGATGCACCAGGCATGGTCACTCAGAACCAATACCTTGCCC
Organism: Cephalopachus bancanus; assembly: GCA_027257055.1. Classification (NCBI taxonomy): domain Eukaryota; kingdom Metazoa; phylum Chordata; class Mammalia; order Primates; family Tarsiidae; genus Cephalopachus; species Cephalopachus bancanus. The sequence continues at coordinate 4,242,455 of JAPVLO010000135.1, read as the reverse complement.
ATGAGCACACACCAGGACACATCCCCAGCCTGCGGGGCCTGTGCCCTCAGCACCTGGAGGCTGTCTTCCTAAGGATAGGCTGGGCCACAGGCCTCGATTGCAGCATGCATAATGGCAGTCCAAATGCTACCTCAGTTTATCCTGACTCAGTCTTCAAACCGAAAGCAGTGCCTCGGGCACCTGCCACCCCAGCCCAGGAAATGTTGCCACCATAGGTTACCTTGTTGTCCCCGAACTGAAGCTATTATCAGAGCTCTGGCCCCACAGGTCCTAACTCCCCAGGCCATATGCACATGTGGAAGCCCTGAGATATCTGGGGACCCTCCCACCTCCATGTCCTGTTGGCTGCCCCAGGTCCCAATGTTCTCCCAGTCACTAATGGGTACCATGTGGGGCTCTCTGGAGGCCTGTCCTCTGCTAAGATGTTCCCAATTATTTCAGCGCATCACCACAGGGGAGGGGAGAAGGAAACTCAAGTGCTTTCTGCTCTTGGCCCCACTAGGGACCCAAAGCGTGTCCTACCTCATTTCCCTCAGACCAGCCAGAACGTGGGCCAGCAGTGACAAACCTAAATCAGCCCAAGGTACACAGACAGGAAGCCCCCATGCCCTAGTCTCATCACTGTCTTCTAATGAGGGACAGAGCTGACAACCTGTCCTGACTGGGACCAGAGATTTGCACAGAGACCCAAAGAGGTGACGTAACCCCCCCCCTCCGCCAGAACCCAACAGTACCTGCTACAATCTGGGGTGGGTGCCACAGGCATGACTGAGGAGGACCAGGCAACAGGCCTGGGCCCAAGGCTGATGGTCACGCTGCACTCAGGGGCCTCTGCCTTCCACGGGCCTTGTTTAGCGGCCAGCTGGGACATACTTCCACATGCAGTATGGAGACCACCTCACCTGCTTAATTTTACCATGGTCTCAAGGACCTCTCATTTTCTCTGAAATAGAAGGTCTATGGGCATCAAAATGCCTGGTTTTCAAACTTGTTTTGCAGAAAGACTGAAGAGGAAAAGTGGTCAGTCCTTCAAGGGAGATGTCCTGGGGCAGTTCCTCGGTCCAAAAAGATATGGTGCTCCTCCATTCGGCCAATGTCTAGGGAATGCCCACTGAGGCCAGGTGCCCTTCTCAGCCTAGACGCACCCTGTGCACATGGATCTGGCCCGGGAACTGCCCATGTGACTGCCACTGAGTCGCCCATGGAAAAACAGCACCATGGTTATCTGTGACAGTACAAGGACTTCCTTCCTGGAGAAGACAAGCCAGCAGACACGTAACATCTAGGTGACAAGGACCAGGAGAACACAAAAGCAGAGTGAGGGACAGAGACAGGGAGTGGGGGGCCAGGGGTGATGGCCTGAAGAAAGTGATGAGGTGATGGCCTGGAGAAAGAAAGGAGTGGGTACTGGGGATGAGAAATCAGGTCATATAACCCATGAAAACACAGCTGATCCTGCATCCAGGCCAGTGCTAAGGCTGGACATGCACCACCTGCAAGGCAGTATAATGATGGCCACCTTACCTATGAGAGCCACATCTATGGGTCCCTGACCTCACTTCCATGCTCTCCTCTGCAGGTCTCTATGGGATTCCCCCTGCTCTCAGAAGCCAGACGGGGCCCCAGTGATGACCCCAGAGACCAACCCAACAGTCTCCTGGGGTCTTGCCTCATTCATGTGAGGGGTCCATACATCTCATGCCTTCCTTTTAGCCCTGGCAGAGTTAGAGAATTTAGCCCCAGGTAAGACTGTCTTTAAACACAAACAAAATACAAATAGAGCTCTTAGCAAGACTGCCAAGTCCTGTCTAGTTCCCCAAGAATCACCTCTCCTTTCCCTCTCATTTCAAAGGAAATGAGAGCTCACTCATCCAAGTGTGAATCTTCAGTGTGGCCACAGAGGCAGGATATGATGGAAAAGAGAAGAAAGCTGCCTTAGGAAAGAAATGAGGAAGAAAAAAAACACACCTTGGGCCAAGTGATTTAGGACTAGCAAGGGAGCCCCAAGAGTAAATCACTCCTGGGATGGTAAGAGCGGGTGACAGGGAGTGCCAAGAGACCACTCCTCTGATGACTGAGAAGGGAGAATCCAGCCAGAGGGAGTGGGTGCAGGCCAGCACCCTGGGGATTGGAGGAGAATAGGACAGAAGGAGCACGCAGGAAAAGAGGGTTCCCTGCAAGGGCGGGGCTCCAACCATAGGTGTATGACCTCCAGAGAAACATGGCCAACCCACGAGCCAGGGAAAGACGAGTGTGTGGTGACGCTGGACATGTTGGCAATTGTTGCCAGACACCAGGAGCTCAGTCTCACCCGCCCATCCTAAAGCCATTACCTGCCACTTTGGGGCGGCCCTCACAGCCCCTTGAGCGCAGCCCCAGTCCGGCCCCGTACAGGCCTACTACCTCCTGTCCAAGAAGGAAGCCCAAGCTCCTAGAAGGGATCTGGCTTGGCTAAGCCAGCCCAGCGCCCATTCAGTTTTCAGGGTACCACTCCAGGTAGGCCTCACTGGTGTGCTCCTCAGCCCCACCTTGGTGGCCTGGTCACCTTACCCTGTCTTCAGAACCAGGCTGGGCGCCAACCCCCATGCAGCCCTGCAGAGTCCCCAGGCTAGAATAAGCACCCTTCCTTGACACCCCCTTGGGCCCCTTGCCCATCAGCTCCACTGGGAATGACAAGATCCACTGAATGGCCATTGTCACTGAGCAGCGCCTGCCTCACTGTAGTTCTCAAGAAAAAAGGGACAAAGCTCAGTACCCACAACCATGTGCTGATGATGGGGTGGGGAGCCAGGGTAGAAAACTCCTCCAGACCTGGCTGCAGGGTGACTGCATGGGAGAAAATAGTGCAGACTGCAGGCCCCATCAAGAAGGTGGTGGAGGATGCCCAGTCCACCTGACCAGGGGCACCAACACTCTGCTGGGCTGGGGTGCCCGGTGTGAAAACGAAGGGTAGGACCCAGGGTCAGGGATACAGTATGGCCCCTTAGCGTCAGAGCCAAGAGGGTGCTCATGAGGCCTCATGCATTAGGAAAAAAGAAGGTCATGGTCAGGTTTAAAGATCAGGACCACAAGAAGAAGAAGGAATAATTCCACAGAATGCATGCTCTCTGCAATGGCCTGCATGGCCAATATTCTCCAAAGGTTTCTGGTAAATTAAACATGTGCAGGCATACCCAAACACACACATTTATGCACACATTTAATGTACTATAGAATATATTATTTAATATGCTGTGTATTAAGTTACACATATTATATATTCATGTCATAAATACATGTTATAAATATTCATTTACTATACATTATATATTAATATGTAATATGTAGGCATTTTATATCTGTAAACATATATCATTATGTCTTTATAAATGTTTGTCTCTTCCCATCTTTCCCTTTATAGTTAGCAAAGATCTGTGTTCACTATGGGATTGACAGTAACCCTGTTTCATAAGAACCACTTAGCTTTCAAAACTCTCAAAGAATAGTTGTTTAATGGGTATATAGTTTCAGTTTTGCACGATGAGAAAGTTCTAAAGATTGGCTGCCCAATCATGTAAATATACTTAATTAACATTACTGTACACTTAAAAATGGTTAAGATGGTGAATCTTACACATTTCTTACAATTAATTTTTTTAATTTTAAAAGACATACAATACACACATAAACTAATAAATTGCCCAGATAGTGCGTTCACCTGGATTCCTTCCCCATCTCCACTTTCACAGAGACACGCTGCCAGTCAATCTCTAGGCAGTCTTCAAATCCCATTTCAGAAAACAAGGGATGCCCTAATTTAGACTTCCCGGTACACAGCGCCTACTTTCTACTAATCTGAGATCACCATCAGCAGTCCCAGGATGCAAAGGAGCAAACATAGGTTCATGTCCTGATCGCTAATAAAATGACTGGCAGTGACTAACACAACAGCTTCCCACACACAACACGCACATCAGGACGTTTAAAGTATATTTATGGTGACTGAGCTGTCACCTGAACACGTGGTGCACATACAGTGTTATGATGAAGAAAACACAGTCTAGGAACTGAAAGGCACGGCGCTGCCTCCCTTGACTGCCTTTCTCAATCACTACAATGAAAACACACAGCTAACTGTGCTGGAGTGGAAGACAAATGACTCTCAGCACTTCGTTTTAGCATATTCTAAAAATGCAATTTACAATTCAGCAATATCCTTTCTTTTTATGTAGTCACTACAACACAAACATGCCTCTTTGTTATCTCTAACTACATCTGCATGCAAAACACGCAGTAGCTAGAAAAATGTAAGTTCTGGGGAATAGAGACTCATTTTTCAAATCTGAAAGAGATGGAGAAATGAAAAGAAAGAAAAGGGAAGGATAAAGGTACATTTTATGTACATGCAAAAAAATGTAAATGAAAGCTGAATTCATCTTCTCACCTCCAAACTGGTAAATGGTATATGTAACCTGTCCCCAAGTGTTTTCAAAATTACAATTTAAGTTACATGACTGTACAGTGGAACAAAATCCATCTTGGTCAAATGTAGTGTCATTTCTTCGAATGCCAAAAGAAATGCTACTATTCTGGATTCAATGACAGGAGGGCTTCTCATCCTCCGCACTAGTGACATCTTGGGACAAATAATCCTTTGTAGTAGAAGCCTGTCCTGTACACTACAGGACGGTCAGAGCAACCCTGGCTTTGACCCAGTAAATGCCACACCATGACCCCAGTGTGACAACCAAAACTATCCCTGGACATTGCCAAATGCCCTGGGGAAGGAGGAAAGAGAACGCCTCAAATAAATTCAAGGCTGAATGACTTAAGTCACCAGTGCCCCTCCCCATTCCACATATTCACACACATATACCATCAGCTGAGATCGGTTCATTCAGCACAACACAACACGAAGCTCCCAGGTTGCTCAGGCCCCCAAAGCCCGACAGTGTGACGCAAATCATCCACAGCTCCACAGAGCAACAAGCTGTTTCACCCAAGGGCCCCTAAGTCTCTGGATTCCACACAGCAATCAACTACAGCAGAGAATCACACCAACAGTAGCTGGCTTCCCAAGCTAGGCAAGGCGTGCACCCACGTAACAGATTAAAATTAGGCACCCTAATTATTAAACTGTCACTGTAAAAGCCGGGAATACCATTTTTTTAAAGAAAATGAGTAGAAGAATTAATGGATTTCTTTATTTGCTTGCATTTGTGATACTCAGCCCGTCTTTTATTATCAAGGCAATCATAAAAAAATCCTTCTGCCACATATGCAAATTAAATCATTAGTATTTTCCCAACTACAGTAACTGCTTATTTTGTATTGCTGATCTATTCTCCCAATTTAGTTCCCGTAATATTAATGATTCTGGAAATGCTTTAATAAAACATTCTCGGGCAATACAAGATACACAATTTCCATTATACACCTTTCTGATCATGTAATGGGTAGGACCTAGATGAACCATGCCACAGGGCTGACTGAACTCCTAGAGCCATGGTGCTCTCCTCTCTATGTGGGCCCACTGTGCAGGGTCTCCCTGACTCCTCCCCAGATCCCCCCACAAAGAAGAGATGCAACCTAGGGCTCCCACGGTCAGGGCCAGGCCAAGAGAAGTCAGCCCACCCTGGGCAGGAGCTTTCTTTAATGCCTTATACTTTATCTAAAAACTCAGGTGAGGCCGGGCTCGGTGGCTCAGCCTGTAATCCCGCGCCTTTGGGAGGCTGAGGTGAGTGGATTGCCTGAGCCCGCGGGTTCGAGACCCGCCTGGGCAGCGAGACCTCATCTCTACAATAAATCAAAAAATCAGCTGGGCGTGGTAGTGCATGCCTGTAATTCCAGCTACTCGGAAGGCTGAGGCTGAAGGATCGCCGGAGCCCAGCAGGTCGAGGCTGCGGTGGCCGGGAGCGGCCACTGCACTCCAGTCTGGGCGACAGAGTGAGACTCCAACTCAAAAAAAAACTCAGGTGAGGTGTTCATTCTGCTGCATCACATACCTATGCTACAAGCACGTTTGGTTTAATGCCTAGTGTTTTATATCACTGTCCAGTTCACTGATCTCACTCCCTTTTCCCATGTCTCCCAGGACCCATGAAGATACTAGTTTCCGTGGCTTCTCCTACTCTGGCTCCAGCCTGGGCCCACAGGTGCAAGAGGTCTCCACCATCAGTGCAGGGCCTGCTATGCTCTTGCTGTCCCTTGCCAGCTGGGAGGCCCTGACACTGTCCTGAGCCCTGCATCTTCCCATAAAGGGCACAGTCACTGAGCAGAAGCTGGTTAGTCATAGATTTCAACTTGGAGGTTTAATAATTTGGGAGCAGACCTCAGTGTCTGTGAGTTAGGAACCAAAGGGAAGATAACGCTGCCTTTTGGGGGATGAAGCTGGGCTTGGAGAAGAGATATGAGGAAATGGAGTGAGAGGGGCCTGGGCCAGGACAGGCAGGGGCTGGGGCAGGAGGAAAGGGCTAGGGTCATAACAGAAACAGAGAGCAGGAGTTGGGGAAAGGAGCCAGGGCAGAGGCCGAGGCAGAGGCAGGGGTGAGGCAAGTGCCAGGCTTCTTAACTACTCGGCCAGGTTCTTCCTCACCTGGTTCCTCTGAGAACCACAGAGAAATCCACAGTAAGTGCATGGTATACAATGAAGCAACAAACTAAAGTTAGTTTTCCAAAAGCCAACGTGCTGACAGAGCACCTGATCAGTCAATTACAATGCATTCATTTCCACTGCCAGTAAGAGAGCACAGCGAGGACATCACCTCAAAGCTCACACGGGGGCAAAGGGGACAAGGAGATTGAGCACCTTGAACCAGCTTAGGACCTCTCCCTCAGGGGTTGACTGCAGAAACTGGAAAAATGAGAAAAAGTGATATAAAGTGGAATAAGAACGTAGACAGGGTGAAGTTAGTTCACACAACTGTGCAAATCGCCCAGGACAGCCTCGGCCCTAGGTGGGCCAACAGGGACCAGCATGGATGCCATCAAGGGGCAGGGTCACCTGCACACTCTCTGGCCAGGCTGGCCGATCTGAGTCATGCCACCACGCCCGGCTAGTTTTTGTGATTTATTGTAGAGACGAAGTCTCACCAAGTTGCCCAGGCTGGTCTCGAACCCCCGGGCTCAGGCAATCCCTCTTGCCTTGGCCTCCCAGAGTGCTGGGATTAAAGGCTGAGCCACCATACCCAGCCCAAAATGGCATTTTAAAATATCTCTCTCTCTTTCTTTTTAATAAAAAAGAGAACTGTCTTGCACCCAAAGGAATAAGTACTCGACTATCAAGATGAGTCTGGTTTGTCTAAATAAACAATGGTTCCCACATTATGCGCTCTTGAGAGCTCCCTCCCTTGCTTCTGACCTCTAAAATGCCAATCTGTATTAAAATATGTACAAAGGTAAGACACTGACAGGTGGGCCAGCCCAAGGGCCCCAGTGAGCTGGGATGTGGAAGAAGAAAAATTCAACAATTCACGCATGCAGATGGGGCAAGGGATGAGGTCCAAAGCTTCTGTGGAAGGGCCCTTACCAGCACTTCCATCTTGATTCTCTTTCCTGAGCTCAGGCATCTTTTAGCTTTGCAGTCAGTATCCCAAGACTGGTGTGGTTGAAGGCCCAAGGCCCTGCCTGCATTGGAGGAAACCTTTTTCCAGCACCTCAGATGAAATCTCTACTCCAGACTTCCCTCAGTCAGAGACGGCACTCTTACTGCTCAGCACAGTGGGGTATGAGAGGGGTTGCTGCTCTCAGCAGAAGGGAAAACTGACCAGGAGTGGCAGAGGGCTACGGGAGCACCAGGGGCTTCAGACCATCCAGCCATTCCCAAGGACTGAAGAAAATGGGGTTCCTGGCCCACAACTGCCTACCTCAGCAGTGGGGAAGCTCTGCCTCAGCCCAGCTCCTCATCAGAGGTCAGAGCTCAAAGGCAGAGACAGAGCATGGAAACAGGTGGCCACAGAGGACACCTGTTTTCTGAAGTCTCAACCTCAAGGCCACCCATTGCCTGTGCCAGGGGCCCTTGCAACTCCATGTGCACAGCCCAGTCCACTGCTGTGCAAAGGAGCACACATATGCCAGGCCCTGATGCTACAGACTCCACCCCTGGGGCCTTCACAAGGACCACAGGACAGAAAGGGGCTTGGAGATCCTAACTGCCGCCTCATCCATTACTGATTACAACACACAGAGTACAGAAGGCCAAGAAAACAATGGTGGAGGAGGTTGTGATTACAGTTTGTGGCTACAGGATCAAAAGGAAACCATCCCGCCCACCAAAAAAAGGCAGTTCAAACAGTCCCACACAAGCCCCTAAGGTAGGAATTAAGACCCAGAGACAGGAAATCCCAGGCACATGCCAAAACAAAACATAGGTAATATGGCCAGATCCAAGAATGCACACAGAGGAATCTGGGTCAGGAAGGATGGGTCAAACCCTGGAGGACAATACAGGTGAGGCAAAGGGGCCTGCATTTTCATCTAGACCACGGGAACCACAGAATGTTTGGGCAGAATGCCATGACCAAAGGGGAGAGAAGGAAGGCCAAAAGTCGAAGTGCAGGGTAAGAAAGGTGGAAAGACTGAAGGTTGGGGCCTGTGTCTGGGAGATTCACAGTGACGATAAGGTGAGAGTCAAGGTCACAGGCAGTGAGAGAGCTAAAGCACTGTGAAAACAGAGAGTTAGAGGAATCCTCAACATCAATATAAAAACAGGTGGCACCAGAGGAATAAGTAAAGACCAAAGATGAGAAAGAAGTCACACCTTCCCAAGGGGCACATCAGCAGAGGGTACATGTCTTGGGGGGATCCAGAAGTAGTCAACCAGGGGAGGGCACGAGGCCTCAGAGGACGACTCAGGGAACATCAACACACTCAAGCCCACAGCTATTGTGAGGGTGACTCCCTCCAAGCAAAGCCAACCTTAGGGCTTCACTGATGGTTCTGCACAAGCCTCCAAACCATGTATGTGCCTGGAATCTAACTACACAACACTGGAAAATGAAGGATACAAATGCCGTACGGGAATTCCATGAGCTACAGCTTTAAGTGTGACAGCTTGACGCTCAGAAAAAGTAATTACCATCTAGAAGAGCGAGAACCATGTCCCAGGGCCCACAGGGAAGGGTGGCCTTGTGTGTCGTGGCCCCCAAACCCCAACAACACTGAGAACCTCCACTGGTGAAAAAGTCATCCTGAGCACCCGTGGCCCCTGTCCAGAGAAAGTCCAACTTCTAAGAGTTAAAACATAGTGTCAGGTCGGACGCGGTGACTCAAACCTGTAATCTCAGCACTTTGGGAGGCGGAGGTGAGAGGATTACCTGAGCCCAGGGATTCAAGACCAGCCTGGGCAATTTGGTGAGACCTTGTCCCTATAATATATCAAAAAATTAGCCAGGCATGGTAGCACATGCCTGTAGTTCCAGCTACTTAGAAGGCTGACATGGAAGGCTTGCCTGAGCCTAGCAGATTGACGCTGGGGTGGCCATGAGCGTGCCACTGCACTCTAGCCTGTCCAGTCTAGGCAACAGAGTAAGACTGACTCAAAAAAAAAAAAAAACAAAAAACAAAAAACACAGTGACTCCAGGTAGAGAGGAGGACCTGGGTGAGAAGTACACCACATGAGGAAATATATCTTCACCCTAACTGCCAACAGATGCACCTGCACTCTGGAAACTCTGTCATTCCTCATTAAGTGGTGAGAGGTGAGTATCTGCATGGCTCTCAGTCTGCCAGGGGTCACAACAGAGAGGCCAGATGTTCATATTGCACATGGGATCCAGCGCATGAGATCATGTACATGCACATGTGTGCATGTATGTGTATGCATGTGCGTGGTGGTACATGTATGTGCATCTGATGTACATGAGTCTGTGCATGTACTGCATGAACACGTGCATGTGTGGAGGAGAGGGGGAGCACTCACCAGGGCTGAATTCCCAGAACGTAAGTGGAAGCTGAAGACAGGGGGCTTCTAACAAATGGCTTAGATGAGGTCATCCACTGAAGCAGCTGCCTAGCTCACCAGCACCAGTGTGGCTGCAACAGGGGCTGCAGAGAGGCCAGAACAGCTCCCTGCCCACTCAGGCCAGCTCCCTGCCCATGTCCAGCCTCAGTCCTGCCATCAGATGGCTGATCTTCATACTGTCCAGCTGCGTCTCTGCCTGGCCAGGGCCAGCTGCCACCAACAATGCCCAAGAGAGCCCCCACCCTCACTTCAGTAAAAGGCTCCACCTCCTTCAGGAGGGAAATCTCTTCTCTGCAGGTTTGAGGTTCCCTGCCTCTTCCTCTGGCTGGGCCCCCTTCCATACCTGGAGACCTGACAAAGCACAGCACTCTGATTAGAAATAGCTGCTGCCTCCCCTCATGCACACATCTCTGCCAGGCCTGTGCCCCCAGCTGTTGGAGACTTGACACCTAATACCCAAAACAACTCAGCCAGGGCAGGGAGGCTATGATTCTGACTGTGCAAAAAAGAAACTCGAGGCTTGGGGAGGATGGGTAAATGCCACCAGAGCAACTAGAATGTGTTTACATACGCAGACCCACTTCTAAAAAGCTGAGCCCCCCTCACTCTGCTTTCCAACCTAGAAGTCTTCCCCCTGGGGAGACAGTTCTTATTGCACACTCCAACTGACGCTGAGGACAGCGAGAGGTGCAGGCTCAGGGGCAGTTGCTGGCTCAAATCCATGACACCCACCCACTCACTTTAGCCTCCTCAGCCATCAGATGGGAGTAAGGGCATCCAGGCCACAGGGTGTGAAGGACTAACAGACTACATGTAGCAACACAGTGCCTGGCACACAGTGGACACTCATTAAAAAAATGTGGCAGGATCGCACTTATTCATCTCACAGTATGTGGCTGGGAGACAGGAGGAGGTTGGGCTTTTAGCCTCCTTGTTTTCTTTGATTTTGACAACAATCCTCTGACATAAGGTGTCCTCTTGTCCACCCTGCAGATGAGCAGATCGAGGTGAGGAAGATTGAGTAACTGGCCATGTGCCCTCCACTGGAGGGCTACCAAGCCCAGACGTTGAAGTTCATCTGTCTGATCCCAAAGCACGTTCCTTCCAACACATCCCTCAGCCACAGGGAGGCAGATGAGATCAGTGGGACTTTAGGACCTGTCTGGGCCTCAGCCATGTTTACCTTCTGCCTTCTGAGGACACACTGTACACAGGGCAGGCGATCCAACATGTGTTCAACCTTTCTCCAGAGCATCCTCAGACAACTGGCCATGCCTTGGTCCTCTGGAGGACCTGGAAGCATTGGCCCAGAAGGTAGCTGGGCCATGCAGCTAGAAGCATTATCCTCTGAGCCTCCCTTGGGCTGCCAAGGCTCTGGTCCATCCTCAACCATCCTGTTAGTCAGATCCCAGCCCTGCCCCTCCACATCGCTGGGCTGGCTGCAGTCACAGAAACTCTGCCACGCACAGCCTTCTCTCATCTGGAGCTCCACCATTGCCACTCCAAGGGCCCCAGCTCCTCCACAAGGTTGTCTGCACCCAGCCAGTCACCAGCAGAGGGGGCGAGTGCTGGGATCTCCTGATGAGCTCCCATTACTTCTGTCCACAGAGACATAGGGAGATCCATGGGCACCATCCTTCATTGCCAGAGAACCCTGAGCAAGAGCCTCTCCTGCAGGCCATGCCGAGGCCTCATTTGCCTCTGTGGATGGGGACCACTCTTCCCTTCTCAGAGGCTCGCTGTGAGATCCCCAGAGACAAATGTGAAGTATTCAGTGTGGCACCTGTGCAAAACTGAGCTCACACGATGGCTGTTCTGGAACTGCTGCGGGCTTCAGGAGGCACAAGGAGCTTCACCAAAGATGCTGTTGGTTGCTTTCCTCCTCAGCATCTGTCTCTTTTCCCTTCCTCCCTGACATCAGTAACTTCCATACCAGAAAGACTGATTCCACAGTCAAGTTCCGGAACAGGCAGGACCAGGGCCTCAACTGAGCTGCTCCATGCGCTCTGTATCCCTGGTCACAGTGACTGGTTCAGAGGTGGACGTATGACTACAACCAGTCCAAGCAGCATGAATCCAAGATGCTCTCTCTCCTGCTGAGCATGAACCAGCATGTGTATGACCCAGGGAGTGGCTGGCAGGGCCCCTGGTGCATATGAAGCTGATTCTCCCAAGACAGGGCACAGAAACAAGCCCTTGAAGACACTATGAAGGAACTGGATCAAGCCATGCCTGTATACTTCTTACTCCTGCACTTTCTTGGAAAGCGAGCCAATTAATTCCCTGAGGCCACAGTGCTCCTTGCACCTGCCATAGAGAGATCCTGTCTGATGGAGCTACCAGAAATATCTCCCTGCTCAGTGCTGAGAGCCACTCACAAAAAAATCTCCTTGAATTGCCTTTCCTATCATCCCCGGCCCCTTTCCTCAGTGCTCCTCCATTCACCAGAAGCATCTTGGTCCTGCAACAGAGTAAATCTGCCCTGCACACCTGCCCACAGTACCACGTGGAGGAGCTGTGCCCACAGGGGCACCACCGAGCCCCAGCCTCTACCTCTCCTGCCTCTCCATCCTTCACTGCCCCTCACTATGCCACTAAGAACCACCGCATATCTGCAGCCCCTCACTCCAAACACCCAGCCACACAGCTTCCCTCGAGCCACTGTGGCCATGCCAACAGCCTTCCAACCACAGCAGTGGCAAGATGCACACTGCCTTTCAGGCTCCCTGCCCATGCAAATAAAGTAGCCATGAAAAGAAGGGACAGAAGCAACTAAAAGCAGGGGACACAGGGCAGTCCTGGACTTCTGTAACTCGATTTGCAACATTAAACCACATCCAGGACAGCTCCCTTTTCTAGAACACTAGGAAGTGTTATGGAGAGCAAAGTCTTAACATGAAATACCTGCCAGTCCACTTCCAGGTCATCCTTGGAGCCAGGGACCTCGCCAGCACCAGCCTCCGTACGAATCACATTGCAGTCAAGGTGTGACCCAGACACACCCCAGCAGCACAGCCGCTGACACAGCCAGTACTGTTTGCTGGGAACGCTGGCCCTTCAGATGCCTGGCATGCACAGCAGCACCCTAGGAGCTGGCAGCATTGCGTGTGAAGCATAACCGTGTGTTTCTGAGCTTCCAAGAACCTAATCTCTGTAAGCTACAACACAGTCCGCAACGACAGACAAGAATTTGCTCTAACATGATACTAAAATCCTTCGGGGAGATGTTCAGCCACCACGACTCCAGCAGATGTGGAGATGCCCTGGACTGGCGCAGGGGCTTTGGGAAATCCTGCAATTGCATCAAAGGCCTGGCCACCAGCACCCTCTTGTAAAAGACGCTCTCAGCTTCCTATTCCTACCTGAGACCTGCTAGCAGAGAGGGGGGAACAGCAAGGGGGTAGAGGGGTTGGAGAGGGGTAGGAGGGGAGGGTCACACACTCATCAGACCAGCACCTGTTTGGACTCGCCTCCCTTCTCCCACCCTACAGACAAGGACATAGGACTCAATGAGGTGACAAGCTGGGATTTCAACCCAGTCTCACTCAACACCCACGTTCTGTCCTCAACATCCCAGAGCCATAGAAAACAAAACATCTACATCTGCAGAACCACTCTTGTACACTATGGACAAGTCAGTAGCACCATGAGCAAAAGTTAGCACGTCCACAAATCAGACCCTTAGCCTACACCCACCACACGATTGCCCAAAGAACCAGGAGAAATTACACCCAAAATGAGAAAAGACCCACTGCATCCTCTCTGTTCCCTCAGCTCCATCCTCCACCTAATTAGAAGAACTCTGAAAAGAGAACTTCCATACTGGATGAACGCAACCCACCCGGCAAAGAAATCTACGCTTCATCGAAGGATTGTAGGGAAGCATTTCACATGGCCATTTGTGAACGCCAAATCCTAAAAGGTCACCTTTCCCAACAGCTCAGAGAAGCGAGTGGGGAGGCAAGTAGGAGACTCCTTCCCCATGCTCCCTTGAGCCAGGGCTGCCATGCTGCACCTGGCAGGGCAGTGGGAAGAAGTGGGAGCTCTGCAGGCCAGCTGCTGCTCCAACCTGACAGGGTACCCTGGGCTATCCTGGTCAATGAAATGCGAAGGAAAATGAGCTGCTTCAGAGAAGGCACTTGCAAGGAGACAAGAGGAAAGACTCAAGTGCCCCAGTGGCATTTCCTTTCATGTGTCCCTCTTACCTGGAGAGCCAAGGAACAGAATTACAACACAGAGTCCTTGTGCTAACACACAAGTGTTTTCCAAGGGACAGAAACTGTGACCATCTATTATGATGTTTTCAGTGCAAACCTTACATAAAGTTGATGGCAGAGAGGGTTTCAATTCAACAAAGCACTTTCCAACTATTTTCCTCATGACTCCCTTTAAAGGTTTCCAGGGGCAGAAAGCCACCCCCACCAGGAAGCATAGTTACACTGTTAACACTCACTCATGAAGACCTCACCAGATGGATCCTCAGACTCTGGTAGATGACTCTGCCCCCACCCCTCCACCCACTTACTTCCATGTGAACAGTCCCCAAAGGTGGAGTGAGAATCAGACTCACCAGAATGTTCTAATCCCTTAGCCCTCAAAGGGACTTGAACATGAGCCCTGAGGGTGGGCAAGTCCTCAACAGTCAACTGGGAAGAGCCTCAGGCTGCAGGCAGCACTGGGCTCAGGTGCCCTTGGCCCCTCTCTGATGACTTGCTGGGCCCTGCCTTCTGCCACACTCCTCAAGCAACACGGTACCAGCTAGGAAAGCCTCTGAAGAGGGGCCGCGCTAGGGCTCAACCTCAGGTCTGCACTCCTGGTGTATAAACCGGCAACTGGGAGAGGCTAGCTCAGTTCCCTTCCAGCATGTTTTCTATACTGACTCCCAGAGAACTTCAGTCCTGAATGGCTACGCTTAAAAGTCCCAGACCTAGGCACGAAAGGGGTGGGGTAGGAAGAAGGAAGGAAGCTCCAGGTATGAGCTGGTTTCCATGCTCTTCATTTGTGAACTGCCTTTGTTTTTCCTACAGAGCCTTCCTCGGCACCACAATTCGAGCACCTGTCCTGGGGAAGGTGTAACCACACCATGGACCACCTGGGGGCCTCCCTGGGACATCCCTGAATGGGCTACCTGGACCAAGTTAGCCCGTGAGAGATCAAGTACATCATCCAGCTGGAACCAGGTACCAATGAAACAAGAATAGAAAGTGAGATCAAAACCTCCATTAAATGCAGGAGGACTGCACACATGTGAAAGGCAAGGAAGCCCTTCATGGAATCAAGCCCCATCCCCAGTCAGCCTGCCAGTTGGTCCAGGCCATTTCCGGTGCTTGCACTCCGGCCTTGGAGACCTTAGGGCTGGGCCACCGTCTAGCCACAATGGCCTTTCCACCTACTACAGCCTCACAACTCTGGCTCTGGCTAGAAAGGACCACATCCCATTCCCAACCCTCCCCACCCCAGCTCCTCTTCCTCCCTCTCATCTGGGCCTGGCTCCTGCACTACCACTGTATCCACCAAGCCCTCCATCCTCCACCAACACTCCATGACTCCCACGGCCCTGCTTCTCGGGGTAGACCACGTGCGCCTGTGTGTGTTTAGTTCCTCTTTCTCCTCTGTCCCCGCTAACATCTAAGCCTCTTGTGGGCAGAATCTTCCTGGGGTCACAGGACCTGCCACTGCATCTGGCACAGAAAATGTATTCAACTAAGTTCCATCTCATGAGAAAGTCAGTTCTTGGGCTGGATGCACAACAGTATTTGCAAAACAGTAACTGATCAATTAAAATATTTAGGAAACACAGTACCCAAGAACCCCTAAGGACCTCCCCCAAGTCCATCCCCCATCATACCAACACAGATAAGCCAGTGGGGGCATCACAAAAACTTCTCTTTCACAGTTTAGAAAAGAGCCGCTCCAGCAAATAGCAACACATAAAGCAGATGTCGGCCGTCCCCAAGGGAAAATGCAACTCCATCACCGTTTTGAACAACACTCCCACTTGGAATGCTGGTTCAGGCTTTCAGGTCGTAAGACCTGATTTATTGTTTCAAGCTTAAACATCAATCCAATGAAAGCACTTGACTCACACAGACAGAATACTTCATAAACAATAGTAAACTAACAAAGCTTAACATTCACATTTTTAAACAGAGCATACTCCAAAATGTTTACATATGCAACCACATTAAGGTATCATATTAAAATTATGAGGTTAAAGAAGAAACGATTAAATAATGTGATTAAGTCCAATTTTAAACAAACAGGAGAAAATTCCTTCATAAAATCAGCGCTGATCCCCTTACACACTGGAGCGCCAGCCGCTGCATCGGAGGACAAGCCGCACACACCTGCCTTGGCCCTGGCACAACGGTCCCATTTGCCACTTGACAGCTGTGTGGAAGGCCTTTCTCCCTCTCATTCCTTACTGCATCACAGAATCCACTGCACTTGTATTTATGGCATCTACTTAAAGCATGTAATCTCCAAAATCAGGACCAAGAAGCTCCCAGATCTGGGGGGGATGGGAGAGTGTTAGGAAACAGACAATTCCAAAGCACAGGCAGAAACTCCACAGAGGTGTGGCCAGATAGAAGTGGGTCCTCACCCAGGCTCTTACACCCAGAGCCATCCCACCCAGGGCCTACAGTCGTCCACTCATTCAGCACCTAAACTGCCAGACATCGGGTACAAAGCAGGCATGAGGCTCAAAGGGGCCCTTGACACCAGATAGTAAAATAGGTGACATTAAACAACTGAGCTATTGAAATTACACAATTGGATTCAGTTAGAAAGGAGTAAAAAGGATGCTAGGCTAAGTTTAACAGGGGACCAAAGGATGAGAGGATAAGCATGAACTAAGAAGTTAAGGAAGAGGGAGGTAAAGGGAGGTAGTTCCAAGGAAAGGGAACAGTGTGTGCAAAGGCCCTGGGGCCAAAGAGGACTTAGCACTAGTAAGCAAAGCTGGTGGGAGCCAAAGCTCCACAAACAGGGCAAGTACTATCAGGTAAGGTTGGTAAAACAGAAGCCAAGATCAGGCAGGCTTCCAGGGCCCTAAGAACAATGGGAAGTTATGACCGGATTTAAAGTAAGGGAATGAGAAGTACAAATCTGCTTTTGGTAGAGACCACTCAAGATACCATTTGCAGAATGGACTATACCAAAGCCCACTCCAGACCCAGAAGCCAGGCCCTACCTCAGAGAGTTTATAAGTGAGTCAGAGAAACAAATACCCTTAAATTCTTCTCATGCTAAGCACATTTATCAGCTTCCCAAGAACTGGAAGAGTATTTGTTCCCCAATGGAAATATCAACATTTTAAAATTATTAGTTTAAAAAAAATGCATGCTTACTGTAAAATGTTTACAAAACCAACACACATAAAGGGCCACTGTCCCATTTCCCTGACACCTCTGACAGCCTCTGTTACCACTTAAAGATCCATGTACTTCAAACCAGAGGGAACCACCCAGGCACTGCTCTAAGCCTGGCTTTTTTCTCTTACACTGCACACTTCTGCCTATCTGAGCATAGGCGATTCCACAGCACAGAAATACCAGAGTCTTTCATGAGTATTGCTTTATAAACAATGTAGTCATCACCTCCAGTACACATCTGGATATCCATGCACTTATTAGAGTCTTTCCTTAGAATACATTCCAAAATGTAGACTTGCTGGGAGAAGGTGAATGACCATTAATTAAGGTTTTGACACATTAAACTTTTCTAGAGGGAAATTAAGTAATTATTATTTTTTATATAATAATATGCATTGGACTCTCCAGAGAGCAAATAATAATAAATAACAGTCAACACTTAACACTGTGCTTACTATGTGCAGGCCCTATTCTAAGCAACTTCCATATATTAACTTATCTAACATTTGCAAAAGCCCTACATAATAGGAATTATTATTATCAGCAACAAGTATTATCAAATGTGTTAATATCATGGGCATAAACGGAATCTCCTTTAAGCTAAATTCATTAAAGCTAAGCCTTTTATTATTAGTCACAGTGACTTGCATATTTATGTTCTTTGCTCATCTTGCAATAGGGCTGCTCACTCTTTTCCTGTTGGTTTGTAAAAGCTCTTTACATATTGACTATTCAGTTCATACAATATGTTGGATATTTTTTTCTGTGGTCTCTTAACCTTACTTACAGAGTTTTTTTGCCAAAGAGACTTTTTTTAAACTCTTATATGTTAAATCTTTCAGTATTTTCTCTTAAAGTTTCTGGCTTAGTGCTATAATAAGAGTAGATTAGCTCAGCAGTTTCACAAAGTTCTTAGTTCTCAAATGCTTTCTTCCAGTAAAATCATCCAAGGTAACCAACAGACTAAACAGCAAATGCTAGGCCCAAAATGGATTCCGAGCACCAGCTCCCTTCCACAGCCCTCACCTGCCCCCAGGCAGCCTGGGGGCTCCTTAGGAGAACAAGATGTCTCCCAGTTATACAATGCCACACTCATAATATAAAACAACACAAGAAAGTCAGAAGTACTTCCCAGACCCTACGAATCACAGTGCCAGCTAGGACAGCCCCAAGGACAGTCAACACAACGCTGGAAAGTTTAACAACTATGATCCAGAAAGGTATTCCAAAGAGGCTGTTCTCTCCCTAATACCTCGACAACGTTGAACTTCTAGATCATCACCAGCCCAGAAGCAGAGGCATGAAAGTGAAAGGAATCAGTCTTTGGGACTGATGTGGCAAGGGGTCATAGAGGATCCATTTCCATCTTAGGTTCCTCCTCTGCAGGTAGCACCCACCTCATGCCTTAGTGGTGAGAGTTATATGGTGAGCACTTAAAACAGCATGTGGTCCCAAGCACGTGCTCATTATGTGTTAGCTACTAGCTCATGTTACAAATACTAGTGGTATAATCTCCTTGCTCCTGGAAAAAACATTCTGATCTCACAGTTCTAAGAAGGGTCCCAGTGGAGAAGACCTGTGTAGGACCCTGGACTGCCCTTCTAGGAAGTAAGTAGGAGGTGTGTCAGGGAGGCATCAGTGAGGACAAGAGTGGCTGCAGACACCAAGGCCCAAGTTCTACCCCTAAACAGGTCCCACTTTTCTCACTCACAGAAGCCCAAGAGAAGAAAACTTGCCTGATGAAGAGAACTGTACTGACCTTAGTTCAGTGACACTTGATCCCAAGAGAAACGCTCTATACAAATGAGCTAGGGTCTATTCAAATGCAGCATCACTTTAGACACAACACCCTTCATTGAGCTTTGAACCAGAAGGTGGTACTCCTTCCTCTAAGGTCAAAGCCAAAACCTAGACACCACTGCACACCTCAGTGTATGCTTGACCACCTAAGATCAAAATAAACACTCCCTCCAAAATCAATCTTTTCCAACCACCTACCCCAGTATACACGGGGGCTACAGCCAATGGGGCAGGAGTCAGTCCTGGCTTCATAACCCCAAACTTATGCAGAGCCTGGGCCCCTTCACCCTTCATCTATCTCCCCATCCCCAGCTACAGCCATCGACTCTCTGATCTGAGGGCCTAAAGCCCAGTCACAGCTCATCGTCCGTCGCCTCCCAGCAGCGACAGTTTCCTCTTATTTGTCTGCATCTCCCTCGCTCCCTACATCAGGTATTAATATATTACTCATGGCAGCTTCTGAGCTATGAAAGCCCAGCCGTTTTCAATAGAGAACGGTATGGACGAATTCTACAGGAGTGATGAAATGTTTCTTCTGCTCTGGCAATTAAGACAGTACAAAGTCGCCTTTCCTTTGGTGCCACCCCCAACATCAAAGGATCGGAATTCAAAGCCATTCATGCTGCATTGAAACCTCACAATGAAGCTGGAAAATGGAAGTCGATTACTGGGCATAAATATGCAGTAGTTAAAAGGAAAGAGTTATAACGAAATTAAACTGCAGCAACCCCACAATGTGTGGAAACTTCCAGCACTGGAGTCCTCCTGGTAAACATCACCAGGGCATCCTTCTAAAGCAGGTTTCTGGCCACGCAAAGTCCAGGGCTGCTTAGCCGCACGTGGTCAGGCTGCCAGGTTGTTCTGTCTATATTGCTGCAGTAACAGCCCCCAAGGCCTCTGAGTACATGGCATTTGGGGATTTTTATTTTGCATGGCTATGAAGCTGCTGACCACAGAACATTCTCTCTGGCACAGGGCTGTTTAGGCCACATCTGTCCTTCATCCCTAGGCCTCCCAGGCCCTGTGTAGTCCAGTCATCTTCCCTCCACCCTGCCCCCAGTCCCAGGCTCCCCCAGGGGCATTGGTGCTGCCAGCTCCCCTTGCAGGAGAAAGAACTACCCCTAAAGAGGGCAGTGTTACATCTGCCTGCTGAGTAGTCTGCCTCTTTCCTAATTGATTACTGCTCTCTTTAGGATGGTATTTGATCTTTAAAATAAAAGCCCAGAACACAGAAAGCTATAGAAGTCTTACAATGTGGCAGGGTGTGTGTTTTTAAGGCATGAAAATACTTCCCTCCCACACAAATGTAAGTTCTTCTGAGGAAAGATGCCACAGATCCCAGAGAGTAAAATATCTGGGAAAGCTCAATCAGTCTTAAAAATAGATAATTGAACACAGACTTTAAAATTCTCAAGGAGCTACCTGAAAAAAAATTAAATCTTACATATTTTTGATATCCAAAACTCCCTTCTGATGAAACTTCTAACTGGGTGGCATTTTGCATTTCCAATTATAATAGAGTAATTGTGTTGCCATAGTGACTGCAAAATTCTGCAATAACTTTTGTTGCTTTGTAACTGCTGTAGTGTATATTTGTGTACAAGCAGCCGAGTTTTCTTAATTCAATCTCCCTCTCTCCCTCTCCCCAACCACCACCACCGCCACCGCCACCACCTTTCCTGGCTGGATTCTGAAACCACCACACCAGCTTTCATTGGACAGCCTCTAAAATAATGCACGGAATTATCAGAAGCAATTAAAACTCCAGGCAACCACGATCATATTACAAGAGAAAAAGTGAAACCAGGTCAAGGTGCAAACCTGCCAGCATCCCCCCAGTCCCGCTGGGCTGGCGATGGGCCAGGGCTGTTTACGGTTTGCTCCCAGGCCTTAAACGCTTAGGTGGTTTGGCGGAATAAACAGAAAAGCCTGAGTGGAGAAAAGCGGGCAGCAAAGTGACTACACAGGCCCTCTCCTCCCTCACGGAGGGCAGGCAGAGCTCTCTCAGCAAGCAATTAGGTAGATCTCTACAGTCACGCAATTAGGATTTAGTTAAGAAAGTCATTAGTTTTAAAATAACTTAAGTTTAATTTCTGCAACGCTTTATTTGAAAATTGTGTCACAGCAGGTCAATTTACAACATGCAATAAAGAAAACACTCATATCAGCTGCCGCGAGTTATTACAAATTTTTGATGTGCATTAAATGAGTACACTGGGTTCCACCCCCGGCCTTTCCAACTGATACGCACGGTCTCCTGCTATAACAGTGTCAAATAATTCAACGCTCAATGTAAATACGAGATAATTTGCTTTTAATTCCGTGGTGTATTTTCGCAATGCCGGGAAACGCCGATCCTACCATTCGAGCAGGACTGGGCCCCATCTCGGCCTGCGGACACCCCGCGGGCAGACCAGCTCCGGGTCGTGGGCAGCACTCCCGCCCTCCCGCGACCACCCGGGGGCTCCCACCCTGCGATGGCACCCACCACTGCCGCGGACCCCGGCGGGGACGTTTTTTCTGCAAACTCACAGTATTTGACAAAGTTACATAAACGGCTCCCGCCTGGGCTCCGGTCGCCCTCCCGCCCCCGCCCCTCACTCCCGACTGCCCGGAGCCCACCTGCTCGGAGGGCAGCGGGCCCCGCACCGGGCGGACCGGGCGCCGGCCGCAGCGCGCTGTGCCCACCCCCGCGTCCCCGCCCGGGCGGGCGAGGCCGGCCTCCTGGCGCGGCCGGAAAGGTCCAGAAGGTGCGGGCTGGCCCCCCGGGACCAGCGGGTCCCGCACCGCGCGCGGCCCGCGCTGCCCCCCGCCTCCCACGGCCGCGCGCGGTGCGGCGGGTGTGGACCGCGGCGTCCACCTGCCGGGGCCCGATGGCCTGCAGGCGTCGAGGGGCGTGGGGCGGCCGGGCCAGGCGGCTGGGCGGCGGACAATGGCCCGCGGGCGCCGGGCCGGGGCTGCGCTTACCGCGGCGGGCGGCGGCGGCGGCCGCGCTCTAGCCCTGCTCTGGCGCTCCGAGCCGCATCTCTTCAGCCTGCGCCGCCACCCGCCGGCGCTCGGGCTCGGGCTCGGGTGGCGACAGCCGGGACGCGGCCGCGGCGCCGCCGGGGGCCCAGGCTGTGAGACGACTCGGGCGGCGGCGGCAGCGGCGGCGCGGGCGGGCGCGCGGGCTCGGACTCGGGCGGCGGCGGGGACGGTGTTCCGCGGCAGCGGCCCCACAACCTCCCCTCCTCATTCACAAAAAATTGACCCACGTTGAACCATGATGCTTCTCCCCCCCTCCAGCGCCAAGCCGGGCGACGATAGGCCACTCCCGACGCCCGTCAGCCACTTGGGCCCCGCCCCTCCCGCCGGCGCCTCACCGGTCATTGGCTGTAGCAGCCTTGCGTCACCTCCCCTCGCGGGCCCCGCCTTCCCGCCTGGTTTCTAATGAAGAGCTCGTCAATTACGGCTCGGCCCCGCCTCTCACCCGCCCTCCCCGGGCACCCAGTCGTTCTTACATTGGTCCGTTGGGTCCTGAGTACAGCCCCGTCTGCTCCCACCCCTCGCCCAGCTGCGGCCCAACCGCCGGCCAGACGCCCTATGAGCGGCTGAGATGCTCCAGGTCCGCCCGCCCTCTCGCACAAATCCTGAACTCCATTGGCTCCCGGAGCTGCCAACTTCAGGGGGCGGGGCGTACCAAAGGACGCTCAAGGAACCAGCCGCTAGGCTCTTCGCGGTTGAGAAAGCGCAAAGAGCCGGGGCAGGCGTTGACCGTAAACACGGGCCCAAGCTGTGTCCAGCACTACGCGGCAGCCCGAATAGCTGCCCAGTGGTCAGCGCCACGTGCCAGCGCGCTTGATTCGCGCTTGGAGGGTACACAATGAAGCGCGGACTGAGATGGGGAGCCGGTCAGGCCTCGCCGCAGCCTCCATCTTGAGTACTGGCGGCGAATCACGTGGTGCGACGTGCTCTCAGATATGCAGGGGCGGCCTGGAGAGCGAGCGCGCAGGCGTGGCGGGCCTCGCCTTGCCCCGCGGCGGGAGCACGGGTGCGAGTGTGAGCTGGGTCGAGTCTTGGGTCTTGGCAGGTGGCCCGGGGCCAGGCTCGCCGCGTCCCTTCGCAGGCCGAGGGGGCCAGGGTCGCGAGTCCAGGGCCTGGCTGGAACTGCGAATTCGTCCGGTGGTCTCAGCCGCATCCTCGTATGCTTGGTGGAGCGCACAGTGTTTTAAGGCCTCTAGTTCGTGGGGGGGCTCGTGTCGTGTTAAAGTGATCGGCCCTTAGCAGACCCCAGTGAAGCGCCTGTGATTGTCATCCAAAGGGTGTGGGTAGAAGTCTTAAGCTGCCACCCTCTAGGCTGAAATATTTCCATTTATCTTCAACAGGAGTTTGACTCAACTTTCCAACTTCGCTGCACAGTTTTCGGAATCCCGTGTTCAAGTGAGAAAGAGCACCTCAGACAACGCATGCTCGTGCATGGATCTATGGCAGTGGGCCCGTGGGATACTAGGCCTGGCAGAGATATCTGTTTGGTTTGTAGGCCCTTTTTTGAGTTGAGCAAAGATGAGTTTTAATGTCATTCTTCAGCACTGAATGTTGGAGAACTGTAGTTATGTGGATAAAAATAGTTTACAAAATGAAAATGTGCAATTTTACATTATTTTAAATATCCCAAAATAACATGATTAGAAAACTATGGTCATTGTAAGAAATGCTTACTCTGGAATAGCTGAACTTTGAAGCAAAGGAATGGCAGATTGCAAAGTTAGAAGAGATAGCGGAGAACAAAATTGCCACAATTATGGAGCTCTAGTGGTTGGCTGCTGATGTAAACAGTGCTGTATCACATTTTCATATAAAAGGAAAGAGGATCAGTAGCTCGCTAACATTTAGATGTTAGAAATCAAGGTTCAAAAGTTTTTGACAGGATTATTAAAAATGTGCAATAATCGGGAGAAAATACTGCATAGAAACCTGCATATGTCTACTAAAGTTAATTGTACAAGTACAAAATGAGAATGACGCCTGAACAAAAAGTCACATGAAAGAGTTCTAGGATAGAATCCTAGGCAGAATTAATTTTAAAAGGTAGATTTCCATTCAAAGGAATGAGTAGTTCCAATGCCATGTGCCAGTTAAACCTCACCTGAAGTCCAGAGAAGCCCTCCAGAAGAGTGAGGCACCTGGCAGATGGTGCAAGAATGCCATTTGCCTTTTCTGGAAAAGAGAAACTTGAGAACCTGGGTGGGTCTGTCATTAAGTCTCTGAGGGGGTGTCTTAAGGAGACCTGTTGGCAGCCCGAACAGAAAAACTAAATACAAAAGACAGTTCCGTACAGTAAAAGAAAGATGTCTAGGGCTGCAAGCTGAGTATGAGGAAAAAAGTGGAGTAACAACCCAAGCACCAGGGAATATACACTTGGGACTTCACGTAAGAGCATTTTACATAGAGTCCCAAACTCAGAATGAATCTCTGTGTTTCTGGTATTGAAAGAAAGCAAACTTTAGATCAGAAGTGAAAGCAGTCCCAAGACTCAAAAAAATCTAGGACTAGTAGAAGTTTAGCAATTACAAAATATACAAAAAAACAATAACTATCAGACATACTAACACCATTCAATCAATTAAATAATTTTTATTGAGCATTTAATATATGGTAAGCATTGTACTAAATAGTTTATATGCATTTGACAACATGATGAAAAATTCTCAATCACATTAGCAAAAGAACACTTTAAATATCTAAACGTAACATTAAGTTCCAGTGGTATGTCTTGGGAATTGAGAAAATCATTGACTAGTTTATCTGAAAGAATAAAGACCTGAGAACAGAAAAATGTGGGAGAGATTGTGCTTCCAGAAAACAAAACAAGTTATCTAAGCTCTGTACTAAAAACAACATGATACTGGCCCAGATCAATGGAAAATAATAGAAAGTAAAAAAACAATCCCAAGCAAATGTTAAGAGCTCTAGGTTGATATCCAGCCAGTATGTGCACAGTCAGTCTGGTCTGGCATTCTTGATGGACAGCCTTGGAGGCTGGTCAGTGATGTGCCTTATGAAGTGTTGACTATTTTTAATATCACCCCATAGGGATTTAAAATATAATAAAGATGGCTTTCAAATCAGTAAGAAAACAATGTGATAGGATTTCCTGCTATCATCTGGAGAGAAACTTTAAAGGTGAGTTCCTATCTCATCTAGTGGAGCAAAGATTTAAATGTTAAAAAAAATAAAAGTATTAAGGAAGAACTGTTAGTAGACATTTATTTATGTTATATTATGGAATAGAGCAACATCAACAATCATAAAGAGAAATGTACATAATTTAGCTATGTTACAATTAACATTTTGTGTACAACCAGCAAGGAAATGGATAAATTCTAATAGTGCAATGCTAGCGAATACTACTCACCAATAAAAGCGAATGAACTGTTATGGATGGACGAATGTCAAAAACCTCATAAAAGATGTCAGATACAAAAGAGTATACTCTCTATAACTCCATTAATGTGAAATTCAGTAGCCAAACAAATATCTATGGAGTAAAGATCAGAAGAGCAGTTTTCACTGAGGGGTGGGAGTGAGCAGAAGATTGACCAGGAAGCACACAAGAATCTTTTGGGTGATGGATGATATACCTCTTGACCAGGGAGTAGATTGCACAGGAGTAAACACTTGTCAAAACTCATTGAGTTTAAGAGCTGCACCTTTCACAGGGAGATTTTACCTCAAAAGAAAAAAATATTGGAGGCAGTGTCTGCTCCAGTTTGAAGCGGAAGGGCTGTTGGTATATCAAAACACAGATCAAATTAAAAGACAAGTGAGGAAAGCATTCGCATCATGTTTCATAAAGACTAATCTTCACAGTAAGGGCTTTCAAAGCTCAGAGACAAAGACGCGCATCCCAGAGGCAAAACAGACAGAGACAAGGACAAGCAAATACAAAAGAAGAAGTGCCCAATAAACATGACAGAATGTTCTCTTCCCTAATAATAAGAGAAATGCAATGTTTTATCTTGGATAAAAGCTAATGTGAAGAAATAAACACTATTATACAGTAACTGAGTGTCAAGTGATAGAAACTTTTAGGCAGTTACTTAACTACACACATAAATAAAACCTTAAAATTTTTCATATTCTTCCACCTAGTGATTTTGATTCCAGAGCTGCATTCAAATAAATAAATATGAATGCTGATAAACATTTAGCTAAACGGTTCAGAGTAACAATGGTTGGTTGGAATGAATATAGAAATGTCACCCAAAATAGGGTATTTTACATAATGAGAAGAAATTCACTTGTAGTTTCAAGGGTAAAAAAAGACTACAAAACATCATTACAGTGTGATATAATTTTTACAAATGAAAACAGTATCAACAAAAAAAGATGAGAAAAGATGTACGTTGCAGCGCTGCTTCTTAGTGTTTGGAAGATGAGGCATTGTTTTCTTTCTGCTCCACCATTTTCTAAATTCTCCAGTGAGCATTAAATATTCAAAAAGGACATGAAGCAAACTAAGGAACCTGCAGGGTGAGTAGCTGAGAGAGTCGGTGATGGACCTGAAGGTGGCAGATAGTTGGGGAGAGATGCCACCCGGTCTGCGGTGAAGGCAGCAGAAGTGGGGTCAAGGCCCGTCTCACAGCCCTAAGACTTCTGATTCTTCCAGCTTCCTCCATGTCTTTCAGCTGGCCCTCTGCCCTCTAAGTCTTTCTCCCTAAAGCCACTTGACAGGGATGGCTCAACCAGGTCATTGAAGTAAGTAGAGACCATCAAAATAGCAGGTTATGGAAGCTCACCAGGCTCCTCTTGCCCTGGTTCCAGGCTTGGATTACTGATTATATGGAGGTGACCTCGACTGGCCAGATTCAGTCAAAAGCTACCAAAAGTTGCTAAATATTCTTGTTTTAGTTTATGTTTTTTTAGATAAAAGTTTAGGGTCATTAGCACATAGGGAGTAGCTAATGTCACAGGAGGAGGTGAGACCAGATAAGGAGGGGGTGAGGTGTAAGGAGAATGACAGCTCAGCACTGGGGAAGATGTGGAAAACAGCCCAAAAAGGGAAGCCCAGGAAGAGGGGAGGCTGGGAGAACCAGGAGGCTAGAGCCCAGGGCATCTGGAACAAGTGCTCTGGACATGGCCACTTTTGTTCAGGGAAATAAGTTTCTGTATGGTTGTTTCTTGAGGAATTTAATTGAAAACTGTCTTAGCCTATGTTCCCAGAAGCAGAGCCTGATGCAAGGACTTGGTGTAAGCAGTTGGTTGGAAGTGTGACCCCAGGAGGTAAAAGTGACATACTGGGGCACTGTAGACAAGGAATAGGGAAGGAGGGAGAGCCAATCCCAGGCTGTTTTATGTAGTTGACCAAACTGTCCATCTGTAGGTAGTAGAGGGAAAGCATTTATCCATCAGCTACCATCTCCCATTGGTCAAGGGCTTCCCCCACAGGATTCTGAGAGAGCCCCAGACACCCCACTCTGAGCATCAGAAAATATCTAGGACAAGCAAGCAGCCTCCATGTTGTACCTGTGGGGTCTATGGAGAGCTAGTCTCTGTGGTGGTGGCTGGAACCAGAGGAAGTCCCAGAAACCAGAAGGGGAATTGAGGCAAGACCAGTGCACAGGTCCACCTGCTGTTCCAGAAAGTATGACAGCATCTCCTTCAGGCTCAAACATCTAGGCTGGCTGACTTACATGGTCACCCAGTCAATACTTGAAGTGAAGAGTGTCAAGGAAGCTGGTACCGGAAGACCTAGGGTAAAGAGTTATACAGATGCTTGACTTACAATGGGGTGGCAACGCCATAAGTCCATTGTAAATTGAAAATGTACTGAATTCCCCTAACCTCCCGACCCTCACAGCTTAGCTAACTTGCTCAGAACACATGTTTGCCTACAGATGGGTAAAATCATCTAACACAAAACCTGTTGTATTATGAAGTATTGAATATCTCATGTCATTTATTGAATACTATACATGATGACAAAAGTGCAACAATTGCATACTATTTTAAAGTCAAGAAATCATGAACAGAACCCTCAAGTCATACCATCTATATTTTCTTCTTAGTGCTGGAGACTCTGGCATGTCTGTAGCCATAAGATGGTCCCAGGAGAGAATGTGGGGAATGAGATGGGAGCACTAGGCCCATCCCTTGTGTGTGAGGCCCAGGGCAAGAGAGAGGGAGGCTTACATGCCTCTTGTCTAAACATCATAAAAGGGCAAATCAAACCAACACACTGTTACAGAGACTATGCTCTGCCCTTCTTTCACATTCATCCTGCTGTAACTGTCTGGAATTTAGAAGTCTCAGGCTTCCCAGGATTCTTCTCCAGAGTGGAGCAGCCTGCAGGCCCTGGATTGTCCCTATTCTCTTCCTGCTGCTGTCCCCTCTTGCACTACAAAGAGCCTCACCCACTTTCATGCCCAGCGCATTGATCCAAGCTTTATCTTAATCAGCCACCCCTTGCCTTCCCCCTCAGACCTGAGGGTAGGCAGCCCAGGGCCATGATCTGTCTTTGGAGTAGACCTAAGAAGAAGCCTGTGCCTGCTGTGGGAATGGCTTTGGGTCATCTGGACATGGAATCTGGGGCCCCAGTTCCCTGGAGCATGGCCCCCTGAGCAACACCAACCATGCCCCACAGATTTCTCACCTCAGGAGAAAGATTTCCTGGAGGAGGCCCAGAATACTCTCCCTCAATAGGATAGATCCTCAAGAGCAGGAGGCCCAGGTCAAGGGCCCCTCTTGTTCAGGGCTCAGATGGGTTCTGAAAAGCCCAAGCAGCAAAATCCTTAAACAGGAGAGGGCCTCTGAAAGGAAAGGGGAGAGGGTGAGTATGGACAGAGACATGGCTACCCGTGTGGGGCAGGAAGTTGAGGATGACAACCTTAATTTTATAATAGATGTGATTACAAGCTGAGACCCAGAAGTAAGGCTAGGGTGATAGTAGCAGTAACCAACATTTGATATGCTTACTCTAAGATAGGTACTGTTGGAAATGGCTTTGGAGGGGCATTGAAAATGGAGCTGAGCGTGCTGTAAAAAAGGATCACTGGTGGTGCTGAGGGCCCAGCCAGCATCAAATGCTGTTTATAATGGCACCAGGGTCATTTATTTTTTCTGAAAGCTCTCAGAAGCCCAGTTGCAAAGTACTTGTGTGGTTGGATGGATGCAAGATTGGTGGTAGGGATAAAGGACAAAGGAATAAAGACCTCAAGGGTACTAGCCATGGTGGTGGATGTGATTCACTATGGGGTCCAAGTTGAGTGGGACAGGAAGCAGTGGGGGAAAGGGCAGAGTTGAGGACCTGGAGGTTTCAGTGCAACAACGCACGCAGCTTAGTGTCAGGACTGAGTAGCAGGAGATGTGAGAGTTGTAGAAGGATGTTATTATTTGCAGATTAAGATTTCTGGGGCAGGAGAGAGAGCAAAGCTCAAGGTGACAGACTAGCTTACCTGGAAACATTTTCGTTACAAAAGACCTAGAAATGCTGCCTAAAAGAGGACTATTTTATTTTATTTTATTTTATTTGAGTCGGAATCTCACTCTTGTCACCCAGGCTGGAATTCAGTGGCACACTCATGGCTACTGCACCTTGACCTGCTGGGCTCAGGCAATCCTTTCATCTCAGTCTTCCTGAGTAGCTGGAACTACAGGTGCACACCACCACACCCAGCTAATTTTTTGATTTATTATAGAGGTCTCGCCAACTTGCCCAAGCTGGTCTCAAACCCCTGGGCTCGGACAGTCTACTCGCCTCCGCCTCTTAAAGTGCTGAGATTACAGGTATGAGTCATTGCGACCGGTCAAACATAGCATTTTTATTTTTTTGATTTGGAGTCTCACTCCGTTGCTCAGGCTGGAGTACAGTGGCACGCTTGTGGCCACCACAGCCTCGACCTGCTGGGCTCAGGTGATCCTTCCACTTTCAGCCTTCCAAGTAGCTGGAACTACAGGCATGTGCCACCACACTTGGCTAATTTTTTTATTTATTGTAGAGCCAAGACCTCACCAAGTTGGTCAGGCTGGTCTCAAACCCCTGGTCTCAGGCAATCCTCTTGCCTCGGCCTCCCAAAGTGCTGGGATTACAGGAAAAGATAGCATTTTAAAAAACACACAGCTTAACAAGGCACAGTGGATCACATCTCTAATCCCAGCATTTTGGGAGGCCAAGGTGGGAAGATTGCTTGAGCCCAGGAGTTCAAGACCAACCTGGGCAACATAGCAAGACCTATGTTGACGAAAAAAAAAAAAATTGGCCAGGTGCAGTGGCACATGCCTGTAGACACAGCTGCTCAGAAAGGTGAGGCAGAAGGATTTCCTGAACCCAGGAGGCCAAGCCTGCAGTGAGCTGCAACGGTGCCACTGTACTACAGCTTGGGTGATAGAGTGAGACCCTGACTCCAAACAAACAAACCAAAAAACACAACTAAGAGTATAAGAAAATAAGTAAAATTCCCAGTGGATAGAAATGAAGAGGAACTAAAGATTAGAAATCTCCTAAACTGATTTGTTAGTTGGGAAAGACACTTTCCTGGTATCTTTAACTCAGGGGCTAAGGTTAGAATTCTATATCCTTAGTGAAATGACAGACTAGAAAAATATCTTCCTACTGGAGCCTGGAGACAAGGAAGAGCATCTGTTTCCCACCTTAGAGCTGGATGGAGAAAAAGGCTCCCTGAGATTTTGTAGCAGGGTCTACTCTCACTGGAGTTTGAATCCTTATTAACTGCATAATCTGGGAACTCTCAGTCCCCAAAAGTAACATAGAAAGTTGTCCAGGTTTAGGATACTCTTGAGACTTCTGGCACAAGCAAACAGCTCTAACAAGGGAACATTCTCAAATTAGGTTACACAGGATTCTCACAGATAGAACCTCACTCAAAATGAGCTCATAAATGAAAATTACAAAACACAAAGGTTTTATGTAAAAGTGTAAAATTTTATATAAAATTATAAAACCCAAAGGAAACAATTCACCATGAACAAGAGTCAGCAGATAAATAGCAGAATTATATCCTCTGCCCAAGACACTGACATAACACAAGAGAGTTTAAAAATAAATATGTTGGAAATGAATAAAGAAGCTAAGGAAATTATATTGTATATGTAGCAAAATAATAAGATCAATAAAAAGAATGGTAAAATTTTTAAAAAACCAAATAAAACATCTAGACATGAAGAACATAGTAATTAAAACTTAAAATCCAGTAGAGAAGACCTGGAAGATATATTCAAGAAATTTATCCAAGTGTAGACTAGAGGGTAATAGAGATGAAATGTCTCGTTTTTACGAGCAGAATGGTAATCACTTGGAAACCTCAGGCAGGTCTCCTTTACTTGACTGGTACACCCAACCCCCAGCTGGAGGTATGGCCTGTGGATGGCTTACAGCTGTGTCCTTCTCCAGAGAGCTGTCCTTGGTCAAAGGGGAATCACCTTACCTGGAAATGCTTGGGAGGATACCTCTCTCTTCACCCAGATGGGGATACCCAAGGCCAATGTCTGCCTGGAAGTATCCTCAGTAAATCACCTAAATAAATTATTTGCATAAGAATTCTCACCTCAAGCTCAGCTTCTAGGTTATCTATTCTAAAGGCTTTTCAGGAGGACAAAATGGAGGAGGGGGAAGATAATGGCTGCGAAGTTCTAAGATTACTGAAGGAAATTCAGGAACTTCTAAAAAATTCTCAAAATCAGGAAGTCCTACAAGTCTATATGTCCCATGATACGCTGAACATATAGTAGTGATATTGCACAATGCCAGTGAGAAGGAAGCGCTCCTAAATACGACCACTAAGAAATGGCAGCTGGCCTCCTAAGGAATGATGATTGGACTGATTGCAGGTTTCTTAGACAACAGTAGAAGCCAAAAGTCATCTTCAAAGTGCTAACAAAAAATATTGGTCAGCTTAGAATTCTGTGCTAGCTAACCTTTCACGCAGGAATGGAGGTAAAATCATGACATTTTCAGGCAAACACCGAGAAAATTTACCACTAAAAGACCCTGCCTGAAAGAACTTAAGGAAGACTACACTTGGGAAGGAGGGACAGTAAACCAGGTGCCCACCCACATCCAGGCACACTGCTCCAGAGCATACCTTAGACTTCCTGCTACTGTGCATCTGTGCTTGGCCCAGGGAACCTGCCTGGCCCTGGCAGTGGACGTGACTCACACACAGGGCAGCCTGAAAGTATAGGAGATACTACTCTGGGAACAGTCTTCAACTAACAACTGAGAAGTTGTAGATAAACACCCAGTTTCCTTACACCTTGGTGGGACATTCTGACGTAGCTCTGGGCTTCTTCCAGGGCCTCCATCAAGAAGATCCTGGCTGCCCCACACAGTGCCCAATACATGAATATGTCCCACGTTGGCTGCCTTCCTCTCCTCCCTTACTTCTCCTCCACCCTAACACTTGTCTTGGAGTCACTTCCCAAGCAAACTCCTTGTCTTAGGAATTGCTCCAGGCAGAAACCACCTTAAGACATGGTACCAGAATGGGTCCTAGGAAGTTGACCTTTAAGATGAGATCCCAGTGGACGACCACAGGCCCCTGTTGTTGATGGTACATGGTACATGGGGTGGTGACAGCCCTGGTGTGTTGTAGCATTGCTGTTAAGACTTGCATTCAAGATTGGGCCAAAGATAGAAAAAAGGGACATACTCTGGGAATACAGAGCTCCAGCACCTGCAAGATTGGAGGGAACAGCAACTACAAGGATGGCGGCATTGAGTTTGCTATTATTTACTGCTACAGAAGTCCTGGAAGAGGCCAGTAACAGGCTCTGTCAGTTGGTGTATGACTCAGGGCATAAAGCAGAAAGCAGCACTGAAAGAGGCCCCCCACCTTCTGCAGTTAGAGAGCAAACTGCCAAAAATCAGGCCCGAACTAAGCATTGCAGGTTTTCACTTGTAAGTGGGAGCTAAATAAAGGATGTGCAAAGTCATATAGAATGATATAATGGACACTGAAGATTCAAAATGGGGAGGATGAGAATGGGTGAAGGGATGAAATATCACCCATCAGGTACAATGTGCACAGGTGTGGGGGTTGTGGGTGCCACTATATAATGAATCCATGTAACCAAAAAGTTTTTGTACCCTCTAAAGCTGTTGATATACAGAATAAATAAATTAGGCCTGAGCTTGAATTGTAAAAGTGACAGAGGCTGACTTCATACTCTAGCAAGTTTCTGGTGCCAAAGTCAAGGGCATGGTGGAGGAGGAGTGGGACCCTAGACATAGAAAGGGAATATTTCAGAAGATGAACGTGAGGGCCCTGAGCCTCTCCTGACTTCCTCCATGCTCTAGGTCAGCACAAGTGGCTTCTGCTGGAGCCAGAGGAGAGACCCGCTCAGTACCTGGAGGTTCTGCAAAGCCTCAGCTCAAACCATGCCTCACCAAGTGATGCTTGGGAAGTGGGTTTTAAGACACACCCCTTCTCCCCCCTTTGCTTCCAGAATGAGTGTCAACTCCATCCCTGGCCAGGTTGGAGTTTATAGCTCCAGCTACAGTTAAAAAGGGATTACTGAGCAGAGCTGTGGGAGCTGACTCACATGAAGGGCCAGGAACAGAAGAGTGGATCTCCAGGGTGCAGATGGGGACCAGCACGAACCTGGAAGGGACGGGGTGTTGTCATGTGGGTTCTCCTCTGTGACTTAAGATTTAGCATCCTGGTGAGGACACAGGGAGTCAGAACTGAAGAGATGCCAGATGTACTTTGAAGTGTGGAGACAATGGCCAACAGTGGTGGAGAAGGAGCTGCCAGGTTTGGCTTGAGGGGCACTGGGGAAAGAGTCAGGAGGCCTAGAGGCAGGAATGCTGGGAGAGATTTATCACATGAGGTTCCCACGGGAGGAATGTGACTCTCCCTGCACTCAGGTGGTAAGGAAAGCACTTGTGGGGTGGCGTGGCCATTGTTGAGAAGGTTGGAGGTGTCTGTCTTCAGTAGAACAGGGCAGAATCAAGGAGCTTTGATGGAACCAGGTCCCTGAGTGTACTTGTGGGTAACAGGACTCCTGAATAGCAGAGGACAGGTGGTAACAGTTCATCATCTAGGGCAAGGTGCACATAATTTCCAGGACAGCAAACAAGGTTCTCAATTCACAGGTATTGGTGGCGATGCCTAACAGACCAAGGTGTTTCTGGGAGGCAGAAAGATAGGCAGCCAATGAGGATGCTCCCTCCTATATAGAGAATCAATAAAGGTTGGTGGCAGGTGAACAGAGGCTGATGTCAGCTGTCACAATGAAAATCTCAACTCCTAGGCATAGAGGGAACATACCTAAAAATAGTAAGAGCCATCTATGATAAACCCAAACCAACATATTGCTAAATGGACAAAAATTGGAAGCATTTCCCCTGAAAACCGGGATAAGACAAGGCTGTCCACTTTCACCCCTCCTGTTCATCATAGTGTTGGAAGTCCTAGCTAGAGCAATCAGACAAGAAGAGGAAATCGGGGATATCCAAATAGGAAAAGAGGAAGTCAAGTTATCTCTCTTTGCTGACAATATGATTCTATACCTCGAAAATCCAAGAGACTCTGTCAAAAACCTTCTTGCACTGATAAAGGACTTTGGCAAAGTCTCAGGGCACAAAATCAATGTGGAAAAGACAATTGCATTGTTATACACCAACAACAAACAGGCAGAGAACCAAACAAAAAGCACATTCCCATTCATAATAGCAACAACAACAAAAAATGAAATACCTTGGCATCTTCCTAACCAGAGAAGTGAAAGACCTTTACAATGAATACTACAAAGCACTGCACAAAGAAATCAAAGATGACACAAACAAATGAAAAAATATTCCATGCTCCTGGATTGGAAGAATCAACATTATTAAGATGTCCATCCTACCCAAGACAATCTACAGATTTAACACAATACCCATTAAATTACCAGCATCATTCTTGTCAGATCTGGAAATGACAATACAGAAATTCATACGGAAACATAAATGACCATGAATAGCCAAAACAATCCTCAGCAAAAGAAACAAATTGGGAAGATCACACTTCCAGACTTCAAACTTTATTATAAGGCTATAATAATCAAAATAGCCTGGTATTGGTACAAGAATAGGTATATAAACCAATGGAATAAGATAGAAATTCCAGAATCAAAACCTCAATTTCTCAACCAACTCATCTTCGACAAAGACTCAATTAACAACCCCTGGAGAGAGGAGAACTTATTCAGTAAATGTTGCTGGGAAAGCTGGATGACCACATGCAGAAGATTAAAACAAAACTCCTACCTATCACCAAACACAAACATCAACTCTAAATGGATCAAAGACCTAAACATAAAACCTCAAATTATAAGAACCTTAGAAAATGCAGGAGGTACCCTTATGAAAATTTGAACTGGCAAACAATTCTTGACCAGAACCCCAAATGCCAATGCCATAAGATATGAGATAGACAAGTGGGATCTTATCAAACTGAAAAGCTTCTGCAAACAAAAGAAACCATCATGAGAGTGGGGAGACAGCCCATAGAATGGAGAAAAAATATTTTCCAACTGTGTATCTGACCAAGGCCTAACATCTAGGATCTACAAGGAGCTCAAATGTGTCAAAAAGCAAAAAAACAGACAGTCCTGTTAAAAAGTGGGTAAAAGATAGATACTTCTCAAAAGAAGACATACAAGCAGCCGACAAATACATGAAAAAATGCTCAGCTTCACTAATCATCAAAGAAATGCAAATTAAAACCACTCTGAGATACCACTTAACTCCAGTCAGGATGGCCATCATCAATAACTCAAAAAACAACAGATGCTGGAGAGAATGCAGGGAAAAGGAAACACTTCTACATTGTTGGTAGGAGTGTAAACTAGTACAACTTCTGTGGAAAATAATGTGTCGATTCCTAAAAGATCTAAAAATCGACCTTCCATGTGACCCAGCAACCACCCTTTTGGGAATATATCTGGAGGAGCTCAAATCACTCTATGAAAAAGATACCTGCACACACATGTTTATTGTAGCATTATTCACAATAGCAAAAATATGGAACCAACCATGCTGCTCATTGAAAGTGTACTGGACTAAAAAAATGTGGTACATATATAAGATGGAATATTATGCAATCATAAAGAAGGACAAAATGATGAACTTTGTAGCAACTTGGATGGATTTAGAGTCCATAGTACTCAGTGATATATTACAGATACAAAGAACTGAGTACCACATGTTTTCACTCATAAGCAGACCTTGAACAATTATCATAATACTGGAAGAGACTGGCAGTGATGGGAAACTGCTGGTGGGAGTGGGAGTGGGTGTGTGGAGACACTTCATCAATAAGGGTACCTGATCTCAAACTAGGTGAAGTGGGGACCAAAGAGAGGCCCGAACTTTACCTGTGCTGTGACCATTTGTATAACTAACCCTGAATTATACCCATCTTTAAAATTTAAAAAATAAATAAATAAACCCCTCACCCAATGTCCCTTTCTGAGTCAGTTCTCAACCACGAGTCCAACTATGAAGGTCTCCAAAGACACAGCCACAAGCTAATAGAGAGCTCTTCTCCTAGTCCTTCTCCAAGGTACTTCCAACCATTCAGAATAATTGTCCTCTGGGGACAGGAAATACCCAGGCCTTTAGGAGTGCTGCATACAGGATTGAGTTGACACTGACATCAGGAGTGCCCCTGTAGCCTGAGTTAGAGGACACATGCAGGGCAGGTGGTCAATGGGTCCTGACAAGTTATGAGTTATCTATGGCCGTGTGACAAATTTAGCAGCTTAAAATAACACACATTTAGGATCGCTTCGTTTCTGTGGGTCAGGAGTCTAGCATGTTTTCACTGGATCCTCTGCACAAAGCCTCACCAAGCAGAAATAAGGTGTCAACCAGGTCTGCTGTTTCATCTGAAGCTCAGGGTCCTTTTCCAAGTTCACTGGTTGATGCTAGAATTCCATCCCTTGCCATTGCTGGACTGAAGTTCCCACTTTCTTGCTGGCTGTCATCCAGGGCCCATTCTGAGAAATTAGGGGCCACGTGGTGTTCTTTGCCACCTTTCCCTTCCAGAACAAGGCAGTCCCCTTCTTCCAGGCCACAGGAGACTTCCTACAGCCCAGCATCTTTCTGATTTCCTTTAAGAGCTCACCTGATTAGGTCAGGCCAATCCAGGACGATCTCCCTTCTGATTAACTCAAAGTCCACTGATTAGGGACCTTTGTGACATCTGCAAAATCTTTTCTGTATTTCAAGGTAATGAAGGGTGGCAGAATATGTCACCCCAAATATGCCACTTTAGCATGAGAATCATTTCGAACTAAAGGCATTTGAAAAACAGCAGATGCAAGAGGGGTGTTCTGAACCTCCTGCTCCAATTCCTGAACACAGGAGATAGAAACTCCTGTGAGAAAGATGCCCTTCCTGTACCAGCTGAAAAAGAAACATTCTCAATGGGAAAGCATAGCTGAAAGAATCGTGAACAAAAAGACCTTGTTAAAATAATTCCCATCTTCCTTTGACCTCCCACATAATTTGGTTACTTTCCTGCCATTGCCTCTCTTTGCTCAACCTAGTAGAGAAACACTGGGGTTTT
This sequence comes from Cephalopachus bancanus, assembly GCA_027257055.1. Lineage (NCBI taxonomy): Eukaryota > Metazoa > Chordata > Mammalia > Primates > Tarsiidae > Cephalopachus > Cephalopachus bancanus. Next base: position 4,204,790 of record JAPVLO010000135.1, on the reverse strand, counting down.
GCTACTTCTTTGGGTCTTTAATTTTCTTATGAGGGCCCCTGTGTTTTGTAAAACTTACTCTAAACTCTCTACGCTTTTTTTTTTTGAGTTGGAATCTCACTCTGCCACCCGGGCTAGAGTGCAGTGGTAGGCTCACAGCCACTGCAGCCTCAACCTGCTGGGCTCAGGCAATCCTTCTGCCGCAACTTTCCAAGTAGCTGGAACTACAGCCATGCGCCACCACCACACCTGGCTAATTTTTTGATTTATTGTAGAGTCTAGGTCTCGCCAAGTTGCCCTGGCTAATTTTTTGATTTACTGTAGAGTCTAGGTCTCGCCAAGTTTCCCAGACTGGTCTCAAATCCTGGGGCTCATGCAATTCTCTCGCCTCTACCTCCCAAAGTACTGGGATTACAGGCATGAGCTACCATTCCCAGCCCTCTCTGCTCTTCTCCTGTTAATCAGTGTCATGCCAAATGAATTCTCAGACCCAGGTGGAAGCCCTAAGAGGTAAAGTTCTGCCTCCCCTGCAGTAGCATAATTGTGAGAGTGATATGCAATCAACACCATAAATCCATCAACCCTCACCACAGGCAGGAATCTTGGGACCATCTTAGAATTCTTCCCACCCCAAGCCTGTCATGATGGATTTAAGGGGTTTGCAGACCCACCTGTGATCATTTCTTCAGCCTCCGATTTACTATGGTACTGCTTCATTGGCATTTGTTAATATTTGTTTTGTGACCTAGTATATGGTTATGGCCAGTGTTTCTAAATGTTTTATATATGTCTGGAAAGAATGTGTTTCCTGATCTAGGAGTGCAAAAATCTTTCATTAGTGAACATTAGTTTAATCTTGGGATGGGTGTAGTTAATAGATGGCAGAGCCATCACCTGTAGAGCAACAGGTATCCTGATAGGAAAGACCAAGTGTAAGCCCGTGAAACTTCCTCCCTGACCTTCAACTTGTGCCTTCCTGATCCCTGTCCTTCTGACCCCTGCCCTGGCCAAGACAGTAAATCCACTGCAAAGAAAATATTAAGCAAAGAAATTGTCTGAGTAAATCTAGGCAAGCATGAACTATAGCACATAATACCATAAAATATGATGGCAGTAATGTCTGGTGTATAATAATAAATAGAGCTTGTCAGGCATGAGAGGACACTGGAGGTGAAGCTTTTTATATTTCCAGTATTGTCAAGAGGTATAACTTTAAGTTTTGTTAAGCAAAAGTGCTTGTTAAAAATATTAAAGAAAACACTAAACAATTTGAAATGGAATATAAAAGTTCCAAAGCAGCAGAGAGGGCCTTATGAAAAGAAGGGAGAAAAAAAGAGGGAAAAAAAATCAGTCCAACAGAAAATAGGAAAGAAGAATGAAAGAAGCACAGATAGAGTAGGGTAAACAGAAAACCAAAAATAAGTTGTGAAATAAGTTCAGATAGGTCAGTATTCACAATGAATGTAAATTGACTAAGCGTAGCCGGGCTCGGTGGTTCAGCCTGTAATCCCGTGCCTGAGCCCGCGGGTTCGCGACCCGCCTGGGCAGACGAGACCTCATCTCTACAATAAATCAAAAAATCAACTGGGCGTGGTAGCGCGTGCCTGTAATTCCGGCTACTCGGAAGGCTGAGGTGGAAGGATCGCCGGAGCCCAGCAGGTCGAGGCTGGGTGACAGAGTGAGACTCCAACTCAAAAAAAAGAATAAAAATTAAAAAAATTGGCTAAGCATACCAGTCAAAGATAAATTGTCAGGTTAGAGATTTTTTTAAAAAAGCCATCTCCTTACCATTTATAAGTGTTAGCACTAAACATGTGAAGACTGAAAAGCTAATTGTCTGAGGGGACAAAAAATGTTGTTGTAAACCAACACTAATCAAAAGAAGTATCTGTTATTATAATATCAGTCCAAATTGACCCTAAGGAAAGAAAGCAATTTTGGAGATAAAGGTGGCCACGACATATGGTAAGAGAGGCAATTTACTAGGAAGATTTATCAATCTAAACTTTTTGCATTTATTAATTTAGCCTGAAAATCATATAAAGCATGGCCAGGCTCAGTGGCTCAGCCTGTAATCCTGCGCTTTGGGAGACCGAGGTGAGTGAATTGCCTGAGTCCCCAGGTTCGAGACCCGCCTGGGTGACTTGGTGAGACCTCATCTCTACAATAATCAAAAAAATTAGCTGGGCGTAGTAGCTGGCGCCTGTAGTTGGAAGGCTGAGCGGAAGGATCGCCAGAGCCCAGCAGGTCGAGGCTGCAGTGGCCGGGAGCGGCCACTGCACTCCAGTCTGGGCAACAGAGTGAGACTCCAACTCAAAAAAAAAAAAAAAAAAAAAAATCATATAAAGCAAAAATTTTTAAAGTTCCAAGGAGAAATTTATAAACTCACAATATCAGAGATTACTACTCTTTCAATAACGGATACACAAGATTTAAATTATAAAATTAACATCCTTATACTAATGCTCACATATCAAAATGATTCTACACTCCTAAATTAGGAAGCACATTCTTTTCAATCATACATGGAACATTATTATAAACACTAGTCATTCATGGCTACATACTAGGCCACAAAGCAAACCTCAAAACGCTCCAAAGAATCAGTATTATACAGACCATCTTATTTTACCAAAATGTGGTAGGGCTAGAAATCATTTACAAAAAGACAGCTTCAAGACAATGTATAGGCAAACTGCTAGAGTAGTAGGAAAGCTCAAAAAGATTGCTGGATATAAGATTCATTTATTGGAATTCTTTGGGTTCCTATATACCAGCTAGAAACACTCAGAATTCTAAAGAAGAATGCAAAAACAAGGCAAAAACTTCATGACACCTAGTGAATAGGTCTAAAAAAAAGTTGTATAAAATGCTTATGGAAGAAATTATGAAACTTTTTTGAAAGATATCTTTAAAAGACTAAAAAATTGGAGGTATGCACCAAATTTTGTCAATTCTGAAACATGCTTTTTTTTCACATTTTCAGGGGCTCAGAAATTAGTCTTAAAATTGATTGTGCTTTAAATTGTGTCATAGATCAACTGGCAGCACTTTTTCATTCCTCATAGCATGCAAAAGAATGATGCATTCTTGATTCTATGGCATCTTGGATTCAATTAAATGAATACCATATCCATGGATGGGAAGACTGAAAATTGTAAAAATGGTGATTTTTCTCCAGTGCATTTTGAAACTTTCATGCAATTTTTGGTGAGTTACTTCTAAAAATCATTAAATTGCAAAGAACCGATAATAGACAAGGCAGTTTCAATAAATAACATGGTGGGGGAGAGGGAGTTTTTTTTTTTAAATGAAATGTCAAGATCTATTGTAAGCGTTAGGAATTGCACCAAATGGTATTGGCACAGGAATAGACAAAAAGAGCAGTGTAACAGAATGGATAGACAAGACAACAGCACACGTATGTATGGAAACTTGATCTATGACAGAGATTACATTACAGAGCAGAGAGGAAAGATTAGGAATCACTGGTGCTTGGAAAATTGGTTATCCATATTGAAAAAATAAAATAAAATTACTATCTCACACCAAACAAACTTGGCGGAAAAATAATCTATATGTGAAAAGGAAAACTTTAGAGTTTTCAAAGGTGGGAATAGTTTTATGATCTGTGGAAGGATTTCTTATGTAAAGAAAAAAAAGCATAAACCATAAAGGGAATATGAACATATTTGACATCATTGTTCAATATAATTAACTACTTGGGAAATACAAATTAAAACTACAGTGAGCTGTCATTTCATACCTATCTGAATGACTAAAACAAAAAGTTAGTGAAGACATCGCTTGATGATGCGGATCCAGAGCAATTGCAACTCCCATGCATGGCTGATAGAGATGCAAAATGGTACAGCTGCTCTGAAAAGCAGGTGTTTTGCTGCAGTTGTGACTCAACAATCCTGCTCCTCAGTATCTATGCTCACACAAAAACTTATTCACAAATGTTTATTCATAATAGCCACAAACTGGAAACAACTCAAAGGTCTTTCAGTGACTTAGTGAATAAACAGAATGGTACATCCATACAGTGAAATACTACACAACAACAAGGGGAATAAACTATTATGGATACCTACAGTAATATGCATGAACACGTGTGATCATTCACTAATCTTTCTACTTTTCTGTAAGCTTGAAATATTTAACAGTGACATCCAAAATAAAATGCATACATGATACAATTATGGAAGACAGTTCAAAGAACAGAATCTTCCTCTTACAAGTTTGTAGTAGTATCCAAACACAGAGTGGTTCCTTTTCCAACACCTTCCTTCCACAATGGGCAAGCAGCTTTAGACTGTCATTGTGTCCACTGGTGTACTTTTTCCACCTCACACAGCTAATGGCCCTCAATAAATATGTGTTGAATGGAAAATCTCATTTCTGTGATCCAAAAAAGGCAAAAATTGTACATTGTTTTTTAAATCACGGTTAGAAGCATTACCAGTTGCACAATTGAAACTCATAAAATTTCACTGGGTATTAGTCTTAAGAATTAAATTCTGTGGAGACTACTGAATTCAGTTATTTCTATATGAAAATAAAATTACATTTTCCCTAACAAGTAGTTTCTAAGACACAAAAGAAATTTCAAAATATCATAATGATAATTCAAATAAATATATAAGTGTGGGCAAACCATTAATTTTACTTTTCAAGAGACCACTATGCTTTGAATTATTTTTGTTTAGAAGAAAGGAACTTAATATGAGAACTGGTGTTTCATCAGGATTTTACTATGAAGTAAAAATACTGTTTATTAATTTTTTACTCTTTTTAAACATTTGATCCCCACCTAAATAGTGCTGTAGCTTATAATTTTGACTAATTAAAAGCCTCATATGATCATAACATAACCATCTGAGCAGAGACCATGTGTAAGGGCACTAAAGTAAGCCCATGGTAGTCCTCAAAACCCCCTTCAGAGACGGGTGCTCTTAGTATTCACATTGTACAGAAGAGAACAAGGAGACTTGGGGAAACAAGAAAGCACCTGCCTAAGGACATGTCCAGACTATTTTATATAGTCATCCATATTTACTGCCGAATACCTTGCACTTAATATACTGCTCAGCACATAGTAGGCAGTTGGTGAATATCTTCTTGGTGAATTATGCAAGGAACATCTGTTTAGGGCAGCTAGAGTCTGGATCCAAATCTAGCTGATTCAAAAGTGTGTGCTTTTAATCAGTGTCATCAATTTTGTTATTCCTTTCTTTAGTCCCAGCTTGTTGGACATTTTCTTTCTAAAATGGTTTAGTAAGATAGAACTAATTAAATGCTCTTTCTTTAGCAAAATAAACAAATGAAATGATAAAATGAAAACCATTCTTTGCTCCATAATACCAAAGGTAAGAAGCATTTAAAAACCGTTACCCCTCTTCATTGCACAAGACTTTGAATCTGTTCTTGGGAGATTCATGTTGAGTTTTTAGCCCTGAAAAGTGTTTCATTATACCAGACATCCTCAACCCCAAAACCCAAGAGCTTATATCCTCAAACCAGTGCTGAACTCACCTAACGGCACAGAGCACTTCAAAGCAATTCATGTAATTACTATATAAACACAATAATAGGGCATCTGTTTTTTAATTTTAATTTTATTTTTTCCCACTAAAATATTCAAGTGAGAAACATTTGGAGATTTATATTCAGGGCACAAGACCAAATGGCATCTGAAGCATTTCTTTGTTAAATATAATTAATTTTTCTTGGCTTTTTTCCCCCATCATGACAAAGCTGGATCTTTACCATTCATCCTATTTATAGGTGACTATTTTCCTTCCCCAAAGATTCTCAGCAATAACCACTGAGATGCTGTAGGGAGATAGCAATTCTGTCTCCTTTCTTGTCTTCCTATGGCAAAATAGGAGCCAGGTACTTTGAGATACTTTAATTTTTAAAAACAAACAACAACAAACAAACAGAAAAACAACTCTCAACTGCTTTCATCTTGTCTAAAAACGGTGGCTGAGCTCATTCTATTTCACTTTGAATGGGCAAGGAAAAGCAACACCAGCCGCTGGGGAAAGGGTGGGTGGCAGATATGTGTATGTAAGGGGGGAACAAAGAAAATATTGCTTCTTTCTTTTCCCTGTTTTTCTCCTAGAAAAAGAAAGACTTCTTTGTAATAAACACACACACACACACAAACACACACACACACACACACACACACACACACACACACACCACAATTAGAATCTAAAGAACCGTAGAAAGGAAAACTACATAGAGAGCATTATTTTTTCCAATAAAAGATATATGTGATCTGGCCCCTGGGTGTTGGTTTTAAGTGGAGATATTGACTTCTAGCTGACTGATGAGTGGAACATCTTTCTCCTGAAATATTGATAGTAGATTACACGAAACCACAAACTATCTCCATAAAGCACATCATTTCTAATCCTAATGGTGTTTTCTTTCCTCAGGATGACTGCTACATTCATGATATGATGGCTTTATTCTATCTTGGGGGAAAAACTTTTTACCATACTGCTAAATTAACTTGTCAAAAGGCTTCAAACTTCGGAAGCTTTTACGGCTCAATTCAGTGCTATTATTCAAGATTGAATGGGAAGGCCATGGACTGTAAAAGCTTGCAAAAAATAAATTTCACAGACTTTCATAGACTGAGTGAAATACTTACCTTTTGTTCAGGTTGTATATCTTTATTGAAGACTCTGAGAATAGCTGCATTTTGCCTATAAATCCTCGCTCTTACCCTGAAAGACTGTGTGTTTTTGTCTGTTGCCCTTGAAGGTCCTATCCAGTGCGTGCCCTCTTGATAACAATTCATTCCTACAGAGCACAGTGGGGCCTGCAGCGCTCTCCAAAACACAGGGCCAGAAGAGAAGACAAAGACTCCAGCTCCCAGAAGGAACCTTGCTTTTTTAAATTCTTTTATTCTCGAAACAGATTCACAGGGGATTTGATAGCCAATTACTGCTTATAAACGCAAGCCAACTGTTATGGCGTTCTACAAGGGTTATATCTGTGGATCAGGGAGGAAGGAAAACAAAGACACGGCTGCAATTAATGTCAGTACTCTGACTGTGATGGGGCATTTGAAACACCAGGCAAAGTGCGACTGTCCAACGCTAAATTGAGTTTCAGTGTCAGTCTCCTGAGAACACCAAGACAACCAACCCGTAGTGGGGTTCATGACACAAATCACGAGTTGATCCATGGAGAGAGAACACTGAGTTGGTGAGAGCTAGTCACCTTGTGCTGATGAAGCCCAAGAAGGACACTGGGCAAGTCCCTCCTTGTACACCTGGGCACCAGAAAGATCCTAGCAATGCAATGGGAAGACTGCTGGTGTGATTTTCCTTTCTCTTCTACAAGTAGCTTCTACTTTCACAGAATTTTTTCTTAAGTAAATGCTCTTCATAGATGCTGGTGTTTCTTAGCTTTCTGAAGTGGTTAGCAATGGGGTGGGGTTGCCCTATGAACTTATGGACAAAGGTTGTGAAGATTTTTCATCAATTAATAAGAACTCATTTCAGCATCTTACAACTCAAAATGCTCAGGATAATAAAAAATACATAGCTTCTGTGTACCCATCTCTCAAGGAGTTGATGCAATTATTTGGAAGTAAGATATATAAACATCTATCCCCATGTTCATCGTGTGTAAAGGCAAGTTTAAATGCCTTCTTTTCCACAAAGCCTTCTTTATTCCCCAGCCAGAAGAAATCTTTTGCCTTGAATTTCATTCAGAACACAGCCTTATTTTTTTCTTTTACAACATTCTACAATTCTACCTCGTGTAAAGACTAGTTGCATGTGTAGAATATTTCCCCTTCAGACTAAATGTGTGTGGGTTGAATAGTGTCTTATTCATCTCTCCCCAACCCCTGCACCCACCCCAATAGTACAAAATGTACCTCTGGAGGTGGGCACAGGAATTAAAGTCCCTCAAAGTGTCTAACAGATAGCTGAGCTTCTGAACAGCTGTGTTTAATGACCAGAAAATAAGGAAGTCCCTTTGGGTTTCTGTGATGTGCCAAGGAAGTCTCACAAAGGGATTTGGATGGGAGCTGGGCTTTAGGGAACAGGTGTGGCTGAAACGTCAGCCCAGGACTGGGATGCATTCAAGGTCTGGATAGCAGTGGCAAGTGCAGAGCTAATCCAGAGGTTGATATCTGAATCTGGTGTCCCAGGGCAGCATCCCTTTCCAAAAGAATTGGAATTCTAGCCCCCAGAAGGTGTCAGGCTACCCCATTGCCAGAGATTCTCATAAGGAGTGTGCCATCTAGATTCCTTTCGTGCACAGTTCACAACAGGGTTCGTACTCCTATGAGAATCTAATGCTGCTGCTGATTTGACAGCAGAAGGAGTTCTGCTTGCCTGCTGCTCACCTCCTGCTCAACTTCTGCTGTGCTGCCCAGCTCCTAACAGGCCGCAGACCACTACCGGTTTGCATCTCAGGGGTTGGGCACTCCTGCATTTTTTGAGGAAGATAGACGGAATGGGAAGGGGATTTATAGTCACATGAGTGTCTGTCAGGCTTCAGGCTTGGCATTTACCTATGGGTCATATTGACTCCTTGCCACAACCCTAAATATCTCTGTATGTTATTATTGTTCCTGTTTTCCAAGAGGCAAATTGAAGACTCAGAGACTCCAAGCAGCGTTCCAAAGTCACACAACTAGTAAGTGACAGGGCTGGGGTGGAGCTTCTAAGTGTCCAGGCTTTTCTCATACACCAAGCTACCTTTTGTGGTTTCCTGTGGATGGAAAATATGGCCCAAGGGTATAATGCCAAATATGACCAGGCCCACCACCTTTTCTGCCCAAAGAATGTATGAAAATGTGGACTCTCAACAAAATCTGAGATGATTTTTTTTTTTTGGTATTAACAATAGACCTTTTGACTTAGCAGAGATTCTTTTCAATATTGAAGTGCTTTTTTTCCCATAGAGGTTTTCTGGTGAGCTCAAAATGTAATTGGGGAATTAGAAATGTGATTTGCCGAGCTATCTTTATAAGAATACTAGTTTTGGCAAAGTGCACTTGTATGCACTTAGCACGTACACATAGATGAACGCAACGGAAAAATTTAATTTTATCCTCAAAGACTGCATCTGTTGTATTGGCCTTCACACTGTCAGTCTCAGGCAACAAGAACATGAGCAACTTTAGGAACCAAAGCAAACCAGGAAAGAAAAGTTATCTATTAAAAATGCTCCCAGTGTTTGAGAAGAATGTCATCCTTGAGAATAGCAAAGCAGAATGGAAGTCAAGAAGAGGGAGAAAACTGGCCCACAGGAAAAGAGAGCCCATACAAATGTATGTCTATATATACACATGTTTTATACCTATAGATATACATATGTAAATGTGCAATGGACTGAGTCTTTGTGTCCTCCCCTCCAAATTCGTACGCTGAGAACCTAATTAGGAAGTAAGGCCTTTGGGAGGTGACCAGCACATGATTATGGAGCCCTCACACATGGAATTAGTGCCTTATAAAAGTGACCCCAGTGAGCTCTCTTACCCCGTGAGGACACAGCAACACGTGTTGTCTATGAACCAGGAAGCAGGCCTTCACTGGACACTGACTTTGCCAGTGCTTTGGTCTTAGACTTTTAGCCTCCAGAACCAAAAGAAATAAATGTGTGTTGTTTAAGGCCCCCAGTCTATGGGACTGTGTGAGAACAGCCTGAGCAGATTAAGACAATATGTATGTATGTATGTACTTTGTGGAAAAAAATGGAAGCCATGTTCTGAATTGAATTGATACCTGGTACCTGTTGTCTTCTTTCATTTTCCAGCTACATCCAGGTCCCTAGTCCAGTGAATGAGCCCTTGCATCAGGGTGGGGTCGCCATACCTGCTCCAGGCCACATCCCTGCTCTGCCTGGCTCCTCAGCCTCCTTTAGGGCTCAGCCCTGATACTGGCTCTGTGGGAGCAGCTCCTTGATCCCTGTTTTTCTCTGTGACTGCCCCTACTGATTCTATCTGAGGACTTACCCAAAGTGGCTTTGGCTGTAGTCACCTGTGTTTTCATTGTGCTCGGGCCCTGGCTACGAGGGAGCTATGGAGGACAGGTGTCTCCCTGGATCTCCAAAGGATGCCTCATGAGGGCATGGAGTCAGAACTAGGATATCTTAGAGACTCAACACCCCTGGAAGTCTTTGAAGGGTTCTGCACCTGGACTTCATTCAGGACCCACGTAAGGGTGACTGTCATCTCATCCAACAGCAAAGTCTCACATCTCCTTAGAGTTCCTGCCTGGATACCAAAGGGTACCCAAGTGTAGACTGAGTATCCAGAGACCCCACCATGTGCGCTGTGAGCAGGACCCATGGCTGCCAAGTGCTCCTGTCTCCGGGGCCAGGCACAGGAAGAGGGCTAAGGAGGAGCAGGTTACAGGAGTCAAAACAGGTCAAAGTGACTTTTTCTAGGTGTAAAAAAATAGTGAACAAGACCGAGAAACATTATTTGTAAGACAAAGACAAGTTTAAAAAGAAAAAAAAAATTTTGTTTTGAGTTGGAGTCTCACTGTGTCACCCAGGCTAGAGGGCAGTGGCACGCTTGCAGCCACCGCAGCCTCGACTTGCTGGGTTCAGGCAATCCTTTCTCTTCAGCCTTCCAAGTAGCTGGAACTACAGGTGCACGCTACCATGCCATGGCTAATTTTTGCATTTATTGTAGAGATGAGGTCTTGCCAAATCGCCCAGGCTGGTCTTGAATCCCTAGGCTCAGGCAATCTTCTCGCCTCGACCTCCCAAAGTGCTGGGATTACAAGCTGGAGCCACCGTGCCCGGGCGAGAAAAAATATTTATATGAAACAGGTAGTTTTAAGGAAAGAACAGAGAAATATGATTTTGAGAACACAGATTTACATGTTCATTAACATAAGGATTTTATCAAAATATCCACTGCATACACACACACTGCATGGGTGTTTATGTAGACCAGAGCTTTATTTACCAGAAAATATCTGGAAACAAAAGAGCTCACCAGAAAACCTTAGAGGACACTAAGAGGAATAATTAAGCTATTATATTCCTTATGATGATCTTCTTTTTAACAGAGAAGACAGAGAGACAGAAAGAGAGGAAGAGAAAAACAGAAAGTAATAGGAGAAACAGTGGGAGACAGGGAAAGAGCGGGAGCCGGGGAGAAAAGGAGAAGGGAGGGAGTGGAGAGAAATGACTGTCACTCACATCCCTACAGCGGCATCCTCAAGACAGCTTATTTCAGCATTCGAGAAAGATTGGCAGCCAACAATGGAATAGATTGTAGTTTACTCTCATTCTCTTGGTCTTTTGGTGCTTGGTTGCTTTTCTTGTAAGTAGCCAATCACTGTCCTAGCATAATGTCCCCAAAACATGGCATCTGAAGGAAGAAACACAATGTTCTCTGGACATTTGCTCAGAGATGTCCTGAGTAATAATCAGAGGTTTGGAAAGAAGTGTACAGAATAGCAATTGTGTAGTATTTCTGCCAAGTGTTGAGAAGTCCCTACTAGCTGGAGTAGGAGTGATGGTTTGCTGAGACACGGAAGCCTGGTATCTGGTCATGGGAGTTCCAGTCCTCATAGACAGCCACCCCTGAGCACAGTTGGTCCACAAGGACACCTGTACCCAGCCAACACTCTTCTGGCCTCTCCTTCAGCTGCCCTTGCACTGGGGTGTCTCTGCTTCCTGTGGGCTGCCTTGGAGATTTGGGGCACAACCTGTCCTGAATGTGAGACAATATTAACATGTTTTTACTTTGGATTCCAAGGGACTTGGTGAGCAGAGAATTAGAGGCTCGGAGTTCGTGATACCATCTTTTGGAAATAAGCTTCACAACCATGAACAAAGTACAAAGCCCAAACCTTTGGAAATTCCATATCCATTCATGCAGGACAAGCCTGGCTCCTCCAAGGCAGCTGCATTCTTGTGTTCTACCTCCTGTCTCAAACATTCTTTAGCAAGACCTTTTTCATCCATAAGCCTTAGCCACACCCTTCTGTTCTTTGCGTGGACCTAACTGGGGTAGCCCAGAGGCCAGCCGAGGCCCCTAGGCATCATAGAATGGTTTAAACCCGATTTAAATTCGAAGTCCATGATCTCAAATCCAGAACCATCCAGACAATTGTTGGCTATTTTCATATCTGGCCTTCTTTCCACTCTCTTGGGCTATGAATGACTTTGCTTCCTGTTCCTCCACCAGTTTCAACACAGACGTTTTGTGTGCTGAGTCTCTTTAGGGATGATATAGGGAGCTGGTGGGAGAGGCCCTGCATAGTGCAGAGCACAGGAACCTGGTCTTAGGATCAGCACTTCCTGCTGTGAGACCCCTGATAAGTCAATTAACCTCTTGAGCCTCAAGTTTTTCCTTTTAACAGGCAGAAAGCCCAGTGCTTCAGAGGGCTGTTGTAAGGATCAAATGAGTTAGCTGAAAGAGGGCTTGAATGCCTCCCCCTTCCTATTATTGCTCTTCCCTCCCTCCTCCAGAGAGAGGCTTCTACTTGCTGGAGAGTCCGCCCATACTCAACGCCCCACTCCTGTCTCATTCACGTTTTTCTACCCTAAGTCTTCTTTCAACAAATACAGTTCACTTCTTAAGGAGGAGTCTGTCTAATAGGATTTTCTACCTTTCTGTAAAATTAATTGTTTCATACAACTTATACATGTTGCACAAGAGTCATTACTCTTCAATCCTGTTTTTAAAGCATAATTGCAGAGTTGTTTCAATAGAACAAAAATATTTTATGTGGTTGATGAGAAAATAAAGGCAGATGCTGATGTTTCTGTCCCACCTCTATCCCACTTCTCGTTCTTTGTTAATGGAATGGTCAGTTTGTCCAGATCTGGGTGGCAGTCTCTGGATCTCAGGGATAGTCAACTCTTACCTTAGTCTGAGGTCTAAATCATGAGTTATCTAACCCATTGTTGGTAATCTCATCTCTCTTGGCCAGTAATTAGAATTCCTGGCCAGTAAGAGCAGGAATTGACATGTGCAAAGAGGGACCCCCAGAAAACCCAGAAATATCTTTTGGAAGGTGGGCCCCTTGTAGTACACTTGGAATTTGCTCCTCTGGATCAAATGGTCAACCAAAGATTTTATCTGCAAATTTTGAGAAGGTTGTATGACAATTTGCAGAAGAAACATCCCAAGCTATGTTAACAAGTGACTGATTCTTCCACCATGACAATGCACTTGCCCATACTGCACTGAGTATTCAGCAGATTTTGACCAAAATTAGTATGACTTTCAAGCTCCACCCTCCCTATTCACCTGATCTCATCGGAGTGACTTTTTTTTTAATTTCCCCGGATTTAAAAATACTCAAAGGGAAATGTTTTGCTGATGTGGAAGAGGTGAAAGCAAAAATGGCGGAAGCACTAAAAAGCATCAAAATTGATGAATTCAAAAATTGTTTTGAGCAATGGAAAAAGTGTCTTGATAGTTGTATTGCATCAAATGGAGAGTATAATGAAGGTGACTGAAGTTTAAAGATGTGAGAATAAATATACATTTTAAAAAATAAATAAATTATGCTTTTTGGAGGTCGTCCATCATAAATGGAAGCTGGTTAGATTTATTACCAGGGGTGACTTTGCTTTCTGGATAAAAAGAATAGACTTGGATGACACATCTCCTCTTTGCTCTTCCCAATTTTTTTTTTTTTTAACTAGGACATGGATGTGCTGCTGGAGGTGGAGGAGTCTGCTGTAGTCATGAGACAACCAACATGAAGATGAATGTTAACTCACCAAAGATACTGGCGTAGAAAATTAGGAGGAGCTTAGGTTTCTGGATGGTACCAATAAGGAGCTATGGAAGCCTTAAGCTGTCCACCTCCAAACATTTTGTATATGAGAAAAATAAGCCTCAAAGTGTATAAACTGCTGAGGTTCAGCAATCTGTTACTTGCAGCCTAAAGCATTCCTAAGTGACCTTAAAATATAACATAACCTGAAAATTTTAAAAATATATCAACAGTAACAGGACCATCCATGATGGGCATTATTTAGCTATCTGCAATCTTGGAAAGTACCACTGAATTCAGCCACATTTTAATATAGTGTAAGAAACACCTAGTATATGGAGGGGGGCACCAAAAAAAAAAAAACCCCAGAATTATCTTTTGGAGGGTGGATCTCTTGTGGTATAAGCTTTCGCTGCTAGGTAAGTGTTCTAGGAACTCACTGGCTAGTATTGCTGTGAAAGGCTGTGTTCAGCTTTGTTGAATTTGTTTTTAGAGATTCAACACATTTGCCCATTTCATGATGGGTGATTTATGAGTGCACCTCCCTCACTTCGCTGAGTGTTCAGCAGTTTTTGACCAAAAACAGTGTGACTCTGTGCCCCATCCTCCCTATTCACCTGATCTTTCCCTAAGTGACTTTTTTTGTTTCACTGAATGAAAAAAGTCATCAAAGAGAAATGTTTGCCTATGGAAGTGGTGAAACCAAAAATGGTAGAAGCACTAAAAGGCATCAAAATTGTTGAGTTCAAAAACTGTTTCAAGCAGTGGAAAAAGCATCTTGATAGGTTTATTGTATCAAATGGAGAGTACTATGAAAGTGACTGAAATTTAAACATACAAGAATAAATATCCAATTTTTTATTAATAAATTTCATTAATTTTGGTAGGGTCCCCCTTGTACACATTAGTCGATGAATCAATCTGTATCTCAGATGGAAACAAATGCAGATCCAGCCCCAAGGACCAAGGATCAGCATTTCTAAGAGATGAAGCTCTGTAGCATATGATTTTATGAAAAGATATATTAATACTTATATATGTCTGTTATTAATAACTCTCTAATACCACTGGAAGACAGCAGTGTCTAGTCGTAAATGTAACAGGCTGGGATTTAAATTTACTCTTGGGTACTTAGTATGCTCTTTGGTTTGCATCTAGTTTGTTGTTTGGTCTTGTAATAGGAGCACTGCTTCCAATCTTCCCTCTTCTAGGAAAATCAGATCAGTATCTGGGAGCAAATAACTCATGGGGTGCCCCTACACAATCTCTCTTCCTCCATCTGTCCTACTGGGTCTATTTCTCCCTCCTTTGATGAATTTCATGTTGCAGGGAATGTAAAGCAAACACAAATCACTTTTTTTCTGGGTCATTACCTTAGAGAACAATTGTACACTGAGATCCCCTATATCTTGGAAACCGATATTTTAATACGACTTGCTTTTATAAGTAGTCACTTCTTCTTGGAATGGTTTCAATTACAATAAAAAGGGAAACACTGTCAGGAACTGTAATTTCATTGTCTCAGATTGGGACACTAATGCCAATATTTCAAATTTAATTTTGTTTTCAGCATTTTTCCTTGAAATAGCAGTTCTTCATATCTAAAACATTCCGAGCAGTCTAAAAAAGGTCATGTAAAAGAAGTAAAATATTGTGTATTAATAAAATATGCACATTTTTATATTTGTATGATGAAGATGTAAGTCCTTTATGACTTCTTTTGCTTTTATTTTCCTCTACTGATTTTTAATTAGAGATGCTTTCAGGTTTATAAAAATACAAAATTTATGTAACCTATATCAGGTAAAATGTATTGTACATATGTCATTTATTTAAATAAATTAATTTGATTGAAACTTTTAATAGCATTAATCATTATATAAAATTATATTTTTGTTGATTTTGGTTTCCTTCTTAGAAAGGAATTTTGAATTTCATCTTCATTACTGGAAGTAGAATGCCTAGCACATAGTAGAATGCCTAGCACATAGTAATCACTCAATAAATATTTGTATTTATAAATTATTGATAGTATATTATAAGTGTAGCTTCTCTGTAGCACACATTTAATTTCATATACAGTATTTTGGCTTTTGCCTGAATGATAACATTCCACAAAGTTTCATAATTCCTAGATTCCAATAGGATTTATTCATAAAAGATTTCTTTTCTTGGGGTATCTTGCCGTTGACACTGGTGACTGCAAACCATGGCCTCCCTGGGTCGGCTCCAATCGTTCTGTCACTTGCCCACACTAACTACAGCTGCCCGTGTGTTTATTTTGGTCATGTATTTCAAAGGACCATTTCTTCCCTAAAGTAAACAAACATAATGGAACAGCTGTGACTGATAAAAACTCCCAGGCATAATCATCACCCTCTTGTACATATCCTGTGGTTTCAGATTTAATTTTAAAAATTTCCCTTAACTCTTGATTCATGGTGGGTACTGTGGATTGAATGGAAAATACTGCAAAACTATCCTCTTCCTTGAGGAGGCACAGATGAGGGAGAACAATCAAAGCAGTCTTCCTTCCTGCACTATGGTGGGGACACAAGCTTTGAGACTGGGTGTCATCTGGTGCAAATGCTGCTGGGAAGCGGGTGCGTGACTGGGCGGGACAGGCTCCAGTGCTTTCAGACTTCGAACCCCGAGTGGAGTGTGGGCAGTGCGTGGATGCTGGGAGCCAGACATGGGTCTGGCCCAGGACCCTCGTGAGAGATGCACGGTAAGGCCAAGACAGGCTCTGAGACCACGCAACTCCTCAGGCCACTGGGTGGACCACGGTGGCTCTGGCTGGACAAAGTCTAGAAGTTAACCACAAAAGGTGTGGTGCCAGACAGGACTGTGATCCCTTTGTCATTCTGGCTATACAGCAAGTGCAGTCATCAGTTTCACAAAGTGTAAAAGATCTATATTATGACGAACACTCTGAGATCATGAGCATTTGTTTCTTCTATGAATGCTATGCTGCACCTCATTTATATTTGAAAAAAATGTTTCTTTCACTTTTTAAGCTCTGGGATCCTTTTAAAACCACAAACCATAAGTACTTTTGATAGAACTAACACATTGTGGTGGAGGAACAATGCACTTAAAAACTGAGACTTTCCTCAAAACATTAAATGTATGATACCTATGTTACCATGTAGTAACATAGTTCTATATGATCCAGCAATTCCACTCTGGGTATACCCCCAAAATAATCGAAAGTAGAAATCTGAACAAATATCTAGCCACCCATGTTCATAGCACATCAGTTACCAAGAGCCAAATGATGGAAACAACCCAAATGTCCATCAACAACTACATGGATAAACAAAATGTGGTCTATCCCTACAATTGAATAGTATTTAACCTTTAAAAAGAAGAAAATTCAGATACATGCTACAGTATGGACAAACTTCAAAAACGTTATGCAAAGTAAAATAAGCCAGATACAAAATATTCCACTTGTGAGATTCTAGAGTTCAAATTCATGGAGACAGAAAGTAGAATTGTGGGTGCCAAGGGCTGGGGGAAGGGCATGGGGAGTTTGTGTTTAATGGGGACAATAGTTTCAGTTTGGGAAGATAAAAAAGTTCTGGAAATGGACGGTGGTGATGGTTGCAAAACACCGTAAATGTACTTAATGCCACTGAAATGTACACTTAAAAATGGTTAAAATGGGGCAACCCTCTTTTGTGTC
This sequence comes from Cephalopachus bancanus, assembly GCA_027257055.1. Lineage (NCBI taxonomy): Eukaryota > Metazoa > Chordata > Mammalia > Primates > Tarsiidae > Cephalopachus > Cephalopachus bancanus. The sequence continues at coordinate 4,187,390 of JAPVLO010000135.1, read as the reverse complement.
CCCTCCTCCTTGGGAGCTCTTCTGTCTCCTTAATAAGCTCCTGCTTTCTCAAAAAAAATGGTTATAGTGGTAATTTTGTAAGTATATTTTACCACAATAAAATAAAAGGTTGAAACAAAAGAAGCATTTGCAAAATAAATTCTAGAAATTTCTTATAATGGGTAAAGATGAGATGAGTACTATATTAATCAATTTTGTCTCATGGGGTCCCATATCATATATTCCCTTTAATGATGGACATGTGAGCGTGTAATCACCATGGCAGCTGAGAGCCTCCTGCCCCTTGCGTTATGAGAGAAACGTCCCTAAAGAATCCCATTTTCCCACCCCCAGTTCCATGTTTTGGCGACGTCCCAAGTCCTTTACAAGATTGTTGGGCATGCCTAGGGAGTTGAATCACAGGGTCCTTAGCAGCGCCTGTCTGTGACTAAGCCTTTAGTGTCTTGTCCACTCCCATACTCACCTGGGAGCAGAATGCGCACTTTCATGGGATTCCTCAGGACATGGAATCAGGGCCCATATTTCTATTGTGGTTGATTCTACACCGTTTTACTCATGATGGCTTTGCGGTGTATTTTGATAGCTGCTGGTAAGGGTTCCCTGCTGTTCTTTTTCCAAATCATCCTAACTATTCATGAGTTTATGCTTAATTGAAAGGTTTAGGAACAGTTTGTCAGGTTTTATGTGAAATCTTGTAGGGATTTTGGTTAGACTTTCATTGAATTTATAGATTAATTTAGGGGAAAACTGATGTCTGTGAAGTCTTCTAATCAATGACTATGATGTTTTTCTCTATTTTTTAAAGGTCTGATTAAAAATATCCTTCCATGTAGTCTTATAGTTTAAATGGGCAAAGCACACCTCCTGTTGGATTTGTTCTTTGGTGTTTTGCAGATCTTGTTGGTATTGTGAAGGAGGGCTCTTCTTCTATTATATCTTCTAGTTAGTTATTAGTGCTGTATTAGAAAGCCACTTAATGTAGTGTGCATTGATCTGATGTCTTAGTCCCTTGGGTATGCTATAACCAAAATGTCTTAAACTTGGTGGCTTATAAATAACAGAAATTTATTTCTCACAGTTCTGGAGTTTAGGGAGTCCAAGATCAAGGTCTGGACAGATTCAGTAGCTGGTGATGGCTGACTTCCTGTGTCTTCACCTGGTAGGAGTGAGGGAGCTCTCTGGGAGCCTGTTTTATAAGGGCACTGATCTCATTCACAGGAGTTCTGCTGTTATGATCTAATCTTCTCAGAGGTCCCTCTGAATAGCAGCACGTTGGGGATCAGGCTTCAACATATGAATTTTGGAGGGACAGAAGCATTCTGTCTATGGCAATCTGCTATCCTGTTTCCTTGATGAGTTCTTGTTAGTTCTAGGAGTTTGTTAGTTGGCAGGGTCCCTGTGCTACACGACTCCAGGGAGCTCTACACATGCATTTTGTATAAATGGCAGCTATGAGAGGTGAGAATCTAAGCAGAACTGCTTGCTTCTCTTAGGTTTTCTATGTAGCTAATTATATGTCTGCAAAGAATGATATTTTCCCCTCCAGTTTGAGTCTTATTTTTTGTATTCTTTTTTCTTACCATTGCATGGGCTAAAACTCCTTGTAAAATACTGCACAATAGTGAGGATAATGAGCACATTTGATTTTTTTCTGACTTTAACAAAAATGCTTCTGGTACTTCACCATTGAGTATGGTCATTGCTATAGTGTTGTTTTTTTTTAATCAAGTAAATGATCTATATCAAGTAAAAACATCTTTCTTTTATTCATAGTTTCCTCTGACTTTTGTTTTCAATCATGCAAATGTGCTTTTAATTCATCAAAGCCCATTTATTTGGCAAATACTGAGATTTTTTTCTCCATTAAACTATTATTATAGAGAATTACACTAATATATTTTTCCAATGTTGAGTTACAGGGATAAAGATTAATTGGATATTGTATATTATTTTAAGCTTTATACTTTTAAATCTAATATAAAGAAAAAAATGAATAAAACATACACATACAATTTAGTGAATTGCTATTCATTGAGCATCAGAGGCACAACCATCCAAGACAAGAGAGAGAACCTCCCTCTGCATGCCCCTTCCCAGTCACAGCCCTTTCTCATTCCTACAACCAGTCACAATCTCAACTTCTAGTGTATTCACTTTCTTATTTTCTTTATACTTTTGGATCCAAATATGTATCTACAAACATTATAATTTCAATTTGTCATTTTTTATAAATGGGATATTTTTGTGTTTATTTAAATGAGATTGATTATATAGTATGTTTTCCTTGAAGTCTGGCTTCTTCCCTGGCCATTTCACTCTCTGTGAGTAGGTGTAGTGTTTTGTTTTTTTTTTTTGGTCTGTTGTTTGTGACAGTTTTCATTCTGTGGTCTTGTTTACTTATCTGGTTGGTTATCTTTACTTGTGTGGTGAAGAATGCATTTTAAAACATTTTTTTTCAGGAAAAAATGGAGAACTGTGAAGTTTTCTTCTTTCAGAAATGTTTCATTTGTTGATGAGTAACCTGTGAGTTTACTATGAGTCATTAGCAATCTAGGATCACTTTCATCTAATTTTAGGATTTGAGAGATTATCTGTACCATCCTGATGATTTAGAACTGAACTATAATAAGAGCTGGTATCCTCCAGTTCACCCTAACTTCTAAGAAGGGGCATGCTGGAGCTTTGAGAGTTGATTGTACATATCTATTCCCAGCTCTATGTTCTGTTATGCCCTATTGGCAGTAGGAAATTGACCTTGATAGGAGTATTTACACCTTGTAAATTAGCAAATGTTGCATACAAGGGCTTTGTAGCTTGGAGAACCAGTTGCTAAGAATTTATTACCACATGACTGCTCCTGGGGTTCAGCTTTTTGCGTTTTCTACCTAAAATGTGAGGTTATTTACTAGGCTTCCTGCCCCTGGCTAGGCACCAGCCTTTAATTTTTATCCCCTAAGCCTGGTAAGGCTGTTAAATATGCAACCCAACCTCTTAACCCCCTCTTCCATGTCAGCTAAACACCATCTTAGCAGAAGCAACCTTAAAAATTGGTCTCTCTTGGGTTGTTTCCATTTTGGCAATTATGAATAGAGATACTGTAAACATTGGTGTACAGAATTTTGTGTGAACATAAATTTTAATTTATCTAGGATAAATAAACACAGTATAATTGCTGGGTCATATGGTATGCATAGGTTCAAATTTGTAAGGAATTTCAAATTGTTTTCCAGCATGGTTGCACCATTTTGCATTCCCATTAGTAGTATATGGAAGTGCCAGGAGCTCTGCATCCCTGTGAGTACTTTATGCTGTCAGATTTATTTATTTATTTATGTAATTGCTGACTTATGTATGCATATATGTATTTGTTTTATTTTTTTTAATTTTAGTCATTCTAGGTGTGTAATGGCATCTCATTATGGTTTTAATTGGCATTTCCCTAATGCCTAGTGATGAGAATTTTTATGGACTTATTTTCCACTGGTATATTCTGTTTGGTTAAGGGTCCATCCAAGTCTTCCGTTCATTTTAAAATTGGATTCTTTGTTCTCTCACTGTTGAGTTTTGAGTGTTCTTTATGTACTCTAAATACAAATCCTTTGTTGGACACAGGACTTGCAAATATTTTCTTGTTCTTACTTATATTTTATTTAATATATTTTTACTTGTTTCATTGACTTAGACAAATGAATAAATGCAATGAAAAATAAAACCTAGAAGAAAAAAACCCATGTATGCAAAAATTTGTATGCAAGTACCTAAGGAAGAATTAGAAGTTTTCACATGAAATCCATAATTTTGATTACCTTTGGGAGGTTGATGATGACTGGAGGTAATGGTTGAAGGTGACTGTAGCTTTTTCTGTACTGCTTGGCATTTTAACTAAAAAAAAAGGTTGTTTTTTTGTTTTTGAGTTGGAGCCTCACCCTTACACCCAGGCTGAAGTGCAGTGGCAGTATCATGGCTCACCGCAGCCTTGAACTCCTGGGCTCAGGATCCTTCTGCTCCAGCTTCCTGAGTAGGTGTGACTACAGGTATGTGCCACTACACCTAATTTTTTTTTTTGCAGAGATGAGATCTCACTATGCTGCCCAGGATGGTCCTGAACTCCTGGCCTCAAGTGATCCTTTCACCTTGGCTTCCTAAAGTGCTAGGATTATAGGTATGAGCCACCATGCCCAACCCTAAGAGAACATTTTAAAATTTATTTACCAAAAAAAAAGATGAGCATGTGAATACAACCTGTCATCATCAATATGTCCCTAAATAAAGAATATTTTAAAATCAATAAAGTAAACAAGATATCATTCAAAGGCAAAGAGCATTTTGAAAATACATTTAACTTTATGAGAAGTCTCTTGCATGCACACACACACTGTCCCAAAGAGCACATCAATCAAAACAGTTCAGCTGTACATGATAATGTGTTAGAGCAACACCAGTCTCAGCAGATGGAGAGTGTCAGACATGTGTCATACACCTCCCTGGGTTTCTTTGGCAGGGTGGCTGTGGGTCTTAGACTTTTGTTCTATCATTAGAACTAACTATTCACTTGCCCAGGGAGAGCCAGACATCTCCTTTGATTGTTGCTGTGCAATCAGAGTGATCAGCTGTACCCCTGGAGTTGATCACTTCCCTTACACCACACATCATGTCATGGAGCATGCAATCAGGCATCCTGAACAACTGCCAAAGGGGTCTGAGGATGAAACCTGGTGTCAGGTGGAGTCAACACCTTGTGGGGAAATCCTTGATTAGTCAGAAACAAGAGATGGCAGGGAGTTGGAAAGATAAATGCCTTTTCCTTCTTCCCTCTCACAGGCTATTCCAAGGCATTTATTCTGACAGCCTTGCCAGAGGCATCACTTATGTCCAGTTGGACACATCTGCCAAACAACGTCAGTGTCCATTTGAGAAGCAGTGAGTAGTGTGTTAATGCATCACTCTTTCATGGTCTATTGACAGTTTTCTTCACTTTTGCAAACTAAGCACCAGCACTTAATCCTTGTCTCAGGCTCTACCCAAGATAAAAAAAATGACATTTATTTTTCTCACTTAACAAGAAATCTAGAGATAAACAGTCTAGGGATAGTGACGCTACTCAACTCTGTCTTTAAGAACCCACATTTTTTCTACTTTCCTGTTCCACTATTCTTCCTCATCATCACTATAGGGCTGTGGCATCTCCAGACCTTTCATCTACATTTCAGGTAGGAAGAAAGGGGAAGGAGAAGAGGGGTAAATAGCTGTGTTCTAGTAAGGTTTTATGTTTTTATTCAGGACAGCAGGCACTGTTCAGGTGTCACATGGCAACTACTACCTTCAGGGGAAGATCAGAAATGGAATGATTAATTTCCATTCTCTGCAGTAGAGGCAGTAGAGGGGGTTTTGGAATGGTTGCTGAGTGAGTCAGCCTATAAGATCTGCTGAAATTGGAGGTGGGAGGTCAAGGACAGAAAGTCATGTTGCACAACTCGCAACATGATTTATTTCACCCACTTTTTCTGTTCTCAACCCAGAAGTAAACAAATTCATCTTTTTGCCTCCCGCAGAATTGCAAACTGGGGTTCTATAGTAGACACTTTAAAAATCCATTTATTTTTAAAATGTTTTAAAGTGAGAAATTAGAAAACAGCTAGATTTGAACTTCGTAGCAACTTGGATGGACCTAGAGTCTATAATACTGAGTGATCTATCACAGAAGCAACGAACTGAGTATCACATGTTCTCACTCATAAGCAGACCTTGAACAACTATCCTAATACTATAATAAAGGAATTGGTAGTAATGGGAAACTGCCAGAGAAGTGTGGGGTGGGATTGGCAGTAGTGGGAAACTGCCGGGGGGTGGGGCACACATCATCAACAAGGGTACCTGCATAATGAACATTTGTATACCTAACCCTGAATTGCACCCCACATTTAAAAAATAAAAACATTAAAAAAAAATTCAGTTTGAAAAAATAAAAAAACAGCTAGATTTCCTTGACAAAAAGGAAGAAGAACTGGCTAAGTTCCTCCTCAAGTTGACTGGAGCTGAGGGGTGACTCTCCTCTATAAGATTACATAAGCCAGCATCTGTATCTCTCCATGGCCAATACCTGCCCTGGTAAGGTGACTGCCCCATGCCTTACCTACCTGACTGGCTTGTGGGGACTTCTGAGTTCCTGCTGGACCTTGGCTGCAGCTGAGATATCTCCTGTAATGAAGCATCTTCTGTAAGAAAACCAACACCTGCTCTGGTAAGGTGGACTGCCCCATGCCTTACTTGCCTGGCTGACTTATGCGGGTTTTTGAGTTCTCACTGGGCTTTGGCTGCAGCTGGGATCTCTCCTCTAATGAGGCACCTTCTGTAAGAAAGTTTGCAATAAAAGTGGATTCTGCTAAAAAACAACTCTGATTCTAACTGCTTAGAAAACTGTGTCTCCTCCATGCTCATTACACACACTTAAAGCCTGGTCTTGTAGCTACTTATAGTGACTTTAAGGAATCTGATAAAATAAAAAACCTCCTGGAATTAGTCCCCAAAGAAGAAGACCATATTATATGAAAGAAGTTATGACTTTACTATGTGAACCAGTTTATTACTTTTCTTAAATTCAACATATTTAATTATGGGTATTAAAGATTCATGATTACCTGCATTTTATTTTATTTTATTTTATTTTATTTTAGTTGGAGTCTCACTGTCACCCAGGCTGGAGTGTAGTGGCACACTCATGACCACCCCAGCGTCAATCTGCTGGGCTCCGGTGATCCTTCCACCTTAGCCTTCCAAGTAGCCGGAACCACAGGCGCACAGTACCATGCTTGGCTAATTTTTTAAAAAATTTATTGTAGAGACAAGGTCTCACCAAGTTGCCAGGGTTGGTCTCGAACCCACGGGCTCAGGCAATCCACTCACCTTGGCCTCCCAAAGTGCTGGGATTAGAGGCTGAGCCACTGAACCCAGCTGATTACCTGCTTTAATGTGTGTAAAAGATCTCTCATTCTGATTTGTTGAAAATTTATTATTACTATTATTTTTTCCTATTTATTTTCATTTATTTCAAATGAGTATACCTAATAGCACTTTGTCATATTGAAGAACCCATGAAGTTAAAAGAAGGACCAGAGTTGACAAATACAATGATAATCAAAAACATTGTTGTCTCATAGTCTCTCATTTTTTTCTTGTATTTATTTCAAAGATCCAGAATTGTATATGAAAATATTTGCAATTTTTCTCCATTTCCCTTTGTTTTCTTGTTTATCCTTAGAATATTAAAGAGAATGTATCTCTTACTATGTAGTAAGAAGTAAGTTGGTATTTTTAAATGTATTTGACATATCAGATGTTCGACAAATGCCTGATGAAAATTATTTCTAAACTGCACCAAGATGTTTTTCTTGGTTTTAATGTCCATAGTAAATTTTACTATATGCTAATTAGAAAACAAAAAATATATTTTACATAAATAAACACCAATAAAAGGACAGAATATTAGGTAATATCTTAATCTTATTAGTTGTTGAGTCAATGTTTCACTCTGTTGCCTAAACTGGAGTGCAGTGCCATGATCATGGCTCACCACAGCCTGGATTTCCTGGGCTCATGTGATCCTGCCACCTCAGTCTTCCGAGTAGCTGGGACTGCAGGCATGCACCACCTGGCTAATTTTTTGATTTTTTTTTTGTAGCAACCAGGTCTCCCTATGTTGCCTAGGCTATTCTCAAACCCCTGAACTCAAGCAATCCCCCCTCCTTGGCCTCCCAAAGTGTTGGGATTATAGATGTGAGCCACCACGCCTAACCTCTTATTGGATTATATGACTAAACATTATGGAAAAAAGTCCTGGTTATAGTGATCATCCTATTTCTGTATGACAAAGGCTATTCTTTCTGGAGAATCACAAAATATAAAAAATAAGTAGAAGGATCGCTGTATCCCACCACACTATTGTGCAACACAATTATATAATATATCAATAATATAATTATACTTATATAATTATATTAATAATTATATTTCAATTGAATGGAAATACTTGAACAAAGGTATTATGTTATCTTAGACTATTTGTTTATACATATTTAAAATTTCTTCTCTTATCGAATTATGAATGTTGAATTTTGAACTAGCAATAGTAGTAAATGCTCTTCATCTGAGATGGGGCAAGGGTTTGCGATTTTAGAAATTAATGAACCTATGTAAGAAGGGGAATTTTATAAGGCCATTGTCATTATATAAAGCCATATTTATGTTTTAAACCATGTCCAAGCACATTCTACGATACAACTCTAATAGAGAGGTGTAAGATATCAACAAAGTCCTGTAGCTGAACATTTCAAGGCCTTTTTCCACGTGAGATATGGCTTTGGCTGTCAACACGCTGAAGTTGCTGGTAATCTTAGTGTTTTTCATTCATAAAAATTTCATAAGTGAGAGTAGCTTTGGGCAGATTGAGAGCAGGCAGAGAGACTATATCAGCTACTCATTTCATTCTGAATAATTTCCCCAGAAAGTTTCCAGTGTTTCTGTAAATGTGGAACTAACTGGCTTAATTCAAAATTTTCTGGGGAATTGGGTATTGAAAGTCAGAACTTCTATGATATCTTAACATAGTGTTCTGTGTTTCATTTCCTTAGGGATCTTCTTTAATGACTGTGTTTTTTAAAAAGTGAGAAAAAGCCAAGTGAAAAGGAACAAGGGAAAGAAAAGAAAAATCCTCTCACCGAAATCACATGCAATCTCGGAGACATTTTAGTCAATACACATTTCTGAAGCTTTTAATCTGCAGCTGCATGAGGCAGAATGCTGAGGCACAGCAATTCAAAGCCTTTAGAAGATGAAGCACCGCGTGTGCACAAAATTGCTTCGTTATCACATCTCTCTTTTGGAGGCTTAATGTGTGGATAATTCTGAGGAGAATGGCGTCGGAGTGGACCTCTGATTCCAGGAAACTCTGAGCATGGGCTGGAGGAAGCTGTGTCGTGGTGAAACCTAAGGGCTTGTCTGCATGTCTGTGCCTCTAGAGGTAACCACCTGGCAGATTAGGGTGAAGGTAGGATGCCACCTTGCTCTGTACCTAGTTGGATACCTCCAGCAGGCCTGGCACTGCAGCCCCTTGGCCTCCAGGACTCTGAGAGAGGCCATGTCAGGATGAGCTTGCTGGTCCTGATAGAGAAGAGGCAGTCTTCCCGAGAGAGTATGTCAGGAGAAGAGAAGGGACACAGCAGGGAAAGGAATGAAGGAGGTGGCAGAGGGGCCTTTGAAGGCGAGGTGAAGCCATCTGTGCAGGAGATATCTGGAGCTTACAGTGCCAAGATCAGCAAGTCCTCAAGGACTTCACTGTGGCCCTTGTCTGTGCAGGCCCAACTCAGGTAAGCACTGCACCACTTCATGCAGTCAAGGAGGTAAGATGAGGCTCAGAGAAGTCAGGGGACCAGCCTAAATCACAGATCTGGGCCCTGTTCCCTCTTTGTTCCTGGGTGCTGGGTCATTCCACAAAGTAGTCCCAGAACAGGAAACAGGGGTTTCTCAGAGATCTCTTGTCCCTAAGGCTACGGCGTTGCTCCTCCTTCCACCTCCACGGGCCTTCTGCTGTGCTCAGGTGTATGGCTAGCTGAAACCCCAGCCAAGTTCCTCAGCCACTTGCCTACTTTCCTGATGGCCTCTGACTCCTTGGTTCAGGAAAGTGCCTACGCGATCTGAACTCCAGTACCGTGTCCAGATGGGAGAAGAGCAGGGCTTGCAAAGTGCCGTTTAATCAGTGAGTGATGCTCCAGTTGCCCTTTCTGTGCCCAGATCCTTGGCTTCTGCCTGCACAATCCCTAGGCTGCCTCTTGAGGAGCTGGTGGTCAGAATTCCTCAGCAGGCTAACAGCAAGCAGGGTAGCACCTTCCCAGGGCCATTGCCCAGATCCTGGTGCTGCTGTTGATCTGGGCAATTACTAAACTGCTGTTGAAAGCATCTCTAAACCCTGGAATCTGTCATCTCCTTGCCCACCATGGCCCAGCTTTTGTAAAAGGGCAAAGAAGAGTGAGTGAGTGAGACTCAATTCACAGAGTCGCAGCCGCACTGCTTCCTTCAGTCTCCAACTCTGGCTGCCTTGGGAACTGAGTTGCACGTCTCTGTCTCTTGTCTTTTGTCTAAAACAAGCAGCAGACTTGTTTTGCATGGTGTTGTTGGTGTTGTTTTCAAACAGCCGCCCATCGCTCTGTAGGAATAGAGAGTGAGACACGTGTAGATCAACAATGAGATGGGCCTTGGCCTTGGGATGGGATGCCCGGGTGTGTAGGGGGTGCAGCTTTGATCTGGCAGGCTGGCCTGAGGAACAAAGCCAGTTTCTCCGCTTTCCTCTGTGGCTCTGCCCAGCTGCACTCACTCTGAAGCTGAATCTTGGCAGTTGTGATTCTTCTGCTGGCAAAATGAGGATGGCAGGCCCTCCGGGTCTGAGCTGTTGAATGCCACATGGGTAGGGGGCCTTTCCCTACCCCACTGACACGGGCTGCTGGAAACTGGCCAGCTCGGACTCTGAGACATGCCCCCAACAGACAACATAATAGGACCCAAATCTGACCCTCGCAAGCCAAGAGATGACTTAGACTCAGTTTGACGAGGCACAAACAAACAGAAAACGTCTATAAACTTCTTTTAGTTGGAATCAGAAGTGGGCCTTACTTGAATTACTCCTCCCGGGGGGATGGCAACCTATTTTTAAAGGCTCAAGTGGAAAAGTCTTCTTGCAGCTGTGAAAACACTCACAGGGATCAGTCCTCCTAACCTAGTATGAAGGCTCCAGTCACATTAATGAGATGTGGTGTACTTCGGAGGCACACATACCATGGTTCTAGAGCTGGGGGTGGGGATTGTAGGAGGGAGTTGTCAGCATTTACCTCTCTTCTTTGGGAGAGACCAAGGTGGAGGAAACACGACCAAGAAGCCTGAGACATGGGAAGATTTTTGTGTCTTCCCGTGGGTCATGAAATGACCTCAGGCTTCATCTGACAACACTTTCCTTAGCATTTTTCTAAGCGTCTAGTGCATTTGCATCAGCAGAGAGCAACTAAGATTATTGATACTGACTTCCTCTTATAGGGAAAGATGGATCTTCTGTTTTATGCATTTATAGCATGACCTTCGTAAGAATTTTAACTGGACAAACATCACCTGGACCTCTGAACAAATATCCATAATCTTCTGAAATCCAAAGGAGCCCTTGGATCACTGCATTCTAGTATGGAACATCTGGCAGGTTCCATTGCCTAAATTTTCTAAACAATAAATTGTCATTTACCAAGTGCCTCATAATAGCTTCTGTTGGTTCCTCAGGGTAACACTTTAGGAGGGTTTATAATTTGCACAGTATTTTCACATGCATCTTCTCCTCTATTCCCCTCCACCCTTCCTCTCCCTCTACCCCCAGACTGGGGAGAGGGAGTGTGTAGCCAGCATTATGCCATTTCACACAGGAACAAACAAAGACTCAGATGTTTCTGGAAATGCCCAAGACCATTCACCTCTATAAGTCAAATTACATTTAAGATACAAAGAGGCACCTCTGTGGTAACAGGTAAAACATCTAAAGAGAATTTCTTCCTTGTTCCCTGGCATGAGTGTAAAAATGGATTTCTACTATCTTTTGTGTGTGTCTATGATCATTTTAATTAATATCCATGTAGAAATTATCCTTTTTTGCCAATTTTCTTCAACAAATTATGATCTTGGGCTCCTCCCTCTTGACTAGGGGGAAATACAACCCAATTCAAGGACTTGATAAATAAAAGTTATTAGTGTATGCCACCCACCCCTCCCTGAAAGGCTACCTTTTGGTTGACCATCATGTTGGATTATCTGAGTTTTGTGCCTTCAGTGGCAAGTCACTGAGTGTCTCTAAGCCTCAGACCCCTCCTTTGCACATGGTGCTAATGCTAAAAGAGTACTTACCTTACCCCAAGGTATAGGGAGCTGAGCTGAGCTAATGCATATACAAGGATCACCTCAGCTCCTGGCACATCCACATCACAGAGACTTAGTGAATGCTTATTATTTTATATGTCTTATGAGATATTGGGAGTGGACAGAAACAGAGCAGTAAAAAATAGAGAGCAGGCCAGAGAAGGCAGGCATAGGGCCTGAACGAGCTGAGCACAAGCTTAAGTCCACCATGGACTAGGCAGGATGTTAGGGGGAACCAGAGTTTTGGGAACATAGGCATTTTGCCCCGGAGCCAGTGGTGTGCTGGCGAATGGTTAACAACTAGCTCTCTCGGATGGGGGTAGGGAGAAGCCTTGATTTGTAGCATCTGCCAATTTCTCCAGTGTAAATACTCCCACTGTGGCAGATGTCAAGCTATTGAAGACACCACTGAAAGTAGAGATAGGAAGATGCCCTGTTGGCTTTTGGGAGCCTGAGCTGACTCTGGAATAGCACCTGAAAGGTATCTGACACCAAGGATGGGTCAAGGGAGTAAGGTTCACTGAGCCCTTAGGTCCTTTATCTCATAGGATCCTCTCAGCCCACAGATGAGGGATCCTTGAAAACAGGAACAAGCCGACACCAGTATGCCACCATCTGGGACACATCTTGTTTTGGATGCTGGATGTGAACAGAGAGGGAAATGGCTTCCTTTTCACCTTCCTCCTGGGCCTCAGCAGGTCCAGAAACTGGTAGACACAATCATGCCATATTGTCATGGAAGGGACTGTAGAACCCATTTTGTTTAATCTCTCAGTCAAAGCAGAAATCACTTTTCCAAGAGACCTCTGGAGAGGTGTCCCTTCAGTTCTCTGTCTCACTCAGGAACCTGCCATTGCTGGACAGTATGAAGCATTAGAGAAATGTCTTTATTTGTACTGAAGTCGATCTCTTCTCATGTCCCCCTTTCATTAGGGCTTGGTCTTCTAAACCTCCTTCACCTCCTGCGGGAACAACTTCCAGGACTTAACGGTAACTTTCAAAGACCCTGTGTTTTCTCTCTTCTCGTTCAGCTTTGCCAAGTTCTACTAAGTCACGATCCCCTACCCTTTCCTATGGGAACTTCAGGAATCTCTTTAGAGCATCATCCAAAGTAAATAAGGGTCCTCGAGATTGGGAAGAAGGTGTCTTTGGGGAACTGTTACTTAGCATTCCAAAGTCATATTCTCAAACTTAAATGCATATATACACAGATAAACAACCAGAACAATTTTTAAAATCCCTGCAAAATTCTGTTTTTGCATTAAAAGAGAGCTCCAAGAATTACCCATGGTAAAAACCAGAGACTGTCTCCATCTCTCCATTAGCCTTATGCCCGTTGCCATATTGTCCTTCCTGGTGGGCCACAGGGTCCCATCGCTGATGCCTTTTGCCTAACTTTCTGGGAGCCACTATTTTGCCTTTTCATTCCCCTTTGCCCTAACTACAGTCTTTGGTTCAGGTGCTGCCTGCCCTGGGCCGCCTTGGTGATTTGTTGGGTGACCTCTTGGTCTGGAGTCCTTTGCCATCCTTCAAGGCCCTTTTTGAAATGGCCCTTGTTTACTTCAACTTCTGAGATCCTGCCTGCACTCACAGTTCACACCACTACACTGACCTCTGGGCCACAGCCTGTCCTAGCTGCTTCTCTAGTATGGACACATGGAGCTGGCTGAAGACCGCAGGGGCAGCATTGTGAAGCCTTGTATTGCGAAGCCTTGGCCGATAGTGTCTACTCAACGTGCCTTGGAGTCTGACCCAGGGCCAGGGCTCCGTGTTTCACTCTGACAAGCGCAGCCTCTGTGCTCCTAGAGCCAGAATGGCTCTGTCGTCCACTGTTGGGTGCTGGCTACGTGTGTGCGTGTGTGTGTGTGTGTGTGTGTGTGTGTGTGTGTGTGTGTGTGTGTGTGTCTCCTTTCTGATTCCTGCCTGGTCTGTCAGCCCTTCCAGGAAGGCCATGGCAGGATTGTGACTCACAGGGACAGGAAATACTGGTTAGTACACTCATCACTCATCCTCTGTGGGCTGCTGATGCCTTCTCCTTCTATCCATGGATGTCAAGGACACAAGCTTTGGAGTCAGATGGCTGGGTCCTATCCTCCACCTACAAACTGTGTGTTTAGACCTTATTGACTGTGAAAAATAACACATTGAGGGAAATGTTCAGAGTCTTGGATTACATGGAGTGAACCACCCAGGTCAAGAAAATGGAACACAGTTAGTGGAACATCCAGAAGTTGGGACATCCAGAAGTATAAGCAATGACTCTATAAGTGAATAAAACATAAGAAAGAGTGAGGGAATTTGAGATATGCTTGCTTCACTTTGACAATGGAGCTCAGTTCAAGTCATGCTAGTTCAATGGACACTGCCTCAGCTATCCTGTCTATCAAATGGAATCAGGGGCAATCACTATCTGCTTCATTCTTGGGCACACTGGGCAAATCACTTAAACAAGAGAAATCCAGAAGCCAGGAATCTTCTACAACTCTGTTAGAAGTGCCTCCTGGCCAAGCGCAATAGCCCAAGCCTATAATCCCAGCACTTTGGGAGGCCGAGATGAGGGGATTACCTGAACCCACGGGTCTGAGACCAGCCTGGGCAACTTGGGGAGACCTCATCTATACCATAAATCAAAAAATTAGTAGGGCATGGTAGTGCATCTGTAGCTCTGGCTACTTGGAAGGCTGAGGTAGAAGGGTCGCCCGAATCCAGCAGGTCGACGCTGGGGTAGTTGTGAGCGTGCCACTGCACTCCAACCTGGATGACGGAGTAGGACTCTAACTCAAAAAAAAAAAAAAAAAAAAAAGGTGTCTCCCCCCCTTACTTTGGCTAAAATAGCAGAGAGATACATTTGAGATTCTACTGTCTAAATCTAGAATGGATCCATTCTCCTGATGAATTTGGATTCCATTCTCTACATCAGGAGTCTCTTGTTTCAGAAGCCCTCGATTTCCACATTCTTGAAGGATACTGGCATTTTGTAACAGGTAGGCCTCCGGTTTTGTGAAATCTAGTCTGAATCTCCAGGTTAGTAAAGTGACTCATATTTGGGCTTAATGATTCCTTTGTTGCAGGGAGAAAATAATTTCTGCTGAGTGATAATCTATTTATAAGTGGTTGCATCTGATTAGCCATTATTTCATCTTCCACCAATGCTTATACTTTCATAATGTTTTAAAGAGGAAGATTTAGTGGGGGTGTGGGAGGGGAGGGATACATTTTTCTTGGCCGACCTCGAAGGTGTCTTCTGGGATTGGTTCATTTTCCGGAATGCCTAATGCTTGGGATTGTGAAACACGTTATGCCTCCCTGTTTGCAGGCACTGCGACTTCGCCTATTGTGTATGGCAAACATCTTTTGCCCTCTTGCCAACCCGAGCATTTTGCAATGAGCTGGGCTGCTATGTGATCCCTTCCAGCTGAAAGCATTCTGCACCAGAAAAGCTTAGTATTTGCATAGCAATTAGTTTGTATTCCTACAAAAATTTTCATGGATTCAAGTTCTTCATAGAAAGAATGAACCAGAGGGTAAACTGAACCACAGATTAAAGGGCTCATGTCAGGCAATTCTTTGAACAGTTTTTATGGTTTTGAACCATCATTATTTGTAATATTCTCTGAAAAGCCAGCAAATAATTGTTTTCCCCCTACTGATTTTGTTCTTCTCCTCTTAGCAAATATTGATTCTCTCCCCCCCTTCAAACTTGGTGCTGAATGGAACTGAAATTAACAGGGCTGCTTTTGTTTAATACAATGAACAAAAACTTGTGTTGGAGGGTTCTTGTCCTGCCAAAACATCTGTGCAAGGCCCAGATGGCAACCAGGCTCTGGAAATAGGGCCTGTGAGTTAAACGCTTCTGTTGAGTCAGCAGAGGGAGTGAATATGCTGAATTTTTATAGGTCCTACAAAAATAGTAACTTTTGAAAACTTGTTGGCAACAGAGGGCTTTTTTTTTTTTTAGAATGTGCTAAGATTGTGGGACTTCCCCATTAGATAACTAAGTAGAGAAAAGCCCAATTTATAATCAGAAAGTCTGCTCCTAAGTACTACCATAACTTTTTCCATCTTCATTCTCAGCAGGTCCCAAACTGCTAAGGCATTCAGCTTCTTTGATTGGGCTGATGCCTGGAATGCGTCTGAAAAGTGGGAAGAGGCTCTGATGGTTTTCCTTTCAACCAGAAAAACTTTATTGAGTGCCTGCTATGTATCAGGCACGGCAATAGGCCATGAGTAAATGAAGGACTCAGTAAAAAGGATGAGGAAAGGAAGGTGTGAACTCACGCTCTCACCTGCGATTCAGTTTCATAGACTGTTTCAGGCCCTGGAATTAATTTTGTGATTTAGTTCTGAAGAAGGCAAAGTGTCTTGTTGTCCTGGAGGTGGTTGGAGGGAGGATGGTCCCCCTGCCTTCTCAGAAAACAAATGTTTCCCAATTCATCATGGTAGAGTTTTTGAATTTTGAATCAATGGCACCTTACTGTAGGTTTGTATATTGCTTCTTTTGTTCAAAATGATACTTATGAATTTTATTCAAGTGTATTGGTTGGTTGTTCATTTTCATTGCTGTACAGTATTCCAGTGTATGGAATTCACTGTAGTTTATTTAGCTTCTGTTTTCTATGGGGAATTAGGTTGCACACTTTTTCTTGTGTTTGTTGGTCATTTGAATATTTTCTTTTTTTGAGATGTTGTCATTTTTGTCTGTTTTTCTCTTTGGCGATTTATCGTCTCACATATGAATTTGTAGGGGTTCTTTATATTATTTCAAAGTGAATCACTGTAGGCTGTGTGGACTGCAAGTATCTCCCAGATTCCAGCTCCCCACTGACCCTGGGGGGGGCGGTGTTTTGGTGAGTTTAGATTACTAATTTTAATGTAGATAAATTTATCAATATTTTTCTTTATAGATAATATTTCTTAGTGTCTGGCTTAAGACTTTTTTCTATCCAGAGTTTTTGAGGAACTTCTCATATTAATATAGTCTAAAAGCTTGATTGTTTTGCCTTTCCAATTTATACCTGTTTAGGGCAACTAGTTCATCCTAGTTTGTCTGGGACTGTACTGGTTTTAAAACTAAAAGCCCTGAATCTTGGGATCCTCAGTCCTGAGCAAACTGGGACAGATGGTAACTTCACCTATTAGTCTAACTGGAATTGACTTTTTGGATATAGTGTGAGGTAAGGGTGTCTTTTCATATTTTTCCTGAATAGATAGTTAATAGTTCTAGTACTATTTATTAAAAACTTATCCTTTACTCACTTTAGCATGTGATAAAAGTGACATTTTGGCATTTTGTTTCTGGGATCTCCATTTTAATATAAAGTTTAGAATCTCCACAAGAGATTTTGGGGATCTGATTGTAGTTACAATGAATAGTCAATTTAGAAAGAACCAAGATATTTACAATATTGACTCTTCCAATTTACGAACATGGTCTCTCTCCATTTATTCAGGTTTTAAAAAATACATTTTATGATTTTTTCCATAGAGGTCACATACAACTTTGGTTAGATTTTTATTGGGCAGTTTATGGATGCTTTTGTAGATGGTATATAAAAACATATCCTCTTCTTTTTATTAGTGGTATGCATAAATGCAATTGGTTTCCATATATTGATTTAGTATCTACCACCTTGGTAAACTCTTATTAAATATCATCTATGAATATTGGCAGCTTTGTTTTTCCTTTCTAATTCTCATGTCTTTTAGTTCTTTCTCTGGCCTCACTGTGCTGGTTAGGGTCTCCAATCCAATTTGAATGTAAATATAAAAGTGCACATCCATGTCTTGTTCTTGATCTTAAGTATAAATATTTCAATATTTCACCAATAAGTGTGCTATTTTCTGTGAGGTTTTTGAAATACCCTTTATCAAGTTAAGAGGATTCCCTTCTACTTATAGTTTTTAATAATGAAAAAGTTGAATTTTATCAAATAGTTTTCCTCCCATCTACTGAAATGAAAAAATATTTTATTTACTTGTATTTGTTGATATAATACTTCATTCATTTTCTAATGTTAAACTAACCTTACATTTTTGTTGTAATCTAATTTGATAATGATGTATTATTTGTTTCATTCTGTGCTGTCTTTGCTGTGATAATTTTTTGTTTTCATTTGTGTTGTGGGTGAATGGAATTAGCTTATATAGTTTTCTTTTCATGAAATCATTTTTTGGATTTTGCTAGACAAGCTATAATAACCTTATAAAATGAGTCAGAAAGTGTTCCCTCTGTTTCTACATTTTTTGGGGGGAAAAATTTTGTAAGATTGGAATTATTTCTTTCCTGAATATTTTAATTTCCATTGACGCCATCTAGACCTGGAGATTTTTTCTTATTTTTATGATTGATTCAATTTCTCTAATGATTATAGGCTTTCTAGTTCTTCTTAGGTTTTCAAACTTTTAAAGGAATTGTTTTATTTTATCTGAATTTTCAAGGTAATTTGCATAAATTATTGAATTTTTTACAATATTTTCTTATTGCCTTTTTATATTTACAGAATGTATAGTGATGTCCCCTTTCTCACTTTTGATATTGTCTATTTATGCCTTCTCTTTATTCTTAATTAATCTCACTGGGATATTGGCAATAATCTTAGCTTTTTTAAATAAAGAATGTATTATATGCTCTAACAAATACCTTTTTGCTGTGTAAAAAAAATTTTTTTTTTTCTGAGTTGGAGTCTCACTCCATCACCCAGACTGGAGTGCGGTGGCACGCTCCTGGTCACCACAGCCTCAACCTGCTGGGCTCCGACGATCCTTCCGCCTCAGCCTTCCAAGCAGCTGGAACTACAGGCGCCTAATTTTTGATTTATTGTCTCGCCAAGTTGCCCGGGTGGGTCTTGAACCGGCAGGCTCAGATAATCCACTCACCTCCGCCTCCCAAAGCGCTGAGATTAAAGGCTGAGCCACCAAGTCCGGCACTCTGTAAAAATTTTATATGCTCTAACGAATAACTTTTTTGCTTTATTAATTTGTGGTACCATTAATATTATTCTTGATATTTTTGTTGAGTTCATTTTAGTGTTTTATTTTTTTCCAAATATCCTGAGTTGTGACTGATTAATTGTTAGTTTCTTTTTTCTAACATAAACATAAGGCTATATTTTTCTTTCTAAATACAGAATTACATGTATCTTATAAGTTTTGATATATAGTATTTGAACACTTTGAACCCATGTGTTATTCAGAACCATATTAGTTTCCAAACATATCAGGATTTCTAATTTTTTTGCTATTACTTTGTGGCTTAATCTTATTGTAGTGAGACAACTTGCTTTCAGTGGATCAACACTTGTTTTTTGGCATAACGTATGACTGTTATTTCTGTAAATGTCCCATATTACATATTTAAGGAGAATGTGTATTCTGCAGTTGGTAGGTAACAGTGTTCTCTATGTGTTCATTAAGTTTGTTAATTGTATTGTACAAATCTGTATCCTTACTGAATATTGATCACCTTTATTTATGTATTACTGAAATAAGTGGGTTGAATTGCAATCTCCCATTATGAGTTTGTATTTGTCTATTTCTCTGAGGTCCTACTGAAATTTCCTTTTTATGTTTTGATACTGTGTTCTGAGGTACATACACATGTATTGTCATATATTTTATTTCCACCTTTTTGAGCCCCACAATACATTGCTGCAGCAATTTAGTCAGTTTGTTTATATTTACTCACATATTTATGTTCTTTATTTTTTCTTGTGCTTTAGATCTTTAAGATTACTTTCTTTTCCCTTTTAAGTTTTCTTTAATAAAGATATATTGGTGGCAAATACTTTGTGTTTTGTTTATTTGTTGTTTTATCCGAAAATGTCTATTTCTGCCTCATTCTTGAAAGATATATTTTCCAATTCTAGATTTCTGGATTGACATTTCTCCTCTCAATACATTGAAGATTTTGTTTCACTGTTATCTGGCTTTCATTGTTGTTGTTAAAAAGTTAGCTGACTGATATTCCTTGGAATAAACTGGTCTTTTTATTTTCTTCTCTTATAGCTTTTTAGGTTTTCTTCTTGTCTTTAGTGAAATGAAGTTTTATTAATAAGTTTTACTAATAAAATAAAATAATAAAATAAAAAATAAACAATTTATTTTTAAGTTTTTTTGCTTGAGATTTATTGAGCTTTGTGAGTTTGTAGATTGGTGTTTTCAGTCATACTAAATAATGTTTGGTTATTATTTCCATTGTTTATGTATCAGTCTTTCCATTATATATTTATTTCCCTGTTCTCTTTGTTACTTTCTGGATATTCTTCTGGATAAATTTCTTCCTGTTCACTAATTATCTCCTCAGTTGCAATGTTTTTATTATTGTAGTTTAACATTGTATAAGTTCTATCTGAATCTTTTTCAGATCTGCTAAGTTATATATATAGTTTCCCATGTACTGTAGAGAGTTTCAAGTTTGTGTTTTATTTATTTAAACACAGTAATAGACTTGTTTTTAAATTTGGTAATGAAAAGTGACAATGAACTTCAGGTGTGGTTTTGCTATTTGTTGTTTCTACTTGCCTCACTCATGGTGATTTGTTTTGTTGTGTGCTTGATTAGATTTTTATGGAAAACATTCTTTAAAATTTATGTGTGGACATAGTTTGAGGCCTAAAGTGAAAGTGAACTCTTCCTGACAGAATGCCTGTTTCTCTCCAGGACTTAGGGGAATTTAAGAAGACTTTAAAATTTAAAACTATATTTTTGAACAACACAGGTGATATAAATTTGGCCTGCAAATCCTGCCAGGGCCAGTGTGGATATAGTTTTTGTGAACTATATTTCTCCTGCTTTGACCAGGATCAGGGTAATTTTTGTTTATCTCTTCTAGTTTGTCTTTACTCAGGGGTGTAGTCTTTTGTGGTCCTAACTTTGGAAATGTGAAGAATGGCAATCTCCATTTGTATTTCTCCATCTGACCGGGACTGGTCTTTGATATCTTCCCTTTATTTACCACTTTCCCCACAACTTACATGCTTTTATTTTCATGCTTTCATTCTCTCTGTTTGAAACCTCAGTCTTTATTATTTTTAAAGCCAATATTTAATTTAATTTATCTATATAGTTGTGAATTTTGTTGCTCTTTATTTCTACCTGCATCCCTGTATAAAATTGTTTTGTCTCTGAAATCATTTTTCTCCTTCTTAAAGATACTTAAAATTTTCTTTAATAAATTATTGGTGATGAGTCCTCTCAGCTTTTGTCTGAGAGTATTTGGCTATAATTTTATCTTCATTCTTAAGTAATTTTTTTTACTAGTAATACGATTTTTGGTTTATAGTTATTTTATTTTACTACTTCAAAGCTATAAATTCTTTCTCTTCCAACTTGTTTGTTGAGAAGTTAGCTGTCCATATGACCGTTGCTCTTTTGTAAATAATTTTTCTCCCCTTGTAATTTCTTTTAAAATTGTTGTTCTTGTCTTTGTTTTTCTGCCTTTTCGTTATAATGTGTCTAGATCTGGCTTATTTTTATTGATCTGGTTTGATATTCACTAAACTTTGTGAACTACTTGTAAATTGATGTCTTTCACCAGTTGTGGAAAATTCTGTCATTATCTTTTCAAATATTTCTTCTGCTTCATTCTTTTCCTCCTTTTGCTTTGGTACTTAATGTATGTTACATTTTCACATTCAATTCTCCATATCTTACCTTTATTTTTCTTCTTCTGTGCTTCATACTACATTTTGGATATTTCCTTTTTGTCTGTTTTCTAGTTCATCAATTCTCTCTTCAGCTCTGTTTTTTTAACTGCTATTAAACCCACCCAAGTTTTAAAAAAAATTTTTATTCTATTTTTCATTAATTTCTGAGATTCTGAGGTCTTTAAAAATATTTTCCAGTTGTCTGCTAAATATTTCAATATTGTCTCTATCATCCTTGAACATAATTATTTTAGAGCTTGTGTCTTTTCATCTCAATATTTGAAACATATGTTTATCTTTTTTGATTATCTAATGTATCTGCTGGGTTTTGCTTATGTTGTCATATCTTCTATACCTGTTTATCTTCAATTTTGTGCTGAGCATGTTTGAAAAGTTATTGTAGAAGTAGTTAAAGGGCTAGGGTAATGTTATTGTCATTCAGGAAATATTTTTATTTGTGTCTGCCAGGTGCCTAAGGGCATTAGCAATGGAGGATCACTTGAACTCATTTTTTCAGAACCAAAACTTTTCTTCCACCCAGATGATTCAAAACCTACTGCAGGTTGTTGAAGGGATATTCTACTTCTAATTCATCCTTCATTTCAGATACAACATTTTTGGTTTCTGTCTTAAAGGATGGAGAGCAGTGCTTAATAGTGCCCTCACCCTCTGTAGGCCCTGGTCTCCAAGTTTTGTATCCCTAATCATCAGTTCTCTTTTATACATCTAATAAAATGTAACTTATTCAAGCATTTTATTTTTTATAATTATATCTTTTATTTCTAAAGTTCTATTTGGTCATTTTTCACATCTGCTTAGTCATTTTTGATGGTCTCAGGTTACTTGTTCATATTTATGATTGTGTTGTATTTCTTTAACTATTTCATACCTTGGTTTTATATATTCTGTGCTGGATAATTTCAATATCTAAAGCTGTTGTGAGTCCAAATCTGTTGTTTGTTTTCTGTTGACTTACTCTCTAAAGATCTATATTCTTTTATTTGTTGATTTCTGAATATGAGTTCATATTTGGTTGATCTTAATTTGTGGAAAATCTGGGAGGTTAGGCTGAGGATGTTTTCCCCTATAGAGAATTTATGTTTGCTTCTGCAACAAGCCAAGGGATTCTGCCGACTGAGACTCCTTTGGCACCTCACTTTGGTTTAGCTCCCATACCTGTTGCCGATCCAAGGCATGTTCACTTATCTGGGCACCTCTTTATGTCTCAACTCAGTGTTTTTGGCAAGTCTGCTCCTGGGGGACTTCTTTATTTTCCTTGAGCCCAGTAATGCCATAAATAATGTCTCATCAGAGTCTAACTTCTTCATGGGCAAAAGGTGGGGAGCACTTTAGATTGTCTAACTTGCCACACTTTCCAAAGAATTCGTCTATTCTTGCTGAACATGAATTTGGATTCTTAAACATTTCTTTCCTGTTTTGTGCATTATATTTGTTTCATTGTAGTCTTTGCTATTGCACTTCTTCATCCTGCTGCCTCACCTCATGCATCTGTTGAAATGTTGTCTGCCCACGTGGTAGCTGTGTGAGCTCCAGTGTATTTTCCCCATCAAGCCATTCCTCCTCATCACCTTTTAGTCCATCAGCAAGCTGGGGTATTGTGGAAGCTCCCAGTGGCAACCTTACTTCCATCCTGATGTCCTTTCCAAATGATTCCTGGTGCTAGTGCTTTGGTCAGCTGCTCTAGACCTGGGTCTCTGGTAGATCCCCACATCCTGTGAGTCTCCCCAGTACTACTTCCATGCTTCTTCCTCAGGGGGTGCCATTTTTGAAGCTTCTTTATCTGAGATGAGATATTTTGATAGAGACACATAAGGAAGGAATGGCCATGGAGGCCAAGGCATTAGGGAGACCATTTTGTTTTCTCTGCATTTGCTCTGGTGGCCTTCTCTTACAGATGGGACTGCCACCTTCTCTCCTCTGATCCTTCTCCTATGTCTTCACTTAGCAGGGATATTTGCTCAGGGAAGCAGGATACACTGATGGTGACTACCTGCTCCTGGCATGGCTCACAAAGTCTTTTCCACATAAGACTCTCTGACTGTCTCCAGCTGGCCCTGGATCACAGGCTCTCCTGCTCTAAGATGAGAGGTTTTCTGCATCTTTATTGATAAACCCTTTGGTTACTTCCAGAGCGCCCCTTCTGCAGCTGTGTTAAATCCTGGGACAGATTGTCCTGACAGTCTTGTGCTCAGGCAGTTCCATCTGCATCACGCAATCCAGAGTTTTCTCAAAGTCTAGCTCATTGAAAACTCTTCTCTGTTTCCATGTGTTGCAGTAGATCATATTTTAGTTTGCCTTTTTATTTGGTTATTTCAGTGAGTTGTCAGAAAATGGAGGCACAAGATGTTTGAGGTCTCATATGGCCTTTTTTGATCAGAAAAACAAGAACCAACAACCTCTTGATTCTGTGAGTGAAGAAACAGACTGGAAGACCTTCCTGAGGAACTGGTTCCCTCTCCTGTGTCCCTCCCTGGGGCCTCTGTTTACCTGTCTTTCTACCTGCAGAGGTGCACACAGGAACAAAACATAGCTAAAAACGGGCAAAACCCACACAGGCTGATTTTTGGTCCTAGTTGCTACTTCTGGGGAGGAATATGAAAATCTGATGAAGGAAAAAAAAAATCAGAAAAGAAATTTCATATGAAGAATATGGAGAATAGGGATCAGTAAGCTCAGACTGTGTCTGTCTTCATCTAAACTCCAGGCAGCCATCCTTTCCCAGCTGGGGTCATCCTCAAGCTCTGAAGAAGAGCCCTAACAGGCTATGTGTGTTCTGGGAGAAAGCGGGGTGGGGGGAGGAGAGGGAGGGAGGAGGATTGCCTCCAGAATTCCCTGCATGGCCCAGATTTATGCAGTAGTAATGAGGAATAAAAGGTGGATGAAATCTGTCCACACTCATCTGTCTATTAACTGGAGAGTGATAGGTGTGAGGAGGAGAAAGGAGGTGACACAAAGCCCCAGACCTGAGCAAACAGCCTATGGGTAGTACTGGGTCATATGGATGGGCATTAACTGTGTTTGAGGCATAAGAGGAGTCCTCTAGTTTGGTGTTTCTCAAACTCAAATGTGTACACCCATGTCTTGAGGATCTTATCAAAATGCAGATTCTGATTCTGTGGGTCTAGGGTATGTGTTGGGGGAGGGGCACTGAAAATCTGTGTTTCTAATAAGCTCCCAAGGGATGCTGATGGTAGGGACCACACTTTGAGCAACATGATCCTAATGAATGCCTTTGTTGACTTGGTGAAGCTCTGAATAGACCAGTGGTCCTTAAGTGGGGTACCCAGACCCTAGCCTCTGGAAGCTTGTTAGAAATGTAAATTGTATGATTTCACTCCAGATATGTTGATGATAAACATTCACTGTGGGGTTCAGGGACTGTTGTCTTAACAAGGCTTTTAGGCGATTTGATGGATGCTCAAGTTTGAGAACTCATTAGGCTTTGTTTAAGGGGAGTGGCGTGAGCCAGGACAGCCCAGTGACACATGGGTCTAACCCAGAGGCTGATGAGAAGTATTTCCTAGGATCTTCTCTTCAGATAGTGCTTACCCCTGCCCCTCAAGGTAGAGAAGTTGTTTTCACAGAAATTTCTTGGACTTTGGCTTCACAGCTGTATTTGATGCAATGTGACTTGATGGCTTACAACAACAGACGTGTATCCTCTCACGTTTCAGGATGCCAAAAGTTGAGATCAAGATGTTGATTCCTTCTCAAACCTGAGGGAGAAATCATTCTATGCCTCTCTCCTTACTTTGGCGGGTTGCCTGTCTTTACCTTTCTTTGGATTATGGTAACATCGCTGTAATCTCTGCTTTTATCCTTACATGACTTTTCCCTGTGTTTCTCTGCACTCTTTCCTGTGCACAATGAGGACACTCCTAAATCCATTACGGACACTCTCATTGGATTTGGGACCCACCTCAATCCAGTATGATCTCATCTCATCCTTATCTTAATTACATCTGTAAAGATCCTATTTCAAATAAGGTCACTATCTTGGTCTGCTTTCTGTTGCTATGACAGAATGCCTGAAACTGGATAATTTATAAAGAAAACAAATTTATTTCTTACAGTTATGGAGGCTGAGAAGTCCAAGGTCAAGGGCCGCATCTGGTGAGGGCCTTTTTGCTGGCAGGGACACTGCAGTGTCCTGAGGTGGTACAGGGTATTACTTGGCAAGGGGGCTGAGCATGCTAGCTCACATCTCTCTCTCCTTATGAAGCTACCAGTTCCTCTCCCACAAAAACCCATTACTCTATTAACCCATGAAGTCATTAATCCATTATTCCTTGAATGGGAATGGATTAATCCAATCATGAAGGCAGACCCCCTTATGACTCAATCATCTCTTAAAGGCCACACCTCTCAATACAGCTTCATTGGGGATTAAATTTCAACTTGAATTTTAACATGAGTTTCAGAAGAGACAAACATTCAAATCATAGTAGTCTTATCCTGAGATTCCAGGTAACATGAATTTTGGGAGATACTATTGAGCCCAGACATGGTCTAAATAAGTTGGAAAGAAGGCCATGGGGAGGGTTTATAAAAACCAATGGATACTTGGGTCAAATCCTGGCTATTGTTAGTGTCTGCTGTTTGTTCTTTTGGGCCTTCCTGCATCTGATGTTCTGAACTGTGTTTGGGGAATCCATCCATTGTGAGACCCTGTTCACTTCCTATCAGGAAGCTAGAAATGCCAGGTACCTGCTGCCCAGCCTTCCTGTCCCCAGACAGAGACACTTGCTTAGGCTCAGACAATTAGCTGTACCCATCCCAGGCTTTAGAGTGGATACCAGCAAGATTTGACATCCTGTGAATATGGTGGTGGCAGTACTATAGCTTGTCCAGGCTCCTCTGGGTTCTGGAGGGAGTTCCCAGAGTCCAGAACAATAATAGCAAGAGGTAAGCTGAACTGGGGGTCTGTGCCCATACGACTCAAGAGGTGATTCGATGACTCTCTGGCTGCACATCTGCTGTGCCTGGTTGTCAGCCCCTGGGGACTCAGAGAATAAACTCGCCTGTGAGAACGGAAAACTTCAAGAGCACGACAGGTAAAAAGAGCAGGTGGCAAAATGCCCCAACAAAAATGTGTGAAATATTACTTCTTTCTGTTCTTTTTTTCTTTATTAGCAATAGCTTTAAATTCTAATTTGGGAAGAAGATGTTTGTCTTATGGTTAATAGTTTATTCCTACAACAGATCTAATTAGGTGCCATCAAGCATACCAAAGTAGCATAGTAGACGGGAAATAAAGGGAAGGTGTGGGTACCACCAGTTTGGCTCAGTCAATCCCATTTAGGATTATCCATGCTGTGGTTGGCAATGGGGGTGCAGCCATCGGCGGAAGCAGAGATGGAAGGCAGCAGAGGTACCTCATTTGCTGGTCACAGGGGAAGCTGCCCAGTTCATGCACAGTTACCATGACAACAGAGAACCATCCTAACTGACAAAATGTGACGCCTTGATCACTCACCATGTGTACTAATCTTGGATCTGATAGGCTTTGGCAGTTGTTATGGGCTGAATTATGTCCTCCCCGATCCCTCAGATTCATATGTTAAAGTTCTAACCCCCAGTACCTCAGAATATGACTGTATTTGGAGATAGGACCTTTAACAAGGTAATTAAGTTACAATGAGGTCACCAGTGTTGGCCCTAAACCAATATGGCTGGTGTCCACATACAAAAGAGGAACTCAGACACATACACAGATAATGCATAGAGGGAAGACCATGTGAACACAGGAAGAAGATGGATATTTAAAAACTAATGAGATAGGCCTCGGTAGGAACCAACTCTGCCAACAACTTGTTCTCAGACTTCTGGCCTCCAGAACTGTAGAATTGTGAGAAAATAAATTTTTGTTGCTTAGGTCACCCAAACTGTGGTATTTTGTTTTGGCGCTTAACAAACTAATACAATGGATTTTACAAATTCTAAGTAATCATCATGAAATGATAATTTTCCACCATTACAAGTATTTAACAGAATATGTGCAGGGTATAAAACGACTATCAAAGAAGAGTTCCAAAAATGTTTTCAGAAGAGACAACGCCACTTAAATAATCCTACTCCTTTCCAAGATTACTGCTTTGAGAGGTAACAATATGTGTTTGATAGAAACATCCATTGCTATTATCTCTCCAGTGCCGTGTGCTAGGATATACCTTATCTCATGTGTGTGTGATCCATGCAACAGACTTATCAAAGCAGGTACTTACTATTTTCAATATCATATAGATCTGCAAGACTTGGTATATTTGTAAACAGTCTCATTGCATCATATCATTCCTATTTTCTTTATACTTTTTTTTGAGTCGGAGTCTTACTCTGTTGCCCAGGCTGGAGTGCAGTGGCACACTCATGGCCACCCTAGCATTAACCTGCTGGACTCGGGTGACCCTTCTGCCTCAGTCTTCCAAGTAGCCTTCCTACTACGCCCAGTTAATTTTTTGATTTATTGTAGAGACGAGGTCTCGCCAAGTTGCTAGGGCTGGTCTTGAACCTGCGGGCTCAGGTGATCCACTTGCCTTGGCCTCCCAAAGTACTGGGATTACAGGTTGAGCCATTGGGCCTGGCCACCATGCCTATTTTCTAGATGACAAAATTGTGTCAGGATTTTTTTCTGGAAATATTACTATTATCTTTGGATTTGCAAAGGTGTCCTCTGTCAAGATTATCCCCATCAATGTCATTGATATTGGCATTAATAACTAAACATCTTGTAATTTTGGAAATTACTTCTTATCTTCAGAAATAACAGTAGGTAATTTCGAAAAGATAGAATGTGCATTCCCCTGGGCCCCTCTTGGCCTCACGTATCACTCTTGTCCCATTAGCTGGAGATAATAATCGAAAGATGATTATCCCCAAAGCTTAGGGAGGAACGGGGGAGTATCGATCCACTTCCATTCCCTGAATTTACTAGCTGCATTTAATCTTTGCAAACAGAAGACAATGAGAAATATTGCGTCTGTGCTTTCCAAGTTAACCAAAGAATAAAATGTACACTTCCTCTTGTTGGGCTTTTTATTGCTTGAGTAAAGGTCACAGTTCAGTCACTCGAATCAAGTGATTTCACCGTCGGGGACTCATTTATAACAGGAACATCCTTTTATTTCCTGGCAAAATTGCCAATTGATACCAATCGCTCCTGGCGCTCTTCCCCAGGACTGCTTCTCCTAATTATTTTTGTTGTTCCAGGAGTACTTTTTAGAATCTACTATGGGCATCCTACTGTACAGACAGAGGGGCTGGCTGCTTCTCCTGCAAGCCATGCGTTTAGATGACCGCTGTGGGGTGGTTTCTTAGGAGAGGCTGGTTTTGACAGGCCTTGTGTGCTGAATCAGCAGTTTCATGAAGGCAGATTGATCACTTTTCTGCCATTCTGTGGAACCCAAAGAAGATATACTCTCTTATCTCTTGCTTCTATGATTTCTACAGACTTTCTACTTATTTTCATTTGCAGGAGTCTTGAGAAGAATCTCAGTTGTCCTCTGGAAATGAAGAGAGAGAATAGACAGGAGCAGGCCAAGGCTGGCCCTGGCAGTGCCTGGCCCAGGCTGGGTGGCCTCCCACTGGGGTCTGCCAGGTCTGTCTAGGAGCTACCAGTCAGGTCTTAGGATGTGTCTGGGACCTGACCACCTTCCTTCTTCTCTCTGCTATGGTCTGAACATAACTAAGTCCCTTCCTCACTGGCTTACTGACTTCCCTCCTGGCTAGCACCTTGAAGAAGGAGAATCAGCTCCCCAGCAGCTAGGGGGCGGGTCTAGAAGAAACCGAGTTGTATAATGACAGTAAGAAGAGTTGCGTCCTGGCTCTTGTCCTTTGTTAAGAGAAGAATCAAGGGAAGATAGAAGCCCCAAATTGTAAAATCCTTAGGAATCTGGAAAACTGGCCCTGGCTTCAAAGCCCTAAGAAAGACCTGGAGAGATGCCCTGCCTCAAGGGCCCTGTGGATGGCCCTGAATCCCTGATGGAGTCTGCAGGAGCCGCTGGGGTGGGCCATGG
Source organism: Cephalopachus bancanus (assembly GCA_027257055.1). NCBI lineage: Eukaryota > Metazoa > Chordata > Mammalia > Primates > Tarsiidae > Cephalopachus > Cephalopachus bancanus. Next base: position 4,157,773 of record JAPVLO010000135.1, on the reverse strand, counting down.
TCACTCCTCCCACTCATCTGTCTAGTCCTGATCCAGAGAGCTCTGGAACCAGAATTTTCATCTGGCAGGAAAAATAAGAGCAACTTCATTTCGGTTTCTGGGTTTTCTTTTTCTCACCAGGTCCCAAGTGTATTCCTTACAACTGTACACTATTGATGGAAAGATGCTAAACCCTGTAAAATATTTTGAGATGGTTTATTATGACTCAAACTTGAGGACCTAGGCCTAGGAACACCCATCCTCAGGAAATCCTGAGAACATAACCTCCCCTCCCCTCATGATTGAATGGTGGCTTGGTTATATACATTTTAGGAAGGCAGAAGTTACAAGAAACCATAAATCAATACTTGTGATATTTTCATTGATTTGGCCCAGGAAGGAGGGACATTCCAAGTGGAGGCTTGCAGGTCATAGGTGGATTTAAAGGTTTCCTGACTAGTATTTGTAGTTCCTATCTAAGGAATTTTGAAAGTCAGTAGAGGAGATGCTTCATTAAGATAAAGGGGTGGAAAACTCCAGGTTTGTCGATATGTAGGTGAAGTCCTATATGTGGTAGACTTCAGAAATAATAGATAAGTGTCTTAGAAGGTTCTGGGAGTCCTCAAGGGACAGCTTTGCAGGGTCATAAAATAATTTGATTTTTTCTTTATTTGTTATGTGATGCTATGCCAGAGTCATCTTGGAAAACAGACTTATTAGTATATGGGTAATGAGATAATAAAACCCTCTCTGGTGAGTACCCAAGCCTCTTAGGAATTTGGATAAGAAAAAAGAAAGGTCAGATTTAGTCCTCAGTACCATCCCCTAGCCTTATTACCCACTGAGGGACATTGAGGCAAAAGAAGGGGTAGGGTAGGTGAGCTTTATGACACACCAGAGGGAAGATCTCAACGTCCCAACTCAATCATTCAGCGGCCTTGGGTCTATCTAGTCCACATGCTGCTGTCAAGTCAAAAATGGATGAGGGGGCAGTGCTGTTTTATCAGATCCATGGAACCTGTGAGGAAGCTGAGACACAGGAAGGATGGTGCCTTTCTCAGTGTCATGTGAGAAGGAAGTGGCGAGGTTGCAGACTTTCTGACGTCTACTACCAATATTCCCATCCCAGAGCAGAATGAGATCTCATTAGAAAAGTCTCTTCCTTTCAGGAATAGGGATATGGGGCTGCTTTCAGGGGAAATGAGTGTCCTGGGGGCCACTATGGTGTGGTCAGTAGGGTGGTAGGGAAGAGAGGACAGCAGACTGTGACTCGACGTCTCCTTGCCCCTCTGCAGCCCCTCTCAGGATCCCAGAAGTGGCTCTGTGATGGCACCAGTGCATCCTGCCTGTTTGGGTCTGGGTCTGAGGCTCATGGGGGGTGTAATTGATGTTCCAACTTCCACACCCAGCATCATTCCTGACAGCAGACTCGACACACCACGTTGCCTTCATTCAGCTGCAGCTCACGGGACTTGGGTGACACAAAAAAGCTGCTACTAGAGGGGGTATGCTGTAGCTCTTTTTGCTTCTCATTCAGATGCCCTGAGGGGCCTGTCCCTTCCTCAAGTCCTTCTGGTGCTCTCTCTGGCACCCTTTCAATCTGTCTGGAGGGGGTGGTCGTGGGATCCCATATGCCCCCACTAGCCTCTGCCTACAGTGCCCCTCGAGGTGGCCCTGCTGGGGTTGCCATGGGCACGCCTCCCCACACCAGGAGCCAAGAACAAGGGCCACCCTTGGGGGTCTGCTCCTGAGGCTTTACCTCCAAGTCACTCATTATGCTGCATGTTTTTGTTTTAAATTACCTTACACCATGAGTGAGAGCGTGTTTTATTTCCACTCTAAGTACTGTTGACAGATGTGTTAATTCATGTATTTAAACAGATATTTAGCAACCGGCAGAAGATTCAGCTAAAAATAGGTCATCTTTCTAAAGAGGTTCTTTAACACCAGGCTGGTGCTCATGGCGACCGACAGGGAACTTGGGGCAGCCATTTGCAGCATGAGACCAGGAGCCCTGGGTACCGCAGCAAGAGGACGTGCCCACTGTGGGGCCACGGAAGTCCATGGGGCCACCAGGAGAGAACCAGACATTGGATCTGGGGCAGCAGCGAAGCGTCCTCTTTAGGCCCATTCTGGGGGGTCTCTGCTCCCCGGGGGGCTGGGCTCGCCACTGCTGCCCTTTGGCTCTTGGCTTTGCCATTTGTAAAATGAGGGGTTTGAACTGAGTCATCTCAAAAGTGCCCTTTAAATGAACTCCAAGAAAGGGTGGAGGCTCCAGGAAAGCATGGTGTGGTGCAGTGATGGGCAGAGGCCTCCTAGAGAGGAGCAGGGCTGGTCCAGGCACTTTATGAACGTGAGGATGAGTCTGGACGATCCTGGCTAGGATGGATATCCCCAGCTTCTCCTTGGGGAGGTTGTGGCTCATTTTCTGGGAAGGACAACTCACCCTGGAGGAGAAGGAAAGACTGGGTCTTTGGGCCCTTAGCCTCCTGGGATGGAGAATGTACTGGACTGAATTGAGCTCTCAGGTTCCTCCTGCTCTGGCATGTGTCTGGGAAAGTGAAGCCACAAGGAGCTTGGACTTGCATCCTGTGACAGCAGCCACCCACTCTCTTACAGAGTGGTTTCCTTGCTGTCCTCGTCTACAAATGGTGAACTTGAAGCCCGGACAGGAGCCACTTGACCCAGGTACCCAGCTGGAAGCAGCAGATGCTGGTTGACCCAGACCTAGAGACCCAAACTTGGGGGTGGAAGCCGAGGTGCATCTCACAGTCTGACAGCACTGTGGGGTGTTGGGGAGTGGGGAGTGGGGAGTGTCCCATGGGAGGTCAGGATGGAGGCTGTGGTTGGAGGACGGCTGTGCCCATAATCTGAGTGAGCAGGCTGGTGGCTGAACTGGGAGTGGCAGCAGGGGGAGCTGGAGTGGGGGTGGGGTGGTATAGGAGCTGCCTTGACCTGGAGCTCAGCCTCCTGAGTAGCTGGGACTACAGGCACAACACATACTTTTTTTTTCTTTTTTGAGTTGGAGTCTCACTCTGTCGCCCAGACTGGAGTGCAGTGGCTGCTCCCGGCCACTGCAGCCTCGACCTGCTGGGCTCCGGTGATCCTTCTACCTCAGCCTTCTGAGGAGCCGGAATTACAGGCATGTGCTACCACTCCGGCTAATTTTTGATTTATTGTAGAGATGAGGTCTCGCCAAGTTGCCCAGGGGGGTCTTGAACCCGCGGGCTCAGGCAATCCACTCACCTCAGCCTCCCAAGGCGAGGGATTACAGGCTGAGCCACCGAGCCCGGCTACAACAAACACTTTTTAAGTGGTCTGTGGAGTTACTTAAATAGTTAGAGAGCTGGCACTCAAAACTGAGTGCTTCCTGTAGCTCAGTACCTGAGGGTTTTGCATGCACGAGGAATTCTATGACCTGCTATATAGACAGCCTGTGGTGCCGTCCTACAGAAGAGGACTCTGAGGCCCCCAGGGACAACCTCAGCACAGTCAGCCACACATGGGCTTGGAGCCACCCTCCAGAGGAGGCTTGCTGCTCACATTCTGATGCACGTCAGAATTCTTGGGGTGGGGCCCTGGGTTCTGCACTTCTGACCTGCTCCCAGGTGATACCTGTGCTGCCAGGACTCAGGAGCCAAGCTGGAGTAGAGGGCTCTGAACTGTACCTTGGTGTGCCATAGCCAGAGAGGTGACAGACTCTGGGGGAGAGGATGTGACAGGTACCTGATGCTTACCTGGAGGGCACTTGACGTGCACCTGTTTAGGTACCTAGGGCACACCAGCTGAGTACCTGGGGGGGCACCTGGGAATACCCGGCTGACTGAGTGGAGGCTTTCTTGCTTCCTCCACCCGCACCTAGACCACCCCCGAACCTTTGTAGGTGTGAGGAACTCATGGCTGGGGGCAGGAGAGGTGGTCCTTTCTCATCTTTTCTTACTTAAATAAGCCATGTGGAGTAAATTAAGGCCAAAGTTCTAGTATTTTGTGTTTGTCTGCAAAGCTTTGTAAAAGCCCACACAAAGTGACAGGTTAGAGGCCCTGGCTCCTTTAATTAGTCTTTTGTGGCCAATTTCTATTTTGTTCCATATGCTTCAGGCCTCTCTCCCTGCCTGGTGGTGCCTTGGCCCCATGCAGGGGGTGTCCTCGTCATCGGAGGAGCAGTTAATTAAGGGGAGGCTGGCACGGGTAGGGGGCTGTGGGGAGGAGGCCGGTGGGCATGGATTTCACTTCAGGACACTGACAGGGCATGGCAGTGGGTCTCCCCACAGCGCTCACCTCTGATCCCAGAGAAGGCAATCCTGGGTATTACCATGTCACTGATCTTCTTCCACTCTGGCAAATGTCAGAGTGTGATTATTTGCAGCAAGAATCTGCTTGGTACCAAGAAGAGAGCACAGAAAGGAAAATACCTACCCTGCCCCTTTCCCTGGTGTTTCCTTCCTGCCCTCAGGTCTGCTCCCAAGGGAAGTGTGAAAGCATTTCACATTCCTAGGCCACCAGGCAGGCACCTCCCTACACATCATGCCTGGAGCCTGACTCCCTGAACATCACTCCCCACTTCACAGGCAGGCTCAGGGACCCAAGGTGATGAGGTAACATTAGCTGGGGTCATTGGCGCTGAGACCTGAACAAAGTAGGGGAGGGAGCTGTGCACACCCATAGGAACAAATGTCCCAGCAGAAAAGGTCTGGGCAAGGCCAGGAGGTACATGGCACATGGCACTCCCAAAGGGAGCTGGATGGAGGAGAGGAAGGCAAGGATGGGCTGTGAGTGGGAGCTATGACTCGGGCCTCTGAGGGATGGAAGGACTTGGGGATGATCCCCTGGTTGTGGTGGGGGCCACTGGGGATTTTAAAAACAGGTGGGACATGATCTGATTTATGTGCGAAGATGTGCTCTCATGCTGCCACAGGAAGACTAGGCAGCACATATGTGATGTGTGTGTTTGCATGTGTGACATGGTGCATATGTGTGCATGTGGTGTGTGTGGTGCATGTGGTGGTGTGTGTGTTTGCATGTGTGGCATAATGTGTGTATGTGATGTGGTGTGTGTACACATGTGGTGTGGTACGTGTGTGTGTGGTGTGGTGCCTGTGTAGTATGTGCATGTGTGGTATGGATGTGAGTGCACGTGTGTAGTTTGGTGTGTGTGTGTATGCATGTGTGGTGTGTGTGCATGTGGTGGATATGTGCATGTGCGTGTGTGGTGTGTGAGCAAATGGTGTGTGTACATGTGTGATGTGGCATGTGTATTCATGTGGAATGTGTTTGCATACATGCTGTGCATCTGCATGTGTGGTGTGTGTTTTCATGTGTGGTGTGTATGTGCATGTGGCATGTGTATTTGTATGTGTGCCATGGTATGTATGTGTTTATGTGTGGTGTGGATGTGCTTGTGGTGTATTTGTGTGTGCATGTGTGGTGTCTGTGTATGTGGGATGGGCCAGTTGGGAGGCTGCCTCAGTAATCCTTGTGAGAGATGAAGTGGCCAGACAGGGAATGGGGGTGTTGGGAGGTCATGTTCTGAACAGGATTTTAAGTTAGATCTGTAAACATTTGCTCATAGCTCAGGTGTGGGATGTGAGACAAAAAGGGATGTCAATATCTGTGCCCAGATTTTTGTCTGGGCAAACGAATGAATGGTGATTCCATCTCTTGAGCCAGAGAAGACCTGGGACAACTTTGGGATGGAAAGTCTGGAGTTGATCTTTGCTTTTGAATTCTTTCCCAGGTGAGTTCCCTGCGACTGGACTTGAGATGGAACTCAGGAGGTTTGCTTTCGGGACTCACCTGCAAGGGATGAGGAAAGCATCCTGCATGGAGGGGACTGTTGGACTGATATGGCTGCAACAAAGCCTCAGCTGGTCCTATGGATGCTCTAGAACTGGGAGAGCCCTGGGAGTCGTTCTTCAGGGATGGGGGTGGAGGATCGAGCTCCTGTTCATCATTCTCCAGGGGAGGATGCAGAGAGGGACACAATGGTACAGTAGCAACAGACAAGTGAGTGCCTCGGTCCTAAAGGGGGTGTTGGGGTGCACCCCAGTATTCCCTATGGCCCATGCCTCTGCTGCTCAGGTCTGCTTGCTTCCTATGGTAAGTTCATACCACCTGGGGATATCTCCTTCAGCACTGGGTTGATGTCTTTTCCTGGAGAATTCTACCAGGGGAAGGTTAGTGTGATGAACTGCAGGCCCTGTTATGACTGCATCAAGACTGGTCCCTTTGCCATCAAGACTGGTCACAGAAGAGCCAAGAGATGCCTCTGGATCAGTAGATCAGCTGGGCTCCTGCTTCTGCTGTGTGGGAGCTGCCCACCTCCTTCTGAGGACCAGGGTTGCCCTCCCAGGTGGGCAGCTCTTCTCCTTGCCTGCCCATCACTTGGTGGGAATCTTCTCCCCTGGAACCAGGACCTCTAGACCTACAAGGCCTAAATTTGTAGGGTGGGAAGTATACTTGTCCAAGGTGAAGTTTTTTGGCAATGATGTAGGCGGAACCAGGACCCCAAGAGGTCAACCAGCAATTGTGCTTCCTTCCTGTGGTGGGAGTGAAGGATTCAATCATTTATCCTTCACTTTGGAAGAGGTGCCTGGCTTGCCCTAGGTAACTGGGTCCTTAGAAATGAAACTGATGTTTCTGGCACTGAAATCTTTGTAGAGTTTCTCTTCCATATTTCAGAGCACTTTTGACTTACCAGAGGTTCCAACATCCTGAATACTCTTTATTCACTTATCAAGTCTGATTACATGAGATCATCAATGTGATGACCACTGTCACATTCTGCAGAGGGTCCAGCACCCTCCAGTCAGTGGGTAGATGCTTCTGGAGGGCTTCCCTGTGGAAGTTACTTGGCATTGCCTTAGCTGGGTCTCAGAGGGGACCCAGATGTGAGCTGTTAGCAGCCAATCCTCTTCAGATGATTTTAAAGGAGAATTTGGGGATGCAACACGGCAGCCATTATTCACATATAAAGTTTCAGGTGCCTAATTGACATTTATGTTTGAATGTGTCCCCTCCAAAATTCAGGTGTTGAAACTTAATAGCCAATGGGATGGCATTAAGAGGTGGAGCAGGCTGGGCATGGTGGCTTATGCCCAAATCCCAGCACTTTGGGCGACTGAGGCAGGCAGATTGCTTGAGCCCAAGAGTTTGAGACCAACCTGGGCAACACAGTGAAACTTCATCTCTACACAAATAAAAAAATTAGCTGGGCATGGTGGCAAGTGCCTGTAGTCCCATCTTCTCAGGATGCTGAGGTGGAAAGATCGCTTGAGCCTGGAGGACGAGGCTGCCATAATTGTCATGATCATACCACAGCACTCCAGCCTGGGTGACAGAATGAGACCCCAACTCAGAAAAAAAAGAAAGAAAGAAAGAAAAAGAAGTGGAGTTTTTAAGAGGCGTGAGGCCACGAGTACCCCTCCACTTGTGAGTGGGATTTAGACCCCTATAAAAGAGGCTTTGTGCAGCATTTGGTTCTTTCTTGTCCTCACACCTTCCTCTATGTGAAGAGACAACGTTTCTCTCCTCCAGAGGATGCAGCATCCAAGGTGCCATTTCAGAAGTAGGGACTGGACCCTCACTAGACAAGGAATCTGCAGCCACCTTGATCTTGAACTTCCCAGCTTCTAGAACAGAATGACATTCTGTTCATTGTAAATTATCCAGTCTGTGGTATTTTACTATAGCAGTACAAAAGGACTAAGACAGGTGAAGGTGTCAAATAGACCCTGTGGAGCAAGTCTGTAGTTCTGAAGAGAGATGTGTCAATCATCAGTGTAAAGATGGTCTAAACCATGGGACATGGGACACAGAGGCCACCCAGTGGGCAAGTGCAGCTGGAAATGGGATTTCATGTGGCATTTTGGAAGGGGGCAAGGACCCAGTTACTGAGGCCCAAAGGAGCATCTAGGAGATGAATTAGACCCCAGGGGAGCCCAGAGCCCAGAAGTCGAGGGAAGGAAGCTAGCTATGGACAGGTATGATCCTACACAGTAAATGCTCCTGGAAGGTCAAGGATGCGGAAAGCCAGCATTGGCCTATGGGGTTGAGGGAGAGGGTTGTCATCTGCTAGCAGGCATTTTTCTTTCATGACCCATGGTTATCCTCCTGGATTTGAAGAACCTGAGGCCTGACCCTCTGGCTCTATTTTGACCTCAGTCATTTTGGAAGCCCCAGGAAGAAGCCCGACTTCTAGCACACACGGGTGGGTGAAGTCCTGGAGAGAGAGTCTGTTCATGCCTAGAGGGCTTCCACACAGCCTGTGCAGTAGGGAATGAGATCTGTTGGCTGGGTTCCTGCTGCCCATCTTCTCCTGCTCTCCTGTGCTTTGCTGGTCAGTTTTCCTGGGCCAGCTCCTCCTCCAGCCTCCCCCTATTCCCAGGGCAAAATGGTTTCCTTAGAACCCCTGGGAGATAACAGGCTCCAGAACCCAGGCTGGTTAATGACTAATCATGGATGGGGCAGAGAACTTCCACCACAGAGCCTCACCTTACTGATGGGTGTAGTGAAAGTTAGACAAGTCCAGGGATTTGCCTGATTACATCCAGAGTGGTAGAGCAGGGAGTATTGCTCCCTAGTGCCATGTCTTCAGGTGTTTTAGTCAGGATTCTCTAGAGAAACAGAATTAGTGGGAGATTATATATATATTATTTATGATATATAACAATATATGTCAATGTACATATATTATATATGATATATATCAATATTATCATATTATATATGATGTATATTATATGTAATACACAAACACACACATATACAGAGAGAGAGAGAGAATGAACTATGGAATTTGCTCACACAATTATGGAGCCCAAGAAGCCCACCACCTGCCATCTTCAAGCTAGAAATCCAAAAAACTGACAGTGTAATTCAGTGTGAGTATGAAGGCCTGAGAACCAGGAGTGCTGCTGTCCAAGGGCTGGAGAAGATGGATGTCCCAGCATACCCAGAGGAACAAATTTTCCCCTCCCTGCCTTTTTGTTGCATTTGGGTCCCCAACAGATGGATGCTGCCTTCTCATGTTGATAAAGGAGGGTCTTCTCTATTCATTTTATCAACTCAAATGCTCAGCTCTCCCAGAAACACCTATACAGACACACCCAGAAATAATATTTTACCAGTTATCTGGGCAGCCCTTAGTCCAGTCAAGTTGACACATAAAATTAGTCATCACATTAGGGTAAATCTGCTGTCCTGGTACTTACAGGATATTGGATATAAGAAAGAATTTCTCCTCTCCTCTGTCATTCTGAAGACCAGGTTTGAACTTCCTGACTGAAAATTGTCTTCCCCTGGGAAAGAGAATGTCTTTTTTGTGACATTTTGTTGGGTGGTCTAGAATGTATTCTCCTTAAAACTGATGTCCCTAAGAAACTTCTGAATTATAATAAACCAGTCCCATGCACTCGGCTAGCACTTAACAGTTTACAAGGTGCTTCTGCATATGGCACCTGGTCCCTTCTTGCTGGGAGGCCCACTGTGTATGTACTCTTGCCTTTGGTTTCTTGCTGTGTTTTTCTTTCTGTCCCACACCTGTGACCCTGAGATTTGAAATGGCATCCTCCTCTCTTCCAGGCCTCCTCACGTTTTGCCAACCTTGTGTTCTCCCTATATGCCAACCAACTGTTTTCCATTCAACACTTTGAAATTAAAATGAGTTTGTAGGGCTGTTTAAGCCACAGACGCATCCAGTGTAAGCCGTGTTTACGTGGTAACTGGTGACCACTTAATTACATAGTAATTACAGCCTAGCGGCAGGGTGATCACACAGTAAGTGCTGTGTCATTAGTGCTGATTACTCCTGTCTTCCTGAGCACAGGGAGGCAGCAGGGTAATTGCTTTTGGACCTTCCAAACGCGGGTGAGACGAATCCACGGCAGCCTGTAATTATTGAGAATGCATGTGACGCGCATCAAGTAAGCAAACGTGGGGGTTGCCATGTTTAGAGTGAGGAGGAATCCCACCAGGGAGGCTGCTGAGGCCTCCACTCATAGCCCCGAGGGCAGCCTTTTCCCCAGCTCCCACATGTGGGCATCCACTGTCCTGCTCTTTGACAGTGGGTGCCCACATTCATAGGGCTCCTTTACAACACAGTGCTAGTACAATTCCTTAACCTGGTACCAGGATTTAAAGCCTGGGTCTGATTTAGTCATGTTTGTTGAAGCCTACTGTGTGCCTGAATGGACTGCATCAGGGAGAGAGGGTAGAAAGTATAGTCTATGTCCTCGAGGAGACCTGGAGGGGGCAGGTCTGTGAGAAAACATGTATAATGAAATGTGAAAAGTACATTTAACAAGGCACAAGTGTAGGTCTCTGAAATCCCTGAGGATAGAAAGAAACCTTGCTTAGGGCTTTCTGGAGGAGGTAGCACTTGCATGGGGTCTTAAGGGATGAATAGGAGTTTGACAAGAGGATGTAAGGCGTGGGAAAGACATTCTAAGGGGAGTATCAACTTTTGTTTCTGGAGCCCTGAGTCCTGCAGCTCTCTTTTCAGTTTTGGGGATATCAAATATCATTCTCAGCCAAAGCAGGCAAAGGATTCCCTCTCTGGCTTAAGCTGCTTTGAGTGGGGATTCTGTCATCTGCAACTGAAATAATCCTCATGACGACATTAAGTTCAGGGAACTGTGAGAGGATTACAGCAGCTGGATCCCAAGGTACAGAGGGCACAGGAAGTAGAAAGAAATTGAAGGAGAATGTGGAGGTGTGGCCAGGACAGCTTAAACCTGGGGGTTGCAGACCTGCCTCTTTACTGAAGAACAGTCTGGGAAGTGGAAAGACATTCCCAATATGCTGCAGGGTGAGTTCATCAAACCATTAGTCAGTGTGCTCTTGGGTCCTCTGGCCTCTGTTAGAGGGGGCTCCAGGCCATCCGCTTGTTGACTGTTAGAGGATGACCACCCTAGAGGAGGGGGAGATGCCCCACTTGCAACCCCTCACCCATCCAGGTGCTGGGCGAAGGGCAAGTTTGGCACCTCTGTGAACTCAGCCTAGGCCAGGGATTCTGGAGAGTGGACAGCACAATACGAGGCCGTAGACACTGACAAAGGCAGGTCCTGAGGGACTGGGGGGCTGTAGAAGAAATGGAAAATTATCCTGACTGCGATGGGAACACTTGAAAGAATTTTCAGAGGGGAGGAACACACTTTTTCAAGGATGTCTCTGACTAGTATGTGAATTTCAGAAAGAGGATATTGAAGTGGGGGATCAGTTAGTAGGTCCTGCAAGGTGGCAGGGGGTCGGGCAGTGGCTGTCCTAGTGTTGTGGCAACAAGAAGGAGAGGGGTGGGCTCCTCTCTTACGGTTTTCTTCCTTCCTCCTGTCTGCCTTTGTGGACGCTCCTCCTCTGTCTCTCTTGTGAGCTCATCTTCTTCTGTCTGTTCCGCCAGACGCTGGGGTTCAGACAGGCACAGCCTTTGCCTGTCGTCTTTACAGACTCCGAGTAAGCTTATCCATGTTCCCATTTCTACTACAACCTGAATGCTTATGGCTCCATGTTTATTCTTCTGCTCAGATCTCTCCTCTTCTCAACCCTTTTGCCCACCTGCCTGCTTAAGATTTCCTTACGGGCTTCATAAAGGCATTTCAAGTCCTCTTCAAAGATTTCCTCCATTAAATCATGGACACCATCTCTTGACCTAATTCTATATAAGGCCATGCATGATTTGGCCTCTGCCTGACTTTCCAATCTAATTTCCCACTACAGCTTCTCTTTTTCTATGCATACCAATCACACTGGTCTCTTATTTCCTGGAATATGACACTCTCCCCAGGACCACAGGACAATTGCACATGCTACCCTCCCTGGAATGCTCTTTCCTCCTCTCTTAATTTCTTTTGTTTCACTCTTCCTTTTCATATCTCAGTTCAGGCATCACTTCTTGGAGGACCCTCATATGACTCCCTGGTCCAGGTCAGATTCCTTTTTTAGATGCTTCTTGTAACTGGGTTCCTTTTCTAGTTTATAATTATACATGAGTCTTTGCAATCTTGTGGTTATTATTTGGTATTTGATCTGGACCAGAAGCTCCAGGGCCCATATTTATTTTTTGCTAATTATGGAATCTTCATAACTTCCCTGGTTCCTGACACACAGTAGGTACTCAAAAAATATTTGCCAAGTGAATGAACAAATTGATAGGACTTGTGATGAATTGAGGGAGAAGAGACCAAAGACTGTTCATCTTCCATTCATTCATTCAGCAAATATCCACGAATTGCCCGCTCTGTCCAGAGTCTGTGGAGACACTTCTGCACCCTTGGAGATTTTATTCCAGCAGGGGTTCCCCGGCTTCTGGATGAAGGAACTATCCCACCTGATGTGACCTCTGACCCTTAGTCCACCTGTGATGGTCAATGTCGATTGTCACTCAAGGAGGGTCACAACAATGCTAATGTCCTGACTGGCCAAGAAGAGGCTTAGAACCTGGCTTTCTGAACTTTGAAGACGCATTTCCTACTTGGTGAGTACTCAGCTCCACTAGGACTGGGAAGAAGATACAAAAGAAAAGCTGTCCTCATTGGGATAGCAAGAATTCTGGACAAAAATACAGTTATAATTTTTTTTTTTTGAGTTGGAGTCTCACTCTGTCGCCCAGACTGGAGTGCAGTGGCCGCTCCCGGCCACTGCAGCCTTGACCTGCTGGGCTCCGGCGATCCTTCCACTTCAGCCTTCCAAGTAGCCGGAATTACAGGTGTGTGCTACCATGCCCGGCTGATTTTTTTTTATTTATTGCAGAGATGAGGTCTCGCTGCCCAGGCGGGTCTCGAGCCCGCGGGCTCAGGCAATCCACTCACCTCAGCCTCCCAAAGGCGCGGGATTATAGGCTGAGCCACCAAGCCTGGCCAAATACAGTTATAATTAAGCATTAATCAGACTGCACTTTGACCCGCTTCCTTGCAACTGAAAGTCACGTACCACTAGTTACTGACCATTGTTCCTATAGACAGGATTTCTGATGTTAGAATCATAAGACTTTTGTTTAACCCATTTCCCACTTAGGAAAAAAAAAAGTGCAGCTTGCTGCCATGTTCATTTAATTTTACATAAACACGCTCTTTGAGGTTGAAGCAAAACTGACTGTTTTCCTATGTGAAAATAAAACATAAAAACTATTTTTGGAGTTACTTCTAAACAGAACTTGTCTCTAATCCTAATTCAGTAATCAAATCTAGATCAGTATTTTTTTCACTTGTTAATAACATGCATAGGAATGCTACATTTTCTAGGATTTGACATTTTCCTCGATCGAGAATTACTTAAAAAAAAGAATTACTGTATTTTGTAAATGGAAATACCACTACTAAAAACAGAATTCTATAAATAGAAAGATGTCATTTGTTTCCAAAGATAATTAATAGACTAGAGCTATGTGAAATAATAAAGCAAGATATTTCATGGCAAACTTTGGGGGTAAGTTTAGAACTTTAATCTGTGAGTTATCTTTGGGTGAATGCTGCAGCCACAAGCACTTCCAGCAAGTATTCTTGGGGCATATGGGAAAATGGTAAGAAGTACTTAGCAGATCCTGAATTCCAGCAGAACAGTTGATGTCAACCCGTTTGAAGACTTATGGAAGTATCAAATCAACATGAACATACAGTTTCTTCATCTCCCAGTCCCATGACTTCACCCTGCACACTTCAGTCCACTTCCACACCCTTACAAAACTTGGCCCCAAGCCCCGTGGGGAGATGGATTTGAGGTTTCCTCCTGTCTCCTCTTTTGGTGGCCCTATGATTAAACCCCTTTCTCTGCTGCAGCCGGTGTTTTGGCATGTTGACTTGCCATGTGGATTGGGCAATGGATTCATCATGGTTACAAAATGGCCAGAAGATTGTGTGGTTTTGGGCAGAGGCTTCCAGAGCATGGCGGGCTCTGCTTGGAGCAGGCATCTCACCTGAGATTCATGGTGGGCCAGGCCAGTGGAGGGAGCTGACTGGGACTTCCTGTGTCTGGGTGGGATTGCAGGGCACAACCTTGGACCACTCAGGTCTCCATGGCGACTTCTGCTAAGGGAACAGTGACTGAGGTCCTCTGTTGGCATACTCAGAGCTTGTTCCACTATTTATAGTGTGATGACCTCTGTTACTTTTCTTGGTGAAGGGTCATGGGCTCAGGTGTCAGGAGGAGGATCTTCTGATTGCCAGCTCTAAGTTTTCACCTGTGTTCTCATGGGTGACTGATCTGGAGTGTGTGCACTTGTAACCCTGGGCCAAGAACAGCATCTCCATCCTTCCCTGAAAACACTTTCCTGGAAACACTTCCCTATGGAAACACTCCTGTGCCCTTGGAGCTCATATTCCAGCAGGGGCTCCCTGGTTTCTGGCTGAAGAAACTATCCCACCTGATGTGACCTCTGACCTATAGATGCTCATGTTGGCAGAGGCATGTGGTGGGGAGAGGTGACAGCAACCACTTCAAGTGGGAGGATGTCCTGAGGGTGGGGGACCTCTGTCCTCTCCTTATATGCCAATAAATGTGACAAAATCCTGCAGAGACCTCCACCTTCCTGGAACACACAGGGTCCTGCTCTTTGGCAGTGGGTGCCTGTCACACTAAGCACCAGGGCAGCTCTGCACACAAAGCTCTGACACCCAGAATCCCCATGGGAGGATCTGAAGACTGGCTCCCTGGGCCCCCACCCTGGCAGCCAGAGCATGTTCCAGCTCACTGAGCTCTGGATTTATAGGACTCAGAACTGGACATAGTTTTTCTGGAGATGATCATGAGAAAGGCCTGGAGGCAGGCAGGGGTGGGTATGGCTGAGAGAGAACACAGGCCAATGGCACTGCCCTGGCCCTGAGACAGCATCGAGGGCATTGACCTCCCTGTGAACATGACATGCAGGCTGGACGGCCCCATCCATTTATCCATATGGCCCCAGCAATAGGCCTGGGGGGCATCAATTCACACAAAAGATCACGTTTCCTTCTTGCTGGGTGGGAGTGGGGTGAACTGAGATGCTTCCTCACCCCTCAACAGGCTGTCCTCTCTGAGATTCCCAGAGGTTAGAAGAACTGGGAGGATAAGTCTGAAGTATG
This sequence comes from Cephalopachus bancanus, assembly GCA_027257055.1. NCBI lineage: Eukaryota > Metazoa > Chordata > Mammalia > Primates > Tarsiidae > Cephalopachus > Cephalopachus bancanus. The sequence continues at coordinate 4,142,747 of JAPVLO010000135.1, read as the reverse complement.
GATTTGAAGAAACCTAGTTGATTGTCCCAGGTCAGCAGGAAGATGACCAAGTTCAGTAGGGAAATACCTTGTCAGCAGGAAAATGGCCCAAGGTCATCAGGGAGCTGGCCAAGCACAGTAGGGAGACAGTCAAAGTTAGCAGGGAGATCACCCAAGGTCAGCAGGGAGATAGCCAAGGTCAGCAGGGAGCTGGCCAAGGTTAGCAGGGAGTGGCCCAAGGTCAGCAGGGAGATGGCCCAAGGTCAGCAGGGAGATAGCCAAGGTCAGCAGAGAGATGGCCAAGGTCAGCAGGGAGATGGCCAAGGTCAGCAAGGAGATGGCCAAGGTCAGCAGAAAGATGGCTGAGGTCAGCAGGGAACGACAGTGCCATGGGAAAAGTATAGAAGCAAAGTGTGAGGGGCCTGTGCCTTCTGCCAGTGAAGCAGCAGTGTCTGTGGTGGGTAGTGGTGAGTGAGAGAGGGGGGCCCCACCAGGAAGGTGGAGCTGGGACTTGAGGGTCACAGTTTGGATGGACTGAAGTGAAGAAGAGGAGGTGGAAGGATGAGCGAGAGCTGTGGTGGCCATGTGGGGAGCTACTGGGTTGCAGGGTGTGTAGAAGGGGGCACTAGGTAGGCAGGCTGTTAGGAGAGTCGGCATGTGAAAGCTCTTGCTTCAGAGCCTGGATTTGTTTTAGAAGGCAACCGGGAGCCACTGAGGGCTCTAGAGCAGGGCAGTGGCATGACTGGACCAGGCCTTAGGAAGGTTGACACAGAGTCAGAGGACTGCGTACACAGCTCTTCTCTCAGTACTGTGCCTGAGCACACAGCTGGGCCATGCCCCTATGTGCACAAACCTGCTTCATGGGGCCACTGTCAATCCTGCTTAAACAGGTCTATTGAAATAGGTCGCTCTCAGAAGCGAGCAGCTTAATTGTTACAAGGTAAAAATGGAAACAATGTGAATCTCTGAAGAATAAATCATTTATTAATACTTCCTTTTTTTAAAATTGAAAAGAACTTAGATTACCTTTTGCCTCAGAGTTCAAAAGAAGGGAAACCGTGGATTTCTGTCACTTAGGCTGGTGAGAGTCCATACCTGCCTCTGACCTGCTTCTTGCCATGCCTCTGTGGCCTTGCTTGGGACTCATCCTCCTTTCCCAGGTTAGGATGGAGGTGCGGCTGAACTCCAGTCTGTATGGGGTCCCAGAGATCTAGTTGTGTGTATTGTCCTGTGGAAGTAGATGTGCAGATGTCTTGGAAGACAATATGGCGGCCCCTCCAAGAGCTATCTATGAAAACATCACTTGACCCAGTAATTCCAATCCTAGGTGGAGACCCAAAGGAAGTAAAAACAGGGAGTCAAACAGGTACTTGTTCATGAATGCTCAAGCAGTATCATTCCCAATAGTCTAAAAGTCAGAAACAATCCAAATACCCATCAACAGATAAATGAGCACACAAATTATGGTATATCCACATAATGGAACATGATTCAGCTGTAAACAGGAAAGAAGCACTGATTCATGCTACAACATGGATGGACTTTGAAGATACTATGCCAAGTAAGAGAAGCCATCCACACAAGGGCACACAGTATGAGTCCACTTATATGAAATGTCCGGAATAGGCAACTTCTCAGAGACAGGAAGCAAATTAGTGACTGCGTAGGGTTGAGGGGAGAGGGTATGGGAGTAAGTACTTAAGTTTCCTATGGGGTTGATAAAAATGTTTTGGAACAGGGAAGGTGGTAGTTGCAGAACACTGTGAATCTACTAAATGCCACCGAATTGTATGGCTTAAAATAGAACTTTGTTTTATATGAACTTCACCTCAATACAAAATATATAAAAGCTGAGGCCTTGGTTCCTTGAGGGGAGCATTGGCAGGTCCACACTGAGGCATGACGTCCACCTGAGGACAGGCTTGAGGTGGCTGACAGGGAGAGCCACCAGGGCCGCAGCTGTGTGGGGACTGCATAGGGGCCTGCACTGGGGAGACTGTGGGTGGGGGCCCTCATGACCCTTGGCTGGTTCTGAGCCCTCCACAAGGTCCCTGGAAGGTTCCATGTGTCCCCTCCCCCTCTTACCTCTGTCTCCTGTTGAGATCTGGGGCCCCAGGATCTGGGATTGAGTCAACCTCATCTTCAGCATGGGACCTGACCCGGGTGCACAGTGATTTTGGGGAAAATATGAGGCTGGGTGCCCACATCCCCCGAGCCAGGGGGCCCCCATTTCCCATATGGGTACCCCTTACAAGCACAAGTCCAAGCACTCTTTCTACACAAGGACAGTGAAGAGCAGCCTAGGCACATATCCATTGTCCTCTCTAATGGTGGCCCAGGGTCTCCTGGTGGAGAAACAGACCAGGCACTCAAGGGAGATGCTGTCTGGGCACACCACCAGCATCCTCAGGGGTCTTTGGGACCCCCCCTCCACATCCCTCTTCTCGAAACTAAAAAAAATTCTGAAGTGGATAATACGTGCCAAAGAATGTATTTAAGATGCAGGCAATGACACCTAATAAGAAGAATGCCTGGGAGCCTGATGCCAACCTAAGAACCAGCACAACATTTTTAGGTGGGATCCGTTGCCACGGCAACGTGTTAGCAATTCAGATTCTCAGGCCTGTCTCAGGCCTACTGCAGCAGATACTGGGAGGGACATCTGGTAACCTGTGTTTTACAAAGCCTCCTGCTCTCCTGGCACCTGAGTGTGAGACCCTCTGGGTGAGGGCAGCCCTACCTCTTCCACTGGGGTCCCTGCCTGGGAGTTCCTGCAGGGGGCAGTCCCTGCTCTGTCCCCAGTTCTCCTGTTCAGTGCTCCAGGGATTCTTGTCATCATTTTCTAGAAGGGGTCTCAAATCCCCCTGAGAAACTCTCCCTCCAGGACTGCAGGATTTACAAAACGAGGGAAGTTCACAGCTTCTCAAACCTTTTTTCAGCTGTCAGTGGGGTTCCCCACCTGAAGCCTTGGCTTCCATAATCCTTTCCCCACAGGGCCTAGATGGCCACTGCTCCCCTCAGACATGGGTGGTGGAGAAGGAAGGGCTGGCAGCCTCTGGTCCCAGACAGCCTCCTCTTATTGCCTCTGCATGCCACACAGCTACAAATACCTGCTGGGAAGTTGGCAGCCCTATGCCGGGGCCTTCTTGCATAGCCCCCACCACTGTGTCATTTCAAATCTTATTCTTCCAAACCCCCCAAGCCCCTTTATCAAAGACTAGCTCACTGGGAGAGATCTACTTATAAAATAGATGAGGGAGCTGCTGGCTGGAGCAGGGTAGGCGTCCTGAGCCCACTGCCAGCCTCTCAACCTCTCTCCAATTAGCCAGGGGACCCCCCTTTCCCATATGGGTGCCCCTTACAAGCACTAGTCCAGGTCTGTGGTGCCCTGGCGGGGTGCTCAGAGCCCAGTTGGCCCCCAGTGTATGCTGCAGGCATTTTCCTGCTTTATTGTTGCTTACTTTGGCTGTGCCACTGACACTGTATGAGCTCCCCCAGGTGGGAACGTTTGCTATTGTGACAATTGTCCACACTGACATTCAGATTTCCTTCTGAGGACTATGACCTTGGTCACCAAAACTGTGTTTTTTCCTTCTTCCAGGCCCTGCTGCTCTGCCTGTGACATCTTGGCCAAGACCCCAATTTCTCTCTCAGTCCCCTGGTCCCAGGGAGCCTCAGCCTCCAGGGCTCTCTCCAGCCCTGTGTGTCTTTTGTCTGTCACACAGATCCAACTTCCAAATCAGTTCCCATCCGTGTCTCCTGCTGGGACCCCAGCCACACCATAGCTCTTCCCCCTCAGGAAAGCCCTGGCACCTTCTCCTTCTATCTATGGCCTCAAGTCTGTCCCTGCCTCTTGTCACCAGACCTGATGCTCAGCAAACAGCAGTCACAAACATTTGTTGAAATGAATGGATTTACTTGATTTCATGAAATCTAAAAATAAATTTCTGGCATGGTTGCCCTACAGAAACAATTCTTGTGTCAGAAACAGGAATTTGTTATCATCATTGGCCACATAACTTGCTCTCTGATCTTAGAAAATATGTCCTTCAGTACTCTTTTTTTCTAAACAAAGGTAGACATATATTCGGGACTGCTTTTAAACCGCCTGTTATGGAATGTGTTTAAATATGGGTGCAGTTGGGAGTGTAGTTCAATCAATCCACAGAAGCTGTCTCCTGCTTTCAGAATGGTCAACTCGTAGCCAATCTTATTTTGAAACCTCCTTCTATGCCCCTGCTGATCGTTTGAATTATTTGGAGACAAATTCAGATTACATATCATTCATCTGGTAAATGATCCTGTTCTTAATACTATGTGATAAGGATTCTAACAAAAAACATAGCCACAACAACATCATCACACTTGGGAAAATACTAGCCAATCAGGACACTTCTAGTAATGAGACACAGTATTTTGCATGGAGACTCTGTCACTCTCCTGCCTTTTCCTTGATGGCTGCTTCTCTCCAGCTCTCCTGCTAGCACTCAGATTCAGACTGCAGGACACTGAACTCAGGGCTCCTCTCTCCTTCTTCCTTCTTCCCTCCTCCTTCTGCCCTTGAGGTCTGTCTTGTGATCAAGGAATCCCCACCACCCTCACGGGAAGAACTCACTGCCATTTTTGACTCCTGTCTCCTACCCCTTTCCAAATTTGTCATTTGGCCAAGTCTTGCTGGTTCCATCTCCAGCTTTTTCTTATGTCCCAGGAAATACCATCACTGCTGGCTATCTTTGCTCACCACCTGTGGCCTCAGAACACACATGCATGTTAGCATTTTATTTCCCTTGATACATCTGTAGTTTTCATGAAATGGATAAGTTATCATTGTGAGTTGAATTGTATCTTTCAAAAAGATATGTTCAAGTCCCAGTCCCCAGAAGCTGTAAATGTAGCCTTATTTGGAAAGAAGGTCTTCACAGATGTCATCAAGTTAAGATGAGATCATACTAGATTAAGGTAAGCCCCAATCCAATGACTGGTACCCTTATAAGGAGAGAGACACACAGAGACACAGACACAGGGAGAAGGCCATTTGACAGTGGAGACAGAAATGAGGGAGATGCAGCTATAAGCCGAGGAACACCTGCAAGCACCAGAGGCTGGAAGAGGCAGGAGGATTCTCCCCAGAGCCTTCAGAGGGAGCGAGGCCCCGCCACTGACACCTTGATTTCTAATTTCTGGACTCCAGAACTGTGAGAGAATAAAATTCTGTGGTTTTGTAGCCACCCAGCTTGTGGCAATTCATTACGGCAGTCCCAGGACACCAACAGAGTGACTGACCCTTGGACAGGATGAACAGACAGAGTGAGTGACTCTGTGTTGTGATCTTCTGTCTGCTGCAAACCTGGTCTGGGTTGAGTCCATTCTCAGTAGGCAGCCTTGCTGACAGAGCGCTCAGAGCACTCTCTCTTCAAAGGGCTGAGTTGTGGCTTACACGAGGTTTTCTTGCCTCTCACTTCTTGACTGTCAAATGGGCAAAACGGTGCAACTAGGGTTGGGAGTGACTGGCAAAGCATCAGATGCATATCCAAGTGCTTGGATTAGCCAAGACATCTGGATAAACTTTCTTTCTCGAAGGGGCTTTTGCTCCTAGATGGATTCTTTCTTCGGCCATGCTTGCCTGTAGGTAGCCTTACTTTCTTTTCTCTATGTGCTTTTATTGTATGTTCCTCCTGCTGGGCGGTTGATGATGTCTTAAAATAGGATCCCTATGTCTCTTTTAATGGAGCTGCTATATGAATATTTTCTAACCACAGGAAAGCGACTTTTCTCAGCTATTGTGCCCACAGCTCCCATGATGATGTTGCCGGTTTGGCCACGCCAGTGTGTGCCGTGTGATCAGCACACTGAGGGGGAGGCAGCCCATAGTGGGTCTGGGCTCCAGCTCTTTCTCTGGATGCCCAGTAGTCAGCACACAGCCAGCAGGAACAACACTGAACCCGGCCCTGAGCCCATGCCTGCCCTGCTGCTGCTCCTTGTCTCAGGAGTGGCTACTCTGATGGTGCAGATGCTTACAAACCAGACCTTCATTTCTGCACTTCCTGCCCCTGACCCATCAACTGTGCCCACTCCGCATTCTCCACCTTAGTCCCCCCAGCCCTGTCCCCTCTCCTCTAGACAACTGGTAATGCCCCCAGCTTTACTCCCTGCCTCACTCTTCCCTCTAAGACCTACTGTTTGCTTTGTACCTAGAGTGTTTATTTTTTAACTTAATTTTTTTAAATGGTGGTAAAACATACATACTGCAAATTTTATCATTTTCACCATTTCTGAGTGCATAGTTCAGGGGCGATATGTACGTTCACATTGTTGTCACCATCATCCATCTCCTGAACTCTTCATCTTTCCAAACGGGAGTCTCTGTCTCCATTAAACGCTAACTTCCCATCCCTTCCCCCAGCCCCTGGCACCCCCCATTCTACTTTCTATCTCTATGAATTTGACTCCTCTAGGGACCTCATTTAAGTGGAATCATACAGTATTTGTCCCTTTGTGAATGGGTTATTTTTTTAGCATGATGTCCTCAAGTTTCATTTATGTCGTGGCATGTGTTCAAATTTCTTTTAAAACTGAATACTATTCCATCAAATGGATGGTCCACATTTTGTTTATGCATTCATCTGTCGATGGGCACTTGGGTTGTTTCTACCATTTGGCTTTTGTCAATAAAGTGCTATGAACATGGGTATACAAGTATATGTTTGAGTCCTTCCTTTTGATTCCTTTGGGCATATATGCAGAATTGGAATTGCTAGATTAAATGATAATTTTATGAGTTTTTTTGAGAACCCTCCATATTGTTTTCATAGAATGTTTAAATTTTTTAAAAAGCCCAAATCAGATCACATTACTCCTCAGTTCAAACACCAAGGCCTCTGGTTGGGACCTGGTACCCTGTCGGCCTCATTCCTGCCTCAGCCCTTGGTACCCGTAGTTGGCTCCTGCTCCTCCCACCTTGTCCAGAGTCACAGCCCACTGTTCTTCCAAATCCTTCCTTGTGTTCCTTCCTTCATAGTATGAATAGTTTCTGGGTACTGTGTGTCTACTGGGTCTTGTCTCTTTTCCCAGGCTAGGGCAAAATTGCCCAGAGGTATGGGACCTGCTCATGGGTTACCTTCACTTCCCATATCTGGAACTGGACACACACACACACACACACACACACACACACACACACACACACACCAGACAGAGCTGACAGAGCTCTTTCTATTTATAGAGTCAGAGTCTCATTCTGTCACCCATGTTGTAATGCAGTGGCATGATCATGGCTGCTGTACCCTCGACCTGCTGGGCTCAAGTGATCCTTCTGCTTCAGACTTCCAAGTAGCTGAAACTACAGACACATGCTACCACACTGGACTAATTTTTTGATTTTATTGTAAAGACGAGGTGTCGCCATGTTACCCAGGCTGGTCTTGAAACTTTGGGCTCAGGCAATCCTCTCACTTCAGCCTTTCAAAGTGCTGGAATTATAGGTGTGAGCCATCTTGCCTGTCTGAGTATATATGTTTATTGAAGAAAAGACTGACTGGGCAAAGATAGCTGAAGAAATTATGTGCTATGAAGGAAAGTATAATACAAATAAAATATCTGTGCAAATGAAAGAGTGGCCATTTTCATCGATGATTCAATTTTTTAAAAATTGTAAAAACCAATTCTGTAATTAGAGCTGTAACTTATGGACTCTGATGGCCCCTCAGGAGATAGATCTATCTTAGACAATGAGGGTTTTTGTCAAAGAGAAGGACTTGTGCTCTGAATTCTCAAGCTGAAGTTTTGTCAGGTCCCAAGCTCAGGTGTGTTCAGGATGGGCACTTTCTATGGAGAGCCATCTTGGGCACTGCCAAGATGGGATGTGGCTGATGATCTACACATCGATCTTTGGCAGAAACTTTTTCTGTGCCATCTCAATTTGGCAGCATCTTTCACTTCTGACCGTGAAGCTAAAGCCAGCAGATGCTGAGCTACTTCAAACCAATTATAAATATATTTTGAACCAATCATATCATTCCACTCCTGGGAAAATGTCTTTTCCTGAACTGCTTGCTAATCTTATATTTTCAATGGATTTGGCTCAGCAAAACGCACATGACAATGATTATCTGAACTTTATCCTATTGATATAAATAATTAGTACTTGCGTCAACTTGTAACCATGGTGAGTATAGGTGACACTTTAAGTAAATTTGTCTCCCTGACAATCTCTGGGTCAGTAGATATATTGTCCATGCTGCATTAAAAATAACTTATGAATGCTACTGGCCCTCATGGGCATGAGTCATCTTCACAGCAGTCATGATGCAGCTATACTTTACTGTCTGGTGGACCATGGAATGGAGTGCTGCGGCTGCCATTGGAGCAATCACAGACATCGCATCACTCACAGTATTTCTGGGTGTTCTGTAGGGGACCAGCTCTGTGGTCAGCATCTCTGAGGTCCAGCTAGGGGTGGGGTCCCTGCTGGGTGTTATCTTCCACACTGAGATGAGCCTGCAAGGAAGCATGCAGGTGCCAAGCAAGCATGCAGCTCTATCGTGGTCCACAGAAATCTGTGATTTAAAACACCACCTTGGAGCTGAGCATGATATCACGCCTGTAATCCCAGCACTTTGGGAGGTCTGGGTGGGAGGATCGATTGAGCCTAGCAGTGAGCCATGATTGTGGCACTGTACTCCAGTCTGGGTGACAGAATAAGACCCCCGATGCAAAACAAACAAGCAAACAAATAAAAAACCCCACCATGTCAGGTGGTCCATGAGTGTCAGAATTGATGCTACGAGGGTGTCCTCAGGCCCAGCGGACAAATCTGATGAGCTTTTCCTAAGGTTCTTGCATTTTCTTTTGTGCAGTGGGAGAGATCCTTTGCTGCAGGCAAAACTGGAGACTCCCTGGTCAATGTCAGAAACAAAGTCTGCTGTGGGGAGTCTTGGGGTGGGAGGCTGAAGATCAAGGCCAACCTCATCTCCCTTTTCTCAGCTGTGGCCACTGCATCCAGGAAACCCTGCAGTCCAGGGCTAAGCCTCAGGAGGGTGGCAGCCTGAGCCCAAGTCTCCTCCCAGTAGAATTTTGGCTGGTCAACTGAGGACTTCTGGGATGGTGAAATGAGCAATAATGACAATAATTTAACCTCCAATTATGTTAGAATAACCGATAGATGGACTGTGTCAACTTTAGCAGGCACGGTTAGCACTGACACTTACTGCTGGGTCAATGAGTACTAGGTACTGTGCTGAGCATTTTACTTGTTAATAATAATTGAATCACAACAAGAATTAACAAGTAAGCCTCATGGAAGTGTTAATAAGATATATATATATATATATTTGAATAAAAAATGTTTTTCCAAAAATGGAAAAAAGGAAGCATTACATTGGAACCTGCAACCAGCAACCCTCGTCTCAAGTATTTCTCCAACAAGAATATTTTAGGCAGGGCTCGGTGGCTCAGCCTGTAATCCCAGCACTTTGGGAAGCTGAGGTGAGTGGATTGCCTAAGCCTGCGGGTTCGAGACCCGCCTTGGGCAGGTGAGACCTCATCTCTACAATAAATCAAAAAATTAGCCGGGCATGGTAGCGCGCACCTGTAGTTCCAGCTACTGGAAGGCTGAGGCAGAAGGATCGCTGGAGCCCAGTAGGTCAAGGCTGCAGTGACCGGGAGCGGCCACTGCACTCCAGTCTAGGTGACTGAGTGAGACTCCAACTCAAAAAAAAAAAAAAGAATATTTTAGAAGATGAGCATAATTTATCTCAAAATAAATCTAAGAGCATCTCTATTTTCAATTTTTGTCAGCATCTCACTCTGATACTTCAGCCCAGGCTGAAGTGCAGTGGCACCATCACAGCTCATTGCAGCCTCAACATCATGGGCTCAGGCAATCCTTTCCCTCAGCCTCTTGAGTACCTGGGACTACAGACACACACTGCCATTCCTAGCTAATTTCTAAAAAAAAAAAAAATTTATTTTTGGTAAAGATAAGGTCTCCCTATATCGCCCAGGCTGTCACAAAATCCTGGGCTCAAGGAATCCTCTCATCTTGGCCTCCCAAAGTGTTGGGATTATAGGCATGAATCACTGTGCCCGGCCAAGACCATCTTGTACCTGCTAACCAGCAAAGAGGGTCGGGACTTTAAAGGGAGCCTCGTTTGAGTAATCTCAGTTACCACAGTCATCTTAGACAGCATGACAACAAGAATTGACCGTGCCAACATTTCAATGAATGAATGAAACAAATGATAAACTCAGACAATGGATACAGAACAAAAGAAGTAAAAATAAATTTAAATGAAGGAGCAGGATTTGGAAGCACACAGAAACTACAGCATAAGAGAGCCAACCTGTAAGTGACAGCAGCTGCCGCAGAAGAAGCAACGAGACAGCACGGAAACCACAGTGTCGTCGTCAAGAGGTTTTTTTGGAATTGGAAAAATAACTAAGATTGGAACAGGAGGGCTCATGGAATCCTGAGTCAGCAGCCTCTGATGTGACAAGATGCATTCTTGCATGATGTTTAGCATCCAAGAGGATCTGCCAGGAGCCCCGTGTAATGAACTGGTCCCTGGGGGTCCCCCTGGCCCAGCCACTACCCAACTCATGATGCTCTATAAACATTCCTGGATAGAAAGACCAAGCACCTCAGAAAGGTCTGGAGGTAACTGGTGAGACAAACAAAAGCAGAAGGTGGTAGAGCAACATCCCTGGAGCAAGACGGCTTCATGTCCGCTGAGGATGACATCCACACGCAAAGTCCATGAGATGCCCTGTCTTCTGAGGGTGTGCTCCAAAATTCTGGAGTGGAGTGCTGCCATTGATGAGGCGATGGGCAGGAGGCAAACAAAGCAACCCTCGAACTTAACCAAACCATAGCTAACAAAGAGAAGATCCAGGAGCCCCACTGACATCATGAAGGCGAAGCATCCACATCCGGGAGGAGCAGGGAGAGCCCCAAAGCCTTGGGCCTGCTTTTCGAAAAAGGCAGTTCAAAAGATATTTTTAGGAAGAGATACCTATAGAGAGAATTCAGAAATTTTGCAGAATGCTTTGGCATTTCCAGCAGCAGAGCTCCAAACAGTATTTATTTTCTAAAGTTGCGCAAAAAATACGAGAACATGAAGACACTGGAAGAAGTGTGAAAGCAGAATGGGACCAGGCCTAACAATTATCAGAGAAGCAAAAGCTGAAATCTGGCATTAGGGAAGGGAGGGCAGGTAAGAGGGATGGGGAAAGGAGGGGGCACGGTAGCCAAGGCTGATCCTTGCTGACTCACCTGTGTGCCTGACCTCAGCCTTCTCACCCACTGCTTGGAAAGGTTCCTGTCACGGCAAGATGGGCAGTCAGTGGAAGATGAATCTGGGAGAGGGGTTCATGGGGCTCATGACGTTGGTCTCTCTGTGTATGCTTGAAATTCTCCATGACATAAAAGCAAGTGTCAAGCACGGGTCCCTGTAAAACATCAAGAGAAAAGCTGACAGACAGGGAATCAACTGAGCTGCCGCTCTGGCCGGGGACGAGGGATCCCCGCAGATGCAGCCTCTGTGGCCGGCTCCAGGAAGGCCTGGAACCAGCTCCAGTGAGGCAAGGACCTCAGGTGGTCTGTGGCATGGTCTCCCAAGACTTGACCCTGAAGACCTTTGACCGAGAGTCTCTCCCCTACGTCCGACAGAGGAGACCCAGGCTTCTCTTTCTGTTTATTTCATTCCTTTAATAAAGTGAGAATCGCTGCCAATCTGCTTTCCAATGAGAGAATGCCAGAAGATTTATTTTCTGCAGAAAGGTGTAAAATGAACAGGAAATATTATTTCAGAGAATTTGCACAAGGTGATTATTTATGAATGTATTACATACCATATGGTTCCCACGCTAGTTCACGGGGGTAATGATTTTTATAATTACCTGTGTTTAGAAATACCTTCATGCAAAGAAGTAAATATGCCTCCTACTGAGAATAGCAACAGTCTTTCCCCTCCCGTAATAAGTGAGCTTTTCTTCAGCCAAAGCCTGAAATTATTTTTGGTTTCTCAGGAGAAACATGGGACTAAGAAGCCACAGGACTGGGATTCAGCAGCCAGTGGGGTCTGAGGCTGATTTCCACTGAGTTCCTGAAGCATCCTTCACATAGTGCCCCCTGGGTATTGACAAGGACCACCATTGGAGGGATCAGGTATAGACTGTCAGTGTGCATGAAAGTCCCTCCACTGTCTATCCGTGAGTCCAGCGACTCCATTGCTCCTGGAGTCAGCTCTCATAGAGGCCAGGGCAATCCAAACTCAATGGCAGACAGCCTGGTCCCTGGCTGCCCTCTTCAAACCGGCCAGTCCCTGCCTGCTCCTACCTCCTACTTAGGCTCTTCTCCTGTCTTGTCTTGTCCCTTGTCCAAAGTGAGCTGGTCTGGAACTCAGCTGTCTGTTGTCTGTAGCAAGAGTGGCTGAGATGCAGTCAGGAAAGAAGTGAGACCAATTAAATAAAAGTGGGTTGATTTTGAAGATCTGTCCTTTATTCTGGGATGATGCCTTTCTTACTTTTGCTGTTAAAGTGTTCTTTCTCAATTGACAGAAACTTGTGATTTAAAGAAAACAGTCATTTCTTGCCCCCTCTCCCTAAAATCCTGTGTTACTTTTCCAAATTAGCAATGTATGCATTGGGGTTGGGGAACAGCATGGGAGGGAAATCTCAGGCCGGCGATGGGGCCAGGCCTGAGCCCACAGGCCCATCGTGGGACCCCCAACTTCAGAGCCATGGTGACCCCCACATGTGAATGGACATGGGAGTAGGGCAGGATCCAGGAGCTAGGGTGGATGATGGGTTGCATTTGGGGTGCTGAAAGTTCTGCCTGAGTGGCAGAATCCAAGATGGGCGAGGGCTGAGGATTTCAGGAGAGCCAGAGGCTTTGTGACTTTGAAGTCAAGCTGACCTGGGAGGTAGGAGTTGGTGAAGGGTTGGCCAGAGGGACACAGCACAACAGGGAGAGAGTGATGGGAAGCAGGGCTGGGCATGCTTAAAGCCATGGTGCTGGATACACCATCACTTGGTGGAAACTGAGCAAGGCTGGGTGTCTGCAGGTGCCCTCTCTGGAGCTGCCATGGGTACCCTGCATGGGTGAGTGAGTCCCTTGACTTCTCTGCATCTTCATGCCTTTGTCCCACTCATTCATCTGTGAAGTGGCTCATGACAGTGGCAGCCTTCCTGGGGAACACACCTGCTTATGTCTGTGAGTGCCTGGCCCATGGCTTACTCACAGGCACACACATCTGTGTACACATGCCTGCCCACGGGAGTAGGGGACATCTGGACAAGGGGAACTGCCCTTTGCTCAGAGCTAATTCTCTCTCATCTGAAGGAAGATCAGGGGAGCCAGGAGTCAGTAGTGGGAGGGCCTCAGGCTGTCGGGTCTCTGGTGCCCAATCTGCCCCGAGTGTAGAGCACCTGCTCCCTTCCTCTCCCTCCTCCTGCCCCCTCACATACACATTTCACAGCTCCAAAGAAACAATATAATATAAATATATAATATGTATAAAATAAATGCATATTTCAGGTTTGAGCCTCTGATCCTGTCTGGTATTTAGCCATGACTCCTACATCCAGGGAAACCATCTATCCAGAATTTCAAGAAACATCCTCCTATTTTGTGTTTTAATCTGTATTTTCTTTTCTTTTCTTTTTTTTTTTGAGTTGGAGTCTCATGCTGTTGCCCACAGCTCACTGCAGCCTCAACATTTTGAATTCAGGTGATTCTCCCTCCTCAACCTCCTGAGAAGCTGAGACTATAGGCCCATGTTACTGCACCCAGCTAATTTTTTTTTTTTTAGTAGGAACGAGGTCTTGTTATGTTGCCTAGGCTGGTCTCCTGGGCTCAAGCAATCCTCTCATCTCAGCCTCCCAAAGTGTTGGGATTATAGGTATGAGCAACTGTGCCTAGCCTGTAATCTCCATTTACTAAGAGCAGTTTGTATGTGACCAAGTATGTGTGCACTTGGTGTCCCTTGGCTGTGTCACCCAGTTATGTGCTGATAAACACAGGTGTTTTTTCTTGTCCTAGCCTCTTAGGCCTATGAGGCTTATGTGGAAACATGACCCAGCTTCTCTAACTAGCTGTCTCCCTTGGAAGTTCCTTAGTGAAACTGGTGTGAGTTCCCAGTGAGTTCCATTGCACCCACCAGGCTGGACAAAGGAGCATTAGAGCTGTAGGTAAGTGATGTACACAGGGTGTACGCATAGGAAACAGGCACCTGCCTCAGTCTTGCGGCCCAGGATAGAAAATGCCAGGGGTAAGCAAGACCAGCTACAGCAGATAAGTGGCTGGCTGGATTTCAAGACTGCCCTCCTTTGTTGAACTAGCCCGTATTACAGGATCACGTGTAGTAAAACTCACAATGGGAGCATTTATTGAGCACTTGCTGTGTGCCAAGCACTTTGTAAAGAATGTTGATCACATCAATACACATGCTCCCCACAGCAATGCTGTGGAGCGCAGGCTATTTTACCCTGCCTCAGAGGAAGAACCAGGTCGAGTTGCCCGCACACCATCATCAGGTGGGAAGTGGTTCATTTCAATGCAGACTTCTCTGCCCCAAGGACCTGGGCACTGCTACAGCAGCACATGTGGGTGTCATATTTATAAATATATAAGCACCTGAGAGCTCTATCCATGCTGCCTCTTCTCAACACAGCACTCTGTTCAAGTTTGCTGCCCATGTTCCTTCTCAGGGGGTCACAGAAGAAAGGCTTTGACTCTCAACCCAAGGTTTTGTGGCTGCTGATTCTGATGAAAGGCCAGTGAGCAGGGAGAAAACCCATGACTCATGAAAAACAAAAAGCCAGTGTTTAAGTAAATGAACACAAAATTCACAAACCTATGGGTGTATAAGAAGGGCTGTTTCCTTCCAGGGCCCTATCTCCTTTGAACTCAACTTTCAAAGTCACTGCAAAACGATGGGAACACCAAGGATGGCTTGGCCAGGGAGCCTGGGGGAAGAGAATCCACCCACTTTTTCATTTGCCTACTTGTCCTTGCATTAGTTCACACCTCTGTCCATATATGCTATCATGCATTGATAAAGCACTTTCTGAGACCCTATTGTCAACAGGCATCTGCTTGGTTCTGAAGATCAAGAATACCCCAGACTCAGCCTCTCCCAATGACGGACCCACCATTTCCTGCAAGAATTGGACAAACACATGAATAACCCCAATATAATGAGATAAGAACACAGATGGCTTAGAGTTAGGTTTAGGGTTAGGCATAATTAAGGAAGCAGATGGGGAAATTCAAGTTAAAATTCAGCAAAATTTTAATTAAAAGATTATGTATTTTTACCCTAAGATCTTTTAAAGATGAGCTCAAATTTCATGTCCCTGCTCGCCTCCCTCCCCCACCAAGCACACAGATCAGAATCCAATCTGCTCTGAGTTGTGTAGATGTCCTCCATCCTGGGATTGGTGGTCCAGTTGTCCCCATTCCCCAGTCCCAGTCTTGAGAGGTTGACCCTGTCACTCCATCCCTGGTCACTGGTTCCATTTGGATAGAAGCTCACATGCTTTGCCCTAAGAGGACAGGAAAACTGAGTACAGGACATTTGTGAAGGACAGCTGGGGAGACGGGCTTAACTTGAGCTTGCCCTGGTAAGACAGCAGTGGGGATGGCTATGAAGACCTCCTCCCTCTGGCCCTGGCTGGTCCCAACCTTGTGTTCATGTGCTCAGGCTGCATTCCTCCTGGAGGTACTGCATTGTCTCTCTCTGCCACTGTTCTTGTTGATCTGCACCAGTCTACAACCCTGGAGCTCTCTTTGCCTGGAGGGGGCTACAGACCCAGGTCCCTGAGGTTCTTGTCCTTGGAATTGTCTTTGTGGCTTTCAAGGTGCTCTGGGAGACACCTAATTTATGACAGCAAGGGAGCAAGGAAGAGCCCTGTGCTGCCCTGCCTGGGGCAGCTTCCTGGGAGTGTTAGTCACGCTGCCTTTTAAAGTTGAGTTGCTGTTGCTGTGGCTCTCCATCACAAATCTGTACACAGAATACCCATTCTCCTGTGTCACTGTCCTTGAGTTTGAACCAAACTGCGCTCCTCAAATTTGCCCTTTCCAAGGCTCCTCTGATCCTCCATGAGCCAGATTCCAGAGGGATGGCCCTACCTTACCTCTGGTCCATCTGTTCTCAGGGACAATAAGACCCAGACAAAACACGCAAAAGGGCACATTGTAGTTCACTGATGAATCATTTGACAAATCCTTCCATTCAGCCAGCCACCCATCTATTATCCATTCATCCATCCATTCATCCATCCATCCACCAACCCACCCATCATCCATTATTCATCCATCTATCCACCTAACCATCCATCCAGCCATCCATCCATACACCCAAACTTCCTTCATCAAAGGATAGATTTATACCCTCAAAAAATGGTAAGATAGTCAACCATAAAAATCTTTATTTCTTTAAACATGACATGTAGACTTTTTAAAGATCAGGACCACTGTATGAAACATTTGTGTTTTTATTGTACACTTATCAAGAATCTCCATTATATTGAAACTTTATATTCTTTTTCTCACACATTACTTACATTTGCCTCACAAAATTAATGTTTTATTTTTTAAATTTCAAGATGAGAGTGCTGAGATGGATAAGTGTTGTGTTGTTTTTAAGGGGTAACCCAGCTAATGAGGGGTGTGGTCAAGATCTGACCTGGTGTAGGTTTTCCCCTGCTCCACTGCCTTCTGGAGAAGAAATCTCAATCAGAGGTCATCTTTAAGAATGTATTTTAAGAGGTTAAGCAATGCTGTAAAGGCAATGTTTGCTCTTGGGTCTTTCAGTTCTTCTGTGCTAGTGATTGCACAGTAATTTGGATGATGAAGGTGTTGAGGATGCCTTGGCCTTCTGAAGCTATTTCTTGGTGCGCATGCAGGCTTCCAGAAAGCTCGTTAGGTGAGTTTTGTGGGATCCTGTCTGACAGAAGAGGTGTCACCTACAAAGAGCAGGAGAAATCCTGGTTAGAAGTGCATGATGGTCCAGTTTTAATTGAGCATGGGTTTTTATTATTTGTATTAGATATAGATTGCTAGCCGGGCTCGGTGGCTCAGCCTGTAATCCCACGCCTTTGGGAGGCTGAGGTGAGTGAATTGCCTGAGCCTGCGGGTTCGAGACCCGCCTGGGCAGCAAGATCTCATCTCTACAATAAATCAAAAAATCAGCCGGGCGTGGTAGCATATGCCTGTAATTCGGCTACTTGGAAGGCTGAGGCAGAAGGATCGCCGGAGCCCAGCAGGTCAAGGCTGTGGTGGTCGGGAGCGGTCACTGCACTCCAGTCTGAGCGACAGAGTGAGACTCCAACTCAAAAAAAAAAAAAAAAAAAAAAAAAAAATATATATATATATATAGATAGATTGCTGTTTGACAGATGTTCACAAGATCAGTGACTTGAATCAACACATGTTACTACTGTTTCTGTGGGTCAGCAATATGCACACAGGTTATCTGTGTCCTCTACTCCAGGGTCTCACAAGGTTGTCATAAATGTGTTGGCCAAGGCTGGGGTTTCACCTCAAAACTTGACTGGGGAAAGATTCACTTCCAAACTTTCGTGGTTATTGGCAGAACTCAGTTCCTTGTCAATTGTTGGACTGTGACCTCAGTTCCTTGTTGGCATTTGTGATGTCAGTTTTATAAACAATGAAATTTTATACAAGTTACAGGTAGTTTTAATATTAGATATTAAATACTGAAGCGAGACCTACCATCTGAAAGACTTACAAAAAGTGGGTGACCAAGAATGGATTGCATGATCCTTCAACCCCTTTACCCTAGAACAGGGTGAGACTGGTGAGAGGAAGACTTTTGCGGCTGGCTGCTGTGGGCCTGGAGCCCTTCCTCAACCTCTTGCCACCAACTAAGTGATGATGGTGGCTTCCGTGGCCATCTCAGGGAGCTGAGGCATGTTCCTAGCTGCTGGGTGTATGAGTGATAGCCTTGAGGAAACTAAGGGGGATAAAAGGCCATGATGACTGGAGTAGTAGAGGTGGGGCTGAGAGGAGCCACCTTCATGGGCCATATTTGTGAGGTAGAAGATGGCTGGTACTCCCAGGAACACTGGCCATGGGGTCCATGGACCACGTGTGTGTGAGAGGAGGCACAGCATCATCTTAGACAGAATCCCTCAACAGAAAGAAACTACAGGTACCATGGGAGCGTGAGGGTCTGAGGGATAGAGAATGACCCGCGCCATAGAGATACCAAAAAGCTAGCCTTGAATGCCTGCTTCAGACACCAACCGTGTCAGTTTCCTTGGCTGCTATAACAAATGATCACAAACTGGGTGGCTTAAAATAACAGAAATATACTCCCTCACAATTCTGGAGGCCACAAGTCCAAAATTAAGATGTTGACAGAACTGGGCTCCCTCCAAAAACTTTAAGGGAGGGTCCTTCCTGCTTCATCCTGTTTCTAGGGGCTCCAGGATCCTTGGCTCCTGGATGCATCACTGGAATCTTCTGCCTCTGTCTTCACATAACCTTCTTCTCTACTCCCTGTTTCCTCTCCTCCTCTGTCTCTTATAAAGGCACATATCCTTGGATTTAGGACTCTTCTGGGTAATCCTGGATGATTTCATATTGGGAAGCTTAACTGCATCTGTAAATGCCTTTCCCCCCCCCAAATAAGATCACATTAATAGGAAGGGTCTGGGGGTTAGGGATCACATTCATTTTGGGGGCCACAATTCAACTTAGGACACTAACTTACGAGGGAGTCATTTAAGGAGTTTTCTGCCTCACCGTCTTCCTTCTCCAACCCACAGGATCAGAAACTGAAGGCTGCAGACTGAGGGAGGAGGAGGCCAAGAAGGAGGCAGGGAGAGAGGAGCTCAACCTGACTTCAGTAGCATTGATATCCTTACCTGAGACTTTATAAGACACTTTAATATTTTTTATCTAGTGTATTCATTTTATTTCACTACACTTCTCTTCATCCCTTCTACCTGAAGTTTTTTTCTTGACAAGTTTTACTTGTTTTTTTTTTAGACAAAATTTAGAACTAATTCTGTTAAGTTTTCCCCAGAATATGACTGGAATTTGTATTGGAGTGGCACCAAACATGCACAATAATTCTGGAGGAACTGGTATGTCCTCAACACTGAGTCTCCCTTCACAGAACAAAGAATGAATCTGTTTACGGAAATGTTCTCTCACCACCTCAGTAAGGTTTGCAAGTACTAATAGGTTCTGCACAACTCCCGTTGGTTTCATCCTAAGTGTTTGGTATTTTTCATTAATAAAATTTTCATTTCAATTTTTCTAAGGAGTAGTCGCTAATATATAGGAATGCTCATGTTTTTAGTTTCTTTGTCGGCATGTTTATTGGTTTTAGAATTTTAAAATTTTCTGTTTGGAGTTTTTGGGTTGACAAAAATACCACAGGTTCTTATTGGTAATGTCAACTTCAAAAAACCCTCAAATTTATAAATTTAGAAAATAGGAGACTTTTTTTTAAAAATAAAGGTGATGTTCTCGCAGGCTGGGAAGTATAGGCTCCAGCCAAGACCAGACAGGCACTTCCAAGGAGAAGGAACTGGGGCAGGAACTTTATGCTGAACAGGCTAGCTAAACATGTATATTTGGCAGGTTACAGGAAAAGCTGTGAATATTGATGAAGGTGGTCTTGACACATGCATATTGAGCAAGCATGCATGTAACATATGAACCATGTTCACTTTGGAGTGGAGACTTAACATTTGAATGTATTATGATTAGGCCCTATGTGTCAAAAGATCTTTACAGGACATGAAGGCATGCAAGTGTGCTGTCTCTTTAAACCAGCCAGTACCGGTTCATGGTCAATGGCTTCTTATCTGGAGAAAGTTACTGAAATCAGTCTCTTGTCCAATCAAAGCTATAATTATGACTGGTAGAACAGGGGGTTAGTCAGTGTCTGTGAGATGGATGAGTTGTAATTTTTTTTAATTTCTAATTTTAGATTCAGTTGTAATTGTTTTAATAATGCTTATTTCAAGACTGGTGGTTTTTTAGCGGCTAGAGAAAAAGAAAAACCCTGTGGCAGTTAGAACATGGCTTATTATTTAAGTGTGTTACTTAACCCTTGCCTGGCATAGCCATATCAATTTATAATGTAATATCTTATTGACACAAAGAGTCTATTCTGTCTTATGGTCTCTAGCATATCAATAATGCTGGTCACTTGTTGTGTCTAAACCACCAAAAGGAGAGGGTATAATAAAGTATGTCTTATCAGTCTCTCTTCCCGTCATGACTGGAAACTCAGGTTTTAACATTTCTCTGGAGTTCCCTTGGTCAAAAAGAGGTCCATTCAATTGATTGGGGTTAGGATTTTATTTTTAGTTTACAATGGTTACTCTGGATTTGTTTCTAGTAGAGTCTTTGCATCTTAATCGGGGAGTTTCATGCTCTTTAAGGGATTACTGTTAACATTTGCATACTATGTAGCCAGGTTTATCGTTGGTACATAGACTAAAAATCCATGGTTAGATGGTTTCATACTTCCTATTACTCTTTTTATTGGATGATTATTTATTCCCTAATCAGCTTTTAAATTTTGACTGTCCTTTGGGTAGCATCACTTATGCCTCTGAAACAGTCTCCTAGGGAAGAGCCCCTGGGCAGTATGATTAAGGAAATAGCATAAGTCTGGCAATGCACTCATGTGACAGGAAACACGGCCCTCCAAGAGTGCTCTGTTACAGTCTTTACCTCTTCGTTCTCAGAAGCAAGTGTGCCCTTGGCCTTTGGAGACTCCATGTTATAGAAACTCAGCTGTTCTGTGTGCATCTCTACCTAGTCTTTCTTGATCTCAGTTGGCTCCCTTTTGTTGATTGCTTCTTTGGCTCTGCATTTTCTCTGAACAAAACTCTTTTTTCTCTTTGACTTTCTCATTATGAGGAAATTCAGCTCCTCATGGTGTCTTTCTACGGGAAGCCCCAACCGGCTGTTGGCTGTACATTGCCTGTTCTCCCACCTCTGTGGTGGTGTATTCATGGTGACATGGAGGCTTCTCCTATCTCCAATTTGGAGCTGTGCTACTTTTTCAGAGAAGTGTTGGTTGCGAATGGGCACTTTCCTCTTGTTCAGTATAAATATGATCTGAACCTTTCTAGCAGAAATGGCATGACCCATGTGGTGCAGGCTTGCCCAGCTTAAAAATTGTTTCCTTTGCACCCTGGGAAGGGGAGTTAACCACCTACCCTTACCATGCCATTTACATGAAAGTTACCCAGGGGAGTCTTGTTTGGTTTTTCCATTTTTAAGACATGATTTTTTAGAGCATTTTTAGGTTTACAGACAAATTATACAGAGAGTTCCTCTATGATTCCATTCCCACCTGCCATCCCTTACAGAGCTTCCCTTGTTATTATCTTGCATTAGTGTGGTATGTTTGTTACAATTGATAAGCTCATATCAATATATTATTATTAACTAGAATCCATCATTTACTTTAGGGTTTATGCTTTGTGCTGTACAGATCTATGGCTCTGGCAAACGCATGATCTCATTACCTACCATTACAGCATCATACAGGAGAGTGTTTCCACCCCTAATGCCCTGGGTCCACCTACTACTCATCCCCTTCTGCTTTGACCCAAACCTCTGGCAACTACTGTTCTTTTTTAATTGAATTTCTAGTTTGTTTTTTAAAATGTGAGAGGATGGATTCTATATATAAGACGAGAGAAAACAGTCAAAAAAAAAAAAAAAAAAAAGACCCTGCAGATTTCAGGAGAGAAAAGGCATGCTTAAAGGAGGAAGTTTTCTGAAAAGTCAAGAGAAGGTGGACATGTGGCTTTGTCTGGAGACTGGTGGGCTCAGGGAAGCCTGGTGGGATCAAATGGAAGTGTGTAGAGTGGGGACATGGAGGGAAGTCTTGCCCAATGGTTCAATTATGTTAGTGGAGTCCTAAGATCAACTCTGGGCAGTATGGGGGATGGTGAAAATGTCTCAGAGGAGGAGAGACAGCTAGGTAGGTACCAGATGATGAATAGGTAGTTTCCTGACTGGACAGCAAGGTAGTCTTCTGGTTGGACACCTGCCAGAGGCTGGGAACCATGGTTTGTATGTGGCTGGCCCACTGAAACCCAGGGCTGGGTGGGCACAGCAGGACAAAGAGCAAGAGGCTTGTGGAGGCTAGTGGGCCACGGAGACACCCAATCTGTATCGGGCTGCCAGAGAGTGAGCTAGGGTCTACCCAGAGCGAGGCTTCTACTTTTGAGGTCTCCAACACCACCTCGTTTCACGATTCTTGATCACATCTGGACAACACAGAAAAGTCAAGTGTGACTTTCAACTTGCAGAAAGTGAGATTTGGTCTCCACTTTTCCCAGTTTGGGGAGCTGAGCTGGAAGAACCAGAACAAATGTGAGTGACTCCTCTCCAAGCACTTTTACCCTTGAAATATGCACCTGGAACAAATGGCTCTTTGCAAAACATCTTTTTCCAAAGAATTCTTTCAATTCTTTTTCTTTTGGTGGGGGAAGGGCTTGTTAACATTTTGTGTTTTCATAAAAGCCATATTCCATCAGTGTTATTCTGCAGCACTCTTTCAGAGCCAGGGCTATTTTTTAAAAAGCATTTGGCACTCTGAAGTGTTGCATGTGGCTTAGTGAAAACAGCAATATGCAGAGATTCAAAAGATGTCACTCCATGTTAGGGACAAAACGTGATCAGCCTTAATTATTTTCCAACACAAACACCGACTTCAGTGGTGGGACTATGGGAATCAGGGGATATCTTTATTTGAAGGAGAGTCTGTCTTTGCACATGGCCTTCAGGACTTGAACTCTTGGTGACTTCTGAACCGCTCATTAACAGAAGGAGAGGAAAATGAAACCCTCTCCTAGGCAGTGCTCTAGTAAGAACAGCCACTCAGAGAAAACAAATAGATTGGGCAGGATTCCCTAATGGCAGACTTGCATCTGACAGAACAGACCAATGGCACAAACACGTCTGCGTCCTCTGTGTTGGTGTCCACCCATAGACACTGGCCCTTGCTCTGGCTTTCTTGACTAAGCCTTCGCACATCTATGGTCTTATTGAATTGTTGCAGCAGTCCTCGTAGAGAGAATTATTGTCATTGCTATGAATAAGCAAGGATTCCTGGAGATTAAGTAGAGAGGCAAGAACTGAACCAAGTTTATTCTCTCCTCAGAGTCCATGTGTATTAGCTACACTGAGCTGCCACTATGGCAATAAGGAAAACAATTCATTAAAATACCTAGTAGCTGGCCCAGGTAAGAGCTAGACCAATGTAAACTCAGGATTATGGGTGAAGATTGCTTGCATATGTTACAGTGGGCTAGACAGCCAGCTTATAATGTTCCTGTTGGAAACCTGTGTGAGAGTGAGTGCCTGTTCTTCTAGGGAAAGGCTAATGGTTCTTTGACCAGTGTGAAAAATTAGCCAGAACCATATTTAAACCCATCCCCGTTGATTGACAACTTTCCACCAGTACCATGCTTCAGAAAGCCAGTCAGTCTATGACAGTCCAACCCTTCTAAAAGCCAGCCAATCAATGATAGCCCCACCTTTCTGAAAGCCAGTCAATCAAACAGCTCCATCCTCTTGAAAGCCAGCCAATAGTGACAGTCCCATTTTTCTGAAAGCCAGTCAGTCCTGCTCTTCTGAAAGGCAGCCAATCAGTGACAGTCCAGCGTCTCTGAAAGACAGCTATACAAACAGTCCCACCTTTCTGAAAGCCAACCAGCAGTGACAACCCCACCCTTCTGAGAGCCAGTCAACAGTGACAGCTCCATTTTTCTGACAGCCAGCCAATCAGTGGCAGTCCTGCCCTTATGAAAGCCTCCAATCAAAAGAGTCTCACTTTGGTAGCTGGGATGCCACAGCTGGAGGTGGACTGGTCCTACCTATCATAAGACTGACTCTTTGCTCTAGTGGAGGCCAGGTGGAGGACACCAGGTCTCTCTGGCTTAGCAAGCCTTCGTTCAGGTTTGCTTCTGACACTGAGAGGGGCTGGGTCCATCCTATGCTGAGAACTGGCCCCAAGAACCCCCCAACCTGGAGCAGGTAGAAGGGGCTTCAATGTGGCAGTGGAGTTAAGGGTGTTAGTGTATGTGAAGGGGACTGGCACTCAGGGTGGGGCCCAGTACCCTTGGCTGGAAGGAAGGAGACTCCACAAAGACCAGAGCACAGGGAATGGCTCACTCGTGACCTGTGGGGAAGGTCTCTGGTGGGCTTCCTTCTGTGGAAATTTAAGTAGCACGGTGCTGTCTGGCCCTGCCCCTGCCTCCTGATGGTTGATGGCAGGAAGCTCCCACTGGCCTCTCTGGGGCAGCAGTGAGAACTCCTACTTGAGGGTGACAGTGGGCATCCATCTGAACACCCTACTTTAGGAGAGTGCCTATCAGGTCAGGCTTTCTAGCTTTATTAAGTGTGGACAAAAGACAAAGCACAGATGACAAGAAACATCCTATAAGAGCCCAAACAGAAACAGACTATTCTTTCTGCATAACTATGCTGGCATTTACAGGTTGTAAACTGTCTTCCCACATCCTCTGTTTCCACATAATTATTTGCTGCAGCAGCTCCAAATGGCCTGGCCCCAGAGGACGCAGCACAGTGGGCAACAAGAAGACTGACCCCAAGGGACCACTTGGATGGATGTTGGGTGCTATTACTATCATAGTCGTGCTGCTCCCATGGGACAATTTTGGTCTGGCAACCACAGTGACCAAGTTGAGTCTTGCTGGGAGTGAGTTCTAGGAAACTGCTGACCTCCTTCCAGCAGGATTCCCATGGACCCACTACAGGCTAAAGGTCTTAGATGCCCCCTGGATTGGCTTCTCCATAAAAGACCTTGACAGCATCTGCCGTATTCCTCATTTCTTTCATCTTGAGCATAGGCACATGACTTCCTCACACCACTGACCTGGATTCTGGCTCTTGTCCTCAGCTGCCTCCCCCAGCACTGTTCTGTGGGGTACCACAACCTGCCATCTACATCCCAAATTCATGCTGAAGGTTCAACCAGGTAGTGAGTTCCGAGTCTTCTGCAGCCAGCGGTCGGCTACACAAATGTCCACCGATGTCCTCAGTGGGATCCTGCAAAGGTGGCAGAGCATGCATCTGTGTTCCCTGTAACAGAGGAGGAGAATGAGGCTTACAAAGGAGCCAGGGACATTCAAAGGCTTTGAACAAGAAGGTGTTAGCCGGGCTCGGTGGCTCAGCCTGTAATCCCGCGCCTTTGGGAGGCTGAGGTGAGTAGATTGCCTGAGCCCGTGGGTTTGAGACCCACATGGGCAGCAAGACCTCATCTCTACAATAAATAAATATAAAAAAAAGAAGGTGTTAAAGTCCCAGTCAGACCCAGCTCTCCTGACTTGGCCACATGATATTTCCCCAGACTGCATTTCCTCAAGTGACACAAATGTAAACAATTGGAGGACTTCCGGAAATGTAGAGCTGCCTGTCTACCCCAGCGTGGGGCCACCTGAGCTGTGGCCAGCAGAGACAGGGCAGCAGGTCATCTGGCTACCGACAGCTGATTCATACAAGTGAAAATTTAAAGAGCAGCCTGAATTATTTAACTAAATGGTCATCATGCATTGAAGGTGATGTTCAACTCAGCATGTGCTTGGGGAGAACCTGCAATGTGTGAAGCCACACGCTGGGTTCTGAGGACAATCTGGGTGAGATTGCAAAGTGACATGGAGCAAGGTTTGAAAAAAGTGAACACCGGGGTGGGACTGAGGCCTTGCTCATGTTCATGCTGCAAAACCTCCCTGCTTGTTATGCAGAAAATTTTGAACAAATGGAGGGGGATGTTGGTGGGGGGTGTTCTTAGGGTGGGGACCCCAGTGGCTGAACCACAGGGGAGGTTTTAGTGGCAGTAAGGAAAGCAGAGGGGTGGTGGGTCCACTCACCAAGCAGCCGCGGTGTGGACACGGTGACCCAGGAACCTCCTGCTCTGGACTGTTTGCATGGGAATGCGAAAAGACATACACAGTCCCAGTTCCATGAGAAACGACGCAGGCGGAGGAGGTTGGGCGTGGTTGTTATTTTTTCTTCTTATATCTTGGGTTAGTCGAGCTGCTGACACTGGCATTAAATGCAATGGCTCTAGGCCTTTGACGTCACCCCTGCCATGTCTGAGACTTCCCATGTCTTGGGTTTATAAAGAAGGGTCTTGACTCTCTAGTTGGAAAAAGGACTTGGAGTTTAGAAGTGTGATGACTGGCGAGGTGTTCTATCTTGGTCTTTGTTTCTACAGCTCTAACTTAATTATTTGGAATTTGTGGGATAAGCACAGATAAAACCAGGACAAACAGTGGTTTGGACCAGAGCCACCTGGCTACACCTGGGCTGCTGCTGGAGCAGATTTAACAGCGAAGCGTTCAGGAGAAAGCCTGACTTAGTGACTCTAGTGATCCTGACGGAGCTTCTCTTTCTTGAGTCGTCTCAGCTTTCCTGTCAGTAACATGAAGCTTTTGGAATTGAGAGTTCTGTTCCAGCTACAAGATCCTCCTTTTACGCATCTTTGGCAAAACAGGGCTCTGGAATAGCAGGAGCTGGAGGGAGCACATGGCTGGTTTGGAGCCAAGACCTGGATGAAGAAGAGTGACTTGGAGTCTGTTTCATGGAAATTGTGAAGCCAGATGAGGCTAGCACCTCTCTACAAGGTTTAGGGTGGGTGGTAGAGGTTAGTATGATGGAAGGAAGAAATCTATGTGGGTCCCTGAGGTCCAGTGGGCTTGTGAACCTCTGCTTCTCTCTTCCCTTTGTCTAGGGTTTCAGTCTTTGACTTGCTAGAAGTGGGCTTTTGACTGGTAAGCTGTCTGTGATGCATTGCCGGATGCAGCCATGCAAAGATGGGAGAGAATGACAAATGCTGAACGCAAGCCAGCAAATTGGCCTTTTCAGCTTTGTCTTAATTTGCCAGAAAATGCTCCCCTTCTCACCCTAAGCATTTCACGAGATGCCGAAAACCTGATGCCCTAATGTAGTGGATTGCAATTATTCTAAATTAGGCAGAAAAGCACATTTCAGAGAGTTTTTCCCCATCTGTCTAACTTGAAGGTTCTGCTGTTTGTAATGAGTCATTTCTTCAGCACAGAATCCTGGACCAAGAGGAATTTTCATATATAATCTTTGCTCTTCCATTGTCCAGAAGCTTGAAACCTTTCCTCCCCTTTTCCAGAGCCAGGGCTTTGACTTTGAGGATAGACCCAGAGTGCCAGCCACTGGATCATCAGAAAGACCTGTCAGCCCGGGCACGGTGGCTCAAACCTATAATCCCAGCACTTTGGGAGGCTGAGGCGAAAGGATTGTCTGAGTCCGCAGGTTTGAGACAAGCCTGGGCAACATGGTGAGACCTTGTCTCTATAATACATCAAAAAATTAGCCAGGTGAGGTAGCAGACGCCTGTAGTTCCAGCTTCTTGGAAGGCTGAGGCAGAAGGATTGTCGGAGCCTGGCAGGTCGAGGCTGGGGTGGCCAATGAAGTGAGACTTCAACTAAAAAAAAAAAAAAAAAGACCTGTCAGGGACATGCCACATCTCTAGGGGACTCTGCCTGAGAAACTCATCTCGGGCTCTGGTTTTGGCTGACGTCTGAGGACAGGAACAGTCAGGGTCATGAGGTGGGGCAGTGAGAGAGGAAGAGGAGGTAGATGAAGTTAAAGCAAATATGAGAGATGCTGATGTCACTGCTCCTAATTCCTTCTTTCCTGTCACATGTTAGCTTTGACTGTAGCTACGGTCCCATGCTTTAGGCACTGCTTACAAGTGGCATATCTCATCGCGCCAAAAGGATGACTTGGCGAGGTTCCTGCCATCCTCTCTTTGCTTGATCTCCAGAAGTCTTGGACTGAGCCACATGCTCTGTGTCATCCTGCTGGACGGTGGTAAGCATGAGGCTGGCCTCGAGGACCCCTGGACTCCATTTTCTCCACTGTTGTAGTGGGATAATTACAGTCTCTCACTCAAAGGTGCTTTAAGATTTATGTAGAGTGAAGAGATGCAGGGTGCCTGGCTCTATGGACGTTGCTGATATTATTGCTAAACTGTCTCTAAGATCCATTGTGACTTGATTTGAAGCCACTCTTTTCACTTTTTGAGGTGAAATTCACATAAAACGAACGATTTTAAAGTGTCTATTTCAACAGTATTTAGTGCATTCACAATGTTGTGTAACTACCAACTCTGTCAAGCTCCAAAACATTTTCAACATCCCCAGAAGAAAACACTATACCCGTTAAGCTGACTGAAGCCCACTTTTAACTTCCCTCTTGAAACTTCAGGCACAGAAAATGAAGACATTTCCCTCAACGGTGATGGCCAAAGGGTTAGGGAGGGCCCAAGGGGAGACTCCTGAACCTGGAACCTCTTCCTAGCTTGGAGAAATGCCCAGAGTGGCTCCCAATACAACCAACCATCTTGTTTTACATAGAGAAGGACAGCAGGCAGTGGCACTGCAAGTGTGACTTTGAGTGGATGTGTTTTCAACCTTCCTCTATTCTGTTGGTAGCCATGTGACCTTGGGCAAATTACTCAACTTTTTAAAGAAGGAACTTCTAATAATACTTTACAGGATTGAGCTTGGACCACATGGGAGTCTATGTATGAAAAGGGTCTACCAGACTCTCTGTCCTGCTTTCTTCCTTTGAGAAGATCTGACTCTGGCTTGGAGGGACAAAGAAGGCGGGTCTAGGAGGGAGTTCCAGGTTGGATGCTCATTTTGTTTGGTGCTTCTCCAGTGAGTTAAGGACCAGAGACAGCATGAGGACAGTGTTTCCATGGACATGGGACTGTTGGTTCTGAGGTTGCTCCTCCGGGTGTGGAGGCAGAGGGAGAGGTGTAGTGTTTTAGCAGAGGCAGGAGGGAGGGGTGGGGAGAGAGAGAGAAGGGTCAAGTGGTGTTACCCAACCTCACCACAGGGGTTGTCTTGGCATTCTCTGTTCAGGAGGACTGGCTTGTGTCCTGCTCCCTGCATCATGTATGCCCAGCCTTGCTGCATCTTCCAACTGGAGGATCCTTCGAGGCCACTGGCCTAATGGATGCAGAACTATCACAACTGCATCCTTGCTCACCAATTGCTGCTTGAACACCTCCATGGATGGGACGCTCATTAGCTTCAGCTGCAACTGTGTCACGATCGAATGAATGAACACATATAAATCCTAATCGGAACTTGTTGATATGAACTGAAATCTAGGCTGCAGGAGGAGGAGGTGAAAATTTAAGATGGTGGACGCCAAGAGGCTTAGTGTGATGACCTGGACTGTCCAAGTTGGCCTGGAGCCACAAGTGGGGTGGGTCTGGGAAATAACTGACACACCTCCAGGAGAGGTTGTAAGGCTTGGCTGGGCTCGTGGAGAAGGGTTTCATCTGGCCTCCTGCCACAGGCCTCCATGGAGTCAGCTTGTTCCTCCACACTTTTAGGATGTCTTTGTCATGTCCTGAGCCCACAAAGGTCCCTGCTATCTGCTAGGTGCCCAGGGCCCCTGGTGCATTCCCTCTCATGTTCTCATGCTTTGAGGTGACCATCTCTCCAGCTCATGGCCCTGGATGTTGGTGGCATCAATCCAGCAGTGCGCACAGCCCACAGACAACTCAACAAATCTTTGCTGAATGACTGAGGCATGCCCCAAGGTGTCTGGGCAATCAGATTAACCCATGAAAGCTAACAGAAGCCCCACCATTCTTGCTTTTTCTTTTTGGTTTGAAGAGGTGACAGCCCATTTGTTGACTCTGCAAGTGTTGCAGCTCTCATGTAATCACTTGTGTAACTCAGAGAGGCCAAGAAATCTTTGAAAGGCCAGCTCAGCTTTCTGGCAGAACACACCCAGAGTTGGTTCATGGTCCCCTTCTCTCCAGCATCTGACCCACATAAAATTGAATCCAAAGTACACACAAGATCCACCAAAATCTGCATCTATTGGCATCACTCTGATTTGGGGCATATGGAGGGGGGAGGGGCCAGGGGTAGCATCAGAAGGGAGGACAGGCCAAGCCTCCTCCCTGGTGGTCTTTCTCCTATGTGGGAAGGACTCCACCCTGTTTTCTCTCTCCCTGGAAGCTCTTGAGAGCAGGGACTAGTCCGCTTTGCTCACAACTCTAGTCCCCACTCAGGAACAGGGCCTGGGTGGATGGACAGATGATTCCCCAGTGGGTATCTTGGAAGTCACTCCTGTCCCATCTTGGACAGGATCCGCCCAGATGGATCATGTTGGTGCAGGATGCACAGAGGGCAGAGGGTATCCCTCAAGAAAGAGAGAGGCCAGAGCTCACCCATGAGAGAAGGGTGATGTCTGGGCAGGGACTAGGGTGGGAAAATGGCCAGGTTGGGTGTCCATGTCCAAGCCCCTGTAGGTCAGTAGTCATTCAGTGGGAAGCACTGGGAGGGGAAGGGACAGGTGTCCAGTGTCCATTGGGATGGCAGGAGCAGAGCTGAGGTGCCAGGCAGGAGGTCCACAGAGTGCCAAGCTGGGCCTCATCCTAGAACTGGGTCTCACAGGCACCCAGGCAGGAAACTCTGGGACTAGAGCTGAGGAGATGAAAGCAGGGGCAGTGAGTAGGTTGGCTGTGGCTTCGGGTGCTGGGACCCATCAGTCCCCACCCCTGCTGGTACCTGGCTGCATGAAGTTCAGTGAGGGAGACAGGACAGCAGACTCATGGCATGTCAAGTTGGAATGAGACTCAGGTGCCCACAGGCCTGCCCACAGCCACACAGCCACACAGGCAGAGAGCTAGCCCTCCACTGGAGCCTTCTGACCTCATCTTGTTCCTTGTCTGCATGGTACCACATCCTGGATTTCTTTGATTAAGAAAAAAAATTGGGGCAACCCCTTCAGGTCCCCTCCCACTGTGGAAGCTTTTCTGTCCTCTCAATAAATCCTGCTTTCTAAAAATAAAAAAGAAAGAAAGAAAGAAAGAAAGAAAAGGAAAAAAATGGCTGGATGCGGTGTCTCAAGCCTGTAATCCCAGCACTTTAGGAGGTTGAGGTGAGAGGATTGCCTGAGCCCATGGGTTCCAGAACAGCCTGGGCAACTTGGCAAGACCTCTTCTCTACAATAAAACAAAAAATTATTCGGGCGTGGTAGTACGCGCCTGTAGTTCCGGCTCCTTGGAAGGCTGAGGTGATAGGATTGCCTGAGCCCAGCAAGTTGACACTGGGGTGGCCATTGAGTGTGCCACTGCACTCTAACCTGGGCGATGGAGTGAGACTCCAACTCAAAAGAAGAAAAGAAAAAGAAAAAGAAAAAATTTCTCCTAGGATGCAAGAGCCTCCAAATTTTGAGGATTTTCTGTGCCTCAGAAGTTTAGCCTTCTTGCTGGCCAAAGCTCTACAAGTCCCCAGAGAACTGGGCAAATCTGATTCACCCCAGAAAATCCAATATCCATTGTGAGCCTGGGAGGATTCAGTTTACTTCCTGACATTTTATCCCTGGATCCTGCTTATGGAGCGTCTCCCGACAGCCTCTACAAGGTGTTAACATGCAATGTTCCAAGGGGTTATCACTCAAAAACAAGACCGATCATGTGGTAAATACTTAGCAAACAGCCTTGTACACACATTTAATCCACACGAGCAAGCTTGGCCTTTGCTGATGTGCCGTGTGCTAGCATGTTGCGCACATGCACAGACATGCATGGCAGACAGCGACAGCTCATGGAGGGAGGTGGCTAGCCAAGCTAGGCTGAATACTATAAATATTCATCTCCTAACTGTATGCATAATAGGAGAATGGGTTTAACAGTTGATGAACTGGGACATTCTTTTTTTTTTTCTTTTTTTGAGACAGGGTCTCACTCTGTCACCCAGGCTCCAGTGAAGTGGTGTGATCATGGCTTACCACAATCACGACCTCCTGAACTCAGGCAATTCTCCCACCTTGGCCTCCTGAGTAGCTGGGACTACAGGTGCTCTCCTCCATACCTGGCTAATTTTTCTATTTTTTGTAGAGATGAGCTCTCGCTATGTTGCCTAGCTGGTCTTGAACTCCTGGGTTCAAGCTATTATCCTGCCTCTGGCTCCCAAAGTGCTGGGATTACAGGCATGAGGCACCATGCCCAGCCAACTTTGAATGCCCAGCCAAACTGGGACATTCTTTAAAAATACATTAATATTTCAAACAAAGGTTTTATTGTTGCAAAGCTACTGCATGTAGAAACCCCACTTCTGGTGGTCCCAGCAATGCTGGATTTCTGGGTGCAGCCATAACAGGGAAACCCAGGTGGAAGGCCCTGAGTTGTCTGGAAAGCAGCCACAAAGCTCATGCATTTGGCATTTTAGGTCATTTGCATTTGGCATTTTAGGCCAGATAAATGGTCACTCTTGGGCAGAGCTTACCAACTCTGCAAGAAAAATAAAATTTTCTATCTTAACACATTTTTCTTTCTATTTTTGTTCTTTTTCCACTGGAAACCTCCAATTTCACTCTTGGTTCTCAAGATGTCCTTAGAGGAAGTAGCAAGAGGGTATGGCATCTGTTAATGTGGAAGCCACCTGCATGCAAGACCCCAGGTGGTGTGATAGACTCTTTCAGAGGCCCAGGCTGGAGGTGTGCTACTGAATGTTTAACAGCCAGCCAGCTCTCTGAAGGGAAAAAGCCCTGTTTTTTGTTTTTGTTTTTTTTTAACCTTGGGCTGATTTCTGTGGTGTAAATACTCCCATTGTGGCTGATTTCAAGCTGTCCATGTGAGATCACTTAACGTGATGTTGCAGGGGAGAAGTCCATGATCCAGTCTTGCAAGCTGGTGGGAGCTGGTTTCAGCTCGCCGCTGCAGGCTCTGGTTTTGGAAACTTGAGGCTGGATGCAGCTTTTGAAAGTAAGTCCTGACTCCTCCAAGGGGAAGGTGGCCATCCCAGTTATCAGTGATCTGAGGTGGTATGTGTGTGTATGAGTGTGTGTGTGTGTGTGTGTGTGTGTGTGTGTGTGTGTTGTGTGTGTGTGTGTGTGTGTGTGAGAGAGAGAGAGAGAGAGAGAGAGAGAGAGAGAGAGAGAGAGAGCGAGAGGGAGAGAGAGGGAGATGAAAAGAGTATAGAGGAGAGAGAGAGAGAGAGAAACAGGAGAGAGGAGAGAGAGCCAGAGTTTAATACTGGGGTTGCAGTACTGGGGAGTCATGGCAGAGGATTTACCTGCATCATGATTCATTCTATTCTCTAGAGGCATTGACAGATCTGTTTTGACAGGGCCTAGGAACCACACTGTGCTCATCATTTTCCTTGAGAACACTGCCTTGAGGGCTTGCCCTCAGAACCCTTGGGTTGGGAGTGGGAGGAGTCATCTGTGTTCATTGGTCCATCCATGAGGATACCTACCCCTACCCTGTCTCCCGTGCTACCTCCCACCCTCTGGCCTGCTGGTAAGCAGGGTTTCCAGTCCTGATGGTTTGAGAGCCAAGATTTGTTCACTCTATCCTCCCTGCCCTACCTTGTCGACTTTGTGGAATTTGCTTTGGGCCAGAATGCTGAGGTCATGCTGTGATCTCCAGTTGCACCAAGGCTCAAGCTCCATCAGGATCTCTCTGTTCCCCTCCCCTCCCCCCGCATCTGAGGACCACATGCGGCTTCCCATTGAATTAGAGGCAGGCACTAGTATTCTCCAGTGCTGGTGGAGGTGTTACCTGTGTCTCCAGGTGCTTGATAGGAAACAGGTATGTTCTAGATCTGGTTTCTCTTTTCCTTTCCTTTCCCATCTCTCAAGAAAAGAGGTGTGTCTGCTTAGGGGTGCTTAGGATTTGATCCAGGTTGTGGCATCCATCCCTCTGTCCTGCAGGCCATGGGGAGTATCACTATGGGGCTGCTGCTATCTGGCCAAGAGAAGCCAGGACCAAGGGATGCATAGCTGCCCTCCTGCACATGAAGGTTGTTGGGTTTGTTCCCAGAGGCACCAAGCGAAGAGGAGGAGAAGGACATGAGGAAGACAGACATTGGCTTAATATGGCTAATGACGAGAGCTGCATGACTCGTGAAGGGGCCACGGGAGAAGGTGGCAAGTTCCTGCCATGATGGCACAAGCAGAGGCTGACCAAGCCAATGGTTGGGGGTAAAAGGGGGGTCTGGAGCGGGGGGAGTCAGAGGCTGTCTCGACCCTCCCTCCCCACCCCTGCCTGAACTTCTAAGGCTCTATGAGCAAGAGAGATTAAAGGTAAGGGAGGGAGCTTGAGCTTTTCTGATGACAGAGAAACAGCAACAGAGAGCCAGAGAGCTTAAGGGCTCACCCTGTCTGGGTTTTTCAGACCCCAGGACAGCGGGTGTAGGGACGCTGACCTCACGTATGTGGGCTGTGGAATGTGTTCATTTCTTCCAGTTCTATTAGGTCTCTGAGCACTATTAATAGCAATCCTAGCTAATAAGCTTTGAGAATCTGCCAAGTTTAACACATATTACCTCACTGAATAGGGTAATGTATGTAGGTCGCTCATAATGATACCTGGAATGTAGTGCCATGCGTTCCCATTGCTATTAATAATTCTTACAACAAGCCCAGGATGTAGGTGCCTTTGCTGTTCCATTTCACAGATGAGAACAACGAGGATTTAAGGGGGTCTACCACTTGTCCAAGGGTGCCCAGGTTCTCTCCCAAACCCCCTTGCACTCCACAGACTCCCCAGCTGCTTTGTTTGGGGTAGGGCCCCCATACCCAGGACCCATTCTACTCTGTTAGGTTCTTACTTGCCAGGGGCTTCAGTCCCACTCAATGTCCCACCTGCGATGGGAATCGTGGAAGGAGCCAAACAGATGACCCTGGAAGAGCAGTTGTGGCCAGGCCAGGATGGTGCCTGTGGGCCTAGGAGGTCAGTTGACATTGGTGCGAGGAGCCCAGGTGTCCAGGTTCCATGGCAGGACTTGGTAATTGTTTAAGCTCAACCTGCAGCTGCAGTGGAGCCGAAACTTATTCCCAAAACCCTTCTGCTGAACCTTTTCTGAATGTAGTCACTCTCTTGGTGGGGCAGAGACAAAGTGGTCTTATGTGGCCCACTCACCACCTCACAGACCAAGAGTCGGGGAGGGAAACCCAATGTCTCCTCTGAAGGGGGATGGGCGCTGTATGCTAGAAGCAGTGTGGATCTGCCTCTCCTCTCTCCACATGGTCTTCGACTTTCCCAGGTTATTGGGTGGCTGAGTGATAGAGGAGAGTCCCCCAGGGACTGGAACTTGGGGTGTGCTGCCATGCAGACAGCTCTGCTAGCTCCTCCATGCCCAGAGCAGGCGTACTTGCCAACCAGGGCCAGCAGCTGCAGGGCTGCTGGTGTCCTGGGGAGGTTGGCCCCTCCCCTGCACTTCCTG
Source organism: Cephalopachus bancanus (assembly GCA_027257055.1). Taxonomy (NCBI): domain Eukaryota; kingdom Metazoa; phylum Chordata; class Mammalia; order Primates; family Tarsiidae; genus Cephalopachus; species Cephalopachus bancanus. The sequence goes on along the minus strand of JAPVLO010000135.1, from coordinate 4,107,500 downwards.
TAACTATGCAAGGGAACTCTCCTAGCCCCACCTGCATGGCAGGGCCTGGATTAGATCATGGGCAGTTGTGATCACCATTCACACCAGGAACCAGGGCACAGATTTTTATTTTTTAAAAATTTGATCAGTTAGGTCCAAATTTGCTTTTGTGACTTTCTTTGTGTCCATTCATTCTAAATCCATGAGTCAAAAGTTAAAATAGAGAGAAAAGTCCAAACATCTCTAAAAGTGTCCTGAAACACCAGAGAGCATCTTAAAGCAGAAATAGCTGCTCCATGACCACGAGTGTCGTGAATGGAGACCCCAAAGCAATTTCTCCCTTAGTTATTTTCCTTATGCCTTGTGGCTGTCACAGACTGGGAAAGCCATCATTTCAATGTCAATGTCAAACCCTTTCCAATTGCCCTGGTTACTGTTTGTAGCAGCTGTGTGCCTGGCTTTGCCCCTAGGGCCTTCCTGGACACATGTGGTAAGCCCCATGGGGGGGGGGCTGAATTACAGCCGGCGTCCTGGACAGGTTCTGCCCTGGCAGAAGGAGGGCACGGGAGCCAGGAGCCAGGAGCCTCTGCATCTTCCTTCTTTGTCCCCTGGCAAAAGGAGGGCACAGGAGCCAGGAGCTAAGAGCCTCCGCATCTTCCTTCTTTGTCCCCTGCCTGGGCCTGGTTTCTGTTCTCAGCCCTGGGCCTTGCCTACTCGTGGTGCCGGGTCCTGGCCCACTCCTGGCCTCAGTCCTTCCTTCCTGGCTTGCCCCTGGGATACCTGGGGCCCAGACCCCTGCCTCACCCTCCCAGGCTCTGTGACCCCTGTGCTCTTCTCAGTCCACTGCTAAATGTCCGTTTAGATCAAAGACTCTCAAACTCCACATGTGCAGGAATCAGCCAGGAGCTCCTGGGAGGCCTGAGAGAATGTATGTCAGAAAGGATGGGCCTTTTGTAGTGTCAGGGAGACTGCTCTTTGGGAAGCCCTGTCCTCAGACTTGCCCTGGCTCCTTTGTCCCAGCCCCCTTTCCTCTCAGGGGAATGTGAGGTTCTGCAGCCTAACACGGCCCTCGATGCAGTTAACCATTGGGTTCTGTAACCGGCCCCCTGAACTTGTGAATGTGATCCTATGGGGGAAAAGGGCCTTTGCAGATGCAATTAAGTGAAGGATTTCTGGATGAGATCATGCTGGATTATTAGGTGGGCCCTAAATCTAATGGCGGATTGGATTGAATCTTCATAGGAGAAGAGTTGGGAGAAGTCCCAGAGGGAGAAGAAGGTCATGTGAAGATGGAGGTAGAGGCTGGGGTGATTATTCTCTAAGCTGCAGAGCCCCCAGGACTGTTGGCAGCCTTCAGAGGCTGGAGAGAGGCAGTGAATAGATCCCCCTTCAGAGTCACCAGAAGGAACCAACCCTACCAGCACCTTGACCTCAGACTTCTGGCCTTGGGGACCATGAGAGAATAAATGCCTGTTGTTCTAAGTGGCCCAGTGTGTGGGAATTTGTTATGACAGTCCCAGGAGACTGGGTTTCCACCCCAGCTCTGCCTCAGTGGGCAAAGTGACCTTGGGCATCTGTTTTTGCCTTGTAAGGGGAGTAGGGACACCTAGGGATGTTGAGGACAAAGAGCAGTGGAATCTGCACAGGCCCCATTGGGGCATCTGGCTTGCCTGTCTGTGTCTGGTATGTGTGTGGGAGGACACCAGGCAGCTGCTGCAGGTCCCAGAGCCTGGGACCCCCGGGAGGGGTAGGGGCTGCTGGCAGAGCCAGCAGGGCAGGTTGAAGGCCCAGGAAGAGCGTTATGGGGTAGGGTATGGGCAGAGGGATCCACACCTAAAAGAAGAGAAGACGGTTTCGTAAGATGGTAGTAGTCGCCTTCTGTGCCCTTGGCCACCTCTGAGTCCAGCAGCAGCTGTGGCAGATCCTCCTGTGTGAACTTGAACTTTCTATGAAATCGTGGCGCCTACTGGGCCTATTCTCACACCAGCCTGGACATCTGGGAGTTAAGGCCAATACCATTAGCCCCTTACCTGCTATGGGAAGGGAGCGTGGGGACAGGCTCCTGTGGCTGCCTCTGGACAGAGGAACTGACATTTTGGGAGATGCTGTGTGTGCTTCTCAGATGGCAGCAGAATTGAGCCCCTGTGCTCCCCTTTCCAATGTCCCCTTACCTTGGGACTTCTTCCTTCCTTGGTTTCCTGTCCCCTCCTGGGATGGCTTCTCTAACCAACCACCTGCCATCAAGGCCTAACTTGGGCTTTGCGATGGGAGAGCCCAAGAGAAGAAAAGGGCAGGGAGTATCTGACAAACAGGTTGGACTCCATCTCGGTTGTGCTTGGAATGGCGGAGAGCAGAGAGGTTGTACCCGAGTATCCACTGAGCAGGGTGCCTGGAGAACTGCTGGCACCTGGCAATGTCCCTGTGCTTGTCACTTTTCTAATGCGTTCCCAGTCCTGCTCAGCTCCAAGAATGCAGAATGAGAGGGTGAGGAAGGGGAGGGAGAAGGATTCCACACCTCCGTGCCTTGGTTGCAGCAGGTAGTGAGGTGAGCAGGTGAGATGCTGAGCCCACGGCCCATGCCTGTGGGAAGGAAGGAGTGGCCACACTGGCTGTCCCAGGTGAACATGGCTTCTAACTCACAGCAGAGTATATGCTATGAGGACCCAGTTCTGGGTGTTTGGGCAGTTGTCCCCTTCCTCCTGAGGTCCCTGCAGCCCTGGACATACAGTGACAACGCAGGTCCATGCACGACTTTTTCCAGGATCTGGCTTAGTTTCCTGCTCTGCATCACAACACACAAGATGCTCCACAGCATGTTTGATTGAGAGTCTTGTGGAAAATGACACATGGACAAGGTGGACATGAAATTAGTCCTCCTCTGTATGCGTTGGACAACATGCTGTCACGGGCTCTCAGACAGATCCTGCCTCATGCTCTGCCTTTATCATTTCCACTTGCTACAGTGTGACATAATGACACTGAGTAATCTGGTCATTTTCTCTAACTTCAAACTCGGCGCCTTTATTAGCAGGTGCTAAATTACCACTCCTGCAGCTGAATAGTAACAATTAACTCCATTAACACTGCAACAGCTGTAATTTTTGGGGAAATGAAAAACATTAATAACTACTACCGAAAGCAAAAAAGCAAAGCCAAACAGAAAACACAGCATTCCCCGAAAGTTGAAATTACCAATATGGGAGAAGAGTGTGCCAGGGCTCAGACAGGCCTGCAGGCCCCCAGAGGGCGAGGACGGGCTTCTCACTCAGCCTGAATGGCAAGGCCCCCTCCTGGAAAGAGCCAAGGGTCAGGGCCACCTCCTTCCAGGTTGAACTGTCCTAGGCTTCAGGGCTTAGGGAGATGGATGTGCCCGAGGGAGGGAACTGGATATGGTAACAGGAAAGCCTGGTGAGTGCGCACATCTTTATGTGCTGGAGAAACAGAGTGGAGCGAATGTCTGCAAACACATGTACCTTCGCACACGTGTATAAACACATATATGCACCCTATACAGCTACCTCCCACATACACATGTGCACCAAAGTGCCTTCATATGTGTGTCCAGCCCTGCACATGCACCTAGGAATATCCATATGGGCACACATGCACACCCATGCACAACACAGCACACCCTCAACATGTGTGTGGACCTCCATAATGCATACACTCAAGCACACACACACACGTGCACATCCACATGCCTCTGCACGTTCACACATATACACCTGCACATGATACACATGGACACACATGTGTATAATCCTCCCACACGATACACACCCAAAACATGCACAGGTTGTCACCCTTAGACCCAGGCACCAGGGCCCTTGTCCCAGACCCTGCACTTTCAAGAATACTGTGTCACACACACACATACACATATATGCATACACACACACACACACACACACACACACACACACACACACACACATCTCTCTCTCTCTCTCTCTCTCTCTCTCTCTCTCTCTCTTTCTCTCAATGTACGAAAGCACACTTGGGGATCCAGGGCACAGAGGAAGCCCTCTCTGCATGTACTGTCTGGTGTCCTGCTCTCTGCATGTCCTGTCTGGTGTCCTGGAGGTGAAAGGTGGCTGTGTCAGGCTGGGCAGTTGGGTTGCAGATGCTGAATGGAACATTTTTGGAGGGTTGGGAGAATTTGGTGGCTGAAGTGCGAGGTAAAAAGATAGATTAATTAGTCAGGTCAACCTTCCTCTCAGAGATCACAAATGGGAGTTTCTTGCAAAAAAAAAAAAAAAAGTTATTTCCAAGCAGTGATTTAATTTTTAAAAATTAAAAAGTCAATTTGATTGAAATAATTTTTATTCAAAATTTTATCATTTATTATAGGTTGTGTTTTGTCACTAATTTTAATAAATAATTTTGAGTTTTAGACTACCTAAAAGTTTTTGAAAAATAAAAATATATATGGTTTGGCCTTTATGTATTTGAAAAAACACTTGATTAAAAGCACATGCAGGTGTGCACATGTTCACATGTATGTGTGAGCCCATGCACATATGTGAAGCTGTGATCATGATCACATGTGCATGCCTACACATGCACCCACCAACTCACACCCACCCACATGGACACAAAGGCCACTTGCACACATGTTCGTCCCAACCTTAGGTTGGAGGACTGTGGAATCAGGAGCAGGCAAGAGATGGACTGACCAAGAGCTTGAGAGGAAGGGGAAGTGGAAGGTTGGATGTGTGCTGGGGCTTTGCTCTTTGAGCTGGGATCAGACTGGAGAAGACAGGGCTCTGGTAGTGAGCACCTCCAGGCAGCTGTGGGGTGCAGGAAGGGGAAACTGTTGGGGAATGAGAAACCTCCTGCTAAAATTCCTTGCGAGGAGGGGTATGGGTGCAAGGAAGACTGCCTCCTTTCCTTGCTTCCTCCTTCTACTCTGAAGTGAAGGTGCCCCTGGCACCTGACTGTCTGCCTCGCTGTGAGCTCAGTGGCCTTCTACCTGCCTCTCTTGGAGCTAGAGCCCACCTGCCCATCTTTTGGTGTATTTCCTTGGATTTATTTCTGGACGTAGGCTCTAGGGAGTAGGCTCTATGCAGTGATCTCACTTCATCCTGGTGCCTTCCTTGCCTCCTTCCCTTCAGGAGAGGCCGACATTCTCCGGAAATAACACTCACACTCCAGGCTTCGTTCGGAATCTCCCCGAGAGCATGTTATTCAGAATAGCAGTATCAAGTTGAGGCTAAATAAGTCCATCATTTCTAAATTTGCATTTTTCAGGAAAAAAATTGCCGCATGCCAACTTGCAGATTCCATAAGTTTCCATTTAATCTTATACTAAATTTAAAGAGGATTTAATTAGCAGTTCATTTCTTTCTCTTTGTGTGTTTCTCGTGAAATGAGGTTTGAAATGAACTCTTTTTTCTGTCCCAGGGCACAGTGCTAAGTTTGGTTTTGAGCAGTGATAGCTGAGGACACCGAGCTGTGGCACTGCTCTCTGTGTGGAGGTCAAATTGTGCCCCTTTTAAAAAATGAAACAGCAGTCTCCTCTACTCCCTACCTTGGCCGACAGGCTTTCAGAAACATGGGCTGACCTGCACCCTGCAGGCTTCCTCATACCCCAGTCCAGCCGGCAGCTGGCTCCTTTTCATCTGCTCCCGCAGTGCAGTTCCTGAGTCCCCCAAGGGGATGTTTGCTGCCTGCCACTCTGTAGCATTGGTACCCTTTCCTGCCCTCTCGTGGGCTGAGGGTGGTCAGGAGCCTCTCTGTGGTCTCTAAGGCCATCAGCAGGAACCCAAGCTCAGTTGACTAGGTCTTTGGTCCATCTCATCCTCTGGTCATGTGACCTCAGAGCTGCAGGAGTATGATGTCTTCATGGTGAGGTAATCCTCCAGGGGTCAGCGTGATCCTTAGCACAGGCAGTTCTCTGAGAGGCAGTTATTCAGGAACTGGGGTCTTCCACACCACATGTATGAATACACCTGTGTGTGAATGCCTGCATGCACATGTGTATACATGTGTTTGTGTCAGTACACAGGTACCCTCCCAGGTATTTGCTCATGCACATGTGTAAGAGTACATACGCTTGTATGTGGATGCACACAACATATGTGTATGTATGTGTGCACACATGGGTGCAGGTGTGTGAGTTCATTTATGTGCATGCAGGATATTCGCAAATGTATGTGCACTTGTGGGTGTATGCACACGTCACATGTATGTGGAAGCACACAACATATGTGTATTATGTGTGCACACATGGGTGCAGGCGTGTGAATTCATTTATGTGCATGCAGGATATTCGCATATGTATGTGCACTTGTGGGTGTATGCACATGTCACATGTATGTGCCTATGGATGTGTCAGTGTGTGTCCACATGCATGTGTATGCATGTGTGTGGGGGGGTATATGCGCCTGTGGGCAGTGGGCATCCTCAGTTCTGAGAACAACTGAGTGGCGAAGCAAGCCTGAAACAGTGACTTGGGCAGGACTAACGTAGAGGCATCCAAGCCTCCCCTTCCCCTTCTTTGATTCCCCACCACGGGCTGAGTCATCTTCGCTCCCAGGGAGACTCACAGACAGGTGATGTAGAGGAGTGGAGCTGGTCCCATGATTCACAGATGTTCTGTCCATTTTTCTCCAGTTTTTTTCCTCTATGTTTTTTTCTGGAAACTTCCCATTGCTCTGTTTCAAGTTCACTGATCTTCCTCTGTGCAGTGTCTAATCTACTGGGAATCTCATTCAATGTCATTTTCATCTCAGGCACTGCAGTTTACATCATTGCAGTTTACTCTGGAAATTTTCTGTTTGTTCATGTACTTTCTTGGTATCTGTAGTGCCTTTACTTAAGGTGCTTGACCTTTCCTTCAGCTTCTTGAACAAACAGTTATAATAATTCTTGTGTTACCCCTATCTAACTATTGTATCATCTGTGTTATTTCTGGGTTGATTTTAAATTACTTTTCTCCTCATTATGGATCATATTTTCCTGCTTATTTGCATGTTTAGTATTTTTTTTTTTTGAATTGGAGTCTCACTCTGTCACCCAGACTGGAGTGCAGTGGCCGCTCCCGGCCACCGCAGCCTCGCCTGCTGGGCTCTGGCGATCCTTCCATCTCAGCCTTCCGAGTAGCCGGAATTACAGGCATGCGCCACCACGCCCGGCTGATTTTTTGATTTATTGTAGAGATGAGGTCTCGCTGCCCAGGCGGGTCTCGAACCCGCGGGCTCAGGCAATCCACTCACCTCAGCCTCCCAAAGGCATGGGATTACAGGCTGAGCCACTGAGCCCGGCTATGTTTAGTATTTTTGATTGGATGCCAGGCATTGCAAATTTTACTTTGTTAGATGCTGGATGTTTTTATAGTCCCATGAATATTCTTGGGATTTCTTCTGGGAAGCAGTGAGGTTATGGGCAACAGTCTGATTCTTTAGGTCTTGTTCTTAAGCTTTGTTAGGCAGGACCAGAGAAGCATTTAACTGAGGGTTAATAGTTAACTCCTGAGGCCAAACCCTTCTGAGTACTCTACCAGGTGGCCCGTGAATGATGAGGATTTCCATCCTGGCCCTGTGAGAGGGTCTGGCACTCCTCCCTCTAATCCTTTTGGGTGGTTCTATTCCCAGGGTGTGTAGTTCCCTCGCACACATGCACTTATTGGTACTCAGGTGAGTCCTGGAGGGGCTCTCTGACAATCTCTGGAGTTCTTTGTCTTCCTAGCTCTGTCCTCCCCAGAATATGAGAATGCAGACCTTCTTGTTCTGCCTGGACATCAGCTCCTCAATATGGGGAGTCTGCCAGGCTCTGCTTGTATTCCCCTTCCTCTCCCGCAGACTAGGGGCAACCATGGGCCTCTCTTCATTTATTTCTCACTCAAGGACCACTGTCCTCTGACAGTGCCTGATGCCCAATGTCCTGAAAGCTATTGTTTTTTTATCTGTTTTTTTTTAGTTGCTTAAAGCGGGAAGTCAAACCTGCTTCCTCTCAGTGGATCGTAACCAGAAGTGGAAGTCCTATCTGCAATTTTATGAAGTTTGAATTTATCCTGAAGGTCAAGAAAACAGTGAAGCAAACATCTTAGTCCTTCAGCTCCAGGTTGTGCTTCTGGATCCAAATAGAACATTTTCTTTCTCCCTAGTGCACACCTATGGTTTAAAGGACATTCCATCCAAGAGGGCAGCTACAAAGTTAGGATTCTAAGGGCGACTTTTCACTTGTAGACTGCAGAAATGGCTATTCGACCATAGGCCATGTGGTGGAGAGCTCCATCAGGAATAACACAAGACTGGGCTATAGACTGAATGTTTGTGTCTGCCCAAAATTCATATGTTCAAACCTAAGCACCAATGTGATAGCTCTTGAAGGTGGGCCTTTGGGAGGTGATTAGGTCATAAGAGCAGAGTCTTCATGAATGGGACTAGTGCTTTGATAAAAAAGTCCTCAGAGAGCTCCCTTGCCCCTCCCACCATGTGAGGACATAGTGAGAAGGTGCTGTCTATAAAACAAGAAACTGATTCATAGACAGGAATCTACCAGCACCTTGATCTTGGACTTCCTGACCTCTAGAACTGTAAGAAATAAATGTCTATTGTTTATAAGACATCCAATCTATGATATTTTGTTATAGTGATCTGAATAAACTTGGACAGCTGGTGGTAGGTTTTGTGGCTTTCCTTGACTTTATGAAAGGGAATAGATTGTAAAATTAGCTATAAAATCTCTACATAGACTGAGTGTAATTCTATTATAAGACTTGGGAGGACTCTGCCCCCACCTCAAACTAGAAGTGGCTGTGATAGTCAGTAGTCCTATAGTCTCATTATTGCCTGGAAATGGCTACAGATAATATATTTCAAAACCAAAGTGATAAACTTTACTTCCTAAGGAGTGACTGGTCACTGTCCTGTCAGATACTGTTCTGTTGCGCTTAGAGCTCTTAGTACTAGCTCATATTTTCTTGATTATTTGCTTGTTAGAAAGTATGCCTAACACAATAGATGTTCAAAAATATTTGTTGAGTAAAATGGTGTTCCTGAAAGTTAGGTTTCATATGATTAGTTTATAAGTATTTGGTTTTTGATCGAGATAAATATTGGTGATACCTGCATTTACTGTTTGCATTGTGTGTCTCTGTTCTCTAGTGGGATTCTGTGTTCTGTCAGTCACATTGCCAAGAAGTATACAGTTATTCTGGTTGGACACTTAGTGCATTTATGATTCTTTGCTCTGACAGATACAAAAACAAAGAGATAAATAATGAGTTCATTAGCACGAGATCTCTTGGATTTGTGCTTATTAAGAATTGGGTTCTTTGTGATTTTTCCATCCCAGCTGCTTCTAGATCACATGGATGTTTTGTAAAATGTGCCCATGTTGGCTACAGGAAGCCCCGGCTGAGCTCTCTGGTCTTCCTCTCCTGTTTCAGACTTGCCATTCCCCATGTCCTGGCACAGGAAGTAAGGGGGCGGGGTGGGGTGTTGGGACTCACACATGTACCAGGCCCCTTCTTACAGAATGTCTTCTCGGTGAGACAGTCTCCCAGCCCCTGCTTGGCTCCCTTCTGTGCTGGGCTCCAGACCTTTCACAGAACAAGACCCATCTCTTCATGCATCCATCCAGCAATGGAGACTCCTATGAGTCAGGCACAGTTCTTGTACTGGGGGCCACTCCCCCACCCCCATAGGAACTGGAGGCAGAATAGGTTTCTCTTCCAGGCTGTAGGAAGGGCTGGGCCTTGGAGTTGGGGAGGACTTCATCTCAGCACCCAGCTTCCCCAGTAGCCTTTCCCAGGCTGGGGGGCTCTGCTGCTCAGAGTCATTTCTGGTTTGAGCAGAATCTGCTTCTTTCTGTCCCTCTTAGATGGAATCTCATGCTCTTGAGATTTCGATTTTGGGGCCCTGGGGTTGAAGAATGTTTAAGAATGACACATGCATGTCACAGTTTACAAAACATCAGACCCCATGATCTCATTTAATCTTTACAACATCTGGGTGTGATAGGTCCCCCCTCATCTTATAGGGCAGCAGATGGAGGAGGGCTAGAGACGTTACTCTTTGCCCATGGTCTCTGGCTGGGAAGTCCTTGGGTTGGGTCTTATCCCCTTTTCTTAAACTGCGGTGTGGCAGCTGCCTGGATCTGATGCCTTCCCATGATGGTTTGCCTTATGAGTTGCTCAAGAACTATTTGCATCTGCCGAATCTCAGAAGGGTGGCCCCTGACAGCAGCTTCTGTGTCCTGTCATGAACATTCCTGGACCTCAGAGCCTTTGTGAGAAATGCTCAATTCCTTTCAGAGTGCAAGGGCCACACCCATGTTTGGAGCACATGCTTGAAAGCACAACAAATGGGCATCTCTTCCTGAAGGTGTACCACATAGCCCTGGGTGCTGCAGACACTGGCCAAGGTCAAGGAAAGAGAAAGAGACACGTGCTCCATTGGAGTGATCCACCCTTGAGAGAAAAGAAAGCACAACCATGAAGAGGCAGAATGTGATGTCACCAGCCTTGTTATCCTGACCTGGTGACACCTCTTGCTTTGGAATTTAGGACCATCTTTGACACCTGCTATACCAACTGGCTCTTGGAGTCACCGGTGGGGCAGAAATCACCTTGTTTTACAGCCGAGGAGAGGAGGCTCAGAAACCACTTGGCTCCTGAAGTCAGATCTCGGAGGGATCTCAACCCAGATCTTCCAGTCCCAAATCCAGTGCACTGCTCTCTCCCCTAGTTATCCAGAGAATTCTGGGCATGATGGCAGAGAAGTCACCACCAGGATTCCTTTGTTTATTTTTTTTTGTGTTGCAGGTCTGCTCTGAGGGTCTGCTCCTTTCCTGGCTCTTCCTCCCTCCTTCCTTTCTTCCCACAATACTTGACTAGCAGATGGCTGACTTCCGGGGGGGAACATCCTGTGCCTTGTCTGAGCTGTTGGGGGTACAATGTGTAGACATAGTGCCATCATGGACCCTGCCTCCTATGGAGGCCACCACCTACCAAGCCAGCCATAGCCATTGTGGTTGCCCCTCTCTGAGTGAGTGGACACAGCTTCTGCACTGCTTGTCTTCCTGCTCCCCCAACTCTGACTTGAACCTTAAAGTACCAAATGCAGGGCTGGGCACATCAACATGGGATGTGTCCATACAGACTGGACAAGATGCTGACCTGGTTCTCCCTACTGACAGCAGTCAGATCTGTCTGGAGCCCAGGAGGCACTGTGGGCCTGGCCAGCTCTGACCTGTTCCCCCTCCCTGCCCATTCTGCTCCCCTCACACTTGCCTTCCCCTCTCTTCCCATGCACCAAGCACACACCTGCCTCCTGCCTGTCTTAGTGCCTCTGTTTCCCTTTTCTCAGCATGTGCCAGTCTAATGTCATATCACATGTCTTCCCCTCTAGAGCAAGCTCCATGAGGACGAGACCTCTGTCTGTAGCAGCAGGAATCACTCCTCTCATGTAGCAGGCACTTATTAGTATTTGTTGGGTGAGTGAAAGAATAAAAGGTCCCTGGGCTGGGGATGGGGATGTTGTGGTTCTGGGTCAAGAGGGTGCTGACCAGCCCCATGGCCTCAGTCAAGTCACCCTGGACCCCAGTCCTGCCCCTGATCCCTGTAATAACAGCACTCCGTTATAATTTAGGATGTGCTTAAAGGAAAAAAGCACACTGCTGAGCTCATTGGGACCTTCCCAAAACACCATGGGATGGCATTATTGTCCCCATTTTTCAGAAGGTCAAATGGGGCTAGGCTCAGATGGCAGTGAGCATAGGGACAGGGTCTTCCCTGCATACCCAGGGAAACAGGAGTGTGCACCAATGCATGGGGGGGGGGAAGGCTGCCTGGATGAGAAAGATTCAGAGACATGGGATCTTCATTGCAAGATGCCCTTAGGCCCTGGTGATGGAGTTAGGTAGGGATGCAGTTGGTGGGGGTGGTGAGGCTCTGTGTTGGATTGGGATGTGGGCATGTGATACCTTCTCACTGGGAAAGTTTGGAAGTCCCAGTGCAGATACTGGAGGGTGCCAATAAGCCAGCATGGTACTCAGGAGGCTGCCCTAGGCTGGTCTTGGGCCTGACTCTGAGAGGGAGCAGGCTGTGTGCCCTAGGCTGGTCAGCAGGCCTGACTCTGAGAGGGAGCAGGAGTATGAATGACCCTGTGGAGGGATGGAAGGAAGCCAGGCTAGGCAGAGGCAGAAATTGAAGCTGTGATGAGTCTCACAACAGCCTTGACTCCCTCACAGAGAGCCCTGGGGCCAGAGTGGCCCTCAGAGTAGTGCTGAGTTGAGCTGGGGTGACTGGACCTTTAGACTTCTCATGGATCAGGCATTGGATTTGGAGGGCCCAGAAAAGACACGCCTTTGGGTGAGGCTAAACTTTGCAATTGAGGCCACTCCTGAGGCAATGGACTGTTTATTCCCTTCAGGTGGTGGGGATAGTGGCCTCACCTTGGAGGGGACCTGGCCAGAGCCTACCACCACAGCAGTGGAGAGCCATGGCCACACCGAGGTGGGTGCGACTATAGGGAGGCACATGTAAGCTTCTTACTTGGAAGAGGACCTCCCCCTACTCCTAGCACTCTCACAAAATCCTTGCAGGCAGAGGATCAGAAGTTGTGGAGGAATGAGCTTTGGCATCCAGAAGACACGGGAGCACAGTGCTAAGATGGCGAAGGAGTGAGACCCTCACTGTCCTGAGGCCCACACTCCCTGCCTCACTCCATGTTCACATCTTTTCCAGAACCAAGCAACTGTGTCTGACAAGTCTGAGATCTGTAGGGCAGGTGGGCAGCCTGGACATTCAGAGAAGAGGGAAAGTGTGGAGGCAGGATTGCTTTCTCTCCAGAAACCCAGGCTCTTCTCTTAAGGTCTTTGAATGCTCAGATGAGGCCCACTCACAGCATGGAGGGTGATCTGCTTTACTGAAAATCAAAGGTCTGTAGGTTGGGTGTGGTGGCTCATGTCTATAATCCCAGTACTTTGGGAGGTTGAGGTGGGAAGGTTGCTTGAGCCAAGGAATTTGAGACAAGCTTGGGGAACTTGGTGAGGCCTCATCTTAAACAAAAAACAAAAAAATTAGCTGAGTGTGGTGGCATGTGCCTGGAGTTCCAGCAACTTTGGAGACTAAGGAGAGAGGATTGCCTGAGCCCAGAAAATCAAGGGTTAGGGTGAGCTGTGATTGTGCCATTGTACTTCAGCCTGGGCAACAAAGTGAGAACTGACTCAAAAACAAAGCAAAACAAAAATCAAGGGAATACAAATATTAATCACATCTAAAATATCACCTTTCACCGTGGCACCCTGTCTGGTGTTTGACCTATAGCTGGGCCCCATGGCTTGACCAAATTGACTCGTGAAGTTAGCTGCCACAGGGGCTAATGGGGTTTGGATGATGGCCCTGCCGGTTAGTGGAGCAGATATTTTCCAGGAGGCTGGAAGAGGATAGGATGTGTGTGCACGTGCACACGCGCGTGGTCGTGTGTGTGTGTGTGTGTGTGTGTGTGTGTGTGTGTGTGTGTGTGTGTGTGTTGGGTGGTGTGCTGGGAGGGAGTAACCATTCAAGGAGATAGTTATGCATTGTTATCTAGGGCCCTCAGGGAAGGGCGTGCCCAACCCCTTACCCTGTGGTTATGCTTATCTATACTTTGGGGTAAACCTCCCACTTTATGACTGGCCAGGGCCTGGAAAGTCATCCCTCCAGAGAAAGTTGTTTCCATGTGACCCTGCATCTCAGGGTACTAGGCCTCAGATCCAGGGGCAGAATGGTGGGGTGCCATGACCCAGGACCCTGCCGCTAGCCAGACAGGGGGCAGCCCTGGTAAAAAGCAGCACTCAGGGAGCAATTGCTGAGATGGGCAAAGGAGAAAACAGCCAATTCCAGAAACCTCTGCCTTGTCTTCTCTGTGGCCTGGTATCCTGGGAGGCAGCCCACCCAGTTATACTATTCTTCAGGGTGCTTGGGGCATAGGGGTTAAAGGATGAACTGGGACCAACACCGGGGGTGGATGCTTTGACACTGGAGAGACTGACTTCAGCTCTTAGGATTTTTGTGGATGAACACAGTGTCCCCTCTGTGCCTCCACCTCCAGGACAAAGCGCTTTGGGCTGGACTGGCCAGCCTTGGCTTACAAGCTATTGACTGATTCTGTGCAAAGGCTCCCACAGTTCACCCTGGGGAGGTCACTGGGACCATGGTCACGGCCTCATCCTCAGCTGGAAGGTGGCTGGTGGAGGAAGCCATTCATCTAGCTCTTATCCCTGGAACCAGACTCAGAGTTTTGGGAATTTAAGGATGTTTGCAACATGCTGGGAGAGTGTGAAATGAAATCCTGCATGAATCTCAAAAGTTATCAGAGCTTGGAACATGGAGTCCTGTGGTACACCTGGGGCCTGGGGCCAGAGCACGGACTTCTCACTGGCAGTGCCTTGTCCGGCTCACACAGAGCTTCTTTCCTCTTTCACTCATAGCAGGTCTTGGGGTGTCAGTGTCATCAGTACAAAGGGGATGCCTAGTGCTTCACACTGACTCCTGATCTCCTGCTACAGGGCACTCTTCAGAAGTTGATGAAGGGCTTTAAATGCGGAGTGGGCACATCCCCCGGGGCTGCCTGGACTCCCTGGACCCCGCTGGCCAGGGGCAGCTTCTCTTCCCCACAGGAAAGAAGTAGAAATAGACGGAGCCACCTCCCTGAGCACAGAGGCTGGAGCCCACCAAGAAAGTGTTTGCAAGATGCCCCCCAACACCTCCAAGCTGAGGAGCTGACACTTTATGGTGACTGCTGTTGAGTGACCATTGGGAAAGCCACTATAGGCATGCCCAGGAGGCACTCGGAGCCAGGAGCGTGTCAGGCCACAGGTGATACCAGGGCACAGATGCACCTAGGGAGGGGTGACAGATTCCCTTAGGACCTTATTTCAGTGATCTGCTGCTGTGTATGTTCACTTGTGCTCAGGCGGTCTGATAGACTTGAACTCATGCTCAATTTCTGCCTTTTGCTAAAGCGTAGACTTTAGTGGCACCCTGTTTCCGCATGCCTGGATAAGAGCAGGCAGTTTCTGGGAGCAACGCAAGTAGGTTGGCAACTAGACCCCAGGTGCACCGGCTGGGCCAGCCTGCTCCTGTCTCATTGCCTGGCTGCCAGAGCCCTGACATAGGAGGCAAAACTAAGCGGCAACTCAATTTTCATTCGATGAGGTGCTCATGAAGCCCTGATAATTACTGGCTCTATTATTTTCCTGCTTTCCATTTGCAGCAATCTTGAAAAACCCTCTCAAGACAATGTCAGGGGTTTACGTCTTGTTGTTCAGCATCTGACATCTTTTCAGGGAATGATCAGGACCCATCTAGAAGGGAGGAGGGATCGATTCTGCTCTGCCCCACGCTGCCTGTCTTGTTGTCAAAAGGAAAGATGTACGATGGTTTTATTTAAGATGCTGCTTCCTTTCTTGCCCCTGGAGATGCACATCTCATCTGTGTTATGCTAAATCTTTAATAGCTTCTGACTGTAATATATGCTGTGATATTCTCATCATGGAAGGGGGACTCAGGTACTTCACCCTCTTCTAGGAGGGAAGGCAGGAGGCGGAGGCAGGGGCTCTGTGAATGATTCAACTTACCTGTCTTTGCAGAGTTGGCCTTGCTGTGGTGGAGATGGCAAAGAGGACTGTGGAGATAACACAATTGGGCCGGGGGAGGAGGGGGTGTGCTCTTTCATTACGGAGATGCTTCAGCTGAGACATGCAGCCTTGAGGGTTCAGATGTGGGATGAGGTCTGGGCTCCGCAGCCCAGGGCCATTGCAGTGAGGTGAACCAGCTTCTTGGAAAGGACCCATGGAGGTGCTAGAGCTGTAGGAAGGTTCTGGGCTCATCTGGAATGATCCAGAAAGAGCGGAGACCTCCTCCTAAGGTGCAAGAGGATAAGAAAAGAGCCGAGAGCTTGTAACTCCTGGATGCCAGAACATCCCCCGATGGGCAAGTTGATTTCTGACCAGATTCTGATCACGCATCTTAACCCACAGTGCCAACAGTGTCAAGATCACAGGAGGACAGCCCGGAGCGGCCATGAGATTATTCATGCTTAAAATCTAGAAGCTAGCCGGGCTCGGTAGCTCAGCCTGTAATCCCGCACCTTTGGGAGGCTGAGATGAGTGGATTGCCTGAGCCCGCGGGTTCGAGACCCGCCTGGGCAGCGTGACCTCATCTCTACAGTAAATCAAAAAATCAGCTGGGCATGGTAGCGCATGCCTGTAATTCCGGCTACTCGGAAGGCTGAGGTGGAAGGATCGCCGGAGTCCAGCAGGTCGAGGCTGCGGTGGCTGGGAGCGGCCACTGCACTCCAGTCTGGGTGACAGAGTGAGACTCCAACTCAAAAAAAAAAATCTAGAAGCTTTGATCATCTGGTTCTCTCTTCTGAAGAGAGAACTGAGGCCTGGAGGGGCCAGGAGATCCCAGATTCCATCTTGGTTGCTGGAGAGAGCTGCCCTGTGGACCCTGCCCTGACGTGCTGAGAATCCCCAACTGTGGTTTGAACCCTGCCCACTTTCCATAGCACCACATGCCCATGT
Organism: Cephalopachus bancanus; assembly: GCA_027257055.1. NCBI lineage: Eukaryota > Metazoa > Chordata > Mammalia > Primates > Tarsiidae > Cephalopachus > Cephalopachus bancanus. The sequence goes on along the minus strand of JAPVLO010000135.1, from coordinate 4,091,003 downwards.
CCCTGCTTACCAGGCACCACCCTGGACCTTGTGACTGTCCTTTGTCACCTGCACACTCGCTCAGCTTCTGTCTGAGCCACATTCTGACCTCTCTGCCTTATGGTGGTCACAAGGCCCTTAAAAATCCAGAGCGGTACTCAGTAAACACTTAGGACCAGTTCGTTGTGGAGAATAGAAATCCCAAGTCCCAGGACTCAGGCATGTAAAGATTCGTTCCCTCTCAGGCAAGTCTCGAGATCAGAGTCATCAGTGACCCATGCCCTGTCTTTTGTCCTCCTCCTCTGAGTGGCTTCACCCTCAGGGTCATGTTCTGAGGCACAGGAGGAGCAAAGGGGCACTGTCCAGCAGTTAGCACCTCGAGCAGCCTTGTGGAACCCCACACAGCACTTGCACTGGACCATTTGCCTGAGCTCAGTCCTATGTGGGCACTGAGCAGCCAAAGAGCCAGTGGCTGAGCTGCATGTGGTCCCCATGTGCCAGGTCAGTCTCTGCAAGGAAGGAGACCAACCAGCAGTCTGCACATCCCTGTGTCCTTGGCATACTTGCTCTCTCTCCTCTGTCCTTCCTTCTGTCCATACCCACCTCAGATTACTTCCTTGCCAAATCCCCCTCACTTTGGCTCCCATCATCACATCGACTCAACCTTGTGGAACCTGCAACCACTACTCCACACTGTATCCAGTCTGCCTCGAGTGCATTGGTGTGATCTGGGCTCATGGCAGCCTCTACCTCCTAAGGTCAGTCAATCCTCCTGCCTCCGCCTCCTCATATCTGGGACTACAGGCACATGCCACCACACCCAGTTAATTTTTGTATTTTTTTTGTAGAGAAATACATGTTGCCCAGGCTGGTCTTAAGTTGATTTATATATTTTTTAGCTTATTAAAGTATATAATCTGATGAGTTTTATGTATGAACATAGTAAATTCATCACCACAATCAAGACAGTGAACAGACACATCACCCACAAAAGTTCCCTCATCCTCTTTGTAATACTGTCCATCCCCCTACCCAAAACTTGTGCCCGATTTGCTCTGGTGGTCATGACATTCACCACCTCAACAGGCAGACAACTCTGCAGGCACTGTCTAGCCACCCTGTCACAGGCTTCCTTGTATGCAGCCACTCTTATTCCACCCTCATACAGATTTGATCTATTTTTTAAATCCCAAACTTGTGAGCGGCCTTAAATCATTTTGTGAGTATAACAGGGAAAAGAAATCGATCAAGCATCCATTCGAGGAAGGGTATAATTCTGGGAACTCATTTAAACACAATTTATCCCCTCCCTGGTCTGGAGGAACTGATTTGATAAGTTGGGTGTGACCCCTTTTGTGCCTAAACCCCGCCAGGTAAGCAGCTGTGGGGAGTGGGCCCCAGAGCAGCTCCATCCTCTCGCTGTGGCCACTGGAAACAAGACTTGGCATCTCCCTTTGCTCAGGGCAACTTTGAGGGGCATGGGGTCACCTCTGAGGAGAGGGGACCCAGTTTGTTGTGAGCTGCAGGCCACAGAGAGTGGGATGACCAGCTCAGGACTCCTCTGCCAGTGAAAGGGGTGTACACAGACAGACTGTGGTTGTCACAGGAGAGACAGTGGCAAGACCGGCCATGGGGCCACAAGAACAGCCTCTGTGGGTCCAGGCTGGGGAGGTGCCTTGCAGAGGGTGGAGCGGCCCTGGGAAGTGCACCTGTGTTTGCCTGAAGCCTGCCCTCCCTCTTCTTTCCTCTTCTTTTGTCTGAGCATGGACCTTTGGCATTAGGTTCTTTCTACCTCCACCCAGCAGGGACATTGTCCACAACAAGAACCCTGGGAGGCTTGGGCCAGGTGTTGCCCTGTGGCCAGTATGTAGTCTGGATATGGGCCTCCCCTCCTGGAGGTTCTATGTGTCACGAACTCCCAACACATGTCATGATGTCACTCTTTTTCTTAAGTCAGAGGGAGATCCCGTGTCTGGCATCTGATGCAGATGAAGTAGCTGTTCAGGCTCATGAGTATGTGGGTCCTCAAGATCTTCATCTGAGCGATGGGGTGGATGCCTGCCTTGCAGATGAGTATTAAGGATTGCCCCCCCATCTCTACTATTGTTCAGTATTCTGAGAACTTAGAAGACTTGGGGGCCAGAATGGGTGACCCCAAAACATTTCTTGAGTTGACCAAAACATGCTGTAATGGAGCTCTACTGTCACATTTTTCTGTCCACTAAGGTTTTTAGAGAAACATGTGGCTCATGTTTCATAGGGACTTGGAATTATCGTCTTCCCCCGAGAGCAGCCTCCAAGTGAATGGGCCTGCCTCTCCAGAGTCACAAACGATCAAGCATCCATGATTAGGACTAGATCCTAGATTCACCACACCACCGCAAACCAGGGGATGCCCCAATGATGATAACCCTCACCCCTTGTGTTGCTGCTGGTAGAGTGTATGCACCCCTAGTTGGCTGAAAGGTGGGACTGGGGCCAGGGAGGACTCTTAGAAGTGTATGATCATAGGAGGTGGAAGTGTACAAAAGGCCAGCATGTGACTTCTTTTTTTTTTTTTGAGTTGGAGTCTCACTTCGTCACCCAAGCTGGAGTACAGTGGCACGCTCATGGCCGACCCAGCTTTTACCAACTGGCCACTGGCAATCCTTCCGCCTCAGCCTTCCAAATAGTGGGAACTACATGCATGTGCTACCATACCTGGTAATTTTTGATTTATTGTGGAGATGAGGTCTCACCAAGTTACCCGAACTGGTCAATTTCTTTTTTTTTTAATAAGTACAACATGCTTTATTTAAGTGATGGTTACACTAAAAGTCTAGACTTCACCACTACACAATGTCCTTACAACAAAACAGCATGCAATTTCTTTATTGCAGGACTGATCAGTGTCTTTAAGAGGCTAACATGCACTAGGATTCTGGCAGAAGTGGCACTTGCAGGTTTCCCAAAGCAATTTTGCTTGGAAACCTTTGTCAAGAGGCCATTTGTGGGCTAGTTCTCCATGGAATCCTCTTTGGGAAAGGCTGCCCTACTGACCAGGCAGTAGACTGTTGCTATAGGCAGAGCTGATGCTCTAACAAAGGGTATAAAAGGAGTGTGACTTTCAGCTGTGTTGGGCCATAAAGCCAAACATACTTGGTCTCATGGGTTTGTGGATCTAACCCCCCTTGTTCAGCCTAGCCCTCCTTGCTGGCAGAGGTCTCACTGGTGGATTTTCCAGCTCCTTGAGGCTCCTCCTCACCTCAAGCTGACATGTCTCATCTCTCAACCTCCCCTGGCTGGCCTCCAGTCACCCTAAAGTCATCCTGTTACACCTCCTTCTTTGATGAACCCCTGAGGAGGTTGATGGCCCCCAGTAGACTCCTCATAGTGGCCTGCATAGGATTCACTTATAACTGTGTAGTGAAGTATAACTGTGTAGTGAAGTCCTGTGTCATGAAGTATTGTCTGGACATAGACTCTTTTCCTCCTTTACCTGGTTTCTATCTGACCCTCCCTCAAGAAGCAGCCTTGACCAGGACTGGCCTCTGCAGGATATGCCTATTCCTAGTAGTGAGTCATGGGGTGCAGGTGATGGAGCAAAGCTGAGAACAATGTGGGCAGCGCCTTTACTCACTATCATTGTAAACATTGTATAGTAATTTGAATAATTAACTTGACAGATTCTTTCTCCACCAACCAGCCGCCATCATTGTCCCCCTTAAGTTCTAATAAACCAATGTCCCTCCTTGCTCGATCTCCGAGTGACTTATTTGGAATTGGTAAAGAACGTTATGTGCAAGCCGGCTCAGATTTGGGGTTATTGTGTTCCACATGTCTGTCCACCCTGCCAGCCTGTCTTTCCTGGAGGGCAGGACCTACATCCCTGTGACCCCATGACACTGGATGCTGGCTCTCTGCCTGGAATCTGGAGACACTTGAAAATATCTGTAAGATACACAAATGAGTGTCTTTGGAAGGTAATATATAACAAAAAGATAATCAGACTTACCTTGGTTAGCTTTCAGAACAGAGGTTCATGGGAAGGGCATCTTGTGGCCCCACAATGTGCCCATCTGTCAACCCACTGGCCAGAGTGACTGTGTACTTAGCTGGGTAGGCAACAAAAACACATTGAGTGCCCCTGTGCCAGGTCTGGGGCCATGACCCTGCCACCTCCAAGGGCTGAAGGCCACCCTCTGGCATTTGCACTGCTGCTGTGGGCAACTAATTTCAGTGTTATAATGATTTAAATTATGCATGGGCCAGCAAAGAACACTCAGGGGCTGTAGAGTTAGCCAAGAGGGTCTCTCAAGGATTGACCCAGACCAGCCAGGGCAGAGCTGGCCAGAGATGTGCTGGTTTCTTGGATGGTGCAGGCGGAGGGGTAAGACCTCCCCAGGTTTGCCCTAGTGTGACTGTAAGAGGCATTTGGGATGTCCTGAGTGATGATTTCCCATCTAGGTCTTGGGTTCTTTATCCCTTATGCCCCAAAGGTCCAGGAATGAGGCCATTTGCCCTGAGAACATGGGGCTGCCATTGTGAGAGAGTCCACCCAAGGCCAGCCATGAAGACAGCTCCCAGACCTGGTGCTGTGGCTCATGCCTGTAATTCCAGCACTTGAGAGGCCAAGGCAGGAGAGCTCAAGAGTTGGAGATCAGCCTGAGCAACACAATGAGACCTCACCTCTACAAAAAAAATTTTAAAATTAGCTAGGTGTGGTAGTGCATACCTGTAGTCCCAGCTCCTTGGGAAGCTGAGGTGGAAGGATTGCTTCGGCCCAGGAGGTTGAGGCTATGACAAGCCAAAATCATGCCACTGCACTACAGCCTGGGTGACAGAGTAAGACTCTAACTACAGAAAAAAAAAAAAGACAGCTTCCTGCGTGGATCCTCCTCCATGCTGGCCTTGGGATGGTGGGCACAAGGGGTGCTGAGTGCTGAGCCCCAAGCCTCTGGCATCTGGAGCAGGAACCACATGCTGAGATCTGGACCCCTCACATGTAAGACCCTGCAGCAGGAGGTCAGGGTTGCAACTGGGAGGCCCAAGCCTCCTTCTACCCCCTCTGGAGGGGTCCACAAAGGGAGCAGGGGTCCACAAAGGGAGCAGAGTCAGTTCTGAAGACAATGTCCAGATGTCTCCTCCACTTCTGCCGTTTGCTGAGGAAAAGGAGAAGGAAGCAGCAGCAAGGAGTAGTACTTCCTGCACCAGGCACAATGCAGGCAGCTCCGACGTCCTTCATCCTCACCACCGTCTTCTACAGGGTACCATCACCCCTGTTCTACAGATGCAGAATCTGAGGGTGCAGGGATTGGAGGAGCCGTCCAAGGCCACAAGGTCCACAAGTAGGGGTGAGGTGGACATGGTGGTGGTTGCGGGGGATGTGTTTCAGCCCAGTCTGCCTGACCCCAAGCCACTCTCTTCCTTTTCCAGAAGCAGAACAAGGCTGGACATGTGTTAGGGGCAGGGAAGTTCAGGCTGAAATAAAAAGACACTCTGCAGATACTCCCCCAGCCCGTCCCCCGGCCCTGATTGCATAATGACTCTGACTCACAGCCCAGGGTTTAAGGCCCATAAAGAATTAGCTTGTGTCTCTGCCAGTCACATGTAATTAATTTATGCTTAAATTAGCAAGACTATTTACTGAGACCTGTAGAATGGCCAAAAATCCTTTTATAGCTGAGAAGGTTTAATGTATTTTTTTTTTGAATCATGAAATCACAGGGTTTCAAAGTTATTTCATAAAAAATGTGAGTCACAAGCTCCAAACTTGTGAAGTGGGCAGATTCTAAACCTGGTAAGACACTTTCTGCTTCCAAGTGGGGGAAATCAATCAGCACCCTGCCCCCCCCCATCACTTGGTTTCATTGAAGCTGAAATGGTTCGAATGGAAGTTTAGTGGTTTGAAGTCTGCCCAGTTCTAACTGGTGGGGATGAGAAGGGCAGCCCAAGCACTGCTGGCTACCAGAAATGTTTGAAGCCAGAAAGCATGAGGAAAATCTGGTTTCTGGGGCATTGGAAACAAATACAGACAGGGCCCCTTGGACTCTGTTCTTGACCAGTGGAAAGTACACTGGGCCAAGAGTGCCATTTCTTTCCCAGGAGGGATGGCCCAGGGCTGAAGGCAGCTGTAGGAGCCTCCATCCACAAGCTGAGGAATGATGGGCATGTTGCTTAACTTTTATGCTCTGGACTGCTAATCTATAAAATGGGGATGATAAGATTTCTAATCTCAGAGCACCTGGACGACGGATTGAAATAATCCAGAGAGCACATCCCATTGGCTGAAAAGTGTCATGTGATCCCACTGTAAACACTAGGTGGAGGGCTGGAGTGTGTAGTCCTGCTGTGGCCAGGAAGAGGACAGTGAGTTGGGTGTTATCACTGTGTAGGTTCTAAATGTAGATATATCACAATCTTAAATGAAGTCTTAAATGTTTGCACTATATTTATTGGAAAATTGTTCATTTCTGAGTATACAGTGATTACATTTCCTTGAACATTTTATTTTCCCTGTCATCAATAAGTGGCTGCTTTTATCCCACCCCACTGCCTGGTTTTCATGTTCCTTTCTTAATTTCCTCCAAACTCTGCCTGGGCTGCCACCTATCACATTGTCACAAGAATCTGAGAGTCTCTCACTGCTGTTTTTTTTCCTTTCCTTCCAAGTCACCTGTTCAAGACCTCTGTTCTCCTGACAGTTCACAGAATGGAAAAAAATTTGCCAACTATATATCTGATAAAGGCCTAACATCCAGGATCTACAAGGAACTCAAACATGCTGAAAGGAAAAAAAACAAACAGCCCCATTAAAAAGTGGGCAAAAGACATGAATAGACACTTCTTAAACAAAGATATAGGGGTAGCCAACAGACACATGAAAAAGTGCTCAGCCTCACTCATCATCAGAGAAATGCAAATCAAAACCACACTGAGATACCACCTAACCCCAGTAAGAATGGCCAGCATTAATAAAACAAGCAACAACAGAAGCTGGCGAGGATATAAAGAGAAAGGAACACTTCTCACTGCTGGTGGGAGTGCAAACTAGTGCAACCTCTTTGGAAGACAATGTGGCGATTTCTAAAAGAACTAGACATTGACCTTCCATATGACCCAGCAATCCCCCTACTGGGAATATACCCAGAGGAACTCAAATCGTTCTACAAAAAAGATACCTGTACATGCATGTTTATTGCAGCACTGTTCATAGTAGCAAAAACATGGAACCAACCATGTTGCCAATCAACACTGGACTGGATAAAAAAATGTGGTACATATACACAATGGAATATTACACAACCATAAAGAAGGACAAACATATGGACTTTGCAGCAACTTGGATGAATTTAGAGTCTATCATACTCAGTGATCTATCACAGAAACAAAGAACAGAGTTCCATATATTCTCACTCATAAACGGACCCTGAATATTTGCCATAATACTATAAGGAGGCGATTGGCAGTAGTGGCATACTGCTAGTGTGGGGTGGCTGGGAGTAGGGGGACACAACATCAATAAGGGTACCTGATCTCAAACCAGGCAAAGTGGGGACCAAAGGGAGGCCCAAACTTTACCTGTACAATGACTACGATGACCACTTGTATACCTAATCCTGAGTTGTACCTCACCTTTAAAAAAAAATTCCCTGCTCAGAAAGAACAGTTTTAATCTCAGGGAAGGTAATCGTCCTCTGACACTTTTGGGAAATTACTTCATTCCATAATTTACCTTGAAGATAAAGGAACTTCTCTTGGCCTCAGACCTGTCCACCTAGGTCCCCAGCATGATTCATATGGAAATGCACACCGTGTCCCCTAAGGACTGATGGGACTAATCATTTCTTTCTCTCACAGAGGTAATCTGACATCCTTGTCATGAATGGAGAGACTCTGAAACTTCTGGGAGACAGCCAAGGGCCTCTAGCAGTTCACCTGATTACTTCCTCCTTGCATGCATGTCCTCAGAGTGGTCAGTTTCAGCCGGCAACTTCAGGGTCGAGGCCCTCAGGTGGGAGGTTCACAAGTACCTGGGAGTCACAGAGATCTGGGTTCTCTCAACCATAGTTAGTGTGAAAGTTTCCTTCCCAGAAGTCACACACAGACTCACACACAGACTCACACACCCTTCACACATGCACACACAGACCCGTGGCTCTCACAAATCTGCAAGAGCCCAGCACTGACCAGTCCAGCAGTCTGGGGAAGAATCCATAGCAGCACTGGGGAGAGCTGTCCTGTGACATCTATGTGGTTTCATCAGAAATGTGCAGGGTTTTATAGGGGCTCCCAAAGCTATCCCAAGCCCTTCTGGGTTTTGTCAGTGCTGACGTCTGGGTAGTAAAGAATCTCCCTTGCTTACCAGTCCATGCCTGGCCACGGGATCTGCTGCTGCTTGGAATGTGCTGATGGAGTCTACATCAGGGACTCCAGGCCTGTTGGAGTTACTCCACCTGTGGCTGAGCAGCTCGGCAAGACTGCAGTTACCTGCCTGCCTCTGACACCCTCCAGGAGCCTGCCTTCTGTTGGACTTGTCTCCATAAGTGCCCTATCACGCCTGCAGACTGTTCTTCTCAGATGTCCCCAGTCCTGCCACTGTGTTCCCAAAAGACCCATTGCAAAACTCCACAGAGTCATGGAAACTAGAATTAAGTAGAAAGTGAACCCCGTCTCTCAAGTCTGGTGAATCTCCTGGTCCTGGGGAAGGGTGTAGGGCTGCCCAGGTGAGGGACTCCCCTGGGCTGGTGTGCCAGGATGTGACAGGGATACCCAAGTTCTCTTCCATAATTATGCTGGTTTCCTTAGAAATATCTAGAAAAAGTATCTACCCAACTTACTATAACTAAAATTGCTAATGAAAAATGCTAACTTCACCGTGTGCAAAAGGGTTAGAGCTGGTGAGAATTAAATTAGTACGACATCATTTTCAGAAGACAACTTGATAATAAGAATTAAGAGCCTTGACTAGGTTCATACTTTTAGGAAAGAATCTGAAATGCAAACCAAAATGTGTTCAAAAAGATACTACACTAGGATTTACAATAGTGGAAAACTAAAAATAACTTGACCATCCCTTCATTTAGGGAATCACCAAGAAAGTAATGTATCCATTACAAGGACTCACAAACCCATGTTAACCAACATTATAAGCAAGTTTTTGGTGACATGGGGGAAATAGCTATAATGTTAAGAAAAAGAAACAAAAAAGCATGATCCAAATTGCATTTTTATCACAAACAACTGTGGAGAGAAAAAAATAATAATTCTGAGAGAAAGTGCAGAAAAGGACAAAGACCAAATGCTAATGGTGCCTCCTGCTTGTGGGGGGGAGAGAGAATTATGAATGATATTTTCAGTTTCTAAATGGTATATGCTTTTCAAACTTGCTACAAAAATTATACATGAATTTTATAATCTGCAAAAATAAAATCTGAAAAAACCTGAGTTAATGTTCCATCCATTTTTCTAAAAGCTGACAACCATAATTTTAACTTTTATATGCTTTTTAAAATAATAATCATTCTACCTGTGGTGTTTAATGAGAAGCACAAAAATATGTATAGCTGCTTTGTATCACAGTTCTAGGAACCACGATGAAAAAAACAAAAACAGAAATTCCCCTTTTAAAGCATCTCTGCAGTTCAGTAATAAAACCTGGCCCAGAAAGAACACAAAACTCTTCATCCTTGATTATCAAGCCAAAGGGTAGAATTTCTACTGTTTGAGAAGATACTAGTGCTGCCTTCCCTCTCCTTGACCAGGACAAGATGGCAGCACTTCCCAGCAGAATGCTCCACTCAGTACTCCCACGTGAATGGCTGTTCATGTCCCACGCCTACCCAGCCTCCGACCAAGGTGGAACCCTTACCTTGCTCTCTGCTTCCTGCCTTATCCCATGCCTTACTCAGGACCAACCTCCCCAGCATCAAGGTGGAGCCCTGGCCTTGGAGCTCCCTCTTCCCGGAATGACTGAGAGGTAGAAGAATCTGCAATATCTTCCTGTGAGAAGCTCTCTGCAGACCTTAGCATGATCTCTGGAAGGTCCCTTGCTGAGGAGGAGGAGTAGGAGTCGGATGGAATTGACAAGGAGCAGATGGGGAGGTACGTGCCCAATGGCCTACCAAATCCCTGAGGGTGGGAGCCAAGCAAGTCTCTCCCAAATCCACTCAGAGCCAGGGCACCTTGACTTAACCCAGATGGGCCAAGTGTGTCTGGAGGACTAGAAGGAATCCACAGCTTGAGGAAGCCCAAGTCTGATCAGTACTCTGCTAAGACAGCCATGCTGGCAAGAAGGAAAGGTTGGGCGGAGTGTACCCAAAACAGGATTGTAAGGGGCAGCCCCATCTCAAGAAGGTACCATCCAACAGGAACAAACACCCTAGACCCCAGCAAGGCGAAGGCACTAGTGGAGAACAGGGTCCAGCAGGCCTTTGCCATAATGTAGTTCAAACCCAATTTGTAGTGGGGCTATCCAAGTGCCCTGTTTCCAGGGAACAGAACTGTGAATGCCCTGGACATTTACATCCTGCACTTCCCTGGTTCTCTCAGGCACATGAGGACCAGCTGTCTTGTGGCTAAAAACCTCTGCCCACAGTCCTATAATGGAAACTCGAATAAAAGCAGCAGCAAATAGGCCTTTCTCCACAAAGGGGTTAAAAGTTCTGTGCAGGGGGAGCCTTCTTTCCCCTGTAATTGAACTCTTGCCTCAGCCTCGCCTCCTTGGAAAAAAGGTCCCTACATCATCTGGTCAGGCTGCAATGGTCATGAAGGGGCCAGTCCACCTGAGCAAGGGTGCCAGGGCCAGCATGTTACTTGCGGAGGCAGGCATCAGGGGTTCCCTTAAGGTCCAGCATGGACAGTTACCCTTCTGCAGAGGCCAGCACCTCTTTGGTTAGTACCTGCTGTACACATCCTGCTTCTCTGGACCACTCTTCACCTCTGGTGAAAAACGGGCATCAAGGTTATCAAGGCCAGAACTTGGCATGACCTGAGCTCAGAACCTCTTGAACAGGCCACAGCAGACCTAGTCTTGCCCACCAGAAACCTTGCAAATCCTCAAGGAAAATGTGCTGGTGTCTTCTAAACCCAAAGACCCAAAGCTACACATCCCACCAGCAAAGCCCTCTCACCTGTGTGTTTTGCTCTCCCAACCCTATCACTTTCTTTTATTTCTCAAAGTTCCTAGCTCCAGATATTGGGGGGGGGTCTTCAAAACAGCTTAATACTAAGAGCATCTCTTCCCATTCAAGTTCAGAAGAGGTTGAATATAGGACAGAGAATAGGACATATGAAACCCAAATTATTACCTTGCTACTAAAAATGCCAACTTGAAAGTTTTCAGCTTAGGGTGTGAGTCAAAAGGCCTTGCTGTTTGAGCACAGGCTTAGAACTGCATCTGCAGATGGGCAGGGCTGGACCAGGACAGACATTTCATTGCCACCATATCTGAAGGGACAGGAGCCATCAAGTAACAGTTAGTGCCCGAGAGAGGAGTGTGATGGAGAATTTGGTGTGTCCACTTGACCGAGTCACGGGATGCCCAGATATTTGGTCAAACATTACTCTGGGTGGGTCTGTGAGGGTATTTCTGGATGAGGTTAACATTTGCATCAGTGGACTGAGTCAAGTAGATTGTCCTCCCTGGTATAGGAGAACCTCATTGAATCCATTGAAGACCTGACTGAGTAGAACACAGAATTGGGGGAAGGGAGAATTAGTCTTCTCCTGGCCTCAGATTGAGACTTAACACCATCAGCTCTCCTGGTTCTCAGGAGACAGACTCCAGCTGGGACTATACCTCCTGCATCTCCAGCCTGCAGATGACAGACCATGGACTCCTCAGCCTCCATAATCATGTGGCAATTCAATGCCTTGGAATAAATAGATCTCCATTTCTGTTTCTCTGGAGAACCCTGACTAATACAGGAGAGAGGGAGGAGGGTCTGGGTCATGCAGTACACTATCCTCAGGGAGTGATGGGGTGTAGCAAGCAGCCAGGGAAACTTAGGGAAAATCCAGCTTTTCAGAAACTGAAGGATGAGAGATACCCCATTTTCTATCCCAACAGCATTGTGAAATAAACATTTCACTTCTACAAACAAGGACTCTGAATTCCAAAGGCAGCATCCACCAATAATGAGGAGTACCCGCGCATCTCACTGGGTAAGAACCCTATCTCCCTGCTTTGCTTCTCCCACGCTTCATGGCCGAGCCTGTGCTTGGATTTCAGTGACTTTCTCTTATCTCTGGAATTCTTTGTCACTTTTCCAAAGAGACAGGTCTTTGTATGTGGAAACTTCTTTCTCCACTAGACTCTGTGATGAAGCAGGAGGACAGAGTCATGACCTTCAAGGAGAAACAGACAGAATTTTTCTGTGTAGGTCACAGTTGCAGTTCTGGGATCTGAGAGTTTTGTGATCTCCAGACATGTCACCTGGAGGTTTTCATGTAAAATAATGTGACTGGACAGGAGAGTGGGTCATGGCCCCCATTCGCTGCCCAACACAAATGGCTCAGCTCACGCAGAGGTATGGATGACCTCTATTTGTGTCCCTTCAGACCACTGTCACAGCTGCACTGGGGAAACTGAGGCAGGTTAGCAGCCTCCTGTGATGCTATTGGCCTGGAGGAAGAATGACTCCTCCTGAAAACACTTTGCAGAGCAACAATTGTGTGCACCTTCTGGGTAGCATCTAGCTCCCCTCCTTTGCTCCCCACCCTGTTCTCTTGGGACCCCCAGGGAGCTCTCCCTTCCTGCACTGGGAGTGATCTCAAGACTCACTGCGATGGTGGGCGGGGTCTGCATGCCTGTGAAGTGCTGGTGGGAGGAGAAAATACTGTGTGTTTGGCATGGTGTTAAAAAATCCCATCATATAGTAGAAGTCTATTCCATGATGCTGTCGTAACAAATATATAAAATATCCTTCTCAACTGCAGTTGCCAAAAAGTGCACTCTCGAGCTCTTTCATGCCAACTTCTGTGAACCTCAGAAAAGGGTTTTCTAAGAATGAGTTTGCTCATTTATAGAAAAGAATCTCTTCTTTTGAGTTCTCAGAGACACTAGTTCACCAAGCTCAAACACTGCAATCTTAGAGACCCAATAAAGATCTTAAATGTGTCTTGGTGCTATTACCAAAACCATATTTAAACAAGATGTCCAGTGGGAAACACAGACATCCTTATATTGTGTGCATGAGGACCAGTGGTATACACAAACTTATGCATTTCCTGTCTGTGTGAGATCAGAACAAAGTCATGGATAAGTGATGGCATGATGTAGGGGCTGCTGGGCCATGGCCTTGGAGCTCAGACCCGGGATTTGGGAGTTGGACAAACTGTCAGATCCGTGAGCAAATGCAATGTTGTCATTGTTTTAAGCCATTGCATTTCAGGATGGTTTGTTGTACAGCAATAGGTATTTGATATGGATTTAGGTACCTGGAAGTTGGCTGTTGCTCTAATACAACCTAAACTTAGTGTGGCAGATGGGGGCTGGAAGGACCCTGAGGAGAGAATTAGTGAAAACCTGAAGGCCTTCAAGGATACTATTAGTGGAGGAGACTAGTGGCCCCAGAAAACTTTCCAATCTCACATGCTGTTGCAGAATCTCATCACACCCATGAAAAGGTGGAGTCTTATTTCCATGCCCACTGAAATTTGACGGCTGTTGTGACTGTCTCAATGGATACAATGTGACAGAAGGGATGCTTCCTAATTTCCAAGGTAAGTCATAGAGATACAGCTTCCTCCTGGTTCATTTTCTCTCCCTCTCCCCTCCCCCTCCCTCTCCCCTCTAGCCCTCCAGATCCATCTTTGGCATTTTGTCACTGTGTTGTGATGAAGCCTAAGCCACATGCAGAACTGTGTGCAGCTGTCCTGGCCAACAGCCTCAGCTAAGATCTCAGCCAATAGCATCAAACCCCAGGATCAACTGACCCCAGCACTTCACCTCCATCAGCCCAGCTGGCTTCAAGTGGAGCAGAGAGGAACTGTCCTTATCAAGTTCTGCCCAAACTGTAGATTCATAAGCAAAATAAAGCTGCCACTGTTTTGAGCCACTAAACTCTGGGGTGGCTTGTTATATCACCATAGGTACTGGATACAAGGGGAAGGGAAGCCCAGCTCACCTGCCTACTTGTGCTGATTTAAACTGAGAACCTCCCCAACTCAGGGCAGGTTTCCAGGGTCTTCCTGTGAGTCAAATACTAGATTTTTGCTTTATGGTCCCAGATCAGACAAAACCAAAGAAAGTGGAGTCAATTTTCTTCTCCCATAAAATTCGGTGCTGGTGTCAGAGAGGGCAGCAGTTGTAGGACATGGGATGCAGGCTGGTAGCTGTGCCATTGGGTCCCACTGAGCATTCTTGTTTAGGGTCATAGAGCACACTGTCCTCTCAGGGGCAGTCCTCTGTGATGTAGGGGCCTCTGCGTTGACTGCTCAATGGCGCCTTGTTATCATGTGACATTCAACAATGAGTGCACAGTGTTGGCAGATGACAAAGTCCTTCCAAGGACTTGTGCACAGTTCACCCTCGCCAACCTGAGGGTGTCATGTGACAGGACAATAGGCTCTGGGAACTTGGGTCATTCCTCAACCAAGGCTTTCTCCATCTTCCTCATTCTCTCAGGCACTCAGAGCATCCACACTCTACTCAGCCATGCCCACTGGGGGGCTGGTCCCTCCCTGGACCTTGCTCTCACCCCACTGACTTCATATACCCAGGATTCTTGCTCTTTTCTTGAGTCTCCAAAAAGCCTACTGTCTCTTCCTGTTCTCCCACCATGAAAAACTTGGAAAGGGTTGGCCAGAGGCTCTCACAAGGGCAGAGTGGGTCCTGCCCACTGTGTTTTGCTGCCTGGGGTCAGGCCTCATACCCTCCCTCCTATCTCCAACTCTGATCCTGACAACTGCACCATCTCCTCCCACCCTTATTTGTTCTGATCATCTCAGTCCTGGGGTCTCTGTCCCCTGGCCTGCTACACCTGAGTCTCCCATAACCTCATTAGGCTTCTGTGCCCAGCACCAAGAGTTGTGCAGGAAGCACACAGGGGCTCTCCCTGCCCAGGGCACCCCCTGCTGATTCCAAGTTCATCTCTGCTCAGGATGCAGTCCAGGCCTGGCAGTTTTTGTCCCTTAGTGCCAGGCCTGGCAGAACCCCAAGTCAAGCCCTCCGCTGTGTTGAGCTTTGACTGATGGCAGCAGCACAGCCAGACATTGACCAGAACTCACAGCGCATTCTGACATTTTTTTACTCATTTCTGGGGAATCCCAACACATCCTCATCCCTTAGGAAAAAAGAGCTGAAGAGTCTATTTCTTGAGCCTGGGAGTGGGGAGGGGTTGGCAGGGCATGAGGGCAGCAGCCGACGGGCAGGACCAGACCAAAGCAGGTAGGGACATGCTTGAAGCAGAGAGACACCAGCCAGAGATAGCAGGTTGTGGTGGGAACAGACCAGCTGTCTAGGTTTAGCAGAGAGGTCCTGAGACCCCTGGGCCAGGCAGGACAGATCCTGCAGTAGGGCCCAGGGGACAGTGATACCATGAATGGCACCTGCCCTAAGCACACAGTCAGCCCAAATCAACTGCACAGCCACAGGCATCCCATCCTTCCTCTATTCCTTGCACAGCCCTGCAGGGATGAGAAGGTCCTGCCAACATATCAGAGGTGGGGGATGAATGCGGGAGGCAGAGGATCTGGGTTACAGATTCTTCTAGAAGCTTCCTAGGATGTCCACTTCTGCCCCTCTCTGGGCTTGGTCAGGATTCCCCTGAGGAGGACTTCATTAGAAGGCTGACTTTGATGCACAGGGTCTCTTCTATCTAATCTCTCCTTTACCAGGAGTCCAGCACTCGGCCACCCATAGTTACCGCATTTTATAGATCGAAAATGGAGACCCAGGGCAGGTAGGTAAGAGTCTTGAGACTGTACAACTAACAAGCTTCAGAGCAGTTCTTAAGAGAGGACTGGGCACAGACACCATGGTCCTCTTCCCCTACCCCCTCCCTAGTCCTGGCCCTGGGGTCCTGGGACAGATTCCCACCAGTGGGCAATCTTAGATTTGATAGATAGCCAGTTCTCTAAATGCCTCAGGAACCAAACAAGCCTGGCTTAGGGTTGAAGTTTCAGTATTTTCAGACATAAACAAGGCCAGAACCCTCCCAAAACCTATCTTTGGGGGTGCTGATCATGTCCTAATTCTCAGAGGAATGGTACTTTCATGGATGTTCAGTCTATAAAAGTTCAGATAACTATACACTCATGTGATTTTTCTGCATTTAATTATATTTCAATAAAAATATGTATTTCAATGAAAAGTTTTTCTAAAACTACATTTCGAGGCAATTTTTCCAAGAACGGCCTTCCTAACAGCTGCTTTTGAGCTATTCAGCTCTTTCCTCCAAGCATTAGGCAACTAGAGCCTCGGTCCTCATTAAAATCAGAAGCATCGTATTTAAAGAAATAATTTTCCTTTAAATGATTTATAAAGAGTGGAGTGCTGTGTAACTCTTAAAAAGAATGTGGCAGCTCTTTATGAACTGATATAAACAAATCTTCCAAGTATCCTGTGAAGGTTTCGAGTCAGGTGTATAATAGGATATTGTGTGTGTTGTTTAAAAAAGAAGAAAAAATAAAGAAAATAGAAGAAAAAGCATGCAGGTTCTTGACTGCATCTGCATAGATCTATCTGGAAGGGGCACAAGAGGCTGGTCTCACCAGATGCCTCTAGGAAGGGGGACACCTGAGCAATGGGGATGAGGCTAGGAGAAAGAGGCTTCTCTCCATTGCATCCTCTTAAACTTTGGAATTTTATTAGAGATGAATTACTGCCATTAAAAATTTATTCTGGCTGGGCATGGTGGCTCATGCCTATAATCTCACACATTGGGAGACCCAGGCGAGAGGATTGCTTGAGCCCAGGATTTTCAGACCTGCCTGGGCAACATGATGAGACCGTGTCTCTACAGTAAAATAAAATTTAAAAAAAACTAGGTGTGGTGGCTCATGCCTGCAGTCCCACCTACTTGGGAGGCTGAGGTGGAAGGTTTGCCTGGGCCCAGTAGGTTGAAGCTGTGGTAGTTGTGATTGTGCCACTGCATTCTAACCAGCGACAGAATGAGACTCCAACAACAACAAAAAAATTCATTCACATTTAAAAAGTTAGAGCTTATAGAAAGGAGGTTGTGTGTCCCAGAATTCTCCATCTTCAAATCTGCTTTTGAAATTTCCACAGGCTTCTCTGGCCTAAAAGAGGATTTTGAAAATGATTCTCATGAACTTCATTTATAATATCAGATGGCAACATAATAACCTTGAGAAATCAGTGGTTGTTCTTTAATAGCTGAAGGAAAAATATAACTGCTTTTCATGTTAAAACTATACAGAAATGCACACACTTAGTGCACATGCTGATCAAGATTCTCCAAATGACACACAGCCAGACTCCTTTTTCTAATGAGAGAGAGAGAGAGAGAGAGAGAAAGAAAGAAAGAAAGAAAATGAAAGAAAAGCAAATCTAAGTTATGGAAAATAGTGGGTCAGTTCCTCAGCAAAAATAACCATGGAATTATCATATGACCCAGCAACTTCTGGATATGTGCCCAAAGTAATCTAAAGCTGGGACTCAAGCAGATATTTGGGCACCCATGTTCACAGCACATTATTAATAAAAGCCAGAAAGGGGAAGCAACTCATGTGTCTGTTGGTAGATGAATGGATAAACAAAATGTGGTCCATCCATACAATGGAATATCATTCAGCTTTAAATAGGAAGGAAATTCTGACACATGCTGCCTTGAGAACCTTGAGAATGTTAGGCCAAGTGAAATAAGCCAGACATAAAAAGACAAATATTTTATGATTCTACTCATGTCAGGTGGCTAGAGTAATCAAATTCACAGATACAGAAAGTAGAATAGGAGTTACCAGGGGTTGGGGGGAGGAGGGAGTGGGGAGTTAGTGTTCAATGGGGACCGAGTCCCAGTTTGGGAAGATGAAGGGTTCTAGAGATGAAGGGTGGTGATGGTGGCCCAACACTGTGAATGTCCTTAATGCCACTGAAATGTGCACTTAAAATTATGAAGATGGTAAATTGCTATGTTATGTTATGTATATAAGAGGGGACCCCCAAAACGGAATTTATTTATTAAAAATTGTGTATTTATTCTTACATGTTTACATTTCAGTCACTTTCAAACTTCTCTTCATTTGATGCAATACACCAATCGAGATGCTTTTTCCACTGCTCAAATCAGTTTTTGAACTTGTCTATTTTGATGCCTTTTAGGGCTTCTGCTGTTTTTTGTTTTACCTCTTCCACATGGGCAAAACGTTTCCCTCTGGGGATTTTTTTTCATTCAGAAAAACAAAAAAAGTCACTTGGAGCAAGATCTGGTGAATAGGGAGGGTGGGGCATGGAGATCATGCCATTTTTTTGGGTCAAGAACTGCTGAACACTCATCGAAGTGTGGGCAGGTACTGAACGCAGCCTCTCACAACTACACTAACTGGTACACTGATGCTGATGGGTTCCTAGGGCAATTACCTAGCAAGGGAAACCTGTACTACAAGGCGCCTGCCCTCAAAAAATAATTCTGGCTTTTTGGGGTCTCCTTGTATTTGACCACAATGTATTTGTAAAAGCATATTTGGTGAAGAGTATCATCTTTAAACAAAGTAACCCTTTGAAAAGCACTTGGGAGTTGATACTTTATTTCCAAGACAACTCCAGCTCAGTGGACATTCTCCAACTTGTAAAAAAAGTTAAGGTGTTTACAGAGCTAGCTACAAATTTAACTGACAGCCTGGTGACCATCCCTCCAGGTTGCTGCTCTGAGGAATGCCAGGTGGCCCCAGCCTTTTCCCTCCTCCCATTGGAAGCTCACCAGCCGCTACCACATCTGAGGAGCCTCCCAGCAACACAAAGCCCTCCTCCCCATTTTAATTGTCAGTCATGGAGCAAGTTAGGTTAAAAAAGGGATAATTTCCCCTTTTGCAATTTTCCAGAAGGTTAAAGTTTTGGGTGTGGGGAAGGAAGGGAGTGAGTACATTTCACCTCTCCCACCTCTGCCCTGCTCACAGCAGATCACAGATTCTAGTACAGAGATGATCACTGGATCTGCTGGGAGAAGGGGAAGCAGACAGGTCATTGCATGTTGGTTCGTGGTGTGAAGACCTCATAAACCACGTCATGTGTACAGAGTGCTACACCAGGATGCGATGGTCACTGTGTGACCATACTCAGGCCCCACTGAGGGCTGAGGGGGGGCTCAAACCCACTCCCAGCCAAGGATTCGCTCAGAGTATGGCTAGACTAGCCTCAGCCTGGTCCCACTCCTGGTGTCTGAGAACCGGTTCCATGCAGGTATTGTGCTGGAGGCAGGACAGAGGCCAAGTGGGACAGGCCCCATTCTGGGGTCCCCAGTACCCTAAACCAGTGCAGCAAAGGCACATGGAAAGCTGGGTCTTATGCCAGCCAAAAATGTGTCTCTACTTGAATATAGTGAATGCAGAGGAAACTGAGACTCAGGAAGTCAGGTCCTCCTGGAGGTGCCCAAACCAGGACATGAATTCTTTGCACCTCACCCCAGAGTGTATGCGCTGTCTACTGGCTCCCAGATCAACTCCAGCTCCAGGACCTCAACAGCCATCTCAGACACAACACTCGATTACCCCAGGTCCTCTACACAAGGGCTTGGGAGTAAGTGACTTATCTGGGGACAGAATCCCAGATGAATGAGATGACTAAAACAGGGGCAGGAAGGAAAGTCCGAGGGTCAGCCCTGTGGGCTGTGTCAGGATAAAAAAAAGGGGAAATTTGTTCTCTGGCTGCAGGACCCCAGTGGTCAAGTCGGCCAGTGGGCATTAGGTATCTTAGGCTGGACATGTGGCTCTGACTGCAGAAGGGAGCTGTGAGGTGCAGCTGAGAGGATGTGCTGTCAGGTTCTGGCTGTGCACGGGTGGCTGCCACAGCTGAAGTGAAAAGATGAATGGAGCACCATGAGATGGGCACAGGGGGTAATCTCTCAACTGCAAATGTCTACGGAAGTGAAGTGCCATGGCTGAGTAAACTCAGAGAAACCATTGAGAGCCCCAATGTTCATTCCTAGGTCTGCCTTCCTTCCCTGTATCAGCCACCCAGCATCCTCAAGAGAGAGGCCTTGGGGACCTCAGAAGGGTTGGTGAAAACCACTGCCATGGAATCCCTGGAATGCTAGAAGTACACAGGAATCCTACAGTCCCACAAGCACTGAGGCCCTATTATGTGCCCAAATAGTCATGGAATCCAAAAGTGTGTACAATATGGTTCCTACCCTCAAGAGGCTCATAGTAGAGAAAGGATGGTCTAGAAACGTGAAAATAAAGAAGGGTGAAATATTTTAAAGATGCTTCTCTTTGTCTGGAGGAAACAACAACAGGCATGCAAGTGATTGACCAGTTATGCCTGGATAGAAAGGGAGGCCTCCATAGAGGAGGCGACACCTGAGGACACTTTTATAGGATGACAAGATATTTGCAAAGCAGACCAGGGAGGGGACTTCAGAGATAGAGGCGAATTGAGAGTGGCCCAGAAGACGGGGGGCTCTTAGGAGGAGAGCAGACCCCAAGTATGGGCTTTGATTCTGGGGAGGGAGGGGTGGAAAGTGTTTGGCAAGAGAAGAAAACAGAAGCCAGAGCCTCTTATGGAGTGCCTTGTGGGATTCCAAGTGTGTCTGTGAGCTACTTCTGGGAATAAGCTCCCTCCAAGTCTAGTGGCTTAAAACAACAAATAAACATCATTTCTCACATGTCTACAGGAGACTGGACAGTTCTGCTGATCTGGGAGGGATCCTCTGGTCTCTTTTGGGCTCTCTCTGAGGCTGACTGGGGTCTGCTGGTGGTCATTGTCTCGGATGGTTTCACCCCTCCTGCGGGTGGCCTCTCAGCCTGGATCTAGAAATCTTGTCCTCATTTAAGGCTTCAGGGCCCTGGAAACCTGGGCTCTGAACTGGCACACTTCACCACCCTGCCTTCTGTAAGTCAAGGCAGGCCATAGCATCAGTCCATTTCCGGGAGGTAAGCATCGACTCAGCCTCTGTGGGAAGGAGCCACCAGCCCCATTGCAAGGGAAAGTGGAGAGTCACACTATGTGTTCAATGCCCGATTCAGGGCCCAGTAACAGGGTGGAGTACCTCTTGACATTGAAGTGCAAGTTTCTTTAATTTGGAAAGTGCCGACATCATATTTGTTTTAGGGGAAAAGAATAAGGCAGCTGACTCACATTCACTTTGTATCTTAGTGGCAAGCCCCAGTCTATTGTGCGCTGTTTCTTCCTGCCCTTGGGTCTGTTCATCAACAGGTGTTTTCTCCTGGAAGCAATAAATGGTTCATCTAAGTAGAATCCTAGGGTATAAATGCTAAGGATCTTCAGGTGTGACCCCTTACCTTCCAGACAGGACCCGGAGTTCCAGGGAGGAAAGTGACCTCGCCAAGGTCCAAGACTCTCTATGGGAAGAGCAGCCCTGCTGGGTCCATGGGCCACACCAATGCTCTTTCAACCACAGATTCACCCACATTGGTTGGCCATGCTCCTACAACATTTGAAAAGATAAATGACAACCACTATAAAGGCAGGTGGAGAGAATCTTATATACTAAAATCCTGGTTTTTACATATATTGATCCAATTCAGGGTTTGGACATAAAAATGTTAGAGCAACAAAAATTCAAAAGGAGAAAAAACCTCGGCTAGAAAGTTTTCTAATAAAGCGCTCACAGCTTGACACACAGACGTCGTTAACTTTGGCAGGGCCTCTGCCAACTTTTCCCAGGCCATTGGTGCATAAAAACAATGTAATATAGTGATTCAATTTTCTAAAGAATCAGTTAGCAATTAAACCGAGAATGTTTGGGAACAGATATTAAATTCTAAAGAGAATTGCCATTTAAACTTTAACTTTTCTGAGCAACAAAGGGATAATGGGGAACTGCTAGGAAGTTTCTCTTGAATTTCAGTGAGGAAATTATAAAAATTGAGGTCGAGTGCCCTTTGGGATTCTTTAAATGAATCGGTGACCTTGATATGGTGCTAGAAAGCAGCAAGGGCATGTAGGATTGTCTAATGGGGTGTTCATATGCTTTTGTCCCAATTATCAGATCTGGGGATAGCCAAGGAATTCTTGGCACATTGGTTATGGGTCATTGGAAGCACCGATTGTTCTAAGCAGATGGTTCTAGAAATATAATCCATCTGCTGTTGGGATAATAAGTGTGAGTAAGAATCGTCCCACCCTGATTTTATTTCTTCCTGCATCCAGTGATATCCAGTGAGCAGCTAGAGTATGCTGTGTACCGGCATGTAGGAAGGGGCAGTGTGAGCCCTGTGGCAGAGAGCTACTGTCCTGGGGTGTACCTTCTGGGTCAGATGCCAAGAACCCCAGATGAGAGTCTCAGGAATGCAGTTCTCAGGACCTTGAACTCTCTCAGTGAAGGACCAAGCTCTATTTCCTGCTCAGGTGCAGTCAGTTAACCTGGAGCAGTAATTCTCCTCTGACAAACCAGGGTTGACCTGAGTGAACTTCAATCTCAATGACACCCACAGCAACTTACATAAGAAAACATGGTGGTGAAATCACAGCCTTGGTGACCTGGTGAGCCCTTGGAGATGTCCTGTTCAGCTAAATGAGTCTGTCTTGTCCATTTCATCTTTCCAGGGCTCAAGTTTTGCCCACACACAAACACTATGCCGATTTTATCAGAGAAGTGCTTTAGAAATGTAATTAATTGCTGTGGAAATTTGAAATGAGTACAGACTATCAATTATTATCAAGTTTGCCAGAGGTCAACAATTTATGCAGAACCAGGAAAATTGGAACCAACAAATCAAATATGTGCCTGTAGACCCCACCTGGAGAAGCATACCTGTTGCCAGAAACTCCAGTTACTCAAGTTACATTGACAACTTAAAGCTCTCTAATGGGGGGAGGGAAGGGAGATAAGGGGCACATAACCACTCATTGGGTGCCATGTCCACTACCAGGGGAGAGAGGGTTTGCTAGAAGCTCAAACCTCACTGGCATGCAACTTACTTATGTAGCAAATCCTCACATATATCCAATAAGTCTAAAAAAAAAAAAAAAAAATTTAAAACTCCACCAGGAAAAAAATGGGCTGAAAATTAGATATGCTAAAAGTAAAAAACAAAAATGAACAAACAAATCCCCCTCTAATGAATGACTGAGAGATCTTGGATCTATACTCTGGAGGAGAAGGGATTGCCCTTGTATTGTGCACATGGTTTTGTTCTCATGGTTAAAAAAAAAAAGAAAAAAAGAAAAGAAAAGAAACAGGAGCAGAGGTTAGAAGTTCCAGAAAGTTTGCTTTTCTTACTTGGTATAAAGGAAATCTAAGATCTAAACTGCCTGAAAATAGAAAGGTTTGTTTCAGGAAGTGGTGAGTCCTGTGTCTCTATTCTAAGCCACTCCTCTTACTTTGCAAACTCAATAACTGCCTTCAGCTGGCTGTTCCTCCTGGCTTTCATGTGAAACCCTCTTTCCACCCCATATCCCCCACCAGGCACATCCAAGTCCCGTGCTTCCCTTCACAGCCAAACATCTGGAAAGAGTAGTTCCTGTTTGCTTTCTCCAATCTCCTCCTCACTCCAGCCTAACAGCCAAACGGCTTCACAGAGATGTTCCCCTGACATCATCAGGCATCCAAGCCACTGAGTCAAAGACATTTCCTGCTTTCATCTCCAACCCTGGTACCTATGCCTTCCTTCTTGAAATATTCTCCTCCCTTCCCTTTGAGGACCACCCCAGGCCAAGTTCCCTGTCACCTTCAGACCTCTCCTAGTCTCCTGGCAAAGCTCACCCTCCTGCCTCCGGCCACCGGTGGAATCTCTCCTCAGGGGTCAGCTTTGGGCTGTCTTCTTGCCTACTCTGCTTTTCCTCCCTAGGCAAGCTCATCTAACCCCCTGGCTTCAACTACCACCCATAAGCATGGGACTCCAGATGCCATGTTTAGTCCAATCTTCTCCTGTTAGCTCCAGATCCAACTGCCCAACATTTTGCTCAATGCGACCTCAAACTTGATGTGTGTTCCTTGTCCCTGTTCCTGCACCTCTATTTCTACTTCCCTTCTCTTGGATGTGGTCTTCTACAGCCACCATTCAGGTGTGTGCTCCCCCATCTGTCCAGTGCTCCAAGAGGGTGGGGCTTGAGTCGTCCTCGACACATGAACACTCTTGAGTAGCTGATCCAACTTCAAATCCTCTCATTTTAGCTTGTTTTTTTTCCCTCCCATTTGCCTACTTCACTTCCTCTCCACAGTCAGCTCCTCAGCACAAGTCCCCATCTTCTCTCACCTTGACACCTGAAATTGCTTCTAACTGACCCAATTGGACAATTGGATACTGCCTTTGGTCTTTTCTGTTCCCCATACTGCAGCCCCCTTGATCTGCTTAAAAAGTCAGTCTCATGTCAGCTTCTTCCCCTGAAAAATCCCTCCCCTTTCCCTTCAGACGAGGAACAAGAGTGCTTTTGACCTTCAGGCAGCCGTCAGGGATTCCAGTCTCCTTTTGTACCATGCTCCCCAACTCTCCATTCCAGCCATGTGGCTCTTCCTTTCCACGCCTTCTTCATGGCTTCTTCACACCTTACGCCTGCCTTCTTATGTCTTCTGTACAACTTCTGAATGCCATCTACATGCCTTTTTATGCCTTCTGTAAACATTCTACAGGCCTTGCTCCCTTTTCATTTGCCAGCCCCACTGCCAGGAGCTCTTATCCTCTCTCTTTCAACTAATTAACTCCTATTCATGCATCTTTTCTCTGTGAAGTTTTTCTTTGCCTTCTTGATCAGGTCAAGTTCACCATTTATCATAAGCTTTCACAGCACCATGTCCCAAGCCTTTGTCCCCAAGAGTCTGTTCTTTGCCCATAGCCATTGAAGAACGAAAACCGGTCAGGTCATTCTCCTACTTAAAACTGTCTGGTGGATTCTCACTTGTACTTAAGATAACACCCACACTTCCAATCGTGGCCTTTGAAGCTCCTTTTCCTACGTGTCCCAACACTGTGGACCTTGGAGCACCCTGCTCTGGACAGGCTCAGAACCCTTCCCCTGAAAAGAAGAAGCTTGTCACTAGGTCTTCATGTAAATGTCGCACTGCCTCTCCTTGGGCATTCTGTCCATGGCTTTCTGTCATGGCACCATGTCTATTGTTTCCATAACACCCTCACAATGAATGATATCATACTTGTCAATTTGCTTGCTGTGTGGTGGGAAGAGAATATTGTCTCTCCCTCAAAGACGTTCATGTTCTGATCCAAGAACCTCTGAATGAATATATTTGGTTATACAGCAAAGAGGAATTCTGGTAACTCATGAGTGGACCTTAAAATAAATAGATTATCCCTAATTATCCAAGTGGACCTTATGTAATCCTAGGGGTCCTTAAACATGGAAGAGGGAGGAAGAAGAAGATAGTCAGAGAGAGATGCAATCATAGAAGATCAGGGAGATGCTAGGATGCTGACTTTGAGGATGGAGGAAGAAGCCTCAAACCAAAGAGCAAGAGCAGCCTCTGAAAACTGTGAAAGGTAAGGAAACAGATTCTCTCCAGAGCCCCCAAAAGGAACCCGGTTTTGCCAGCACCATATTTTAGCTCAGTGGAATGCATCTCAGATATATTTGTCATGGATTCCCAGACAAACAGAACCAGTAAGATCTACCTATATAAAGAGATTTATTAGATTTATTATGAGGAATGGCTCATGCTATTACAGAGGCTGAGAAGTCCTGTGATCTGAGGTCTGCAAACTAGAGATCCATGAAGGCCTGAGAGCCAAGACTGCCAATAGCAGAAGTCTCAGTCTAAGGGCAGAAGAAACTCAATGTCCCAATTCAATAATCAGATAGAGAGAGAATTCCCCTTTCCTCCACCTTGTTGTTCTATTCAGTTCTTCAACAGATTGGCTGAATTGGTCCACATTGGGGGAACCATCTGCTTCACTCAGTCCACTTATTCAAGTGCTAATCTCTTTCAGAAACACCCTCAGAGAAACATCCAGAAATAGTATTTAACCAGTTATCTGGGCATCCCATAGACCAGTCAAGTTCACAGAGAAAATTAACCATCACATCTGACTTCTCACCTCCAGAACTACAAGATAATAAATGTGTGTTAAGCCAGCAACAGCAATTTGTTGGTAATTTGTTACAGAAAAAATAGGAAACTGATATGTTTGTATATTTTTTTCTGTCTCCTTTTACAAGCTCTACGAGAGTAGTAATGCTTTTGTTCACCACTGTTTGCACAGAATCTAGCTGAGAGTTTGAATATAGCAGGTACTCCGTGACTATTTGTTAAAAGAGTAAATGATTAAAGAAGTCAAAGAAATGAATCACTAAGTTTATACACACTGACGTTCACATGAGGTTGACAAAAATCATAACCATTCCAAATAAAAAAGAAATCCATCTTATCTTTATGTTTTATATGAGTGAGGTAGTTCCCATGAATACCCTGACCCTGCACATTGCCTTCCAAAGTAAACGGGAAACCTCTTTAACACCTTTTAACACCTTCACACTGCTATGAACTCCACATGTCCACAGATCTGGAGTCTGGTTCATGACAGGGCTTTTTGTTGAGATGCAAATTGAGCTTCAGGCTACAACCAGCCTGAAGGGGGTTGTGCCCTAAAGGCAGCCTCTGGCAGCCCAGGAGAGGGAGGATGACTGAAGACAGCTTATCTTCTCTGTTGTGTCGTGGCTTCTTTCCTTGAAAAGAAAACTCCAGAGATGCAGTGGTCACAGAATAGACGATCTGATGATAGAGCCAGGAGTTGGAACTAGAAAGACCAAGTCACCTAAGGGAAGAACACAAAGGAACAGGGAGCCTTTCCTCACAACACAACCCCACAGCTTAGAAGCACACCCATCCTGAGTCCCCAGGGGCAGGAATCATTAGCACCCTCTGCTGATGAGTCAGTAGATGTTGGGTGAATGAGTGCACTGCAGATTACTGTGGTCCACATGGAAGCATGTGGTCCATAGAAACATCCTGGGCTGGGTTGATCTGAAGAAGAGGCCATTTAGAAGAAATATGTTAAACTTAAATCATATTATGCTTAAATTGATAGGGGAACACACACAATTGTCAATAGGATGTGAGACTCATGTGCTTGGGAGCAAGGTGGGAGGTGGAGGGTTTCTAAGGGGTTGGGCCAGGGCCTCGGAGCAACCAGGCCCTTGTGACTCAGCCCGGGGGACTGCAGATACCCCATGTGATTGATTGCTGCTCTCTGTCCTGATGATGAGGGGTGATCATGAGAGAACGGAGCCCCTTTTTGAGCTCTCCCAGAAGGGCATGAGGCAGGGAGACCAGAGGGATCAGGAATTGGAAGTACAATGACAAGAAGGGAATGGCCTAGTGATTTGTCAAGAGAATCTGTCTCAGAGGCCCATTCTAGAGGTGACTCGCTTGACACATGACCTGTCATAGCCCTGAGCAGATCTTTCCCACTTGGCATTTGGCCTGACATCAGCACCTTGTGTTGCCTAGGATGAGTGACCCAAAAAAGTGCCACGTTGTGGTTCAGTACCCTCTGCTGCTGACATGCTCTGAGTCCTCTGGCAAGGCTTGAGCCCTGAAGCTGTCAGCCTCCTTCCTGGCTTCCTTAGATTATCCTATTCCTCTCCAAAAGAGTCTATAATTCTCCTCAGCTGCAGAGACCCACAATCCCTTGAACACCAAGGAGACCCTACATAGGTTCTGGAGAAGGGAAAGGGGACAGACAGAAAGACAACTTTTTGGGACACTGTTCATTTTTTTTTGAGTTGGGGTTTCACTCTGTCATCCAGGCTGGAGTGCAGTGGCATGGGGCATGGCTTATCACAACCTCGAACTACTAGGCTCAGGCGATCCTTCCGCCTCAGCCTCCCAAATAGATGGGACTACAGGCACGTGACATCATACCTAGTCAATTTTTTTATTTTTTGTAGAGACCATGTCTCACTATGTTGCCTAGGCTAGTCTTAAACTCCTGGACTCAAGTAGTCCTCCCACTTCAGCCTTCCAAAGTGCTGGATTACAGGTATGAGCTACCACGCTCGCTCTGGGACACTGTCCATTCTACTGATGAGACTGCAACAGGAAAAAATTCTATCTAGATAGTTATTCTACGACATACAGTTCACCAAGGAGGAAAGCCATATTTTATGCTGAAACACTGAGGTCAGAAGCTGTTTTCTCCTCCACTATTAATTGCCACTGATCTCAAGTCCTGGCCAACATGATATGAGAGAGGGGAGAGGAACAGGGGTTCTCAGGTCTCTACTCTTTCTCAGGGAAGGACCAGGTTCCTCTTCTAGCTCAGGTCTGGACAGTTAACCTGGGGCAGTGCTTCTCCTTTGTAAAATGGGGGTCAGCCTGGATGACCTCTGACCTCACTGATACCCCATGACTTTCCCCACAAGAAGGAAAGAGGGAGAGGGAGAGAGAGGAGGAAGGGTAGGGGAAGGATAATGGAAAACCATGGGAATTGGGATCGGAATTGGAGGGTACAGAAAGGCTGCCTTGTGGGAGTCATCCCAGGTCTCCACAGATCACCCCCCAGGGGTCATGTGCACGCAGCCAATCTGACCTCTTCTGTCCTGAGCCCAGCCCTTGCCTAGGAGTTTAGAGACATGGAAGAAGCAGTTGATCAGTGATGATTGTGCTGCCTTCGGCCACCATTCCTTTTGCACTGCCTGTACCTGCCCTCTGGATCCACTACTGTCCCCCTCAATGCTGCAGAGTCCCCAAAGCTCTGCCTCACTCTGCTCTGTGTTGCCTGCATCAAATCTAACGCTAATCCTCGCACATTTTCCTCCAGCCAACACACATCAAAATCATTTGCCACAGTAAAAATAATAATAATAATAATAAATAGAAGAAAACAGACTTGCAACAGTGGGCTAGACCCTATCAATTCCACCATGCTACAGAATTTTCTAGGCTCAGGCACAAGGCAGTGAGCTCACTGGCAGAGAAGGGCTACCACAGTCGAATATGAACAGCAAAAAGCTCACCAACAAGAGGGTGCTTGCTTGTGTTGACTGGACCTGCGGGATAGCTTTCAGCACATGGGAGACACGTGGAATCTGTAAATGTCATGGGTGCTTACAACACTTAAGACAATTATTTCAGAGACAAATGCAGCTATAATTTCAGAGACAAATCAATGCTCCTTGGGTCAGCCTAAAATACAGTACGCATGTATAATCTGTCAGAGTATGATTTAAGGAAAGATTTTTCTACAAATAAACAGTGAGCACGTGTCAAAGATTTATTTAATTCATTAATGAGGGAACCAACAGATGGCAAAGCTGGTATAAAGAGCATTCTAAGAAATGCTTATATTTACAAGCAATGGGAAGGGAATGTTGAAATAAGATTGCTGAGTTAGAAATAATATTGGTTGATGTCCTACAGGGCACTGTAAGGTTTGGAGTTCTCTTTGCTAAGTCAGGAGTCATTTGCATCCCTAATGAGCAAAAACCCCAAGTTAGTGTGTAACTTCACAAAGCCTTGGCACTTCTCAGTAAAAAACTGTTTCAAATATAGACACATCCCCCTAAGGAATTAAATAATTTTCAGGCAAGCCTATTAGACAATGCTCCTATATGACATTGGAAGAACAGTAGCCACTCCTTTGCCTTATCTGCAGGTTTTTTTAAAAAATAGTAATAATAATAATAATAGTTCCTATCAAAGTATTTGATGGGGAGATAAAAATGTCATTATTTACAAAAGATATTATTCATACATAGACAACTCAAGGGAGACATTGAGAAGGCTTTAGTACTTGTTAGGGGCTGAATTGTGTGCCATAAAATTCGTTTGTTGAAATCCTAACCTCCAGCACTACAGAATGTGACTGTACTTGACATGGTCTGTAAAGAGATGATTAAAGTTAAATGAGGCCATTGCCTTGCTAAGCTATGGTCTGGCCATGTGTTCTTTGAGCTACGTCCAGGCCATATTTTCCTAAGCTTTGGCTCCCTCCCCTACTTTGGGGAGGTGAACCTCTTCTCTCTCTCTTTCTTCATTCGTCATTGCTTTGTTAAACTCTGGTGTGTCCATGTCGCTCTTTGAGCTATGGCTGCCATGTTTCTTAGTTTTGGCCCTCTCCCCTACCTTGGGGAGATGAATCTCCTCTCTCTAATTTACCTTCTAAATAAACTATATTTTCTAATCTAAAAAAATAAATAAATAAAGTTAAATGAGGTCAGTGGATAGGCACTAACCCAACATTACTGGTACATAAGTCCCCTTCCCATGAATCTTCAAGCTGCAAACTTTCAGAGATGAGAATGTGTGAAGTTAGTTCACATGCCTGGTGTACATTGTCACATGCATGTATCCTCTACAAGTGGTTGTGTTTTTGTGTAATTTACTGTCCAGTACTATATAGAGTACAGTAGTACAGTATCTGTATTTCAAGCCCAGGTAAAATCAGCATTGATGTAACTGGTACTATGTAGCCAGTTATGCTAGTTGGGTACCTAGGCTAACTTTGACTTATGAACAAACTGGACTTAACAAATGTGTGCTCAGAGTGGAACTCATTTGTATATAAAGGACTTGCCATATGTATCTTTATAAGAAAAGGAGATTAGGACACAAACAGACACAGAGGGAAGACCATATGAGGACACAGGGAGAAGACAAACCAAGGAGAGAGGCCTCAGAAGAAACCCACCTTGATGACACCTTGATCTTGGACTATGAGAAAATCATTTCATGTTGTTTAAGCCCCTCAGTCTGTGATACTTTGCTACAGCAGCCCTGGCAGAGTCATAGAGAGCTGGTCTTCCAGTGGTGAGGCAGGGCCAGTGTGTCCACGCAGCAGAGATCCTCGGGGTGAGTGGGGCTGAGATCCATTCACACTCTGAAACCCAAGTAACCACCTCAGAGGCAAGGAACCCTTTCAGTGCCACACCAGCAGGGCTGCAGCACCGGGAGCAGCACTTTCTGCTAGCTCAGATGATGGCACTGTGCAGGCCAGGTGCACCCTGAGCAAGGGCTCCAGAACCTGCAAAAACTCAGGTTCCCATGTAACGGTATACACAAAAGTGACTGCACTCATATTTGGAAGAAAGCCATGAAATATCTGGTAACACATGTAGCAAGAAGCATGTGTGATCTATATGAAGGAAATTATAAAATCTTTCTGGGGGGAAATGTTAGAGATTTGTATAAATATAGAAACATCTTGTTCCTGGATGTGAAAATTTGCTAGGTAAAGATGCAAAGTATCCCCAGACTAATTCAACCCAACTCCAATTAATATTGTGAGAGAAGTTTTTACTTAAAAAGTCTATTTTAAAATTCTGTTGAAAGCATAAGTATATAAAAATTGCCAAGAAAATTAAAAATACCATGAGAAGTTCCCCATTATCAATATATCAAACTATGGAGCAATATGAATCAAAGTAATTAGATACTACAGCTAGATACCACAAATGGATCGATGGGACAGATAAACAGTTCAAAATGAACTCCAAAACAGCCATCTAATAAAATATAAAAGTAGCATTTCAAATCAGAAGAGAAACTATCCAATAAATAATATTGGAAAAATAAATAATGTGGAAAAACTATTAGATCCCTATTTATCTCATTCTCAAAAGCAAATTCCTAGGGAATAAAATGTCTAAATATTTTAAATTATAAGACTATCAGGGCTGGGCTCGGTGGCTCAGTCTATAATCCCAGCACTTTGAGAGGCCAAGGCAAGTGAATTGTCTGAGCCTAAGGGTTCGTTCGAGACCAACCCAGGCAACTTGGCGAGACGTTGTCTCTACAATACATAAAAAATTAGCCAGGCATGGTAGCACATGCCTGTAGTTCGAGCTACTTGGAAGGCTGAAGTGAAAGGATCGCCAGAGCCCAGCAGGTTGATGCTGGGGTGGTGGTGAATGTGCCACTTGCACTCCAGTCTTTTTCCTAATTTTCTTTTGATGTTCCTTTTTTTTTTTGAGTTGGAGTCTCACTCTGTCACCCAGACTGGAGTGCAGTGGCCATTCCCGGCCCCTGCAGCCTCGACCTGCTGGGCTCCGGCGATCCTTCCGCCTCAGCCTTCCAAGTAGCTGGAACCACAGGCGCGTGTTACCACGCCCGGCTAATTTTTTGAATTATTGTAGAGATGAGGGCTCTCACCAAGTTGCCCGGGCAGGTCACGAACCCGTGAGCTCAGGCAATCCATTTACCTCAGCCTCCCCAAGCGCTGGGATTACAGGCTGAGCCACCGAGCCCGGCTGGAAAAAGAATCTTAATACTGGGGTAGAAGATATCATAATTAGGATATGAAATCTCAAATTTGTTCTTTTTTTTTTTTGAGTTGGAATCTCACTCTGTCGCCCAGACTGGAGTGCAGTGGCCGCTCCCGGCTACCACAGCCTCGACCTGCTGGGCTCCGGCGATCCTTCTGCCTCAGCCTTCCGAGTAGCCAGAATTACAGGTATGTGCTACCACGCCCGGCTGATTTTTTTATTTATTGTAGAGATGAGGTCTTGCTGCCCAGGCGGGTCTCGAACCCGCGGGCTCAGGCAATCCACTCACCTCAGCCTCCCAAAGGCGCGGGATTATAGGCTGAGCCACCGAGCCCGGCTCAAATTTATTCTTAAACAATTTGTAGATTTGATCTCATATAGCTTTTAAACTTCTGAAGAGTTTACAAAAGAAAATGGCAGACTAGGAGGCAACATTTATAATAATTATAACAGGCAAGGGGGTCAATATCACTCATACCCAGTTAGTATACAAGACATTTTTGTAACTAGAAAATGTGATTCTCCCTTTTTCTTCCCCCAGCACCTCTGTGGCCATATCGTCAGAACCACTGGTGGCCATAAATGTGGGCAGTTTCTGAGCAAAGACTTCTTTCACAGATAGGATGTTGGTGGGTTACCCTCTTATAGTAGCAGTGTTCTCTTTTTACTCCAAGAAGACTGGAAATTGGGTACAGGAGCTGGATCAGCTGCCCAGGTGTCCTTCACCATGGGCCAGAGATCAGTCAAGCAAGGTAAGGTTAGCCTTTGAAAGAAAGTATCTTCTAACTTCCTACTCGCTGGCTACATGAGGATCAGAGACCATGGTGGGCCAGAGGAACAGTCAGGTAGAAAGGCAGGCCCTGGGTGATAGCGGAGGGCCAGCTCTCTGCTAGGGTCCTCCACATCCCCATCAATTCATCTGTCTCATATCAGCTGCCTCATTGGTGGGTAACTAGTACTTTTTGGGCAACCTTCCCTGCCCAGGAGGGCATTAGAGATCCCAGGAGATGACTAATGTGAGCAGCTTCATAAACTAGGGCATAGTTTCAGGTTACATCTCATTTGGTGGTAGTACTATTATTATAGTTCACTTTTCATTTTTTTGAGGTTTCCTGGACTTTGTCATCTGTGCAACACAGACATTTGACTTGATTTTTCATTGCTGTGAAAGATATCAGGTTCAGAAGATGGAGAGAAGCAAGAAACAGATATCTAGCATGCAACAGGGTTTTGCCAAAGAATGTGAAAAAAGGCTTAAATTAGGAACTGGGGAACATGGTCATATTTTGTGTTACAAACCTATAGTTGCAGAAGATTGGAGGCTCCATTGTGCATAGGCATGGAGTTGGACATATCAGGGGGCTCCTGTCTAATGGTATTGGAGTGTGGTAATGAATAGGATCAAGAGGAGAAGAACCACAGGCTGGTCAGCCAGGGCTGGAGTGACCCCCAGCACTGGAAGAACCCACCAGGCATCAGGAGTCAGCTGGAATGGGAAAGGATCCAAGAGACAGTTATGGAAGAATATGCAACCTGGAAGGAAGTCCTGATCATGCACACACATGTGTGTGAATGAGTATGTGCTTTACCCTGACCTAGGGCAAATAATCAATATGACGACCTTGTCCCGCCCAACTGGAAGCAAGGTGCTATGTGACACTCAAGAGGCAGCTGTGAATGGTTCCACAGGTTGAAATTCAGGAAATTCAGCATTTTCTCATGTGTGGTGGACATTGTGATGGAGAGAAGGATACTTGCAATGGATCCCAAGGAGAAGGTCTACCCTGGAGGAGAAGAATCAGGACCATGTGGTCCAGATGAACTTCCAATGACAATGTCAAGCTCAGAGCACTTGATACTGTTTTTGTGAAGTGTTACTTTTATTAAGAAAAGTATTTTTTTTTACAACCTCATGCTTAATTGGTCAAGGAGCAGAGATACTGGGATTGCCCAAAGTCTCAAATAGCTCTCTTGAATTCCCGAGCCAGCAGATTACCTGTGTTACCTGGGTATCCTTCTCCTGATACTCTCTTGGAAAATGTTGTCTCTATAATGCTAACTCATAACACTAATGAATGTAAAATACTCTACCATATTTGTCATGCACAAATTCTGTACAATCCTATTATGTATATATAATTTCCCAAATGTTCTATAAGGCAGATATAATAATGGAAACTTTAGATATAATAAAACTATGGCTCTGAAATTCTTGCCTAAGACCACAGAGCAAGTGAAAGAACCAGAAGGCAACTAAGAGTTCACAGAGGTCACGGCATGCTACTTTCTTGCTCTGGGGACAGTAATGATGGTCCTGGCATCAGAGACTTAAATGGAAATGCATATAATTCAAGGGCTGTTCAGATAATTCCAGATTTATCTGAACCCTGTTGACCTTCACAGATGACTCTGCTGAAAAGTCAAAGCCATCAGTACATTCAAACATCAGTACAGCAGTTGGACTTTTCTTGGCCATCCTGAGAGATGAGCCTTCTAACACTGGCTTGCAGTTAGCACATCTCTCAGTGTCTGAACAGAGTTCTAGTATGAACCCCTCTGCAGGTTTCCTGAAAAAGCACACTATAATGACCCACGTTGTGTCTGGGAGGATAGGAGACGATGTCAAGAGAAGGCCATTATATCTTCCTGCTTTATGCCTCAGTCCTAGGACAGCAGAGCTGCACCTTTAAGTTCCCAGGAGATTTTAGTCCATTTGTGTGCAGCAATCTCCACAAGATACGTTGAAATGAATTTCCATGTTTATAAAACCATGAATTATTGAAAAGCACTCAGGAATTTTTGTGTTCCATTTATTCGAATCAATGAACAGAAGGCTATATTCAACCTTTGCTTTGCTGCTTTATGGTTTATAAAGACAGTGCAACAATATCAACTATATATTGAGAACAATCCTATTCACAGTTGCAATAAATAAAAAGAATAGCCTTTAAAAGAAAGATTCGCAACCTACATGAAGAAAATGACTAAGTCAGTAGATAGATTTTTAAAAAAATTTTCACATTGAAGATTTTCAAATATATACAAGAGCAAAGAATAAGATGTAATGTTGAACTCCCATGAGCCCATCACCCAGCATCAATATGTATCAACATTTTGCTATTCTTGCTTTATCCAACTGTTCCACTTTTCTTAAAACCACAATATGTTAGGATAAATGAACCAGAGACCCGAATAAATGCAAACATATTATGCAAACGTACATGAATGGTAAATGTGAATGTTATAAAACTGACAAGAACTCTTAAATAAGATCTACTGCTATACTAATACAATTTCCAAGGGGAATTTTTTTACATTGTCAAAATAATTCTAAAATTTAGACAGAAAAAGTGAAACATATTAAAACTGCAAAAGAGCATTCGAAAAAGAGAGCAGGTTTTATATATTAAATCACAAAGCCATAAAGATCACCATTAGAAAAAAATAGAAACTTTTTTTATAATCTTGATGAAAGGAAGAGCTTTCTTAGTCTAAAGCCAGAGCTCATGAAGAAGAATATTAACTAATTTGGTCTCATGAAAATGAAAAACTTATTCACATAATTGTAAATCTAAAAGAATGTAAGACAAACTATTATAATTAATAAGTGAATTTGGTAAACTTTCTAGGTAAAAGTCAGAGTGAAAAAATCAGCTGTATTTCTATGTGAGTTACACACAAATAGAAAAAAAAATTTACAAAATACAGCACTTATAATAGCATTAAAAGTATCAAATATATGGGAATAAATCTAGTAAAAGATGTACAAAAGTCTCTATAGAGAAACCTACAAAGTATTATTGAGAGAAATTAAAGAAGTTCTAAATAAAGATAGGTCTAACAAAGGGTTTGTAGAACGTCCTCACAGAAATCTACAAAACATTATTAAGGGAATTGTTAATTTTTTATTTTTGTAGATAATGTCTGATTCTGTTGCCCAGACTAGAAAGCAGTGGTGCAACTGCGTGAGTGACGCTCACAGCGTCAACTCCTGGGCTCAAGTGTTTCTTCCCACTTGGCCTCCCAAAAAGCTAGGATTATAGGCGTGAGCTACCATGCTGGGCTTAAATTCTCAGTAAATGAAGTTTTGCTTTGTTGAAGTCAGTTCTCTCCAAATGAATCTGTAAATTCAGACAAGATTCCAGCAGCTTATGTTTGCAGAAATTGAGAAATGAATCCCAAAACCCAGATGTCACAAGTCAATTTTGAAAAATAAAAACAATAATGGAAAATGTAAGACTTATTATAAAGTTATAATAATTGGTCATGTGTGATATTGACACAAGGATAGACAAACAGAACCAATAATACATAGAATAGGATACAGTAACAGATATATACAATCAATGCAGTGGGAAAAGATGTTTTTTCAGTAAATCAGGCCGAGTCCATACCCAGGCAGATATTTAAGTGCATTCTGTGCATTTGAGCAAGTTGCTTTTTTAGAAAAGCTGTCCAATCTTACAACCTACCAGCAGAGCATGAGAACCTATTAAATTCCTAATCATCGCCATCTGTCATCAAAAAAAAAATTTTTTTGGTAACTTGACAAATGACAAGTAGCAACTTTTTTCCTGGTTCATGAGGCCAAACATTGTTCCCATCTCTTTATCATACACTTGTGTGATTTCGCGAATGAATCGCGTGTTCACATCTGTTGCCCATCTTTCTACAGGGATATTCACAGTTGCTGTTGGTGATTTGTTAGACATTTTGTAATCACTTTATCTATTAAAGGTTTATTTATTTTTTTATCTGGTGCTTTTTGAAGAAGTTGCCCCAGATTTCCCATTGTCTTCTAATAGTCACTCCAGTGTTGTTGGTGGACACTCTGATGAGACCCAGACACCTCTTGGTTGAAGGACTGCTAGTAGAATGCCTCACTATCAGTCCTCAGCAGGCTGGGAGGAGCTTCAATGAGGTCCTGTGTGCTTCTTGGCTTATCTGATGACTAGTGGATGGAGGAATATAAAACCCTGCTCACTGCCCCAATCCAGGGTGCCTCTGAAGGGTTACCTGCTCCATATGGCTCTACTGGCTGTGGCATGGTTGAGACAGCATGAAGGTCGATCTTCTCCCTCTGCCCACCCCTACTTCTTGGTCTCCTCTTTGCCAGGCGTGGATCCTAAGGGCTCTCCCAAACACATTCCCTGTTAATCTCTATCTCAGAGGCTGCTTCCTAAGAGACCACTTGCAAGGGTGTTTTGGACATAAAAAAGACCTTTTTGCTGTCAGATCTATTTGTTTTCTGTTTCATGGATTTTGCATCTGTTGAAACCATAGAAAGTTTCTCTGCACTCCCAAGATTATGTGAATATTAAATATTCAGCCTTAGAGCATTGACTCACCTGGAATGTATGTGGTATAAGATGCAAAATAGAGACTCTAACTTCATTTTCCCCTCAAAGGCTTAGGTAGACATCACAATACCACTTATTGAATAAACAATCCTTGTGCCACTGATCTGAAATATCACCTTAATAATGCAGTAAATTACTGAGAACACTTGGATTTGTTTCTGGGCTTCCTAATATATTAATTGGACCCACAGGTTTAGCCCTGGGTAGTCCATACTATTTTAATTTTGTAGCTGACAGGGCAAGACTCATTACTCTTCCTTTTTAATAAGAATTTTTATTCTGCTATGTGCAATCGCCAAAGGGCATGTTGCCCTGCAATTTTACTTTTAATATTTTTACAATCCATCCTGAGCTTATCTATCCCCCACTCCCCTACCCCCACATCTTAGCCCAGACCATACACCCTGAGTAAAACCCTTGACGGCTCCTACAGGCTTATGGGATCTGTGTGTGAGGGACTCTGACTGGGCAGTCACTTGTACAATACTTGTTTCTTAGTCAGATTTTTCCTTCCTAAGTTCTTCCAACTATCCCTATGACACTGTCTACCAAGCAGGAAGATTTGTGTCAGGACTAATTGCAGAGAAATATCCTCTATCTCCACAGTTGCTCAAAAGCCATTATGTTGGCCCAGACTCCTTATTATGTTTTTTTAGTTTAAGCTATCCATGTTCATAATTTCCCACCTTACCTTCTCAGCATGAATTTTAGGAGGTTGCTGAAGAGTTCACCCTGCTGGGCGCAGTGGCTCACACCTGTAATCCTGGTACTTTGGGAGGCTCAGGTGAGAGAATCGCTTGAATTCACGAGTTTAAGACCAGCCTAGGCAACATATCAAGATCTCATCTCTACAAAACAAAAACAGGCCGGGCATGGTGGTGTGTGCTTGTAGTCCCAACTACTTGGTAGGCTGAGGTGGAAGGATCATCTAAGCCTAGGAGGCTGAGGCTGTGTGGTGAGCTGTGATTGTGCCACTGCACTCCAGCCTGGACAACAAGAGTGGGACCCTGACTCTAAACAAAAACAAACAAACAAACAAACAAACAAACAAGCAAATAGTCTACCTCCATGAATATGTCCTGCAATTGTCCTGGCCCTTTTGTGTGCCTCTCTCCTGGTCTTCTCAATTTCTCAGGTTGCAAAAAAGGAAGATGATGAGATATGATTCTGGTGGAAGGTCAGGATGAACACCACCTAGAGCATCTGCCCACCCCTGCCCCAGCGTGTGCTGTTGTTCTGCTCCACATCCATCACCCTCAGGGGTCTTAAGTGTTTTGGTTTGCTGTTTGGTTGGTTGGTTTGCAGTTGCTGCTGAATATACTGTTCTGTCTGTGTTGCTGTTGTTTTCTCATTGCTGCTGCCATCTGCTTATGTTGAGCTAGTTATGGGTGAGCATCTCTGCCTAAGGATGGAAGGCTTGAGGGGGAAGGGCAAGGCTAGAAGGTTTACACTCTGGAGATCCAGACAGGCTTGGATGGTGGCCTGGGCTGCACTGTAGTAATTGCAGAGCATATGAAGGCAGATAACACAATGGAATTTGTAGTCTCTAGAAGACAGTGGACTTCAAGCTGTGCTCCCGTTTTCAGGGACAGTGGCTACATTAAGTCTTCCCTTTGTTCAAGCAAGTTGGAACATCTGTTTGTTTTACAGACTTTCACTTTTTGCCCTTAGCTACCAACCCAGCTATCCAAGCACAGGATAGGACCGAAGACCCACCAGAGGAAGAGACAGAAAGCCAAAGATGACAGCTCCACCTGCCTTGAAGGAAGTGAATGGGAGGTGGAAATGGAGAGAGGGAATTTGGGGGTTCCTGGGATTTGGAACTTATCAAATCTGTATGAAACTCCAGAGTCAGATTGGCCCAGGCCTCTACCTGACTCACATCCCACGGCTGGGGAAATGTCATACTCAACCAACAAAATCCCCCAGGACTCTACTTACCAGCCCACACACTCTTGATTTACCCTGGGGCCCCTCTTGCAGATGCAACTCTCACATCCACTACTTATTACTTAAGCAACCCAAGAAGCTGACCTTCCACTTTCTTCTTTAAGAGGTAAGTGACAAAAATCAGGTGCCTTGTCCTAAGGAGAAGCTGGCACAGGTTTCCCTTATGTACCCCTCTCAGGTCCTTAGCCACATCCTTCTTAAGACCTCTTGACCAATTCTCAGTTAGCAAATCAGCATGGACTCTCCTGGCAGGGCTTGTCTACTCCACTTGTCCCACACCTCCTGTGCGGGGCAACCACTGAGCTTGCAACATCAGGAAACAGGGCGTGCAGAGAATACTCCATGGGGCAAACCTGGACTGACACCAGCACAGCTGCAGGATACATTCTTCTCCCTCTAACCCTGGGATGGACAGCCCTGAGATGGAGTCATTAATAGGCCTCTTGGCGGGTCACTTCAGAAGACTGGACTTGCTCAGTCATGTAACCCTTTTCCTGCCCTACTTTCTCTCCTGCTTCTAGCCCTTGTCCCTCACTGTCATTGTCCTGGGACTGCACCTCCAAGGGAGTAGCCCAGAGATGTTGGCCCCTGGCCCTGTTTCCTAGGAATGACACTTAACATAGGCTAATGAACGAAGCTAAAAACTGGCAACCCCCTGAATATGCTAGTGGTCTGAGGGGCCAATACGCTTCTAAAACCTCTGCCACCTCAGTCTCTGCTTCTAAAAGAGCAGTGTCTCAGTCCATCTGGGTTACTACAATAAATTACTGTGGACTGAGTGGCTTAAGCAACAGACATTTATTTCTCATAGTTTTGAAGGCTGGAAGTCCAGGATCAAGGTGCCAGCACATTTTGTGTCTGAGGTGTGCCCACTTCCTGGTTCATATCGTCTTTTTTGTTGTAACCTCATATGGCAGAAGGGGTGGGGGAGTTTTCTGAGGTTCCTTTTATAAGGGCACAAAACCCATTCATGAGGATTCACCCTCATGACTTAATCACCTCCCAAAGGCCCCGCCTCCTTCATAGGTTGGGTTTCAATCTATGAATTTTGTGGGAGGCACAGGCACTCAGCCCACAACTAGAAAGGACCGTGAGAAGGGAAATTCATCGGCACAGTCCAACCCTCCACCAGGTCTGGATGCTGCTCCTTGGAGCATGGTCTGAGGCATAGGTAATTCCTTCTCCTCCACTGGTAAGAATCCCCCTTCCCTGGCCTGTTTTCTTTTTACCTTTGTGCGCAGCCACTGGGAAGTGTGAGCAGGAGGCCCTGTCTCCCTCAGCAGAGGTTTATGTGGATCAAGAGAAACTGAATGAGGAGATTTATGGATTTGGAGGATACTGTTACTAAACTGACAGCTCTTTGAAAGCTGGACCCTGCGCGTTCCTGGTGATGACATCTGCACAAGACAACATGCCAGAGATGCCACTCAGTCTTTCTCTCTTCTGTGGCTGGGCAGAATCAAGAATAACTGGGGGGATGCAGGGAAAAGGGAACACTTCTACACTGTTGGTGTTTTTAGTACAACCTCTGTGGAAAACAGTTTGATGATTCCTTAAAGGTCCATACGACCCTGCAATTCCTCTACTGGGAATATGCCTGGAGGAACTCAAATCACTCTATGAAAAAGATACCTGCACATGCATGTTTAATGCAGCCTTATTCACAATAGCAAAAACATGGAAACAACCATGCTGCCCATCAAAAGAGGACTGGATTTTTAAAAATGTGGTACATATACACGATGGAATATTACACAACCACAAAGGACAAAATGATGAACTTCACAGCAACTTGGATGAACTTAGAGTCGATAATACTGAGTGATCTATCACAGAAATAAACAGCTGGGTATCATATGTTCTCATTCACAAGTGGACCTTGAACAATTATCATGATACTATGAAAAAAGGATTGTCAGTAGTGGGAAATTGCCGGGAAGGGGGTGCGGGATTGGCAGTAGTGGGATTCTGCAGGGGCAAGGGCACCTGCATAATGAAATTTGTATACTTAACCCTGAATTGTACCCCATATCTTTAAAATAAAAATTTTTTTAAAAAGATAACAATAAAAAAGAATAACTGAGGGAGAGAATAAAACTCGCAAGGGTAGTCACTTCCCCCACTTTCTCTGGGACTTTCAGAGACAAAACAGGAGTTTAGCAACACACACAGCTGGGCCACTGGAGCCAGCAGATGGGGGCCTGTGAAGGGCTTAGCCTGACCTCCGCCTTTGAGGGGGAGCTCAGCGTGGTGCATGGCTGGCCTCTTGGCAGGGTCCTGGCCCAGGCAGTGCATCCTCCTGTAAGGATCAACCTCTTGGCTGGCACTGCTTACTTTT
Source organism: Cephalopachus bancanus (assembly GCA_027257055.1). Classification (NCBI taxonomy): domain Eukaryota; kingdom Metazoa; phylum Chordata; class Mammalia; order Primates; family Tarsiidae; genus Cephalopachus; species Cephalopachus bancanus. Next base: position 4,049,098 of record JAPVLO010000135.1, on the reverse strand, counting down.
GAAGGAGCTTTTATATGCTCTGTGTTTTGTGAGACATAGCCAGGCAGAAATTTGTTTAAAAAATAGTAATAATACCACAATGGCAGGATGAGGAGGGAGGAGGAGGATGAGGCTTCCCTCTAACAAGAAATGAGAGTGAGCTCTGGTGGGGGCATGCACCCACAGTTCTATAGCTAGGGACTTTCACCCCTGAGAGCTCGGACCCTGAATGTATTGTCTACCTGCCTGAAGGTTCATGTGCCCACGGCAGTCTCAAAGGGTTAAGTGAGGATTACAGGAGAAAATTTCTCTGTGTCTTCAGGATCAATTACCTGACTTCTTTTTTCAATCTTTCTATTTTGAAATAATTTTAAACTAGTAAGTTGTTAACAATAGTGCAGAGTTTTTCTGTACACCCTTCACCCACTTGCCCTAATGTTCATACCTTGTGCGACCAGGTACAATGACTAAAACTAAGAAATTGATGCTAGTGTGATAGTATTAGCTAGACTACAACCTCTATTTGTCTGTTTTCCACGAAAGTTCTTTTTCTGTTCCAGGATCTCACGTTGCATGTAGCTGTTACAAGCTCTTTTAAAAGGACTCCAAGAACTGATTTATGTTTCATGGGATATTTCAAAGGGCCTCAAACCATCTTCATGAGGAAAGGGTAAGGAGTGTGGGTGTCCTCAATGTGGCAAATATCCCCACCTGGCAAATGCCAAAGAGTGTTCAATTCAGCTTTTGTAAATTAGCTACATGGACATATAGAACTTGATCAACAGAGGTGGCCTTGGGTGACTGCCGTCTGTGGGGACAAAGGTTTTCTCCTGACTGGTGCAGACAGCTGTCTGCTCAGCCACATATCACACCACATAGTCATCTGGAAAAGGTCCAGAAAGGATAAAAAAATTCTGGAGTCCATTAGGGCAGGGGTTCCCAAACCCTGGGGCTGTGGACTTGTAACAGTCTGTGGCTATGAGGAACTGGGCTGCACAGCAGTAGGTGAGTGGGTGAGCGGAGCTCTACTTTGTCAGATCAGTGGCGACACAAGATTCTCATAGGAGCACAAACCCTATTATGAACTGCACATGCGAGAGGGAACTAGGCTGCATGCTCCTTATGAGAATCTAATTCCTGATGATTCCCTCCACTTGTCCATGGAAAAAATGTCTTGCATGAAACTGGTCCCTGATGCCAAAAAGGTTGGGGACCACTGCATTAGGGTACAAGGATACACTGAAGGGGAAGCTCACCTTTGCCCAACCCATGCTGAAGCACTAAACTACCTGCTGAAAAGACACAGCTCTCTCCTAGATGGCCAAAGACTTGGGGCTGTTACTAGGCATTCTGGGACACAATGGAATGTCTTTCCATAACTGATGTCTACATGTGAAGCTTCACTGCAGAATGCTGACTCCAGTCTCAAGGTTTTCAGATTCCAGGGTATTGGTCAGTTGAAACCAGTTTGTGGTCAGGTGTCTACTGAGTGCAGATGGAGAACTTTGAAATTCCAGAGGAAACAGAAAGCACAGTCCTGGCCTCAGAATCACTGCCTGAACAGAGGCAGTTGTTCTTTATGATGTGAAAACTGCCTGTATGAATTCTGCAGTACAGCAACCTTATCATCCCTTCCACAGATGCTGCGCAATGTGGATGTCCTCACAGCTCATGCCAGGCCTCCACGAAAGTTCTTGCTGCATTTCACTGTAATCATGCGTTTGCAGGCATCTTCGCATCCAACTGGGGATTCCACGTGGGCTGGGCCAATGGGGATCATGTTTGTTTCTTCAGCCCTGAGCACAGTGCCGAGGACCCAGTGGACACTGGAGGAAAGGGAAAGAGAGGGAAGGGGGAAGGAAAGAGGAAATAAGATAATGCTGGCAGATAAACTCTGAGCTCAGACTGAAGGCCTCAATCAAATTTGGCTTTGGTAGGAGGAAAATACAATGTTTTGCATTCAGAAGCCCTTTGCTTCTCCTGAAAGACCTCAGAAACATCCAGATCAACCGCTGTGCTGTCTGATGAGGGAGCACAACCCTAAAAGGAGAAAATAGTTTAGAGAAATTAAAAGCTGTGTCTACAGATGCCTCTCTTCAGCCATCAGAGAAAGGCACCAAAAAACTATGGGTGCCAGGAGGACACGTTTCATCCTGAGACTGACTGGCCAAGATTTAAATCAGTGCTTTGCCAAAGCTCTGTCAGAGAACAAAGGAAACTCTAGGACATGAGCTGAATCAGAAAAATTCTCAGAAGTGATTTTAGTAGAAGAGTATATATTCAAGATTACTCAATATTTCCAAAGCTTGATGTTGTGGTGAAAAATTTTATTCCATTCACGCAACAAATATTTATTGGAAACTCATTCTGCACTGGGCATCATTTTGGATGCTTCAGTACTTTGGTGAATTAACAGCCAATGAGCCTGCTCCAAAGAACTGACTTTCAGAGGGAAACCAGCTTTCTGAGAACCATTGGTAACTAGGACCTGTGGTCTCATGGCACCAGAAGGATGCTTCAGCTGAGATGAGCAGGGCCACCTCGTTGTTTTCTAAAACTCTTTTAAAATTCAAATTCTTAACCGGGCTTGGTGGCTCAGCCTGTAATCCCGCACCTTGGGAGGCCGAGGTGAGTGGATTGCCTGAGTCTGCGGGCTCGAGACCCGCCTGGGCAACCTGGTGAGACCTTATCTCTACAATAAATAAAAAATTAGCCGGGCGTGGTAACGCATGCCTGTAATGCCGGCTACTCGGAAGGCTGAGGCGGAAGGATCGCCGGAGCCCAGCAGGGTGAGGCTGCAGTGGTCGGGAACGGCCACTGCACTCCAGTCTGGACGACAGAGTGAGACTCCAACTCAAAAAAAAAAAAAATTCAAATTCTTTATAATTTTAAAATAAAAATTAAAAAATTTTTTGCAATCTTTGTATTGTTTAAATGAAAGATGGTTTATTACAGATGTTGATAGCAATGACTTTGGATTTTTTTCCTTATGAAATAATTGATAAAATTCATATTTTGCTTCTAATTGAACCTCACAAAATGCAAAGAAAGTCAAGTGGAGTTTACTTAAGAGACTAAACATTAAATATAGCTCCTAAATAGTATTTTGTTTAATTTTTGCAAATTATAGTACCCACCCCTCCTAAAAAAACCTCAAACTACAAGGACTAGAATTACAATGGAATCTAATATCTATTATTCTACCATATGTTATTATTGACATTTTTACTTGGAAAGAATGTGATATTATTTCCAAAGGTATATAGACAATACACCCTCTAAACACATGTCCATAACTGTCAATCTAGCTTCCTATTTATCTCACTATTTTAAAGTTCTTAAGAATGTAATAAAATCCACAGCTTTCACAAAATATTAATTAATAATAAATATTAATTTCTATGGTACTTTACTCTTGCTATAAAAGCTGTTTATCTACACTTCAACTGACATAAAATTTCAACTTACACAATACACAAGGAGATTTTCACTCCAGGTTATTCCTGAGTGCTTCCTATGGTAGAAGGTGAATGAATGCCTAGATGTGTTTGGGTCACATCACTGACACTGTGCTGGTTGGTTATGATACTGGCCTAGGGGATCCCTAGTCCTTGATGGCTCGCCAGTTCAGGGACAAACCCAAGGCCAATCTCAGGTTTTGATGCCAAAGTCCCTTTTGTGTGTCTCTGTATTCACACATGAGCTGGGAGAGTAAAAAATGACATCATAGGCCCAACCAAGGTGTCTGTGAAAGTTCTTGTATTTTTCTTCTTCTTGGAAACAACAACAATTTGAGGTAAGAGACCATCAAATGAAGAGACCATTCATGACAGTCTACATATCATCAGTCAATAATCCTGGATGACTCGTTTTTCCCCTTGGTATCTGCAATGACTTCCTAATATAGCATGAACATGATGCAGCCTCTTCAGCTGGACAAGGACAGCCCCACAAGGCTGTATAGTGTAACTACCCAAAAGAAAAGGGGTTGCTCCCTTTGTTCCTTCTTTCAGAAGAAGCCCTATTGACACTCTTTGATCAAATCTAATTCAGAAAGTTCAATTGAGGTTTGTTATTGTCTGAAAATTAGTGTACTCCCAAAATGCATATTTTGAAATCCTAACCTCCAAGGTGATGGTATTAAGAGGTTAGGCCATTTGGAGGTGATCAGGTCATGAGGGCAGAGCTGCCATGAATGGGATCAATGCCCTTCTAAAAGAGACTCCCAAGGACTCCTTCTCCCTTTCCGCCATGTGAGGACCCAGGAAGAAGACGCTGTCTGTGAACTAGGAAGTCAGCCCTTACCAGATACCAAATCTGCTGCCACCTTGATCTTCGACTTCCCAGCCTCTCGAACTGTGAGAAATAAAATTCTGCTGTCAATAAGCCACCCAGTCTATGGCATTTTGTTATAGCAACCCAAATTAATTAAGACAAGGCTTTAAATCAGTCTCACAGTCTCATTATCTATTAAAGCATTTCTAAGTATATGGTAGATACCCCAGTGTGTGTGTGTGTGTGTGTGTGTGTGTGTGTGTGTGTGTGTGTGTTTTGTGTGTGTGGTGTGTGGGGGAGAGAGAGGAGAGAGAGAGAGAGAGAGAGAGAGAGAGAGAGAGAGAGAGAGAGACAGAGACAGAGAGAGAGGAGAGATTCGATAAGACAGATACAAGTTATAGCATTTAGTAAATTAAATTAAACTGGCCAGGTTTTGTGCAGGATTGTATTAGGGTCCTGCTCACAGGGTGGGGGCAGGATCTTATCTTCCACCTTTCTGAAGAAAGCACAAAGATTCAAAGAATAGGCTGAGTCATCTGGAAGGATTTTTGAATGACTTTTTTTGGTTATAACACATTTTCAGCCTTTGAGTGAGGGTTTGTCCAAACGCTTTTCCTATGCTCTTGCTCAAAGTCTTTATTCAGTGTTATTTATTTTCAATGTTTTTTATAAAATCACTTTTTTCCTTTAACACCATCCTGCAAGATGTTGGCTGCCTGGTCTGGCTACCCTGCGCAGCTTCCTCTAAGCCCACGGTGACTTGTCGGCTGTGTTCTTTCTGGTGCACTCACCTTAGGCTCTCTATGGCCACAGAAAGAGCATTTTAATCTTCCTGGGTAGGAAGAGTCTTCCTGCTTAGCTCAGGTGGGAAGTGGAGTCCTACCTCACAGCTCCACAGTTTTCCCAGGTGGCATCATTCCACGAGCCCCTCACTGATCACTCAGGAGCGACGGTCACATTCTGTCACATTCATTTGTACAAGTTCAGTAGCATGGCGTGCACACCCAGAGGTGAAACACATCTGACACTTGAAAGTGACTCAGATGTGACTGTTTAACTCAAGACCCATAGGTGGCCCAGGGGATAGGGCCCATCTCTGAGACAATCAGAGAGTTCATATGGTGACAACTCTAAGTGACACTTGTGTTTCAATCCAGTGATGTCCCATCACTGTGTAAAGACAAACAGGAAATCAGTAAACACTCCAATTTCCGATGAGGTGGATTCACGATCATCTGGGGTTACAATAGTATGTTAGCAGGGAGGGAGGGTTGGAAAGCTGGAGGAGCTCTTGAGGAGTTTGGGAAAGAGGGTTTATGGTTTTCAGTTGTCTCTTCTCCATCCATCATCAGCACATGGTCAGTGTGGAAGGAAAATAGAATTGCAGGAGAGAGGGAGGGCTCTATTTTCAGATCTGCACAGCTGCAGCCAATGCTGTGAACCCATTTGAACCCACCCAGTTTCATCTGCCTTCCACATTCGACAAGATCCTCTAGTTTGCACCCTAGCACTGACCCACATGCAGGACTCCCTACCCTGCCCCACATCTTCTGGTAGATTGAGTGATCATCTCAGAAATATGTGCACATTCTAATCCCTGCAACATGTGAATGTGTGATCTCACATGGCAAGGGGGCTGTACAGACATGATTAAGTTAGTGATTCTAAAATGGGGAGATTATCCTGGATTAGCTGGATGGGCCCATTGTCATAGAAAAGCCCCTAAAAGGGAAAAAGGCAGGCAAGAGGGCCAGAGTCAGAGAAAGGTGTGACCATAGAGGCAAAGGTGAAGGAGAGATTTGAAGGTGCTACTCTGCTGGCTTTGAAGATAGAAGAAGGGGCCACAAGCCAAGGAATGTAGGCAGTCTCTGGAAACTGGAAAAAGTGGGGAAACGAATTCTCCCCTACAGCCTTCAGATACCTTGATGTTAGCTCAGTACTGTGCATTTCTCTCAAGCACGTAACTTCCAATTGCAGGAAGGCATACCTTGCCTGCAATTGGCTGAGCCCTGCAGGGCACTTTCATCCACCTGCGAAGGCTCTGTGTGGACTCTCAGCCCAGCCTTCTGCCTTATCTTCCTACAAAATCTGAATCATCAGACAAGTCACAGAAAATATCAACCCTTCCTGTGTCTGAACTTCCAATGGAAAATACCAATCATGAGTTAACAGGCTCTGAAGGAGTGAGAGATGGGGATAGAGTGTGTCCATTGCCCTTGACATCTTGTCCTTGTATAAAGTGACTTTCAAAGAAAGCGACCACAGCGTGTGTCTGTCCACCCTCACTTGGAGCCTGAAACGTGACCCAGAGTGCAGCCTGTGTACACAAGACAGTCTAAGAATCAGCAGCAGCTGAGGTTGACCTGGGGAAGGAAGGCAGGCTCAGCCTCACTTCCATCCCTGTTTTCTTCTAGGGAAAATATTCAGAAACCAGGTGGGCTTTCTTGCCAAAAAGTCTCAGTCTCAAAACAATCTTTTACATTGAGATTTGTTTCTTACAAGTTTCAATGTTGTGTCTCTACTGTGACAGGAACAGCACATGAGGTGCCCAACCCAGCACCCTGCCCCTCTGTAGGCAGCTTTATTTCCGATGAGCGAGTCGGCCTTGCTGAGCACCAACGGCTTCATTTAAAAGAGGGAACTGGCCAGCAGAGACCGATATCCTGCATGGAATCGACGCCTTAAATGGGATTGGCATCTTATATGGCACTAATATCGTATATGGGACTTACATCTTATTTGGAACAGACACCTTATATGGAACTGACATTTTATATAAGGGATGGGGCAGAAGCCATAGTGAGTAGGGTCATGGAGTAGGGGAACTAAGAGTTGATGTGGGTTGAGGTCTTTTCCTCTGAAGAATTCTGGAACCTTTTTGTGTGAGAGTGGGACTACACCTGTGAAAGGGAGATGCAGAGATGAGTGCCATAGCCACACTCTTGAGAAAGGGCAGAGTAAGGCTCCAGGGGACAGATGGTAGACTTGCAGTCGTCGGGAGCACAGATACTCTTGCCATGCAATGTGAGGGAAGACAGCAGGCAGGGCTGTAGACCTGGAAAGGAGGGATGAAGGGGCTTCTGGAAGCTTCCATTTCCTCAGAGAAAGAAGAGATGGGTTCACCTGAAACTGAGGGAGGGGAAAGTTGGAGAAGGGAGGAAGTGTACACTAGGAAGCCCCCCACTCCCCAGACAAGGGATGAACAGAACACCAGGCAGACCCAACTGAGCTTTATGACCAGGAGTTTAAACTACAGCAGGAGAAAAGGAAGAGAGGGTGCCTTCTGAAGTTGGAGCTTCATGGTGGGGAGTGTCAGCAGGAGGAAGAAATGTGCAAAGGAGTGGAAGAGCTTGTGAGGAGGATGCTGTCTACTGGGTCACACAGTTGCACCTGGAGAAAGATGGCAGACAAGACAGGAAGTAGAGCAGGAAATAATGGCAAAATGAGCTGTGAGCCCTTCTAACTTAATGGCTATGCCCCTTTTCCCTGTGTCCATACCATACAAGACCCCAGGACTTGGGAAATCTTTTCTGTGGAAATCTACATCTGTGTTAATGGGTGCTGTTATAAGAAGAAGTGAGAGAACTGAGAAAGCAAATATATCCCTGTCACCCCCAAAAAACTGGGTCTCAGAGGAAGGCATCATGGTAGTCTATTTATATTCAATTTATGCTGCTTTGTGATGTCATCCACGCCTGGTTTCAAGAGACACGCTCTTTCTCAGAACGCAAACAGAATACACTGGTCCTCCTGATGGCTTCTAGTGAGCCCACGACGAGTCCACAAAACACTGTAGAGCAGCCAAACAGCAAGATCAACCTCACCAGCCTTGTAGAAGGGGTGCATGATGCTCAAGGACATCCCACGAGAACCATCCAACTGGTCACTCCTGACTTTCCCAAGAACTTATGATACTCCAGGAATGCTCCTGAGCCCCTGCTTTCCAGGATGAGGTTGGCAGGGGTGCCCAGGGCCAGAGTTGGATGAGACTGCCTGGCACAGCCAGACACCCAGCCTGGCGATAAGACGCCGCCAACTACTACCAGCTCTGTGCTGATTAGTAATGATGTGTTTAATTGAAATTTCAAGGTTCATTACGGAATGTGGATTAATTAAATTGAGAGGGAAGATAATGAAAAATATTCCCACCGGATACATAAAAGATCAGGCCTGCTGCAGTGGGAGGAGTGGGAATTAAAATGTATAGACCTGCCAGAACTCCCTAAGTCTGCTTCCTGGAAAATGAGCAAGGTCTTTCTGCTATGTCCTCTAAGCAAAGACAGTGGTCTGAGTCCACGTGGGAGCCACTCTGGGCCTCCGGGTCTCGTTTGTGATTTGAAGCGAGTCATACTTGCTCCCTGCTGGGCTCAGCATTACTTTCAAAGTCACCAGTTAATGTCCTCCCAGGACCTTGGAGTTGACCAAGCTCTCATTAATTCCTCTCTGCGCTTTCTTTTCCAAGGGTGCTGGAAGGAAAGTAATGAATGCATATGCATTGGAATTCCTCTGAAAGGATGAGCCTCAGTGGCCAAGCAGTGGTAGGAAGAGACACAGCAGTGGCTGATGACTGCGAAAGTTCCGCCTGGTCCAGGAATTCTGGAAGTTTTCCCAGAATTCTTTGGGGATGCTGGCAAAGTCAGCTTCGAAATTCCTGATGAACCAGTTGGAGCACAAAGGATCTGGCTGAATTTTAAAAGTCTAAATACTGAGACTTAAATTCCAGTTTCCGTGTAATTTAGGATTAGGAGTTCATGAACATTCTTTTTTTTTTAATTGAGAGGACAGAAAAGCTCCCACAGTGGGAGGGGAACCGAAGGGGTTGCCTCATGAACTTTCTTGGCTATAAGAACAATAGTGCCGGTCCTGCACATTTATAAGCCTGCCTCTAGGTGTCTGCAGTGACTTACCCAGTCCAATTCCCAGCAAAACCCTATCTGTAAGGGTTACTGTGCCCATTTCGCAGTGGACAAGAGGCTGCTATACACAGCACAAATAAATCTCATAAACAAAATGCTGGGCCTGGTGCAGTGACCCATACCTCTAATTCCTGCACTTTGGGAGACTGAGGCAAGAGGATTGTCTGAGCCCAAGCGTTCAAGACCAACCTGGGCAACATGACAAAACCTTGTCTCTACAATTCATCAAAAAATTAGTCAGGCATGGTGGTGTGTGCCTATAGTCCCAGCTACCTGGAAGGCTGAGGCAGAAAGATAACCTGAGCCCAGCAGGTCGAGGCTGTGGTGGCCATGATCCATGCCCCTGTACTCCAGCGTGGGTGACAGAGTAAGATTCTGACTCAAAAAAAAAAAAACCCACAAAAAGCAAAAATCCAAACCAAAACCAACCAAACAAACAAAAAACAAGCACTAAAGCTGGCATAGGGCTAAAAGGCAAAATAGGAGTAGCTTTTGAAAAGGTGGGAGGATGTGGGAGCTGGGAAGGGCATGACATCATCTGGGCTCCCAGTGATGATCTAGTTCTTGATGGAGATGGTGACTACATTGAAGATTCATGGTGAGATGATTCATTGCTTTGATCATTTGTAATTTGAACACTTTCTCACTATATTTAAATTAGAAGTATTTGTTTTAAAAATGACTAAGTGCTGTGTCCACTAAGTTACCCCCAAAATAGCATATTCTTTTATCCATTTCACTATTTATCCTCCTCAATTTATCCCAATCAAGATTTACTGTATCATAAAATAAATGTATTCATATTACATATGAGTACAGGTATTTTTTTAAATGTTTTCTGATTCAGAGTAAGTGGCTTCACTATGGTCCTAGGGGTAGGGGCGGAGTGGATCTTTAATTCAGGTCTCTAAAGGCACTTTGAGGGTCCCTTTTGCTCCTCCACACAAGAGTGAAACTCTCCTTTCCGAAAATTGGACAAAGAGTACAGGTAGCTACAGTTACCCCCAGAGCTATTTTGAGAGAGGTATTTCTTGCATCTCGTGAGTGCCTCAGAGAAGTAATAAAAATTATTAACTGGCATGACCCAAGAGAGCCATGGTAAGACCTGGAGTTTTCCTCAATTCTTGACTTCCAGTCTATTGTGCTGACCAAGTCAATTTTCAGCACTCCCAATTGTCTCCAAATTTTCCTTCATCCTCCTAAATCAGCAGGATTTACCAGGAGGTATAAAGGAGGTTAAAATCCTTTTCCTATGCAGCAATTATTTATACCAGTCAAAACTCATTCACCAGAGATAAACTTCTTATACAATTTATATTCCATAACTCAACTCTCTTTACATAGGAGAAAACGGCAATCTGCTTCTGGGGAAGACATGTACTTTATATGGATTTCAAGTGGCTCAAGCAGTTTTCTCCTTTTGCATCTGCATTTTATTTCCAAAAGTCTTCAAAAAGGACAAAAATGTTGAAAACTCTGGGGTCAGCTGATGAGATTTCAACAATTCTTTTCAGTCCAATGCTCGTGACAACAAAACACCTCCAAGATGTAGGTCTGGACCAGTTGGCTTCTTTGTGTTGAGAAGACTGATAAACACAGAAACTGGGCACACAGGAAGTTAAAAAGAAGGGAGCCCAGAAATCACCCAGTAGACCCCTTCCATCAGACCAGAGAGGAATAGGAAGCTCAGAAAGACTTTGAAACTCATCTTTTGTCAGCAAGGGCATTAAAGGCAGGGCAGAACATGCACTTGGACCTCGGGAATTCTTATTTGATCAATGCCTAGAGTGAATCTGCAAGATACTGGATATCAGGAGCCAAAACCAGGGTGGAGACTACAAGACATCAGGAGAAGTTACTAAGGAGGAAGAAATCCAATACTCTGGTAAGTGGAGTGAGGTACCCATCGTGTAGAAGAGCCAAAACAAAATATTTTCTTTAGACAACCCCAACTCTGTACATTTTTGGAAGGGAGACTGTTACCCAACGGTCAAGCGCAGACGGGGAATTCCAGGGAGGAAGAATCCATTCCTTCTTTCAAGTTTCCATGGTGTATTTACTACTGAGACTATCCTCAAGGTGACAGTCATTGGGGAGTTACTTTTCTAGTCTATTCAACTTTTCTCATGACTCACTATGCTGAATCACATGTTCTGAGCTCCAGAATCTTAAACAGAAACTGCAAGATTTTGCCACCAAAAGACCTGTCACTAGGGTAACAGTAAAGGAGGTGTTTTTTTTGGTTTTGTTTTTTAGGAAAAAAGGAAAACAATTTCAGAACAAAGGTTCTGAGTGGCAAGAAAAAGTGGTGAGCAAATAATACAAATAAAGATAAATCTAAATAAATATTGACATAAAAAATAATAATAGTAATAACACTACTTAGTTGAGTGAAGAACAGAAATAAAACACTGAAAATCGATAGCATTGTGCTATGATCAAGTTGAAAATATTCTCAACTCCTTAGATTGTTTAGGAGAAATACAGATCCTTAAGCTTCAAATCTGAGTTAAGTTTGAATATTAAAATTCTAAGGGTCTCCACCAGAAGGATAAAAATAGGTTGCAGTTTTGTTTAATTCTAAAACAGAGAATTAAACAGAGAAACATGGATTTTAAGTATGTAATCAATTCTTAATAAGACAGAGAAAACCATGGAAAATTCAGAACAAAAAGGAATCACAAAAGAAAAGTTTAAAAATAATTTAAAGTGTATCAGCAATCACAAAAAATGGACAAAATGTGACAGTTAACAAAGCTGTCAGATTAGATTTTTTTACTTTAATTCAGCTATGAGGGGACACCCCTGCAAAATTAGAATTATCTTTTGAAGGGCAGGACCCTTATAGCACAGTGTTCTCTCACTAGGTAAGTGTTCTAGGAACACATCAGCATCCATGTACCAGCTAGCATTGTTGTGAGAGACCTCATTGTCAGTGGATTTTGTTTTAGATTCTTTCAACATGTTTGCCCATTTCATGATGGATGATTTATGAGCACACCTGCCCACACTGCTCTGAGTGTTCAGCAGTTTTTGACCAAAACAGCATGACCCCCATGCATCACCCTCCCTATTCACCTGGTCTCACCGTGAATGACTTGTTTTTGTTTCCCCAGATGAAAGAAGTCCTCAAAAGGAAACGTTTTGCTGATGAGGAAGAGGTGAAATAAACAACAGAAGCACCAAAAGTCATCAAAATCGACAGGTTCAAAAACTGCTTTGAGCAGTGGAAAAAGTATTTCGATAGGTGTATTGCATCAAATGAAAAGTACTTTGAAGGCGACAAGTTTAAACATGTAAAAATAAATACACAATATTTATAAATAAATTCTGAGATTTTTTGTCCCTCCTGATATTTGCTGTTTAAAGATGTTTAAACTTATGTAAATAAAATGTTATAAAAAGTTTATGTAACACAAGTATTACATATAAGCACATATATTAGAATTTTAGCCATCAAATGTATTTTTCTGTATATTTGAAGGCTTAAATATTCTCGGAAATAAAAGAAGTCACTATTAAGTCCAGTTCACCAGGAAGACAAAAAAAATTCTAAACAAAATCAGGGTTGGGCAAAGTGGCTCACACCTATAATCCCCAGCATTGTGAGAGGCAGAGGCAGAAAGATTTCTTGAGCCCAGGAGTTTGAGACCAGCCTAGGTAACATAGCGAGACCTCATCTCTACAAAACATCAAAGAATTGGCTTGTAGTGGTGGTGTGTGCCTGTAGTCCCAGCTACTCAGACAGCTGAGGCAATAGGATCACTTGAGCCCAGAAGGTTGAGGCTGTGGTAAGCCATGATCATGCCACTACACTCCAGCCTGGGAGACAGATTGAGACTGCCTCAAAAAAGAAAAGAAAAGAAAGTAAAATTCTAAATAAATGGACCTAATAGCATGACCACAAAATATGTAAGACTGAGGCTGGTGAAATTCCAAGAAAACAATGATAAATCTAATATTAATAGTAAATGTTAACACACCTCTGTTGGTAATGAAAAAGGCAAACACGTAATAGCCATGTGGAAAGTTGAAATAACACAAGTTGTATCTAATGAAATATACAGAATCCAATATTCAACAATTGGAAAATATACATTTTTCTCAGGTACGCATGCAACATTTATGGGAATTTGCCATGTACTAAGTCAAACTTCAACATATTTAAAAAAATCAGTTTCAAACTGATTGCAAAGATGATCAGCAATCAAATAAAGAAGAGAGATTCGAAAAACACAAATCATATTAAAACTACAGTAAGGCATCGCTACAAACCTATCAGAATGGCTACAATTAAAAATTAGTCATGACACCAAATGCTGGTAAGGACCTAGAGACTTGGGACACTGGTACACGGCTGGCGGGAATGTGAAGAGGGGTAGCCCTTCTGTATTAGCATGGAAGTTTCTCCTCAAGCTAAGCTAGCCCTTTAGCATATGACCCAAACAGTTGAACTCCTGGGTGTCTATCACAGAGAAATGAAGATTCTATTCACACAAAGTCCTATGCACCAGTGTCCACAGCATCTTTATTTGCAATAGCCCCAAACTTGAAACCACCCAAATGTCCTTCAGCAGGTAAACAGTTAAACAGTGGTACATCCATACTATGGAATTCTACTCAGTAACTGGGATGGAGCTTGAGGGGATTAGCTCAGTGAGAAAAGCCCATCTCAAAAGGTACTTACTATATGGTTCCATTTACATACAATCTTGAAAGGACAAAGTGATAGACCTGGAGGTCAGAGAGGGAGGTGACCATAGCTATAAAAGGCGGCATCAGGGACCTGAGGATGGACTGTTGTGTCATCACTATGGTGGTGGATCCAGAAACCTAGACATGGGAGAAAATGTCATAGAACTAACACGCACAGGTGAGTGTAAGAGAAACTGGTAGCATTTGAACAAGATGGGTGGATTATACTAATATCAATTTCATGGCTATGATATTGACCTATCATGAGTTAAGATGACACTGGGGGAAAGAAACTGAGTGAAGGGTACCCGGATCGCTCTGTTGTATTGTTCCTTACAATACTGCTTGTGAATCTACAGTTACCTCAAAAGTAAAGGAAGCTAAGGATAACGTAACTTCAATGACAAAGATGTGCATAAAGCAATATTTCCGAGGCATCTGGTTATATGGATTGTACTAGCTTCCTGAAGTTGCTGTAACAAATGATCACAAACTTTGTGGCTTAAACAATGGGAATTTATTATCTTGCAGTTCCAGAGGCTGGAAGTTGGAAGTTGGCAAAGTCATGCTCCCTCCGGGGGATCTAGGGGAGACTCTGCACCCCCATCGCTCCAGTCTCTCTGCCTCTGTGGTCACATTGCCTCCTCCTCTTCCGTCTGTCTTCTCTTAAATCTCTACCTCTCTCTTATAAAGACACTTTCCATTGGATTTCTCTCTCTCACTCTTCCCTCTACCTCTCTCTTATCAAGACACTTTCCATTGGATTTTGGGCCCACCTGGATAATCTAAGATCATCTCCTTGTCTCAAGATCCTTAATTTGATTACATCTACAAAATTTGATTACTTTTCCAAAGAAGATCGCATTCCCAGGTGTTGGAGATTAGGATGTGGACAGATCTGGAGGGAAGGGAACCATTCAATACACTTTACGGATGAAGCCATCTGTACTCTTGGTTTTCAAGACCCCACTCCATTGCTACCTAATATTATGCAAAGAAATCTGGGTGATCTTGGAGAGAATCCCAGCCTCCCCAACCCTCAGCCTTTGTGGACATTGCCAAGTTCTAGAGGAGAGGCAGTGGGGGCCTTGACTCACCTCTCGCTGAATGAGAAGTCATCCCTCTAGACCCTTCCAGAAGACTTCCTGACATGTCCTGGGGGGGGGTCTCACTGCCAAGTCTACAAGAGCCAGCAGATGGGAACAATCTGTTCTCAGGATAGGAATTCATTTGCTCACCTTAAGCAGTGGAGAATTGTGAATGAACCCTCTGCTCCCTGCAGGTTCCCATGGCTTCCCTAGAGGGTTTCCAAGACTTGAACTTGGCTCTGAAAGGACTCTTCACCCTGAACCTAAACCCCAATGAGGAAACAGAAACCATGTAGGATAGTCCAAGTTTTTCATGACTCCAGGAAAAGTTAATGACAACTTGGCAGCTGCTTTCTCTGCAGGTTTCTGTCAACAAACAAGAGATTGAGCCACAGGGGCTGGCTAGGGAGCTGGGTTTTCCCCATGTGTAGGGTAATTAATTGTCCAGACATTGCCTCTTTCCCTCCATCTGGCTTCTTTCTGTCCCTTACCCAGGGAGCAGCCCCTGGTCAAGGCTGGTCTCTGCAGGATCTGCATGTTCCCTGTAACAAGTCATAGGGTTAGTGAGTCACAGGATACAGGTAACCAAGCAACCTAAAGACAAGGTAGTGGTTACTCTTAATCAATGTGATTTTAAACACTGCATAGAAATTTGAATAATTAATTTGCTTGATCATAAAACTGCTGTGCTGTCCCAAGGTGCAGATTCTTTCATCATCACCGACCCGTTGCTATCGGTGACCCTCCCGTAAGTATAATAAACCAATGCCTCTCCCTGCTGGACCTCAGGGTCACTTCTTTGAAATAGGCAGACATCACACACGAGCGCACTCAGTTTGGGGCCTACTGTGTTACACATTGTCAGAGGCTGCACGGAGCTTAGGAGATCCAGAAGACAGTCAGGCACTGCCACTGCTGCTGGGTGCCTTGGCACAAGTCCCTTGCCAGATGCAACAGGGGAGCTGTTCCGTGAGGTTCTTCCTGCTCTGAGGTGATGGCCAGCTCTGCAGTGCTCTTCCACGGCCCTGCTTTGCCCTGCATGAATGCTCAATTCCTCATGGGTTTGGAAAGCACTTGCATGGCTGGTAACAGGCTAAGGAACCAACCTGCCTTGATTCAGATTCTGACTCTACCTCTTATCTGTGCATCCCTGGGAAAGTTACCTAACCTATCTGAGTCTCAGTTTTTACATCCCTAAAACAGGGATAATTTCAACATCTGCCTCATTAGGGTATTGCAAAGATAAATGAGATTGCCCATTAAGCAGTTAGAACAATGCCTGGCACATAGTATGGCCTCTGTAGATAATAAGCAAAGTTGTTGAAAATGATGTTGTTATCACTTGGGACTCTGACTCAAATAATATTATTTGGGTTCTTCTAATGCCTATTCTGTTTATCTCTGACTCACTGCCTGATTTTCCACTCTTTTTTTCTTTTTTGAATTGTGGTCTCATTGGCGCCTAGGCTGGAGTGCAGTTGTCCAATCATAGCTCACTGCAACTTCAATTTCTTGGGCTCAGGCTATCCTTTTGCCTCAGCCTCCCGAGCAGCTGGGACTATAGGCATGCATTACCATGCTTGCTATGTTGCTCAGACTGGTCTTAACCTCTCGGGTTCAGGAAATCCTTCTGCCTCAGCCTCCCAAGTAACAGGGACTACGGGCATGCGTCACCATGCTCACTATGTTGCTCAGACTGATCTCAAACTCCTGGGCTCAAGCAGTCCTCCTGCCTTAGCCTCCCAAAGTGCTGGGTTTACAGGCATGAGCCACCATGTCAGTCTGGTTTCTCACTCTTAACAAGAGAACACAAGAAACGTCATTCAAAACAAGCAGGGGCAAAGCCAGTGTCAGAAGAACATGGAGCAGTCAGCCCCACTCCTTCCTCTGCGAGGCGGGCTCTGCAGGCCTGGTGGTACATCAACAGGATATTGCCACTGTCCCAGCCACAGTCCACAAGGCACTGCAGCTAACAGCCAGATTTGAGGCTCAAGGAGAGGTGGGTGCCATCCGTCCAGCCTTCTGCAGTGATGAGCCGACGCTGCCTGGTGCCACGTGTCTTCCTCCACAGAAATCTCCTGGTCAGGTGAGCCTGGCTTTGTCCCTGTGCCCCAACTTTGGCAGGCTCAGAGGGTCCCCAGGTCTTTACTGAAGGTCAGAGCTCAGGATCAAGAGGAGAGTTGCAGGAAGCTGAGTCAGGCAGGTGTGTTCCACGGTGGGATCTGAAGGCTGTTCGCATGTGTGGTGCTCAGGATGGTGTGGGGTGTTCAGGATGGTGTGGGATTTTCAGGACAGTGTGGGGACAGTGTGGGATGTTTGGGATGGTGTGGGGTGCTTGGGATAGTGTGGGTGTTCAAGACAGTGTGGGGTGTTCGGAACAGCATGGGCTGTTCAGAACGGTGTGGGTGTTCTGGACAGAGTAAGGATGTCCGGGAAGACTAATTTAGCATGTGGACATTTAAGGATACTTTGAAAGAGGGAAGACCAGAGGCTAGAAATGCCTGGGGCAGTTCTGTGTTGGGAGGCAGAGATCAAGTTAGCATCCTAACAGCATCCAGGTGTGTTGAAAAAGCTCTCATTCATGCATTCTCCCTTCATGCCACCAACACAACAGGGCACCTATCCACATGGACAGGGGCTCAGTTCCAAGGAGACACACGAGGCAGGGTTCCACAGGCCTGGGTGAGGAGTCTATTGGGAGGGGCAGAGGGCAGACAGAAGAGTCACAATGCATGTGGGTATCCTGGAGCACCCAGCATGGAGTACAGGGTGGAGTGGATTGCTCTGCCTAGGGAAGTGCTTCTCCAGCTCCCTCCACCTGCATCAGAGTCATAAGGTCCCAGCCCAGACCACAGACTTCCCAAGCAGGGCCCAGGCCTCTGCCTTTCTACAAGCAGCGACAAATGGGCCATGGCTAGGGGAATCAGAAAGGGCTTTTCCCAAGTGCCTCTTGGTCTGAGGAGGAAAGATCTCAGCAAATGGTGTGGGCCAGATTTCCAGGAGGAGGGGGAAGCCTATGTGGAAAGGGCCCAACACAAACAGGCAGGGGAGGTTCATTGGGGAATCACTGCAGGAGGTCAGGCTTTGTGGACCCTTGACCTCCAAGGACTGAGGCAGGGCTTGGCATTCAATAGTGCTTAGCAGATATTTGCTGAATAACTAAAAGGTTGCATGAGGAGCTATGGGTTTTTCTAAGAGCCTCATCCATCTGGATGGTCCTGAAGGGGATGTCTGAGTCACTCTTGCTGGGTGAATAAACCTTCCCCAGGTGAAAGCAGGGAAAAGCATTGCAAGCAGAAGGAACAGCATGTGCAAATCCATGTGGCGCAAGAGCACAAAGTGTGCACAAAGTATGGAAGGGAAGGTGGGTGTTTGGAGCACCCTGGGGAGGGCAGCAGAGGGGGTGCAGAGGTAAGGAGAAGGAGAACCTCAACAGAGTGAACAGTGAGTGGGAGGGGTTCCCCAGGCCCCAGGGACCTGTTAGGAGACTCAGGAATGAGAATCCACATGTGGTGATGAGATTCACCCAACAGACTCAGTCCCACAAAGGCAGCAAAGATGCACACTCACAGCACTTGCAGCACAATGAAGCTTGGCCCACAGTTTCTGGGCACCACAGACATGGAAGGGGCTGGGTACACCCAGAAGGCTCCAGGTGGGGCTTCCTGGAAGAAGGGATGATGCAATAAGGAGCTAAAAGATGCGGAATTTGGCTGGATTGGGTAGAAAGAAAAGAGGCGTTCTAGACGGAGAGAAACCATGTGGGAAGGCAGGAGGGACAGAGCATGAGGCCAGTTCAAGGAGGTGACAGCAATTCTCATGGGCAGAGAGGACAGGGGCAAGCAGGGGCCCAAGCCAAGGGTGTCCTATCACCCCCCTGTCTCTGCAGGGTTCCTCAAAGCTCAGCAACCTCATGATCTTCTGGTGTCTGGACACAAGGCATGAACCCTCCTATGCCCTGAAGCTGCTGAGTGTTGCATTATACCACCCTTCATGCTTTCCCCTTCCCCTCCCAGTTCTCCAACAAAACCATTTTGAGGACACATTTTCTAGTGTTAAAAAAATTATCTGTAGTGGATAGAGCAATAATCAGTTCTTTCACACCCAAAGTCTTCGAGCAACACTGTAAGTATGAAAAAACTTGATAACATAGAGCAGTAGGTGAGTCAAGGAGTAATGGGGAGACAGGAGCACCTCACAGCATACTAGCTGGTGCTGCCCAGGGAAGTTCAGAAAGATGGGGGTGTGTTTTGCTAACATTTCACAGAAGAGGGAGAACTGAGCCTGAGCTAGAAGGACACAGGTAAATATCTCAGGTGGGACAGGGAAGGATGCTCCAGTCTGAGGCACAGCATGTACAAAGGCACTGGGGCATAATGCTGGAATACAATGTCAAGCTCTCTGATCACCAGGCACCCTGACCTCTTTTTAAACCCAACATTGGAGAAGCAGAGTGAGGGAAATGTCTTACCGTCCTCCATAGACAAAACGTCACTCAGTCACTTGCTGTGTATGATCCCCAGATTCATGCGAGGACAATTTTCCTGGTGTTTCCCCCATGCCTGAGACCGAGGAGAGCAAGGAGCCTCTTACAATCACAAAAGACTCCCTCCTGGAAGTAGGCCTGGCCTGGTGTTGGGGAAGTGTTCCTCCTGTCAGGGCCAACTCTTGTTCCAAAGAAAGGACCCCCACTTACCGACCAGAACACACCTAGGTACCTGGGCTGTCCAGCTCCCATGAGTGTGAGGATATCTTACTTCCCTGTCTGAGGCCAATTTCCCCACCCGTGGAAGGAGACCATGGGACTGCACCAAGGATTCCCAGATCACCTCCTAGCAGTGCCTGGGGCCACAGAATAAAGGATGGAGCTGGGGGCTTGGGTGACGGGCCCTGGAGTCCCCTCCCCAGTCAGCCAACCCAGCCTCACTCGATCTGCTGCATAAGTACAAGGTCTCCTTTGGGACGCAGACACACACGTGTATGAGCACGTACACACACTCACTCTCTCTCTCCCTCTCTCTCTCTCCTAGTCCTATGTAAAAAGAAAATGCTGTTAGCTAAAGGCTTTTGACTGGATGCTCTCCAGTGGCCCCCTGACCCCTGCCACGCGTCCTTTGAGGCCAACTTCCAGGCACTGCACAAAATGCGGGAAAGGACAAAGTGGTTTGGAAAGGTCAGTAAGAAATGCATAATTCAGAGAATGCATGTCTCCAGGGACCACTGATGGAGGCGCTTCAGTGAGGGAGAAAGGGACAGGGAAGAGACATCCCGACCTGCAGCCTCTGCACATGTGGCATGGACCCAGGGACACGCTGGGGTGCACAGGCCAATGACCTGGGCTGAGGAAAGGTGCATAAAAACCTCATGCGTCTCCAGAGCCAGACCAGCCCTGACTGTGACATGCGGCACCCAGCTGTTGCCTGGCAACAGCAGATATTTCCTGTCAAAGATGGAGGAGATGGAATTGGATGGGACACTTGGTTTTTTTTCTGGATAATCAAACCAACTTAAAAGTTACCAGTGTTGCCTAGTTCCAAGGACAGCTCCGGGCCCCAGATGCCTCAAAGCTGCACCCCAAGGAAATCTGAGTCTCCCAGGTGAT
Source organism: Cephalopachus bancanus (assembly GCA_027257055.1). Taxonomy (NCBI): domain Eukaryota; kingdom Metazoa; phylum Chordata; class Mammalia; order Primates; family Tarsiidae; genus Cephalopachus; species Cephalopachus bancanus. Next base: position 4,028,543 of record JAPVLO010000135.1, on the reverse strand, counting down.
TTTGAGGAGAATGAGGTGTAGGACAGGCACAGTGTGTAGGGACAGAGAAGAGACCCGGAACCCCTCCCTGGTTCCTGGCCAGCGCTGAGAGTGTGAAGGGTTTGGTCTCTGCTTCGGCAAGTAAGCCGGTGATAACGCAAATCCTCCCTCCTCCCAGGTGGCTATTGAGTATCAAATGAGGCGACTCTGAACTTTAAAGCACTGGGGGACAAGGACAGCTGCTCACGTAGCTCTAGGCCTCACACCACCCTTCACAAGGGCCATTTCAGGGGAGCCTCCCGACTCCTGTCCAGCAGGAGACACAAGGACCAAGATTTTTATAAGCAGAGTCATGCTCTGTGCGTTTCCAGCTACTTGTTTCATTCCATCAACTATACATTGTGTGGTTACTCCAGCCAGGCTTGATTTTAACAGTTCTGTGGTATTTGAAACTGTAGACATAAGCCAAATTAGTTTTTATTCCTTCTAATTCAAATACATTCACAAGTGTGTTTCTCTTCTACCAGTAATGCACTCATTAAATCTGCATGCTCCACCTTTCTGCAACCTGAGGAATTGTCTTCCATTATGTCTTTGACTTTTGTTTCAATTCTCTCAATATTAACAGATGACATCTATTGATACTTTTTGTCTGCCAGGAAGTGTCCTAAGCTTGTTACCCTCTGCCATTTTATTTACTCCTCACAACAAGCTTAAATGGCAGCTATCAACACCCTTTTTACAGATGAGACACAGAGAAGGTAAGTAGCTTGTTTGAGGTCACACAACATTGAGCAATAGAACCTAGTTAGGAATCCCACCCTCTCAGCCACGACACTAAGCAACTTTGTCCTGAGGACCAGGGATAGATTCCACACAGCCCCTTATCCTCTGCCTCCATAACAGGTACCTTCTCCATGTTAATCTTTGATTATACCTCCAGAGTACCTCCTTGGTGAATTTTCTACACCCTTGATACTCCTTTTCAGCACCAGTGCTGCCTTTCCCTCCTCTCCTGTGAGTCTATTTCCAAGTCCAGTTTATGTCCCTGTCAGGGCTCCTCCTGTGAGCTTTTCAGCCCTGTAAAGTGGCCTCTTGTCCACCCCATGACCATGGACAGACCCGTTGCTGGGTAGAGTCACATTTAAATGGTAACACCAGCTGCCTTTCTTCTGGACCCCAACTGCATAAGCGTCCTGGGGCTGCCTTAAAAATTACCTCTAACAGGGCAAGGGACTTAAAACACAGAAATTTATTCTCTTGTAGTTCTGAAGCCCAGAAGTGCAAAATTCATGTTCCCCCCTGAGACTCTAGGGAGGGTCCTTCCCACCTTTTCCTGCTTCTGGTGGCTCCAGGCATTCCTTGGCTTACGGCCACATCACTTCCATCTCTGCCTCCATTTTCAGATGACATTCTTCCTGTATGACTCTTCGTCCTCTCCTCTTCTTAAAAGGAGACGAGTCATTGGATTAGGACCAACTCAAACATAAGATGACCTATAGATTCTTAACTAATTATGGCTAGAGAGAACCTATTTCCAAGTAAGGAAGGTTTTCGGTGGACATGAATTTTGGGGACACTATCTAACCCAAGACAGCATCCTTCCCTAGTTCTTCTCCTGAGTGAATTCTGGGAGATGTGAGTTCTGGATGGATTTAGGAAGGTGGGAAGGAACGAGGGTGTGGGAAGGAGGTGGGAGCGTCTCACTACAGGAAACCAGTGGGAGGCCTTCTTGAAGTTCGGAGTTGGGTCTCTGTGCCACAGGTGGGAAGGCTCTCGGGTTTTTTTTTCTCTGCCTCATTATGTGCTGCCTGGGTGAGGTTTTTCCTCCTCCCTACTCTCAGCTCCCTGTAAGGCAAGGGAACTTGTACCTTCTCCCTTAGTCTAGGTGCCCATGGGGATTTAGAGGACGCCTCAGTTATGTTCCAGTCTGGTGTCAGCACTAAACAGGATTTGAGGTCCTGGTGTTTTAATGAACACTCGTGTTTATCAGCACTAGACCGAGTCCCTGCCTCACCTTTGAGCACACGGGAACTTCCAAATGCACAAGAACAAAAGAAGGAAAGGGCTTGAGAGTGGCCGCTGGCCAGAGGATTTCTTGGGCTTCATTAACCTGCTTCCATAGAAAGGAAAGGAAGGGAGCATTAATGAGCACCTACTGTCTGCCAGAGTTGTGCTAGTTATTTTGCTCAAAGCTCCCCTGAAATGTCACACCCAGTTTATAGGTGAGGAGACAAACCTAATATTATTAAGTCACTTTTCCAAGGCATCACAGGCAGCAACAAGCTGAGATGGGAACCCGTGCTACTGGCAAAACGCATGGTGTCAGCAGACCATCATAGGTCTGGGTCACCCTGCTGAGGAGCAACCCTGCCAGGGGAGGCCATGCACACCTTTCTGAGGCCCCAAGCCTGCCCTGCCCTCTGGCTCAGTCCCCACAGTTTTCATACCTGGCCTCTGTGTGCACATCCACATGGCAACCGAGACCCCCATCCCTGGCCCTCAGATGAGAGGCTCCTGCAACACGTGACCTGTGATGTCTTCTTTCTGATGGCACCTCCCTCTTCAGGAGCACAGTGACCTCAATAGAAAGATGGGACAGGTGGCAGCACTGACCTGGTCAGACCACCAGGCAGCTACCTGGCTCTTCCCGCAGTCCACTGGCCTACCTCCCTTGGAAATCGAGTCTCTGAATTGAAATGATAAGAGAAAGAAGGAAAAACACTCCCCAGTGGCTTCTTTTTACTTCGATGGAAAGATGCCACAAATGGGATTTGAAATGAGACCAATAGGCCTGCTTTCTATGCATAGAAATGGACTCCCAGAGGCCCTGGGCTGTGAAATGCACCACCTCCAGTCTAGCGGGGACCGTGCTGTTTTCCAGCTAAAGGAAGACAAACAGGGCAGATATCTCCAGCTCCCGGCTGCAATCTCTTTTCCCCACGGGGAGCTCGGGGAAGGCTCTGAAATGCTTGTACATCCCTGACTCCCCACTCCACATGGAGCCTGCGGGTCCCGCCTGCATAGTCACCCCCAGGACTGGGGCCCTCAGACCCACATCCCCATGCATCAGATGTCTCCAGGGGCTCTGGAGGTGAACATCTCATGAGCTCAGTCCTGCATCTGAGACCTGGAAGTCACAAGCCCCCTGGACGTTGGTAGTGATCACCAATGACTGTGAATCTCACTAAGTGAGACTGTGTCTGCAGGCACTGGCCAGCGATGCCCATGATGGGGTTGGAAATTGGGACTAGGACCTCCTGGAGGAAAACGTATCTTTTCACATCTCTTCAGGAAAGAGGCTGAGCTTCTCAATCTGTCCCAGTTTGGCCTGTCAGAGTCCCGCCAGGCCGCCATTTTCCCGTGGACATCTGACCACACCTGTGCATCTCTGCCAGCCAAGGGGAAGGAGGGTAATAGAAGCAGTGTCTCCTCATGAGGCATGCCAAGGGACCAGGGCTTCCCAAGGCCTCTTGTCTATACTGCATGCTACTAAAGGAGCGCAGGTCTAAAGCTCAGGGAGGTTGGGGCCAGAATGTGCCCTAAGATGCCCTCTGCTGCTCCTGATCTCCTGAGTGCCAGCCTTGCCCCTTCAGCTAGGGAGGCCATGGTGAACATCACCATCAGAAGATACTGGGCCGGGCAACCCCCTCAGGTCCCCTTCCACCATGGGAACATTTCTGTCTTCTCAATAAATCTTGCCTTCTCAAAAAAAGAAGATGCTGGGCCTGGGGAAGGTCTAAGGAGCAGCAAAGCCAGCCTCTAATTCTACAGGGTACAAATACTGAGGCCCAGAGAGACCCATGGGCATAGCAAGAGCACCTTCAGAGCTGTGGTTGGCAGTGCTGAGTCCTGAGCCAGGGACTGCTCATGGCATTTTCCTTGCAAGCACATTAGGAAAACACTTTTATGTGAGCTCCTCCATGTACCTGCAAGCTTATTACAGCAAGAATCCATTCATAGAAACCATCCTCCTGAGAAGCAAGATTGCCCCAGTTTGTGGGACCCGCTGGTCCCTGACCCATGGATCTGAACACACTGCTGCATTTATGTCTTGGATACTCCCAGGAGCCCTGAGCAGTAGGCAAGGAAATATTCTCACCTCACCTTCAGAGACCGGCCATAGGGAATAAAGAGGTTTCTTCCAGGTGATGCAGCCCGCTCCAGAGTGGTAACTTCTCCAGCCGATATTTACCTAGAGACTTCCTCTGTTCCAGACTCGGTGCCACTCATTCCACAGCACTATCTTCTTAAACTCTCAAACAGCCCTAACCATAGGCAGTCATGGACTTGTGCTCATCTTACAGATAAAAAACTGAGTCTTGGGGAACTTTAATTTCAAGCAGAGAAAGAGCTAGGAAACAGACTTGGGTTGGAAGGATTCTATTCCTGCTAAACACCCTAGAGCCTTGGGTGCCCAGTCTCTCTCAGGGAGGGAAACGAGACATGGTGGGACCCTATATGGTCATCCGATTTAAAATCCACAGAGACAGCAGACATGCCCTGTGCTGATTCTGTCCTGGTGAGCAGGGAGTCCTCAAGTTGGAAGCTGGTGCTTCCCATGAAACTGAAAATGTCCAGTAACATAGAGACTCTTGTCACCATCTCAAGGCTCAGACAGGGCAGCAACTGTGGAAGCCACATTGATTCTGCAGCTGGGTGGATGCTCCACTGGGTATCTATGGGCCACAGGGATGTGCCCAAAGGGTCAGGCAGGCTTGTGTCGAGACAGTGCCAGGAAAGGAACTCTCTCTCACGGAAATGGAAGGAGTAGACCAGAAAGCCAGCCCTGGAGAAGGCTGTCCCTCGGGAGAGGAGGGCTGCAGAGGGCCTTTGCTTTTGAACTTTTGCAGTCCCCAGAGTGTGAAAGTGAGAAAAGACCCTCACATGATGTGGACCCCCACCAAGGGCAATCCGTCTCCAGAAGTCACACAGTCCTTCACCTGCCTTGGTGACTGGTGAAAAAGCCTGCCCCCCGACCTCCCTTCTGTAGGGAGTGCCTGAGCCTTCCAGCACCCCAAGGTGTCCAAGCACAAAAGAAGATCTAGGAAAGCCTGTGTCACAAAAACATTCCAGAAGGACTCTATGGCGACCAGAAGTGAAATTCCAGAAGCCCCCGCTGAAATGTCTGTTCTGACAGTGTTTCTAAAACAATAAGACTCCTCTAACTGAGAGCCATCACGGGCAGCTTTCTACACATCCTGTGCCTGGCTTTCAAATTTGTACTTTCTTCGATGTGATTCGCGCTTGTGTATCCAGAGTTAAACAGAGCACCAGACTTAAAGCAGGTAAAGTGACTGCTAGTCCCATCCCTTGTTCCTTGGTGATCTTGATCCCCACTGTGAAGACAGCATGCAAAACAAGCAGGGGCCCTGCCTCCCTCCCTCCCTCTCCTCTCTCCTCCCCCTTCCCTCCCTTCCTTCTGCCATTTCTCCTTCCCTCCCTTCCTCCTTCCTTCTCTTCCTCCTTCCCTCTTTCCCTCCCTCTCTTCCTTTCCTGCCTCCCTCCCTCCTTCCTTCCTTCTCTTCCTCCTTCCCTCTCTTCCTCCTTCCTCCCTTTCTCATTCCTTCCTTCCTGCCTCCTTCCTTCCCTCCTTTTTTTCTGTCCTCTTTCCCTTCCTCCCTCCCTCCTTCCTTCCTTCTCGCCTTCCTTCCCTCCTTCTCTCCCTCTCTTCCTTCCTTCCTTGCTTTCTTCCCTCCTTCCTTCTTTCCCTTCCTCCCTCCCTCTCTTCCTCCTCCTTCCCTTCCTCATCCCTTCCTTCCTGCCTCTGTCTTTTCCTCCCTTTTTCCTTCCTTCCTTCCATCCTTCTCTCCCTCCCTCTCTTCCTCCTTTCCTCCCTCCTTCCCTCCTTCCTCACTTCCCTCCCTCCCTTCCTACCTTCCTCCTTCCCTCTCTCCTTCCGTCCCTCCTTCTCTCCCTCTCTTCCTCCTTCCTTCCTGCCTTCCTCCTTCCTTCCTTCCTTTCTTCCCTCTCTCCTTCCTTCCTTGCCTTCTTCCTTCCCTCCCTCCTTCCTTCTTTCTCTTCCTTCCTCCCTCTTTCCTCCTCCTTCCCTTCCTCATTCCTTCTTTCCTGCCTCCTTCCTTCCCTCTTTTTCCTTCCTTTCTTCCTTCTCTCTCTCCTTCTCTCCCTCCCTTTCTTCCTCCTTTCTTCCTTCCTTCCTTCCTTCCCTCCCCCCTCTCTCCCTCCCTCCTCCTCTTCTTTTCTTCTTTCCCTTCTTCCTTCCCCCATTTTCTGCAGGGTCTTTGTGTTTCCTGTCTTCAGAAGCAGAGTCCGTGCACCACCCTGGAAAATGGGCTCAGCCACACCATCACTTTGGACATGGAGACATGGGAACAGGTGAAACTGTTTGCACCTGAGCCTGCCCTCTCCAGGAGCTGGAAGCCCACTCTGGCCATTGCTCCTCATCTGTGAAGGTTTACAGCTTCCAAATGTCACCGTCTCTCATCAGTTGCAGTTCCTTCCTATTTTCTTTGCTCATTTGTGTTTATGCCTTTTTTTCTTAATTTACCAACATTTAATCTATCAAATCCCTATGTCAAACCAGAATTCCATACACCAACTTAAAGTTTTCAAAAAAGGGCAGGAAAACTGGTCAGATGAATTTCTTTTTGCTATATCCCACTTATAATTGCTAGCATCTATGGAACATCATCTGCATATGGACATAGTTCTAAACATTTTTGGGCATTATAGCTAATTATTCCTAATGACAACTCTGAGAGGTGGGAACTACCAAGCTCCACATTAGGTGATGAGACTAAGTGTTAGAGTGGTAGAAGTTTGACCCAGGACATTGTAGCTAGTCAGTATCAGAACTGGTAATTAGTCTTGAGCTACAACTTTATAGTACTTGGTCACAAGTGTGGAATTTGGAACATTCTAACTATACCAGTGTGTAGGAAAGGCTGAGTGATTGACCCCCAGGTTGAATAAGTAGATTCTACTGTCCTGGTATTGAGATACAATCCTGCATTTCTTGATTGTTGTTATCTTGAGTGACTTCGTAAAAGCTGCAACTTGGTAAATAACTTGGTTATAAAAGCTATTTACTGATAAGGTGCTATGTCTATTAGAAGTAAAAAGTATGGCTGGGTGCAGTGGTTCAAGCCTGTATCCCAACACTTTGGGAGGCTGAGGCAAGAGGATTGCCTGAGCTCAGGGATTCCAGACTAGTCTGGATAATTTGGTGAGATCTCGTCCGTACAATATATCAAAAAATTAGCTGGGCATGGTGGCATGCTCCTGTAGTTCCGGCTGCTTGCAAGGCTGAGGCAGAAGGAGTGCCTAAGCCCATCAGGTTAATACTGGGGTGGCTGTGAGCACGCCACTGCACTCCAGCCTGGGTGACAGAGTGAGACTCTGACTCAAAAAATAAAAATATAAAAAAAGTGAAAAGTCTTTTCGCATTGAAAGAGCTGATAATCCCATCCTCTGACCCACCAGTGTCTCAGCAAATGATGACCACAAAATGCTGGGAAACAAACCACCTCATCTTTGGGTTACTTAAAATAAAAGTCCTGCATTCTGGCTCATGGGTATGCAGGTTGCCTGGCATAGCCCTGGTGATCATGTGGGGGACTCTACTGGGCCTGGATCAGGCCATGGTTTCCCCTCACTTCAGTTCCATGTGTCTCCTGTGATTCTGGGACCAGAGAATGACTAAGGAATATTCTTCATGGCAAAGGCAGAGGCACAAGAGGGTGGTTTATAAGGCGTCCTGTGGCTTAAGTTTGAAACTGGCACATTGCCACTTCCTCTTGCATTTTGTTGACCAGAGCGAGACTCACAGCAAGTCTGAGAGCAGTGGGGAAGGTGAAGTCAGTCTCTGTTGGAAAGAGTTGCCGCCACGCTGAAAGGCAACCACTGGCGGGGGAGAGGGTACCAAAGCTAGCTGCTTCTGTCTACCATAGGGTTCCCCTCACAGGCACTTTGGGCTCCCACCTGCTTGCCTGAGCTCCAAGATGCAGCAAAGTCTGAGGCTCCTTCCTCCCCCACCCTGAACAGGGTATCCCTCCTGCATGGCGGTCTGAAGGTCCCCGCCTCCTCCTTCTCCCTCTCTCCTCAATCCTTCTGTGGGAGGCTGAAAGCCAGCTCCCCAAAAGATACCCATGTCAAATCCTGGAACCTGTGAAGGCTGCTTCATTTTTAAAAAAAAAAAGGTCTTGTAGATGTGGTTAGGCTAAGGATCTTGAGAGCAGAAGTTTGTCTTGGATTATCTAGGTGGGCCCTAATGCAATATGTGTCCTTATAAAACTTAGGTGAACAGAGGAAAAGGATGTGTGAAGAGACTGGAGAGAGGTGACAAGCCCAGAATCCCAGCAGCCACCAGATGAGGGAAAAGAAAGAAAAGATCTTTCCCTTGACCCCCAGAAGGAGCATGGCCTGCAGATACCTCGAATTCAGACTTCTTGCCTCCAGAACTGCGAAAGAGTCAAGTTCAGGGGTGTTAAGTCACCCAGTGTGTGGTGATCCATTTGGGCAACCCCAAGACACCCACATTCCTTCACAGCTGACCTCCAGCAATCCCCTGGCTTGTCTAATTCCATCTTGGCATCTGTTCCCTGGGGACTGTAAGTGACCCACAAGGTGGAGGGTGTGAGTATGGGAAGGGGTGAGGATTGAGATCAATGATGCAATTAACCCTTCCAACCTTTGTAGTTGGAGGATGTACCTTGGTACCTAGGAGCCCTGGCCTAGTCTGGTGTCAGAGAGGTCACTCAGATGGACAGGGTCACCAGGAGGGAAGAAGGAGGCATCTTGGCTGGTGGTGAAGCCCCACACAGATTCAGGGGAAATATGGTTCTAGGACACTGAGGCGGGGCTGTCGGGGCTGGTTTCAATCCCATCCTGATGGGGTCCCATGGATACCGTTGGTGCTGCTGGTATGAACAGAAAACAGAGGAGGCAGAGAAAGACAGACAGGTTCTAGACCCTGTGTTCTTACCAGAAGACATACCTTTGAGCAGCAAACCAGGGCATAAGTGTGTGCCCCAAGCAATGGAGAGGAAGGCTTCAAAGCCCATCCCCTGGGGAAAAGTGCAGGTGACAATCCAAATGCTGCTGCTTTCTCTGTCACTGGCCTCCTGATTCCAGGATACTGAGTGCCAGGAGGAAGGGCCCATGTCTGAGGGCAGCCCTCCCCCAGACCCGGCTCCTGGAGAGGCTCAAGTTCAGGAAGATGGCCAGATCCTGTGGAGATGGAGAGTGAGTGGAGTGCGGACAGGCAGGGGCAGATGCAGCCCCTATCCACAAGCCCCAGAACCCTCTCCCTGGTGCAGCCACCAGCTCCCGCCCACTGCCTGCCCTGTCTAACAAGGCTTGGCTAGGAAAAGTGAGGTTAGTGCTGATCTGATTGGTGAGGAAGCTTTGGAACATGGAGATGGTCTCCTGCAGTCCCATGGTAAACCTTACCACAGCCCTGAAAGGATACTGGCAGCTTGGACTTCCCAGGTGAACAGGAGCATGCTCCATAATGTTCTTCTGAGCCAAAGTCATCAAAGGTGAAGAGCAGTTAGGCAGGAAGATATTAGAGGTTCCAAGTGAAGATTTTCATTTGGGACTCAGGACACATGCAGTCCAGGATTACCCGTGTCATGTGCTTAATGGTGTCCCCCCAAAAGATTCATCAGTATCCTAACCCCTGGATCTTATGAATGTGATCTTATTTGGAAAAAGGGTCTTTGCAGATGTAATTAATGTAAGAATTTCACGATGAGATCATCCTAGATTATCCAAGTGGGCCCTAAATCCTATGACAGGTGTTTTTATAAGATATATATGGAGGAGAAGCACAAAGAAGAGAGACAGATAGTGTGAAGATGGAGACAGAGACTGGAGTGATGCAGCCACAAGTGAAGGAACATGAGAGTCAATAAGAGCTAAAGAGGCAGGAAAGTTTCCCCCTAGGGTCCTGGAGGGGCTCAGTTAGCTATTAAGCCCCTACTCCTTGCCAGGCGTCATTTATAAGCAGGCTCATGAGACAAACGCAGAAGCCACATGTCTCTCCAAGCACAGGCCAAGACTGAGTCTCCCCAAGGGAGCAGTAATAGGGGCCACCAGCAAGGCCGGGCAAGGCCTGTGGAACTGGCCAAACTTATTGTCCATAACTGGTTGTCATCTCTTGCATACATACACCCAAATTCATCTAAATAAAGGATTGGTTTCTTCAAGGTGACACTGCTCCTGTCCTCTGGTACCCTGTTGGATGGGACTGTGTCCAGAGCTTCCACATTACTCCACTCCCTGACCTGAGCACTGCACCAGGCTCTCTCTGGACAGGAGCCATGTCATGAGCTGGCTCTGAGCAACACCAGGAGTTGGCTGTTGGCAAGGGCATGGGCAAAAGAAAGAAGAAAGGAAAGAAAAGAAGGAAATCCACATGGCCTGTCTGTTGAGCAGGACTTTTTGCTCTGTGGCTGGCATTTCTATGGCTGCCCTTTTCTTAATACCATCCTTGTGGGTCAGGCGTTGTGAACTTTACCATGCCCATGGGTAGGCTGAGTCTGAGGCAACTCACCTGGAACCAGCAGCAAGTAAGGGCCAAGTTTCAGCCAAATCCACCAGGGGCTTGGGCTCCCAGCCAGGGAGGCACTGGGGTGTATAGCACATGGCTACTTCTCAGGGCCTCCCAAGCTCTAGGCCTGATTCCTATAGAAAGGTCTCTTTGGAGGCCTGATGTTCGTGGGGTCCTGTCTAGAACAGAAGTTCTTATCCTCCAGGGCAACATCAGTTGTGGATGGGGCCACAGATGGCTGTCCTAGTGTCCAGCCCTGTGCTTTCTCCTGCACTGTCCACCTGTAGGAGATGAATGCCTCCACTCAGAGCCTCTGCCAGAAACTCAGGACACAGAGGACACCCACGAATGATCTTCAGGGATCCCCACAGGCCGGGTTTTCCTCCAGAATCATTCCCAGCCCTGAGCCCATCTTCAGGCTATAGCATCAATATTCCATGCACAAGATGCCCCTGTGCTATTGAGTGCTACTGCCCATGAATAGGACACCTCTGCACCACTGAGTGCTGCTGTCCCATGAATAGAATAACCCTGCACCATTGGTTGTTGCTGCCCTTACTGGACACCAGCCTGAGCGGCACCTCCACAGCTCCTCCATAATGCTTACTTGAGGGCTGCCTGCCACTGGACCCTGTCTGATGGGGGAGCTGCCAGCCTCACTGATAGATGGCAGCCTACATGTGAGTAAGGGCTGCTTCCACCTGCTGATGTCTCCAAGCAGGGACTTTTCCGCCTAGGCGAGGGCAGGGCAGGATGTAACCAGAGAGAGTGCTCGCAGGCCAGTGTCCCCAGGGAATCTGCCACTGAGGTCTTCTGAGGGTACCACTGGGATGACTTGAAGACAGACTGCCCTCCCCACCCCCCACACAAGACTCCAGACATTGAGTAAGGGACACAGGAGCATAAAGAAAGAAAGCAGAGATGCTCATGGGTGTGCACAGTAGGGTGCCTAAATGGAGCAGCAGGGCCAGCATCGGCTCCCGGGAGAAGTCCCAAGTTCTCTCTCTGGAGAGCCATGTCCAGGCCCCTTCTACAGCATAGCAAGAGGGCAGCCCTGTGCCCACAGACAGCAGGACAGACACAGGGGCTTGAGCCGCAACTACCCATGCAGGAGGAAGCCCTGCAGGAGCAGCCTAGGACCTCGGGGGCAGGCCCTGGATCCCACAGGAGTCAATCTGGATGGGCCTGGAGCATGTTCCTGAGCCACATAGGCTCTTCCCGGGTGGACAGCCACAAGCTGGGCCTGCTCCCAGCAATGTCAGGTGCATTGTTTTTTATTGAATAAAAATTGAAGGCTAAGTTTGCTATAATTATTATTTTTGTTTGTTTTTTGAGTCAGAGTCTCACTCTCTTGTCCAGGCTGAAAGGCAGTGGCACAATCACAGCTCACCACAGTCGTGACCTCCTGGGCTCAGGCAATCCTTCCACCTCAGTCTCCTGAGTGGCTGGGACTACAGTGTGCACCACCATGCCCAGCTAATTTTTAAAAATGTTTTGTAGAGACGAAGTCTCACTATGTTGCTCCGGCTGGTCTTGAACTTCTAGGCTCAAGCAGTCCTCCTGACTCAGCTTCCCAAAGTGCTGGACTTATAGGCATGAGCCACTGTGTCCAGCCCTATAATTATTAATCAATGGATCCTTATTAGATAACTCTGTGAGGGAGGGTGTATCATTGCACCCATTTTACAGAAGAGGGGACTAAGTTTCCAAGAGCCCAGTTTGCCCAAGATTTCACAGTTAAGTGTGGTGCCAGGACAACAGGACCATGTCAGGCCTCTCAGGCCACATCACAGCAGAGGGAAGTCCGGTGCCCACAGGCTTCAGTGAGCAGTGCCCACTCTGCCACCTGCAGCTTCTGCCCCATTTGGCCCAGCAGCCAGGGACCAACAGACATCAATGATAACCTCCAAAGGAAAGGCAAAGGCCTAAACACACAAACAAGGAAAGGAACTTGGAGGGACAGAGATGGTACAGAGAACAGACAACAATGTCAAATGATCTGCAAGGAATCTCTTCAAAACAAAACTAGGAGATGACATACCACCTAAAACTAAAATAGATAACTATAAAAATATTTTATATATTCATACATGTTTATGTATATGTGTTTGTGTGTGTGTATATATATATATATATATATATATATATATATATATAGAGAGAGAGAGAGAGAGAGAGAGAGAGAGAGAGAGAGAGAGAGAGGGATTTGGAAAATTTAAAAATATAGGTAAGTCAACCAAAATTAAACAGAAGTTTTGAAAGATAAAGCAGAGACATTATTCTAGAAAGGAGTGACAGGAAATAAGAGAAAAAGACAATTAGAGAATTAACAATTGAGTTCTGTAAAGTTCAGAGAAAAGCAAGAAAGAAAATGGGAGGGATAAATTATTTAAAAATTTTTTTTTCCGAGAAAACATTCTAAAATGAAACATCATGTGTTTCTGGGCTGAGAGGCCCACCAAAGCCCAGCATGATAAGGGTAAAAACATCCACACTCAGATAAATTTTAATGGAAGAGAAGAACCCTAGAAACAAGGAAAAGATATATTAGCCTCCAGGGAGACAAAAACAGTTCATGCCAAGAGTCAGGATTTGGAATGCTGCCAGATTCCAGATGGAACACTAGGAAGAAACTATGAGCAAAACTGGCAGAAATTCAATTAAAATAGTTCCTAACCTAGAATTCTATACCCAGCTAACATATACATCTGAAAGAGGAAAATAAACACATTTCTGACATGACAGGTCTCAAAAATCAAATCTACTTCACATGGCTGGGGCACAATCCGAGAGGGAAGAAGATATAAAATTCTGGGAAAAGCAAGGTGCCAGACTCCCTGCTTTTCTAAGGGTCCATGAACTTCCTACCAGATAGTTTCTTTTGCTTTGCAGAAGCTTTTCAGTTTGATGAGGTCTCACTTGTCTATCTTATCTCTTATGCCATGGGCACTTGGGATTTTGATCAGGAATTGATTGCCAATTCCAATTTCCATAAAGGGTGTCTCCTGCATTTTCTAAGGTTCTTATAGTTTGAGGTTTTACATTTAGGTCTTTGATCTATTTAAAGTTGACTTTTGTGTATAGTGATAGGTAGGGGTTCTGTTTTATTCTTATGCATGTTGCCAGTCAGTTTCTCAGTACCATTTACTGAATAGGTTCTCTTCTCCCCAGTGGTTGTTGGTGAAGGCTTTGTTGAAGATGAGTGGTTGAGAAGTTGAGGTTTTGCTTCTGGAATCTTTGTCCTGTTCCATTGATCTATATGCCTATTCTTGTACCAATTCCAGGCTGTTTTGATTATTGTAGGCTTACAGTATAGTTTAAAGTCTGGAAGTGTGATATCTCCCACTTTATTTCTTTTACTGAGGATTGTTTTGGTTATTCATGGTCATTTATGTTTCTATATGAACTTCTGTATTGTCATTTCCAGGTCTGAGAAGAATGATGTTGGTAATTTAATGGGTATTGCGTTGAATCTGTAGATAGCCTTTGGTAGGATGGACATCTTAACAATGTTGATGCTTCCTTTTCATGAACATGGAATATTTCTTCATTTGTTTGTGTCTTCTTGGATTTCTTTTAGCAGTGTTTTGTAGTTCTCATTGTAAAGGTCTTTGACTTCTCTGGTTAAGAAGATGCCAAGGTATTTCATTTTTGTGTGACTATTGTGAATGAGATTGTGCTTTTTATTTGGTTCTCTACCTGCTTGCTGTTGGTGTATAAGAATGCAAATGTCTTTTGCACATTTATTTTATACCCTGAAACTTTGCCAATGTCTTTTATCAGTGAAAGTAGGTTTTTGACAGATTATCTTGTGTTTTCAAGGTGTGGAATCATATTGTCAGCAAAGAGGGATAATTTAACTTTCTCTTTTCCTATTTGGATACACCTGATTTCCTTCTGTTGTCTAATTATTCTAGTTATGACTTCCAACACAAAGTTGAACAGCAGAGGTGACAGTGGGCAAGGCCTTGTCTTGTTCCAGTATTCAGGGGAAGAAATGTTTCACTTTCTGTCCATTTAGTAATATGCTGATTGTGGGTTTATTGTAGATGGCACTCACTTACTATTTTGAGTTATGTTCCTTCTATGCCTAGGCACTTAAAGGTTTTTGTCAATAAGGAATGCTGGATTTTATCAAAAGCTTTTTCTGCATCTAATGAAATAATCATGTGGTTCTTATTTTTACATCTGTTGATGTATTTAATTACATTTATGGTCTTGCAGATGCTGATCCAGCCCTGTCTCCTGGGGATGAAGCCTACTTGGTCATAGTGGATGATTTTTGAGATGTGTTGTTGGATCCAATTTGCTAGAATATTGTTGAGAACTTTTGCATCTATGTTCATTAGAGATATTGGCCTGTAGTTCTCTCTTTTTATTGGATCTTTAACTGATTTGGGTATCAGTGTGATGTTAGCTTTGTAAAATGATTTGGGGAGGATTCCATATTTCTCAAGTGCCTGGAATACTTTCAATAGAATTGGTATTAGCTCCTCCTTGTACATTTTGTAGAATTCTGCTGGAAAGTCATCTGGTCCAGGGCTTTTTTTTTGTAGGTAGTTTTTGTATGATGAAGTCAATTTTCTGAGTTGTTATTGGTCTGTTCAGTGTCTCAGTGTCTTCTTGTTTCAACCAGGAGAGGTTGTGTGATGTCAGAATGTCCTCCATTTCACTTAGGTTGTTAAGTTTGTTTCCATATAGACATGCACAGCAATCTCTGATAATCTTTTGTATTTCTTTGAGGTTAGTTGTGACTTGATCTTCTGACATCACACAACCTCTCCTGGTTGAAACAAGAAGACACTTGATCTTCTGTGTTTCTGATTATGTTTATTTGGGTTTTTCTTGGTCATTCTGGCAAGGAGTCCATCAATCTTGTTTATTCTTTCAAAGATCCAGTTTTTTGTTTTGTTGATTTTTTTCTATGATATTTTTTCTTCTATGTCCTGTATTTGGGCTTTTACTTTGGTGATCTGGATTTTTCTGCTAAAGCTAGGGTTTTGGTGGTCTGAACAGGACATTTTTGTAAATGTCTGTCCCTCCTTCTCCCCATGAGATTCTCCAGATTCTGAGACAGTAAATTGTTTAGGGACTTGGACTTTCTCGGGGCCTTTCTGAGACTGTAGGTTGGCAGGATAGAAACTCTGGGTGTTGACCCCTGTTTCATTCATCCAGAATCTCTGACGGGAGCACCCCAGCCTCCCTTGGCCTGCTTCAGGAGCAGGTGCTGACCCTACCTTCCCCCTGTAGCCTGGTGTGTCTTCCCAGCCCCCCAGTTGACTCACCATCTGGGGTAACAGAACAAGTACAGGGTCAGCAACCTCCATCCTCGCCTCTGGTCAGCCTCCCTGTTCAGCCTCCCTGGCAACCTCCCTGCCACTGGCCATTCCTGGAGACACAATTCACTCTGTTGATGGGAAGCGTGTATAGTTCAGCTGCCAGGGTTTATGTAAGACATGTGGGGGTCAGGCTGTGCCAGAGCAGTGCTGACCCAGCAAAAATCAAAACCTCAAACTAGGCCCTCCCACTCCATACCGGCGCATACCTTGACTCCTCAGAATCCTCAGTGGAAGGGAGCAAGGAATCACAGACTCAGGTCTGCAGGAAGTTAGGCAGGGACAAAGGAGGAATGGCCTACCACACCTGGGAGTGCCCAGGAAGCCTTCCTGGAGGAAGTGACTCCAGGCTGGATTTGGAGGGACAACTTAGCAAGCTGACAAGTGGCTGAAAACATTCAGACAGAGGGATTGGCTTGGAGTCTAGAGTCCCACTCGTCAGCTGGCCTTGTTGGATCATTACAGACTGAAGGACAGGGATGGAACTCTGTGAGTGCCCATGCCATGGGTTCTCATGTGACATCTGCCATGGCTTCTGTCTTCTGTAGCCTGTGGGGAATCTCAGGAGAATTCCAAGTAGGAAAGAAGAATGCTCATGTTATATATTTATTGGTGCTTTGTTTTAATCATTTATTTCCATAAATGTGCCTGGCTATAAGAGTGTAAGAGTTCCATAAGAGTCCAGGGGAGTAAAACCTGAAGTCTCCCCCAATTTTCATGTGAGTTTTTTCCTTCCTTTCTTTCTTTCTTTCCTTCTTTCCTTCTTTCTTTCTTTCTTTCTTTCTTTCTTTCTTTCTTTCTTTCTTTCTTTCTTTCCTTCTTTCCTTCTTTCTTTCTTTCTTTCTTTCTTTTTTCTTTCTTTCTTTCTTTCTTTCCTTCCTTCCTTCCTTCCCTCCTTCCTTCCTTCTTTTCTTCCTTCCTTCTGTCCTCCCTCCCTCCTCCCTTCCCTCCCTCAACTTCCTTTCTTTTGAAATGGGATCTTGCTATGTTGCCCAGGTTGATCTCTCTCTCCTGGCCTCAAGTGATCCTCCTGCCTCAGCCTCTCAAGTGTGAGCCACTGCACCCGGCCTGTCATGTGAGTTTCTGATGCCTGCAATAGGGTTTCTGCAGAGAAAAATTCATTTAGAATTATTCAAATACTTCAATAAGCCTTTGATATAATCAAGTTATGTTTCTAGAAATCTGCCTTTTGAAAAATATTATCCTGTCTATAAAGCAGTGAAGGTCATATAAAATGCAGTCATGTTCAAGAAATTAGCTACTGTCATATTAATTCAAGTTGAATAAATCAAATCTTCAATTTTATTTATAAACTTAGCTAATTAAATTCCTTTACTTGTGCTAAAATGCATATCCAAACTAAATACATTTGATTTTCTCTATAAGAGCTTCAAATGCCCAATAGGACAAACATAAAAACCTAACAAGGAAAAATTTTCCCAAGCTCTGCAAATTAAGGGATTAAATCATGGTCTTATAGTCTCACAACCACATTTCATTTTTCCTGAAATAAGTTTTCTCACTTGGAATATCAGGCACATGTATTACTCCTGCCTTCTGTCCACAAGCTTTAGGTCAGATGGTTTGACCTCCTTCCTGATCTCAGCGTCTAATACAGCCCTTCAAGTACAACTGTGTCCTCTTATTGGGACCTGGTGCCTAGAATGTCCAGGGTGATGGCACTTGTTCTACAGAAGGATACTCAGAGACCTTTGTGTGGTTGTTCTGACAACCAGGAACTCCAGCACACACACTGTAGGGAAGGGTTGGCTCAAGACTGGCCCCTGTCCAGGCCTTCTGGGTGATTTGTGTCCATGGCAATCTGACCCCACCAAGGGGGCAGCTGATGTCTTTCTGCAACATTCTTTTCTACCTGGCTGAGCCCATCCCATTTTAGCTGAACCATGGCTCTACCGAGTGGTCCACTGACATCCCACGGGATTCTGTGTGCCTTTGTGGGCTTCTGCACAATCACCTATCACTTCCTCCATCCCTGTTCCCAAAGACATGGATTTTAAGACTTACGTCTGTCCTCAGGCAAATGACCAGAAGTTCTGGGGAAATAATACTTGACAAGAACTGCAAGACCCCCTCTGCTCATGTAACTGCCCAGTTACAAATGATAAGGGACCCACTAGCACAGTGCCTATGGATGCAGAGAAGAGAGGAGAAAAGAGACAGGGTAGACACTTAGGAGGGGTCTCCTGGAAAGTGAACCTCTGGAAGGACTTTTGTTTGCTCTGTCCATGGCTGCATCTCAGCCCCAGGAATGTTTTTGTCTGAACGCACATCTGAGCTGACGGCCTTGGAGCTGCCAAGGGGAAATAGCAGAGAGGAAAGCAGGGGTTGGAGTGAGAAATGGTGTGTCCTGACCAAGGTGGCAGGTGTGTAGGGAAGTCTGAAATGTGGTTGTTTGTGAGAATATAATACCATGATTTTATCCCTTAATTTGCAGAACTTGGGAAAATTTTTCCTTGTTAGGTTTTTTATATGTGGTATGAAAACACACATATATGTATATGTGAGGATGTTTGTGTGTGCACATGTGTATGTGCACCCAACAGGAACTGGGGCTCCAGACCAACCAGAGACCACCAAGATGCAGGGAGCTTCATTCTTCTTCGTCTATTCTATGTCTATGGTTTCATTCACTCTGAAGGAGACTCAGCAATGGGAGCTATCGAGGCAAGAAGGAACATAGAAATGATGTAGGTCCCACAGCCTGGCCCAGGGGCTTTGGGACACCTTGCCTGAGTGGCACTGAAGCTCGCCTCCAGGACCACGCATTGTCAAGACCTGCATCTGAACAGTCTCGAGGGGCCAGACCCTTCAGGCTGGGATGTTCCTGTCATACAAGGCCAGGGAGAGGGAGCATGATATATCCCACGCCTCCATCCTGATGCCTATGTGGGGTGGGTGCTCTGCCTTCCTAGAGAAGCACGGTCACATTTTCCCAGGAAATTTTGTAAAGGGTTTGGGGAAATGTGGTTATTTCTTTCAAAAACTGCCCAGAGACCTAATTATAGGACACAGAGTTCAGTTCACTTAAATGCTATAAAAGAGCCAAGTGAATGTCAGGCATCTTCTTATAAAAAGAAACAAAATTTTACCAGAAAGCAGTGGGTGGCTTAAAAAAAGAAGAAAAGGAAAAAAATAAGCAGAGGAAATGAGGCAAAGGTGACGTCGGGGCGTTGGGTGTGGACGACTGTCAGGGGCTCACGCTGACCAGGACAGAAAATGCTGGAGATGGCAGCAGCAGAGGGGAGAGAAATGTTTCCCTCATGCCATCCTGGGCACCCCTGGGAAGCTGGTTGAAAGGGGAGATTCCAGAACATCAATCCCCTCCTGAGTCTGGGACCCTGCATGTTCCCAATCCCACCTCAGTAGGAGTCACTCTAAGGAAAGCACCCCTCCCAGGACAGGAGGAGACACCTCTTCCTGTTCTTCTCACACCCCACCCCACCTGGTTCTCCAGGTCTTCCTTTACTGGACTCCTTCTGTTCCTGATCTTAAATCCACCATGGTCCTTCACTATGTCTTTAACTTTGTGCCTCCTTACCCCACACCACCCTGGACGAGCTCTCATCCCTCAGGTGATTCACCAACACCTGACACTCCCCCACCGAGTTACAGACCCACTTATCAAACAGCTCACTCTCAAACACACCCCTGCAGGCTCTTGCAGACTTCCCTACACACCTGCCACCTTGGTCAGGACACACCATTTCTCACTCCAACCCCTGCCTTCCTCTCTGCTATTTCCCCTTGGCAGCTCCAAGGCCATCGGCTCAGATGTGCGTTCAGACAGAAACATTTCTGGGGCTGAGATGCAGCCATGGACAGAGCAAACAAAAGTCCTTCTGGAGGCTCACTTCCCAGGAGACCCCTCCTAAGTGTCTACCCTGTCTCTACTCTCCTCTCTTCTCTGCATCCATAGGCACCGTGCTAGTGGGTCCCTTATCATTTGTAGCTGGGCAGTTATATGAGCAGAGGAGGTCTTGCAGCTCTTGTCATATAATACCTTATATGTATGTATACACACATGTACACATTCACACATGCACAAAACAATATACATACATTGTTGTGTATCCACATATGCACATATGCACACACAGACACATACATGCACATGCTTACAATATAACACAGACATGCAGACACATCATCATATAGAAATACACACATATAGAAATACACATATGCACATATATAGACACATATACACACAAACGTATACACATGCTATTCACATACATGCATACGCTTAATGAATCACGCACACATAATAGACGCACATAGACATGCACACACACAGACCCACACATATACACACACACACATATACATATGGATGACCACACACACACACACACACACACACACACACACACACACACACCCTTCACAGGGGCCAAGCTCCTCCTCCTGGCCCCCACCTTTGCACAGGCTGTTGTTTCCTCTGCCCTGACAGTATGCTTGCTCCTCCCCCGACAACTTGATGCCAGGCAGTTCTCCCTATTACAGCTCTTTCTCCGTGTTCTATTCATGAGACTTATCAGTGCAGCCATGACCTCATGATTTAGGGAGTCATATGTTTATTCCTGCCTCAGGCTACCTGCAGGCAAGAACCACACATGATATTCAGACACATGGTGATCGCTAAGGATCAAGGCCGTGTGGTCTCCAGGAGGGCATCCCTGGGCCCTGCAACCAGGCTTTGGGTGTAATCTGCATGCCCACCATCTACTTGCTATATGACCTTGGACAATTGCTCCATCTTGTTTATGCTGCTCTGTCTTCATCTAACAAATGGAAATCCATTCATTTTTTATTCGACAAATACTTAAGTAGCACCTACTGTGAGCTAGCCCTGTAGTGCTGGGATAAACAAGGGAGCCATGCAAGCATGGCTTTCATGGGATCCAGGAGACAAGCTGCCAGGTGGTATCCACTACCATGAGAAGTCAGGAGGGTTGAGAGGGTGGGGAGCGCAAAGGTAGTAGGGAAGATGTCTCGGGCTGAAGTGTCTGCTTGAGATCTGAGGGAAGGAAGGGGACTAGCAGTGTGGATTCTCGAGTGAATAATGTTCCAGGAAGAGAGCAGTAAGTGCAAAGACACTGGGACAGGAGTCATGGAATAGCGAAGCAGCTGACATGGCTGGAGAGGAGGTCAGGAGGCCATAGCCCCACTGGTAATGTACAGATGTGTGAGCTGTGGTGAATGGTTTGGATTTTGCTCTGAGTGAGCTGGAGAGGTGGGGGACAGTCCTGAGTGGAGGGACTGTCTAATGTTTGAAAAGGATCCCTCTGGCTGGGTGGAGAACAGACTCATAGGCAAAGGAGGAAGAAGGGGACCTGGAGGGTCGAGGGGACCATTGAGAAAGAACAGCTGGGACCAGGGCAGTGGAGGCGACTCATGAGAGGTATCAGAGCCTGGATATATTATGAACAGACTTATCGGGACTTGCTGACAGATTGGATGAGGATATGAGGGGAGAAAGGACCGAGAAGGGTTCCTCAGTCCTCAACCAAAAGTGTCACACTGTTTACTGAGCTGAGGAGCTAGAAGAGGCATTAGGTGGCGGCTGGTGGAGTTGAAGATCGGTCGGTTTTGAGCATGTTACAGCCATGGTCGTGAATAGCAAGCCAGTTGTGGGATCCAGAGGGCTGGGCCTCAGGGAGGTGTCTGGCCAGAGAGGGGCTGAGGGCGCTGTCAGTGTGTGGATGGTGTTTAACGTCACGGCGCTGATGAGATCACCCAGGGATAATAACACCCTGTCCTGAGGTTGTCATGAGGATCCGGCTGGCTGATCCAGGGCTGCCTGGCACATAATAAGCACCCGGGAATGTTAGCTCAAACAAACAAACACAGCCATCTGGCAGATTCCTGGGGGGATTGTAACTCACTAAAGTGGATAGAGTCCTCAGCAGCTAGTTAGGAAGAGACACCCAGTTCAGAGGCCAGGGCTGGAAGGACCCAAGAACACTGAGTGCAGCATATAGAATATAGAATTAGACCAACAGGATCCAAACATGGGCCCATCTCCTGGGGATGAGGGGGGCTCTTCTACTAAGAGATGCCTTTGTGTGGAGAGCTCAGGGCCAGTGACTGAGGCTCTGACAGTGAGCCCAGCTAGGAGTGGTGGGAAGATCAGCACATGGCACACTTGTGCCTTCAGGTGAGAGAGGTGTGCAGATGAGCACCCAGATGCAGGGACACCTGGCTTGAATCTGAATGAGACAGAGGGGCTCAGACATGGAAGGCTCCCTGGGGGGTGGTGTACGGGAGCAGAGGGTGATCAGACTCTACTGGGCAGCATATATGAGGCTCTGTGATGTGGTAGGGCTGGGGGCTTGCCAGGAGGAGCTGCTGCAGAGGGCAAGGGGAGGGTGGTGTGAGGTGAGTCTGTCCAGGGAGAAGGTGCCAACCCTGACAGGTCAGAGCTGGCTACAAGGAGTGTGCTTGAGACGCTATAGGCAATGGGCATCCCCACAGGATTGGTGGGGGAGGGTGGTGGCAGGTGGGGTGATCTGATTCCATATGTATTTTGGAGAGGTTTCTGCATGGCAGGAGGATGAGAATGGACATAGGAAGCAAGTCTGAGGTCACTGCAGAAGCCCCAGAGGATGAGGGGGACAATGACTGGATTTGGAGACTGTTGGCAGAAGCAGCAGCAGCAGCTGATGCTAGGCTTGGTGTGGGGGGTGAGGGATGAACTTGGCCTGCTTCAGATCAAGTCCAGCCAAACCTCCTGTGATGCAAGGAATACAGGATGCTGGAGAGTTGGCTGCACCTTTCTGCCTCCAGCTCAAAGAGCATGTGTTATCAACAAGCACAGAGCAGAGAGCAACTCTGTCGGCCTTTAGGGGCAGTGGACTACCTGGCAATTGTCACCATGTTGAGGCATGATATCCTAGAGTAGGTGGCTGGGGAACCTGCACTTGCTTCTTGGTTAGCTTGCCTGTCTCTTTCCTGCACATACCCTAAGCACATGCCCACATGGACCTCCCTCTTAAACTGTGGGTCCACTTCTTGACTGCATATTGAACACCTCTGTTGAAATAAAGGTGTCAGACCAGATGGGTGCCGAGTTCATGTGTGTGTGTCTGCATGTGGATGCTGAGATACTTGGAAAGGGCTTGTAGGCTGTTACCTTAGAAGTATGTGTGCTATCTTTGTGAATATTTGCCTAGACTTTTGCTAATTTTTTATACTGATTGCACTAAGTGTCCCTGGCAGTCTTAGTCCTGTCGGGCATCAGGGAGGATGCCTTCTTGGGTTTTTTACTTTGTGGCAAAAGCAGGAGGGATAGACGGGTCCAGTCATTTGTGAACAAGGATAGTCCTCACCAGCTGACAAGCCAACACGAATGGCTCCTGGCCTGGCACTGGGGCTCAGAGATGATGAGGACATAGCCGTTGTCCCCAGGAGATGAGCCATATGAAAAGTCCCATGATGGAGGCTGTGGTAGGCAGAATAATGGCCCCAAAGATGTCCACATTCTACTTCCCAGAACTTGTGAATATGTGACTTTAAATGGAGAAAGGGGCAGTGCTGATGTAGTTAGGTGGCTGATATAGTTAGGGCAGTGCTGATGTAGAAGGATCATGAAGTGCTAGCTGACCCCGGATTATCTGGATGGCTTGATGCCATTGCTGGGGTCCTTATAAGAGGGAGGCAGGAGGTCAGAGACTCAGAGTTTGGAAGATGCTATGCTGCTGGCTCTGAGGATGGAAGAAGAGGTCATGATCCGCAAGATGAGGGTGACCTCTTAGAAGCTGGAAAAGGCAAGGAAACTGACTTTCCCTTAAAGCCTCCAGAAGGAACCAGCCCTGCCAACACATTGATTTTAGCCCAGTGAGACTAAGTTGGATTTTTGACCTCCAGGATGTTAAGCTTGGGTTGTCTTAAACCACTGAGTTTGTGGTCATTTGTTCCAGCAGCCACAGAGGTAAGGGGCGGTTAGAGAGGAATGACTGGGTCACAAGATAACCTCTCAGGGACAAGGAGAACCACTGACCGACCAGTGTCACCCAGGTAGGCAGATATAGAACCCAGCATTCTGGGCCCTCAATTTATCCCGAGGTAGTTTCTCATAGTTCCTATAGAACAGATGGACGCACATATTTTTATATGAAAATAGAATCTTTTCCTGACATTACTTTGACCTTATCTTCTGAAAACAGGAGTTGACAATAAAAATGCTCTCCAAGGCTTACAATTGTCACAGCAAATATTTCAGTAGGCTTTTTTCCAAGCAAGGAAGGCCAGGCCTATGACCTAGCCCTGAAAAAGATTTGCTCCCCATCCCCCACAGCATGGGCGGGACACCACAGCCTGCCTCCTTACTGAGTGGCTCACGGGCTTCCCAGACACCGCCCTGAAAGGTCCCCTCCTCACAGTGGACACAGGCCCCTTGAGGAGGAACTACCTCCTGGCAAGAGGCCCTCTGGAAACTGGTTTAATTTCTCCAAGAGGAAATGTGCTGGGGAGAACAGAAGCTTGAGGGGAGGAGGCAGGTGATATCAGGCTTCCTCATAGGCTAAGAAGCTTGTCACTCCAGGTGGGGCTTCCCATGGAACAGTGGCCCCGAACTCATGTGGGCCACATAAATGAGATTCATCAGATGGCCTGCTGTCCCTTGTCACTAAAGCTCCGAGTACTGCATGCAGCAGAACTGTTACCCTTGGCCTCAGGAGAACACCATGAACCTCACATGCACATTCCTGGCCCTCTGGGTGATGCTGCAAACCAGAGTTTGGGTGGAGGGCCCTGGTGGACTCCCGGCCAAGAGTACTATGGTATAAGGCCTGAAATGGAGGCCCAATGTAATGGGCTGCATCTGGGAGAAACTTGGAGGCCCTAGAATGGCCTCTCCACAAGTCCCCCTCCCCGCCCTGCTCCTGTGTTAAGGTCCCCCAGTAACAACTCCTGCTTATTTCCTGAGCAGTGGACTTCAGTTCCCCACCAGTCTGGTATTCATAGAAGCCCACCACATCCTCCAGAGGGCCTGGGCCACCTCACCCTCTCGTCACTATAAGCCTGCCTCCCACAGCCCTTCTTGTTCACTGTGTGAGTGTAACACCACCCACCATGTGCCCTGGCATGGTATGCAGGGCCCTTTCCCCTGAGCTATGAACATCTGTGGCTATTACACTTCTCTCAGTCTTATCTATCCAGAGGCAAGTCCTGGTGTTTGGCCATTCCTGCCACCCCAGGGCAGAATCTGCACTCACCAGTAGGGTAAAGAGACGATTAGAACAAGTACACTGATGGGACTTTGGTCAAGTGACTCTAGTGGGCTGTGCAAGATGCAAGGCCTCTGTCAAAGCAGCTTGGTGAGTGGGCACATCGGTCAGGGTTCTCTATAGAAACAGGACCAGTAGGAGGAGATATAGATATAGATAAAGATTATAAAGAAGTGAAATTATAATTACAGTTATAAGAATTTCTTACGTGATTATTAATTATGGAGACTGAATTGCTCTAGGGTCAGCAACTGGCAAGCTGGAGAAGGTGTAGTTCCAGTCTGAGTCCGACGAAGAGCCAATGGTGCAAGTTCAAGTTTAATGACAAGAAAAGACCCATTTGCCAGCTCAAGCAGTTAGGCATGTGAAGTTCCCACATATTCAGTCTTGTTGTTCTATTCAGAACTTCAACTAGTTGGATGAGGCCCGCCCATGTGGGGAGAGAAATCTACTTGACTCAGTCTACTGATTCAAATGTCAATCTCAGGCCAGGTTCAGTGGCTCATGCCTATAATCCCAGCAATTTGGGAAGCTGAGGAGGGAGGATTGCTTCGTCTCAGGAGTTTGAGACCAGCCTAGCCAACATAGTGAAACCTTGTTGTTGTATATAAAAAAAAAAGTCAAAAAATTATCCAGGCATGATGGTGTGTGCCTTTGATCCCAGCTACTTGGAAAATTGAGGCAGAAGGATCTCCTGAGCCCAGGAGGTTGAGATGGTGAGTCGTGATTGTGCCACTGCACTCCAATCTGGGTGACAGAGTGATACCCCAACTCAAAACCAAACAAATACATAAATAAATGTCTCATCCAGAAACATCCTTGCAGACACAAACCAGAATGGTTTGTGTCTGAGCACCCCATGGCCCAGTTAAGTGGACACAAAAATGTAACCGCCAGTGTGTATTGTATCCATTTCATAGATGAACGTGTTTCTTAACCTCTCCGTTACCCATTACCCTCAAGTTTATGTAATAACGAGCAACAAAAATGAGAGCAAAACTCAGGGGTCTTTTGTCCATGGACTCACCTGGCCATCTACAGGGAGATACTAATTGTGCAACTGAAACTGTGGCCAACCTTCCTGGGTGTGCAGCAGGCCATCCGCAGTCAAGTGGAGGTGTGAACTGACTCAAGTGCCTGGTGATGGGCTTCCTCCCTCTGTGTTTCCCAGTGTTCTAATCAGACCAGTGACTTGATTTCCGCATAGTAGCATGTCTCTGTTTTAAACGAATTGCTTTGCTACAACTCTACTACAATGCGTATTTTCCCTGGGATCTATACAATTTAGGAAAGCAGGCCCTGCAGTGAGCAATATCTGAGATAAGTGGTGGGAGTGATAAGACTTAGGAATGACCCAGGCAGCTACTTAGTCAGTAAGAGGGCAGGAGTCCGGAAGAGCAAGACTGTTCCCAAGGATGGTAGGTTGCTGGGGAGGGCAGCGAGCAGCAAGGACAGAGGGCATCGTGTGTGAACTCCCTCCACTGACCAGGCCTGCAGTGAGCTTGCTTCTCCCCATTGTCTCCCAGTGGAAGCCACTAAGACTCCACAACCTGCCTGCCTGTTCTCTCACTATCTCAACACCCCCAAGACCTCAGGGGCTGTTGAGATTACCCTGGAAAGGGTCCCCAGCCTGGTATCAATTCATCTTGGAGCCACCCTGGCTGAGATACTGATGATACTTTATAAACAATTTTGAACTAAAGTACAATTCAACCTATTACAGATCTTTCCAGTAGGACTTAGACTAAAAGGTGCAGTAGTATTTGCTAAAACTGGTCTATGCTCTCCCTGGTTTTTCATCTCCTCTTTTTTTCTGTGTAGGGAAAGGACCCAAGGCATGTGACAGCTTGGTTGTGGACACCCGCCAGCTTCCTCCTACGCCATGTGGAGTCCTCACTCTTGGACAAGCCTTGCTTTCATGCCTCCAAGCACTTGCACATGCCATTCTCCCCTCTCTCCTCCCCTTTGCCGCTCACTCTTGCAGGCCCTGCTGGGCAACATCTCGCCATGGCGAAAGTCTGGAGCCACCTACCTCTCTAGTGGCAAGTCTTGTCACTCCATACTTACTGTGCAGATGTCCACAAATTGATGGCTCACACACTTCACAGCAGTATTTTGTCTTCTTGTCTGTCCATTCCTTTCCCAAGAGGAGACAGGCAAGTGTCTTGTGAGCTCAGGATGCCAGGTGCCAGAGTCCATTTGTTCATTCATTTATTCACTCTTCCATGTATTCATTTAACAGATGAATGAGATCCTCCCTCACCAGATGAGAGATCTTCCCTCACCGGCCAACTTTGAGTCTCTGTCCTCTTTCCTTCTTGTTCTTGTGGGGGTCCCATAAGGTCGGAGAATTACATGCCACCAGTGTTTACCCGTTCCAGCATGCTAGAACCCTGAAATTTGGGAAATCTATTTTTCTCAAGAAGTGTAATATTTCCATCTAGGAGACATGTTAACTTAGTGGTTCAGCATGCCCCGAGGGGCTCTCATTGGAGTGCCGAGGGCATCTCTTGGGTAAGGTGCCCGCTTACCTCCTGCACCATCCTGCCACACCAGACTCCACAGCCTGGTCAGGAATGCCCCCCATGGAGTCACATGATGTTTTCTAAGGCTAGAAAATGAATTGGCAAAAAATACAGCTCTCCTGAGAAGTACGGATTTCTTCTCCCCTGGAGCTTCTGTTGGGACATTGCAGAAACTGCCTGCAGAGCCACAGCACTGTTGACAATTTATTTATTTTATTTTTAGTTTGTTAACAAGTTTATTGAGATATAATTTGCATACCAAACAATTCAACACTTCAAGTGTATAATTTGATAGCTTTAGTACATTCAAATAGTTGTGCAACCACCACCACAATTCATTTTAGGACGTTTTCAACACCCTGAAAAGAAGCCCTATTATGGACTTTGAGTGATAATGATGTGTTAACATAGGCTCCTCAACTGCAACAAATATACCATGATGGTGGGGGATGTTGGTGGTGGGGGAGACTGTACATGGGGTGAGGAGAGGTTATATGGGAAATCTCTATACTTTATGCTCAATTTTGCTGTGAAACTAAAGCTACTCTAAAATTCAAGTTTCTTTTAAAAAAAAGGCAGAGCACAGTGGCTCTAGCCTGTAATTCCATCACTTTGTGAGGCCAAGATGAGAGGTCTGCCTGAGCCCAGGGGTTTAAGATCAGCCTGGACAACTTGCCAAGACCTCCTCTCTACAGTATATCAAAAAATTAGCTGGGTGTGGTAGCGTGCACCTGTAGTTCAGACTACTTGGAAGGCTGAGGCAGAAGGATCTCCTGAGCCCAGCAGTTTGACCAACACCAGGGTGGCCATCAGTGTGCCACTGTACTCCAACCTGGGCAGCAAAGTGAGACTCTGACTCAAAAAAAAGTTATTAAAATTTAAAAATTAAAAAAAAATCTACACCTATGAATAGTCACTCCTCATTTCCCCCCAACTAGCCAGTCTTAGACAACCACTAATATACTCTTTTGTCTTTATGGATTTGCCTATTCTGGACATTTCATATAAATGGAATCATACAATATGAGGACTAACAATTAAGTTCATGAAGTTGCCACCACGCACTTATGTTGGCAACACTGTACAAGAAACTTGGTAAGGTTTCATAATCTTGGCATATTAGTGTCTCATAGCTGTGTTTGTGTCAATGTATGGTGGTGCCTAGCTGAGTGGCGCTCATTATTGTTGTTGCATGTTTTTGGGTGCCATTGCAAGAATGTCAGAGCTTGAATTAGAACAATGAACAAACTTTAAATTTGTTGTTAAACTTGGAGTGGAAGTGAAATCAGGGACATGTTAGTACAAGTTTATGAGGATAACGCCATGAAGAAAACAGTAGTGTACAAATGGATTAAACGTTTTTCTTAGGGGAGAGAAAGTGTCACTGGTGAAGAGAGGTCAGGTTGGCCAGGATTGATCAGAACTGACAAAAACATTGCAAAAATGTGTTGAATTGTGTGTCAAAACTGCCAGCTGACTGTGAGAAGCACAGCAGACCAAATAAACATCGACAGAGAAACAGTTAGGAAAATCTTAACCGAAAATCTTGGCATGAGAAAGGTGTGTGCAAAAAAGTGGTCCCAAAGGAACTCTTCATCATAATAATGCACAAGCTCACACAGCACTGTCTGTGAGGGAGTTTTTAGTCAGCAAACAAATAACTGTATTGGAACACCCTCCCTACTCGCCTGATCTGGCTCCCAGTGACATTTTTCATTACCCAAAGATAAAGGAAATATTGAAAGGAAGACATTTTGGTGACATCATTCAGGATGAATGGTGCACAGCTTCCCAGGGGAAGAACTTTAAAGGTGACCTTCGTGATATTCAGCACTTTTTCTAGGATAAGTTCGCAAACTTAATTGTCAGACCTCGTATGATTGGTTTCTGTCACTTAGAGTTTATTTTTTCAGGTTCATCCATGTTGTATTTCATTTCTTTTTCTTGTCAGATAAGATTCCATTATATGCATATATTCCACATTTTGTTTATCCATTTATTAGTTGATAGACGTTAGATTGTTTCCACTTTGGGGCTATTGTGAGTGACGCTGCTGTGAGCATTCTATTACAAGATTTTGTGTGGATCTGTGTCTTCACAGATTTCTGGGACATAAGCTTAGAAGTAGAATGACTGGATCACATTGGTAACTGTATGTTTAACATTTTCAGGAATCACTTGACTGTTTTCTACAGTGAAGGCTCCATTTTACATTCCCATCAGCAATGTATGAGAGCTCCAATTTCTCCACAGCTTCACCAACCCTTGTTATTATATTATCTGCCTCTTTTATTACACCTACTTTCTGAGCATGAAGTAGTATTTCATTATGGTTTTGATTTGGATTTTTCAGATGACATCAAGTCAAGTATCTTTTCATGTACTTACAGACTAGACTACGTATTTCATCAGAGAAATATCTATTCAGATCCTTAGCCCATTTTTAAATTGGACTTTTGTCTTTTTTTATTAGTAAGTTGCAAAATTTGTTTACGTATTATGGATTAAAGTCCCTCATTGAAAATATATGGTTTGCAAATGTTTTCTCCTATTATTTGTGTTGTCTTTTCATTGTTGACAATTTAAAACGCAGGCTCTGCTAGACTATGGAGAATGTTGGTGGCTGCTGGTTCACAGGAGGACTTGTGGGTGGTGATGAGATGTGTGGTGGCTCCTCCCTCTTGCTGGCAAAGCTGCTCTGGGAAGAGATCCTGAAGTACTGAGCATCCCTGGTTTGGCTCCTGGCTTCCTGGCCTTCTGTCCTTTCAGAAAATGGTCAAGTCACAAGAGAAGGTGCAGTGAGGGATGGGTGACCCTGCTGGTTGAGAAGGAAAATTCATTTTGGAGTTTGGAGTATTACTTGTTGCTGGCTTGACAAATTCAGCCAGTGGGGAAGAGAGACTTACCTTTGACCCTGCTCAGCATTGACCTTGAACTGGGAGGAGGAACCCTTGCACCCCATCCTGTTCCAGGAAGGGGTAGGGAGCTGAGGGACACAGAGAGATGTCCTTCCTGTGGGCTTGGGGTAGTAGCCAAGACTTACCATGAAGGAAGAAAGGAAGAAAAGGGAGAGCCTGAGTTTTCTCTGATATGAGAGTTTTCTCTCCTTCATATGATTAAGGAGAAGAAATGAGGTGAGAGTTCCAATGAAAGGCTGGGAAAGGCGCCCTCATAAGTGGGAGAAGAGAATCTCAGAAGGGCCAACAGGTGAGAAAAGATAGCAAAGACTCACACAGAAACCAAGCCAGCCCCTGTCCTGGGGCCCAACTGCTCACAGACTGCATGCCCTCAGGAGGCAGGGCCAGCTGTGGGCAATGGGTGCCTCCTTCCCTTTCTGCCCTCTTACATTCACAATGGACATTGATGGACCTTCTCCCCAGAGCTCCTCTGTGTGACCACTTTGCTGCTAGAGCACAGGGACCAGGGGTCTGGGCTGGAGTCCATATGGTCTGCTGGCTGCAAAGCTTTTCTCTGAAAGTCAAATC
Source organism: Cephalopachus bancanus (assembly GCA_027257055.1). Lineage (NCBI taxonomy): Eukaryota > Metazoa > Chordata > Mammalia > Primates > Tarsiidae > Cephalopachus > Cephalopachus bancanus. The sequence continues at coordinate 3,997,454 of JAPVLO010000135.1, read as the reverse complement.
AGATGTCTTTACAGATGTTTGTGGGCTTCATATTTGCCAAAATCTGCTTGTTTTAATACCAAACACTTTTTTCAAAGTTTCAATTTTTAAGCAAAGTTGGCTCCTGGGTAACCAAGCTCTAGGTGTCCCAGCCCCAGATGACTCCAGAGTGCTGGGTAAGACTCAGTGACAGGGAAGCTTCTCTGCCTCCCCAGCCTTGGTTTCCTCACCTTTAAGATGGAGGTGCTGGAAGAGGAATGCGATAATTCAAAAGATAGGTGTGGCCAACCTTTTGGCTTCTTTACTCCTCCGCGAGTAAAGAGGAGTTATCTTGGGCGGCACATACATTATATAATATAGTTAGTGTATATACATAATAAAACTTCTTTTGTTACTATAAAGTTTAGAAAAATGAGAACAATACAAACCTAGTGGGAAACTTGACGTTATTTTTGTAAAACCAATCTATCAGTCTGGTTCCATGGAAGGGGTGGCATTTTTTAGTGAGTTCTCAGAGTACTCATCAGAATTGTTTGTTTGAATTTTGCTCTTCATGTACTTTATAATTGAAAACAGCCGCTCACAAATGTATGTGCAGCCAAAAAGTGATGTCATGAATAAGGTATGATGGTGAACTTCAAAAATAGAAGTACACATGGGATCATAAATAAAATAAACGCTAAAAAAAATCACATAGCCGGGCTCGGTGGCTCAGCCTGTAATCCCGCGTCTTTGGGAGGCTAAGGTGAATGGATTGCCTGAGCCCACGGGTTCGAGACACGCCTGGGCAGTGAGACCTCATCTCTACAATAAATCAAAAAATCAGCTGGGCTTGGTAGCACATGCCTGTAATTCCGGCTACTCGGAAGGCTGAGGCGGAAGGATCGCTGGAGCCCAGCAGGCGAGGCTGCGGTGGCCGAGAGCGGCCACTGCACTCCAGTCTGGGCGACCGAGTGAGACTCCAACTCAAAAAAAAAAAAAATCACATGGTGTTAAAAGATTTTGGGGGGTCATGTTACTACTGTCCTGGGCCGCATGTGACCCACAAGCCATGGGTTGGACATGCAAGCATGATGGCTGCAGGAGAACTCAGTGAAATCCTAACATTGCCCCCTGCAGAGCCCCCCTCAGCTTCCCAAGCTCCTCCTGGCCCAGCAGCAGACTGTGCAGCTCACAGGAACAAACAACTTGGGATTTGCAAAGCCCACCCAAATCCTTGTCTCCATCAGGCACGTAGATGCCCTGTCTGGGATGAAAGGCCCTTGGTCTCCATTTCTGGCTAGTCTTCCGAGTTTGAGACTTACAAGGCCTGGCTGTCTGTCTGCAGCTCTGCCTAGATTCCCAAGGGTCACCTCGCTGCTCTCTAGACGTCAGGAGTCCTTTTGTAAGGCAAAGGACCGTCTTCTGCATGCACCTGCACCCTGGGTCCCTGTTCTTTGTCAGCTTGGAATTTCACGGTGTCCAACTTCCTGTGTGCTCAGCAGGGAATTCTGCCAGGAGGACTGGAGTCCTCTGGCCGCTCAGATTTCCTGACCTGAGCTGTGGTCTCTGACAATAGGAAATTGGCAGAAACAAAGCTCTTTGTGGAGCCAGGTATTCCTTCAGGAGCTGCTGGGGTGCTGATAGAGAGACTTTGGCTTCACTGCTACCCAGGCGCCTATGTCCCACGCTTAGAACTGGCTCAGGGGCTCTCTAGTCTCAGTGTCTCTGGTTTGTGGCATAGGATACTGAGACTTCAGTGACACTCTTTGGAGGACATTACTGCACAGATGCCAGCTACTGGCCACACACCAGAGTTTCTCAGTTGTTCATGAGACCTTGAAGACCAGCCCTAACCAGTGAGACACCATCAGAGGGATGACTCCAGGACTCCATATCTTCCCCCATTGTCCCCTCACACCTTCCTGGACCCCTCTCTCTCCCTGCTCCTCTGGTCCAGCCTGAGCCATCAGGCTTTTCCTCATATCTTTGACCTTGGTGATGGAATGTTGGATGTCCTGGGCATCAGTTTCCTGGCCATGACACGGTGATAATGCCATGTCTCAGAGTCTTTGAGGGGAGAGGCAGGAGCTCAGAACAAGTTCAGTTACATGGATTCCTTCCTCCTTCCCTGGCCCCATCGGTGTCTTCAAATCCCAAGCACTAGGACTCATCCCAATTGCTTCCTCAGAGACTGTGTGCTCCTCTGCCATTTGCTTTCCACTGCCAGTCATCTTAGTTGATATTAGAAAGGTGTAGTTCACACACATACACAGTCTTGAGCAGGAGCCCCGTGTGGTGTGTGGCCAAGGAGGGCCATGGTCTTTCAATGAGGCATGTTTCATGTCTGCATAGCTGAGCTGCTTTAGACAGTATGAAAGTAGAGCTGTTTCAGGCACATTCCTTCCCTCATTCATTTCTTTATTATAAAGTATTTATGGAGCACTGGCCATGTCCTGGCCCCACCTAAGACCTGAGCATATAGCAGCAAACACTGCATATAATAAAATTCCTGTCTGCACAGAATTCACATTGGATAGTAACCAAATAGCAGGCAGATCCAGTTGAGTCTGTAAAATGTGTCCTGAAGGAGAGGAAAGCAGGTCGTGCTCTGAGAGCTCCCTGGGAGGGTGTTTTTCAGTTTAGACAGCAGCGCTGAAAGGACTCCCTGATCAGGGAGTATGTGAGCCCAGAGCAGCATAAAGTGGCAACAGAAATCACCCAGAAGCCTGGGAAAGCAGGTGCAAAGGTCCTGTGGCAGTCACATGCTTGGCTGTGGAACTTGATGGGTGGTGCCACAGCCGAGGAGGAAAGATGGGGAGGATTCAGGGCCAGACCATAGAGCCCAAGAGATCTCAGGGAAGAATGGGATGTTATTCCAAGTGCGAAGGAAGGACAACCACTGAGGGCTGTGAGTGGAGTGTAGCTGACTCATGCTCCACAGCGAGCTATCCGGCTGTGGTGTGAGGAATGGGCTGCCTCTTAGACGTTGAAATCAGCCAGGCCCTCACATGTCCCACTGGGACCAGAAGTTGTACTTTAGCTATCTTAGGGGTGTGGGATCGAGTGACTGGGTCACCTGCCAGTGCACCTCACATAATCTGGCAGCCAAGGGACCCGCCATGGCCTTCCATCTGGTCTCTGTTCCCTAGAGCAGACCTGTCACTCACGGCCACTCATAGCATACTCTCTGGCCTCTGACTACCCTATCTCCTCCAGGGCCACCAAGTTTTGACACCCTTTTGGTGCCTCCAGTGATCTGCGGAGCAAGGTGTGACCACAGGCCCTCGGTCTTTCGAGGTCTCCCTCTGTCCACTTTAGAAACGACTCTAGCTCTCCTGGAACCCTGGGATGGTGTGGATTTATGATGCACCTTTCCTTGGTGCTCCCTCGCCTCCCACCCCAGAGGGGAGAGCCTGCAACCCAGGAGTCTCAGACCAGATCTGGGGCATGCAGCTGCTGTGCACAGGTGTGTTGTGTGAAGCTGAATGTCATGGTCTAGGTGGACATGGTCAGACGATAGTCACTTCTTCTATGTGGCCTCTGAGCCCAACCATCCTACAAACATTGAATGTGATTGGATCCTCAGGCTGAAGGATCTGGCAGAATTAAAGTGTCTAGAGAGGTTGAGCACCCTGGCCATGGCCACAGAGAAGGTGGGTGCTGGTGGAAGGGTAGTGGGCAGCAAGTGCTGGATGCAGACAGAACTAACCAGACAGGACCCTGGTTCCCATCCAGAAGCTCAGGTCTCTATGGGGAGGCAGATGCAAGACAAACAGGTATGCAGCAAGGCAGAGGGGAGCAAGGGCTACAAGGACAGGACGAGAGTAGCACTGTGAAAAGGGGGTTTGTCATCGACCTGGTGTCCCAGCAGACTCACTGAGCAGGTGACTTCTGAGGAGAGGCAGAAAGGGAGGGAAAGGGTGAGCCAGGGACTCCTGGAGACAAGTGGTCCAGGTAGTGGATAGAGGGAGCAGACTACTGTAGATGCAGAAGCCTGTCTGAGGGATTGAAGTGAGGGACTGTACTGGGCAGGTGACAGAGAGGCAGGGAAAGGGGTGATGCTATGGGCTCAGAGGAGGCTGTCTGTTTGAGATGAGTGGACTGAGAGTGCATTTGTACAGTGACGTGAATAATCTGGGGTGGGGGAATGGGTAATGCAGGAACAAAGGTGGCTGTGTGCAGAAATCTGATCCTTGGGTGAGTGGTGGGGGGATCGCCTGCCCCATGTGCCAGTGGAGGGACTGCCTTGGAGAGTGGCCCCAACACTTCATCCATTCTAGAACAAGAAAGACAGCAGACATGTCTCAGCACAGATGCAGGAGGGCGGTGGCTTTGGAAGTGCTGTGTGTGAAGTTTTTCCCCATTTTCCTCTATTTTATTAGGGAATAGGCAGCCAGGAGGTGGGGTATTTGAAAAGAAGGATGAAACAGCTGTTGAGGGCATAGCTTCCCAAGCTATCTGTTGTGAAAGGCCAGATATTTTTAAAACGTGTGGTCTATCACCGACTGATACCTTCATAAAATACAGTATAAGTGAATCACTAGAAAAGTGAAGTTAAAAAATAGACAAGTCTCAATTGTTTTTGTTATTGGATTCAACATGTGTAAAATTCCATTTCAATGACTATCAAACAGACACAACCTAGAGAAAAGGAATTATGTTGTCTGGTGAAAGTGTGCAGGTCATTGATGAATATAGAGTCACTCATAACTTTCTGTCACTTCATATTTGTAACCTAACAGAAAGTTATGAGAGAATTAGCATCTCTTATTAAACACCATAGCAGAAACCAAGGCCCTTGGTCCAACAGCCTAAGGAAAGGAATCCTCTGGCAACCACAGGAGTGAGCCTGGAGTAACCACCCTCACTGGAACCTTCAGATGAGACACAACCATGACAAGCACTTAACTGCAACCTGTGAGAGACCCTGAGGCAGAGGCACTCAACTTAGCTGCACCCAGATTCCTGACCTACAGACACTGTAGGAGGAGAAATGTTTATTGTTTTAAGCTACCCATTTCTGGAAGACAACTTGTTACACAGCAATGGCTAACTAATACAATCACCTAGGAACAAACCTATGAATGCCAATATTTAATGCTTTGAATATGATCAATGAGGTTGGTTTTGAAAAAACATGTATATTTACTTAACCTATGTTGGATTGATGATTCACTACTCAAAGGGATAATGCATATTAAACTGTTTAAGTGTTTTGGTTTAATAATACAGCAAGAAGCCAGTCTCAAAATGCATGTTGATAGGAATGACAGAGAGATTTTAAAGTAATTTCAGCAAGTATGGGATATTCATCTACAACTTTTATCTGAAATGAAATAATGTTGTATTTTCAAAATCTGTATCTAATCTTCATCATTAGCCAGCTTCAAAAATTATTCTGTAAAATTGTAGTTATATTTAGAACATCTTTGCATAGAAGAAATGGACTCTGGACCCATGAATTTCTTATGAAAAAAGAATTTCTCTAGATTTTTCTAAATTTTTCTAGAGAGAAAAATTCAGAAAGTTCTACCAAACTTCTAAGTGGTTGGATGATAACATTTTTCATGGGTGTAAAATATCAAGATCATCTACTTCATTGATAATTTTTGTTAAGTAGTAGAACATGTCATAACGATTGCAGAAACTCTCTTCCTCTAAGCTTTTACATTTTGCTTTTGCCTTGAGATCTTAGTTGCTGTTATAAAACATGTTGTATTCTTCTTTTCTGGAAGAACATTAAAAATCTCAAAGGTATCATGCAAATAAACAAATTTGGATGTACAAATATCTAAATCATTGGAACCTAATTAGTTTCTTATCTTTCAGCAGCATTAAGAGATTAATCTACAGTATATGCCAAGCAATTTAGACAGAGATCTTTTTGTTAACCATTGCACTAGCACGTAATAGCAGTTGTTCTTAATCAGCTTTCCATCATCACAAGGAGATTAAGCTCAATATTAACACAGTAGCCTTAAAATAACACATGTTGAAATATAGTTATACCACACCCAACTACTACAAAACACGTAATTTTTACAATGCTACCAAGAGCATTCTAGTTCAACTGGCTTGTGTGTGTATTTTTTTTCTAAGCAAGACTTTCTTGATGAAGGAAGCAGTGTACTGATTTACATTCTGGTGTAAGCTCCTTAAATTAAGTACCTACTTGAAACCACATTTCTTGACAAGGCGATCCTTCATAGTTTTATATGGTTTAAAGTTGGTTGTGTTTGTTGGCAATGACAAGGATACAAATTTCTTCCTTCATATCAAGTTTAAATCACATGTATATTCCAAAGAATTAGCAATATTTCTGTTATGGTCATATTTTAATGAAAACTACTTTGACAGCTTTATTTGCTCTGTGAATTGATCTTCTATCCCACCAGCCCCTTCTAGAATGTATTGAGTGTCTGTGTCTTTGGTAAGTGGCACCTGAGCCACTTTTTTTGCCACAGAATCTCTCAACATTTTCACACAGGCATCTCTGATGCCATACTCCCCCAGTGCTTTGGTGATCTTTTTGGTTTTAGCAGCCCAAAATGCTGCTTTGTACATATAGCACTAAAGTCTATATGTAAAATACTGGACATCTTCTCTCTGTTTTTTAATTTCATACTTTTTCTTTCAAAGAGTAAGTTTAGACTTTGCATTACTTTATGATTTTTATAGAAGCACCATTTAAGTTTTGATAGTTTCATTGGTTCTTTTGCTACTACTACATTTCCACAAGTAATATAATGTGGTTTTAGTACTTCCCCATCAATTGTGGCTGCCAAACTGAACTCAATACATGAGGGATCACAGCTCTGAGCAAACTGCTCCGCACCCTCTTGGCTTTTTTCCTTTGGCCACACTTCTAACATTGACATTTGGCTGACTGGTTCTGCTGCATTTCACAAAGGTGCCTCCTTCCTTCATGAATGTCCAGTAAAACTGATTTCACGATCTCTACGGTAGGGTTAAAAATAATGATACAAATTTTACTTCCCTAATTTAGCTGAAAATGTTAAAGTAGAATTTTTTAAAAAAAAACAGGTTTAATTAAAACTTAAAATGATTATGAAAGCAACAAATGATAACAATAAATACATTCTTGCATAGTCTCACATATTTATACATTTTTAGGTACTGTTGAAAAGCTAACCTTAAGATACCACACATCCTTGAATAGACATCTCCAAAGAAGAGACACAAATGGCAAGTAAACACATGAAAAGATGCTCAACTTCACTAATCATTAGGGAGATATAAATAAAAACTACAGTGAGATACCACCTCACACCATTAAGATGGCTATTATCAAAAAAACAGAAAATAACAAGGATTGATGAGGATGCAGAGGAATTGGAACCCTTGTACACTGCTGGAAGGAATGCAAAACAGTGCCGCTGTTGTGGAACAGTATGGAAGGCCTTCAAACAATTAAAAATAGAATTCTCATGTGATCCAGCAAATCCAAATCTAGTATATACACCAAAGAATTGGAAGCAAGAACATGAAGAGACATTTGTATGCCCATGTCCATAGCAGCATTATTCACAATAGCTAAAATGCAGAAGCAGCCCCTAGTGTCCACAAACAGATGAATGGATACAAAACATGTGGTACATACACACAATGGAATATTATTCAGCCATAACAGGAGGCATCTTGAGGACATAATGCAAAGTGAAGTAAGCCAGACAGAAAGATAAATACTATATGATTCTACTTTCATGAGGTACTTCGAGTACTTAAATTCATAGAGACAGAAATTAAAATGGTGGGTACCAGAAGCCAAGGGAATGGGGAGTTATTGTTTAATGGGGACAGAGATTCAATTTTGCAACATGAAAAGTTCTGGAGATTGGTGGTGGTGATGGTTGTACAACAATTTGAATGCATTTAATGCCACTGAATTGGACATGTAAAATGGTTAAGATAGTAAATTTTGTGTCATGTGTATTTTACCACAATAAAAAGTTTTTTGAAAATCACTTTGTACATAGTTATACTGCATGTGACAACCACAAGACTCCTGCATATGCGCCTTTACGGTGTGAGGCCATCTGAGAGTCTTCTGAACCCAGGCCTGGATACCTTTCTTTGTGCTTTTCTCAACCTCAGCCCAATCCTTGCCAGGCCTTGGCCTTGGATGGGACTAAAGTACCCTTGAGGATCACGTCCATCATATCAGTTTGATTATTCCAAGAAGTAGGTACCAGGAAAGGATGCAAGAGATTGACTGGGAGCCACACCTGTGAAGGGTGAGGTGGAAGGAGCAGATGTGACACCTGCACGGGGCATGGGGGATAGGGTTGGGAAGGACCTGGTGGGAAGGCATTGGGTGCAGCACAGCTCTGAGAAAGGATCAGCTGGGGATTGGGAGCCTGACGCTCTGACATCTGCCGTGCCCAACCCTTGTTAGGGAGCACGTGGTCCTCAGGGCATGACAGGGGGAAGCTGTCAGCCTCTGCTGTGTCCTGCAGTTGTGGCAGGTCTTTACAGAGGGAGACCTGGGTGACACACCTCTGAGTCACTGTGTGTGCTGGCTTAAAATGAGACCGGTCATGTCTGTGTTTGAGTGTGGTCACCCAGCGCAGATGCTGGCCCAAGGACTAAGGCAAGCAGTGTGTCTGGGAGGAGACCCTGCCTGCTGTGAGTGATTTGGGCTTCACTCACAGGGGTTCCTCCCAAGGTCCTGTGGGCCACATCTCGGAAGTGTCCCCTGAGGATTGGGGAGGTGATATTTGTCCTGTGTGCCCAAGAGACACCCCTGGGGCATAAACCTAAGCACTTTTGGGCTTCCCTGCATGAGGGCTCTGCAAGGTCCCAGCAGGCAAAGAGGAGGAAGAGGAAGAGGAGGAGGAGAACCCTCTTGCACAGAGGCAGAAGGAACCCTCTTGCACAGAAGCAGAAGTGAAAGCTGTGGGGATGTGCACCCCTGGCATGGCTTTGGGGGACACAGAGGGGGGCCAGGCAGGGCAAGAGGACTGGAGGTGGCATTGCAACACCTGCAACAAAAAGAAGTTGATCAGGAGCAGAGGGACAAAAGGTAGAGTCCCACTGAGCAGGGTTGGGGTCCACAGCGAGAGGCATGGGGGAGCAGGGGCAGGGAGCAGACGCAGTGTATGGTCAGAACTCGAGGCTGAGCCACCACGTACACCTTAGGGAGGAAGGATGCACGGACAAAGGGATGAGAACAGAAAGAAGGGAGCTCCTCAGACTGCTGGCTGCAGGGAGACTGGGGAGATGTTGATGGGAGAAGTGGGAGGGGTGAATGGGCTCAGGAGGTAGACAAGGGAACTTGCAGGCTGAAGTTAAAAAATTATGGGACTGCAGCCACCGCCAGGACAGCTTCTAGGGTCATTAGGTAGTAATGATCATCCCTGCCTTGGAAGAGCACTAGGGGGTCAGAGGGGAGATGCTGGAAAAACTCTAAGGCTGGTATGAGTGAATGTTGATGTCAACCGAATGTGGGTGTATCTTTGAGTTTCTCGTGTGTCCAATCCTTTCCTCCTTCTCTCCTTCCCTCCCTCCTCTTTTCTGGTCCCTCCTTCTATCCCTCCTCTCCCCTTCCTCTCCTCTCTCTCTCCCTCCCATCCTTCCTTTCTTCCTCACTTTCTTCCTCCATTCTTCCTTCTGTCCTCTCCCTTCCCTCCCTCGCTCTCTTCCGCCCTCCATCTATCCCTCCTTTTCTCTCCCTCTCCCATGTCTCTCCCTCTCTTCCTTTTTTTCTTCCTCACGGTCTTCCTCCGTCCCTCTTTCCGTCCTCTCCTGCCTCTCCCCCCTTTCCTCCCTGCCTTCCTCCCACCCTCCCTCTCTGCCTTCCTCTCTCCCTTCCTCCCAGCCCTATTTTTTTCTTCTCCCAAAGTTCAGCAGGGGAATTTTTTTTTTCACATGATCATCGCTGGCAAGGAATGACTACCAACAACTAACTATTCAGCTCTTAATAAAAACAACACAAGCTAATTTATAAATGTTAACACTGGAGGGTAACAAAGAGATGCTGATCATTTATTTAAAAAGTGTGTTTTCAAGAATTTACTTGCCTAATCTCTTCAAAGTTGACCTTAGAATTCTGATTCATAAAATTCACCCTTGCCATTTATTTAGAATACAATAAAATACACGCTGCATAAACCACCACACATTGGAGTATTTCTTTCCTTATTTATATTTAATAAAAAATTTAAAACTGTTAAGAAGTGCAGAAATGCCTAGGCAGCATTTGAGAGCTCTGAGAAGTCATGGAAGAAATATTAATTATACATGAGGGGAGATGATAAATTGACCATGAAACTAAGATGAAGCTTCACCACCCCAAAGACAAAAATCAATGAGAGAGTAAAGAACACTTGGAAATGGAAACCCTATGACGGTTCCTATGAGGACCAGACAGGCTGGAGCTCAACTGCAGGCCCCACAAGCTACATGTCAGAAGGAAAACAGGGCAGGGAACCTACACGTGACACAGTGTCACGCTTGGTCCCTGTTCTGAGATTCCCTCCTCACCAGCAGTCAGCTTGCAGGACAAGAAGCCTACGCAGGACCACAGAGTGTAAGCCATGGATGATGAATCTGCTGGCCACGGTGCCATGGGTGGGCACCCCTCATACTTTCTCATGTATGTTCTGCCGTGTAAAGCCCACGGGCTACTATTTTATTCATAACCTTTGGGACCTCGTGGGGTCAAGCAATGCTGGGCTGGTTGTTAATAATCAATGCTGTTGTCCATTGGTTACAACTGATAATGAGTCAAATGGGAGAGCTGAGTGAAAAGGAATATGAAATCCATCTTTGGGATGGCTGTGGCTATCCAGGGCAGGGCCTGTCTGTGCTATCCCCAGTCCTGCTCTCAGAGTCTAACACATGCTGGGCAAAGTAGGAGTCTGGCCAGAAATTGAATAGGAAATGAATGAAGGACAGGCTAAAAGTAGGGACTCAAACAGTAGGAGAAATAAAGGGCTAGCACAGGGGAGAGCTGACGTGGCCCTCACAGAAGAGAGGAGCCCAGCTTCCCCTATCCCTTATCAGCTGCAACTGTGTGGCTGACTTTCGTATAGAACATTCGCAGCATCGGCTGAGGTGAGTGGATTGCCTGAGCCCGCGGGTTCGAGACCCGCCTGGGCAACTTGGCGAGACCTCATCTCTACAATAGATCAAAATGAGCTGGGTGTGGTAGCGCATGCCTGTAGTTCCAGCTACTTGGAAGGCTGAGGTGGAAGGATCACTGGAACCCCAGCAGATCGAGGCTGCGGTGGCCGGGAGTGGCCACTGCACTCCAGTCTGGGTGACAGAGTGAGACTCCAACTCAAAAAAAAAAAAAACCCAAAAAACAAAAAACAAGAACATTCGCAGCATCAACAGGGACCGTCCACCTCCTCCTCTGCCCAGGCTGAAGGTCCCCACGCTCCAAGTCACCTGAATCCAGATGATGAACAGCTGTATCTTTCTGCTGTAGTCTCAGGGGAGACACACACAGGTGCAGGACTGGGCAGGAGCACGACCCAGGAGGAGAGATTTTCCCCAATTAGGGGGTCTCAGATTTATTTTGTTCAGTGACACCTGGTCCACTGGCACCTGGGACAATGTGACCTCTTTGTCTGAGTGTTTGCTGAAGCTTCGCTGGGTGCCTTCCGTACACACGGTGCCTTCTCGCCCTGCTTACACCTAAAATCAGGATGCAGCAGATGTGGACCAGAAGCTCTCAGAGGGAGATGTTGGCATCAACTTCTTCTTTGTAACAATCACTCTGCTTGGTTTCTAGACGCTACGCAAACCAGTGGAACCTGGGCTGCGACTTCTAATAAATAATGTAAGTGTTTAATACATTTTATTTGTGCCTACTGGGCTGGTGCTGGTGGGCTTGATTGATTTGTCATTTAGAAGCACATCCAAACCCAGTCCCTCTGTACTCCAGAGAGATGGAATGGATTGGAGCTATAAGCAGCTGCAGGTGCTTACTTAGCTGGGACTTTTTTTTTGAGTTGGAGTCTCAATCTGTCACCCAGGCTGGAGTGTAGTGGCACACTCACTGCCACTGCAGCGTCAACCTGCTGGTCTCAGGTGATCTTTCTGCCTCAGCCTTCCAAGTAACTGGAACTACAGGCACGCACCACCATGTCCAGCTATTAGCTGAGACTTTAAAGTTGGGGCAAGAATAGGGTTCCAAATACGGCAGGTGGCCATTGTGCTCAGGACTCTGCTGACCAGAGCCTGGAACCTGAAAATCCAGCTAGCAAGAGGAGATTCAGCAGAAATTGCCTGCCTAGATAGAGTGGCAAGGCCATGCCTGAGGATTCCCTGAAGGGACTGGGGTCCTCCACAGGAAAGAAGAAGACTTCCTGGGGGAGGAGGGTGTGTTTTCTCTCTTCCAGTCCAGTGAGGCCTCCTGACAACCTAGCAAGATAAGATTTTGGTCCCATTTCACAGATGAGTGATAAGAAATTTGGAGATTTTAAATAATGTTGTGAAAATCAAATGGTGAGGCTGTGAACAGGGATCCATTGGCCCCGATGTCTCAGTTCTTTGCTCCACACAACCCCAAAAGAAACATGACCTTGATGTGAAGGTCATGGGTAGATGTGGAAGGATGTGGCCACTGACTAGGCCCCAGGTATTGACGTAGGAAGACAGGGAGGCAGGGAGGCAGGGAGGCAGGGGGCCCTTAGGAAGGGGGAGTTCTTGCAAGTAGGTATGAGCTGGTAGAGGTTGGGCACTTGTTGGTGACATGCCGAGGAGCCAGGATTCTTTGGAATGCCAGCTTACGTCTTGGAACAGGTGGATTATGAGGCCCTTCTAGTTCTGAGACTCCTGGTTCCAAAAGGGATTACTGTTTCCTTGGTGACTAGCTCCTACTCTGTTAGCAGGAGTGAGACATTTCCACAAATGGCACCCATAGCTCACATGGAAGCTGAGGTCCTCCCTGACCTTGTCTGGTCCCCAACTGCTCTATACCCTGAAACTCTGAAACTCACCACCACAACCACACTGTGGTCACGCTACCCATAGGCTACTTCCAACTAATGACTGAATGTGGTAAGTACACAAGACAGGCCCAATTCTTGGAGGCATGGAACTTTTCTGGGGGGGTGACTTTGCTTGGCAACTTCCCACTGGCATCATGGAACTCTCCTGGACATCCAACAGTGTCCACATTGTTTCCACCCACGTTTTCCTTCCTACTCTCCTTCTCCTGGGGTCAGACTCACATCACAGTCTGATGGTCCTGTCAGCCTCCCCCCATCCCCTCATTCTCTCTCACAGACATTGCCCCTAAGACATCCCTCACAGGGCTAATCCCATCTGAGGGACATCTGCCTCTCAGAGGACATGAACTAACACAAGTGGGACCAAGAAAATGGGTGGAGAGATGGAGACTTGGGCCCTCTCACCCTTCAGCCAGCAGGTGCTGAGGTGATTAAGTGAGACAGTCCTTGGCACAGAGTAGTGCCTCGGTGCCACAGATTCCCTACTGGAAAACCAGGAAAGTGTCCTGATGGAGTGGGATGGTGTGGCAGGTGCAGTGATACTGGCACTTGAGAAAATATAAGGGAGAGAAGCTACAAAGACAGTGAAGTTGACAAGGTGTGCCAAGTTGTGTTGACACTCTGTAGAAGGATGATACAAGTAATGGGAGACTGAGGACCGTTGATAAGCAGCTCATGGCTATGTCCAGGTGCCAGAGGGTCCTTTGGTGGCCTACCATGAAGACTTGAGCTCTGCTGTGGCAGACCAGACTTTGCTTGGCAGGCTGAGGACTGGGACATTTGCACACTTGGCATGCTAAGCCAAGGCAGATCTATGTGTGACTTTCTCAGTGGGGCCCTGGGCAGACTCAGAAACCAACGAGTTCCCCACTTCACTCCTGTGATTCACTGGAGGGTTCATCGAGTGGGTGCTCTTGCTGGGGAGAAATCAAAGATCCCATTGCACACATCACAGCTGCTGCCAGAGCTTGGGAACCCTGGTGTCCAGAGCCCAGAAGGCAACATCCTGTTGGGAGTAATGGACCCTGATGGGCTGGAAGAGGTGGGGGGATTTCACATCCTTGTGAACTCAGGTGATGCTCCTGAGCCCCTCTGAGTACTTCCTTTCCACATGATCACTTCGAATGGACATGTGAGGCCTACCTACCTGGCCTAAGTGGTGCACAACGACCAAGAGATCAGACCCTTCAGGAATGGAAGGCTGAGTTACCTCATGTCACATGCTGAGGTGACAGCTGAGGATAGAGGCGTTCAGAATGAATCTTGGAGGAAGGAGAGGATGAATGAAGGCCAGTGGTGGCCCTGACATCAACTAGTGACAAGGGTTGCAGCTCAACACACCATCCTCACTCTTCCAAGTTACACCTCAGGAAGAGGGGCCCAAGGAACCAGGGTGGAGCTGCTCTCTGTCCCAGATCCCGGCAGCATGACAGGTGGTCTGTAGTGGCCATGGAAGCATGTCCCTCAGAGCTCTGGCTGCGTGGGAAGTGATGTTGACTGACCTTTCTGCCAGGCTCTGCCCCAAGGCCATACTTCCCATGGCTGTCTCCGCAGATAGCTGAATGAGTCAGGGATGCTAAGGTGGCCTGTCACCGGGAGGCACATTAGAATGTCTTAGAACTGAACTCTAAGAGGCTTCCAAACATCTTTCACTTCTTCTCCCTTCATCCAAGATCAGCCTGCACTGTGGTGTGACAGTCCTGCAGCCTCACCTGACTCCCTCCTGCCATGTTTTTGCTCACAGGTGTTGCCCCTAAAAATCTCCCGCATGGTGCATTCTGTCTTGGTGTCTGTTTCTCAGCAAACCCAGATGACTCTTGTTCCCTAGTAGTGGTGTTTTGTGAGAAAAAAAATCTTCTCAGGCTTTTTTTAAAAAGTTGAATCTGTGTCATCTTTTTTATTGGAATATAGCATGTATACCAATAGGTCCACTATTTACGAGTACAGTTCAATATATTTTACATATCCACATACATTCCATTAAGTAAAGTTACAGAACTTTTCTAAAACCTTCTTACCCATTCTTAGTCATGGCTGTCTCCAAAGACAACCACTATCCTGATGTCTAGCACCATAGATTAATTTGTCTGTTTTTGAATTTTGCTAAATACATGACATATTCTTAATGTCTGGATTTTTTTACCTTTGAGATTTATGCCTCTGGGATATATCCATTGTTACATTTAGCAGTTGTTTATTCTTTTATAGTGATTTGGTTTAGTATTCCACTGAATGAATATATCATAATTTATTGATTAATTCTATCATTGAAAGACATTTGGGTTGTTTCCATTTGGGGCTATTATAATAATGTTGCTATGAATATTCTTATGCACATATGTTTGTAAGGCCACTGAATATATACCTGTGAGGAGAATCACTGAGTTACTACAGAGTATGAGTATGTCTGGTTTTAATAAATATTACTGGAAGGTCTTCCAAAGTGCTTGTGCCCATTTACATTACCACCAAAGTATGGTAGCTCAATTTACCCCACATTCTCTTCAACACTCGAAGCATCTACACACACACACACACACACACACACACACACACACACACATTTAATTTTAGGTACTTTAGTGGAATTTCATTGTGATTTTACTTTCCCTGTTGACTCGTTATATTGTGTACTTTTCATATGCATATTGATGTTTGCATATCCTTTTTATGAAGAATAGAGTCAATATTTTCCTCATTTTGGGGGGAATGTCTTGTTGATTTGTTAGCATTCTTTTTATGTTCTGGATACACATTCTTTGTCATCTCTGTCAGTTGAATGTATTGCAAATATCTTTTCTCACACTGTAGCTTGCTTTTCACTCTCTTATTTGTGTATTTTGATGAATAGACATTATTTTTATGAAGTATAATTTATCAAACCTCTTCTTTTTAGCTAGTTCTTTAAAAAATGTATTTATTTGGTTATTGTTTACCTCCAAATATAATACAAACTCCAGGAAAAGGGTATTTTTGTTTTGACATTCTCTTATCTCCAGGGTCAAGAATAGAGCATGGCACATAGTAGTCACTTGAGGAAATCTTTTCTCTTTTATCATTATTTTTAATTGACACATAACAATTGTATGCACTTATGGGGTATAGTGTGATATTTCAATACATGTATGCAATATGTAATGATCAAATCAGGGCAATTAGCATATCCATCACTTCAAGTATTTATTATTTCTTTGTGTTGGGAAGATTCAAACTCTGCTCTTCTTTAGCTATTTACTTTTTATGTGCTGATTAAGAAATATTTACTTACCTTTTTTTTTTGAGTTGGAGTCTCACCCATCGCCCAGAATGGAGTGCAGTGGCTGCTCCTGGCCACTGCAGCCTCGACCTGCTGGGCTCTGGCGATCCTTCTTAAGGTCACAAAAATATTCTCTTATCTTTTTTTCTGGAAGCTTTTTTGGTTTTACTTTTCATTCTCAGGCTTACAGTTCATCAGGAATTGAATTTTATGTATGGTGTGAGGTACAGATTAAAGTTTATGACATCAGCTATCCAATTGGTACATCATCATTTCTTCCCACTGTATTATAGCAATTTTTGTCATAAATCAGGCAATCATACATGTGTGCACATGTTTCTGGGCTCTCTGTTCTGTTATTCTGGCTGTTTGTCTATTTTTGCTTCTTACATTTACTTAGGCTTAAAGTAAATCTTTTTTATCTGATAGTATATGT
Organism: Cephalopachus bancanus; assembly: GCA_027257055.1. NCBI lineage: Eukaryota > Metazoa > Chordata > Mammalia > Primates > Tarsiidae > Cephalopachus > Cephalopachus bancanus. The sequence goes on along the minus strand of JAPVLO010000135.1, from coordinate 3,980,821 downwards.
CTTTCAAGGTGGCAGATTAAAGACGGCCACGAATATTGTGGCATTTCATTCATCAGGCTGGTGTATCTAGTGACCACTTGACCAATACAAAATGGCAGAAGTTCCACGGCTAGGGCTTAAGACACTGGTGGTTTCAGCTTCTCATCTCTTGGATCTTATGCTTTTGGAACTCTGAGAAACTATGTGGGAAGTTCAACGTCTATGAGGCCACCATGCCAGGGGGAATCTATGGAGAGACTCATTTGGAGATCCTGAGGTTACCTGGTGAGAGAGATGTGCCTGATCAGCCCCCATCTGTTTTATCCCTTAGTTGTTCAGGTCATCCTAAATGAGGCTCCAGACACTGGGAGTCAAAGACATGTGCTTCTTGTCAAACCTTGTCACCAAATCAATAATTGTTGTTTTCAACCACTAAGTTTTGGAGTGGTTTGTTACACAGTATTGATAACTGACTCATCTAATTTTGATCTTCATCAAGATTGCCTTGCCTATTCTTGACAGTTAGAATTAGTTTGTCAATTTTTACAGAAAATCTACTGAGATTTTTATTAGGATTGCATAGACTCTGTAGACTTATTTATTGCTCCTTTAGTCAATGAACATTTGTCTCACTATATTTATTTAAGACTTCTTTAATTCTTTAAACATTTCTCCCAGAAATGTTTCCTAGTTTTCTGTATACAGGTCTTGTACACATGTTATTATTACCAGATATGTGAGGTTTACTGGTGTTATTGTTGTTGTATATGGCATTGCTTTAAACTAACTCCAGTCAGAATGGCCATCATCAATAACTCAAAAAATAACAGATGCTAGAGAAGATGTGACGAAAAGGGAACACTTCTACACTGTTGGTGGGAATGTAAACTAGTACAGCTTCTGTGGAAATCAGTGTGGCGATTCCTAAAACTCCTAAAAATTGACCTTCCATATGATCCCATAATCCTCTTATTGGGAATATACCCGGAAGAACTCAGGTCACTCTATAAACTTTCATTTTCTAATTGCTGTAACTAATATACAGTATATGTTCTTATGATTTCAATCTGTTGGAATTTAATGAGAATTTTTTTATGGCTTGGCATAAAATCTCTGTTGAAAATGTTACTGGTGCACTTGAAAAAATATGTGATCTACTGTGATTGATTGGAAGCAGTGTTCTATATATGTCGATTAGGCCAATTTTATTTGTCTTCTATATCTTAATTGGCTTCTGGTCTTTTGTCCTATTAGTGGACAGAAGAGAGTTAAAAACTCCAACTATGATTATGGACAGCTTCTTTTTTTTTCTTAATTTCTGCTACCTTTTGTTTTATGTCTTAAGATTATATTTTAGGTGCATGTAAATTTAGGATCTGATCTAGTGGGTTGACCAATCTGTCATCATAAAATTTCCTTTACCTCTAGTACAACTTCTTACCCTAAAGTATAGTTTCCTTACTCTAGTACAGTTTCTAATCCTGATATTAGGTTAGCTTCACCAGCTTTCTTTTCATTAGTCTTTGCAACTTTCTTTTTATTAGTCTTTTCTTTATTAGTCTATGCTGCTATAGGTAAGGATGTCTGTAACATTTAGCTTATAGTTACACTGTCCTAATTCAATTTTTTAGCCTTTGCTTTTTTTAAGTAGGAATATAACCATTTACATTCCATGCCATGTTTTTCTATTTTAGATTCAAATCTACCATCTTGTTTGATTTTTATCATCTAATTTGTTTATCATTTATCTTTTTTGTATTCTTTTGAATTAATACAATATATTTCATTCTATTTTTTGGCTTAATTAGTTTTCTCATAATTTATTTAAAAAATCTTTCTTTAGTAGTTTCCCTACAGGTTACAAAATGCATTCTTGACATACTGTTATTATATTCTACCTTAAATTAGACAATGTATCATTTTGCAGACAATGTGAGGGCTTTGCAACATATTAACCCTGATTATATTTCCCAAATTTGCATTATCTTTATCATAAATTTTAATTCTCTCTATATATTTAAACCCTAAAAGTCATCTATATTATTGTTTCAAACATCCAATATTCATTAAGATTTAACCATATATTTGCACTTGCTCTTTTTTTCTGGAATCATTATTGTACTTGACATTATTTTCTTTCTTCCTGATCAACTTTCTATGGTATTTATTTGTTTGTCTGAATACTTTTTCATGTATTCATTTTTTAAAGAAAACTTGTATCAGATATATAATTCTTGTTAGAAATTATGTTATTTTAGCCTTTTAAAGATGTTATTTCATCATACTTTGGTTTCAGTAATTTCTGTGAGAGAGTTATAGCCTCATTGCTTCTATGATGGTAATGTATCTTTTTCCTCTGGGCATTTTTTCTCATTGTCTTAGTTTTCTCGCAGTTTTACAATGATGTGTCTAGGTATGCTTTTTATTGTAGTTTTTTCTGCTTGGGTACATAGACTTTATCACATTTGTGAAATTCTTACTCAGTGTATCTTCATATGTTGCTGTTGCTCCATTATGCCTTTCTCATTCTTCTAGAGATCCACTTACATGTAGGGTAGACTTTTCCACTATGTCCTATATACCTCTTTTCTTCCCCTCTGTATTTTCAATCACTTTTATTCAATAACTTTTTTATCACTTTCATTTCAGTCACTTTTATTGTATTCAATCACCAATTCAATAACTCTTTCTTTTGCTATGTCTAGTCTGCTTTACATCAATTTATGAATGCTCTCTCTCTCTGTCTCTCTCTCTCTCTCTCTCTCTCTCTCTATATATATATATATATATATATACACACATATGTATATATAGTTCTAGGATTTACAATAGATTATTTTTAGATTCTTGTTCTCTGTTGAGTTAATTTTTTACATGTTTTCTTGAACATGATATCATATTTATTTAAATTCCATATTAGAAAACTTGGACCTAAATCACCTTTGGGATTGTTTCGATGGTCTATATTTTTCTTTTAGTTTTCTGTTATTTGGTCCTATTTCTTGGCATGCCTGTAATTTTAATTGAAAGTACATTAGTTATTAAATTTTTTTCTGAATTTAATTTTTTTCCCTTCCAGAGACAAATTAATTTTCTTTTGGCACACAGGTGAATATAGGAAGATCACCATGACCTCCTTAAGGCTGATCTATTTCCAATTTTCCTTTACTTTGAAGGTAAAGCATTTTAGAGGTCCCAATTGAAAGCTCAGGTTGTTACTGGAACCCCTCTTCCCTAGTGGACTCTAAACTTCAACTTTTGTCATTTCAGCTCTGTGATTGTTATAATATCTGCTTATCCCTTTAACTGCTTATAAGTTGCTCTCTGTTTTTGTTTTTGTTTTTTTTTTGTCTCACACTGAATTGTATAGCATAGGTATCAGGAGATGCCCTGAGTGACATTGGGAAGAATTCTGGGCTTGCCTCTCCAGGACTCATTTTCTTCTGAAATCTTGGCACTTATACAATGGTTGCATTGGTAGCATGAACTCCAATTCAGTCTCCCCATGACTGCTACAAGCTCTAGGTCACTGTTTTATCTGTATGTCCTGTTCTGCTAAGAAGCAACATTACCAGAGTGGGGAAGGGCACACTCTCTTCTCTCCAAGACCTTGGCCCCTGGAGTCCTGGCTGCCTTATTGTTCTCTAGCACATTAGCACCTTCCAAAGCTGTTTTCATGCCTTATCTCCAGTTTCCATAGGCAGACTGGTTAACATGAAACCAATTCACAGCCACAAGTGAAAAGTCCCTCTTTGACTGCATTTTGAATTCATGTTTCCTCCATTGGCCTGGTTGTTGCTGGTTCAAGAATAGCTAAAACTCTGATATCTGTTGTTCCTGCAGCCTCATTTATCTTCTTACAAATTCACAGTATATGATAATTAGCTGTCCAGGAGTCTGGGATGGTGTCAAAGGAGGCTTTTGAGATGGAGATCATCCCGAATACCTGCAGCTCTGGGTTTCATGCAATTCAGTTTAATAGAGAATGCTGTCTGTCACATCTGTATTTAACAACTTCCCCCCTGAGATTTACTCCTTGCTGCTAAAGTTGTTAGTCTACACACCCTTGCCTACTCCTCTCCAGGCAGTGCTGCCAATAATTCACTGTATAGGTCCTGCCTCCTCTCTGGGTCTTAGTTCCTCTTAATATAAAATGAGGAGGTAGGATTTCAAAATCTGACATGTATTTTTTGACATAATAATTTTATCTTTGCTTATCTATTGCAAAGGAATCTATGCAAACAATTTGTTGATTTGAAGCAGGCCTTGGGCCCAAGTAAGTGACATCTTGAACTTCATCATTTTAAACTAAAACCCAGGGCATGTGGCTTCCATGGTTTGGCATCCACCTTGACTGGGACTGGCAATGTAATTACAGTTTAATGTTTATTAAACCAATGTGTTTATTTCCATTTTTGATGAAAACACAAGAGAATATCTCCCCTCCCAGTCACTGCTTGATAGTGTTTGGCTGTGGGATGTTGACACACATGTCCCTGAGTCAGTTGAAAAGTAATTATATTACCCACACTTAGATTTTCTATAGTGGAACCAGTTTGTGGGGGGTGTCTTGCTTCCACAGTGGATTGCTTACAGCTTACTAAGCTATGAGCTGGATTATGTATTCATCTGTTTAAAGTCCATCAATGGCTTCCTGTGCCCTAGAATAAAATCTCAGTGTGTTGATGTGCCCAGCCTCATCTTGGTGCTATAGTTCACTGACTTCTTCCAGATCCTCAGCAAATGCCTTCCAACCCCCGGGCCCTTGCAAGGATTGTCTCTTCCACCTGAGTTTCTCCTCCTCCTGTCCTTCTGAGTTAGCTCCTTTCTTCCTTCAGCTCTTGTTCTCCATGTGACATCCTCATAGAGGTCTTCTCCGGCCTCCTGATAGAAAGAGGGTGCCCTGTGACTCTTTTCTCCCGTCACCCTATTCTTTTCACTAGAAGTCATCATAGCTGTCATTATATACGCATTTTTATGAATAATTTTGAAGGTGTTTTAGAATTTAATATTAAATTGATACAACAGAATATGTAACATTTTTGTGCAAGGAGTAATTATAATACGGTGCATGTCTATGTAACCGCCTTCAGATTAAGACCTAGTATATTGCCTTGAAGTACTTGGGGATGCTTAGAAGCCCCTCTGTGTGTAGCTCCTTCCAGGACTCTTCCAACTCTGGAGGCAACTGCCATCCTGAATTTTATATAACCTTCCCTTGTATTTCTTTTTGTTTTATTATTTTATTTATAGTGTCCCCCAAACCATATATGCTTAGCTTTGCATGTTTTAAAACTTCATGTGGATAAAATCACACTGAATATGCTCTTTGGATTTTGCTTTCAACTTTACATAATGTTCCTGAGATTCATCTATGTTAATGCATTTTGCTGGAATCGATGCATTTTTACTGTCATGCAACATTCTGATGTTGCAGTTATGATGAACAACTTGTCCCTTCTATAGTTGTGGAATTCTGCATTGTTCCCACATCTTTTGGGCTTAAAACAAACCTGCTGAGAATGTTCTTTCCCTCATAGCTAAGAGTAGGTTTCTCTAATGCCAATGTGCTTTCTGGTGCTGTGTTTCCTCAAAGCCAGGTTTCCCCACCTGCCTCCAGACTCCAGGAGGGCAGGTCTTGCTGTCTCATTTGCCAGTGTGTTCTCAGAGCCCGTGTCCTCGGGTCTTCTCATTCAATTCTCATTGTTAGTTGAATGAATAAATGAATGAATGGATGATAAAATAAATCTCCCTGGTGATGTCCTTGGATTTCTACATCACTAGTCCTGATCTTGCAGCTCTGTCCAGACCTACCAGACCACAGCTCACTGGATATCACTGCCTGGAAGTCCCCAAGCACCTAACTCTCAACTTGGCTCTACTGAGCGTTGTCATCTCTATTTATTTCTTCCTTAAACTCATGTTGCGTCTTTCTAACTTGGCAGTTGTTCTTGGTCTTCTTCCTTATTCCCCACCCCAAATACTTCAACTTGAACCAGAAATTTGATGAATTCTACACCTGAATATCTCAGCCTCTGTTTGCCCCTGCCAGCCTCCTTCTCAACATCTCAGTTCAGTGTTAATAGATTCAGTAAGGACTGGGATGTCATCTTCATGGATTTAAATTCCAGCAGTTGGCAAGGCTTGCTTGGAGGGCCTGGTGCAGGCTCAGGGTAGAGGATGTGGATGAGAGAGGGTTGGACACTCCCACACTCCACAAGCTGTGTCTCACAGGTTTCACATAGACTTCCCCTTGCTGACAATCCTGTGGTCTAAGTCAGCTTGATTCTTTCATACGCAGCTCAAGCACTGCCCGCCAGGGATGCTGACCTATCCTCAGCTGCTCTGAGCTCCCACAGCTCCGGTCCTCCCTCTGTCTAACTAGATCTTCTTCTTCCTTTATGGGCTAAGTGTAGTTCCCCGACCTTTATTTTGAGTTAGAGTCTCACCCTGTCACCCAGGATGGAGTGCAGTGGCACGCTCACAGCCACTCTAGCGTTGACCAGTTGGGCTCAGGCGATTCTTCTGCCTCAGCCTTCCAAGTAGCTGGAACTACAAGCGTGCGCTACCATGCCCGGTTAATTTTTTGAATTATTGTAGAGAAGAGGTCTTGCCAAGTTGCCCAAGCTGGTCTCAAACTTGTGAACTCAGGCAATCCCCTCATCTCGGCCTCTCAAACTGCTGAAATTACAGGCTTGAGCCACTGTACCCGGTCACCCTTTTAATTCATATATTGAAGACCTAGCTCCAGTACCTCAGAGCATGATCTTATGCAGAAACAGGGTCTTTAAAGAGATGATTAAGGTTAAATAGGGTGGGCCCTAACCCAGTATGACTGGTGTCCTTATAAGAACAGAAGACTGGGACACAGACAGACACAGAGGAGCAACCATGTGAGGATGGGGAGAAGATGGCTGGCTGCAAGCCAAGGAGAGAGACCTCAGAAGGAAACACTTGATCTTGGACTACCAGCCTCCAGGACTGTGAGGGATCAAATGCATGCTATTTAAGTCCCCCAGTTTGTGGTGCTTTGTAACACCATCCCTAGAAGACTAATATGACCCTTGAGAAGAGGGCTTGTGTCTTAGGGCCTTTGTCTCCCTAGCACACAAAGACCACTTAGCAGATCTGTGCTCAGTGAGGGAGGGAGCGAAGTGTCACAAACCTGGAAGACTTTGTCCCAAGGGGTGGGAGCTTCCTGATGGAGGACTGAGGTGGAGCAGCCCCCACAAGGCATATCTGACATCAGGATGCCTCCGCTGTCAGCCCTCCCAGGCCCCTGTTGAGTCACTGTCCTGCCCGCCCCATGTGGTTTTACCATGTGGAGGATAAAAGTGAGCACCAGGTCCTTGCTGGAAGGGCCTTCTCCCTAACCTTCCGCAGAGTCCATGTCCATGTCCATGTTCAGCTGATTCAGTTCCTTCCATGTCATGTCCATGTCCATGTCCATGTTCAGCTGATTCAGTTCCTTCCATGTCCATGTCCATGTCCATGTCCATGTCCATGTTCAGCTGATTCAGTTCCTTCCATGCCAGTTTTAGGGAGACTCTGGGAGCTGCCAGAGAGTCTTAAAGACCTTTTAGAAATGTCAGCAGGGGAGACACTCTTCTTTCTTCTTTTTAAGCCACATAGTTGGAAGGGGAGGTAGAAGTGACTCTCCTCTGACATCTCATCTAGTGTCTGCCTTTCCTTGGAGAGCTACTTCACCTCTCCCAGCCTCAATTTCCACACAGCAAAAGTGCACTACAGGACCTATACCCCTCCCCTAAAGCTTCCGAGGGTCATAAAAACACTTTGTCAACTGCAACATTATCCATAAATGTGAAGCTCCGTATCAGGTTTGTACCACAGAAGCTTGGTCCTTGTGTTGGTACTGGAGGCCAGGCCTAAGGCTAAGAGTGCTGCTGTGTGCTGGTGACGTGTGTGTATGTGTGTGTGTGTGTGTGTGTGTGTGTGTGTGTGTGTGTGTGTGTGTGTGTGACTAAGTGTTGGAGCCTGGGAACCTTTGGTAGCCGTGGAGCTGGTGCTTTCTTGTCCAAGTACCAAGCCAGGTTGTCTGCAAATCATCCTCCGCTGAGCTCCAGAACAAAACCCAGGCTCTTGGGTCTACCCTACAGAGCGGACAAGATCAGGGGACCCATGTTTTCACTGCATGTCTTTAGGTAATTCTGAGGCAGTGCCAGCTTCAGAGGACATTTTCAGCAAAGGCCCAGATAGGAAACACACTCAGCTTTTTGGGCTGTGCAGTCTCTGGGGCAGCAACTCCATTCTTCCTTTTTAGTTGGAAAACAGCCATAAACAGTATGCAAATGGTGATGGCTGTGTTCCAATAAAACTTTATTTAAAAAGCAGGCAGATTTGGCCCACTGGTTGTAGTTTGCAGACTCTTGCTCTAGGCCAAACTGTTCCTTCTACCAAAGGAAACAGCAAAGCCTGGGGTGTGAAGACCCCCTTGGTACATGGAGACTCCCTGCTGGTGCCTCTGACTCTCCCAGAATGTGTCACTGGTGGACTCCCAATGCCCAGCTCTCCTCTCCGATGTGTGCTTTTAAGTGATCTCTCAACATTGGTTTGATTTCCTGGATGAGATGCAATCAACATTTGTCCCTGACATTTGACAGGCTCTTTGATATAAACTGACTTATCCATTTCCCATGACAAACATGTGGAGTATTATCATTTTCATCTTAAATATGGGGAAACTGAGTCCCAAAGGGTTATCCTCTAGGATGCAATATGCCCAGTTTGGGATTTTTGCCCTGAAAAGAGAATGGTTAGAAGTGGGACATCTGTTTACTTCTAGAGGGACGACTGACCAGCCTCCACTCAGGCTCTGCCCATGGCTGGCAGATGGGAATCCCCATATTTCAGGATGCCTTGGTCCACCCCAGAATCAAGGACAACTTGCCAGGCTCTGTGTCAGTAGCTATCAACTTATATCCAGTGTGTGCAGAAAAACTCTCATCTACTGCCTCCTGGGAAGGGATATCATGGGTTACCGGTGTTACTGGCCCAAGTTCCCAGTGGAATGGGATACTGCTATGGGACTACATTCCTGCCCAGGTGTCTGCGTTCCCTTAAGGATCAAGTGCATGTGTGCACCTGTATGAATGTGAGTGTACTAGTACAGGACATGCTTGCTTTTGGGCCCTGCCACCCTTCCCACCTCTCTCCCTTGTGCTCTCTGCTTCAAAGTCTTCATCTTGCTGTGATGCATGATTTCCACATCCCCCTTGAACTTGGCCCTGATACTTGTCTTCCTCTGGGCCACAGCTCTGCCCAGTGATCTCCACACACCCACAAGCCCACCCCTCCTGGACTGGGGTCCAACTTCTGGAAATCCTTTGATCACATATGCAGTTTGGAGCAACTGCTCCTATGAGCTCTATTTGGGCTTCTGTGGTGCTTACGGTGGGAACTTCCTGGGTAAGGAGCATGGCTGGGTAAGGAGCATGGGTTCTCTCCACTTTGGGGACCACACCTTTTCTTCATTGTGAGATGGCGATTATGAAAACCACATTATGAAAATAGATCTGCACCTAACTTTACCAAAATGTTAAACTAAGAAAATGGGTGTATATAGCAAGTTAGCAGGCAGTTTCAGTTGGTTCTGGGGTTAATTTTCAACTCTTTCCAACTGGGAATGGGGAAAGGCTTACTGGGAAAGAACTCACCCCTGGGTCTCGTGTGCCTACTCCAGGTCTTGCCTGACATTTGTCTGCCTTCCCTGCCCAGTCTGTTTGTGCAGAAATGGCTATTTTATGTATTGAATTATGGGTGTCAATTGCTTATTTTCACCCAAGGGCATTTGCACTGATTTCTCAGTCTTTTCCCTCTTTTCAGGCACGGTTTGTTATTGCCATTCAGATTTCACTTTAAATGCCATTTCTTCAGAGATATTTTTATCTGACTCCTTTCTATAAGAGCCAGGTATCTATGGTATCATCCACTTTGATTCTTTGAGATTGATATGTCTGTTCCTCTTCCTCCCCTACACTCTCTCTTATTTAATTTATCGTAAGGGACCTTGCTTATTTTGTTCATGCTGAGTCCCCAGTGGTTGTAATTGCTCCTAAAACATCATGAGCACCCAACACACACTTGAATAAACTAAATAATGGTAAGCAACTCTCTCTCTCCTCTTCTAGTTGCTTGGGGGGTTCTGATCCTAGGTGAGGGACTGGTCAACAGCAACAGCTCCATGGCATTAGCTCTTTTTTTTGCTTTTTTGTTTTTTGAGTTGGGGTCTCACTTTGTTGCCCAGGCTGGAATACAGTGGCACAATCATGGCTCACTGCAGCCTTGACCTGCTGGGCTTAGGTGATCCTTCTGCCTCAGACTCCTGAGTAACTGAGACTACAGGTGTGCACCACCATTCTGGATAATATTTTGCTTTTTTTTCATAGAGATGAGATCTCACTATGTGGCCCAGGCTAGTCTCAAGTTCCTGGGTTCAAAACAAGTTTTCTGCCTCAGACTTCCAAAATGCTGGGACTACAGGCTTGAGCCACCATGCCAGATCCAGTTCTATTCTTTTTTTTTGAGTCAGTTTCACTCTGTCGCCCAGGCTGGATTATAGAGGCATGTTCACGACCACCCCAGCGTCAACTTGTTGGGCTCCAGCGATCCTTCTGCCTCACCCTTCCAAGTAGCCGAAACTATAGGTATGCGCTACCATGCCTGGCTAATTTTCTTATTTATTGTAGAGACGAGGTCTCACCAAGTTGCCAAGGCTGGTCTCCAATCCCTGGGCTCAGACAATCTTCACATCTAGCCCTCCTAAAGTGCTGGGATTACAGACTTGAGCCACTATGCCTGGCAGGTTCAGTTTTTAATTGCAAAGATTTTACAATAGCTCTTTACACTCCCAGCACTCTAAGGAAACTATGCTCCCCAGTAGTCACTGAAGCAGAGTCTCTCTTCAGGGCAGTGCAATGGTTCTGCTCTTCTGCTTCAAGAGTTTTCTGAATTGTTTGGAGTTTTGTAGTGAGGGTGGTGGAGAGGGAAGAAGAAGAGCCTCACCCATGTGCAGGAGTCATTGAATTTCAAGATAACTTGTGAAATTATTAAATGACATTATTAAATGTCTCCTGTGGTTGAGACAGGTCAAATGTTTATGATTCACAACTCCACTTTGCAGAAGGGACCAGGGAAAGGGCAGCGTTCTTGAAGGTTGTTTTAACATCACGGGTCCTATAGCCAGCAGCCCAGTTACACATTTGATTGATATCCTAATGAATTAACTAACTCACCTTAATCTTTAGTAAGTTCCCACTATAGTCAAGATCTATGATAGATGGTGGGGATTCAGTGATAGACACAATGCAGATAGGTAAAGTTAATCTTGAAGTTTAACATCAGATCCTTTTATTAAATAAAGGATAAACAAAGTAACCTATCTGTACAACAATGTTAGAAAAAATAATCTGAAGCAAGATTTAAAGAAAACAACACCATGGCACTAACCCAGTCTCTCTTTCAAGAGGGCAGTGTGTCCCCACCCTGGTTCTGCCACATATATGCCATGTGCCACTAGCCAATTAGTTAACCCAGTTGCATTTTTTCATCTGCAAAATGGGTACACTTTTGTCCTTCACAGCCTAATTTTGAGTATTGACAGGACAATGTACATAAAACTCATGTGTATCAACTGGTATATAGAAAAGTGTATTTCAAAATTATTGAGTTGTTTCTCTTTATTTCTGAATGTACCTTCCAGATGGTGAGGAAATAGTCTTTCACTAACCCAGAATTTTATGTTTGGAACATCAGAAACCCTCCAGAGAGCATGCGTTGCCCGGGTGACTCTAGCATGGCATCATGACACCCTTGAGCTGGCAAGACATGAAGTTGCTGTGCCTCAGCAGCACACGGTTCCACTTCCCAGCCAAGTTACTTTTCAGCAGAGTTCTTTCTACTCTTAGATCAGAATAGGATATAAGATAAGATAAAAGGAATATAAGAAAACCCCTACTGTTCTGTGTCTTTTCCGAGTAGACAAGTCTCCTCCAACTTCTGATGGAGGTATTTCTGTGAGCAACTGTATTCTGCTCCACTGGCAGTGGCCCTTCTGTGAGCACTCTTTCATAGACTGCACTGATTATTACTCATTAACACACCTTTGCAGATTCTGTTGTATTTTTCTCTCAAACATGGCTTCTTAAAAGAGCTTTACCCTTTTTCTCTCATGAGTATTTTAGCACATTTAAAAAATAACAGCCTGTTTTTTTTTTTTTTTAAAGCCCCACAGTTTCACACAGGGCTTCTTCTCACTGAATCATGTTTCATCTTTTCCTTTGGCACACTGGAGGGGAAGGTTAATTTCAAAGAGCTGAGAGTGACATCACGTCACACACTGACACCTCTTCTTCTTTTTTTGCCAGGAAAGGAAAGAGGTTCGCCTTGGGTTGCTCAGAAAGGAGGTGTTCCAGGATGGCCAGTAAAGAGTGGCTGTTCTTGCAAAACAAAGCAGAACTTGGGTGTCTGTAGAATCAAGGAGTATTTAGATCCTGGGTATCCAAGATGCTCTGACGTTAGAAAACTTATCTTAAACAATGTTGGCACATAGAAGTTTTGTGGAGAAAAAAGTCATTCATAGCCAAAGTAGAGTTCCCACAGTTAAGTCAAGAAGACTTTACACTGTTTTTCACATAACACTTATTTTATTTAAAAATTTAAAAAGTTACTTCCCTTTACATGTCTTCCCTATTAGCTTGCCCTGATCTGGAAGTCGTGTGGCATGGTGGCCTGCTCTGTATTTTTTTTGTTATCTTTTTGCATCCTTCATTAACTAGGGAGTCTTAGGAGTGTCACCTAGGTGGCTCCTGTCTGATGCCTCATTCTGCACATTTCCAACAACACCTCCTAGATTGCTTTTCTTTCTTTCTTTCTCTTTCTTTCTTTCTTTCTTTCTTTCTTTCTTTCTTTCTTTCTTTCTTTCTTTCTTTCTTTCTTTCCTTCTTTCTTTCTTTCTTCCTTCCTTCCTTCCTTCCTTCCTTCCTTCCTTCCTTCCTTCCTTCCTTCCTTCCTTCCTTTCTTCTTTCTTTCTTTCTTTCTTTCTTTCTTTCTTTCTTTCTTTCTTTCTTTCTTTCTTTCTTTCTTTCTTTCCTTGCTTTTCTTGATGATGGGGCCTGGTAAGCTTGAGACCAAATTTCCCAGATGCCCTTGCAGGGAGAATTTCCTGGCTCCACCCAGCTGATGTCTTCATGGAAGACTTGGGGGCAGCAGTGAGCAACTGCAGTAGGTCATGTGTGCAGAGTCATTGTTACCTTCGGGTAAGCTAGGACAACTTTACATGTCACCAGCATCGGAGATGCCCCTGGAGGAGGCAGGGTGTCATGGGGGTGTGGTGGGCTATTTGTCTTCACGGGTCATTTTTGTATGCATGGTTCCTACTATGTGGCACTCAGAACTTGGTATGTCTTCCCCAGGAGTTCTATAAAATACTAATTTATTTAGTGTTTAGTTAGTGGTTTTTTGATGACTCTTTCCTAGCTAAATCAGCTAGAGTGGATACTGTAGGCTGCAACTAAGAACCATGACCAGTTTAATCACTTTATTAACCTAGCAACAACCCTTCAAAACAGGGACTTGCCCTCCATTTTCCAAGGAGGGAATTGATGGGCTGATGGAGGTAAGTAAATGGCATTAGTTGATGTTGAATATGCCAAAGCTCTTATTATTATTGCCATTTAAAATATTTGTTCTGGAGTTATTTACATATTCTAGAATTTGTTATCATTAAAGACTGAAGTTTCAGGTTCACTGAGTAGCATAAATAGTTGGATCACAGATTGTCTAACGGTGATTGTAACCAGTAAGTCCCTATTTTAGAGAAAGTGTGTTGGGATGTTTGGGTAAAAGCCGGAAGATCCCTGAATACATACTGGGCCTGGATTTGACTTGCAAAAATGAATGTGAAGCTTGTTGCATAAGAAGTGAAATATCGAAGGGCTTATTCTAGTGTGCATATGCAGAATTATGTATGGATAACAATTAGAACTCACCATCTCAGCCACTAGTTATTTCTCATTCATTAAGGACTTCATTCTGTCTCTTAACAGAAAACCACCTCCCACTAAATGCAAGGTTTCTTAGCAAAAACCCATTCTGATCGACAGCCTCTCCATCTTCCCAAGAGGAAAGGATAATGTAGATGGGTGTGGATGCCTCAATTTTGGTGGCAGACTTGCTGAAGAGCCAACTTATTACATTTTCCCTTTGCCATGACCTAAATTTGGGAAGGAATTGGCACTTCTGGTTTTGCATATTTACAGTAAAAGAAAATCCATCATGTTTATTCCTGAAGAGGACTTGTATAACTATTCACACTTAGATGACTAGAATCTCTGGGAAGGACCCACTAAAGAGAGAAATCCACTTTGCAAGTTATATATTGCCTTGAACTGGGAAGAGCTTAGACTGTTGGTGTGCTTCCCATTGTGCAAGATAATACACCTCTGAAAGTTGTACTTCAGTCATATTGGTCAAGTTAAGTTGCATGGAAAATATGGAAGATCATTTCTTTCTGCCTTTATTTTGGAGGGAACCAGTGAGCAAATTGGATCTGATAATGACTTTGTGTGAAGTTAATCTTGGGTTGCAAATACTTTATTTTGCAAACATAGTGAGTATTCAACAATTTCCAATAAGGGTGCCTGGTGCTGAGATTACAGAGGTCCAAAGACATGTCCCTGGTCACCTGGAGGTGGGATGTAACCAGAAAACCATTGCAACAACCCCACGAAAGGAAATGAAGTCTTCATCTTAGTTGGTTTCTCTGCATTGGAGGACCAGAAACCCCATGCCTTCCTTCTGTGAAACGTATCTTTCTAGACTGTGATTCACTGATTAGTTGTTTCAATTCTGGTATTCTTGGTTTACTAGGTCCAATTTCCCTCTGCTCTCTGTTTTCTGGAGGAAACGGCCCCTACTCCAGCCACCTGCAGAACCATTTCATCCTGGGATTAGTTACTCACCGGCACACCCAGCCAATATCTGACCTCTGGAATCCCAGACCCAAAGGAAGCAGCCCTGGAGAGAATCCTCTATTTTTTCTGTTTCCCAGGTTCCATGAACCCACACATAGAATCTGCTTGGCAGCATTGTACATGCTGCAGCTGAAAACCTTCTGAAGATGTAACCCATTGTTGCAAGTGATTGAGTTTCATATTGTTTTGCCAACTCCCAAACAAGCAGGCAGATCTATTTGGAACTTGTTTTCTTTTGTTGTTGTTTAATAAAGCAGCAATCATATACCATGTGAGATAATGGAATGCTTGAATGCAGACATGAATTATTTCATTTTATGGAGTCTTAATTAAATGTGTAATGTGGAGCTCCTAAGTACCAATGTTTGCTCGGATTTAATGGGACCTGTTATGGAGAGCAAGAGAACTGTAATTCTCCCATTCACACAACAATGATACAATATTGCAAAGTTTGGTGTATATTACGTTACAAAAGACACTCGACACAGCAGGGGATCCATCCTGTGCCTGCTTCTTAATTGTCTTCCCTTTTTTCTCATGGTTTTCTTTGACATCTGAAGAAGGGTCATTGATCTTTTCATGTTTCTTTATTAAAGTTTTAGTGGTTTTCTGCCAACCTGAGCTGACACTGTGGTGACACCATGAGGCTGCTGCGGGGGCCCAGTGGAAGTTCTTAGTATGAAACCCATGTCCCCGAGTCCCCTTCACATCCCCTCTCCAGGGCACACCTTCCTGGATCTATCAGTAGAAGCTGACAGTCACAGGGCATGACCCTTGTGGATCAAAATCTTTTGAGGTAGGTTCTGTATATACCTAATTGCTAAGAATAATATCTAAAGTATTAGGTTCCTGAGTCATTTGTTTTATTTAAAAGTTAAGAGTGGCAAGCCCCATAGTAACACATTCTCAGTCACTGGTATCCCAAGGGCACCCTGATGTTCTTGTCAGAGTAGGACGGGTAGGGTCAGAATTGGCACCCTGAATATGAAAATGACTTCGTCTATGGGTCATGGGTGAGGACAAGTTCAGAAATCTTTGAGCTAGGAGGCAGCAAAGATGGGCAGCTGCAGCCCTGGTGCTCATGCCTGAATCTATCCCTCAGGTTCAAGGGCTCATACTTGGTATCTCCTGCAAGCCACACAAGGCCATATGCTCTTCTTCCTTGGCTTAGTCCTTTGAGCTGCTATAACAAAACACCATAAACTGAGTGATTTATAAACAACACAAATTTAGTTTTCAAAATTCTGGAAGCCAGGAAGTCTACGATCAAGGAGCCAGTAAAATATAATGTCTGGTGTGGGCCCGATTTTTCATCGATGGCATCTTCTTGCTGTGTCCTTATCTGGTGGAAGTGAGGAACATGGTCCCTGGTGCCTCTTTCAAAAGGGTCCTAGTCCCACGTACCAGTACTCTGCCCTCATGACCTAATCACCTCTCAAAGGCCCCACCTCCTAACATTGGCACCTTCAGGGTGAGGATTTCAACATAAGGATGTTGAGGAGACGCAAACCTTCAGGCCACAGCAGGCATCATCAATGTCACCCTCTTTAGCTTCAACCTGAGCTGCTCAACTTTTTGACTCACAGGTTCCTGCTGTGATTTCTGGTTTCTGACTCTCCCATGGCCACAGCTGTCTCTGCCCTGACATCCTGTGCTGGGTGGAGCGTGTCTGAGTTGGGTGTCTCCAGATGCAAAGCCTGAGGTAAGGAATGGTGTGTGCAGCTCATCTGGAGGGTGTGGGTACCCTGGCAGGGAAGCCTGGGGTGACCTGGGAAAGCAGCAGCCACTCTCCAGGCAGAATGTTGTAAGCAGGGGGTGCCTCGACTTGAAACTGGTGGGAAACTTCTGGGAAATAGAATTATGCTGACCAAGGGGTGAGAAAGCTGGGGTATTTATACTTCCATAGCTGCTCCAGGACATGTTTATTCATTTTTCACAGGCATCTCTGACAGATCCTGGACTGGACAAAGCAGGTTCCTGCTGATTTGGGGATACAGTGCTTGCCTCTGGAAGCCTCTCACACTTTGGAACCCAGTTGAAATCTCTTTTATTTTTCTTTTCAACCCCAAAGGGCAGACATGATGAGGACCTTCTGCAGCTTCCTCTCTGTACAGTAGAGTTGGATGGGAACCTCTCCCTAGTCACACTCTCAAGCCGAGGTAAACCCACCTCCCCACAGCCTCTCCACATGGTGGCATGGGGGCAGCACCCCCTACTTACCTAACCTTCTCTTCCTGGGCCTCCCTTCTCCCGGTAGTTCAGTGGAAATAATTGATTTTTTCCCCCCAAAATGTACTTACTAAAGATAACAGTCAAGAGAAAGTAGAACTCAAGAAAAAGAACACTAGAAAGTCACCTAGATGGTCAGCTTTGCAAAGCATAGAGGACTTCCCCTCTGGGAGCTAGAGGCCAGCAGGGAGAGGGAAATGGGAAAATACCCCACCAGCAGCAGGCAGTGGAGTCAGCAGCCCTCACAGCCTCTCAGGGAATTTGCTTACCTCTGAGACTAAGATTCTACATTTGTAAAAATGCAGGTGATGCTAGTGCCTGTCTCAGGGGCTGCCAGGGGATTTGTGAGGACTGGGTGGGAAACCTCAGCAGAGGTGCCCCATGTGATTCAATTCTCACCCTTCCTTTCCTTTATCTGCTCTCCACGAAACTGCCCTCCCACTGTGTGACCCTGGCATGTGCCTTAACCTACCCAGGCTGTGGCTCTTTATCTACCAGATGCAAGGCTGGGCTATCTGATGGGTGGGTCCCCTTCTGCCCTCACCTGAGATTCTGCAATTCCAGAGACAGTTGGAAGCAGCCCTTTCTACCCTAGACTTGGGACCTTCTTGCCAACCCTGATTAGCCGCCCCAACCACTAACTCCCTGGGTCCTGAGGAGGGAGCTGCTCCTAGGTATGGTGTGGTTCTTCCTCTTTGCTCCGGTGTGGAGATCCCTAGTCAGCATCACTGGCCCTTCTATCAAGTGCAGAGGCTCCCCTGAACAGTTGAGATGGACTTGGCCCATGTACAGAGCTGGGAGGATTCATAGATCAGAGTGCTGTCATCACTTAAGGCCCCCAGGCTCAGCTTAACACCCAGGCTGATGCTCCTGGTGTGTGAAGGGGGTCTCGCCCTATTTTCCAATTTGCAGCTCCAAGTGTCAGTGGGTAAGTGAAAGTCTCTGAGGATTCCACTTTCATTGCAGAGGGCCCTGAGCAGCTACAGGCTCTGGGTTCAAGGCCCAGCTCCTCTATCCCTAGTACATCCTCGTTACTACTGTGCTGAGTGTGGCAGTAGTGGCCACCAATTAGATTCCTGGAAGGATTAGGCAAGTCAGCTTGAGCTGTACTTGTGTCATGTGTAAAGTGATATAATGCACATACATTATTACTTTCATCAATACCGTGAATTCTGAGCTGTCTGCCTTCCATAAATTCAGTAGAATATGGCCTGTGGTTGCCAGCCTCCAATATGGCCCCTGTGACCTGCCACCTGGAGCTACCCCTTAGGTAGCCCACTTTCACACAGTGGCAGGAGTAGTCTGGTGACTGATGGTGATGGGATGTCATTTCTGTGATTAGGCTGTAGAAGACACATTTCAGATGTCCTCTCATCTTCTTGGGTCCCTCATGCTAGGGGAAGCCAACTGTCAAGGTGAAGTCCTCAATGCAAGAACTCAAGTACCCCTGCCAACAACCATGTTATGACTTGGAAGTGGATTCTCCAGCCCCTCATGAGAGCCCCTGAGCCAGAACTACCGCCCAGTTTAGCCATTCCAAGACTCCCAATGCTCAGAAGCTCTGTAGGAGAATAAGTATTTGATACTTTAAGCTACTAGGTTTTTGAAAACTTTATCATGCAGCAATAAGTAACTGATATATGACCCCAACAATGATGAGTTCCAATAATAACTTACCATCTCATAAGCAAACAGTCTATTAGATGGTGAGGATCCTACAGGGGTACATTGTTCAGGCTCTGTCCTCATTCCTGCCCCCTGAAGCTTCAAAGCTTCACCTCTGGCTAATAACCTCCTAATTTCCTTTATGGGGTCCTTCTGGACCAGCTGCCATTTCCCAGCATGGCGCCATCTCATCCTTCTGTGCCACTGCTGCTCCCAGAGTCTAAGACCCTGGTCTCTGTCTGACATTCTTCCATGCCCCTTTTGAAATTCATTCCCCCAGAAGAACTCCCAGGCTCCATAAGCAGAGGGAGCAGCTCTGACCTCTGAGAACCCACAGACTTGGTGGTGTTAGGTCTCCTGTTGAGAAGATGCTGTTGTACAAACAGACTCTAAGAGGGATCCTGTTCTCCTCACCTGTTCAGTCTTTAGGGAAGCAAATCCTTTCCCAGTTGAGCCTCTGATGAGACTATAGCCCTGGCCTGCACCTTGACTGTAGCCTTGTAAGATCCAAGGTTAAGTTGTGACATCTGACCTACAGAATTTGCAAAATGATAAATGCGTGTTGTTTTAAGCTGCTAAATTTGTATAGTTTTTATGTTGGAGTAGATAATTAATACAATGCCTTACCAAACCTGTAAAGAGAGGTTGCAAGCACACAATCCCTCAGCCTTTTGTGTGTTACCCTCTGGTCTCATTGAGGATATACAGTTTCACATAGCTCAGCATAGCAATTATGAATACATGTGTCTGTAAATCTGAGTTCAGACTCCAGACTCACACACATGCAGCCACGTCTCTTCCTGGCTGTGGCACCTGGCTCAAGTTACTTACATTTTCTAAGCCTTCATTTTCCCATCTGTACAATGTGCACAAAAATGTTGCACATTTTGTGAGGTTACTGAAAGAATGATCTGAGTTAAGTGCTTAGAAAATAGTCATGACTCATTCGGTATCAGCTGAGTGATCTACTTATCTTATTTCTGCATTCTTACTGCATCTGTGGGGGAGAGTAAAGACTCGAGAAATGCCATTTTTAAATGTTGAGAATAAAGCCAAGAGGGACCTTAGGGTAATTTGGATGCTCAGAGAGAAGGCTACTCAGAGCTGGGCATCTGCCCAGGGTCAAAGATGGCCAAGAACCAGGATGCCCACCCTCTTGGCTTTTGCTTCATAACTCTCTCTGACTCCCTTTCCTCAGTAGCTGTGCCAGCAAGTCTAGGTGGGCAGAATCAGGGACTGATAGGATACGGCTCTGTCCTCTCGTGGTTCTTGGGGGTCCCATCCCCTCCTCCAGAAAATTAGATGCCCAGAAAATGAATGGGAGGAGCCACCAGGAACCAAATGGAACAATTACATTTTTTAAGCAATGGAAGTCATGGAATTGCCTGTAAATGTTAGAGACAAGTTTATAGAAAAGGTTGGTGCAAAAGCTATAATCAAAATGATTACAACGTGTAACAAGAAGACAAAAGATGCAGAGCCAGAAATTAAGGACATTAAACAAAGAAACAAACAGCTAACCATCAGGCTGCAAATGGCATGGTTCAGAGCCACTGTCTAAACAGTGTCGAGTCTTGGGAAAAAAAAATCCCTGGATTCCTGGTGGGGAAAGGCTTGTTGCTAGAATGTGCTTAGCCCAAAGGAAACAGAAACATTCTCCTTGCTGAGTGAGGGTGGGAAAGCTAAATGAGCAGTTGTTTATCTGCCTGGCATGCTGGCCAAACCATGCAGGATGACCCAAAATGTAAACTGGTCACGTTGCCTGCCTGTGCCATTGGAAAACATGGTGGGTGGGCATCAGGGAAGAGGGAGTCGAGGTCATTTTTCCACTGTCTTTATCAATGCAAGGGGGATCCCTTGCCCTGTCCAGTCCCCATACAAAAAGACCCTACACCTGCCACTAGGTGCAAACTCAGTCCAGCACGTGGAAGGAACCCCAGACTCGCAATCCCAGGTTCTAGCTCTGAGTCTAAACACTGTGGGTCTTGGCTTCTTTATTGGCTAGATCAGAGGCTGAGTTCCATCAGCTTTATTCCACTCAGAGCCTGGAACCTGAGGCTGTCCTTTGCTCTTGGGTTTCCTGTGAATTTCTTCTTTTAACTTTCAACCTCATTGGCACTGTTGAGACTTCAGCCCTAAATATCCTCTGAAGAAAACACATTTTCTCTCTCTTCCCAAATTACAGACCTTAGTAGACACCCTGGGTCACATTATGAAAAATTCTCATTAGAGTAGCCAACTGAAGTCTTTAATTAGATATTTTTAAAGACATTATTCATGAGGTTCGTTTAGACCCCTGTATCCTCTTCTACTCTTCTAGCTTCCTGTGGGTTAGGAAAGGTACACAGCAGTAAGAAGCCTGAGACTCTGAGATCAGTGACTTAGTCCAAGGAAGGGGATGCCTGAACTTCAAACTCAGTACCTGCTGGGAATGCACTGATGACCCAGCCCTGTGGTTCCCCCTGCAGGTTCCCACTCACAATGCTCATGGGTTAGAGCCATTCTAGGGAGCTGAGAGTCTGGTCATGCACCTTTGGCTACACTGGTCCTCAACACAAGACACGGAAGGGAGTCTCCTCCTCTTTGCCCCTGCACTCTGGGCTTATGCCTACATACAGGTCATAGTCAGCTCCCTCTCAACACTGGTTCAAGACTCAGGTTGTGCTCTGTATAAGCAGACCCTGAGATGCAGCGCAGGTGCAAGGATTTATTTTAAAAGTGCTCACTGGAGAAGCCAGCAACATTGAGGGGAAGTAGAGCAGAGGAGAGAAGGACACTAAGAAAGGGGCAATTTCAGGATGGAACCCCAGCCTCAGTGTGGTTATGCAGGGAGCTCTAAAGTGTGCATTGCACCTCAGAGTGTATCTTGCCTCCATGACAGGCAGCTGGGCCTCTACACCCCACACTGGCCAGGTAGTGGTTGACTCAAATGTGAGCTCCCAGATGGGCACCACCAGCAGCCACATGCAACCTCTGGAGAAGTTCCCAGGTACACAGCCTTTGGGATCAAAGCACACAGCAGCCAAGGGTGGGCACCTCAAACAGGAAATGGAGAACAGGGCATCTGGGTGATGGAACCTACAGCATCTGCTACTTGGATTTCACTCCAAACTGGGCAACAATGCCTGGTCATAAGGTCTCTCTTCCTTTCTTTTTCTCCTTATTTACCTTATAAACATGATCAACTCAACACTCCCAAAGACCCTCACCAGTAATTAAAAATAGTTTTTTTTTTTCTAATGAGTAACTCCCAAATTATGCACTGAAGAAAGACTGACTTGTTCTGGTAAAATGTTCCGAAGGACAAGTAATCAAATTATTTTATTTTCTGTCTACTACAGTGGCTAAATGTAAGCTTGATCCTTAGCATAGTCTTTTTCCATCATCTTCCACAAGCATCTAATTGATTTCTGTCATGACTGTGGAGCATGGAGCATATCGGGAATAAGTTCTGGCATGAGAGAGGCAGGGGCTACTGTCCCGGAACTGACCATGAACCAGAGGGGGGAAGCAGGAGCCTGGTTCAGTCCCCCAGTGCCCATAGAGCCCTTTGACCTTTGACCTTGAACTTCAATTAGCTCTTCTCCAACCTGAGACTTCTATTGCCCTAATGGTTCTTTGGGAATCCCCAGGGATATGGGGTCAGGGTCAGTACTATGTGAACTGTAAGGTGGGAGTCTTAGAGGTCTTCTGCAGAAGGTGGCCTTTGAACCCTGCTGTAAGATGCAGCAGTTACCAGAGCACAGAAAGGAGGCAACTTCTAGGCCAGAGAAAGGTTTGCGAGCTGTCAGAGAAGTGGGTGTCTGCA
The DNA here is from genome assembly GCA_027257055.1 of Cephalopachus bancanus. Taxonomy (NCBI): domain Eukaryota; kingdom Metazoa; phylum Chordata; class Mammalia; order Primates; family Tarsiidae; genus Cephalopachus; species Cephalopachus bancanus. The sequence continues at coordinate 3,958,150 of JAPVLO010000135.1, read as the reverse complement.
AGGGAACTTTGATGCAAAATTCTGTCCCTGTGGTTGAGGAATAGGGACTGGGGAAAATTGGAAACTCACGAGACACCGGAGCTTTGAGCCCTGTGCTGAGGAGAGTAGACTTTGTTTTGCAGGAACTAGTGAGCTGTGGCTGGTGTCTGAGAAACAGAGGAAAGCAATGTGACCAACAGGCAAAGAAACGATTATGTATGCAACTTCAGCTGGAAGAAGAAACTGCTTCGTGAAGCACTGACAATAATTATGTTAATGATATCATGGCTACATAATAGCTCCCAAATGTTCCAGGGAGAAATTACACATCCAGACAGGTTCAAGCCCTTAAAAGTTAATTATACCAAATCCGAGATCCTCAACATAGGGCCTTCCCATGTTTAGAGAGGGTAATGGCAAACACAGAAAGATTTTTAATCTAACATAGATCCATCCTTCAAATTACTATATCTAAGAGATGTTGTAGCTCCCCTGCAGTAAACATTCTTGAGGTTAATTACCCTCCAGTGAAGAGTCAATTAGAAAAGGAAGCTCTCTCATCCCCCTTGTTCAACATAAGCAGATTAGAACAAACATTTCAGACCCAACCAGAACCAGGTTTGCAAAATAACACAGTCATCTATTTCAATTTTTGTTAAAAAAAAAATCATTTGGATAACTGGAAACACTATGTGGATCTGGATCACTGAATGATTTGGGACTTTCTCAAGACAGACAACTGGCCTTCCCTCTCTGTCCTGCAGCCTTGCAGGGTCCCAGTCTTGTATGAGCATGTCCCCAAAGCCATCTCTGCTACTCTCCACCTCTTTGACCTGTGGCTCAGGGTTCCTTTATCTTCCCCACATTCCTGTCATTGTTTCTTCCCTCCACAGCCTCTTGGTTAACTGTCTCACCTCCTTGGGTTTTGGAAACTCTGCATGCTCTCACCCCCAGGTGGGCCTGCGTCCTTGGAGTGGCCTGACAGTTGGCTGCTCTTGGCTACAGTTCTCAATGCATATCCCTGTGCAAAGAAAGAACTTTCTCTAGTTATGAGATTCTTTTTGACTTTGTTCCAAAGGAAATGGAGAACCACAGCATTTGAGGGAAGAGTGAGCCCAACTGACAAATGTGGATAGTGATAAAAGGCTGCATGGGCTATGGGAGGAGGTATTGTGAAAGGTCTCCCCCACTGTGTGGATCGTGTAAAGTGTGTGTTGTGTGTATGGTAAGTAGAATGTGTGTGGTCAGTGTGAGGGTGTTGGGGTGTGAGTGGCTGAGGGGTGCCCTTGGCTCCATCCAACTCAGGGGTCTGCAGATAAGACTTTGGGCTGGGGCTGAGCAGGGGGCTGTGCACTGGGCATGGGAACAATTGCAGTCAGGTGCCGGCACGATCGGCCTTCACCAGGCCCGGGCGGCCTGACACCCAAGCAGCTTTCTGGGGCTGGCCCCTAACACTGTCCACCACGAGCTCTGCTGGTCATGACGGTAACCTGCCCAGCATGGCAGCCTCGGGGAGCCCGACTGTAACATGCCATGTTCTATAGGGCATTTCCTTCAGAGACCCAATCTTGATCTGACATACCATCACTCCCACCATATCTACTGTTCAAAGAAGCCACAGTCATCGGGAATCCAGGGGAGGGACTCAGACCTGTGTATCCAGGGAAAGGTGCCAGCCCCCATTCACAAAAAGCCTGTGGGGCATTAGGTCTTGTTGTGAATGTCTTTGTCAAATACAGCCTGTCACAGTGAGCCTGGATGTGTGTGTATGGGGTATGTAGGGTGTTGAGTTTGGTATGTGTGTGATGAGGTATGTGTAGTATGTGTGTGACATGTGTAGTGTATGCATACTTATAGGATATGTGTGTGGTGCATGATGTGTGTTGTGTGTGTGGTTCATGTAATGTGTGTGTGGTTTGTGTGTATGAGGTGTTGGAGTGTGGGCGTGTATATACGGGGTGTGTGTGGTGCATGTTGAATGTGTGCTGTGTGAATGATTGTGTGTGGTTTGTATGACGTCTGTGGTGTGGGTGTGTATATATGGAGTGTGTGTGGTGTGTGTGTATGTATGGGGTGTGTGGTGTATGTGGTGAGTGTATGTGTAGTGTGTGTGTAAGTAGGGTATGTGTGGCATGTGTGTGTGTGTACGAGGTGTGTGGTGCATGTTGAGTGTGTGTTGTGTGTATGATTGTGTGTTATGTATGTGGCATGGGTGAGTATGTATGGTGAGTGTGTAGTGTGTGTGCATAGATGGGGTGCATGTGGCTGTGTGTGTGTGTATGGGGTGTGTGGGGTGTGCACACAAAACTGGAGAGAAATAAAGGGCAGGGACCTCCCAGGGGACTGCAGGGACCTGAGTCCAGGCCCTGAAACTCCCACCCAGGGGATGGTTTGGTTAATGTATTGGGCAGGAGTTTGTTTTCCTTCCTGTAATAACGTAGCAGCAGAAGCAACCTCAAAAACCCAGTGGCTTACAATAGCAGACCCTCATTTCCTCCTCCGGGCTGCAGGTCAGGGAGACCCCCGGGCCCAGCGGGAGTAGGCTCTGGGCTCTCGGTTCTACATCTCCGGTTCTGGCCCAGCTGCTTTCTGGGTGGATTTTTCTTAGGGCAGATGGCGAGAATCCCAAGAAAGGGGCAAAGGGTGAGGCAGAGTGACTGGCTGTGTGTGTGTGTGTGTGTGTGTGTGTGTGTGTGTGTGTGTGTGTGTGTGTGTGTGCCTGTCTTTTCTATACATGTGTGTACAGTCACACATCTTGTTCTCACATGATGATGTGCCCGCGCTGTGCTCTGACTGAGGCTTGTGGAGAGCAGATGCTGTGACCTGCCCTCGGGGAGCTCAATCCACCGGTACGTGCTGTGGCTTTGCCCCTACTGGAGCGTCTGATAGTCTCTTAACATTTTGTATAGCTTGTTGGGGTGCGACAGACAAGTGAACATATTGAGTGTGCATTGTTTGGTAAGTTTGATGTTCACATATAGATACACAAGGTGACGCCATCATGCCAACACAACCACGTGCTGACCCATCACCCCTGCTCTTTCCGTGGTGCCCAGTGGGGACCCCTCTGTTCTGCCTCTTGCTGCCCTCCTCCAATGCCCCATCCATAAACAATGCCTGATTTGCTTTCTCACATTACAAATTCATTTTAATTTTCTAGAAATGTCTATAAATAGAAACAGGATGAACTCTATTTTTTTCCTAATACAATTTTTAAAAATTATCATATAGTAATAAAGACTTTTTTTGGTTCACAGCTCCATGAACGTTAATACATGATTAATTACCATCCTCCTTCCAGCCCCCAAACCCTCTCTTGTCTTATTTCTTTATAGTCACAACTTCCCCCCCATATCCATGTCCCCTTCTCCTACCACCCTGGCAACTACAGATTTGTTCTACTCCATTACAGTTTTAATTTTTGAGAATGGCACGTGAATAAAACCATACAATGCATGGCCTTTGAGACTGGCTTCTTTCACTCAATACAATGCCTTGAAGAGTCACTGAAGAGCTTATGCATATCAATAGTTCACGCCTTTTACCACACTCAGGGTTCCACTAAATGGATGGACCACAGGGTCCATTCACATGTTGAAGGGTATTTGGGTTATTCCAGTATCTGCAGTTAAGAATCAAATCAGCTTTTACCCTGCAGGGTGTTAGATACCTCTGTATTCCTCTAAGTATTCTTGATCTTTATTCTGGGAAATGATTATACTGCCAAAAAATAAAAAGTTTGATCCTTCGGATTCTTTGTTAGGTGGGTCCTGAACAGAATTTAATCTACAGCTAATTTTGCCCATTTCCAAAGCAAAAAAAAAAGACCCCATTCTGGGTTTTCTACCCAATGTCCATGACCTAGGTTTTTCACTCCACTGGGGGAAATGGGAGCTACTGCCCACTCTGTGCATTCCTAAGCACTACTTCTTCCAGTTCTTTTGAGTGGTTCTCAGGGGGTTTCCTCACACACATATTATTTTGGGTACTTGGTTCAAACTTCAAGAGGGAGTGTCTGCTCATTCTCCAGAACATTCTCTCTGTGCAGTGCTCTCCTTTTAGGGCTCTGCCCTCTCATGCTACTAGCTGGTTTCTCCAAAATTCAACTCTAGTCCTTGGCTCAGGGAAACTCTGGGTTCTGCCACCTGGACACTCCCCAGATACCAATCTGGGGCAGCCCCAGGGGTACCTCTTTTGCTTCCTGTCCCTCAGGGATCACCATCCCTGAGACACTGGACACCATTCCTTGCCTAGCGTCCAGTATCTTGACAACTATTGTTTCCATATTTTGTTCAGGCTTTCAGTGAGTTCAGGAGGTAGGAGTAACCAGTCTCTGTTACTCCCTTGTGGAAAGGATAAATCCAATGTTTCTGATTCTAGTGTGAGGAGATTAAACCCAATTCCTATTACTCCACTGTGAAAATGATAAACCCAGTCCCTGTTATTCCACTGTAGAAGGATGAACCAGTTTCCTGTCACTCCATTTTGAAGAAAAGTGAGTTCAAACCCAGTTCTTTTTCTTCATTGTGTGGGAAGAGCAATTTCTGACCCATGACAATGAATTATTTATTATTCTGCATTTTATGACTCTTCATGGCTGTAATTTTGTTTATTTTTCCACTTAAACTCTAGAATTAGCTTGTCAAATTCTTGCTGTTATTTTATTAAGATTACATTAAGGTTTCTAAAAAGTATTAATAGAGCAATTCTGAAAATAGAGTTCTTGTTCAAAAACCAGGTATATTTTACCACATATCCAAGTCTGCTTTTTTTGTACTTGTGTAGGCTATCAAACTTTTCTTAATATAGGTTAGTAAATTGCTTGCTAAATTTATTCTTAGGGGTTTTTAAAAATTTGTCTTCCATTATATTTTTCTTACAGGTTATGCAAGTGTCTTAGTCCACTCAGGCTGATACAACAAAATGCCATACACTGGGTGGCTTGTAAGCAACATAAATTTATTTTTCACATTTCTGGAGACTCAGAAGTCCACAATTAAGTTGCTAGCAGATTGATTATCTGGTGAGAACTTGCCTCCTAATTCACAGATTGTGCCTTCCTACTGTGTTCTCATATAGTAGAAGAGGCAAGTGGTCACTCTTTGGCCTCTTTTTTAGGGTAGTAGTTCCATTTGTGAGGACTTTGCTCTCATGACCTAATTACTTCCTAAAAGTCCTACCTCCTAATGGAGGTATCACCTTGGGGGTTAGGGTTCACAACATATGAATTCTGTGGAAACATAAACTTTTAGACCATAGCATTTTTGTGTAAGAATTTGATCATATTAATTTTGTGACGAGTCTTTATGTTAGGTTTTTAAATTTTCTAACTATTTCAATTACATTTTTAGCTATATCTGCATATACAAGCAAAAAATGAGATGCTTCTTTTCCCTTCTAGTTTCTTTATTACATTTTCTTATTGCATTAATTAGCACCTCTAGAAATATGTTAGATGATAGTACTGCTTTGAGTAGCTATGCCTGCTTGAACTTTAAGGAGGATGTTTATTTTGTTTTCCTATTAAAAGTGATCTTGTTTTTTATTTGAGATAAACGGTTTTATGCTCCTAAGGAATTATCCTATATTCTGGTATTATTTGTATTACTACTACTACTACTATTATTAAGTGTTTGAAGCCAGGATGAATACTGCATTTTATAAAGTGGCTTTCAAAAGCTGAGGGGCAGAGGCTCCTTGTTTCACCTAGATGAAGCAGCCTCATTTTTCCCAGGTGATCCTTCTGACAACTAGAAATCCCTGAACACACACAAGAAGAAAGCATAGGCAGACTCTGAAAAGTGGGAGGAAGAAGGTGGACTGCTCATGGACCTTGGAACTTGAGTATTGACATAGTGGAGAGGTCCTGGCTCCCTATTGCCTCCGGCCCTGAGCTCAAAACGAAACAAAATGAAACGAAACAAAACAAACAAACAAACAAAAAACAAGACAAAACAAAACAAAAAACACTCTAAGAACAACTCATGAGTGCCCTGAGATACAAACCCAGAAAAGGGCAGCCTAATAAGTAGCAGAAAACCTTTCTGCAATAACAGCTCCATTCTAGCCAAATCCATTTGAAAAATTGCATGGACCCCTCCCCCAGGTAGAGTAAAGTTGAGTGGGACCACTGATCTTCCATCTCACCCCCAACTCACACCACCTTTGGAAAGCAGGCAGCCTGCACAGATTCCTCTGCTTGGCGGTATCGGGGGCTGAGGAGGGAACTGACCCTCCATTTCCCTTTAGTGAGAGAAGAGATTTCTAGTTTCTCTACTGGGGTGCATTTGTGGTGTCAACCTGGGAGTTGACCTTCCATTCTTTTCCTAGCAGAAACAGGAAGTGCTCCAATTCCTACTCTACCCCAAGGTAGTACTCGTGGGGATCAGTGACTCAGTGAGTCTCCATCCCTACCTGGAATCAAGACTGAAGAAGGCAATGCAGGCTGGGGCTAGCTGTCTTCAGCTAGTGAGGACCTGAGCCTTCGCAACCACCCAGCAGCAGTGAGACTGAATGGGGTGGGGGTGACAACTATGTCACTGCTAAACCTCATCTCCTACCCTAGTGTAGTGGGACCCAGTGGGTAACTGAGCTTCTTCCCCTACCCTGCAGCAACAAAGCAGGGTGAGTCAACCTTCCACTTACCCCCTCCCTGGTGGCAGCTGGGATCAGTTGGAGAGCTGATTTTAACCCCCTACTCAGAAGTATTAAGGCAGTGAGAATCAGGAAGGTGCCATTGGGGCTGAAGGGGAGCTGAATGTCCACCCCACACATCTGCAATGTGGCAATGTGAGTCAGAGCAGCAGAATCCTGGACACATATCCACCAGACTCTCACACTACACCTCAACAGGAGACCACCTGCCACAAAAAAAGATGAAATAGGATTCACAGTCACACTATATAATATTCAAGATGCCTAGAAAACAATTTAAAAAATCCCTTGTCATATCAAGGACCAACAAAATCACAACTTAAATGAGAAAAGATAATCAACAGACATCAACAATGAGACAAATCTGATACTGGAATTACTTGCAAAGGATTTTAAAGCAGAAATAATAAAAATGCTTCAGAAAATAATGACAAATTATCTTGAAACATTTTTTAAAATCTCAGCAAAGAAATATAATTTATTTTTAAAAACCCATAGGAAATTATAGAACTAAAAATATACAATAAATAAAATAAAAATCTTGCTGGATGGGCTCGATAATAGAGTAAAAATGACAAAAAAAATTGAATTAGTGAACTTGAGAATAGATAAATGAATTAACCCAATCTGAACAATAGAGAGAAAATAGACTAACAACAAAGAACAAAGTCTTAGACATCTATGTGACAATAATGAGAGAGCTGACCTTTGCATTACCAAAGCTCTAGAAAAAAGGAGAAAGAGAATTGGACCAAAAAAGTGTTCCAAAGCACAATGGCTGAAAATTTCCAAATCTGATGAAAACACAAACGTACAAATTCAATAAATTGAGCAGACTCTGAACAGGATAAACCCAAGGAAAAACCTACCAAGAGAGGATTGGAAAAGATATATCATACATTAGATCTTTGAAAATGATTAATGTCAGATCAAAGAAAATTACTAGAGACAAAGAGAGACATTCTGTAATTATATAAGGATTGATTTACCAGGAAGACATAAAAATTCTAAATGAGTATGCACCATTTAGAGAGCCGCTAAATAAAGCAAAAATTATTAGAGCTTAATGAAAAAATTGGAAGTCCACAATTGTAGTTAGATCCTTCAATACTTCACTTTCAGCAATTGAAAGAAATATTCAACAGAAAACCAGCAAGGATATAGAAAAACTGAACAACATGTTCAACCAATGGCATCCAAGTGATATGCCTAGAACATTCTACTCAGCCACAGCTGATGACACTTTTTTTTCCCAGTAACTATGGAACATTAACCAGGATAGACCACAACTAGGTCCATAAAGCAAACTTCAACAAGTTTAAAAGAATGCAACTCATACATAATATGTTATTTGTCCATGATGGAATCAAACTAGATATCAATGCAGAAAGACAACAGTAAACTTCTAAACACTTAGGATTTGAACAAGACACTTCAAAATAATCTATGAGTCAAAGAGGAAGTCTCAAAGGAAAATTTTAAATAATACACAAAGCTAAATGAAAATAAAGATACAACACATCAAAACATGTGGGTTGCTATGGAGAATGAATTGTATAAATTTCAAATGCTTACATTAGAAATGAGGAAAATCTCGACTCCATATTCTAAGTTTATATCTTAAGAAACTAATAAAAGAAAAGTATAAAGGTAAACCCAAAACAACCAGAAGAAAGTAAATAATAAGAGCAGAAATCAATGAAATTGTATGCAGAAAAACAATTGAAAAAATCAGTGAAACAAATTTCTGTTTCTTTGAAAAAAAATCAATAAATTGACAAACCTCTAGCAAGACTGACAAAAAGAGAAAAGATTCAATTCATCAATATCAGGCAGACATAAATTTGACAACTTAGACAAAATTGACTAGTTTTTTAAAAACCACAAATGACCAAAACTTAATCAAGATGAAATAGACAACCTGATTATCCTTAAAACCATTAAAGAAATAGAATTTGTAATGAAATATCTCACAAGTGATAGTTGACAAAGGCTCTTGAATGGAAGAAGCATAGTCTTTTCCACAATGGTACTGGAGCAATTGGACATGCTAAGGCAGAAAAAAATGAACCTCAACTTAAACCTTATATAAAAAAACAACTCAAATTGGATTGTAGACTCAAATGTAAAACTGCAAAACTTTTAGGAAAAAAATAAGAGAAAATCTTTGGGACCTACAGTAGGCAAAGAATTCTTGGACTTGACACCAAAAACAGAAAAGGAAAAGTTGATCATCTTTTTCTTTTCAAAAAGTTAAAGTCTTTTGCTCTGTGAACAGGATGAAAAAACAAGTTACTGTGTGGGATGAAACACATGCCAGTCACATATCTAACAAAAGTCTTGTATCTGGACTAAAGAATCCTTAAAACTCAGCAGCATTAAAAAACAAAAAAATACAAGTAGAACACAGGCAAAGAAATGACACTAAAGATGACAAATAAGCACATGAAAAGATGTTCAATATCATGAGCCATTAAGGAAATGCAGGCTAATAAATGATAAAATATTATGGTGTAACCACCAGTTTAGCTAAAATAAAAATTTAAAAATAGTGAAAACACCAAATTCTGATAAGGATGTGGAGAGACTGGGTCACTTATATATTGCTGGTAGAAATGTAGAATTGTACAACCACAATGAAAAAAATTTAGCAATCTCTTGTAAAATTAAACATGCTTTCATTGCCGACTTGTACAATGGAAGCATGTTTAATTGTACAAGAGAATGCTAAACTGTTTTTCATTGTGAATTAAACATGCCTTCATTCTTAGAGACTTAAAAATTTACACTCACACAAATGGTACATGAATATGCTACGTGAAAATGGAAACTTTATTCATAATAAGTATAAGTGAGTGAGAAATAGGAAGTGGTTAAAAAAGGACAATGTGAAGAATTTTTGTGATGGACATGCTTTTTATCAATGTCAATATCTTTGTTGTGATATTATAGCATAGTTTTGTTGGATGTAACCATGTAGAAAACTGAGTAAGGGTACATAGGATCTCTTTGTAGTATTTCTTACCACAGCATGTGGGTGTATAATTATCTCAAACAAAAAGTTTAATTTAAAAAAAACCAAAGAGCTAACCACATGACTTTTATCCAATGACATATATATTTGACAAATTATGTAATAGAGTTTCCTGTATGGACCATTCTTTCATCCTTCAAATGAATCCTGATTATTTTTAGTGCATTATGTTTCGAATGTCCTGTTCAATTTTACTTGTCCACATTTTTTACCTTGATATCTCTAAATGATGAATGCGTCTAAAGTTTCTCTTTCTGTGTATTCTGTTAGCTTTGTGTGCTATTATTATGCTGATTTTATAACAAGTATTTAATTGGATGTTTTACTTTTCTATCTATTCTCTGGAACATTTTAGATTGCATTAGAATGACTTGTTTCTTGAAGCCTAGATATACATATTTATCCTCATATTTCTTGCAGTTTTTACTTTAAACATTTTAATGTTATTTTACTTGCCACAGAAAAAAATTTATCTTTATTGTAGATTGTTCTTTTCTTGTTTGTTTTGTGTTTTCTTGTTTTGTGGTTTTCCACCATCCCTTTTCTCTATTCTTCCCAAGCCACTTGGATTGGACACATCTCTTGTACTGTACATGGCATATTAAGCTTTGAGTTCTAACCCCAGAAAATTTTTTTCTATTAATAAGTGAGTTTTGTCCACTCATATGTATTGATATGTCAAATATTTTTTCTATTTCTGTCATCTTATTTTGCCTTTTAAAAAGTTGTGTACTATAAGCCATATGATCTATGTTGCTTGGGTGTGTGTATATTTCTAACAGCTTGCATGTTTACTCACTGTATAGGCTCTATTTCTTAATGAAAAATGTTAGCTTGTATTTAATCTCCCCTAACTCCGAGAAACTTATTCTCTTATCCTTTCTCCTAATTTATCTTCCTCTCTTTAATCTTCTAATTTAGGCTATACTATATTTTAAATTTCTTGTGACTATCTTTATAGTTACATGAAATACAGAAATTTTTAGTACAAGTTGCATATCTCTTATCCAAAATGCTTGAGACCATAAATGTTTTGGACTTCATATTGTTACATGTTTTGGAATATTTGCACATACATAATGAGATATCTTGGGGGTGGAATCTAAGTCTACACATGACATGTATTTATGCTTCATGTACACCTTATAAGCATAGCCTGAAGGTATTTTTATACAGTACTTTAAATAATTTTGCAAGAAACAAAATGTATGTACTTTGAACCATCAGAAAACAAAGAGTGGCTACCCCAACCCATGTGGAACAATTCATGGTTGCTTGGCACCACCACTCTTCCTGACTCTGAATTTATATGCTACTGATAAGCAGTCAGTTTCTTACACTTATTGACACATAAGTACTTAAAAGTAAAAAAAGATAATGTACAATATATATATAGTGAAAAAATAATGTAACTAGCAGCATAGTCACATCACCAGAACTGTATAAGCTATTAAACACTAGCAACCACAAACAATGGCAGGCTTTCAGTTTCCACCTACAATGCTGTGCTTTGATTAAAAGGTTCTGTACATTGTATTTTATTTATTTATTTATTTATTGGGTGAGAAGAAGTTGAAGGACCAGGAAGTGTCTCCTCTAGGGATGAGGAGGCATTTCGTTGGATGGCTTTCTAAAATGTTTCCTTTAGAGCCATCAGCCTCAGTCTCATAAGTACCTTTTTGATTTTACAAACTGACATAATTTCTTGTTCTATTACGAATGCATACTACTTAGCCCTTCAAAATAATAAGCCTATCACATATTTTTGCCATGTCATCTATAGGCACTTTTTCTGCAGTGTTGACAATGTCCTCTTCATTGCCATTATTATCACAATCTCCTAGATTCAGAACCATCTGGCTATTTCACCAACAGTCAGTGAGTGAACAATGGGAGACTTAAAGTCTTCTTTGATTTCCATTTCTTCCAGCTTGCTGATGGACTCTGAAGGTATATTTTTTGCATATGTAATAAGATCAAACATCATTTTTTTTTTCACTTGACATATCAAATCCTTCAAAGTCATCACCTTGCTGTGTGGCTGAGTTGAGAGGATAACTTGAGCCCAAGGGTTTGAGACCTGCCTGGCCAACATAACAAGACCTTGTCTCTAAAAAAATAAACATAATAAATATTAGCCAGGCATAGTGGCATGCACTTGTAGTAGCAACTACTTGTGAGGCTGAGACAAGAGGATTGCTTGAGTCCAGAAGTCTGAGGCTATAATGAGCTGTAATCACACCACTGCACTCCAGCCCAAGTGACAGAGTGCAACCTCATCTCAAAACAAACAAAAAATTATCATCTTGTTTATCATCATCACTAAACATAGTTGCAGCCTGAGGTTGTGCTAGGCATGGACAATAATGTCTTGTCACTGTGCTCAAAGCGTTGGCAACAGCATATATGGCATCCTTCATGCTAAACTCCTTTTGAAAATCTTCCACATCTATGCCTCTGTTCACTGCTGCTAGCATGCTATTTGATAAAGTGTTTTATATTTATTCTTTATTGATCTAAAAAGTCACATTATGGGGAAAGTACATGGCATAAACATTATTTTTGATGAGAATTTCAGTTGGAGGATAAGCAGAACAGTTGTCAAAGAATAACAAAATCCTGCCATTGACATCCAGTCCAGCTTCCCTGCAGTGAGCATGAGCTGCTGGTATAAAATGTTTGTGAAAACAATCAGAAAAGATGTCCCTGGTGATCCATGCCTTTTTGCTAGCACAATAATGGGCTTGTAAGAAATTCACTCCTTGAAAACAATGAGAATGAAAGCTTTTAGCTATGACAGCAAGTTTATACTTAACGCCTGTCTGCTGCATTAGCCTGACCCGGCACATTCTGTCATTGGCATCCTGGATTTCTGCAGGTGCTGTCTTGTCAGCTGTAGTCTGTGTCTTTCTGGAGCAGAATGCCAGACTAGTGATGTTTCATCAGAATTTTAGACTTGTTCTGATGTCAGATTTTCATCAACAGTGACCTTGAAAACCCATCAATGAGTTTTGCTGCTGTGTCATGATCAAGATGCTTTATCACTACACATCTTTAAAAACTTAATGCTGTGTCTTTTCTTAAATTTCTGCAGCCATCACGTCGAATATAACTGTTGAACAGACCCTTCAATTTCAGTTCATCATGAGAGATCTTTGCTTGTTTTGTGATCAGCACACTAATTTTTTTTTTAGTTGGAGTCTCACTTTGTTGCCCAGGCTGGAGTGCAGAGGCACACTCAATGCCACCCCAGTGTTAACTTGCTAGGCTCTGGTGATCATTCTGCCTCAGCCTTCCAAGTAACTGGAACTATAGGCATGGGCTACCACGCACGGCTAATTTCTGATTTATTGTAGAGATGAGGTCTTGCCAAGTTGCCTGGGTTGGTCGCGAACCCATGGGCTCAGGCAATCCGCTCACAAATCAGTCTCCCAAAGTGCAAGGATTACAGGCTGAGCCACCAAGCCCAGTTGATCAGCATACTATTAAGTGGCCTGTGCTCACTTTGATGCTGATGGATCTACTGTATCAATGCACAATGGAGATCATTTTTAGCTTTATGTAGTGTTTTCTATTTTTCATGAGCTTTTGTTTATCACCTTTGGCATAGAATTTCAGAAGTCTATCCTTCTGTTTCTTCAGGTCATGTATGGTAGTCATTCTAATACCATACTATGCTGTGAAACATTTCACACTCACATCACTGTCCAGTTTCTCCAGAAAGCTGAACTTTATGTGCTATAGGTAAACACAAATTCTTCTTCTTTTTCTTGTTGCTGTTACCCATAGGGTTGTATTCAGCCCTTTTTGGTATTTTTAACAATATCCTTATGCCACAGAGTAAAGAATAAGCAAAAATACAGTGGGCACTGCATATAGTTCTTGGCCCCGTTATGGAGAACCTACCACTGAACTGTCCAGGCTGCACATGTGTCACTTTATTACCTCATTGTGGGTGTGATTGCATGGAGGAATCTGGATGTGTGAAGAAAAGTTATATCGCAATTGAAGGAGACTAGAGGGTCTTTTCCCCCTTGGGGTCACTGAATGAATTATGCTGTGTGCTTCTGTTTTGACTGTGACCCACCACATGAGGTCAGGTGTGAAATTTTTCACATGTAGTGGTTATGTTGGCACTCAAAAAGTTTCAGATTTTGGAGCATTTTGGATTTCAGGTATTCAGATTAGGGATGCTCAGGCTGTATTTAAGATAACAATTTAAGTATCTATTTCATCCTCCATCTCCTGTTTTTTGTTATATTATTGTTTCTTCCTTGACAAATTTATAAAATTAATTCTATTCTGTAAGTAAAATTTATGTAGCTGTTTTGCCATAGTTCTGCATTTAAATTTCATGTGTCATCTGTATTTTAATGTCTATTTTCTTTGTCTCTTGCTTGGCTGCAGTTCGTGAAGTTTTTTTCTCAAATGGAGCATATGAGTACAATTCCTATATGTTAAAACTGTTAGAAATATTATAAATGTTTTCTGAATGTTTGAAAATGTCTGTATATTTTCTTTACATGTGAACAACAATTTGACAGAGGAAATACTCTATAAACATAGAGAAAATCTAAGGTTAAGTTCACTTATCCTCTGATGGCAATGTACTCTTTAATGTTTTTTTTCCTGGATGTTCATAGGATCCTTTATTTATTCTTGAAACCCAATAATTTTACTAGGATATGTTTATTCCCTATACATTTTGGGGGGGGGATATAGTGTTTTCTTTCAATGAACAGATTCAGCTCTTTTTTAAATTTCAGTTTTCTTTTGTTCTGTCTTTGTGTCTTTGATTATTTGACTCTATTTGTTCTTTTTTTGAGAATATTAAGTATGAATATGTTGTCCTTTTTGTATGTCTTCCAGATCTATTATTTTCTCTCTAATCATTTAAATATTTTTATTACATTTTGCTCTTTCTTTCATATTTCTGAAATTTTTAGTAGTATCCACTCTTTTTTTGCTTCTACTGCAGATTTTTCTGTATATTTTAAAATTTCTCTTCCATTTCTTTCTGAGCTCTAGCAGGTTTTTTTTTTTTTTTTTTTTTTTTGGTCTCTTATAGCCTACTATTCTTTGCATCTTTTCTTTCAGTTTTTGGTTCAAAGAGACTGTTTTAAACTTCCTTTGGCATCAGGGAGAATTCTTTGCTTGAAATGTTGTTCTTATCCTAGCACACTTATACTTTGGAAGTGTGCTTTTCCTTGCTTTCCCAGGTGACCACATGCAATGTCAGATCAAGGTGGGTGTACAAAGGCCCAGACATTTGGGATAAAACAAGGAAATTCTAGCTTTAAGGTGCCCTTTTCTTTCTGCCCACAGACTTGCTTGGCTCCTGCTCATGTGCATCTCAAAGGCTCTTTGTTGTGCATCTAGTCTCCATTGTCCTCTCTTGCTTTTCACTCATTTCTGGGGTCCCAGGCTCTCATCCACAACTGTGCCCTCTGCTTCACTATCTTCCTCTCTCCTTAATCTCTTGTATCTGGCTTGCTTTGCTTATTTTGATTTTACTGAAGCCACTCCAACTGGGCTGACCAGTGACCTTCTCTCACCATTTCTGGCTATTTCTCCTCATTCTTGTGGCCTTTCCTGAGTCTTCATGTAGATGCTGTCAGCACTGTGGGGCTTTTTTGAATTCTTTTCTTTGGCTGTGCTGGTACAGTGCTGAATCTTCCCTAAAGACTACACACCCACCTTTCTGGTTTCTGCTAATCAACTGCTCTTCCTTCTCAGCTTGGGCACTGTTACCCCAGTTAGCTTTCTTCTCTCCTTTCCCTCCTTCTCTCCTCGTCTTCCCTCTCGTTTCCCCCAACCCTGCCATTCTCTTCCCCTCTATGCCCCCTGGGAACCCACCTGTTCACTTTTTTTGGACCATGCCTCTCTGCACCTCAGGTCTGGGTTCTGGTAAGCTATATCATCTATCCCTCTCTCTTCTCTTCTAAACCTGAACCTCTTGTTATACTCCCAAACTATGGCAGTCTGGTTTCATCTTTTCTGTTTGATTTCTCCTGGTAGAGTCCCAGCATGGGGCTTTGAAGTAGACTGACCACGCCCCGGCCTCTTCCCTAATCTTACCCCTTAGTCAGTCCATAATGGTTCCATCATGTTGAGGGTTTTGTTGCCGTATTTATTCCACTGACCCACTCCTACTCTTACCTTTCCCTTTACACAGCTAGTCTAGACCCAGATCACACTGTGACTCCAGCCTTGCAGGCCTCCCCTTTTTCCTTGCCTTCCCACATCATTCGGGGGGATTGTTTCTCTTAAAATACTGTCTGGCAACTTTAGTAAATGTTCAGGGCCTCATTTCAGGACCCCACCAGAAGCTGGGTAAAGTCACAATGAGGCCACTTCAGTGACTCTGGGGTCTGCCCCTGTTGTATCTTGCTTGCTTCTAACATTTCTATACTAGCTTTGCTCCCCACTGCTGGGTTCATAGCTCCTCATACCTCCTGCTGTCCTAAATTCATGCTGAACTCCAGCCCTCTCTACCCAAGACACCTGCCTCTGCCTCCTCCTTCGGAGAGAGGCACCTGTCGAAAGTTGGCTTTTCCACCCAGCCTTGAGTAACGTCTCCACCTGGTCATCTGCAGAGAAGATCACCTAGATGATTCATTCTGCAATGATGCATATACTGACTTGGCATCCTGTAGTGTATGGCTGGAGTGTTATTAATCTTGTTATGATTATTTAAATATTCACATGCTTACATTTCATCTCTCCCATAGACTCTTTTTTAAGAGGTGAGAAAGCAGGAGTTTATTAAGAAGACAAAAAAAGCTCCCAAGTGGGAGAGGACCTGAAAAAAGGTTGCCCTCTCATAGACTCTTAATGTGTCAAGGGTGGGGATCTGTTCATTGCTTTTTCTGTATCTACAGAAATTCCTTTCACTTGAAACATGTATCTGTTAGATCCCCCCCTCCCCCAGAGACCAGGGTAGAAGGAGAAACTGGATGTGGCTGATGAGGCACCTCATGCTGGACCAGGAGACAGGAACTTGGGGTTGAGTCCACATGTGCCGTCCAGGGTGACACCTTGGAGTTGCCTCTTGGCTGATCGCTATTTCACATTCTTTAACTTGATGTCGTTGTGGGCATTAAGTCAAACCAGGCATGTGTGAGACAGTCTTTTGTAAGACATAAGGCACAGAACAAGTATAGAACAGGAAGATTTTAAGCTGAATTGACGCAATTACCCAAAATAAAATTAGCTAAGAGTGTCAGGAATGAGCCATGGAACTTTTAATAATCATCATATTTTAGGTCTGTGGCTTTTTGCTTCACATTAAAATGACATCAAATTAGGAATAAAGAAGTCAAAATTTTAATTTACATATATTGATGGGTCACTGTTACTTTAGGGGCCATATGTAGCAAAGAGTCTAGGAAAAAAATTCACTTTTTTTACTGTAGCATTATTCTCCTTGTGGTGTCTGATAAGATAAGAAAGTTACACTGAGATTCCTTCAGTGTTCTGATGGTTTCTGTCTCTCTTCTAACCAGCAAAACCCCACTTCTTAACCTCTGTGTATCTCTGTTCTACTTGACATTCAAGTCTCCACCAAAACCTCTCCTTAAAAAGCCTTTCTGAGCCGGGCTCGGTGGCTCAGCCTGTAATCCCGTGCCTTTGGGAGGCTGAGGTGAGTGGATTGCCTGAGCCCGCGGGTTCGAGACCCGCCTGGGGCAGTGAGACCTCATCTCTACAATAAATTAAAAAATTAACCGGGCATAGTAGCACATGCCTGTAATTCCGGCTACTCGGAAGGCTGAGGAGGAAGGATCGCCGGAGCCCAGCAGGTCGAGGCTGCAGTGGCCGGAAGCGGCCACTGCACTCCAGTCTGGGCGACAGAGTAAGACTCCAACTCAAAAAAAAAAAAGCCTTTCTGACCTGCCTATCCTGGATATTCAAAGCTCTGGGTACCTGTTTGTGGTAGGTAACCACAATCTGCACCATACTAACAAGCTGTGATTTTTATGGATCTGGAGGAACGTTCAGGGCAGTATCCACATTGGGTTCATCTGTCTTCTTCATAGTGCTTAACTTAGGGCTCAGCACAGGGGCAGGTGCTGGATTTGTCCAATTCTCTTCATTGCCCTTATTTTCCCTTTCTAGTCAAATGATGTGGTTGAGTTCATCCTCACAATTTCCAATATTTAACATTTGGAACCTGATAAAACAGATCAGTTGAACATATCCTCCCTGGTTGTACTGAAATCAGAGTCTTTGCATATCTGATCTATGAAAGCAGCTGGACCCTGCATAGCCCTGGGCATGCTGGGAGTAAGAACTATCTGCACCTTAAAATCTTTTCCCATAGAGAACAAAAGTCTAACAGGATCTGAATTCCATCTTTCTTCCCAAAGCACTTATGACAATGCATTTATGATACCCTGCTAATGCTGGCCAGATAGTTGAAGAGGACAAAGTCAGTTTTGTTTGCTGTAGAAAATAAGACCTGCAAACACCAACACTGTGGCCTGAGGAGCTTGTGGCATGCTTGCATTACCACAAAACCCCTTCTACACATCTGCTCAGTCATCAGCTCTCTCTCTTCTTGAGTCAAGCCCTTCACTTACTGTTGGCTGGAGAATTGGTGCCAGAGTTAAATTCCCAGTTAAAAGGTACTAACTCCCACATGCTCCAAACTCCACTGTTGTTGGACTCACCTCCGGTTTTCTTATAATCAAAGAATAAGAATGCAATGCAAATACATCTCAGGGCTCCATGTGGCAATTTCTGATGGTGTGTCAAAATTGTAATCTGATTTAAGACATCTTAAGATACAATGCATCTTTCAAAAGTATTTAAAGGGGCAGAGAAGGAGGTTTATATACTACTTTCAACAGAAAGGCTCCCAAACGTCTTTTTGATTGTTTTTCTCTCCCCAAAGCCATCCTCTCTCTCCCTCATCGCTCTCTGTTCCTCCATTTTCCTGCTACTTCCATGAGGTGCTTGGATAAACCTCCCACAAACACACTGTAAGGGACTCTCACTGCCGCAGCATCTAGGACATGTCACCTCATTTCTTCTCTCAACACTTTTCTCATAAACCTTAGGCTGTTACTCAATCTCTGCCCATAGAGCAGAACTTGAGAGATGACCAAAGAAACAAAAATCTTTCCTTGGTCTTAATCATTCATTGGTGGAGTCCATGTCTCTGTTAAGATGACTTTTTAAATGTTTCTCAAAAACCTAAAAATAGAACTACCATATAATCCAGCAATTTCATTACTGGGTATATATGCAAAAGAAAAGAACTCAGGTATTGTTGAGATACTTACACTCCTATGTTTAAGGAAGCACTGTTTATAATATGGAATCAACATGTGTCCATCAATGTATTAATGAATAAAATGAAAATGTGATGCATATTCAAAATGAAAGATTATTCAGTCAAAAATGAAATCTTGTCATTTGCAGCAACATAGATGGAACTGGAGCTCATTATATTAAGTGAAACAAGCCAGATATAGAAAAGAAAAAAAATGCATGATTTCATTCATATGTGGGAGCTAAAATAAAGTGAATCTCATAGAGGTCAAGAGTAGAATGGTGGTTACCAGAGGCTGGGAAAGAAAGGGAAAGCAGGGGGTAGAGAAAAGGTAGCTACTGGGTACAAAAATACAGTTAGATAGAAGGAATACATTCTAGTATTTGATAGTACAGTAGATAAATTATAATTAACAATAATTTGTTGTATGTTTTCAAATAGCTAGAAGACAAGACTTGTAATGTTCACAACACAAAGAAAAGACGAATGTCTGAGGTGGTGGTTATCCCAATTACCTTAATTTAATTATCACACTTGTATAATATGAATGTATCAAAAATCACATGTGCCCCCAAAATATGTACAACTATGACATATTAATAAAAAAATAAGATAAAATACAGAAAAGATGACTTTTTAAAACACCTACTGTGTTCCCGAACATGGGTCCAGCATATAATACACTTGCCTGCCCATTTGCTACTGATAGGCATTATTATTATGCTTACTTTGCGAAAGAGAAAACTGAGGTGTTGAGTGCTTTAGTGACCTCTCTCAAACACACAGTCTGTTAGTGGTGAAGCTGGGATCCTGACACAGATCTGCCTTCATAACAATACATCACTCTCTAACCAGCAGCCAGAATAAAACAGGGATGCAAACAACATTCACAGAGGGTTTTGTTCTGTTTTTACTATAGTTTTTGCAAATCTAAATAACTGAGCACATTCCTGACAACCTCAAGTGGTGGTGAAGAGGTAAGATGAAAACCTAGGTACCCTTGGATAAAATAGTCCTCATTAATGTAAGTTTAACTCTTGTTTCTAACTAGACACGTGGCAAGTTTGAGACTGGGATGCTAGATTTGCCCTAGACTGGGTATTACAGGTACAACTCTTCTGAGAAAGGCTCAAGCAGAGAAATTTTAAAAAGTTAATAAATGAGCTATTCCCATAGCTTCTCATGTAAGGAGAGGCCTCAAAGAAGGGGAAGGATTGCAACATGTATCTGATCCACAAATCAGCAGCATGTGTGGGTTCTCTCCTCACAGACTGTTTATTGTTTGGGAGGCTGAGGAAGCACCCCTTCAGGCTTCCTCTGAATGAGTAAGGTCAGAAGAGTCTCTTTACTACCTTCCAGATTCCCAGAGAGTTTCCATGAACAGAGATGGGCTTTGAGGCTGGCTCCTGGTTTCCAATCAGACTTGGCTGACATCATCGAACTTGGCTCTTTCTGAAGGGTAGCAGGATATAAGAATATAGGGCCGGCATTTGCCTTTGGGCTGGGGCAGCTATCCCTGTGCCAGCCTCTCTTCTACTTTGGGAATAAGGGAAGAAAATGGGAAGACATTTTACTATGCAAAATAAAAGAATTCTTTCAACACTGTCAGTTTGCCTGGATCAGGGGTCATTTATTTTGCTCTAATGCACTGATCTCACCATAACCACATGTCACTGATTTTGAGCTTGTCTGTTGCCTCAGTTTGGGATTTCCTGAAGGCAGTATCTGAGACAAGACTTGGGGGACCTAGTAATTGAGATAGGGGATAAATAAATGACAAAATGCATGAAGCCATGAGAGGGATTTTGCTGTGGGTCACTGTTACTCTCTGTCCCTCTGGGAACCTTCTGAAAGACTGTGTAGGACTCACCTGAAAATTACCTCCAACAAGGATTAGGAAGTTGGGGCACTTACCACTCTGGGCCAGAGAATGCTCCAAGCAGAGATACAGTGACTCCAGTGACTCCTACACCAACAGTGTCTGCTGTTCTGTCTTTGTCACCAAACCCTGAATTCTGAGTCTGTCCTGTCCATAGTGCTACCCTCATGACCTAGCTGTGGGCTTGATCCAAGATTTTTTAAAAAATGAATGAAGGCCAGGCATAGTGGTTCATGCCTGTAATCCTAGTACTTTGGGAGGCTGAGTCAGGGGGATTGTTTGAGCCCAGGAGTTAGAGACAAACCTAGGCAACATAGACCTCTACAAAAAAAATAAAACATTTAGCTAGGCATGGTAATGCAGGCTATAGACTCAGCTACTTGGAAGGCCAAAGCAGGAAGATTTCCTGAGCCCAGAAGGTTGAGGATGCAGTGAGCCATGATAGTGCTGCTGCACTCCAGCCTGGGTGACAAAGAGAGATCCTAACTCAAAAACAAATAAATAAATAAATAAATAAGCTCCTTTCATAGCTTCTCACATAAGGAGAGTCTCCAAACAAGAGAAAGGGTTGGAAGAATAGGCCAGGAGGCCCAGATATGGTTGTTCTTTCCAGTTCCAGTTAGAGGGAAAGCCCCCAGCGTTGAAGGAGAACAGAATAGCCTGAAGGATGGCAAGAGAAAAGAGAGGTGGTTTCCATGAAGCCTTCGGGCAGAAGCAAGGACAAAGTGGCCTGCTTGGGTCATAGGGGACAGCATAGGGTGGCCTTGTCCCAGCCCACTTGGAGTTTCCCCCCTCACCTCCTGGTGAACATGATGAAAGAAGGAGAAGGCCACTGTGATAAAGGAGGAATGGCCAGGGCTGAGACTCCACAGTGGAACTGTTCCCTGTCCCCCAGGTTACTTGTGTCACTGCTGTGCCACTCCTGGGTGTGTGAGGAGGACAGGTTGAGCCTATGCCCAGGCCACAAGAGCCCACTGGCTATTTTTGACTATACAGCAAGAAGTATGGAGATAAGTTTTATATGTGTTGGTGAGATTGTGATGGAGGAGAGGCTAGTGCAGGAGAATTTGGGGGCCACATCTCCTCCTGCTTCCTATTGTCTGACTTGGGGTAAGTGAACTTACTTCTCTGTGCTTTATTTTCCCTCATCTGTAAAATAAAGATGATCATCCTATCACCCTCTTAGGATTGCCATGAGAATTAAATGAGTTAAGATGTGGAAAACACTTAGATGACAACTAGAACTTAGAGAACACTCTATAATGGCTGTTGCCATTGTTGTGATTTACAGAGAAATGCTAATGAGCCAGATATAATTTCATTTACACCTCCTAGTGGTCATGCGGACAACCATTACTGTCCTCTGTGATTAACAGGCAGTGTTCAGGTAGGAAAATTAAAAATATTATAGGCATTTCAAATGGAAGGATTTAATATAGGGTATTAGTTACATAGGTGATGGAATTTTGAGAAGCTGAACAGGAACGGCAAGCCAGTTCAAGTCTTATGAGAAGCAGATGTCAAGACAGCAGTCAATATGTGAGAGATCTACTGCAGAAGTGCCTGTGAAGACAGGAGTGGCAAAGAGAGGCTTCAGAATGCCCTGTAATTTGACTCTGTGAAGGAGAAGGGCATGAAGGAAGAAGAGTGCACGACTGCAGCACAGTTCTAAGAAAGTCTGACTGGGACTGTGGGGACATCAGGTCAGAGTCTCCTGTTAGAGCAGTCCTATGTCTCATGGGACAGAGTTAGCATTAATATCTCAGTTAGGATCTGAGGAAACATGACCTGGGCATACCCATAGTGGTGGATGCAGAGGTACAGCGGGTTGACTCAGTTCTCTGTCCAGGAGATCTGAGCAAGACATTATCATGGTCTCCACACTGAGGCCAGCAGGACTTAGCATCAGCAGAAAAACACTCTCACCTAGGTCTGAGGGACAAGGGGAGGAGATGGTGCTGTAGTGGGCCTGTGATGGGTAGCAACACTTCAGGTTAGGGATCTCAGGCTGGGTCAAGGCCTAGGAGTGCCCAGTGTGTGGATACTGGGTCTCCTGATGGCTGCAAGAGATGAGCACACAGGGTGTGCAGCTCTGAGCTGAGCTCCCTATGATCTGTCTTCAGAGTTCTGGTCACTGTCTTCCATTCTATTGAGTTACTTGGTGACATGATCACTGTCATACACTGGTTTAGTGTATGATCCATGAGGAAGGTGGAGTGAAGTGGACTTCCTGGCTCCCTGTGGCACCTCCAGCACCAGGGTGCTTGCATCCCTCACAAAAGGGCACAGAGTAAACCTCACCTCATGCAGTGGTGCCCAAATGGCCCAACCCTTCCCCTTCTGGCTCATGGTGTTGGGATTTGGGGTTGGGAGGCTCAGTGAAGTGGGCTTGATCTCCAACTTGGAGTCCTGGGTTTGAGTTCTTGCTTCTTCACTTGTTATAGCTGATACCTTTCCAAGTTCTCTAGTTTTCATTTGCAAAACAATGATGGTGACATTTGGCCCTAGTCTGGGGAGGACTGAAGGAGCACCACTTACAAGTGCTAGGGTACCCATGAAGTCCCAGATGTGTAGCTGTCAACTGTCAAAGTCATATCCCTTGTCCTCACTCCCCAAGAGGATGGAGCAGGTAGTGAGGTTTCAGGGGTTTACCAGGTTCTTGAAACCCCAGGGAAGCTGAGATGATGCTTCAGCATGGGAAGCAGACAGAGCCTGGTCTTGTGAAAGTTTCTTCAGAGATGACCAGGTTCACAGAGGCAGTGGACACGCTCTTGCTGAGACAAGCCAAGGATGTCGCTACCCACTATCAAAGACATAGAAACTTTTCCTCCCACAGCAGTTTCCTGCCCTTCCTCACACCTCCTACCTTCTCCTTTTTTCCCTCTGTCCTTGGACCTGCTTTGGGGAAAAAAATTTCTTTCTTTGAAGGAAAGCCAACAACGCGGCTCTCCAAGTGAGCTTTTGCTCCCGCACCCCTGCCAAACGTGGTGCCCTGGGCTGCCTGGAACATGCCTCCGCAGCCCGTCCCCAGCAGCCATCACATCTTACCTTGATCTGTCCCACTCTCCATCCCCCTGCCCAGACGTGTCTAATGAGGGATCCGTGGGGCATGAAGTTGAAGTCATTCTCGCCTTCTCACCACAAGCCACTCCCTGCCACACATACTCACACTCAGCTAGATCCAAATGGGATAAGCTTCAGCTCTGCGTGCATATACAATCCTTCCCTGGTGACTCTGCACTGCTGGGTGTGAGGTTTCCACTGCTTCTCCCACCTCAGGTGGCCCCGCAGGTGAGGCTGGAACCCTTTGTGGAACATGTGGCAAATGACACACTTCCTTCCATCCCTTGGGCTGGGTTGGCCAGCATCTCTTTTACCACTTGAGAGATTCTTTTTCCAGAAACAAGTTCCCTGAGGCTCAAAGCAGTAGATGGCGTCTAGTCAGGGGCTCCTGCATGGTCTTTTCTTATGTGTTTGCTACTTGCCCCTCATTTTGTGATGAACTCTAGCAGAAACCAAATAAAAATATGAGACAAACGCAGGTGGGGGAAAGCTTGGGTATCAAGGGATGTTACTTACTCACTTTTTGAAATTATCAACTCTTGAAATCTGTTTTTGCAGTGGTCACCTCATTCAGTGCCAGCCAAGGGGACACTTGCTTCAGCCCTTGGGGCCCTAGAACTGTGGCAGCGCTTCTAACATCAGCCATTTTATTGATTTCTTACAGCAATGGCCTGGCAGGTGTTGTGTGTCCTGAAACCAAGTTTGGGGTTCTGGCAGGTGGAGATGTTGACCAATGTCTTGGCACGAACTGTGTAAGATGCAGAACATGCTTAGAGATACATGTATATCCACGAAGGGCCAAAGAGACAGAACAATGGCATTTATTCAAAAGAGAGAATTCTATTTTCTTCTGAGAACTGTAAAAATAGCTTGTAAGTTCTAAAAACAGCACTGTTGATGACTGCTCAAGGCTTTTTGTCTTAAAGGAAAACAAACTAAGAAAATTTATTTTTGCCAGGTTGTTAAGACCCAACTGATCTCCTTCCTCATCTCGCCCACCACCAGGGTCCCTGTCAACCTTTCTGTGTAAGATAGTTTTACTTTCTCACTTCTTTAATGCAGAGCCAAACCAACCTGGGTGGGTGCCTGCGTGGATTTCAGATGAAGACATCAGGGGCCAGAGCTGGCAAGGGAGGGAGCTCCCCAGAGAGCACTCTTTTCCTTTGACCTCCTTTCCCTCCTTCCCCACCCAAGAGAAAAAAACCCTGAGAAGGACCTGCTGACAATGGCGGTGAACGAACTGCAGTGGGTGGCAGCTCCTTGGCTGGGCCCGGCACAGCCCTCTCCATTGCCTGGTTAATAACCACAATGATTGGAGCGCCCGGAGGGACCCACATGCCTGGGCATTTTCCAGCACTTGGACGTCTACTGAGTTTAAATCACTTCTCACCAAACCTGTCCAGAATCAGGCCCCAGAAGTAGTGGGATGAGGTGGTTTCCTAGCACAGGAAAATCCAGGCAGGAGATGTTAGCTCACACACCCTGCCCACGGAACAAATGGAGGGGGATGAGTTAACACAGATCGTGTGTTTAGGCAGTTTCTTTAGACCTTGCATGTGGCTTAAGGTTTAGGACAAGATAGGATAATACTGGTGTGGGCTAGCCATCTACACACACCCATACTCACACACATGCAGATATACACACACAGGTGTGCACACACACTCAAACATGCATACACTCACACACTTGCACATACACATGAACACATTTCTACATTCACACTCACATGCATATGCACACACAGGCATGCACACATGCTCAAACATGCATACATTCACATATGAGGAGGAACCCCCCAAAAGCAGAATTATCTTTTGGAGGTGGGTCCTTTGTAGTGCACTTGGAATTTGTTCCCCCAAATCAGTCAACCAAAGTTTTTATCTGGCAGTTTTGAGAAGGCTGCATCACAATCTGCGGAAGAAACATCCCAAGTTGTGGCAAACAAGTGACTGGTTCTTCCACCATGACAATGCATTTGCCCACACCGTGCTGAGAGTTCAGCAGTTTTTGACCAAAAACAGTATGATTCCCATGTTCCACCCTCCTTATTTAACTGATGTAGCCCTGACTGACCTTTTCTTTGGTTCTCTGGATGAAAAAAGTCCTCAAAGGAAAATGTTTTGCTGATGTGGAAGAGGTGAAAGAAAAGATGGCAGAAGGACTAAAGGGCATACAAATTGATGAGTTCAAAAACTGTTTTGAGCAGTAGAAAAAGCATCTCAATAGGTGTATTACATCAAGCAGAGAGTACTTTGATGATGACTGAAGTTTAAACATTTAAGAATAAATACACAAATATTTATAAATAAATTCCATTTTGGGGGGTCACCTGTCATACATGCATACAAATGTGAGCACTCACTTCTACAACCACACAAATGCATATACATACACATCTGTGCACACACACTCAAACATGCATATACTCATGCACATGCATGCACACAGGTGTGCACACACTCTCAAATACATACATACACATGTGAACACACTTCCACATCCACACTGACACCCATGTGCATATACACAAAGGCATACACACAGTCTCTCTCATACACATCTCAAATATGGTGAGACTCTGGGTAAACAAGGGTCAGAAAAGCCTTGAACCCCTTATTTCAACTTGGGGGACATTCAGAGCACTAACCCCCCACTCTACTGTTTGGCAGTACCCCCGGTTTCCTGATTGTTAGGCAAAGGTTTCTCTGTGGGCGATTCAACCTTTGGCTTTGTCTGGGGAAAGACCATGCTTCATGCATAGGGAAACCTCAACTCTTCAATGGCACATGGAATCAACCAGGCCACAGATGTCAGATGACAACAATCACATGCAATCAGCCATCCCTTGTCTTCCCACACTTAGACCCTGGGGGATGCCACCATGCTTGCCTATAGGGTAAGGCCACCTTCTGCATCTCCTGTGGGGCAAGAACTCCCTCCCACTCTGGAAAATGATATCACAGCCTCTCCCTGGTCTGCATTGCCTGCTCCCAGACTTTGGGAGATGCAGGACCCACAGGAATGTGTCTGGGTTGCTGACATGAGTCCCAGATTCTAGAAGGGCTTTGATTCAAGGGAGGTGGTACCTGGATCCCTGAGAAGGGCCCTCTCTCCCCAGCTTCTCTCTGGTGACTCACAGATGACCTCAGTTATGAATGAATCCTGCCTGAGAGTGGGTTGGATAGACTCTATGTCTCAGGGAATGCAGGACCCTTGGAGGTGAAGGACCCTTGTTTCCTCTCTCATGTCCAACACCACAGATGGAGTTGAGAAACAGGACTTGCTACAAGAGGAAGGGGGAAATGTTGGTTCTATGTGAGTGTGGAAATAGGAGAGGGGGCATATCAGGGAGAAGGGGGCTGCAGAGGTTGGGTCCTTGGTTCCTGCCACCTTTGGTTCACCTTCCAGAGTATTACCTCAGCACCTCCTAGTCCTCGAGCCTTCTGTTGCTGATGTGCACCCACCCCACATCACCACCTTCGAGTTGCAGCACACCCAAACTCAACAGCAGGTCCTGCTGTGTGGGAACCTTGGCCAGGCAGAATATGCCATAAAAATGTCCATGCATTTTTAGTCATTTTTTTAGGAGAAGACATAATGTTTTGAAACCTTTCATTTGCAGAATACATCAAATTTAAACTCTTAGATAGTTACTAAAAACAAAGCACTGATTTCTGTGGGAAATGAAACCATGCCCACCCTACTTTACTGTGAGAGCAGGGACCCTGCCCTCAATTCTTGGGAATGTTCACCGTGGATGGATGTCAGAGCTGGAATGAGCCCATGACTGACCAGTGAGGGCTGTGCACATGCCCCCTCTGACCACAGGTGTGTGCTGACAGCCACCAGGCCTAGGGACAAAACTGCTGTGATATAAGATGAGAGTTTTCATAAGGCATCTGGAGCAGGTGAAAAGAGGTTTAGGCAGAGCTCACGCTTATGGATGCTCCCTATGCATTAGCAGTGATGGTGATGCATATTTATTCATCTCAGAATAAATATTCATCACAGAAACATAGAAGGAAAGATGACAGGAGGAGACAGTTTTAATATCTATGCAAAAATAAAAAGACAAAAGCTCTTGGCTCTGAAAGATGGATGTTTTCCAGGTGAGGCTCTGAGTACTGCGCAATGACTCTCAAGGGATCAAGGGATGGCTTTGCCTCAGGGGCCCCCTGAGGGCCACTCTTTCAAGAAGTCCACATGGTAAAAACTATTTTCATAATAGTATTCAGAAGTTCTTTCCTTTCTGCCTTCTTGGTGTGACAGTGACAATGGTGAAACTGTTCATGCCTTCACCTTGATCCAGGCAGTGGCCCCAATGGTTCAAGTAGTCACTGGCGTCTTCACCATCAGGAACAAAAGATTTCAAAAAATACTAGTTTTACTTAAGGATGTCCTTAATAAGCAATAACATTCTTAATTGCATTGCATCTTAATTCTCCTTTTAATCATCCATGTGGCACAATGGGCAGATGCACTGTTCTTGCGTTGCACACTGAGGGACAATGGTCAACGGTGGAAAAGCACCCACTTAATCCAACCGTGTGTGTTTTTCCCGGATCATTATTCAGACTTGGGTGACATTTTCTCAAAAATGAATGTGGGCAGTCTGCCCCTCCAGGGAAAGCAGCTAACAGCCTTTGCTGCCAATAATCAAATACAAGTTTTTTCAAATGAAAGTTAGAATTTTGGAAAGTGTGTGCCCCCACCACAGGCTTGATGAATCCTCCGTACATTTCTGATGAATTGATGGAAATATTAATGAATGTGATATTTTATTTATTTATTTATTTGTTTATATATGAGTTGGGGTCTTACTCTATCACCCAGGCTGTTAGTGTAGTGCACTTCTGGGCTCAGATGATCCTTTCATCTCAGCTTTCTGAGTAGCTGGGACTACGGGTATGTGACACCATACCTGGCTAATTTATTTTTATTTTATTTTTGGAAAAACTAGGTCTATATTGCCAAGACAAGTCTCAAACTCGTGGGCTCAAGCAAACCTCTCACCTCCTCCTCCCAAAATGCTGGGAATACAGGCATGAGCCACCATGCCCAGCTGAACGTGATAATTTAAAATATTGAATACTAAATTATATCAACATTCTTCAGAAAATTTTCACAACTCAGTGAAGAAATATTTTCCAAACGAACCATACATGACATTAGTAAATCACGCATGAGTAAAATAACCAACCATGCAAGGTGCAAGGTAGTCCGGTGGATTTTCTGCAGCCGAGTACAAAAAATTCATTGATATGTTTTCAGATTCCACATTCCAAGTAATTTTAAGAAGCTACCTCTCGTCAAGTTTGGATATAGTATCAAAGAAGAATATCTACAGTTATCTGGAAAAGCCATTGAATCCTCCTCCCTCTTTCAACCACAGGTCTGTGTGAGGCTGGATTTTTCTCCATTCACTTCAAACGAAAGAACATATTGCAACAGATTGGGTCTAGAAGCAGATAGGAGAAACCAGCTGTCTTTTCAATTAGACCAGACATAAAAAGGAATTGTAAAAATGTGAAACAATGCCATTCTTCTCACCAAATTACTATTTTAAATATGCTACTTTGTTAACAAAATATGCTATTTATGCTAACCTGCAATGGGTTTATTATTATTTTCACACAAGTTAATAAATATTTTTAAAAATTCTGTTTTAATTTGTAGTATGGTAAATATCAGTAGATATAAGCTACACAAGCAAGAACTCTGGGGTTGTCAATCATTCTGGGGCCAATAGAGGGGTTCCAAAACACACAAGTTTGAGAACTACTGCTTAGCAGAGCGCACCTTCCTCCAGGGCCTCCCCCTCCCTGTGTTAAAGGACTTCCAGGTCTAAGCTAAGTCCCTTGACCCAAGGACACCTGCAGCCAGGGGATACCTCATTAACTTCATAAGTCGTTTATCCATTTTGTTGACCTTTACGGTGCATTGTCTTGGTCAGGGCCTGTGCTGAGCTGAGCCAGTCTAGGGTGTGATGGGCCATATCACAGACCAGTGAGCACACTAGAACTATGACTCACTGTTGGAGGCAGCAAAGGTGGTGGTCAGCCCTGACCACCTCTGACCCAGGCATGTGGGAAGGGGCCTGTTCCACACCCAAAGCCACCCAAACCTTAACCCCATTGATAGGACAAACACCATCCTTCTGTAGAAGAACATCCTGGGAACATAATAATCTCCAATACATTTTCAATTAAAATTGGCTCAGCCTGTAATCCCAGCACTTTGGGAGGTTGAGGCGAGTGGATTACCTGAGCTCATGGTTTCGAGACCAGCCCAGGCAACCTGGTGAGACCTCATCTCTACAATAAATCAAAAATTAGCTGGGCATGGTAGTGCTTCCCTGTAGTTCTGGCTACTTGGAAGGCTGAGGCAGAAGGATTGCTGGAGCTCAGCAGGTTGACACTGGGGTGGCCATGAGTGTGCCACTGCACTCGAGTCTAGGTGATGGAGTGAGACTCCAACTCAAAAAATAAAATTAAAAAATTAAAAAAAATTTTTTTTAAGTTACTGGGTTTTTATATTAAGTCAAATGGTTCTTACAGACCAGGTCTGTGTCTGAGAAGATGTTTGTTGTGCTTGTAGTAAGTTCTGTAGTAATCCTGACAGATTGTAGAAGATAGATGGTCTCCCAGGAAGACATAGGGACGCTGTTCCTCTAGGGTCCTCTGTAAACAGAGAGGACAATATCAACCCTCAGGGAAGCAGTGATCTGGTGGAAGTTTGAGAGGAAGAGTTCAGTAGAGTCACCAGGTCAGGACAGCCCTTCTCTAAAAGCAGTGTACGGGACCTGCCATGGCCCTCAGACCTCTTTCATCTCAGAGTCCTCTATGTGACAGAGATGTCTTCAGTGAGGCAGAGGTCTGGTTTGGGGGGGGTCCCACCTGGGGGCTGGAAACCACTGAAGGAAGTGTAGATGTCAGAGTGAGCCTCAGGCAAATGCAGCGCCCTCCTGACACCAGGCAGAGCTGGAAGGGTGGGCCTAAGGCCTGGCTAAGGCCTCCAGCTGCACACAACGGAGGGGGTTGGGATGAACATTGGCAGGGTCAGAATGTGGAAAGGAAGAGGCACCTCTTGTGTGAGGAGGGGGCTCCTGGATGCCCCCCTGCCTTATCTGACCCTGACTGTCACACATTATACTAAGGGATAGCCTCATTTCCAAGAGGAATGATGGACATGAACAGCCAGAATATGAGACAACAGGATTTATTGAGAGGACAGAAAAGATCCCAAGACAGAAGAGAACCCAGGGGGTTGCTATTTGTGACTGAAACCTGGTGCTTATATAGCTGTAAGACTGAGCTGATTGGCTAGCACTAGCTGTGAGCTGATTGGTTGGCACTAGCTGTGCTGATTGGTCAGTACTAAGAACCAATCAGTTGGGGGTAGGGACCTACTAGTGAGCTGATTGGTTGATACTTAGCAGTGAGTTGATTGGCTTGTTTTCCAATCCCACAGTGAGTGTTTCTTGCCCTAGCTTTTGGGGCTTGTAGGGAGTTTGCTTACCAATGTCAGTGTAGAGGCCTGCGGGAGATTTGCTACTTCTTTAGGGGGACCCGCCTATCTGTCTGCCTAGCCTTTCTCTGGTTATCTCCTCTGTTATCAGGCAGCTGCTATACTTGTTGGGTGGAGCAAGCTGCAGGTTCTTGACCCCGATGCCCCTCATCCCTCCTACCCCATGAGCTGGAGCGTGGTTGAGAAGCTGTCTCCAGAGGGTACAGCCAGTTGTGATGCTTCCACTGCTGTATGCCACACTCCCCCACACCCACGTGCACCCCTACATGGTAATGCCCTTCACACATGTGCACTCCCACCCATAGGCACACCTCCTATTCACACATATGTGTCCCCTACTCCCACGAGTACAAACTTCCCACTCACACATACACATAAACTGTCCCTACGGAGTAAAATATTTGTTTATTTATTTTTACAAAACTCAAATTTCAAAAGTTCCTGGCCCATGAAGCAGTACTTCTTCCTTACTGTGGATAAGGAAAGGGGCAGGACAGAAGACAGACTGCTGGTTCCCACTCCAGACAAACCCTTTTCCCTGTCTCCCCATTCACCCACTCTGAAAGGCAGATGACTGTCAGTCCCAAAGTCATAGCTTTAAAAAAAAAATCTCCTTTTTGTAGTTATGGTTTTTGTATGAACTTCTCAAGGAGGAACAGTGACGATTGCTACTTGCTGAGAATTTTTAGAAAGGGAGGATGTTTGGCCTAAGGGGGCCACTTGTCAACAAGGGAGACCTCATTCTTTGGAAGACCCTGCTCTTGTTAATCAAGGTCTGGTTCCACCTGTAGCAAGCCCCTGCCTTGTTCCCTACTCTGTCCTCCTCAGCCCCCAGGACTGGGCCTAGGAAGGTCCCCTGCATGGTGTGTCCAGACCAGATCCAGGTCACTCGATCAGAGCAAGGGCTGACCAGCAGCCACTCTCCCAGCTCCTGCACATAGAGCAAACACCTTCCCTTCCTCCTTCCCTCCAAGAGTGTCTGCTGCCCTTCTTCCCCTGCCTGGCCTTCCTGCTCCACACCAGAGAACTAGGATGGTCACTGGGTCCCCAGAATTCTTCCAGGAGAGCTCTCTGCTTCCCTTTCCCTGCGGCCTCCCTGTCCTATACCCACCCCGGAGCCAGGCCCTAGACTGTTCTTTTCAGAACCATCCCCAGGACTCGGAGGCAAGGCTTTTTGCCTCCTGAACCCTGGTTGCTGCTGAGATTTTTCCCTGGGTGGGAGGCTCCTAAGAATCAT